>JAMXKT010000034.1:0-1200000 GCA_024211575.1 Phytophthora melonis
CGAGCGTCTGTGTGAAGGCAGATGTGAAGGACTGTAGCTGACCTAGGTAGGCAGGTAGGCGGGCAGGCGGGTGGTGCCGCTTCCAACGCCGAGTGCTCGCTTCGCGCCCCTAATCACTTGAGACTCTCAACTGCCCTGAACAGCTTCATTTAACATGGTTCCCGATTTCGTAGTGGCGCTGCAAAAAAGGCGGGCGGAGAGATACTACTAACTCGCCCGAATAGAGGGCGCCACGCTTGCACTTTGACATGCGGAGCACCAAGGTGCACCTTTGGCACATCGGAGACTCCAGCACGCTGGAGCTCTATTTTACAACCGTCCATCGATTCGAAACGCGAAGCGCCAGGAGCTTCCTGTGCAACTTACTCATCTCAGTGAGCTCGCTCGGCGATGACCAAGGCCGAGGGCGGAGTACTATCAAGCACTGCGCTGCGCATTGCGATGCGACGCAATCGAGGACGCCAGGCGGCCAGCCATCAAACGCGGTATATTAGCATTCACTGTCCGTGCTGCCCCGCGTGCCGTATATTTCCTACTAGTTCCTGTCGTTTCTGCTCGCCGCTCGGCTTTGCCGGCTTTCCTTCTCACCCCGCGCTGTCGTCGTCGGCTGACGAGCAAAGTTGCGTCACTGGAGTTCTTTTGCTGCTTCGACTCCCTCAACTCGTTCGCTCATCACTTCACACTCAGCGCGTCCGCCGGAGATGACGTCTCTGACCTATCTTTGGTGTTCTCCCACAGAAACATCCGCTGCGCCTGGGCTGCGTCCGTTACGCGAAGCCTAGCCTATCACCACGCGCGGTTGACGTGGCGACGCTGATATCGGTCTCATATTCGAGCTGGCCGTGCCGCGTCGAAAACCACGCCAGCTTTGAATGCTCGCGGTCCGCGCGTATCGAGCACACGACGCCCTTCTCCATCAGGCGTGACCGTCGTCTCCACGTTATGGCGTGCTCGCTTTCGCCCGTTGACTTTATTCGGAATTTAACTGCGGGCAAGCCACCAGTAACACACCTGTCGGTCGAAGCATGAGCACCAACGGACGCCAGCGGAGAGGTACCAGCGCACATCGCGCCGGGTTATCGCCTTTAAACGTGTTCGAGCTTCAATGAACACCGCTTGCGGACTTCTTGCACGTTGTCCTGTGTTTACTGCCACCAAAACCGTAGGCAATCAACGCGTTAGAGACTCTGCAACGCGGCGACACAACTTGGCGAAGCCAAGACGTTATCGTCATCAACAGCAAAGAGCATCAGCAAGGAACGTACCGGGTGCACTATGTCAAGAAAGAGGCTCGTCTGACCAGGCTGATCTGTTGGTTCTGACTAGCCCAGCACGCGCGTGTACGCGGCGCTCGAGAAAGAAACGCCACGCGAGGCCTCCGGCGCCACTTCTGGCGCGATGCAGTCCATTTACTGCTCGCAGATCTGCTAGTGAATATGCAGCTGTCCGACCTCGTGCTTGAGCGACTCAGGCGAGGCTGCTCTTGCGCGGACGCGACTTTGCGAGTGGTCGCGGTTTGCGCTCGTGGGGACTTCTCCCTCCTTGATCAGCGCCTGCTTCTCGTCCTCGCTGGGTTTACCAAGTTGTGCGCCGGGTTGTTCTTGATCATAGCCGAGATGATCCTCGGGCGGTGGCGTCTACGAGCCCACCATGTCGAGGCGGGAGCTAAGCGCGGGCCGTACCGCCTGGGGCGCCTGGCGGGAAGGCTTTCGTTGCGTTCTGGCCAGGAAGCCGGACGACGGGTCATTACGGTCGCGAGGCGCCGTCCTGGAAGGCCAGCTCTGTGTTGAAGGGACGGCGCATGGGCGGCATGGCGGGCGCCGTGGCGGGGCTCCCAGGAAGCCGTTCATGCCGCTGCCGAGACCAGCGGGCGGCGTCATGGACGTCATTACATTTGTTCAGCAATCGTCCATGGCGTCGTTGCGGTCGCCGGCTGATGAGGTTATAAAGTATGCGGCGTTCGCCTGGATGCGCCATGTCGTTTGTTGAGCCCAGGCACGCCAAAGGCGTTGGCGTTCACGTTCAGGTCGTCGTTCTCCACGCTGATGCCCGCATGAGGCGCGCGTACTCCTCCATGGCGTCGGCCTGCAACGGCTGGTCCATGAGGTTCGGCCCAGGCACGTGCACGCCAGGGAATGGGTGTGCCGGGTTAGCGCTCAGGCCGAGGATGCCCGGGTGCGGAGGCACGGCGGCCACTGCTGCTGCCGCAGTGGCCGTACTGCGCCGCCAGGGCGGCGTTGAGCATCGAGTCGTCGTGCGGCTCGCTGTCCACATCAGACTCATTGTGACCGTGAAGTCCATGCCAACCACCGCGGGTCGCCAGGCTACGGCAGGTGGCGTGATCCCAGCCCTGCCAGTCACTGCGTCGGGGCGGCACTTACGACGACGAGCGCGCAGCGCCTGATTGCAGGCATGGATGTGACCTTGCAGGTCCTCTGCTCAGAGGTGCGCACCGCAAGGACTGGCTCGAAGCGGAAATCAAGATCGTGTCGCGCACGCGAAATACGGACACAAATGCCTGGACTGGCGTCCGCCGGCAGCTTTGTGGCTTTGGGGCGTTCCCCGAAACGGATCCGTGTCGCGCACGGTACACTGCTGCATACCTTTTAGATCTGAAGTTTCAGAAACCAAGTTCCCAGGTGACACTACTTTTGTGGCCAGATGGTCTGAAGTACAGACGGTCGTCAGGTCGGCAGCCGCACTAAAAAGTTGCTTTGACCTGACACCGTGACCAGACCTGGACGGAAATGCCGGTGCTGCATGTCTCATGCCATGCTGCCAGCAGCCACCACTATTGTCTGTGGGCTGAGCCTTTCCTCGATAAGCCTGCGGCGTGGCGGGGGCTTTCAGGAAGGGCGACACAAAACACTACCGAAATACCCGAAGAGCCTCGATACATCCTTTTTGCTCAGCTTAGCCGAAACCGTGCTCGCTGGCGCGGGCAGATGAACTTTGCGCGTCTCGGAGTAACGGCGTTGAAGTGGCTTCCGGACAGCCACGCTCTGGACGCTCTCGCGCCTTGCTGCCATGGAGGAAGACATGCCCAGACGCCTTCACGGATCGCTGCGACAGCGACGTCGGTTGCCTTCGCCTGGCGGCGATATTCGCACTCCCTCTGGCGCTGGAGCACACGGACTGCGGGCCGCCGTCCGTGCTGCCGTGGTGCAGCCGCCTCGTGCCCATCTGCGGTGGCGGTGGCCGGGGTTGAAAGACTGCAGAGACAGCCGCCAGAGCTCGCGCACTCGGCTGAGCGCTCCCCTGCTCCCTCCGCCATTGAGCGTCGGGCAGGAGAGATTTGGACCTGATGGCACTTTGGCCTGTTCATCGCCCGGGCGACAGCCCACTGCGATGCGCTGATGGAGCTGCGGTGGCTTGGCATGACGTCGCGGCGTCTCCTCGCCGTGCTCGACGAGCTGCTGAGGCGAGGCGGGGACAAAGGTTGCCGAGAAGCTTGCTGGCGCGTCGGGCGGCGGCATCATGTCGAGCTAACCTAGCGCACTGTTTGTCGATTCCGAGCTTGGCGTTGGGTTACTGTTGTTAGTCAGGCAGCCATCTACCGTGTCAGGCTCAATGGGGTCCGACACCTTTGCAGCCATTGGTGAGCCTCTGCAATGAGTGGAAGGGCCTGTCGCAGCTGGTGAGAATAACTGGCAATAAGCAATAAGGCGGGAGATATTCGCCAACTTAAATTGGTAAAAATAAACGATCCTATTTGGCTCCAGAAAAGTTATTCCGAGATGATTGTTCCACGGCTTTGAAAATCAGAATAACTTATTCCTCGGGAAATAAGCACTACGTGGCCGAGAGCTTCTCTTCTTTCATGAAGACACCTAGCTCCACCCGGCAAGCCAGCGGTGCTGACGCTGCTGGGGAGTCTGCCTAGCCTTCGTGGCGAGATGAGAAACCTCGGTCTATACGAGGGATCATTGCGGCAGGGTAGAGCGATCTTCAGACGCTCCTCCTAGAGCCCGCTGGGGCCCTCAGCAAAGCATAGCGCGCTTCGACTGCCGAGCACGACCGACCAGTGCTGACGGCGCATTGTTCGGTGAGAGGACTTTGTGAATGGCGGCCGGCCGATCGTAACCTTCCCTCCACCTTGCGCGTATTCTTTTCCTCAGGTTATTTTAGAGAGCTTTGTTCTCCACCTGTTTCGTTTTGAATGGCGTAGAATAGCTATTCCGGCCCGGCACTTCTTCTCAAATGAAACAGCCCCCAAGAGCATTCCCTCCAGCATTAGTACAAAGTGCAAAAATCGATAAGGCGCTGGAAATCACGACTGGCCGATTAACGCCTAAACATAGCGACCACGCCCGGAATTTTTTGCAATGGTTCAGCTTCCCAAACGGTGACCACTAATATTGCATGGTGAAGAAAAGCGGTGGTAGCCTTCCCTAGCTAAGCGCCGATACGAGACTGGCGGTAGCGCAGCTAAGGTTTATCCGCAGCGAAGGCACCAGCATACTGCTCTAGGTAACTATGGGGCACTTGGGTCGATATCAACCATGTTGTTTGCAGCATGGGTTTGGGATACAGCCAGTGGTGCTGTGCATACTATAGCGACTGCCAGTGGCGGGCGCTACAATTAATACTCATACCTATCAATTTGCCAAAGCAGTAAAATGTCTTGTGAGAGCGTTGTATTACCACTCTTTCGGACGGGTGCACGCGCTGGAAGCCTCCCACAAATGCATATTTTGCCTTGCACTTTGCGTGCATTTGTGCTGGCGGATCTGTGTTGAATAACGGGCCGGAAGGCTGTCCGCCTTTACGCCATCCGGAATTGCACTGTCGGATTTCAAGGTGTTACTTCAGCACTACACTTGCTGAACCCCTATCACTTCCCCGTTGGGGATGAGTTTTTGCAATTATGCAAATATCGTTACAATTTCCTGAGTTTTGCACTACCGTTGGAGATGCTCTAACATCAGCAAACGGACAGCATTGCACAGGATCAGAAGCGCTTCAAGTCCTCCAGATGCTCTGATGTGGCTTCTGATTCGGCTACACCACCAGAGGTGTGAACCGGTGGCTCCGATCCCGGGGATTCCAGGCAATTTGGATCGAACCACCGGGCAACGGCTCACTTGTTCACATGCGAGTGATCACACCTCACGCTGCCTTGCTCCAACACCTTCAGACGGATGCTGTACACACTGGAGATGGCATTCAGTATTTCCTTTACTAAAACAATCTACATAACTCCAATATGTACATGCAGCAGATTCGTTTCATGTTTGCATTTTATAGTATTGAATCATTGCACCTATCTTGAAGCATAAACTCATACTACATCATACTGAAGGAGATGCTCCCGTTTCAGTCACTTTAACAGCGCAGTAATGCTGCTATCTCTTCCTGTCTCCCGGATGCCATGCCACGTACGCCAGGTCGCGATCCGAATCAACTGGAAGGCCTCGGCTCATTGCTCAAAGTTGCTCGCAAGCCACCGAGTGCTTCTGATCCTATCGTACAGCAATGGTCTCTGTTCACCCGCTCGATTGCAGTTGCTGCCATTGCGACGACCGTCGCGACCTCGTCCGGTTTGGCTCTCCAGGAAGCGGGCGACTACTACCGTCCGGACGACTAGCGCGAGGGCTTCCGAGGTTATTGTGCGGCACCACTGCCCTTTACCGTCGCGCGCCGTGCCCCGGGCGCTCAACACGCTCGCCAACCACGGCTACTTGCCCCGGCAACGGACAGAACATCACGCACGACATGCTGAGCAATGCGCTCCAGAAGGTGTACAACATCGGCCCGGGCGTGGCGGCGATTCTGGTGGCTGCGCTGCCGGACCCGGTCAACCTGGACTACCTCGGCATCCACAACAAGATCGAGCACGACGCATCGCTCGCTCACACGGACGCCTACTTCGTCCACGACCCCATGACGGTCAAGCGGTGACGCTTGCTGGTGAGTTCTTCAGCCGCGCGGGCAGCGAAACGGACTATGCTGACCAACAGCATCGTGGCCAAGACGCGCGGGTGACCGTGGCAACACTTGCAACGCGCAGAACCCAGAGTGCTCGTATGGCGTCAAGGCTCAGTCACTCGCGTTCCTCGAAAGCGTCTGTGCTGTTGATGGCTCTCGGCGCCTGGTGACACCATCTCGGTCGACCACGCGCGCTCATTCATCATTGACGAGAAGATCCCGGCCGACTACAAGGCTCCCCAAGTCGAGCGTTGGCATTGCCGCGGTGTCTGCTCGCGCTGCACTCTTTGAAGGCAAAAGTCTCTTACTTAGGCAGCAGATCTTGTGCGGTGAACGGTACCAACGTGCGGTGATGTGAAACATTGAGGTAGATGATCAGTACTTATGGCCACTCGCGGAATTAACAACTCTCTCTTCTTTCTCTCTTCGGCCTTGTCCCAAACAAAATGGCCCTTTCACCCTCGTTCTGATTTCAGTCAGGCAGCGCCTAAAAGCAGTGTCAGTGATCCGGAGTTTGCAGAAAAAGATTTCCAAGCTCGCAGCGATTGAATTGAATGAGTTTTCACCATTTCAGAACGGCGTCCACTTTCATCGATCAAACTCTTCCTGTCGTCGCTAGCTTCTAACCCTCCTCCTCTAAAATGCTCGGTGAGAATCGCAATCACTTCAAGGTTACCAGACCGCAGAGAGACACACGCTGAAGTAGCAAGAAGGAGATTCGTTCATTTATCCTGGTGATTGCTACGTATGTACTCCAATAGGGAGTTAATTCGAGGCTTTAAATATGTGGTCCACAGAAAAAGTAGGTACTGGATCAATACAAATTCCAAGTGTAAGGGTCTTATAAATCTAATATTTTGTATCCAAAACCAAAATCGACTTAATTACACAGGTTTTAATACGAAATATAGCAGGTGGAAGCTTAAATGATTGCTTACGTTAACGTTTTGGATGTTATCTGGTTTATTGTGTTAGGATTTACAGGATACATTACTTTGAGAAAAGTATCGGCGAGGAAAGTGATCGTTTACAGTATGGATGGGACCAACTACTTTAACGTCTATAGAAGCTGTTTTGAATTGAAAATGTCTTGATTAGTTAAAACCACTAATCAATTGAGCATAGCTCTGGGATCGCGGTGCTCCCGCCTATTTAATCTTCAACGC
Source organism: Phytophthora melonis (assembly GCA_024211575.1). Classification (NCBI taxonomy): domain Eukaryota; phylum Oomycota; class Peronosporomycetes; order Peronosporales; family Peronosporaceae; genus Phytophthora; species Phytophthora melonis. Next base: position 7,095 of record JAMXKT010000034.1, read on the forward strand.
CGGCCTAGTAGAGTCTCTCAGCCCAGTAGTTTGCACAGCCTTCAGCGCTTTGGAGCTGAATGGAGCAGACTCCTCCTTCGGTGACGCGCCGTCATCGTCGTCCCCGTGATCTTCATGCCGCTCGCCGCGGTTGCCCAATCAGACGTCCACAGCAGTATCAGATGCTGCTGTGGTCCCAGATGGACAGCTTGAGGGGGCTACACGCACAAAAATGTTTGGCATATTATACAGTAGAGTTGATGAGTTCTTCGTAGCAGCGCGCTCGGTGCCACGGCAGCTAGTATGAGCCCGCGGAGGGTGGGCGCCACCGCAGCGACCGAGCAAGCCGCGTTGATAGATAGGTTGCGTGGTAAAATTGATAGATCGGTAGATTGGTAGATACATGTAGTGTTCTTGACAGCAGCGCGCTCGGTGCTACAGCAGCGAGTATGAGCCCCCGCGGAGGGTGGGGGCCACTGCAGCAGTCGAGCACGAACTGAAAAGTGAGAAGAATCGTAGCATGGCTCGAGACGCGGCGCCAAGTCAAGTTGTTTCAGAACTCTCTTTCTCAACCTTTTTCTGGGAATAATCCATTTTAATACTTTCACGGTGACAGTTGAATATGAGCATACTTTTTTAATTTGAATTTGATTTTGATTTTTTTGCGGTTTAGTTGGATATCTACCCCAGAGACGCGCACTGCTGCACCTCCGGTCATCTCGCTAGATCTCTAGGATACGAGCCTGTAGTAGGCACCGGATTTTTTAGTTATCATATACTTTGCATCCCTCTTGTTGCAGACTGTTAGTTTTGTTGTTTCAAAACGCAATGCGCAGGCGACTGGTGCGCCGCAAATGCCGGCGTGCCTAAGTCGCGCGCGCGGGTCGCGTTTGTCGTTTGTATTTGTGCTACCTCTTCAACTAATTGGGTCGGCAGTACAATTGAGTTTGCAATAAGCGCTACCAGCCCAACCCTCTAGTTCCCCTGAAAAGGTTGTGGGTTTTCATAGTCAAATCCATCGTAAGAACCAGTAGCCGATCTGTGAAATCGGAAGCACGCTGAGATCTTTTAACCTTTGGACACGAGGAGTTTCGTGTTGTTGGTGGCGCTTCATGCGAAGATTTTTGCTGGGGGGACTCGATCACATCGGCTCGATGTTGCAGTGGCTCGTAATGCTTACTTTTGAACCCGTTCGATCGAAGAACCGAAGGAGAAAAAGATGATCGGACAGATAAGCCGCTTGCTGGTGTTGAGTACAGGGTTGTTTGTGTCATACCAGGCTCTGTCGTCCTTGCCTACCAAGTGGGGTACAAGGAGACGACGGAGGACGAACTCGGGCCCGAGGACTAGAAGCTCTCGTATCCCAGTTGCGAAGGGACACACCCAGTCGCCGATCGACTTCCCAATGACTGAAATCTCGCACGTTGAGTTTTGGGATACGGATCGTCCCCTCACTCCGGTACGGCGGGGACTGCGAAAAGTTCACGCTGAAGAAGCTCGAGGACGTGTACAAGTGGGAAATCCAAAATGACCAACGTAAGTGCTCTGTTGTGTCCAATAACGATCATTTGTGGCTGATGATTTTGCGTTGAGTTTGTCAGTAGACTGCACGGTCAAGTCCGCCAATGTCCACGATCGCGAATACATTGCTTCAGTTCCATTTGCACGCGACATCGGAGCACACGGTCAACAACTACCACTACGACGCCGAGCTCCACTTTGTGCACAAGGACATTAGCGGGAGCGGCAAGCTGTTGGTCATGGGCATCTTTCTTCACGCCGAGGAAGGCGCAGAGCACAACCGGTTCATCAACAACCTACTGGGTGATATGGCGACGGGATGACGAAACGTTTGACCTGGAGGAGAGCGAGCTGAACTACGCCGACATGCTCAACAGCCTCGTGGGGAAGAGTCATCTGATCAACTACAGCGGGAGCTTGACCACTCCACTGTGCAGTGAAATCGTGGACTGGTGGGTGCTCAACAGCCCGATCTCCATCTCGTCGTTCGAGGACCTCGACAAAATCGAGAAACTCTACTCGGAGCTGCCGTCCACGAAGGACGCGTCGAACAACCGCTCGCCTCAGCCTCTCAACGACCGTGAAATCACGTACTATTACCGCCGCCCAAGAACTGGAGCGACGTTGCTGCGAGGAAGGACAAGCCGTCATCGCCGATGACTTCAAGGATGGACTTGGCATCGATTAGAGTCAACATGACGCAGTTGTGCTTGTGAATAGGAAACCTGTTGGGCTCAAAAATGAGAGCGGGTGGAAACTACAGATAAACATACCATTTCTACAGAAGGTGCTCCAAAAATACAGAGCGTGGGTGCGAATCTACAGAGGGAGCGACAGCCTACAGAAGCCACTACCAGTCCTACAGAGAGGGCGTGCAGGAATACAGAACTGCGCCACTAAATACAGACGTGGCAACTTGACAACATTTGATTGGTTTTGGCCCACGATATTCCCAATAGCACCGGCTAATAGTTCACGTTACCGTTAATCTAGGTTTGCCTTTGACGGAGGCGCGCAATCACTTACCGGTGGGAGTTGCTTTCGCCAGCCACACCGACGAGCAGCCCGTCATGCATTCGTGGCTGGACAGAGCTGCAGGGTAATGTATAAAAGCCAGCCTCAGGTTCGCCAGATACACCTCGACTTTGCAGTGCAGGGGCAAACGATAGCCTAGTGTATTGATGGATGCAGGGTAGATTGAAGAGTGAGCTCCAGACTAGCTGGATGCTTAGCCTTCGCTCTGAGATATAGAGAGGCGGACTGCCAGTGGACAGAGTTCCAGAAGACGCTGTCCGCCAGGTAATCAGCCCTACAGAACATGCAGTACACAGGGCGCATCTCAAGAGTCCGTGACAGCTAGCAATGAGGATTCATGAGATAGTGATTGTTACCGAATTGACGATCCAAGTGCAGAGCATCAAGAGAAGCTCGTCATCAAGGCCAGTGAGCTGAAAGGCTGGCGTTTATAGTTGCATTTGTGTATTTTAGCGAGTAGCCAAGGTAAGAGGGGCGGTGGTTTCATATCCACCTTCGCCGATAGAGCCTACTCGCTCACTCTCTTTAAAACCAGACAATAAAGAAGAGCAACCCCACTGCGCCACCTTCGTTGAGGCTTCTTCCTTCCAACGCAGCTTCCTCGGAGTAGACCCCGCCCGACCGGAGAGAGGTCTGCTCTAGGTGTACGTGGCACCATATTGCGACATAGTAGCCTTCGTCAAGAAGGAGCTATCGACAAGAATGAGCGACAGTGAAATGGGAGAAATCTCGGGTACAACCCAGCGTGTAGAGCCTTTGACGGCTGGGGAAGTTCTGGCTCTTCGTTCGATGCTGGCCAACTTTGAAAGGATGACGGTACAGCTGGCGAAAGTGAGCGGCGACCAAGTGGGTATCACTGAGGGAATGGCCGAATATGCGCTGAAGAGCGACGAGCAGCACCTAGCCAGCGCGCATCTGCTCAAGGAGAACCAGACTTTGCTACAAAAGCTTGTCGCGCAGAACCAAGCCGTGACACAGCAAGTCAAGGAGAGCTGAGCCAGATCACCAGTCGTATTGATAGGATCACAGCGGAGATCCTCCAGATGAAAAACGAAGCAAGTCTTGCCGTGGAGAACATCAACACCTTGAAGGACACGGTGAACGAGATCAAGCCAGGTACTCTCGTGTTCGACAAGGAAGATTTGTATCCAGACTGGGACGTCACCGGACCCGCTACCGACAACTTAATCCAGTATGAGAGAGCGGAGGTGGAGAAACTGGTCACCAAGGTCTTGAGGCAAGGCGAAAGACCGTGTTATGGAGGCGAAGATAGCGAAGACATCGAGATCTTTGCGCTGAACATGATCGTGTGGTACGGAGCCTATGGCCTTCACTTTGGTAATCCCCAAGTGAACGTGCGTGTCGCGCAGTTGGTTCACAACCATACTCGTGGCAAAGCCAAAGATTGGCTTTGGTGGACTACAAAGGTCCTCGCACCTGGACCGCCATGATCAAAGGCATGCGCAATCGTTTTGTCACCAAAGCTAAGGAGGAAGACAAGGTCGCCAGTTTCTTCGACTGTAAGCAGGGCTCCAAGACCCTAGATGCGTACATCGAGGAGTTTCGTGCGTTTGGGGAAGACCGACAATGTGTCGGAACAGTATAAAATGATACTGTTCAAAAAGGACTGAAGTCGACTAAACTGCGTGAATTACTTCAACTTGGAGAGTTTGACTCGTTAGAGGACCTGTTCGACGGTGCTCGCGGCCTGAACCCGAAGGATAATTATGCTGATACGACAAAAAAGCCTGCCAAGAAAACGCCAACACCACCTGTCGAGTTCAAGCCTCGTGGTAGAGGCAGCCAGCGCTGCTCGTAGACTCGTTGCACTGAACTGGGTCACACACCTGACAAATGCTGGGGTCTTCATCCAGAGCTGAAACCTCAGTGGCTTGTCAATCGAGAGCGAGCTGGGTACAACACGGCAGCCGCCGCACCCGCATCGAAGTCAGCAGATCGTGACGATAAATTGTGGGATGTCTTGGCTGCTATCCAATCCGACCTGGCCAAGATCAAGCATGATTTAAACTAGATGGTCCTGGAGATGGCGTCCCAGGACCACCAACAGCTAGTGACCACCTGATCTCATGGGTATTTGACCCAGGGAAAGACTCTAACCTGAAGTACTTCAGCACGACGGCAGGACCCGACGCTGCCTGGAGCAAGTATCTGGTGAAGGAGGTCGGGGGTGTCTGCAACAACCAGATATTCCGGGGGGCCGCGTTTTTTTATGAGGGGGCCGATTTCTGTGGAGTGAGCGAAGCGTTCGTGGCAAGAAATGGACTGCATCAATACGTGGTTGATCACGGAAACTTTGAAGTTACGTTTGGAAATGGACAGTCGGAAAGCATTCCGAATCGAACTATCTCGCTAAGTATATTCGTAGATGAGATGGCTTCTTTCGACTATGAGTTCAATGTCTGTTTCATTCCGAACGACTGTGATATTATGATGGGGGTGCCGTGGAAAAGAAAAATGAAGCCGATTATTGACTGGAGTACTGATCGGGTGTACAGCACTGAGGAGTACGTCGGCTTAATTCCTAAAGCACGGACGGAAGCCTCCGTACAAAGTGGTCAAGCGGCAGTGTGAGTTCGCCGACCGCGCGCCTGTTCTTAAGATCGGCAATCGCCGTACTCAGCAACAAACCAAGCTCCATGTGCTACAAGGGCGCGCAGAAAAATTCGCCATGTTAGCAAAGTACATTGAACTACGTGCTATATCTCGATGAAACAAGCCAAAAAGCTGGCCCGCACCAAGAAGTGCGGATTTATGGTAGTTTCTTCCGCAACAAACTATCCATATGCTGTACGCAGCACTGAAAAGAGGTGAGGACTTCACGTCGGTGGAGCTAGACGCCTTAGAAGAAGTACAAAATCAATTTTGCGCGATGGAATCGAAGACGCGTGAAAAATCCAAGCGTCAGGCCACGGCGGACCTCGACACATTTACTGATAACCCTGCTTTCCCGTTAATTCAATCGTTTGAACCTATTTTTCGTGAGAAGTTGCCAAAAGGACTTCCTGCACACGGAGAGCATGAGATGGAGCTTGTCCCGGGTCATGGAGCAATATTTCGCCCGCAGTGGAGACTTCGCTCAGAACAAACTAGAACACTGAAAGAGTGGTTGAAAGAGATGTTAGAAGCCGGGCTCATTCGCCCGATCATCTCTCCCCATGGCGCACCCACCTTTTGCATTAAAAAGCCAGTGGGTTGGAGAATAGTACATGACTACAGGGCCATGAACGAGAAAACGATCCGCCAATCGACGCCAATGCCACGCAAAGACGATATATTTGATCGAATGGCAGGATGTCGTTGGTACAGCTGCTTCGATCTCCTTTCGGGAAATTACCAGATACGAATGCGAGAGAAGGATATCCCGTTGACTGCCTTCCAAACCCCAGAAGGCCTTTTCGAATACCTAGCAGTTCCTATGGGCTTGAGTAATGCGCCGGCTACATTCAACAGGATAGTCACGAATATTTTCAAGGACATGGGTGACTGTGTGGCCACGTACTTTGATGATGTTTACGTATTTACAAAGGACGAGAACATTGAAGTTCACCTCGCTGCTGTTGAACGAGTTTTCAGAGATGTCTGGACCGCCAATTGTATTTGAAACTCGCAAAGTCGACCATTTGTAGCCGGGAAATTCCGTGTTTGGGTGATTTTGTGGGCATTGATGGGGTAAGGATTGACCCGGATAAGGTAGCGGTCATAAAGGAGTGGCCTGTGCCTCGTACGATTAAGGATCTTCAGTCCTTTTTGGGGACTACAGTCTACGTCCAAAGATTCTGTGCTCAGTATGCCGAGATTAGCGCTCCGCTCTTCAATCTCGTCAAGTCGAAGGCGAAGGTGCTTGTGTGGAGGCCCTCGGCGCAAGCAGCATTTGATGCGCTCAAGCAAGCCTTATGTCACACTCCTGTGCTCGCGCTTCCCGATTTTACACGTCCTTTTCGAATTCGTACCGACGCTTCACAATTTGCAATCGGTGGGGTACTTTACCAGAGTGATTCCTCGTCAGGGGAGGTCGAGGGCGGTGTAAATAAAGTGATTGAACACCCGATAGCATTTACGGGGCGAAAGCTCAACTCGGCAGAGCTGAACTATCCGACTCACGAGCAGGAGATGCTGGCGATTATTCACTGTTTGAATATCTGGCGCGTGTATTTGATCGATGGAGGATGTACAGTGGAGACAGATCATCGATCGTTGGAGAAGGTACTCACGCAAAAGAGTATTAATCGCCGTATTTGTAGGTGGTATGACCAGCTCGCTGACTATCGGTTGAAATTCAGCTACATTCCGGGCGAAACGAACACAGTAGCAGACGCACTAAGCCGAAGAAGTGATTTTTGAAGTTGCTTTTCAAGCATTGAAGACGAAGCAGATGTACGCAATGACGAAACTGCGTCCTAATTCACTTCAAGAATTAATTCGCCGAGCTCAGACAAGTCACAAAGTCGTGCGTGACAGTTTGATGCAAAATAAGAAGCCTGCCGTTGTCCAGGCAGATCGTTTTCGTTATTCGGAAGCTGATGATTTAGTTTATTATGATTTCCAACGGCGTTGCTCGCGTTTGGATCCCGGGAGAACGAGGAAGTCCAGAACGCAATCCTGTGGGAGCTTCACGATAGTGCAATTAGTGGTCATCCCGGGATCGAGAAGACTGTTCGCGCCGTTCAGGAGCAGTTCTATTGGAAAATTATGCACACGCACATCACGCACTACGTTAAGACGTGTCAAACCTGTCAAAGATCGAAAAGTCGAACAGGCAAAGCTCCTGGACTGCTGAGACCGCTGGAAACCCCGACAGGCAGGTGGACTTCAATTGGTATGGACTTTATAAGTGGCCTCCCCGAGAACGACGAGGGAAATGACGCAGTCTTGGTGATTGTGGATCGACTAACCAAACGTGCTCATTTTGTCGAGGTTAGCACCAATCTATCGGCAAAAGATCTTGCCGCGGTGTTTCTGGGCAAGTATGTGCGCTGTCACGGCATTCCGCAGGACATCACGTCCGACCGTGACCCTAAATTCACCTCGCAGTTTTGGCAAGAGTGTGCAAAGCTTACTGGTACGAAGCTAAGAATGTCTGCAGCGTATCAACAGAGGACGGACGGTCAGGTAGAACGTGTAAACGCGATTCTCGCCACCTATCTTAGAAGCTACGTCGGTGGCTATAAGAACGACTGGGCAGCGTACCTTTGCGTTGGCGGAGTTTGCCTACAATCGGCATGATCAGATGCAATTCAGATGACACCGTTCTTCGCCGATTTGGGGTACAATCCGGCTATGCCGATCAATTTGGACGTTCGAGTGGCGAAGTCAGCAGAGTCCAAGCCGGCAGTGTCATTTTTACTTCACATGGAGCAGATATTGAGAGAGCTCCAAGCTCAAGTGAGAAATTCGGCAGAAAAGATGAAGTTGCAGTACGATCGAGGACGCAGAGATCAAACCTTTAAGATTGGAGATATGGTGCTCATCTCAACCCGGAATCTCAGCGTTGAGAATACAGGAGCAACTCGGCGAAAATTGGCACCAAAGTGGATTGGTCCATACGAGGTTCTCGAAAATATGCAGGGCAGCTCGTCGTACCGGCTGAAACTTCCGCGCGAAAGTTCGCTGTATCCCGTATTCCATACGATGAGCCTAAAACTTTTCCGAAAGGATAGCTCGTCAACACGGAATAACGCGGTCCCAACTGTCCGACTAAAAGATGGTACGGAGGGGCATCTGATAGAAGACATTGTGGAGCATCGTTTTGGAGCCGACGGTCTCGACGAGTACAAATGCAAGTGGGTTGGAGCAGTAGATGATATCACCTGGGAGCCAGCCACGAATTTGCAGTCTGTACCGGGTCTCATTAAGCAATTTCTTAGGAAAATGAATGGCCTAAATCCGCGGGGATCATCTCGACAACGGAACAAGCAATCCTCCGCGAACTACGTCTGCGGATCAAGAACGGAAACGCAAACCCGATCCGATCAGCTCCCCGAACTCCGAGTCACGTATTCTTCTCGAGTGGCATTTTAGATGTTCACACCCAAAGTTTCCTTCAGGGGAGGTCGTGTTACCGGATTGACGATCCAAGTGCAGAGCATCAAGAGAAGCTCGTCATCAAGGCCAGTGAGCTGAAAGGCTGGCGTTTATAGTTGCATTTGTGTATTTTAGCGAGTAGCCAAGGTAAGAGGGGCGGTGGTTTCATATCCACCTTCGCCGATAGAGCCTACTCGCTCACTCTCTTTAAAACCAGACAATAAAGAAGAGCAACCCCACTGCGCCACCTTCGTTGAGGCTTCTTCCTTCCAACGCAGCTTCCTCGGAGTAGACCCCGCCCGACCGGAGAGAGGTCTGCTCTAGGTGTACGTGGCACCATATTGCGACAGTGATTGGCTGTAATATACTCGAATCACTAGCAACAACTTATATCTTGTGTGTGATTGTTTTTAGAAGACGCAGCGATAAGACCGCCTTATTCGTTAGCTTTGTGCTTAGGCCGGGGTTGTACTGGGCCTTGGTCTGCTTCGAGTTGACGGCCCTGGCGTTAGTTATCTGTTGGACGTTGGGCTTCGTTGTAATGGCCCTTAGGCGAGGTCATTACACTGGTCAATTGTTAGTATCCGTCACGTCCGAAGGGGAACCTAATGTCCCGCGGGGTTGTATTGGTGATACCCATGGGCACCACACAATCTTTAGCGCTGAGTCTTGGCTCGTCGGGGAAGAACAGTACTCGTTAATCCCCAGCAGCATCTACCATTTATCGTCAGTATGACTATGGAGAAAGACGAAGTTGAGTGCGGTCAGCACGCAGGAAATGTTCCTCCTGGTTCAGCAACCTGGTCAGCCAGCAGCAACGTGCTTGAGCTGCTGCTGGATCGTTTCGGTGGCCAGCTTCAGCAGGTTTGCAATCGTGCCCGTGGGAACTGCCTGTTTTCATAGATCTATCGATCAAAAAGCATGATCGCTGCTTATAAGTGACGTGAAACCGGTCTGAACCGTTCAGGGCAACCAACCGTAGTTAATGAATCGTCCGAGGTACCACCGCTGGGCTCACACACGATGTTGTACTTAAGTAGGCGTCGACAGCCATAGCCGCCGGCATGGAGATAGCATATATGGTATGCGGGGTTGATGCGGAGCTCACCCTGAGTGCAATCGGCGTGAGCCGCGGGAAATAAGAAAATAAAATTAATGAAGGTACCGGTCTACGTCTGGTTGGGCATGTAGGAAATGATGAAGCCCACGCACGCCGCTATGAGCATTGTGGGGGCACACCGCAGTAGATCTCGCACATATTAGATGGGGTGTACGCTCAGCCAGAGCCCTTGCATTTCATAGCAGTCGCCAGCAACCAATTCGATACTGCAACATGCATACACGGTCATGCTCTGCATTTGTGCTGGCAGCGGTTAGTAGGGTTCTCAGCGCCGCTCGTCTATCTGCACGGTCGCTAGCTGGCCTAGCTTCCGAGGTATGGAGACGCATAGCAACAGCTTTGTTATGGCAGCATGACCGTCTTACCGAGTTATGACAACACGGCCGCCTTACCGAGTTATGGTAACACGGCCGCCTTACCGAGTTATGGTAACACGGCCGTCTAACCGAGTTATGGTATGTAACACGACCGCCTTACCGAGTTGCGCTAACACGGTAAAAAGGAAACAGCAGGCAAATCATATTGTATCTGCAAATCCGAAATTCAGCAAAAATCATTGTACAGACGATCCCCTCGGTAGTAATCCCTAGGATAGGAATACCCGCTCATCAAGAATATAAAGGTGGGTCCCAACGATTTCTGAATGACCGTCCCATACAAAGCCAAGTAAATATTCCCCCTCACCCCTCAATCGTCATAAGGAATAAAAAATCACGGATTATGAATGTGTTGGGGTGCTTAACTATGTGAAAAGCCCATTCTGTACAGGACGTCTGCAGTAGTCTAACCAGAATACCAGCTCCTATTGTCCGTTTTTTCGTGCCGCATTTCATATTTAACGCTTGCATTAGCATTCGGAGCTCGCTTTCAGACCTGCTAGTATCGTTCCTTTGAATGGAATGGAGCTTGGGTGTTTGCGAACATTAGTGAAATGGGGCTCACTACTATCGTGGCAACTTATTTTGCACATCAGTATCATTACCTACACCATGCCCCACATGTCTTACGGCATTATATTAAATATGATTTTATCATTTTTGGTGTCACCGAGGTATATATCGTTATCTGCACGAATTCCATTCATGTCCGCACATCGATTTGACCAGCCTTTTTAGGTCTATGTAACCAAAAGACTGCACCAATACGTACCATATATGTGGTACAGTCCAGTGTACCACCCATGGTACACCCTACGACAGGAATACGCTCATGTAGGAATAAAAAGTGGGTTCCCGACGCCATGACTAGCGAGGGGATTGTCTGTAGACAGGGGTGGCAAATCCCCAGCCTAAGGGGATTGAAGCGGCTTACCCCTTCTGTATTTTGTCCGACGGTCTGTAGATTGACTTCTGTCTGTAGATTATGCCTTTCCTCCTCAAAAATCGGCAAAGGCTCAATGTCCCTTACATTCTCTTTCGGCTCGAGCCTTGCCACATTTTACAGTATGGTTACGCTGTTGTTGATGTTTGTTACTCCGCTTTAATTATGATGCATTGCAACTTGTAACACGGGCCTGGACCACCAGCAAACAAATCGAGAGATGGCACCATCAACAGGTGCGAGTCCAATGCAAGGATCAATTCCTCAGTTTCTACCTGCACTGTAAAGACCGGCACTGTGTATTTGTACTCCCCAACACTGTCGGCAACGTGCTATCAAGCCCCATTAGCCAGTTTGCTTCGCCCTCGACAACAAACAAGGGAGGGACCATGCTGCGTATCACGCTTATCGCCGCGATGGTCGCCGCTGCTATTAGCGGTACCAAAGCTGGTGGAAGCTTTCAAGCACAACACCCCGTGGAGCAGGTTCGAGTTGGCGAGTACTACAAGCCCTCAGCTCTATAGGCATCGGGTATACCGAACACCGCCGCGGTCTTCCACCGGTCGCCGTGCCCGGCACTCAACGCGCTGGCAAACCACGGGTACCTGCCTCGCAACGGCAAGGACATCCCTACGGGCGTCCTCAAGGCTGCGATCATGGACGTGTTCAGCATGGCGAACGACACCGCCACCTCGCAAGTCGGCCAGGTGTCCGAGGTCTTCTCGCTCGACTTCTTGAGCAAGCACAACGCACCCGAGCACGACGCGTCGCTGGTGCACACGGACGCCTACTTCGGCCACGACGCGATGGAGGTGAACATTACTCTCGCCAACGACCTCTTGGCCCGCGCTGACAGCAACGGCATGATCAACACGGGTGCGATCGCCAAAGTTCGCAAGGACCGAGCGACGCTGTGTGAGACCAGCAACCCGGAGTGCGCATTCGGAGACAACGAGAAGAAGAAGTCGTTCACGCAAGCCTCGCTGCTGTTGTTGGCGCTTGGAAAAAGGTGACGAGATCTCAGTGGAGCACGCGCGGTGTTCCTGGTCGAGGAGAAAATCCCCAGCGACTTTGTCAAGGCGAAGGAGCCTGTCACGCTTGCGGCCATCGCTAAGAAGTCCGCCGAGCTCGTTGCTCAGGCCTCGTAGGTACTAGTAGATAGTGGAGCGATAATACAAGCCAGGAACGACCTCCACTTCAACTTGGTCGATCAGCCAATGACGATACAAAGATGTGTGCGTCTCTCATTCGAAAAGATTCGATCCCCTGCCCAGGTATTATGAGCGTTCGCATCCCGACCAAGACGCTGCCGAGCGGGGCTCAGATCCCGGTCATTGGCTTCGGCGCTTACCTGGAGAACGACGTCGCCAACTCATACAGCATCGTGCTGTCGGCGCTGAAGCAGGGCTACCGCCACATCGACACGGCCCAACTTTATTACAACGAGGCGGAGGTGGGGCGCGCGGTGCGGGACTCGGGCATCCCCGAGAGGAGATCTTCGTGACCAGCAAGCTCTTCCTCACCGACTGGGGCTACAAGAGAGCGCTAGCCAGTGCGAGACGAAGCAACGAGAAGATCTTGCTCGGCTACATCGACCTCTTCCTGCTGCACGCACCGGGTGATGCTGCTACGCGAGCGGAAACCTGGCGCGCGCTTGAAGAGCTCCACGACCAAGGGATCTTGAAGGACATCGGCGTGTCCAACTTTAGCGGCGCGCACATCGATAAGCTCATGAAGACGGCCAAGGTGAAGCCAGCAGTGAACCAGATCGAGCTGCATCCGTGGCTCACGCGGCCCGAGACGGTCAACTACTGCAAGGACCACGGCATCATCGTGGAGGCCTACTCGCCGCTGGTGAAGGCCTTCAAGATGAAAGACCCGACGCTGAACGAGGTCGCGAACGAGGTGGGCGCGTCGCCGGCTCAGGTGTTGGTGGCCTTCAGTCTGGCAAACGACATTATCCCTCTACCGAAGTCTGCCAACACCAAGCGCCAGAAGGACAACCTCGAGGCCATGAACGTCAAGCTCTCGGCCGAGCAGGTGGAGCGACTGGCGGCGCTCGACGAGTACTTTGTCACGGACTGGGACCCCATTCGCGACGAGGAGGTGTGAGTGCGTGCGTGCGTAAGTGAGTGAGTGAGTGAGTGAGGGACGCGGTGACACCACCGTAAGCGTTCAGCTCTCGGGCAAGACGAAAGTTCTGATGTCTGATTGCGGTTGGAATGCGTCTCCGAGGCCACTGTGTTGCTCTGGATCTACAACTGGCAGCGCCCAGTCGAGCCGCGCGGGTTCCGTTGATGGAGTGCACAGCCGACAGCGAGGAATACATGCGTGAAGCCATGACGGTATTATTCGATAGAAAGGAGAACACCTCACAGTCTTATGCGTCTTGAGCCGAGTCAGCCTGGCAATCCTACACAGGCGTAATCTAGTGTGCTGTACACAGCACAGTTTCTTTCGCATCGCCGCCCCCATCCACGTCCCACGGTTAATGCTCTATGTGTATCGATTGGACAAAAACAAAATAGCCGGCCCATACGGAGGGATGGGAGGTAGATATGTAGGCCACACAAAACCTTTTCTCTTGTATTCTATATATTTTCCCAGGTATCAAATACTGAAGCCATGTCTTGTAGCCCGAAACTGCAGCCTTCCTCCTCCCCCACCCACAAACAACAAATCACGATTAACAACAAATCACACACCCTCCAATACCCGATGTCTAGTCGTCTTCCCGCAGTCTGTCAGTTGATCTGTCTCTCTCTGCGCTAGTCAGCATCGCTAGCCAGAGGACGAGCCGCGGCCCCAAGAGCGAAGCTACCGACCGCCAAGGCATTTCCTCCGCGCGCTCGGCCATGATCAAGGTCAAGTGGGACTCCACGTACACGCCCGCGACCAAAGGCAGCGGCAAAGCCAATGGCAACAGCAATGGCAGCTCCACCACCGCCTCCTCCGCCACGACCGAGCGCCCGACGCTCACGGCGCTCATGGACGGCATCGTCATCAGCAGCACGAGCAGCACCAGCAGCAACGTGACCGGCTCGCGCCGCCCGCCGATGCCCAAGTGGGACATGGGCACGATCTCGGAGGACACGATGCCCGCGGCCTTCACGGCGGCGTCCGCCGGCTGGGCCAACGACCGGTTCGAGCTCACGGAGAGCGGCGAGGTGCGCAACCGCGCGAGCAAGCAGCGCATCTCCAAGCAGGAGATCCGCGACCACGGCGAGGAGGTGCTTAGGGGCTTATCGACCACGTGCACACGCGCATGCTGCAGGAGCTGCTGTTCCTGGAGCAGGCCATCCCTCCGCTCGAGTTCGAGCGCAGCTCGGTCGAGTCGGGCTTCGACCCGGGCGCGAGCCACACGAGCAGCAGCGTCAGCAGCTCGGTGCGCTCCAGCTCGTCCAGCATCTGCTCCACGAACGACGGCTTCCGCATGATGATCGACACGGACGAGCCGCGCTGCATCTTCCACACGAGCAAGAACTTCAGCGTCGCGGAGAAGCTGCTGGTGTTCGTGTGCTCCTTCAGGGGCCTCAGCTGTGGCATCTGGAGTCGCAGCGTGCTGCTCAAGGACGGCGTGCAGGTCGGCTCCATGCTGCCGTACTTCCAGAAGGCCATCGCCGCTGGATACGGCATCCTCGTGATGAACCCCAACATGAACACGCAGCTCATGGTCACGCAGGACGGAACCGTGGAGAAGATGCCGATCCGAGGCTCCAGCAACGCCGACGAGCACTGCGACCACGTGTGGCGCAACTACATCTTCCCTCGGCAGCGCACAGGTGCACTTCATCGCGTACGGCTACGGTGGTGTGCTGGTGACGCAGCTGATCGCCAAGTACCGGTACGAGCTCAAGAGCCGGCTGGGCAACGTGGCCTTCATCGAGAGCTCGCACAAGATCGATCCGTCCTGGAACTCGGGCTTCAAGCGCTTCTTCTCGCAGCACAGCATCTCCTGGTCCCGGTCCGACTTCCCGCTGAACACCGAGTTGAGTCGCGACGCCACGGCATTCGCAGCCAGCGGCGGTCCGAGTGGCGCTGGAACGGCGACCAGCAGCGACGACGCGTTCTCTGCTACTGCGTCGTCTCCGTCCTCGCGCTCGCCCAAGAGTCCAAGTGCTGCTCAGCTGACTGGATTCGGCTGTATTTGTTTGTCTGCAGGCCCGTGCGAGGGCGCGAACGAGAGCCCCGCTTACACAACGAAGGAGGTGTTGGATACGGTCTTTGCCTTCTTGGCGTCGCCGACTCCCTACGAGTTTCAGCGCCGAGCAGCGCGTGAACTGCGGTTGAATACGCTGTTGGAAGAGCAGCAGCTGGCTCGAGCACAACAGGGACACGAGGAACAAGCAGCCCACGCTGGGCGTAGTGGTCATGGCGACCGGGGAGGGCGAGGCCACGTAGGGCATGCAGCAGATAGTGGACGGCCTCCTCGAGACCAGCAAGCGCGCGGACGGAAAGAGTCGGTGTATGACGCAGTTCTAGGGGTGCAGCTGGGAATGCTTCTCGCGAGCTGAAGCCGCGTGAGTACGATTCGTTGACGATTGATGACTTCGACTTGCTACGTGTGGTTGGCCGCGGCGCCTTCGGTAAGGTGATGCTGGTGCGACGAAAGCTGCCGCAGCAGCAGCAACAGAAGGGCGCGCGGTTATTAAGTCCGCGGACGATGATGTCTATGGGAATGACCCCTCAACAGATCGCAGGAGCTTCAGGTAGCGAAGGTGGCAAGGTGTACGCCATGAAGGTGATCAAGAAGGCCGCCGTGTTCGCCAAGAACCAGGTGGAGCACACCAAGACAGAGCGTCGTATTCTGCAGGGCGTGGACCACCCGTTCATGGTGAAGCTGCGGTACGCCTTCCAGAACGAGGCCAAGCTCTACTTCGTGATGGATTTCTACAACGGCGGCACGCTGCACTTCCACCTGCGCCGGGCGATGCACTTCGACGAAGTTCGCACTCGCTTCTACGCCGCGCAGCTCGTGCTGGCCATCTCGCACCTGCACACGTACAACATCGTGTACCGTGATCTCAAGCCGGAGAATATTCTACTCGACGACCAAGGATTCATCGCTCTTACGGACTTCGGGCTGTCGCACGACCACTTTGACAGCAAGGACGGTATGCAGACGTTCTGCGGTACACCCGAGTACATCGCCCCCGAGCTCATTCGCCGCGTGCCGTACGGCAAGGCCGTGGACTACTGGTCGCTAGGCGTCCTCATCTTCGAGATGCTGGCGGGCTACACGCCGTTCTACCACGCGAACCGCAAGCGCAACTTCCAGAACATCGTGAAGCTCCCGCTGCGGTTCCCGTCCGAGTTTTCCGACGACGCGCGCTCCTTGCTGCGTGGCTTGATCTGCCGCAACCCGGCCAAGCGACTCGGCTCCGGTCCGTGCGGCGCGCAGGAGATCATGGACCACCCGTTCTTCAGTACTGTGGACTGGGAGAAGCTGTACAAGCGGGACGTGCCCGTGCCCTTCAGGCCTGTGGTCAAGTCGGACGGCGAAGTGAACAACGTGCCCGAGTTCTTCAAGCGACAGGAAGTGATCGACTCGGTGGTCTCTGATGCCCCGATCGGCAAGAGCCACGTCTTCCAGGGCTTCTCGTACACGGACCCGTACAACCTGTAAAAGGGAGCGAGGGAGGTGAAGCAAGAGACAGATTTTAGTGAATGGTCAAAGGCCGCGTTTTTGATGTGCCAGCGTAGAACAGGGGAGGAAGGAAGAAGGAGTGGAGAGAAGAAGTAAACCATTGAGTAAGATATCTAGCAAACAAGCTACGATCCAGTGTTCAATGTTGTTGCGAGGGGTGACGACGGAGACAAAATCCAGAACGACCCAAAATTCGGAACGATACAATCTCTATTATTAGACCTCCACTTTGGTCGTCGCTACTTATCTTGAAAGTCGTCTGCTGCAAGCCAAGTTGCGCACGGTGGAAGAGGAAGGAGCAACGCAGCCTCTCCCTCTAGCCTGAAGCGAAACGAGTAAGTATTCGCAGAGCTAGAGGCGCTCATTTTCGGACTTGCCGCCGCGATAGTAGCCCATTGTCCACCCCACCAAACATACGGTAAGTTGATACGTCTCATGGATGCGATCCTTTCGACCGCGGAAGCGATACGTGTCGCTACGAACGGGATGCCCGCAACGTGTCCTGCTTCTCTTTTGTAGTTATGTGATGCTTATATCCAAGACAGGCTGAGATACAGCTTCATTCGCGTGCATCCGAGTGCATCCGAGTGCGCTCCGAAGGCTGCGACTGTGCCCAGAACGCAGACGAAGCCTACACAGGTCCCTTTGGCGAAAGCGGTGGGGAATTGCATACTTTCCGACACTCAGGCACCTTTGCGGAGGATTGACCATGTCATTGATGTCAGTAGAACAGCTAGAAACGCTGTGCCCTGTGTAAAGCGACGACCCGAAGTTGCTCAGTATTTTTTAGGGGCTGCATGGTGCCATGTGATTAGACTTGGGCTTTGTATGGTGTAATCACGTTCCGCTTTGTGACCACTTTCGCGAGTCAATGCAAATGGGATGGGATGTTGCATAAGTGCCAAATTCAGACGACTAGCATTCCTCGTATCGACCACTTGCAGTCTCGCCGATAACATTGGTCATATAGAGCTGGACCTCCTCTTCATTTTGGTGTATTGTAGAGCCTCAGATAGCAAATACTTTTGAATTTATCGTCTAGCTTCGAACACGCCTAATCCGTTCCGATACATGTCCCCGGGGGATAGCTAAACATGCATTAACTTTTTATCATTGTTTTTTTTCCTGTTAGCTGGGAGCTGCTCACATTACACTGTGGACACGATCACATGGCCCTCGTCGCTATTACATCTTCAAGGGGGGTGGCAATCAGGTGCCCAGCTTAGTAGTACTTGACCTGGCGGTCGTTCATCGGCTGCGTGGGGCGGTTGTCCGCGGCGTCGTTCGTGGCCGGCAGGTCCGCGTACAGGTTCTTGATCGTGCGCAGCTCGTCGTACGTGATGGGAATGGGGTTGTTGAGCACCCACCAGTCGACCACTTCGCTGCACGGAGGCGTGGTGAGGCTGCCGTTGTAGTTGAAGAGGTGGCTCTTGGCCACGAGGCCGTTGAGCAGGTCGGCGTAGTTGATGCCGCTCTCCTTCATGTCGAAGTCGTCGCTGCTCGTCTCCAGGTCGTTCATGAGGTTCTTGATGAAGGCGTTCTCCTCCACGTTCGGCTCGGCGCTGAGGAACACGCCCGTGACCAGGAGCTTGCCAGTGTCGCTGTTCTTGTGCACGAAGTGGATCTCGGCGTCGTAGTGGTAGTTGTCCAGCGCGTGCTCCGACGTCGCGTGCATGTGGAACTGGGCCAACGAGTACTCGCGCTCGTCGAAGTTGATGGACTTGACCGTGCAGTCTGCAGCCAGCATAACATCACCAAAGTTAGACCCAGAAATCAAAGCTCAAACTTGACGGACCGACTTCCACTCACGTTCGTCTCCGTCGATCTGCCACTTGTACAGGTCCTCGAGCTTCTTGAGCTTGAACTTGCTGCAGTCGCCTCCGTACGTGAGCGGGGCGTGGAACATGCCCCAGTCGTTGTGCGAGAGATCGCGGACCGGGATGTTGATCGGCGACTGGTGAGTTCCACCGCAGGCCGGGTACGACTCCTTCCAGTCAGCGGGGCCTAGTTCCTCGTCCGTCGACTCCTTGTAGCCCCACTTCTCCGTCGCTGCCTGGCCCGCGGCCACCAGAGCTGCAGCCAAAAGCACGACACGCGACACAGCACCGAGCATTCTTTGCCTTGGTTCAAAGGGTCTTCGTGGATTCGAGTTGCTGAGCAAGCTGTGGATTCAAGAATGGCTCGCAGCGTTGGCTTTCCGACTCGGGCAGGATCCCCGCTCGAAGATCCGAGGCTGAAAAGACCATCGACGCAGCAATTGACGGCCCACAGACGTCCCAGAGCGCCGCCGACGCTTGCCATAGCGGCATGCTCAGCCGTCCATTACCAAGATCGGATCCCTACGTCGTTTCGTCTTCGGATGAGTTATGTCCTGTACCTTACGAACCTAAAAGGGTTAGTCACTTCTTGCTATCTGTAAATTGAAAGGTTGGTGCTAGGAATTAGCTGCATGTAGACAGAGAATAACGGCTCAAGCCATACCGGTATTGTGCGCAAAATACATGTAGCAGACTTCGTTTGGAAGACGAAGCATTCTTGGCTGTGCAACACGCCGACTGAGAAAGCTGGACGTACTATAGCGCTGTGACGGAAAGGAATATACAAGCCGGCGGATAACGTTTTCGTTGGAGCAAGGCGATCGTGAGTCAGTCGAATTTCAGGAGTTCCGAGATCAAAGACCAGACAGGATACAAAAACCACCCGGTGGTCATACACGTCGAGGGTGAAAGTGTGAGGACGAAGCCATATCCATGATACTTCAAAATCAATAGCGTTTTGAAGAAACCGGCTAAAAACGACCATGTTACCCAAAGAACCAGCAGCAGTTTGTCGCTGAATCTGCTGTCCCTGGCGCTACCCGCAAGTGTCGTATCTGCGAAGCACGAAATGCCAACAGACAAGTCCTCATTTTTCGAGCAGTAGCAGTGGTGCAGTGCATGCTACCTTAATGACGGAATTGTTTGCCTAACATAACATTTTAGCTTGATGTTGCCGGCAAGAATTTGCACCTGGTGGTTCGCCCGTGAACGTTGACATCGTTCTTATCTACAACTTGCTATCTTCTTGTTCTATCACCAAGGCAGCATCGGAGCGACTACAAGTACAAGCTCTCGCGTTGGTCTCTGCGACAATTTTCCATGTGCAGCCATGCCAGTCCCCGGCAGCGAGCTCCATCTAAGAGGAACGAAATCGAATTTGATTCACTTTTCAAATTATGTTCATACAGTGCATTCAGCTCAGCCGTTAGTCCTTCAAAGGTATGCCTAATATATATCGCCTACGGTTTGTGAGCATTCTGAGGCCATGTCTTCTTCTAACGACGGCGGTTGCCGATCTCCGAGGCCCACGAGTGCGCGTTCTCGAAGCCGTTCTTGGCCATCTGGAAGTCCTCCCACGTCTGGCGGATCTCGTCGCCCGTGCTCATGACGAAGGGGCCGTACTGCACCACGGGCTCCTCCAGCGGCTCGCCGGTCATGACGATGACCTCGAGCTTGTCGTTCTCGTCCGCCTGCAGCAGCACGCCGTCGCCCTTCATCTCCATCACGATGGCCTCGTGCGGCTCGATCGAGTGGTCCACGCACTTGCCCGTGCCCGAGACCGCGTACACGAAGACGTGGTGGGTCTCCGGGATGGGGTACTCGAGCTTGGCGCCCTTGTCGAGCATGAAGTGTACGTAGGTCACGGGCGCCTCGGTCTCGATGGGGCCGCGCTTGCCGAAGACTTCGCCGGCGAACACGATGGCCTCGATGCTCTTGTCCTCGTTGAAGGCGTGCGGCACCGTGTCGCGGCTGATCTCCTGGTACCGGGGCTCGATCATGCGGCGGCTGCGCGGCAGGTTGATCCAGAGCTGCAGGCCGTGCGCGGGCACCTCGTCCTTGGGCATCTCGGCGTGCATGATGCCCTTGCCGGGGTCATCCACTGCAGGTCGCCGGGCCGCAGCTCGCCCTTGTTGCCCAGAAAGTCCTCGTGGCACATGTGGCCCTTGGACGTGGGCAGCACGTACGTGACGGTCTCGAAGCCGCGGTGCGGGTGGTCCGGGAAGCCGCCGGGCAGCCCCACGTTGAACTCGTCCAGCATGAGGAACGGGTCCAGGTTGCGCAGGCGCGTGGTGCCGATGGAGCGGTGCACGCGCGCGCCGGCGCCTTCGCCCTGCTCGCGGGCGACGAACTTCTTGGCGATGAGGCGGGGCGTGAACATCTTGGAGAGCGCCGACTTGAGGGGCTCGTGGCTGCTGTGTGGGTGGGGCTGAGGCTGCTGCGCTTGGGGAGGCAAAAGCGGGAATGAGCAGCAAGAGGCCGGACGCAGCGAAGGAGAAGGAGGGGGTACGTAGCGTAGCGACTGACTTTGGCTTGGCAGTTGAGGTGCTTTTGATGCGCATCGGCGATGCGGCATCGCAGCTCGGAGCGACGCGATTGGCGGAAAAAGTGTGATTACGCGAGCAGATTGATGTGTCGCTTTTGGTTGACTTGTTTTTTGTATGGCGAGGGAGATGGGCTGACTGCCACGTCACTCGTTCTGGTGGTAAGCGCAATCTTCGCTTGGTGAAAGTATCCACCACCGGCACGCAGGTCTCATCTCGCACTCGGGCGGACTGCCAGTCTAGAAGCGAAGTCTGGAGGGCGATTGCGTGGGTGTGGCGAGCCACGTGGACTCGTTGTTGGCGATCGCAGGTGCCAGGTCTTGGTCTGGGTTCTGATGGCAGCATCCAGCTGCGTTCAAAGCGGGTGTCTTCACTTCGAGGGATGAACGTGCATTAAGTTGTTGCTCGATGTTCGCCCGCACGGGGTGAGTGGCTTCTACTGAAAATGCGTTAATTTGGGCATGTGATCAAACCTAAATCTACTGTAGCTGTGTTTTTCCGCTCAAACTGTTCCTTGCGTTTCCTTGGTGGTGAATTGAGCGATAATATTGGCTTACCTCACCTACATGTATGCAATCGTTTTCGGCATTTTGAACGTGCATAGCAATTCGTGGTGAAGACTGCAGTGGTTTATCGCTCTTAGACTTTAGTGGAAGTTTTGTGCGGGTAATTGTTTGTCCTGTGATTGACTCAAAAGCCAGTTTTCAGCGAATCCGTTGGCTCAGTTTCGGTGACTCATCTTTCAATATGGGCGTAATCGGCAACAACCTTCAAGTGAGATACTGTAGAGCATTCCCCCATTTGCCTTGCCGCGCCAAGATGTCTGAGTTCAAGTCGCGCCAAGTGTCCAAGAGCTTCCAGGCGGGCGAAGTAAGCGACGGAGCGGGGGCGCACGTGCACCGCTCGATCGGGTCTCCGCGTCTGTACAACTTCGACCCGTTCCTCTTGCTGGACGAGTTCAGCGTGGGTCTTCCCGGCGGGTTCCCCGATCATCCACACCGCGGCTTCGAGACTGTCACGTACGTGTTCCCAACGTCCAAAGGTGGAATGAGGCACGAGGATTTCATGGGCAACAAGGGCGAGCTCCGACCGGGAGATCTGCAGTGGATGACGCCTGGACGAGGAATTGTTCATGCAGAGATGCCCACGAGCACAGAGCCGGCGCACGGTCTGCAGCTCTGGGTCAACTTGCCCAAGGACAGGAAGATGATCAAGCCTCGCTACCAGGAAATCAGTCGGGAGTCGGTGCCTCATGCGTTTAATGCTAACAGGAGCGTGGAGGCCATCGTGTTTGCTGGAGAAGTCTTCGGCTACAAGGGGCCCGTTGAGACGGAGGCTCCCGTGACATATGTCCACTTCTTGCTCAAGCCTGGAGCTCGGATGGAGTATACCATCCCTGCGAGCCACAATGTGTTCGTGTACGGCGTTTCGGGAACGGGAAAGTGTGCGGACACGGATGTTCGGGAGCATGAGGCGATCGCGATGGGGGACGACGGCCACGGAGTTCTGCTGACGGCGGCAACGAAGGATAGCTTGGAGGTGGTAGTGATCACGGGAGTGCCTCTTAACGAACCGGTGCACCAGTATGGCCCATTTGTGATGTCCTCGAGGGAGGATATTCAAAACACCCTGCGGGATTTTGATCTTCGCACGAACGGATTCGAAGATGCTCATGGATGGAGATCCGAGATCGCCCCGCGTCGACGCCACCGCTAGTTTTTATTCTTTTATTTTTAGGAGCACACAAGAACATAAATCCAAAGGATATTTGTGCATTTTCAGTTTTTACAAGAGCGATGCTGTACATGACAATCAAACTTTAGATTTACCAACACCGATCAAGCGCTTAGGCGTTCGGTACGCATTCTGCTCCTGCAACCAATCCCAGGAGGCTTCGCGCTTTCATCTGTTGCATTTGGGTTGCGTACAACAAGCCGCCCGCAATCCTGACCAAAAACTCGGCTTCACATTTACGCGAGCCCGAACCGGTTTTTCTCCTGCCATTCTACTTTTCGACCGCTACTCCGCAAGCTCTAGTGACCCCAAGATGTTCACGCCTCGCCAAATCGCCAAGAAGTTCGTGGCCCACGAGCAGAAAGAAGGCGTCGGCGCTCGCGTTTTCCGATCCATCGGCTCAGCTCGTCTTCGCAATCTCGACCCGCTCCTCGTTCTGGACGAGGGCAGCGTTGCGCTACCCGGTGGGTTTCCTGATCACCCGCATCGCGGATTCGAGACTGTTTCGTACGTCTTGCCCTCATCCAAAGGCCATTGTCTCCATGAAGATTTCCTGGGCAACAAGGGCGAGCTGCGCCCTGGAGACCTGCAGTGGATGACGGCTGGGCGGGGAATTATGCACTCAGAGATGCCCAAGAGCGACGAGCCATCCCACGGACTTCAACTTTGGATCAATCTCCCCAAACACCGCAAGATGATCGAGCCACGCTACCAAGAAATCCTCCGTGAGTCGGTACCGCATGCTTTCAACGAAGACAAGAGCGTCGAGGCGCTCGTGTTTGCGGGTCAAGTATTTGGCAAGAGCGGGCCAATTGAGACCGAGGCGCCTGTCACCTACGTTCACTTCATGTTGAGCGCAGGTGCCAAGCTCGAATACCCCGTCCCGGCAAGTCACACCGTCTTCGTCTACGCCGTGGCTGGAACTGGGAAATGTACTGGGCAATCGATTGTCCCGCGCGAGGCCATCGTGATGGAGAAAGATGGCGATGGCGTGCTTCTAACGGCAGCCAAGGCTGATAAGCTGGAGGTGATCGTGATTACTGGCGAACCGCTGAATGAGCCAGTGGTGCAGTATGGCCCGTTCGTGATGAATTCGGAGGAGGAAATTCGCCAGACGTTTGAGGATTTTAGGATGGCGAAGAACGGGTTCGAGAACGCTCGCTCATGGGTGTCGGAAATCGGCCAGCGCCGCTAACTTGTTGTGTAGGCGGAAAAAGACAATTTCCATAGTTTTGGAAGTTTAGTTTGTGGCATTTCGAGATGCTAGGGAAATCAATTTGCAGCATTTTTTTCAATTCGTAGTATCTCCGCTTTTCAAAACCACGACGCCCACAGGTAGCGCAAAATGGTATCTCGAGATTGCAGCAACACAGTTTGGTAGACTTGAGGGATTCACCGCGAGTGTTATCCTCCAGGCAACATCTATTAATACACGTGGTAGCAGATAAAACTTCCTAATACCGATCTAAACTGACCTAAATGTCCTAACGTAAATTACACGATTTAGGTGAATTTGTCCTAAAAATTGTTTAAATTACCAGTAATGTAATTTACCGTCCCATACTTTAGCCAAGTCATTTTTGGATCTATTCAGAGCCAACCAACACTTAGACGTTCTAAACCTCCCCGCTCGCTCATGTGACATTCTGACTTCTACCATGGAGCACAACGGGTACAAGTTCTACTGTCAGCGCAAGGTCGAGGAGACCAACACCACCTATTGGGTCTGCATCCGCCACCGCGGCCCTGACGGCAAGGGTGGTTGCAAGGCCCGACTCATCATCCGTGACGACACGATCCGAGCTCGCAACGACCACACCTGCCGCGTCGAAAAGCTGCCTGAAGTCACCGATGTGCGAGGAGAAATGCGCACCGCCCTCCAGGCTGCCTGCCTGTCGAACCTATCCTTGCCGCCTGGCATGGTATGGGAGCGGGTCATGGCTAGCATGAGAGAAGCGCACCCTGACGCTACGCTCAGCACCATCGCCAGGCAACCGGGGATCTCCATCATCAAGTACACTCGCGCGCAAGTCACCGGTAGTGATGCACTTCGAGCGATCGAGAGCGCTCCGCTACGCAACGTGGCCCAAGAAGACCCAAGACCGTTTTTGCAGTTTAGTGTTGTCCACACCACTGGGTGTGGACAACACCGGTTTCTCGGATTTGGACATCCCGAACTCGTGAGGCTGCTGCGCTACTCGGGCACTGCTCTTTTCATTGACGGCACCTTCAAGATGGTACCGAAGCCTTTCTCGCAGTGCCTCATCGTCATGGTGCGTGACCCGGGCGTCGATCTCTACGTACCGGCCATGTATGTGCTCATGGACTCCAAGCAGCAGGATGCTTACTGGAGCGCGCTGAACTACATCATTATCCAGACTGGCCGTCTGATGGAGCCGTCCACGGTGACCTGCGACTTCGAGCGCGGGCTCATGAACGCAGTCACGGAGCAGTTTCCTCTAGTCAAGATCATCGGGTGCCTGTTTCATTGGAAACAGGCACTTAGACGCAAGATGCTCGGCCTGCGTATTCCGCTCGACCAGATTGCTGCGGCTCTCGCGCCCGATGTGCTTGACGTCCTCACAGTCATCCCCGTCGACGAAATCCCTGAAAAGGTACGTTATTTCCGAGTTCTAAAATTGAAACAGTACATGCTAATTTTTATGTGTTCTAAAATTGATTTATTTAATTTAGGGTATTCGTTACGTGCGTAGCCTGATGGACGAGACTGGTGCGAAGACAAAGTGGGACGCCTTTTGGCGTTACTTCAAGAGTACATGGCTCAACAGCTACGGCGCGGATCTGTGGAACGTGAACAGCATGGCGGACGCCGGAATCGATCTTCAAAACCGCACGAACATCCCCCTCGAACGCTATAACCGCGCGTTCGGGGAGTTGTTCTCGGTTGCGCACCCAAGCCTGCTCGTGTTCGTGGAGACGGCGAAGGCAGACGCCCGTCGCTACGTCCAGATGATCGACGACATCAAGCACCATCGTCGTGATCCGCCGCAGCACGCTCCCTACGTAGAGCCACGCATCCCGGGCCGGTACGACGAGTTTGAGTGATCGACTTATCACTCCAGTCAATAGCTAATCAGTGTTAAACCTGGTAATAGTTCTTTGACTTCCCTGCAGCTACTTGTATTGTCCTAATCTACTTGTATTGTCCTAATCCGTTTGCTCTAATTTCTCTACAGTTATGTTCTAACCTGTGTCCTAAAAACCGTAATATGCTGCGGTATCTTACAATTTTTTTTAGGAAAATTAGAGGTGCTTTAGAGCACTTTTTAGGAACGTTTTTACCAGCACCATACACGTCAATGCAAACTAGCCAACAAACATCTACTATTTAACTACGAAATATTTGCGCCGTCACAGTTGCCGAAGTAAAAACTAAGACGCTTTATCAAAGTAAGTTAATCCACAAGAACGGTCCAATGCAGCTGGCAAGCACTCCGTGCAGATAAACGTTGAGTGCAACTCACGAAGCAGTGTCTCGCTTGGCCCGTCGTGCTAGGTGCTGCCATCCGAACCCAGACCAAGACCTGGCGGCTGCCATCGCCAACAACGAGTCCACGTGGCTCGCCACACCCACGCAATCGCCCTCCAGACTTCGCTTCCAGACTGGTAGGCCGCCCGAGAGCGAGATGAGACCTGCGTGCCGGTGGTGGATACTTTCGCCAAGCGAAGATTGCGCTTACCACCAGAACGAGTGACGTGGCAGTCAGCCCATCTCCCTCGCCATACAAAAAACAAGTCAACCAAAAGCGACACATCAATCTGCTCGCGTAATCACACTTTTTCCGCCAATCGCGTCGCTCCGAGCTGCGATGCCGCATCGCCGATGCGCATCAAAAGCACCTCAACTGCCAAGCCAAAAGTCAGTCGCTACGCTACGTACCCCCTCCTTCTCCTTCGCTGCGTCCGGCCTCTTGCTGCTCATTCCCGCTTTTGCCTCCCCAAGCGCAGCAGCCTCAGCCCCACCCACACAGCAGCCACGAGCCCCTCAAGTCGGCGCTCTCCAAGATGTTCACGCCCCGCCTCATCGCCAAGAAGTTCGTCGCCCGCGAGCAGGGCGAAGGCGCCGGCGCGCGCGTGCACCGCTCCATCGGCACCACGCGCCTGCGCAACCTGGACCCGTTCCTCATGCTGGACGAGTTCAACGTGGGGCTGCCCGGCGGCTTCCCGGACCACCCGCACCGCGGCTTCGAGACCGTCACGTACGTGCTGCCCACGTCCAAGGGCCACATGTGCCACGAGGACTTTCTGGGCAACAAGGGCGAGCTGCGGC
The DNA here is from genome assembly GCA_024211575.1 of Phytophthora melonis. NCBI lineage: Eukaryota > Oomycota > Peronosporomycetes > Peronosporales > Peronosporaceae > Phytophthora > Phytophthora melonis. Next base: position 34,144 of record JAMXKT010000034.1, read on the forward strand.
CCGGCGACCTGCAGTGGATGACCCCGGCAAGGGCATCATGCACGCCGAGATGCCCAAGAGCGAGGTGCCCGCGCACGGCCTGCAGCTCTGGATCAACCTGCCGCGCAGCCGCCGCATGATCGAGCCCCGGTACCAGGAGATCAGCCGCGACACGGTGCCGCACGCCTTCAACGAGGACAAGAGCATCGAGGCCATCGTGTTCGCCGGCGAAGTCTTCGGCAAGCGCGGCCCCATCGAGACCGAGGCGCCCGTGACCTACGTACACTTCATGCTCGACAAGGGCGCCAAGCTCGAGTACCCCATCCCGGAGACCCACCACGTCTTCGTGTACGCGGTCTCGGGCACGGGCAAGTGCGTGGACCACTCGATCGAGCCGCACGAGGCCATCGTGATGGAGATGAAGGGCGACGGCGTGCTGCTGCAGGCGGACGAGAACGACAAGCTCGAGGTCATCGTCATGACCGGCGAGCCGCTGGAGGAGCCCGTGGTGCAGTACGGCCCCTTCGTCATGAGCACGGGCGACGAGATCCGCCAGACGTGGGAGGACTTCCAGATGGCCAAGAACGGCTTCGAGAACGCGCACTCGTGGGCCTCGGAGATCGGCAACCGCCGTCGTTAGAAGAAGACATGGCCTCAGAATGCTCACAAAGCATAGGCGATATATATTAGGCATACCTTTGAAGGACTAACGGCTGAACTGAATGCACTGTATGAACATAATTTGAAAAGTGGATCTAATTCGATTTCGTTCCTCTTAGATGGAGCTCGCTGCCGGGGACTGGCATGGCTGCACATGGAAAATTGATCGCAGAGACCAACGCGAGAGCTTGTACTTGTAGTTGCTCCGATGCTGCCTTGGTGATTGAACAAGAAGATAGCAAGTTGTGGATAATAACAATGCCGACGTTCACGAGCGAACCACCAGGTGCAAATTCACAGGTCGAAGAGCTGTGCTTGGCCCCGGCAAAAAATTGTAACTTTCCAATCGGGTACCTTTCTATCTGAAATAGAGTACTGATTAACCTAAACAACTATATCTAAAAGCTAGAATGGCTATATGTATTACTGCGGTTGTTTGCTGAGTTTCACACTAAAACCTAAGGTTACCACTAAAAGCTATGATGAATCACCATTGCTTTTACGACTACATTATGCTGCGAGTCCGCTAAAGCATACTTTATCGCTGGGCAACGCTTGCCAATATCTCGTGCTATCATGTCTGCCAGCTCAAGCTACGTAAAGCTGTACGTCTGAAATCTTCTCTCTCTTCTCTCTCTCTCTCTCTCTCTCTCTCTCTCTCTCTCTCTCTCTCTCTCTCTCTCTCTCGCTATATATATACGTATATATAATACCCAGAGCATTTAAGCCTTACTTAAGTAAGCCATTGTTACGTTTCCGGTCGAAACTTGTCCTATTATATCATCAATAAAAACTGCAAAAATGAAACGCTGGTCATCGTCAGTATCTTCTTGATTTAGTTCTTGGGGAGCACAAAAATACTTGTCTTTCAGCAAACGATTCAATTCATTCTGCCAACAACGTTATCTTGCTACTTTCTACGGGGATAGTAGTGGCAGATAGGCAAATATATTGTAATTTATCAAAACCAAACCCGATCTCTTTTTCTTTATTGTAATACTTAAGCTAATATCGGCTGGAATCGGGTACTCTCGATAAATGCTAAGATTAATGCAACGTGGAGGTCCGTCTGTAGCACTGAAACTACAGACGGACCTCCACGTTGCACATTAATGAGCTGGAGCTCGTGTACGGCTCGTAGCTGAAGCTGCCGGAGCTGAGCCGGGGCGCTCCTGGTACTTGACGTAGCTCGTGTACGCCGCTAGCTGCACGGGCCGCTCGCATCAATATGTGTTGTTGACCATGATACGCGGCAATATCGACATCATTATTTACCAATTGTAGATACTAATCGTTTATTGTTTACCAAAACGTGCGTTCAAACACTTACGGACGCAATGAGATCGTCATGGCTTCGATGAAAGCGTGTCAATTTGCGCCATAATCGACCAAGCTTAGCTGAAGATGACCAACATGACTTGTCTAGGTGCAGGTTGCATTTTTTACATTTGAATTTGCTCAATACCCAATCACTATTAGCCGAAGATCCCCACCTCGTATCTGTCGCCAAACCAATCAGCTGAACTCGACAGTGACACGAGCATCGTTCGTTTGAATAATTCTTTTTTCTTGCGTTGAAGAATACACTTCCAAGGAATTGACCCATCATCGTATTTCTCATTCCGCAATTTACCCCCAAGCCCTCAAGTTAACAGTTTGTTTGTTGTTTGTTTTGTTTTCGATTTGAGGATCAACTTTTTGTTCAATTACGCATTCTCGGGCAGATGCTGCGGCTGCGAAGCAGTCGCAGTTGATGCCCACGTTAGAGAGTTGGGCTGGTAGTGCTTTTCAGGATTAAACATACAACAACTTTGGGATTTACTTAAGTATGATCCGTTATCATCGTCCATGAAACTATAGGTCGACCTGTGTACCCTCCCGGAGCAACGCTCCGGGTTGCCTATTCTGGACTACGAAATGAACTCATTTGTGACGTCCTCCTATGTAGTTTCAAGACACACATAAGCTCCGGAGAATGGGACATAATTTTGCCGTTAGTTTGACTAAATGACTAAAACGAGAAAAAAAACAGTTCCAAGAAACGATCAATGTTATTTTTTGCAGTGTTAGACGGCTAGCTTTCTGAACGACAAGCGATATTTTTTTCTTACGTGGTGGGGGTGCTAACCCAGAGAGGGCACATGCTGTTACGGTGAAAAATGACTGCCTATGTAAGATCGTCTTGGTATTCGACTTTCAGCACTAGCGGCGGCGAGGCGCAAGGCTTGACTTCCAGCCATGAGCAGCTTCGAAGCCGTTCGTACGAAGGTCGTAGTCCCATAGCGTCTGCTCAATGCCTTCACGCGAGGACATGACGAACGGCCCGTACTGGAACACGGGCTCATTCAAGGGCTCACCCGTCATGATAACGACCTCGAGAGCGTCCTCCTGCGCCGCTGTCAATAATACTCCGTCTCCCTCTTTCTCCATCACGAGGGCCTCGTGCGCTCGAACGTCTTTACCCGCACACTTGCCGGTTCCTGTCACGCCATACACGAACACGTTGTGGCTCGCAGGGATCGCATACTCCATCGTAGCACCCGGTTGGAGAATGAAGTGGACATACGACACTGGTGCCTCCGTCTCAATCGGTCCTTTGTGGCCGAATACTTCGCCGGCAAACACGATGGCCTCCACGCTCTTGTCCTCGTTGAAAGCGTGCGGCACCGACTCGCGGTTGATGTCTTGGTAGTGAGGCTTGATCATTTTGCGGTCGTTCGGCAAGTTGATCCAGAGCTGCAGGCCTTGCGCAGGCTCCGTGCTCGTGGGCATCTCCGCGTGTAAAATACCTCTCCCAGCCGTCATCCACTGCAGATCTCCCGGTCGGAGCTCGCCCTTGTTGCCCATGAAATCCTCGTGCCTCATGCCGCCTTTAGACGTTGGGAAGACATACGTAACAGTCTGAAAGCCCCGGTGAGGGTGATCAGGGAAACCAGCGGGCAGCGCCACGCTGAATTCGTCCAGGAAGAGGAACGGGTCGAAGTTGCGCAGTCGAGACGACCCAATCGAGCGGTTCACGCGCGCGCCGTCTCCGTCGCTCACTTCGGTCGCTTGGAAGCTCTTCGCCACTTGACGGGTTTTGAACTCGGGCATTGGAGCGCAAATTGAAGAATGCGCTGGCGTTTTGATCGAATGTCAATGTTTACCATGCGCTCTTGATTATTCCAACTTAAAGAGATGATAGCAGATTTCCTTCAATCTGATTGGACAAGACGTTTTCGGAATAATCTGGTTACTCAATCTGTGACGTGTGACAAAAGTACGAGATGGCTACAGCCTGACATACAACCATTGCTCGGTAGTTCTTCCTCGACGCTGCCAAGACTCCTCCTCGTGGCCATCGACCGAGTTGCTCGCAGTTGACCACACACTTCCGTCGCTGCTACTGTCGGTCTCCGAGAACGACAGCGTCCTCGGTTTCTCGTCTAATTCGACGTCTTGACCGGCGGCGGAGTCGCAACTCTCGCCTCCTGTTGCAGCTGCCGCTCTGCAGAGCCTGCAGTCGCTCGAGTCGGCGGAAGGAACAGCTGGAAGTGGATCCATTTGTGTCTGGACACTGACGGCCAGCACGCAGACGTCGTAGCGAGGGGTGAAGAAGTCGCCAGTGTAGCCCACGGCGTCGTCTTCAGACTCGTCGTCGGACTCGGACACGACTGGCAAGAGCGCAAAGCTGTCGTCGCCTTCTGCTCCAAGCTGTCGCTGCTGGTAGCTGTCGGCTCCGGCGTAAGGATCGTCATCGTCGTCATCGTCTGCAATTGTTCCGTCCACGTCGAGGTAAGTAGGGGTGTTTGCAAGGCGCTTGTGTTCGCTGCCGTCGAGGATGCGATTGAGTAGCCAGCAGGCCGTGACGATGGCACCTGCAGAGCCTACAGCTATGACCGTCCTGGAGATCGCTCGCGCCACTCGATATTGCATACTGAGGCCTGCGCGACGCTGCTTCTTTTCCGCTGTGAGAATCACCTTCCTCCATGGCCATGACTGGCCGATGGTCCCAGTAATGGTGCTAGTTACTGGAGTGGTGGAATCCCGAAGCTTCCGCCAGTCATTCCACGAGCAACATCCAGTTCATCTTTGTCAGTCTACATCGAAGACTCAAATACAGTCGCCGATGTGTTGCTTACAGTGTTCTACTATACGTCCAGTTCATAATTACATCCAAGTCGGCCAGGACCCTAGCTCCACACGAGCAGCAGAGAGCTCCTTCGCTGTCGCTCTTCCTCCTCGTCGCTCGTCGGGTTCTTGCAGTCGTCCTCGTCCGACATGGAGAGAGATCCGCCCAGCTCCATGGACATGCGCTCCCGGACTTCTCCTGCGTTGCGGTATTTACTCTTGTCCTCGCATCGGAAGTACAAGTTCGCGCGGTCGGACTGCCAGCCCTGCAGGTTGAGCTTGTACGCGAGCCGCTCGCCGCCCTCGAGCAGCGCTCGCTCCACGCTCGGGTTGTCCAGCTCGAGGAACAAGCACAGCGCCAGCAGCACCTTGCACACATGAGCAGCCTTGAACGGGGCCTGGTAGCAGTGGAAGTGACGAACACGATAATTGGTCCGTAGCGCGGCCAGCAGCGTCTGCATCAGCGCCGTCAGAGCCTGCGACCGCTGCTCGAACACGTGCTTGGACTGGTGGTTGAACAGCGTCCGCTTGGGAACTCGATGCCGCCCAGTACGGCGAATAGCGACCAGAACGGGCACGACCCCAGCGCGCAGCTGCACGCGCGGACGTTCTTGCAGTCCGTGAGGTGGTGCAGCTCGCGGAACAGCGCTCGGCACTCGCTGTAGGTGCGCGCGACCTCGTGCGCCACCGGCACGTTGTGCGGCTCGAGAGTCGCGGCGTGGTCCAGGTCCTGGCGTCGAGCCGATGCGAGTCGCTCGTGGTGGCTCCGACCCCGCGGCCGGAGAGCGAACACGTACGCGGGCGAGGACGAGGTCTCTCCATGCGGGTTTACGCGCGCTATCTTCACATCGATCTCGCGCAGCAACACAGTCTTCATGGTCCTACGGGGGCTGCTGGTTGGTGGTTTCGATCGCTGGGAGGAGCTAAAATAAGTTCGCTAAGTGATGGCCGCGGCATGAAGCGATGGTCGGCCAGCGCTTCACACATCGCTTCACACAAGTTCACACGAAGGAATTTGCGTGTGTAACTGGGGTCTATCCACCGCTGTTTCGAAGTGACGAAATCTCAACGCGTGCTGCTTGCAAGGACCGCGCTGATGTTGGTAATGCGCGGTGGACGCGGCAGGAGCTCGGAGATGCTTGTCTTCCGATGCGGACATGTAGAGCCTCTAGCTTGTGCTAGCTTGAAGCAACGGTCCTCCAAGGACTGCTCTTGCATGTAGAACGTCCGGTACAGCTAAGAACTGAGAGCTGAGACCGCCTGCACGTTGCTAGGTACTAACCGGTAGCCCCTTTAAAGTCTGTGTGTCGAGACGTTCGAGGCGATCTTTATGCATGCAGCATGCTACAGGCAGTGGCGACAAGACCCTCAAGGCCTTAATAGTAAGGCCGCCTTGTCTCGCAGCTGAGAAGTTCTCTCACTGCGTCACCCGCGTGTGATCGATCCCCTGTACTTATTATAGTCGAGGCACAAGTCCGTTTGACGTGTATCAGGTCTCAGACCTGACATCGTTCATCCTCAAGGAACTCGTCGCGCTGGTCGCGCCAAAAAGGTTCGCTGCCGTAACACGTCATTAGCGGCCAGCCACACGCCCGGGCCAGAGGCGGGCTATATCGCCAGCACCTCTTCCCGCCGCGGGTGATGGCGCGCATCTTGCGGGGGAGAAGCTGTCACCGTGGTGCAGGCGCTGGCGCCACCGCCGGGCATTCCGGAACTTCCCGTCGAGGGCACAGAGCAGCTAGCTACGCTACTACGATCTATTCCTCGCCACCACCGCAAGACCATGACGATCACCACCCGCATCCGTGGCGAGCTGTTCGTGACGCAGGCGCAGTCTTCAAGCGACGAGCGCCACCAGAGCTCCGACGACGCATCTCCGGCCAGCCCGCAGCTCATCCGCTTGCCACTCACGCGGCCGCCCGACGGCCCAGCCAGCGCCAAGAAGCCCAAGAAGAAGGCCAAGCGCGTGCTCAAGCAGCCGGCCAAGGTCAAGGTCAAGGCCGCATCAGTGCCGCTGGAGGATCGCCAGACATCGCACCGCCACGGACTGCCGTGGACAACCGAGGAGCACGACCGGTTCCTGCAGGGCCTGGAGCGCTACCCGACCGGACCCTGGAAGGCCGTCGCCGCCTTCGTCGGCACGCGCACACCGCGCCAGACCATGACCCACGCGCAGAAGTACCGCCAGAAGATCCAACGCCGCCGCCGCGGACTGCTCACGTCGTCGCGGCAACCGGTACCCCAGACCTCCGCCGCGTACTGCGGGCTCGTCATCACCACCAGCGCCGAGAACTGCGAGCAGACACCAAGCGCCAGCAGCAGCAATAGCAAGTCCCCACTGCGGTGGACGTGGTGGGCGACGAGCGGATGGCGCCGCTCGAGCCCAACTGGTTCGATAAGGTGCAGGTGGGCGAGCTGGACGCCGCGTTCCGCGCCTTCCTCGAGGTGTACGACCCCACGCTCTTCCCCATGGAGGACGACGCACAACCAGTCGTGGCCAACACGTTCACTGGCGACATGGACTGCAACGTCTCCATGGTGGAGGACTGCATGTCAATCGCGCTGTGAAGAAAGATGGCTACATTCCATGTTAATCAATAGCGGTAAAATTAAATGAAATTCATTGGCTAACCTATCCCGAAAGTCGCTTCTCATTGGTCGAAACAAAGTCATAATATTTGCGATGGCTTCTTGGCTGGGGGCGGAAGAACTTCTTCCGCCCCCAGCCATGACTTTAATTCATCACTTCTGGATTAACCCGACGGGGCGCACCGATCGATGGCTCCTTCAGCGCAGTCGACTGTGCATCGGCTGCTAAAGGCCCGACGCGCGGAGGTGGCGACTGTGGCGGTCGCCGCCAAGCCCACGACCGTGTTCGACAACCAGGACGTGACGGCGCCCTACACCCAATACGTCTTCAAGCTGCGCAGCGCCAACGCGTCCAAGGAAGAGTGGAAGTTCAGGAAGCGCTACTCGGACTTCTACGCGCTGCACCGCAAGCTTAAGCGGGATAGGAAACAGTGGCAGCAAAGTTGCTCGAAGCAGGGCGAGGCCTTCGAGACGGTCGCCAAGTTGCTTCAACAGGCGGCGGGGTCCGAATTTCCGAGGAAACACGTCCGCTGTGACACAAGCGTTATCATCCACGAGAGGCGACGACAACTCATGGACTACGTTCGTACGCTGTTAGCTGTGTACACCGACTTGGAGGTGCTGCTTGGAGCCCCGGGCAGCTTGAAAGGCAACTTTGTCGACGACGCCGTGTGTCTCAACACGGTGTTGGTGGAGATCCATCGGTTCCTGGAGATCCCGCCCAAGCGGAAGGAGGTCGAGTCCAAGTTGACACGAGCGGTGATGGTGCTGCAGGACGTAGAGGTGACTCCGGAGGCAGAAGAAAGATTGCTTCAGTGCTGTATTTGCCTCGGAGACAGCGACCCGACCGACAAAGAAGGAGATGACAAGGAGATGGCGCAGTTGCCGTGCGCCCACGTGTTCCATGAGGACTGCATTATCCACTGGCTCCAGTGTGGCTCGACGTGTCCTGTGTGTCGCCGGGCTGTCGGACACGCAGCAAGTCGACGAGTATCGATCCTGTAGTCTGTCCTCCCAAAAGTTTCGCGAGCCGTTGGTATGTTGCGTAGGATAGCGTTCATCAATGCGTTTTTTGCCCGAGTGAAGCTGCATCTGAACCGCAATGCGAGGGAGGTTTCCTTACCAGCATGGCTCTTTGCCACGCGAAACTGCGGCGACCTGCCCACAATGATGCGTGTGCTCGAGACTAAAGCTGAGGTGTGGAGACTGTTATCAGCGTTCGTGTTCTTGGTGAGTGATGGTGGGCTTAGGCCGCGCAGAGCAAACTTGGGCGTGCAATGATGACAGACGGTGGACTTCGCGTGGATTTGCATTGCGAAGCCATGTGTCGTTTCGCCAGGCCCTTTTTGAGTATCCACCCTGGTGAGACTTACAGCTTCGGGCGAATTGCTAAAGGCTCATCGTCAGCCGGGCTAAAAAGGCGGAGGGGATCCGCTCAATGCTAGCGCGCCAACATCAATACAGAGGTGGCAGAAAACGACTGAAGATGGCCTACCAAGCTCCTGGCATTTGGCTCGTAAGCCTTCGCTAGCAAAGCAACCTGGTGGTTCTTGGTCAGTTCGTCGGCAGCGTCAGCTCGTACAGTCATGTGTGCAAGTCTTTGAAAAGTGTCCTTCGAGGACATCGTCGTCATCTGAGCCTACAGTAATCTTCTTAGCGCGTTTAACCATATCGTGTTTCACAGTTCCTGCTGTACTTTGTTTCGTAGTGTTTCTATTCCTGCTAAACCTAATGCAATTTAGTCATCAGGATGTGTTTGTGTTCACAAGATATTAGCTTCTACATTTTAGAAAATCTGGATATTTTCCCGATGAATATCCAACTGCGACTATCGAAACGCGAAAAAGGCAAAGGATAATCCACGCATGGCGGCCACATCAGCCGGTTTCGACGACGAGCTCATCGAGTTGATGACTCTGGCATTGGCATGCTGCTGCCAAGCAATATTGACCAAGATCGCGTCGGTCATTATTGAAAAGCTCGAGAGCCGGAGACAGCAGCTCGAAACCTCCAAAGGCTCGCTACAACTACAACCACAGATCCAGCGTCTGGTTTCACTTTAACTTGATACAGGCACTCCTCAGCACCATCGATCCCAACTGCCAGCAGCAGAGAAAGAGGTGACCGACCACCCGAATGACCATCACGCGCAGCGTCCAACAGGAGTTCCTCGACGACGAGAGCAAGAGCCTCATCTGCATCCCATGTTCTTCGACCATCACGCACAGCTCGCCACTGGCAAGTGCTGCGTTGCAACCATGTGGACCATCACCAGTAATCGGTCCGCATGTTCCGCCTCCGTCGCTGCTTCAGATGCCATTGCCGTTGCCAACGCCATCTGTCAGCCCAACGCGTACTGCCGAGTCCACGAAGGGCGAGCGCTGGACCGAGGACGAGCACGAGCGGTTCCTGCTCGGTATGGAGATGTTTAAGGCCGGGCCCTGGAAGAAGATCGCCGGTGTCGTCGGTACGCGCGATGCGCGGCAGACCATGAGTCACGCGCAGAAATACCGACAGAAGATCAAGCGCCGCAAGTTGGGGCTGCCGACGCCCGAGCACCCGCGGCGTGTTGACCACGGCGTCGCCGCTACCTCCTCCACCACCAAAAGGATACGAACGACGGTGTCCACTGACGTCGCACCAACAGGTGAATCTCGCGCAGCGGATCCAATGGCGCGAACTGGAAGGTCTCGACATGTATCACCCGGTGTCCAGTTGCCACGGGAAGTACTGGATGCGCGCGAGCGCGTGACCGCCGAGCTTGCCACTGGTCTCATTCCTGCGGAGACCGTGCACGCGACCAGTACTGCCGCAGACAATATGGGCAACGCACGCGCGTCCGACGGCATACAAGCAGTGGTCGGAGCAGACATCGGACGCCAAGAATCTCCGAGCCAAGCGCCGTCATTAGACGCGGCGCTGGAGCCGCTGGACGCCAATGTTTTGGTGGTGCAGGATAGCTGGCTCGGGCCAGACGAGTTGTGGGCGGTCCTCGATGGCCGTCCTGCGTCGGGGCCTGATGTGGCCGGCGCATGTAGCGAGGCCGAGTCGCTGCCAAGATTGTGAAATGACGGCTATCAGTAATCGATTAAAAGAGCTGGACGGGTGTGCTTCGCGCGAGTGAAGACATTATTTGTATCGGGACGTTCTCGTTGCGGCAGCCTTAGGCTATGCAAAGTGCCTTCCACGATCTGAAGTAGCGAAGTCCGAGCGTGTGCTCACGTTTGTTTGGTGTTTCCATATCTCGAAAGCAAGTGTGCGGCAGTTCTAAACCAGCAATGTACATATATATATATACGAAAACGGTCTCAAGTCAGTACAGACTGGCTCCAACTTCAACATGCACTGAAGATGCCGTGGCCACGTGACGACGAGCTCGTTGGTAAGAAGGAAATCAAAATTCATTAGCGCAGCTGAGTGGCGGGCGAGCTCCTGTGGCTGAGCGCGGGCAAGGAGCACGCCGACAAACGCACTGCTGCCTACGTTGCGCAGGTACAAAGAAACCCAGAATCCGGCAGCCGCACGAAACGAGGCGAGCGGGCACGCCCTAATGACGTGTAACGTGCTGCAACAGCTGCAAGCTCCGCGTGCTCATTCGGTCCAGTGTGTTGCTGCTTAAGCTGCAGCATAATGTTATTGCAGCGCCTCAACGCTTTGGCTAACACAGCAGGACCCGGTCGGGTTTGGTCGCCAAGTCGCTGGATTCCGGCACAATAGCTACGCTATGAGCAGCAGCAACCGTGGAAAACCCAGGTTTTTCCTTCCACATTGCCATTTGGATTTTCTAGCGGAAGTCCAGCAGTCGGCCGACCGACGACTTCACACCAGAGAGCACGGGCGACTACAGTATGATACACTACGTGCTGTCCGTGTTTGCCACGGGGTAAACAAGCGATGCCTGCCTCATTCCGCATTTCGCCGCGTATCGCTCACATCCCAATCAAAAGGCAAAAGGAAGCCATGGCCATCACCGCCGACGTCAAGAGCCAACTGTTCCAGCCCGCGACTGCAGGCGGCGAGCTCATCCGCCTCGAGTCGCCTCCGCCGTCCCCGGGCTCCAGCTCCAGCTCCTCGGACAGCGGCAAGCTGTCGCCCGGCAGCACCAACGGCCGCGCGTGGACGGCCGAGGAGCACAACCGCTTCCTGGAGGGGCTCGAGCTGTTCCCGTCCGGCCCGTGGAAGGAGATCGCGGCCCACGTGGGCTCGCGCACCACGCGCCAGACCATGACCCACGCGCAGAAGTACCGCGAGAAGATCGCGCGCCGCAAGCGCGGCCTGCGCTCGTCCGCCAAGACCGACTCGCGCTCGCTCAAGCGGCGGCGCGACCAGAAGCAGCACAAGCGCGACGCCGCGTCGCCCTGCTCGGTGGCCGCGCCCTTCGCGCCGGTCTCGGCCCGACGAGGCGTGGACCCCATGGACTTCCACGGCTGCTTCATGCCGGCGCCCATCGTGACGCTGCCCAGCCAGTGCCAGCAGCAGCTCTACCCATACGGAGGAGGCCCCGAGGCTGAGTTCTCCAACTTCGCAGCCATGCTCTGCGACTTCGACCCGCTGCCCATGTCCGAGGAGGAGATTGACCTCATTCTCGAGGCCGCCATGGTGCCGGGCCCCGTGCACCACCACACGGGCGTCGTTCTATGAGGCGAGGAGGACAAGTTGAAGTTACCAAGCAAATCTCAAGACAAGAGCCCCTGGAGTCTCAGCGGCTACAGACAAACGCGGACAGCTATATATTTTCCACGCGAGCTCTACACGTCATATTGTCCGTTGCCGTCGCCGTTAGCTCTACATTCAGTGGATATCCATTGAAGCGCGTTCGCTCCAAGATAGGTAGGATCAGGTAGCCGTGGAGAAGGATTGCACGCAATTTGGGTGCAAGCAAGCAGCAATTTTTCACGCAGAATAGATAGACACATACACACCTTCTCTTTGGCACCGTTCATCCATTGTAGCTCCTGCTTTTTTGTGCTGTTCGACCGAACTCTTCCGCGCGGGTGATATATGATTTCCGGTGTCAGGCCGGTGGTTGTCAACCTCATGCAAAGCGATCATCAAACGGTGACGGCGAGCTTGATATATTGCGGTCCCTCCTAGCTACTTGCTGTCTTAGTCCCAGTACTTGATAAGCCCGTCCCAACCGCAGGAAATCACCTTGCTGGGCTCGAGCGGGTGCCAGAGCGCCCCCATGGTCGGGCCGCGGTCGTGCGCGCGCAGCTTCTTGATCATCTTGGTGGTCTTCCAGTCCCAGAAGACGAGCTTGCCCTCGCCGTCGCCCGACATGATGTACTGGCCATTCGGGAGAAGCCAATCTGGCACGCGTAGCCCGCGTTCTGGTGGCCCTTGAACACCTTCTTGCGGTTGATCTTGAACTTGTCCCGCGCCGTGTACACGTCGATCTGGTTGTTCAGCGACTGGCCGGCGAAGAAGCCGCCGCTCGGGTGCAGCGTCATGGCCGGCATCGAGTGCATGCTGGGCTCCGAGATGTACTTGATGGGCACGGGATGCCCCACTCCCAGACCAGCAGCTTCTTGTCGTCGGAGGTACTCACGAACCGCTTGTTGTCGTCCACGAACGTCACCGAGTTGACCGCCTGCAAGTGGTGGTTGTACTCCTGCACGATCTCGCCTGACCGGGTGTCGAACTGCACCACCATGTTGTTCGAGTCGCCCACAACGAAGTTTGTGTTGTCCAGCGGGTAGAACTTGACGCAGTACGGCACACGGCGAGTCGTGAACGAGTGCACGGCCTGCCCCGTTTCCGTGTCCCACAACTGGATAAAGCGATCGAAGCTGCAGCTCAAGAACTGGCGGCCGTCGTTGCTGAAGTTGATACCGCGCACAGCACCCGAGTGGCCTTCGTACACCCGCTGGCACTTGCGCTCGTTGTACACGTCCCAGATACGGACCGTGTTGTCCATACTGCCCGAAAGCAGCAAGTGGCCGTATTGCGGGAACAACTCGATCGCCTGCACGCCCTTGGTGTGTCCCGTCCACTTGTGCACGCACCTCTTGGGCAGGAAAACCTGGTGGTCTCCGTCGTCCGGCTTGAGCGTACGTGGGGGTTCCACCCACGCGCGTCCCTGGTAGTCGTACTCCTGGTCTCCCAGGAACGTGGACTTGCCCTCGAGCGCCGTCTGTCCCGCCTTGAGTCTCGCCGGCAACAAGTGACCCGTCTTCTTCTCGACCATGCGGTCGAAGTCCATCTCGTCGTCTGCCTCCTCCTTGGCCTCCGCCTTGCGTCGCTTGGCCTCCTGGTGCTCCTCCCTCAGCGCCTTCTGCTGCTCGGTCATGGTTCCCTTCTCCGCATCCGTCAAAGTCGTGCCCTTCTCCTTGTACGGAGCCCAAATACCATTGGTAGCTTCATCACCAAAGTCCTCAGCTGCTGCTCGCTCTTTGGAGACGGTCTGGTTCTTCCTCTTCTTGGCGTTTCGACTAGTGAACACGTTCTCCTCACCCGGAGCAACGATAGTATCAGCCAGTTTCTCACCGGGTAGTGCGGGGGCTGCAGGAGGGGCTCCCTTGGCTCTGGTTCTGGTGGGATTGCGACTCAATGTCTGGTTGTACGTGTGGTACTGCGCCTCGAAGCTGAAGTCCTCCATGTCCGCCTGCTCCACGACGCCAGTGACCACCTGCTTGCCGCTGCCAGCGCGTAGAGGGTCCACGAGTGCCAAGTCCATTGTGCCGCTGCTTTGAGGACCCACATACGGCGCCAGCGTCGACTCCACGGGTAGATTTACAGCCAATTGCGTCTGCGTGCCGGCCGCCAGGAACGCCGCCTTGTTGACCTCCTCCTGGCGGTCGGTGAGCGATACGAAAGGTGCCGAGTTGACTACGGGTAGAGCGATAGACGTAGAGTCTGTTGAGCGCGGAGACGCGGAGCGAGGCGTCTCCTCCTCGTCACTAGACGCATACGCACCGAGCGCCTCCATGGTCGAGGCTTGGCGATGCGGATTTGTATGGGGCACACGGGCAGTGGCTGGACCACTTAGTGTCCGACACATAAAATGGTGTGGCGGACACAAGTACAGAATATACCGCCACTTCCGACACCATATGTTTAGTACTTTTTGTGCACTATATAAATTGTTGTGAGGTTACCGACCTACAATTGAATCGATGCTACTCGCAGCATGACATCAACTACATCTTCGTCGCAGTCCTCGGTTTGTACGACTTCGTCCTTAGCATCGGGTTCTGCAATACCGCGCATAGGTACGGCTAGCCCTGTCTTCTGCCAGCGTTGGTTGTCAACGCCAACGTAACCCTATTGCGTTACGAGCAGGAGGAGCACGCAGGCGGAACTCCTTTTTAGCCCACTTGGCTAGCTGAGTCTGCGTCATGGCTGGTGTCGCTGCATGCTTGCTTGCGAATAAGCTCTCGCTTGTTGTCTATCGTCATCCACTTGCCCATGTTTGTACTGTGCTGATCGCCGCAAATACTCGAATGGTTCTTACCGCCTCATACCGGTACAGAGCGAGTCGTTTGGTTTTGGCGCGCGCGCCAAAATTACCTATTTAATCTAATATTTGAGAGTGCCAAAATTGATAGAGGTCATTTGTTGTCGGCAGTGTCGGAAGTGAGAGTACCTTCTGTATTTGAAGTTACCATATCGGTGACCTGTCTCTGCGCGATAAATCGACGTAGGCCGTCGTCACCACGTAGTGGTGTGGTCAACAAAAAACAAAAGGAAGTCAACAAATCTCTTTACACGAACGGATACAAAAGGCTTATCTAATATAAGAGCTCTTATATTATCAAAGCTATCTTGCGTACCAGTACTTATCGGTACTATATGTACTTTGCACAGGATTTTACCGGTATCAAATGACCGTTACGCCGAGGGGATGCGCGACAATTGCTCCACCACCGGGGCGCACATTATCCATCTTGCTGGCAGAGAGTGAAGCGGATCTACTCACATCTAATCGCCACGAACGCCGCATTTGGCTCGCCACCTCACTCGGCTTCGTGCACCTACATCTTCATTCCCTTCCTCTACTCAATCAAGCCGCGAGTGTACCCAACAGCCAAGCTCTAAGCATCCACGTATCCAAGTATCAGCACAATGGCCGACTCCGTCTGGGACCTGCAGAAGGCCATGCGCTCCTCGTCGCCGCAGATCACGGGCCGCCGCGAGTCCGAGCCCGGCATGTCGTCCGGCTTCTCGGACTCCACGACGCCCAAGGCGTTCGACATTGCCGTGCCCGGCGGGTTCCGGCGCCACCACGTGCAGACGACGCCAAGGCCCGTAGTGTCCGGCGCTGCGCGACCAGATCATCGACCGCATCAATGGCGTGTACGACCCGTTCATTGGCAGCATTTTGAGCCAGGACAATGACGAGTACGACGAGATGAACGTCGAGGAGCGCGCGCGCAGCCTGCTGATGACGCCGCCGCTGCGGCTGCCGGCCTACCGACGCACGCCGATGGGGAGAGAGTGAGTGCAGCACAAACAATTTGAGCTTGAAGGGCATCCATCGGTGCAGCTGCGAAGACTTTGACTGACTCATCGCCATGATAATGATTTTGTGCATTGTAATGTAGAATGGGAACACCGTCGGAGAGGACGGGGCTCATCAAGACGGAGACTGCCCCACCGAAGTCGAGGGACAGTGACAAGACAACAACATTGTGGCACGCTCTGCTGACCCTGCTCAAGTCGTTTGTGGGGACGGGTATTTTGTTCTTGCCCGATGGATTCCGCAGCGGAGGTATTCTCTTTTCGCCGCTGTGTTTGGCGTTTGTCGCGGCGCTGACGCTGTATGCGATGCTGCGGTTGCTGCAGTGCCGCGAGTTGGTCGGTGGCACGTACGGTCACGTTGGATTCAAGGCGTACGGGTCTTGGGGGCGACGCATGGTGCAGATCTCCATCATCATGATGCAGGCTGGCTTTTGCTGCACCTACGTGATCTTCGTGGCGCAAAACATGGCGGAGGTGCTCGAGTTCTGGGGGCATTCTGTGGATACGTCGATGCTTATCCTGCTGCAGATTGCTGTGTATATCCCGCTGTCTTGGATCCGGTACATCAGCTACTTCTCCATTAGCAACCTCATCGCCGACGTGTTTATCCTGTACGGACTGGCCTTCATCCTGGGCAACAGCTTCTGGCTGCTCGCCACGGAGGGCCCCGCGAAGGACGTGCAGCTCTTCAACCAGCAGGACTACCCCGTGTTCATCGGCACCTCGATCTTCACGTTCGAGGGCATCGGCCTTGTGCTGCCTACTCAGAGCTCGTTGAACCAGTCTCGCCAGAAGCGCTTCCCACGTTTGCTATCGTGGACGGTGGTCGGTCTGCTCGTGTTCTACTCGTTCTTCGCCGGCATCAACTACATCACTTTTGGTAGCGGCATCACCCCCATGGTCACGTCCAGTCTGCCGCGCAATGGGTGGTCGAGCTCGGTGCAGTTTGGCTACGCGTTTGCTCAGCTCCTCTCGTACCCTCTGTTCCTCTTTCCTGCCGTGAAGATCATGGAGGAGATGCTGGGCTTCCCTAGGCGCGCGTCTGGCCAGAAGGTTGCCAAGAACTGCTTCCGCGCTGTGGCTGTGCTCGCAACTATCTGCATTGCGTACTTTGGCCAGGGCCGTCTCGACCTCTTCGTCTCGATCGTCGGTGCTTTCTGTTGTGGTAAGTGTTGAGGACGATCCGTTCTGATGGCTGCCGAGTCTTTTATCTAACGTTAATGTTGCTTGTTATCAGTGCCGCTGAGCTTGGTGTACCCGCCGCTGTTCCACTTGAAGCTGAATCCGAACGCGTCGTGGATGGACAAGATCGTCGACACGTTCGTGATCATCGTCGGCTTGCTCACCTTCTTCTACGTCACGTACTCGAACCTGCAGTCGTGGAGCAAGTAGATTCACCCGCGTTGAAGTCAATGTGCTCTACGGTGTAGTCTCGCGATGGCAAGTCTCAAAACAACTTCATGAACTCATCAAACAGTAAATGCTGCCAATACACAGATCGCAGCCAGAGCCTCTTCAAAAGCTGTAGACTTCACACCGTACATGGTAAACAATTCGTGCAACTAACGAAGCAGCCCACCTCTCCCATCAACAGCAACTTCATTTCCTACACCCGTTAAGAAAATAAGGCTTGCTGCCAATTTATTTTGTCTACCGATTCTCTTGCTTCAGATCCTAGCATGCAGACTTCTATGCACTAAAACAAAAAGAGGTCTAAGAGAGACATAGAGGCTATCACTTAAACAAAAGTGCATCTACGCCTCGCCGGCTCTTCACCGAGCTTAGTCGTCTTCCTCCACCTTGGGGGCAAGGTAGAAGCGCATGTAGCCCATGTCGCCAATAGCGTACTCGACGACCACAGGGATTCCGGGAGACATGCTGAGCGTAACCGTCTCGGACAGCGGCGTGGCCTTGGCGAACATATTTAAATACCGGAGCGCGAACGTGAGCTCCACAGGCTCCTCCATGGTGATGATGACGCGGTCGCTCTCCTTCTCAGCGGCCGTGTTGTTCTTAAGCGTGATGTTGCCGGCGCCCAGGTCGCCCGAGACCGAGAACTTGACGCCCTCCTTGCCCACAGCGATGGTGCACGTGTCGCCCATGGTCTGCAGGTCGCGGCAGATGCGCTGGAATTCGCCCGAGGGCATGCGCACAGTCGCCACATACTCGGTGCCGGGGATTCCAAGGTGCTCGCTGTCAATGTCCATCAACTTGAGCGAAAAATCGGACACGCGGTCGCCAGCTGCCACAAATACGAAGATAAAATTAGCAACAATCCGATAAAATCTGCTTAGATGTGGCAGATAAGAGAGAGGAGAGACGTACAGGTTGCCTCGAACATGATGTTGAGCGCGTCTCCGTTGTCCTCGGCCGAGAGCGACAGGGCGTCGTCGTTGCCCGAACACTTGAGGATCTTGGACAGCGACGCCGTCTGCACGCCCAGCGAGATGTTGCGGTCGCAGCGGTAGTGCTCGAAGCCCTCGGCGCGCAGCAGCAGCGATACGAGCGACACGTGCGAGCCGTCCATGGACTGCAGCGCCAGGCCCGACTTGGTGCAGTCGATGTTGCCCTCGGAGATGAGGTCCTTCATGGCCTCCACGATGAGCTTCACGATGCGGCCCTGGGGGAGTCTGGCCTCGAACATGGTGGTGAAAGCGGTTAAGGTGTGTCTAAACGGTTAGAGGGAGACTGTTGACCTGGCGAGGCAAATTGCCGACTGTTTGCCGCCGCACGGTTGGCCACTAGAGGAAGGATTTTGGCGCGAAAAGAGGGTGGGACGGACGGCAGGAAGATGAATTACTTCGGATTTGTATGGTGCGTGGAAGGGGTGACCGCTCTCCCGCCAAAATATGATTTGCGCGAATAGGGCCGAGGAAACAGCAAAGGACCGATCAGGATTGGAAGATATTGTAGAGGGTACGCTCTACAGCGTAACCCAAACTTCAACATGTAACCTTTTAGAATCTGTGACGTGGTGCAGCCCCTACGGCAGCTTGTCCAAGCGACCCGAAGCTACTGGTCGCCTCCGAACGCGGTTGTAGCTTTGAGAACGAGGCTGAGGGGGTACCGCGCGATGTGATGTGCCCCCG
Source organism: Phytophthora melonis (assembly GCA_024211575.1). NCBI lineage: Eukaryota > Oomycota > Peronosporomycetes > Peronosporales > Peronosporaceae > Phytophthora > Phytophthora melonis. The sequence goes on from JAMXKT010000034.1 coordinate 53,031, forward strand.
GCAGTTGAGATGCACAGCTCTGCCGGACCAGAACTGCTGCTGGATCGCGGTCCTTGCAGTGCACTAGCTGGTTTAGATACTCTTTGCGGCAGCGAACCGAGGTGCGGGTTGGGCCTTGGCTTGGGTTTTGGTTTACCCAGCTTTCCAGCTTGTTGCAGTGGTCGTGATGTTGGCGGTAATAACGTTGACGGGCCGAGGAAACTTGTTGCAGAGCGCCGAAGGAGCTGGTCAGTGGTGGTCGGGAAGTGATTCAACTGGTTATTGTCGACCGTTCTCCACTGTGCAGGTGAAGACTGTCGGTGGAGTGCACTTGTGTCACCTTTACGACGCAATCGGCCCTGAGCGAGCAGTGGGCGAGTTGCTGTGTTGTCTTGGAGTGCTTTGGTGCAGTCTGAGGTTGCCGCCGAAGGTGGATCTGCTTCTTCTTGGTTGTTGCTTGGGGGAGTCTCAGGTATTGCAAATGACTTTGCAACACGACAGTCACTTAAGACGTGGTGTTCTACATCTGCGATACTGGGAAACCCGCCTTGGAAGCAGTAGACGCACTCGATAGTCTGGTTCGAGATCTCGGCTCGATAAGGAGGGCGCGTGGTCGCGTAGGAACTTCCGCTCGTTCTCAAAACAGGATCACCTTGCAACTTAACAGCCTCACACTGTTGTTGATGTGCATCAAACTCTGTGATTTTGACGTAAGCTTTGCAGACCTGCAGCATTTTTTTTTTCGATTAGTAGCATGCCTCGTCCGTTTCAAGTCAAAATTTCGCTTACATCGCAACACTCGGTTCGGCTGGAGCACATGCTAAAATGCTGTGCCATGTCCTTCTTCTCGAATGCTAAACCGCATAACGTGCACTACAATAACGTAGTCGTTAGAGACATCAGCAAAACAAATACGGTGTCTCGAATCGTACGTACGGGCGCCAAGGTGTGGTCACATCGTCTGTTGTCCACGTGGTCCTGCAGGTCTGTGCGCGTGAACAGTGCGCCACAAACTCTGCACTTGCAGCTAGCACTGTGTTCATTGCGCTGGTGCTCTGCTACTAATTCTCTGCTGCCGCACAAAAGTGTGCATTCAGGGCAATGCTGGTGCTCCTCCTCGTTCGCTAGTAGAATTTTTTCGTGACAGATAAAACACTCAAACTGCATTTCCCACCATATCGCCATAACAAATGTGTAAGTTATCAAAGTAAGAACGCGGACAATTTTTTGCTGTGTACCTTGTGATAAGCTGGGTTCTTGGCGCAACGCAGAGTGTGGATCTCCATGTTCATCTCCGATACGTCAGCTAAGCACAATCTGCACCTCTGGGCACCGTCTTGCTGCGTGGTGGGGTCAGGATGACCTGCTTGTTTAGTGTCCGACGTATTTGCCTTGTTATTGTGCACCTCAGGTTTGGACTTGTCTGCATCTACTGGGGTTGCTGTGTGACCAATACTTTGTGCTGACCCAAGGGCATATCCAGGCGTCGAGAACGGTCCTTGCGCTAGACGAAGTTGAGCAGCTAGCACCGATGAGTTGACAGCGGCAGCAATTGCGACGGTGGAAATAGCCATCGCCTTCCTGTCCCGAAAAAATTGCTGAGCTTGTTGCAGACTTCTAAACGTAATTTTGCGTGGTGCGTTCTGGGTTGCTTGGGTGTTGACATCAGAGGTGGCGAGCGAGCTTTCCACGTAGCCGCCGTCTCTCAATCGTCTTCCGTAACAGGATTCGGGTGTTGAACTAGTACGCGGGGGCGCTGCACTGCAGTCAGCGACTGAAGGCGGGCCTGAATGAGATTGCTGGATGATATCTGGGTCACTTGATCGAGATGACTTGGCCGTCAGCGGGCGCTTTAGATCAGACCCCTGTTGACGAGGTAGTGCAAATTAGCTCGACAGATACGGTTGTCATAAACATAGGCAAACTTACCTCTGGGGGCATGAAGTCTGTCTCTAAGTCGACGTCGCCGCATAAACTAACCACCGCCGCTGGTTTTAGCTCTGCGACCCGGACGTAAAAGCGCACACTGCCATACTCGATGACAATTGTTGAATTCACGCTCAAAACGGAGTATCGTCGGAGAGCAGTCTCCATCAAGAGCTACCACAAGTGTCCGTTAGATTACTCAACCAGTATTCGACTTTCTTCAATGTAGTTGGTACCTTAGGGCCAACCTCAGCAGCCAGATCCAAAAAGGTCGTGGTTTCGGGCTGTAGTCGACAGTAAATCCCCCGAGGAAGGTCCGTAACACAGGATATGACGACTGAGCCTCCTTCTGGAACATGCAGGTTCTGCATCAGCCAGTACGGTAGGAAGACTTGCCCTTCTGGTGCACTAAACTCCTGGACGGAGCAATACTGAAGGTTATCCCCCTCGGTAGAATTTGCTCCTGCAGCTCGAACCTGACCATTGCACAACACGCTGGTTACCACAACTTCGCCAAAGATTGATGCTGTTTGAGGCCTGGTGTACCGTGAATTGGAATGGTGTGGCGATCTTCGAGCACTGCAGCTCAAGCAAGATTTTCTGCATACATTAAGCATTAGACGCAGCCACAGAAAAATGTACAGCTCTGTGGGATCAAGTCACCCACCGGAGGTAGAACAGCTTTGTCGCCAAATTCAAGGTGGGGCATGTCTTACGAATGAATAATAGCGACAGTCAGCAACCATTATCAGCGTCAGCGTTGCCAGCATTGTGAGGTGTTTACCGAGGCACGCGACGGAGAAGCATTGCAGTTTGTGCGATGGCAGCAAGGGTTTGCCATTCAGCTGCTGATGGGTTGGGCGTCTTCGTTTTACCGCGTGAGCCATCGAGCTTGATCAAATAGCTCCCGAATTTCCGACTAATTTTACACTCAGCTGAGTACTCTGTGCGTAGGTTTCAAGCTACACGATAGCCAATAAGCGAAAACTGATCAGTTTTCTTGAAAGCTAACAGTGCAAAGACTACGCGAGGTGGAGGTTCTGACGCAAGCATCCCGATGCAGCTCGTCATAACTCAATTTTCACCACTGCAGTTGAGGTTTGTTGGTGCGTCATCAACAATGCTGACAAAGTTGCAAGCTTACGCACCGCAGAATGCCTACTCGATCTCCGATCTCCATGTCTTCGTGCGTCAGCAAATTAATGGCCGAGGCAACCGATTACGCACGTTCACGTCCGGGTGAAAAGCTCGGAGCTTGGCATGCTTCACGAGTTGTCACTCCCCAACATTGCAGCTACAGCTCAACCGGCTCCAAGACCCCCAGTTCTTCACCTTTGACAATGAGCGCGAACATCCCGACCAAGACTTTGCCCAGCGGAGCGGAGATGCCAATGGTTGGGCTGGGCGTGTATCTCTCGAGCCTGGTGTCGAAACCTACAACGCCGTGCTCTCGGCGCTCAAGCAAGGTTACCGCCACATCGACAGGGCCCAATACTACGAGAACGAGGCCGACGTCGGCCGCGCCGTCCGTGACTCCGGGGTCCCTCGTGAAGAGATCTTCGTGACCACCAAGGTCGTTATCACGAACAGGCGCACAACAAGCTTGGCCTCTGGTACATCGACCTCTACCTCCACCACGCGCCGGGAGACACGTCCACGCGTGACGAGTCTTGGCACGCGCTCGGGAAGCTCCACGAGCAAGGAATCCCTCGGGACATTGGCGTCTCCAACTTCAGCAAAGCGCTCCTGGAGAAGCTCCTCAAGGCCGCGCGTGTCAAACCGAGCGTGAGCCAGGTGTAGCTGCACCCGTGGCTCATGCGTTCGTCGCTTGTCAAGTTCTGCCAGGAGCACGGCATCCTGGTACAGGCGCCCTCACCTCTGGCGAGGGCGACCAAGATGTACGACCCGACGCTGGTCTCGATCGCCGAGGAGGTCGGGGCCTCGCCCGCGCAGGTGCTGGTGGCCTTCAGCCTGTCCGGAAGCCACCCGCCCGAGTCGTACATGCCCACGGCGCCACGGGACCCCATCAAGGACCACGCGATGTAATCGGTAGAACCGCGGCTAGGTTGAGATCAAAACGAAGCGTGTAGCTCTTGGTCTAACCGTTGCTGCCACGAGAAGCATTCCAATACCACACACTAATTTCCCGATCCTAGCATGGAATCCGTGGCCATTAGAGGCCGTTGTCCCCTATAATGCCAACGGAAGCTCCTTGTGACGTGCGCTTCAAAAGGCCAAGCGCACATGCTCAGACATGCCAGTCAAATGCAGCTTCAACTACGCCAACAACTTGCAGTGACGTCAGCCCTCTTTAAACCAATACTCCCGTATCGATTGCATCAGCAAAAAAGTTGTAGCAATCCTGCTCAACATTGTCATTCGAGTTGTGCCATTCCTCAATATTCCAGCTACTACTCAAGCACCCAAGCATCCGACCACCGTCACCGCTCCAATGGTTGCTAGCATCGAGACCAGGACCCTGCCCAGCGGCGCCAAGATCCCCGTTGTCGGACTCGGCGTGTACCTGTCGGAGCCCGGAGCTGAGACCTACAACGCCGTGCTCTCCGCTCTCAAGCAGGGGTACCGCCACATCGACACTGCCCAGTACTACCAGAACGAAGCTGACGTTGGTCGCGCCATCAAGGACTCGGGGATCCCCCGTGAGGAGGTTTTCGTGACCAGCAAGCTGTTCGTCCAGAACTGGGGCTACGAGAAGGCTCAGCAGACGACCAAGGCCAGCAACGAGAAGCTAGGACTTGGCTACATCGACCTCTATCTTCTCCACGCCCCTGGTGACGTTGCCACCCGTGACGAGACCTGGCGCGCTCTTGAGGAGCTCCAGGAGCAGGGGATCTTGAAGGACATTGGTGTGTCCAACTTCAGCGAGGCCCACCTCGAGAAGCTCATCAAGACAGCAAAGGTCAAGTGTCACGTGTGTGCTTGAAACCCAATAGCCTTGAGTTGTAGCTGAGCTTGAGAAAAGCTGGAGCTTGAGTTGTAGGCGTGAAAATTGAGAATGAGATTGAAATGAAAGCAGTGAGAGCTCCTATCCTATGATAGCTAGCTACATGTGTACTATCCGCGAGATTCCTTTGTTTGTGGCGTCTTGGAGGCTGATCCACGAATGGGTAGTTGCAGCTGCGTATCGAGAGCGTGTGCTCACGCTAAGAGTCGAGGTTCTGGTTGAACCATGACAATCTTTCCCCCGAAGAGGAGCATACCTCGAAGCGACATCAAGGCGTTTGGCGCCGCGAGCGCGAAGGTGGCGTACGGCGACTTGGGCGTTGCAGGTTTGTGTCGTCCCCAGATTTTGATCGCTCGAAGATGTTGATGAGACCTTGGGCCTGAGTCAAGTTATGGGCGGGTTCCCACGAGTCGGCGATATCCCGTCCATACCATCGCACCTTGTAGTACGTAGTTCCGCGGCGTACTCGGCGGCCGATAATGGTTTGTACTTGGTGTCCGTCGGTGCCGTCGCGCGTAATAAGCCGAGGAACGTCGTTGAGTCGGCGGGGATTGCTATCAAACTGGTACGGCCGTAGATAAGAGATGTGAAACTCGTCATGAAGCCGAATGCCGGGAGGAAGACCGATTTTGTAGGTGTCAGGTGTCGTAGCTTGAAGCACGGGGTATGGTCCGATAAATCTAGGAGCAAGTTTACGCTTTCCCGACACACCAACGTGAGGAAGATCCAAATTTGAAGTGTCCAGCAGAACTTGGTCACCAGGTTCGAGTTGATGCGTCGGCCGATTGCGATCGTGGTAATACTTCATTGTTGCTTGCGTCGTCTCCAGTGCATCTTGGCATTGTCGGAGGATAACCTGCTGGTGCTCGACAAACTTGAGCGTGGATCGTGGCTGGCTGCGGCGTGTTGGGAGTTCCAAATCGACGACGGAACGCGGATTGTAGCCCAGGTCCGCGACGAACGGAGACATTCCAGTACTTGAATGAACACGGGAGTTGTACGCAAACTCTGCCAAAGCAAGAAGGTCGCTCCAGTCGTCCTGGCGTGGCGAGACAAATGCCCGCAGGTAGTCTGCGATGAAATGGTTCGTCCGCTCTGACTGTCCGTCCGTTTCGGGCCGAAATGCTGTGCTCAGCTGAAGCTGGGTCTGCTGAAATTCCATTAGTTTTGACCAGAACTTGGACGTGAATTTGCTGTCACGGTCGGATGTAATCGTTTCCGGCAAGCCATGCAAACGCTGGTATTGATCACGAAAGAGAACCGCTGCTTCTTCTGCTGTGCAGGTTGTAGTTGTCGGAAGGAAGTGGGCGCGTTTAGTAAGGCGGTCCACAATGACCCATACCGCGTCGTAGCGCCCTCGGCGTGAACAGGGAGTCCGGTGATAAAGTCCATCGTGATGTGAGTCCATCGCTGACTGGGAATCTCGAGCGGATGCAATAATCCGGCTGGCTTCCGCTGGGAGACCTTGATCCGCTGGCACATTTCGCAGGTACCGACGTAGCGTTTAACAGATTTCTCCATGTGCAACCAGTAAAACTTCTCCTGGAGAGCAAGCAATGTCTTCAAGCAACCCGGGTGGCCACTAGACGTCACGTTGTGGTGCTCGTACAGAATAGCATCCCTCAAATCACGGTTGTCGGGCACGCACACGCGTTTCGGCGAATCACTTCGTGGTTGAAAGTAAAGAACGTCGTCTTCCACGAAGAAATGGTCGACGTTGGCTCGAATACGCCGATGAAGCTCGAGAGGAGGCTTGTCTGCTGGACTGCGCGGAGTTCGTAAGTACTGATAAAGCGTACCAAAAACCAGATCGTCGTCGTAAAGTCGAGTGCATTGTTCTAGTAGCGAGGGACGCTTGCGCATGTACTGGAGATACAATTCGTCCTCGTCCACCGTTGAGGTTGCTGACGTGAGTTGCTGCAGTAGGCTGGCTAGCGAGACGTAGGAGGCGGAGTCAGCAGTCTGAAACGAGGCATTGCGGGAAATTGCGTCCGCAACGATGTTTGTGTCGCCAGGAAGCCATCGAAACTTGGGCTGATACAGGCCCAGCTCGTTTAACCACCGAGCGAGCCTCTGAGAGCAAGTCTTCTGCACCAAAATGGACTGCAACGTCTGGTGGTCGGTGCTCACGAAAAACGGCTTGTCGATAAGATACACTCTCCATATACGCATCGCATGTAAGGCTGCCAAGAGCTCCTTCTCACGTGTCGGGTACATGAGCTCGGCTCTGCTGAGCTTCCGGCCACCGTATGCGATCACCTGCTCCCGTCCATTGTCGTCGAGTTGATACAGGTAGCCGCCCACTGCGTAATCCGACGCATCCATTCGCACGTAAAAATCTTTTGAGAGTCCGGGTGCGCCAGCACGGGTGGCGACGTCAGAGCCGCTTTCAACTTGGCGAAGCTTTCTTGTTGCTCTGGGGTTAGGACGATGCGCTCATGCGCGGACTTGCCCTTCGTGGCCTCGACGAGCGGTGCCGAAAGCTCGGCGTAGTTGCTGCAAAACTTGAGCACGTATACACAGGTCCCCAGAAACGATTGAAGCTCCCGCTTAGTCTTCGGCGTCGGCCACTCCCGAATGACTCGGACCTTGTCTGGGTCCATGCGTACACCATCTCTTCCGAAGTAGTCACCCAGACACGGGATTTCTGCCGAGCAAAAGGTGCACTTTGACAGCTTCACATAGAGCTCCTGCTCCTGGCAACGCGCAAGGACGGCGTCCAGTGCACGGAGATGCTCCTCAATATCCGGTGATTTCGTGAAGATGAACAAATCGTCGAAGTATGCTTGACAGAATGCCTTCTGGTCGCTAAAGACGCGTTGCATGAGTCGATTGAAGGCTGCAGGACTGCAGGACAGTCCCATTGGCGTGACCAAATACTCAAATTGTCCGTCCGGCGTGGAAAAGGCTGTGTAGGGAATATCGGATTCACGAAGACGTACTTGGAAAAATCCCCACAGGAGATCAAGAGCAGAGAACCAGTATCCATTCGCCATCGCATCAAAAATGTCTTCCTTCCGAGGAATTGGCGTCGCTGGAATTCGAATCTTGCTGTTGATGGCACGGAAATCGTGCACTATGCGCCAGCCAACGGCTTTCTTAACACAAAACGTCGGGGATGAGTATGGCGACTTGGACGGCCGGATGATGCCAGCATCGAGCATCTCACGCGTCCACTCTCGGATAGTTCTCTTCATCTCCTCACTTAGGCGGTACTGCTTCCTTGCGACCGGAACGTCGTCCACGAGCTCCACTTCGGCTTCAATGTCAGTTGAGCGTTGGGGTGGAGTGCTAGGTAGCTGCATGCGAAATACCGTGTCCTTGTACTTTAAGACCACAGGCTCGACAGGACTCCTCGGATCTTGTCCCAATCCTGTCCAAGTTGACGGGCGGCCTTCACCGATTGTTCTGGCGGCTCGGCTAGCTGGATCATGAAGCAAAATTCTCCGTCTTGTCGCTGCATCCTCCGGAACTGCTTCGGGGTAATTACCTTCGTGTTGCCATGGCGAGACAAATAGCTGTGCCGGGCGTAAAATCACGCCGTATCATCCTGCGATGATCGATGCCGCCGCGGAAGCGACCGTCGACCACCACCGGTATGTCGACAAGCGGCATTTCGCACACATTGTCGAAACAACAGTGAAGCATCCGATCCTCGCGGTCGCACGGTGCGCTCTGTCCAGTTAATATCGGGATTCATCTCGGTCAACCACGGCACACCCAGTAGGACATGCTTGTTCTCCGGAACGTCCATGACGAACACCCTGGTTGAGTACGACGGAAACTGAGGCATGTCGACAGTAATTATCGCTGTACGACGAGGAACGCTGATGTGTCGCTTTGCACCCAGCTTAATCTTCAACGGTGTGCTCGACTCGGTAATGTCCAGAGCGAGCCGTGACGCAACCGCTGGTGAAATGGCGTTGAAAGAAGCGCCACTGTCAATGAAGACATCAACGGATGTGTCGTGAACGCGAGCTTTCTTCGCCAAATAGCCATAAATATTCTGCTTCTTGCCAGAACTGCCCTGGCCACCGGAGTGGAGGTGTAATGAGAGAGAATGTAGGCTTTCAGACTGCGTATGGCCACCGCCGCCTGAATGGTTCGGCTCGATGGGTTGCCAACCCACCGAGCCTAAGCGTTTTTTGAGGCCGCCGCCCCACCTGCCTCTCGCTTCTTCTTTCGGCAGAAGTTCTCTGTGTGCCCCTCTTTGGAGCAGTAAGTGCACGAGAAAGCTGCACGATCGGTGGTGGGTGCAGACGCCGTATTGGAGATGGACGAGGCTTGTCCTCTTGGTGTTGCTGAGTAACCACCGCCTGACGTACTGCTGTGACCACCACCGCGGCTCCTGTTCCTGTCCTCCTTAGGGTCTTTCTTGCCCGTGTTTGGACGAGCATCTTCGAAGCGCTGGGCCAGATCCATCACATCCTTGAACGTTCTCGGGACATTTTGGGAGACAAATGCGCTAGTCTCGGCGCGCAGATTTTGCTGAAAGAACCATCGCTTAACACTCTCAGGTAGCTCTTCGTCCAGCTGCGAGAGTAAGTGAAGAAACTTGGTTGTGTAGGCCTGTTGCGACCCCGTCCAGCGTAGATTATACAACTTGGAGAGCAACTTGAACTGGAAGTCAGAGTCGCGAAACCGTTCGCGAATTCGCTGCTTAAAGAGCGCCCATGTTGCGGGTTGTTCGCCGAGCGAGACCTTAAAATCTCTGTACCATGTTTGAGCCGCTGGTCCCAAGTTCGCGAAAATCAAATTTACGAAGTCAGACGTCTCGCGGGCCATGTCCTCGTGGCTGTCGGCATAGTACTGTTCGGTGCTGAATATCCACAGCTCCAAATCGTCACTTGTTTCGCCGTTGAATACAGGAGGATTGCCTTTTTTCTTTTGCTGTCGCTGAGCCACGGTCTGATGCTGCAGCATTTGCTGCTGAAACATCGCTTGCTGCTGCATCAGCTGCGCGAACTGCTGCTGTTGTTGCTGCTGCGTGGTCGCTAGGAACTCAAACATCTGACGAAGCATTGCCGTGTCAGAGGTCGTGGACCCGCTGGTCTCTTGAGGCTGTCTCTGCGGACCAGAGTTGTTCCCAGAGCCTTGTTCAGCTTGCTGGGGCGAGCCGGCAGACTGCGAAGGCGTGTTGCCTGGCGCGTCCTCGTCTCTCATCCGACGCGTTTGCCGGGGACGTGGGTTAGGACTGTGACCGCGTACCATTCGTGTAGGGGCTGATCCAGTCGACTTGTCTTGAAACGATGCCACGCTTCAATAGTTAATTAACTGTCACGTGTGTGCTTGAAACCCAATAGCCTTGAGTTGTAGCTGAGCTTGAGAAAAGCTGGAGCTTGAGTTGTAGGCGTGAAAATTGAGAATGAGATTGAAATGAAAGCAGTGAGAGCTCCTATCCTATGATAGCTAGCTACATGTGTACTATCCGCGAGATTCCTTTGTTTGTGGCGTCTTGGAGGCTGATCCACGAATGGGTAGTTGCAGCTGCGTATCGAGAGCGTGTGCTCACGCTAAGAGTCGAGGTTCTGGTTGAACCATGACATCAAGCCCGCAGTGAATCAGGTGGAGCTGCACCCGTGGCTGACGCGCACGTCGCTGGTCAAGTACTGCAAGGAGAAGGGCATCTTGCTGGAGGCCTATTCCCCGCTGGCGAAGGCTGTGAAGCTCGCGGACCCGACGCTGAACGAGATCGCCAATGAGGTGGGCGCTACCCCCGCACAGGTGCTGGTGGCTTTCAGCCTCGCTAACGACTTCATCACGCTGCCCAAGTCGGTGAACCCCGACCGTCAGAAGGCCAATCTTGACGCTGCCAACGTCAAGCTCACGCCTGCGCAGGTCGAGAGACTCGCGGCGTTGGACGAGTACCTGGTCACCGGTTGGGACCCGATCAAGGACCACGCTGTGTAGACAGGTGGGTAGTCAAGAATCTGTGCCTCAAGACGAGTGCTTGAGGGGCTAACAAGATCAAGGCTAATTCCATTTATTTGCTTCCTGTATCATGCGTCCATCACTTGTGGACTGTTGCAAGAGTCTTGCTGGCAGGGGGGGGGTACACCAACTTCTGCCGATGATTTCTTCACATACGGCAATCCAAAATTTTGCAGGTGCGACGACGCCAAACCCATTGCGCCGATGCTACCAGTTCGCCTTTAAGCTGCTCCCCGAGCTCGCAAGAATTGCACCATTTCTCAAAATTCCAGCTTCAGCTCCAGAGCGACAACCGCCCAAGTTCCAACTCTACGATGAGAGCAAACGCCCCGACCAAGACGCTGCCCAGCGGAGCTAATATCCTTGTCGTCGGACTCGGCGTGTATCAATCCGAGCCTGGCCCCGAGACCTACAACGCTGTACTGTCCGCGCTCAAGCTTGGATACCGCCACATTGACACCGCCCAGTACTACGAGAGCGAGGAGGACGGTGGCCGTGCAATCAAGGACTCGGGTGTTCCTCGTGAAGAGATCTTCGTCACCAGCAAGCTGTCGATCTTCAGCTGGGGGTACGAAACGCCATCACCACCACGAAAGCGAGCAACGAGAAGCTTGGCCTGGGGTATATCGACTTGTATCTGCTCCACGCCCCGCCGAGTCTGCGACGCGCGACGAGACCTGGCGCGCTCTTGAAGAGCTCCAGGAGCAAGGCGTCCTCAAAGACATTGGCGTGTCCAACTTCGGCGAGGCTCATCTCGAAAAGCTGCTCAAGGCCGCAACGGTGGAGCCCGCGGTGAACCAGGTGGAGCTGCACCCTTGGCTCATGCGCCCCACTCTCGTCAAGTTCTGCAAGGAGAAGGGCATCCAGCTCGGCCTACTCGCCTCGGGCTTGGGCGCAAAAGACGGAGGACCCGACACTGGTCGAGATCGCCAACAAAGTCAACGCCAGTCCTGCTCAGGTGTTGGTGGTCTTCAGCTTGGCCAACGGCTTCGTCACGCTCCAAGTCCGTCAACCCGGAGCGCCAGAAGACCAACGTGGAGGCCGCCAACCTCAAATTGACCCTTGCCCAGCTCGCGAAGCTCGCCGCTCTGGACGAGTACTTGGTAACTTGCTGGGACCCCATAAAGGACCACGCCGTCTAGATTTTTCGAATACACCCACCGACGTCTAGAAAACTTTCTAATTGATGCAGGACCTCACTTTCTTGACGATTTTGCCGTGGTGTTGAGAGCCTCGAGTTTTTTCTGCGCTCGAGCTCGTTCACGCTCGTCCATACGGTCTCTCGACCTAGCGGTGCCGAGCATCAACGCCTTGAGAGCGGACGCATTGGGCGCAATGCGCCGCTCTTCCCCAGAGGCTTTTGCACTATCCACGCGTCGCTTTCCTCGCGGGTTCCGGTCTTCCTGTCGTCTACCACGCTAACGACCACCACTATCAGCACGGAAATCGACTATTGCATAACTTTTGAACGAGTCGTACCTGGGCTATAGAAACGGTATCACCATAACGAACGGCATCTCGGCGATCTCTGGACCGGGAGCGGGAGCGCGGGCTCCGACTGCGGCTTCTCGGGTGTGACGTCTACAGCGGCGATCGTGACGCGAGAAGCTGCTATCGCTATCACAAGACGACGAGCTTGAGCTGGAGCTGGTTGAAGACCTTCGATGCCCGCGGCGGCTTGCGCGCGGCGAACAGGAGCGTCGGCGAGCGTCACGCCGGTCCATCCTCAAAGGATGTGCGGCGGTGTCATAAATCCGGCAAGCCCCGATAGAGTGACGGGCGAGAGATGCGCGCACCTGCAACAACACATACCAGCTGAAGATCCATGTGACTTGCCTTTTCTATGCGGACAAGCCCCTACAAACCGATGCCGGGTTGGTGTGTCGCTTGTGGAACAGTGGGACGCCCGTGCACGCATTCACGCGAGCACCAGCTTGCAACTGCGGCAATCTCGATCACTTCCAGAAGTTCCCGGTCCCGCAATAGCAAACAACAGGCGAACATGTGCGTCGGCAACAGTTAACACACACTTAAACTGCCCTCCTCCTCTTCCACTTACCTTATCTTTATTCTGTCCCGCAGTCCCAGACGCCGCCCCAAAGACCCAGGCCTCTATTATAAGCTGACGGCGACCGTCATGAGCCAGTCTCCGTCACATCCCAGCCCGTGCCACGAACCGGAGCCCGCGCCGTCAACGCCCGAGAAGCGCAGCGACCTGCTGGGTTCGCCCACGTCCACCGCCGAGTCGTCCACGTGCATGGCGTCGCCCTGTTTCTCGTTCATGTTCGCGTCGAAGTGCGAGCGCGCTAACGGACGCGCGAGCTCGGCGGGCTCCTCGGAGTTCGACGAGTTGGGGGACGCCCCGTGCAGCAGTTGCCGCCCAGCCACACAGAAGTCCCGCATCTGGACCTCAATAAACCGTCGACGGACGCGCTGACCGTCGGATTGGCTTCACCGCTGGATACCACGCAACCGCTGACGTATCAAGGGGCGCTGAGTCCACGCCAGCAGAGCGGGAAGCGGTACCATGACGGGTACCTGCAACACCGGGTTCCCATGGCGGCGGGACTACTGAAGAGCTGGAAGCGGAAGTACTTCAGGCTTCGAGAGCACGGAATGGTCTGCTACAAGACGCAGGAGGATGCGACGCCGCTGTTTGAGGTGAATTTCACGGCGCACTCGGTGCTGGTACAGGAGAAGGCACAGGGAGACCGGACAGCGAGCAGCAGTAGCTTCAGCAGTAGACCTGGTGGAGCATATGCGGACCCAACGGAGAAGCACCGCAGGACGTCGTGGCCCGTTCCGAGCTCTGGGTCGATGGTTCTGGTTCTCAAGCACGTGGAGGTTACAGGTCACCAGACGCCGGTGAAGGCGGTCGAAGTGCCAATGTTTCTGAAGGCAGAGGGCGAGGCGGATCGTGCAGCGTGGTCGGAATGCATTCGCTTTATGATTGAAGCAAAGAAGCGAGCTCTGTTTCAGGCCGACCTGGAGAAATGCCAAAGGGATGAAGACACGGACGAGCTCATGTCATCGGATCAGTCTCTTCCGAGTCCTGATGCAGCCATGGAATCGCCAGCTCGACGAGGATCAGGAACTAATGGCCAAGAAGTCTCCAAGATGCCTCGACGCCGCAGGAGCAGCGGGTCTGCTGTGGCTCCTGATTTATTGCCGATGTTGAATAATCTCGTGGAAGTGGAGACGTTCGAAGCCTTCTCCGCCAAATATTTGCTGATGAAAGAAATCGGCGAGGGCTCCTTCTCGATTGTTCACCGCGCCGTGAACCGCATGACGGGTCAGGTGTGCGCCGTGAAATGCTGTAAAATCTCGGCAGCATTAGAGGAAGAGGAGCGCCTTCTGCATACACTATCGCACCCGAACGTGGTAAGCCTCGAAGGCGTGTACGCACGAAACAAGGATCTGCACTATGTGGTGATGGATTATTTAAAAGACGGGGACTTGTGCGACCTACTCATCGAGAGGCAGCGACTCCCGGAACCCGAGGCACGCCGCATCATTCGGCAGGTCGTCGAGGGACTCGCGTATCTGCACCGCCGCTGCGTGCTGCATCGCGATATTAAACCGGAGAACATATTGATCCACGGCAACATCGTTAAGATTGCGGATTTTGGACTGGCCAAGGAGCTTGCGCAGCCTACAAGCATGCTAAAGCGTAGCTGTGGGACGCTGGAGTATGCAGCGCCTGAGTTGCTCTGCGGACGGCCGTATGGCCTCAAGTCGGACGTGTTCAGTCTTGGTATCGTGATGTACGTGTTGCTCTTTGGCGCCTTCCCGTTCAGCGTGGAATCTGCGGCCGCCTTGCAGTGTATGGACCACTTCCCAGAAGGAGTCGACGTGCGGGATATGAGTTGCCTCAGTCGCTCTAACGTGCAGTGGCGTCTGGTGAGCCCGTTGGCGCAAGATGTTCTGCTGAAGATGCTGAAGACGGATGAAAGTGAACGCATCTCAGCCGAAGACTTGATAGGCCATCCTTGGTTTGATGACATCGACGATGACATGTCGGCCAACTGCAGCGGTAGCTCCCCGGAAGACTTTGAGCTCGCTCGCATTGAGGACTGCGAGGCTCTCGGATTCGCCGAGTTACTTTCCCGAGGCTTCCAGGTCATTAAGTACGGATTCAAGGAGTCGACAAAGCCGCACTCAACGTCGTTGACACTGAACTTCATGGAGGAGTGCATCACGTGGACTGCCCGGAACAGCTCGATACTCACCCGAACACCAAGCAAGAATAACGATAGCGGATCAGCTGAAAACTCCAAGCGAGGACGAGCTATTCCACTTCGGGAAGTCAAGGAGATCCGGGTGGGCCACACGACGCAAGCGTTCCTGTCGCGTAAAGACTCGAAGTCCCTACCACCGCCCGAGCTCTGCCTTTCCATTGTTTGTCCTTGGCGAACGCTCGATCTCGTGGTGGAGGCTGCAAGCCAGCGCGAATTCATGGTGCGTGGACTCCGCCGACTGCTGCCATCACCCCCACAGTAGTTCGCAGTTTCAACAACGCAATTTGTAAGTAAGGTCAAAGCACTGGCAGCTGTAATAAGTTATAAAGCTGTAGTTCACAATTCGTGTCTTATTCAATGGTGAAGACTTCGAGTTCCTCATCCTTCACCTTTTCCTCCGGCAATCCATTCCGCTGGAGAAATTGCAACGAGAAGAGAAGTTGCTGAAGATATTCACGGAATTCCAGCACATGTTCGTCTTTGAACACTGTAGGTGTTAGTGTCGACGTCAGATTGCTTTCCAGGTCTTCACGGGTCACGCCAGCAGGGAACGACCGCACGATCAATGCAGCATACATGAGGAGGAATACCCCACAGTCTGAGCTGTTACTCTGCAACGGGATCTGGATACGAAACGCACAAACAGTCATAATGAGTACTACACGCAACCCACTAACGCACAAGAAAACTTACATTTGGTTCGAGAAGACCGATACCTTCCGAGTCGAACGATGTTACAATCGTCTCTTCCTCTCCCAACGCACTTGTATCATCAGCAGTCTTTTCCTTCGGCACACTAAGAGCTGTGCTCAAGGCGAAGCGTGCTTTCCATTCACATTCCAAGTAATTGCGTAGCATTCTGGTAAACTTTTTCTTCCGGTGACAGCGAAGCGAGTCCAGAAACAAGAGGCAGGGGGGATTCGCAAGTCGATCTTCTTGGCATGACTTCACTTCCTCTTCTTCGATCTCTTCTTCATCAATACCGCCACCACCACCACCAGCCGATCTAGAACTATCCTCGCCAGCATCGCCATCGACCAAATCCACCACCTCTACTTTGCCGTCACTGCCCCCATCGGCGATTGCTCGGCGACGACGCTTCACCTTTCTGTGCTTTTTGATAATAGCGGAGCCAGGATTGCAAAAAACTGCAATGCTCCAGTGGAAACTACGGGAACAAAAATAAGGATGTTGTTAGCTACTAGCCCTTAATACAACGTTGACACGAACACCTTACCTATCGTTAATAGGAATAAATAAGAACCGTTTCTCGAAGAGGTTCGCCTCTTTTTGAGTCCAGCGAGCAACCCGTGCAAACCGCTCGTCTGGGTCTGCTGTCGTTAACTCGTGGGCTCCATTCGTGCCATTGAGCTGTGTGAAGAAGTGCGACGTAAAGAAATACGTTTGCTGCTGTTGCCACGGTGCTAAATGCCGCCAGAGAAACCTGTGAGATCAAGAGCAACGTTGGCGTTAGCGCCCGCCTGGCATCTACATATTCAGAAAGAGATCATAGCTTACCTGAGGTAGAAATCAATGATATTGTCGTTCAGAAACTCCCCGGGCACAAGGCGGTCAATATCGCCAAGAGTGACCGAGATCCGACCGGCCATGTCCGAGCCATCATACGGATAGGTAAGCAGGACTTCATTGCGGCGACTCTCAATTTTTTGCCGCTTCAATTTCTCGTCTTCACGTCGAGCCGCCGCCGCTGCTCTTTTCCTGCTCTCCACTTTCTCGCGTATTTTCTCCTCCTGCCCAAGTGACGCATCCGCTTCAGTCGCTTTGCTCTCCGAATTTTGAACAATCACCACAGTGCTTGAACCACTTTTCCGCCCCGGCCCGCGATCTTGGTCCTCGCTGTTTATATCATCAACCTGGATCGGCGCTTTTGCCTCGCCAATATCACCACGTGATACTCCACTACTTTCACGTGATATCCTCCCCCTGGTGACCCCTCCTAGGTCTTCGACGATACCATTCCGTTCTAAGACAGACATCCGTGGAGTGAAAAACGTTTTCACACTACCAATGGCTTGTCTTGTCAACGACGCAATCCGTCCCCCAGCACTAGAACCTGTGCTGCTCTTCGACTCACGCCACGGAAACCGTCCTTGGCGCATCCCATCCAACTTCGAATACTCTTGCACCTCGTTGTCTCTGAAATCCGTCAGCACCGATGATCATTAGAAACAACCACAATTTCCCGCTCCGCCACGTCGAATCCACTTACGATAGTTTTTCACTAAAAAGCCGCGCCAGCCTCGGATTGCTGTCCCCCATACTCTGGCAGCGCATCACATCAATTTCTTCGTCGAAGTAAAACACGACACCAAACACTTCTGTACAAAACAGCCAAAAACCAGCAGTTAGCTTTACAGCACCACAGCGCAAACCGGCCCCGGTGCACGTACTCGATGTCATGACATCTTTGTCGTCCTTCCTGGAGCAAACCCTTGCGAACACAGAGTCATAGAAATCTGCAAATGTCGACCGACCCATGGCTCCACCCAACCGCAGCAGTAAAATGTACGGCGGTCGATCCACTCTCGAGAAACTGCATCAAACCCACAAAAAAACGTTAGATACTTGTGTCCTCAAGACTCTACACAATCACGGCGCACCGCAAACGCACCAGAAGCGTTCCATGTGCGCGTACTGGATCTCTCCCTGCCACTTCCGTGTGTCCGCCTGCCAGATCGTGAGCTCCACGCGATCGTCCAGGAACTCCATCTCGCTGCGGTCGTACTTCTCCCCACAAATGTTGGTGCGCGGGGCACAGATGACCTCGTGCAGCTCGTCCCTGGCTGGTGAGCTCTGCGCGCTGCTGCCGCTGTGCTGTGCATCCCTGCGGCGCTTCTTGGGCGTGCGGTGCTCGTACTGGAAGAAGAAGTTGAGCGGCTTCTTCGTCTTCTCCGTCTGCATCTCGTCCCCTTCCACGCTGCTGCTGCTGCGCTCGGCGTCGTCCTTGTGCTCGCTAAGCTTGGTCTCGCTCTCGTCGCTGCTCTCGTAGTGGATTCTGCGGGCCGGCACGGCCGATGACGTCGAGAGTGATGGTCTATTGTTGGAGGACGGCTCTTCGTCGCCTGTGGAGTCGCCGTCCACATCGATGGGGCTGAACGTCGACACGCGGGACGACGGGAGCGGAGACTGACGTGCTGCTGACGTCTGAGCGCCCATACGCGGCGACGGAGGCGCCAGGCCGAGCCGCATGGAGGCGGCGTCTTACCTACAGTGCGGCTGCTTTGGCTACCTACCCCACAGCGTGAAGGTTTTTGCTGACTTGGTCATTGAAGCGGACAAGCTTTTAGTGACACAGAGTGATGGTCATGCGGTTGGAGAGGATTATGTCGGTTGGTGGGATTAGCATGGTCGAGCGATGCTTGCCGACGCGGACGATGGATTTGTCCGACGTGCTCGCCAACGCCAGAGCTGTTTTCGCAGCGCATTGGCAGTGGCAGCGGACGCCTGCTGTGTTGGGGTGCGGCTGAGGCACTGGCGGCGGATGGGAAAGGGGACTCGGGCCCGGACGCAAGGCGCTCGCAGTAATGCCTCTGCGTCAACCTTGAACTGTGTGTGTGTGAAGCAGGGCGACAGGGGCAGGAGCAGGAAATCAGCAGCTCGCCGGGGTCGTCGTCGCCCCGGCCGGCCGTCACGCGGAAAAAGGGCTGCGCGTGCCCAGCTGGGCTGGAGGCCGGTGTCTACAAGACAGCGCGTCGCGCTGGGCTGTATCGAGCAGCCATCTGCTGCCGCGCCCATCGAGGCGATGGGAAGAGCTTCTCGCACGCCGACGTCGAGTGAGCTTGGCCCATAGTGGCCGCCATACAAAATGCTGGGCGAAGGTGTCGAGCGAAAACCTAATTGTCGAACGACTATTGACCCAATAGGACTGGGGCTTGTCACCAACCGGGTGGACGTATACCTCACGTATACATGCCTTCGAGGCATTTCCTTCTCAGCGTTCTGCTTGTTCGACAAGGTTCGGAGGAGCGCGGTCCGGCAGCGCAGACTTTCGCCGGCAATAGGTTGTCGCCAGCGTCAATTTCTAGGCAGAGCGTCACGCGTAACGACACTTCCCAGCTCTGTTCTCTGGAATGCCACACTTGTCCCTACGCGAACGACGGAGGTGGAAACCCGTTTTCGCCAGCTTGCTCCCTGCATGCGATACCGTAGTTGCGCCGCGATAGAGCTGCTTGCAACCAGCAGCTGTGGAGAACGATCGAGAGGGGTGCCTTTATAAAGCCGAGTGGTATTACGGGCAGCAGCAGCGGGGGCGAAAGGGGCTTTGCTTTGGGTAAGCTTAGGCTTCGACTCCGCTCACGGTGCCACGGCTGACGTGCATTTACCCCCACTCTTGACAGCAGTAAAAAGGTGCTTGGACCCTTAAAGCGCAGCACTGTTGGCCGCTGTAGAGAAAACTTGTTGCTGTGATGCGTACAGCGACTCGCTGTCAGCGAGCAGGCGACACCGAGAGCAGCGGCCAGGCGCACTGAGCTCTCGCCCCCGATGTGCTGTGCTCGTCGCGATCGGCGAAATGCCGTCGGCAAATTCTCCTCGCTGAAGGCCGCCAAAAACTTACAGCGATGGAATCAATCCTGCAACGGCGCCGTCTCCACCGCACAGTTGCGAGTGCCGCCGGCCCTTCGCCATTGCCCAAAATGCCACTTTCCTCACGCGAATTTTCTGCCGCACAGCGTCTTTGTATAGGCTCTATCTTGAAGCCTCCCGGCTGCGAACTTTCCGTATTCCGGCGAGACTGCTGCGCCCGTCCCGCGTATAGCGCCATCCGGCCGCCTTTGCCCTTATTTGAACCGGTCGGTCGCGCTGGCTTGTAGCTGCCGCACCCGCCCAGTCGGTGGCGGCGGCCATTTTTTCGCAGAATCGCTGGCGCAGCCCGATTTGCCAATATTCGCCCAGCAGTTACACAGATGTGCCGGCTCGCCACACACTGTTTTTGTATTGCCGACCGCCCCTGTCCCAGAGCAAGCGGTTTCTTCCCCCGCTGCATTTTTCGCCGCAGTCCTCATTCCCGCTTTCGCTCCATGGCGCGCAGCTCGTCCCCGGTGTTCAACAACGAAGCCCCCGTCGTGCCCGCCGACGCGACCGAGCCCGTGATGGTGACCAAAACCTCGACCTCTTCGGGCGCCGCCCCAGCCGACGCCAGCGTGTCCTCCGCCAGCTCCACCTCCACAGCCACCCCTTCAGCCTCCGTCGTGGCTACCACTCCGGCCCCCGCCGCCACCGACTGCCTGAAGGCGGCCGCCTCGGGCGCAGCCTCTCCTTCGGGCGTGGACGCCACGGCAGATGCCGCCTCGCCTGCGCCCTCTCAGCGGTTCGCTCGCGTGCCTCCGGCCGTGCTGCAGAGCGTAAAGGCGTCGCTGACGTTCCGAAAGAGCTGCCTGAAGCGCTCCAAGTCGTCGGCTCTGCCGCCCCCGCGGCCTTCGAGGCGCACCCGGCGTCGGTGCTGAAGGTGGAGGAGAACACAGTGCAGAAGGAAGACACGAAGCCCGTACAGAAGAACCGTCGGCGCTGCTGGGAGTGCAAGGTGAAGGTGGGCCTCACGGCCGTCAAGTGCCGGTGCGACTACACGTTCTGCGGCAAGCACCGCTACGCCGAGGAGCACAACTGCGCGTTCAATTTCAAGACAGCGGGCAAGCGCAAGCTGGAGGAGGAGAACCCCGTTGTGGTGCCCAGCAAGGTCGCGCGGATCAACTAAGGGAGGAGAGAGAAGGGAGTTAAGAAACCCAATTCCCGCCTCAGACTGAGCCACCCGGGGCCGCTTGGGCCTTTGGGTATTTCGGGTGATTGCGCCACCAGTGGCGACCCCAGGACTCAGTTTGTTCCCAAGATTCGATTCGACGTGTGCAGTTTTTCCCTCCACCTGATAGAAAAGAAGTTAAAGGACGCCAACCCTCCGCGCTCCGGAATTGACGGCAAGCCGCGGCCCGTGGAGCCGCGAGGGCGACTCAGTGTCCCGAGTAGTTTAATAGCAGGCAGCGCGTTTGCGCTCCGCCCCCGTGTCCAGCCGCGTCCTCAGCGTAGTGCACGCTCCAGTTCAGCGCGGACCGAGCTCTAAAGAAAAGTATAGTACCAGTATTCTGCAACCATCTGCTCTTCCTTGCTTCTCGTTCTCCTCAGCGTCCCTTTCCTTTGGTCGATCGAGGCCTTCCCCCTGCGTCTTGTCGCGAGCACACTCCCAGCTCGTGATGGGACCGAGGGGTGGGAGCCGTAACGGTGCCAGAACCCAGTGTGCTAAAACAGGCGAGGCGGCCTCGCCTCGCCGAGGCCGAAGGTATGTTCGAGAACTTCTCGACGCATCCCTCTATCTTTGCCGCTCTGCCATCGTGCAACGCCAGTTGGTTAGGTAAAAGGCTGGATTTCTATACAAAAACTCGGTCATCTATCCGGTTCGAGGCAGTAAAACTGTGCTCGTTTCACACCGGCAAGTTCCACGAGCGCGTGGCCCGCGCAAGCACCTTCTTATCGGCGGAAGGCAACGCCGTCTCCCGTTCGCGGCGCACAGCCTCGTCGGGCGTCTCAAGCTCGATGCGAGCCGCGCCGTCCCACTCGAGGAGCTGCTTGACTACGTCGGGCATGTCCCGCGTCTGCAGCGCCTGCAGTGCGTCGGCGGACCCGCCGCAGGCGTCTCCTCCAAACACCTCGGCGTAGAGCTTGGCGGCTGAGACTGTCGCTCCGTCTTGCTGGCAACTGGCGCGGCACAAGCCCTCCGCGTAGAGCTTGCCAGTGGTAGGGCACTGGAACTGGTGCAGGAAGTACATCCACTCGTCGTCGGCGAACACGAGCTGCGAGCGGATCTCGTAGGGCCGGAAGGGCGGGATCGGGTGTCGGTAGCGCACCGCTTGCGAGGCCACGAGTAACGCTCGGCGGTGGCGAGCCACGTTGCCGAGGATGCCCGCCACTCTGTTGCCAGCAACAACACAGAACACGAAAAGTGAGTTTTCTGGGTTGGCAAAGCGTTAGAGGATGGGGCTGTTGCCAGTTAGACTCACGCGCAAAAGTGCCAGCGCGCGAGCTCCATGTTGAAGAGGTAGGACGCATTGTTGAGATGCAGGTTGATATCGCAGTCCAGGAAGCCCGGGCGCGCGCGCCACACCGACGGGTAGGCGAAGCCCATGCCCGGCCGGATGCTGGCCTTGTGCAGCAAGCGGTGCACCAGCCCGGCGCCAACATTCCACACGATGCGTCCTACCATCACGGCAGACGTGCGCAATGAGGTATGCCTACCTACCGGTAATGGCACACGACGTGTGCCATTACCGTGTGACACGACCTGCAAGTTGCAAGAAAAATGAGATTCCGACGTGAAAAACAGAAACTGTAAAAAAACAGTGTACTATGAGCGGTGATTTTTCGCCATGGGCATACAGCTACGGCAGGTTTATGGACTTCCTCATCTCCTGCCAAACGCGCGCACCGAGGTTCTCGGGCGTGGGGGAAGGAGGATTTTCTTCCAGTTCCAGCTCCGCCTTCTTGGTTGCATCTCTCATGCTGGTGGTGCACGCTCCATCCCAGTCCAGAAACCCCTTCACGACGTCGGGGACCTCCTTGGGGGCTTCAATGGCCTCACCGCCGCTCACTTCGGCGAAGACGCGGTTGGCAGACACCCGGCGACGCCCCTTCATCACGACGCCACGCACGAGTCCTTCGGCAAACTGCTTGCCGGTGTCGGGGTCTTGGAACTGGTGCAAGAGGTAGATCCAGTCGTCGTCCCAATACACCACCTGGGTCTTGATCTCGTACGCGTGGAACGGAGGGATCGCGTGGCGATAGCGAATCGCCTGTGAGCCCACGACGACCATGCGTCGGTTCTTGATCGCATGCCAGAGAATGCCGTTCGCACTGCAGTTTGCACGCACAACAACAGAGTTTTTGGAGGTGTGAGGTTAACGTTCATTCCCGGGAATGCTTTGCCGTTTAGAGACACGAATCACTGTTGCCACCGTACGCGCAAAAGTACCAACGCGCCAGCTCCATGCTGTAGAGGTACGACGAGTTGTTGAGGTGCAGATTCACGTCGCAGTCTAGCAGGCCCGTTCTCCCTTTCCACACGGACGGGTAGCTCACGCCCAGGACGCCTCTGCCCATGGAGCGCTTGCTCGCCAGGCGATGCACCAGCCCCGCACCAATGCTCCAGAACGCACGCAGCACCATCGCTCCTTCAGTGATAGAGTCTCGAGCCACTCTGTAAACTGTGCGGCGGTCAGTTCCGTCGCGATCTACGGCCGCACATTTATAACGCACGCCGATTGGTCGAGCCGCTTCAACCCAATGTAGCCATTTTGGAATACATCCAAATTATCGTACGGTAATTATGCATTTTACGGTAGCTCTCATTATCTTTTGCTGTCGATCCCCAAGTGTCATCCAGTAGTGAAGACGACCTGCAAGTCCAAGTACCCTTCAGTCTTGCTGACAGTATTCGGTCTTCTCTCTCGGCGTCATACCCTCGACTCGCGAACCTTGCTACGCCCTTGAGGAACGAACGGATGGACTCACCAACTCCACCCGTTCAAGATTTCGTCGCCTTGTTGAAGTTACCACAACAGCACAAAGCCACCGAGAAGTTCTTCTCGAAGTTTTAAATGTTGGCACGCTCAAGCCAAATCTATTAACGATCCCGCAAGTTGCGGGATCGTTGCGGCGCAAGACGCTGCAGTGCTCACAATAGAGAAAGATCGAAATATGCGCAGATTGCGGGCGAAGGGTTCAAGCTGCTCAAGCTCGCCAAGGAAGGGAGAAAATTCTTCGAGAACCCGGTGGTACGTAGCTGGATCAGCTACTTTGCTGAATTGATTGGGTGAGGCGGATGAGGCGATGTTAATTTCACGGTACTGATGCCACACTACGACGATAAAGTGTTGGCAAATATGAAACTAATCATTTTGCCGAGAAAATTGATGGCATTGAAGGAGAGGTGGTTCTCTATGGGGGAAACCTCGGACGACATTTTCAAGCTACTGAAATTCAGTGAGATTGGAGAGGGTACCTTTGCGACCCCCATGCTCAGAGCTTGGGTGGGTTATGTAAACAAGCTGAACAAGAAGCCCCGAGCCATCAACCACCTGGCGAGCCACTTTTAAAGTATTAGAATACGTTGGATCTGGGACTGCTGCAAGTGAAACGAAAAGGAATTGGAGAAATTTACCGACAACATGTACTTGTTGACCCTCTAGCTCACGGTCTGGAAGGGATTTACCCGTCACAGGCTGAAGTTGATACGGAACATGTACATGTTCACCAAATACTTCCGAATTCTACCGGCGACATGGCTAAAGCAACGAAATTCATAGCTTCCGAGTCTTCTGGCCCAAAACTGCCAGTTTGGACAAACTCGGTCCATTTATTCCTCTTTCTTCGGTACCCGCAGCTGACGAATCTTCCATTTCTCCACACATGGAAAACATTCTCCCAGCAAAAGCGCAGCAACCTTGCTTTTATTTAAAACTTTAAATTGATGACCGATGTCACTCACTTTTTTCGGCGGTTGATGCATATACAGCATTCAACTTCCATTGCGTCAGCAGTGCAGCCTTCCGAACGATTCGCACTCAGCCATTGCTATCCCAGTAAAAAATTGTATAAAAATGCTACCTAAGTCATATATTTGAACGAGCTAAGGTATTGCATGGCAAATCGGCTAATGGCGATTTCTAGGGGCACTATTTTCCGTAGTTGTGTACAGAGAGCGCCAATGCGCCAATACTCATCAATAGCGCCAGAAAGTAAATGAGCTGATCTTTCTGGTACCTATCCAGGCCGCGCGTCATCGACGGGTTTCTCATGAAGAATGCCCGGACTCGATCAACGGTCTTCTTGGGGATACTTCTCGAGCTCTTGGCAACCGTGTCGGAAACCTTGGGGTCCGTCGCCAATGTTTTGGCCAGATTGGTGTTTTCTTGAACACGTTTCTCAGCTTTCCATGGCTTGATAATGTCCTCTCTTCGGTTTTCGTCGCTTTCGTGGCGATTCCTTCCGTTTTCGGTGTCTTCGCACTGCCTCTGAGGTTGAGGGGCGTCTCAGACCTACTGGAAGACACGACCGGGGAGCAGTGTTTTTTTTCTTAAAAAAAACAACAACAAACACGTAGGTTGCCCTCACATGCCAACCACGGGCTCCATGTTATATCCCTCGATGATTCTTCGTTACTTCACACACGAAAACCAAATCCTAGCCAAAGCGCAGCAACCTTGTTTTTATTTGAAACATTAAAATGATGTTAGTATGAAACGCACAGCCGGTGCCGCTCACTTTTACTACCACATAAGAAATCCTTGCCATTCCACTGGTACAGGAAATCTTTCGTCACCCAAGCGGCGACCATCGGCTGCAGCATTCCTGACTGTAGAACGCCTCGCATTGACGAAAGTTCGTGATCGGCAATATCCCCGACAATGTGCTCGTTAAGGAATAGCGCCATTTCAAAGTTTCCGGCGGAAAGAGCTTACGTCATCGCCGATATCACGCGTACGTTCGGGCAGTTTGACAGCATTCACGATACCATTTGCATGTTTCCATGAGCCGCAGCAGTATCCATAGCCGCAGCTGCTGATACCTCTTGGCGATGCGTATACAGCCATTCGACGACTGCCTGGTGGCCCCAGTTTGCAGCTTGTTCCATTGCGTCAGCGGTGCAACCTTCCGAACGATTCGCACTCAGCCACTTCACCACTTCAAGATGGCCGTTTGCTGCTGCATTATCCATAGCTGCAGTTGAGCAGCCCTCCGATCGATTGAACGATGTCCAGTCTCCCGAGCCCCGCTGCTGCGTCCATCGCCTTGTGTGAACAACCTGCCGTCGTGTTATTATGTAGCCATTGCAGCATGGCAAAGTCTCCATTCGCTGCTGCGCCGTCGATAGCAGCACTTGTACATCCTTCGGAGCGATTCTGATGCAGCCACTGGACGATTGCAAGTTGGTGTTCGTAAAAGCCGCTAGGAACTTTGTCGAGACAGCACGTGTCACGGATCGTACCTCCACAATTTGGAACGTGAAAGCGTCTCGAAGCCGCGCTGTCCATGGCTAAAGTCGTGCATCCTTCCGATCGGTGTGCGTGCAGCCACTGAAGCACTTCCAAGTGACCCCGAGCAGCAGCCGCATCCATCGCAAACGGTGCTGCACCGAGGGTACTCAGCCGCCACTTTGTCAAGGTTGTGCAGATACTGCAGCACTTCGAAGTGCCCATTTCTCGCTGCTGCATCGATGGCAGTGGATGGAACAAACAGGTCCTCTTCGCAGCACTGCTCATAGTCTTCGTCGACATTCTCCGGAATATCACTCACCTCTCTCTTCACAAAGACGACAACGTTCGGATCCTGGTCGTAGGTCTCGTGCAGATACTTGACAGTCTCAAGTCGTCCACTTTGAGCCGCGGAAATCATCGCCTCGGCCACGTCATCTGGGCAGTCTGATTATGCCAGCAGCAACGCCAGGAAGTCAATATCTCCAGCTTGAGCAGCTTGAGCGATCACACTGGCGAGGATGACGCGAGCAGGCTAAATGGCACCAGAGATCATAAAGCTGAAGATCTCCCTCCGACGCGGCCATCCCTCTTGTGAGCACCGATCGAAATTAAAGGTCATCACTGGAAACTCGTGCTCGATTGCCTACGTCAGTGCGTCGAGCTTGTTTTGCTTGAACGCTTCTCGCACTATAATGGGAGCTCGTCGTTCGGAACTCACTCGTGGGAACAGCCAACGGACGATTTCCCACTGATCCGCTCGTGCAGCCTCATTGTAGCTCTCTTCGGTCCACTGGACCCCTCCATGAGACTCGTCGGCTTCCAGTAGTCGTAATATATGGAAGTAACCTCGTCTGGCAGCTTTCTCGATCACTTCTCCCGAGACCGGGCAGCCTCGAAAGTGCGCTAACAGCCACTGGGTCATACTGAAATCGCCACGATCTACTGCAACGGCGAGCGCTCGAGAGAATTCCCACGAGTAGAAGCGAGGCTCCGTGTGCAGGAGCCTCAACCTCAAGACGCCCCACTTGTCAGCTGTAGTCTTGTGAAAGCTCCTCGTCCACATCAAGTCGAGCAGTTCGATCGAGCCAGGGTGGGAAACTTGGCATGCGCGAGCTATCGACACATCGAGAACCAGAAACTCTGACACGGTGGCGACGACGTTCTCCAGTCTATTGACTGGGAGCTTTTCACGCAGAATGAAGCCCGCCAGCTTCAGCCGAACCGGTTGCACCATCGTGGGTTGTGCTGCCTGAGCTCCAAATCTCGAAATGACCTCGACTTGAGTCTTCACAATTCCTCACTCTCGCACGACAGAGTTGCACGAAAGAATGGGCAGCCGCTTTCAAGGCTACCAGTGGTACCAGTCATAAAGATCGATATCCTCTCTCTCTCGTCGTATCCAACACGGAAGCCAAGCACAGTACAAACAAGACGCTATATTTAAAGTGTAATTGTGAATACAATTCGAGAGCTCCAGGCAGCGACGATGCAGCAACTTCCCAGCTCTTGAATCCTCCGAAGTCCTCGTTTCATCGCAGGAAGTTAACGCAGGAATTGTCGCGCGAAGGCAGCTTCGAAATGAGCACTCAACTCGTGTTCCAAGCCTACCGAGTCTCGCATCAAATCTATCGCAACGTCCGCATCAGTGGGATACGGGTACTTCTCCCTGAACCACCAGACAATATTTTTGTCAAGGTTTGGCTTAGGCGTCTGCTGACTGGCTCGATAGACTCGCAAGTTATTCCACACGGCTTTGACATCGTAGGCCTTGGGACGCCCACGGTGCTTCGAGTGAAGATAGAGAAGCACCTCGAAATGGCCGTTGGTAATTGGCCCCTCCATTGCTCGCACAATGTCCAAGTCATCGCAGTTAGCAACTAGCCACTGGACAATATCCAAATAGCCTCTGCATGCAGCTTCGCGGAGAGCTTAGATGTTCGCGATACGAGCAAACTCCCCGGATTCATCTGCAAACTCCACCCCATAGTCCTCGAGTGCTGCCGATAGGATCTCGTCCTCAGTTTCTCCAATAACCAGAAGATGAGGGTTCGTACTGTGCAGCAGCTTCACCATTTTCAGGTCACCTGCACGTGCCGCCGCTTCAATGGCATCCGACGTGCATCCCTGGCTTCTGTTTGCGCACAGCCATTGCACCATCTCAAGTTCACCATTAGCTGCAGCTTGGTCCATTGCCATCGTCGTGCAGCCCTCTCGGCGGTTCTGATGAAGCCACTTCACCACCTCAAGATGGCCACCCGCTGCCGCCCAGTCCATAGCTGCGGTAGTGCATCCCTTTCGATTCTGGTGAAGCCATTTCACGATATCAAGGCGACCCCGAGCAGCAGCATCGTCCATCGCCTGACGAGTACAGCGTGCCCTCATGTTCGAGTGGAGCCATTTCAGTAATGGAAGATTGCCGTTGCTCGCTGCTGCGTCCATAGCTGCAGACGTGCAGCCTGCAGAGCGCTTGGAGTGAAGAAACTTGATGATCTCGAATCGGCGTTCTTCTTTCGGGGTACCAAACGGTGCGAGCTGAGCTAGTTCATCAAGAGATGCGTGTTTTGCTGGCTCCTCTGAAAGGCATTTGGCTGCGGCCAGGTCAATGGCTGTCTTCGTGCATCCCTCGGATCGGTTGAAATGGAGCCACTTGACTACCTCCAAGTGTCCGTTTGCTGCGGCAACATCCATAGCCGCTTTCGTGCATCCTTCCGTACGGTTGGAATGCAACCACTGGACAACGCCCAGCCGACCAGCAGCGGCGGCCATGCCCATGGCGGCAGTCGTGCAGTGCGGACGCCGACCACGCTGCCGCTTCGCTTTGGCACCTCCTACACCTCTGCCTGCTCGGCCTCCCCTTCCACCTCGGCCACCGCGGTCTCCTCTCTCAGCCCGACCACCCCGCCCGACTCGACCACCATTGCCACCACTCTCCTGGTCTTCGCCGTTTGGCGCAGTGGCCACACTCTGCAGGAACTGGAGCGCTTCCATGTGGCCATTATTGGCAGCCACGTCCATCGCAGTACCTTTGACAGCGGCTTGGTTGTTGAAGACGAGCGGGTTCATGATCTTGCCACTGTCCTGAGTCTCACTGCCGCCCATTTGGTTCCCCGCAGCTAGGTCTTCGCCATCAGGCATGTAGATGTCATGTTTCAGAAACAACTTGACGCGGGGCTCGCGCGAGTACTTCTCATACAGCCAGCGCACCACCCCCAGCTCACCGCTCTCGGCCGCCGCGAACATTGCACACGACGGGCCGTTCGACTCCTTGAGCGCGTTGAAGTTGGTCGCAAGCCACTGCACGACCTCGAGGTGGCCATGCTCGGCCGCGGCCTCCAGAGCTTCAGCTATCGTCGCCGTATCAGCGCCTCGGAAACGAGAGCCCAGTTTCGCCGCTAACCACTTGAGGAACGGCAGGTCGCCGTATCTGGCCGCGGGCCGCCACGCGATGGCCGCGATGTCTCTGAGGGCGACGATCTTCAGCTCCACCATGTAGCGCAGGATCGGGACCCGATCGACCCACTGCTTCTCGAGGGTGTCGGTGGGTCCACGCCGGCTTGCCTGCAGGGATCTGGCCTCGACGACTGCGCGTAGTCTGCGGGGTACGGGCGGGTCCGCCAGCGCGACGTGCTTCATCGAGAAGCCTTTGGACACGGCCCACTCGAATGCCTGGAGGTTGTTCTGGTCCAGGGCGCACATGAGCAGCTCAGCGTTGTGCTGCCTGCATGCAGCTCATGGATAGTCTGCAACGCGGCAGCAGCCAATGCGCGAGCTCCCAGTGGCCCGCTCTGGCCGCGACAAGAAGGCTGCTGGCCTGGCCCCATTCAACTGCGCGCGCCGGTGGCTCAGCGTCGAGGAGCTGCAGCAGTCCCAGTTGGCCCGTGTTGGCCGCCAGCTCCACGACCTTCTGCGAGATGGTTACGCCTGGGAAGTGGCCGAGCGTCCAGCGAACGAGTGCCAGGTCCTCTCGGCGCGCGGCCTGCTGCAGCGTCTGGTCGAAGGCCCACGCGCGGTAGTGCGGCTCGGAGCGCAGCAGCCTGGCCCGACTGAACGTGTTTGGGGGTATTCGCGTGCGCTGCGCGTCCACACGAGGTCCAGCAGCGCGACGCTGCCCGCGCGGCTCAGCGCGCAGGCCTCGGCCAGCGCCAGGTTGCGCACCAACAGGTCGGACACGAGCTGCGAGACGGCCTCGGGCGCGGCGGCGGCCGGCAGCTTGTGGCGCAGCACGACGCTCGCGAGCGTGAGGTGCAGGCCCGACTCCATCGCCGCTGCTGTCGTTGTGGGGAGAACGGAAGATCGGCGAATGATGGCTGGCGAACAACAATCGAATTAGGGCCGATATGGCGAGGTCATAGCGATCGTCATATTGTGCAACTTCAATATAGCCATTTTTCATGTTGCGCGAATATGACGCGACTCCGTCCAATCAGCAGCGAGTTGACATTTTGTACATTTTTTTGACATTTTGTACCCATCAGGAGGATATCCGCGTCACCACGTCACATCACACAGCGATGGAGCCGCCGCTGCAGCTCAAGGTCGTGGCGCTGGTGCTGGCCAAGCTCTCGGGCGGCGCTGTATCGGTCGCCGGCAGTATTGCGCCTGCTGTGTCGGACTTCCTGGTCGCGGACCTGTCGCTCGCCCGCGCGATCGAGCTCAGCCACGCCGCCGGGTCGTTGGCGCTGCTGGAGCTGGTGTGGGCGCGCAGTCGTCGGGCGACGGAGAGCAGTCCGTGGGGGTGGCCCGGCTGCTGGCCACGAGAGACTACTACTACCGCTGGGAGTTCTCGCTCGCCCTGGTGCAGGCCGTTCGTCGGGCCGATCTGAGCATGGTGCAGTGGCTGCTGGGCCACTTCTCGGGCTGCCCCGTGGACTCGGACGTGGTGGAGGAGGCTGCGAGAGGGGGCCATTTGTGGGCCCTGCAGCTGCTGGAGGCCGATGGGTCTCACGCTGGTATCACTTGGAGCGACAAGAGTCTGGACTTTGCAGCGCAGGGGGCGCACTGGGATGTGGTGCGCTGGCTGCACCAGCGAGTCGGGACGCCCAGACGAGAAGGGTACTGCTACGGCACCCACGTGGCCGACTATGCGTTTAGGCAGAACAACTTGCTGCAGCTGGAGTGGGCGATCGCACAAGGATTCGAGATCACGGACGCTCAACCTGGCGAGGCGTGTGGCACTGTGGGAAGCGGGGATACGTGGGCCACCGTGCGCTTCGTGCTCGACAAAGCTGACGATCTGATGTGGGTTCTCTATCTTGCCGGGATTAAAGCAGCCCAAGTCGGAGACCTGGAGTTTATGACGTGGCTGATGGGCCGCTACGTGGCTGGCCCGCCCACGGAGAGTGAGTGGGAGGGAACTAGATCGTGTGCTTGACGCTGCTGCGGGGGCGGGCCACATCGCAGTGCTGGAGTACTTGCTCACCCATTTCAGCAACGTCGGGTTTGCACACGATCCGTCGGCGGCAATGTTTGGAGCGGCGAGGGATGGGAAGCTGGAAGTGGTGAAGTGGCTAGTTGCGCGGTACTCGAGCGACGCATCAGTTGATCTCTTTCGGGGTATTCGCGCGGGTCGCACTTTTAAGCGAGTACGAATCGCGACCGTCATGGATATCGCGGCCAGTCACGGCCACTTGGACGTACTGAAGTTTTTGCATCTCGTCGACGCGTCACAGCGGAAGAAGCGGAAGCGTGGGGAGCGTGGATTTCACCCTAGTCGTGAATCCTGCCAGCGTTGCACGACGATCGCTATGGATGCAGCTGCATCGCACGGGCATCTCGAGGTCGTCAAGTGGCTACATGCGCATCGGAAAGAGGGCTGCACCACGTTTGCGATGGATGACGCTGCTGCCAATGGACATTTAGAGGTGGTGCAATGGCTGCACGAAAATCGCTCGGAAGGCTGCACTATTGATGCCGCTGACAAGGCAGCATCTCGCTACTGCCGCATGTCTTCATGCTGTCGAAATAGTGCCTATACATCGAGCTGTGGAAACCGGCTGAAAGACCGCGCAGGGTATGAGCCGAACGCGTTTGTGAAGGGCCAACTGTCGATTGTTCAGTGGCTGCATGCTAACCGCTGGGTCGGCTGTACGGCGAAAGCCATGGACGGAGCTGCTGCCAATGGTAACTTTGAGATGGTCAAGTGGCTCCACGAAAATACGTCAGCCGAGTGTACGCATAAAGTGATGGATGAAGCGGCACGTCACGGTCGTTTGGACATGGTGAAGTGGTTACACGCGAGTCGGGCGGAGGGGTGTTCGCTGGCAGCATCGGAGAACGCGGCTGGGGGAGGTCACCTAGCAGTGCTGGAATGGTTGTATGCAAATCGCCAGGAGGAGTGTTCATTTAATGCTTTGGACAAAGCAGCAAGGAAAGGTTTCTTCGGCGTGTGTCGGTGGGTTCTTGAACACCAGGAGAAGCACCGAGAAGGGTTTAGTATCGCGCTAGCTCTTGAGTCCGCTCTGCGTGAAACCCATCTAGAGCTGGCCTGTTACCTGTACGAACGCCTACCCAGAGGTAGCATTCGCTACGGCAAGAGCTTTGGTGATATGCGAGAGCTTTCTCGTCGAAAGCTATACTTGATTTAGCGGCTACTCCTTCTTATAATTCGAGTTGTTTCAGAGTCAGTCTATCTATTGATGTTCTACATGCACACAACACGCATACCGGTAACCGAAATACCTACAACTCGGAACTCATCAAAGCTCTTGCCATAGCGAATGCTTCCTGTAGGTACGCGCTCGTACAAGTAGCAAGCCAGCTTTAAATAGCTTTCGCGTACGGCGGACGACAGAGCTAACGTGACACCAATACGCTCACCATGCTTACTCTGGTGCTCCAAAAGCCACGAACACACGCCGAAGTAACCTTTCCTTGCTGCTTTGTCCAAAGCATTAAATGAAATGCCCGTGCGATGCAGCTGCATCCATCGCGCTCGTCGTGCAACGCTGGCAGGATTCACGACTAGGGTGAAATCCACGCTCCCCACGCTTCCGCTTCTTCCGCTGTGACGCGTCGACGAGATGCAAAAACTTCAGTACGTCCAAGTGGCCGTGACTGGCCGCGATATCCATGACGGTCGCGATTCGTACTCGCTTAAAAGTGCGACCCGCGCGAATACCCCGAAAGAGATCAACTGATGCGTCGCTCGAGTACCGCGCAACTAGCCACTTCACCACTTCCAGCTTCCCATCCCTCGCCGCTCCAAACATTGCCGCCGACGGATCGTGTGCAAACCCGACGTTGCTGAAATGGGTGAGCAAGTACTCCAGCACTGCGATGTGGCCCGCCCCCGCAGCAGCGTCAAGCACACGATCTAGTTCCCTCCCACTCTCACTCTCCGTGGGCGGGCCAGCCACGTAGCGGCCCATCAGCCACGTCATAAACTCCAGGTCTCCGACTTGGGCTGCTTTAATCCCGGCAAGATAGAGAACCCACATCAGATCGTCAGCTTTGTCGAGCACGAAGCGCACGGTGGCCCACGTATCCCCGCTTCCCACAGTGCCACACGCCTCGCCAGGTTGAGCGTCCGTGATCTCGAATCCTTGTGCGATCGCCCACTCCAGCTGCAGCAAGTTGTTCTGCCTAAACGCATAGTCGGCCACGTGGGTGCCGTAGCAGTACCCTTCTCGTCTGGGCGTCCCGACTCGCTGGTGCAGCCAGCGCACCACATCCCAGTGCGCCCCCTGCGCTGCAAAGTCCAGACTCTTGTCGCTCCAAGTGATACCAGCGTGAGACCCATCGGCCTCCAGCAGCTGCAGGGCCCACAAATGGCCCCCTCTCGCAGCCTCCTCCACCACGTCCGAGTCCACGGGGCAGCCCGAGAAGTGGCCCAGCAGCCACTGCACCATGCTCAGATCGGCCCGACGAACGGCCTGCACCAGGGCGAGCGAGAACTCCCAGCGGTAGTAGTAGTCTCTCGTGGCCAGCAGCCGGGCCACCCCCCACGGACTGCTCTCCGTCGCCCGACGACTGCGCGCCCACACCAGCTCCAGCAGCGCCAACGACCCGGCGGCGTGGCTGAGCTCGATCGCGCGGGCGAGCGACAGGTCCGCGACCAGGAAGTCCGACACAGCAGGCGCAATACTGCCGGCGACCGATACAGCGCCGCCCGAGAGCTTGGCCAGCACCAGCGCCACGACCTTGAGCTGCAGCGGCGGCTCCATCGCTGTGTGATGTGACGTGGTGACGCGGATATCCTCCTGATGGGTACAAAATGTCAAAATGTACAAAATGTCAACTCGCTGCTGATTGGACGGAGTCGCGTCATATTCGCGCAACATGAAAAATGGCTATATTGAAGTTGCACAATATGACGATCGCTATGACCTCGCCATATCGGCCCTAATTCGATTGTTGTTCGCCAGCCATCATTCGCCGATCTTCCGTTCTCCCCACAACGACAGCAGCGGCGATGGAGTCGGGCCTGCACCTCACGCTCGCGAGCGTCGTGCTGCGCCACAAGCTGCCGGCCGCCGCCGCGCCCGAGGCCGTCTCGCAGCTCGTGTCCGACCTGTTGGTGCGCAACCTGGCGCTGGCCGAGGCCTGCGCGCTGAGCCGCGCGGGCAGCGTCGCGCTGCTGGACCTCGTGTGGACGCGCAGCGCACGCGAATACCCCCAAACACGTTCAGTCGGGCCAGGCTGCTGCGCTCCGAGCCGCACTACCGCGCGTGGGCCTTCGACCAGACGCTGCAGCAGGCCGCGCGCCGAGAGGACCTGGCACTCGTTCGCTGGACGCTCGGCCACTTCCCAGGCGTAACCATCTCGCAGAAGGTCGTGGAGCTGGCGGCCAACACGGGCCAACTGGGACTGCTGCAGCTCCTCGACGCTGAGCCACCGGCGCGCGCAGTTGAATGGGGCCAGGCCAGCAGCCTTCTTGTCGCGGCCAGAGCGGGCCACTGGGAGCTCGCGCATTGGCTGCTGCCGCGTTGCAGACTATCCATGAGCTGCATGCAGGCAGCACAACGCTGAGCTGCTCATGTGCGCCCTGGACCAGAACAACCTCCAGGCATTCGAGTGGGCCGTGTCCAAAGGCTTCTCGATGAAGCACGTCGCGCTGGCGGACCCGCCCGTACCCCGCAGACTACGCGCAGTCGTCGAGGCCAGATCCCTGCAGGCAAGCCGGCGTGGACCCACCGACACCCTCGAGAAGCAGTGGGTCGATCGGGTCCCGATCCTGCGCTACATGGTGGAGCTGAAGATCGTCGCCCTCAGAGACATCGCGGCCATCGCGTGGCGGCCCGCGGCCAGATACGGCGACCTGCCGTTCCTCAAGTGGTTAGCGGCGAAACTGGGCTCTCGTTTCCGAGGCGCTGATACGGCGACGATAGCTGAAGCTCTGGAGGCCGCGGCCGAGCATGGCCACCTCGAGGTCGTGCAGTGGCTTGCGACCAACTTCAACGCGCTCAAGGAGTCGAACGGCCCGTCGTGTGCAATGTTCGCGGCGGCCGAGAGCGGTGAGCTGGGGTGGTGCGCTGGCTGTATGAGAAGTACTCGCGCGAGCCCCGCGTCAAGTTGTTTCTGAAACATGACATCTACATGCCTGATGGCGAAGACCAAGCTGCGGGGAACCAAATGGGCGGCAGTGATACTCAGGACAGTGGCAAGATCATGAACCCGCTCGTCTTCAACAACCAAGCCGCTGTCCAAGGTACTGCGATGGACGTGGCTGCCAAGAATGGCCACATGGAAGCGCTCCAGTTCCTGCAGAGTGTGGCCACTGCGCCAAACGGCGAAGACCAGGAGAGTGGTGGCAATGGTGGTCGAGTCGGGCGGGGTGGTCGGGCTGAGAGAGGAGACCGCGGTGGCCGAGGTGGAAGGGGAGGCCGAGCAGGCAGAGGTGTAGGAGGTGCCAAAGCGAAGCGGCAGCGTGGTCGGCGTCCGCACTGCACGACTGCCGCCATGGGCATGGCCGCCGCTGCTGGTCGGCTGGGCGTTGTCCAGTGGTTGCATTCCAACCGTACGGAAGGATGCACGAAAGCGGCTATGGATGTTGCCGCAGCAAACGGACACTTGGAGGTAGTCAAGTGGCTCCATTTCAACCGATCCGAGGGATGCACGAAGACAGCCATTGACCTGGCCGCAGCCAAATGCCTTTCAGAGGAGCCAGCAAAACACGCATCTCTTGATGAACTAGCTCAGCTCGCACCGTTTGGTACCCCGAAAGAAGAACGCCGATTCGAGATCATCAAGTTTCTTCACTCCAAGCGCTCTGCAGGCTGCACGTCTGCAGCTATGGACGCAGCAGCGAGCAACGGCAATCTTCCATTACTGAAATGGCTCCACTCGAACATGAGGGCACGCTGTACTCGTCAGGCGATGGACGATGCTGCTGCTCGGGGTCGCCTTGATATCGTGAAATGGCTTCACCAGAATCGAAAGGGATGCACTACCGCAGCTATGGACTGGGCGGCAGCGGGTGGCCATCTTGAGGTGGTGAAGTGGCTTCATCAGAACCGCCGAGAGGGCTGCACGACGATGGCAATGGACCAAGCTGCAGCTAATGGTGAACTTGAGATGGTGCAATGGCTGTGCGCAAACAGAAGCCAGGGATGCACGTCGGATGCCATTGAAGCGGCGGCACGTGCAGGTGACCTGAAAATGGTGAAGCTGCTGCACAAAACGAACCCCGAGTGTATCGTTGTGGAAGGCGGTGATGACGGCTACATGATGGATATACTTGATCAAATGGGTGTCAGTCTAACTCACGAGTCTGAACGAATCGCCGCGTTGGCTGAGGGGAAAGTGCTGCTTCAAGCTGCTGCCCATGGGTACTCGAATGTGGTTCAGTGGATCGTTTCCAACGGCAAGGTTGGCCACGAAGTTAGTGGATCGTTTCCAACGGCAAGGTTGGCCACGAAGTTATTCGAGCTATGAGTCATGCGGTCATCCATGGCCATTTCGAGCTCCTTCTGTACCTTCGGTCGCAGATTGGTGAGGACTGCAGTGCGAGTGCGTTGAAGACTGCGTGGGACCATATTCGTCACTGGCAAACGCGCCATGCAGGAATCTCACGCGAGCGCAACGAACTGATCGGTTGGTTTGAAGAGAATTATCGGTACCCGACTTCTGCAGAGGTTGAGCGAGATATTGCGAGAACCATGCAAGGTATGGATGCACAGTTCCAAGCTGACTTCAACGGCAGGTTCGAGCATGTATTCTTCCGTTGAAGATACTCTCGTCGCTGGTGTGCTTGTGCCTTTTCAAGTAGGGAAGTCACTACACCATTGCCCGGGCAAGTTGAGACAAAACGCCGAGCAATGTAAGACAGATTTAGTTTGGGCACAATAAAAAATTATGTTGGGTACCACACAAAAACGAAATCCCATGCAAAGTGATAAAACACGCGAGCAAAGTGAGACTCTGAATTAAGCTTACTTTCCGTACTGCATGTTCTCTCCTTCCTTCGCCGCGTTAACAGCGTTGCGGCAGTGGAGTTCCATCGAAACCACTAACTGCGGCGTGATGCAGCTCATGCAGTCGTTCGCGGCGCGCTCCAGCAGCTCCATTTGGTGTCCAGCAATAGTGAGGCGGTTACCGTTAGCGTCCTTCCCCGAAGGGCGAAAGTTCACTGCGCTCCTCTCGAGAGCAAGGTGGTTCTTGATGTGAGACTTCAGCACGCTGAAGCACCCCTCTATGGGGTTACACATGGGTGAGTAGGGCGCTAGACGTAGCAGCTCCATGTCATGGTGCTCGACAACTCGGGTCTCCGTCTGGCAGTGACACGGCGCATTGTCGAACACAATGACAATCTTCTTGCCGCTGTAGTTCGTGTGGTAGGTAGGCGAAGCTTTGACTGCCTGGTAGATCTCCTCAACAAACTCCGCGTTGGAGTCCATCTGGATACTTCCCCGCTGCAAGCGGTGCAGCACTAACCCCATGGTCGCGTTGACAGCGCACTGTATCTGCAGGTTGGCTCCTTGAGATGGAGGTAGGACTGTGATCGCACGCTCCCCACGCTTCGAACGGCCCCGCTCACGCTTGCAATACACATTGAAATTAGTTTCATCGTAGTAAACGATGCAATTACCTGCCTCTTGGTGAGCTAACAGCTTCTCCAGCAAACTCAGCGCGCTTCTTTTTGTTCTTGTCGTTATTGCAAGTGTTGGGTTCAATCCTGGTCTGTAACGAGCAGCATATCATGTTAGACCGTCTCTAAGCGCTTCCTTCCAAAGGGTTAACCCACCTGCTTAACCGTGTACGTCATCCCCAGGAGGTGGCGGCTGATAGTCGACGTAGACAGCTCAACATGGAAGTCCGCAAAGACCATGCTCTTCATGTAGCTGAGCGTGTACTGGCAGTTCTCGTCCAAGTACCGCTCCAGCGCAGCCTTGATCTCAGGGGTCACCTTGGTCGATGCCTCGCGGGCACCACCTCGGGGCAGCTCTTGGTCACGGTCTTCTTTAGCCCAGCGGTAGGCGGTGGGGCGGGATACACCGTTGTGCTCAGCAACGGTGAGCCAGTCGCTACGCTGGGCTCGGAAGGCCGCGAGAACGCGTTGGCGCTCTGCGGCCGTGTGCTTCTTGATACTGCGAGGGCTGCGCATTGCGCGGTGGCGCGCAAAAGACCGAGTGAGAGCGACTGGATGGCGTGTGGTTCAGGAGTGCAGGGATCAATTTTCGCGCGCGCGCGAAGTCTCACTTTGCTCGCGTGTTTTATCACTTTGCATGGGATTTCGTTTTTGTGTGGTACCCAACATAATTTTTTATTGTGCCCAAACTAAATCTGTCTTACATTGCTCGGCGTTTTGTCTCAACTTGCCCGGGCAATGGTGTAGTGTTTTTTTTCCATCGTTTATCAAGTTTGCTTCGTAATGTCCAAGTAAATGGTTAACACTACACGTATAAGTGCAATCCCCCGTACATTTTACAATACCACAAAATCCAACGTTCTAAGAAGTTTCATGCAATCCGCAGTACTGGGAGCAGCCCGGAGCTGAATTTGGCTGATGCTGGTATCTAGGAGGTGAAACCTGCAGCAAAATCAGCCTAACGACGCCCCTCTCGTTGCTCCAGGCGAGTAGTTCCACCTAGTAGGTGCTGGGGAGGGGGGGGGGGGGGTTGGGCATCCAGAAACAGCGCTACTCGTTGTCGAGCCTCACCCATACTACGCAGTAGCCGACATGATGTTAAGCCCACGAAAGTGTGGCAGCAGCCACTGTACCACACGCATGTAGCTGTGAGCAGCGGCCTTATTCAGGGCAGCAACTGTGCATCATTCGGGGCGGTCTGCTCGTAACCAGTGAAGCACTTTTAGGCGGCCTCCAGCAGCAGCACCATCAACCGCTTCTGTTGTACAACCTTCCGAGCGATTTGCATGCAAGTGACCATTAACCAGCCGCGCCATCCATTGCCACAGTCGTACAGCCCTCTCTACGATGGGCATCGCACTAATACAAGATCACCGTTGAATGCAGGGGTCGGACAATACAGTATGAAATTGTATTGCGAAGCCAAAGCTGCAGTAGTAATAACGGCAATATGAAGGCAGCCAATAATAATAATTGGTACAATTTAAGTATATTGTACCATTCGTGGCATCAGCTATTCATTGCCAAAATGTGAGAGCAATGTCGCAAACTTCACGCGAACTTTACAAAGGCCCCAACTATGCCTGAGGTGTCGAGCCAATCTATACAGTGAGAAAATATAGGTGGAGGCTTATGACGCTGGACGGCAAGGAGTTCAACGGAATGAAGCTACGCGTGTCCTGTGCTCTGCCTCCGAAGTGATAGGACGGAGACCAGCAGCTCAGAGAGAATTGAATTCATATGCAGACTTACTTGTTCTCGTGGCTGTGTGCTTGTTAGATAGACTAATAGCTGTGAGAAGCCGTGTGAGAAGCCGTGTCCTGAGTCTTCAAAGCAGGCAGGGGCTTCTCTTTGTGGTTGTCCTGCGTAATAGTGGCCTAACATAACTGAGTTTGACGTTGTTGGCCTAGTGCCTAGCATTCCGGTTCGGGTTCAGCTTTCAGCACCTCGGCTGCAAGACTGCGGTGACCGTGGATGTGGCCATCGAGCCCCGTATTGTTTCCAGGACGGTGTCCGCTATTAAGTATGCACCGCTTGCTCTACAAAAGCCTCGCCACCCAAGGCTAGAACAATTTGTGTCCTCGGCACGCAAAATAGACATTATAAAAGTTTATTGTAGCATTTTCATCATTCTTGAACGCCCAATCCCATAAAATTTGGTATTGTATTGCTATTATTGGGGCAGTATCATATTGTATTGGTTTCATGAAATTCCAATAATAAATAATTGAAGCGGGACAATACCATAATAATTGTTTTCATATTATTTTTTCCGACCCCTGGTTGGATGCGGCACCGTCCATAGCTGCGGTCGTACATCCTTCAGAGCGATTATAATCCAGCCACTTCGCCGTCTCCAACCTTTGCTCCAGTGATATATATCGACACAATCGATTCGTGTCGCCATCGCGCTAGGCGTCTCTTGCATCGAAATGAATTAAAGTAGTAGGAAGCTGTAGCAGCTTTGCCCATAGCTAACGTGGTACAGCCTCCTAAGCCGTAAACGTTCAGCAACACCAAAATTCTAACGTGCCCGTTAGCTACCGCTTCATCCATCGCATCCTGCATTGCTCATATGCGTGAAGCACCACCGAATTGTTGCTTCTTCGCATCTCGCGCGGCGTGTCCGAGTGGCCCAAGCCACTCCACAACAGATCAATGTCCGAGAAAATCTGAGATGACAGAGGCGACGGCATCCAGCATCTTGGCTGGAATTTGGTGGCGCAGGACCAGGCGAACGCAGGCAAGTGTTAGTGGAGACTTTGGCTTCACCTTCACCCGGAAATGTGACGCGCGTTCCTCTAACCTGGAAAAAATTGTATATACAGTCATGAATTCTCATAGAAAAAAACGCTATTTTTTCGTGTTTGAGGAAAATGTAGCCGAAAACTAACCAGGGAGAAACAAAAGACAGGTTTGAGACTGCGTACTGCGGCCCGCAGCATTATGTGGATGAAGTCTTACGTAAGCAGCTCATTTTTTTTCTTTGAGGTTTAAGTCTGCCACTGTTTGCACTTCTGTTTCAAGGACACGTGGCCTACAGTCCCGGGTGCACGCCAAGGAATCCCGGTGTCGCCTTGCCCTGCATCTCACCGAAGTACAGCGAGAACGGTTGCTTCCAGGTCTACACCGCCTCGCGGTCCGCCATGGACGTAGGGAACTCGTCCACGTTCGCAGTGCCGATTTCCCACGGGTGGTGACTCGAGCCGCTGTTGGGTGGCAGGTCAACGCGAACGTTCTCAGCGACATCCGTCTTCTGCACCTCCTCGGAGACTCACCTCAACAAACTCACCTCATGCGTACCCGTGATCCGTTTCTCTCTCTAACGTTTTACATCGTTCATTAGATTCAATTTCTTTTACATTAAAAATGATTGACCCTTTTGACAACACCAGTACCTGTACCGTATAATGTATGTGCTTGTAGTGTAATGAACAGTACCCTACAGCACATCTTGACATGGCTTACACCATCCAAAAGGGACGGTTATCAAATATCTATAATGTATGTGCTTGGCGACATCAATCTTTGAGGT
This sequence comes from Phytophthora melonis, assembly GCA_024211575.1. Lineage (NCBI taxonomy): Eukaryota > Oomycota > Peronosporomycetes > Peronosporales > Peronosporaceae > Phytophthora > Phytophthora melonis. The sequence continues at coordinate 94,609 of JAMXKT010000034.1, forward strand.
GGCAAATCGTGACCTGCAACTTCAAGAAAACAGATATTTTGCAGTTGAAGTATGCATTGTAGGTAATTTACTCGCTATCGCTACTCGAATAACCGGTGTCGTCGTCTGAATCTACGAATGCATCAACAGGCATCAGTGCAGCAAGCACTGTAGCGAGGTCTTCGTCTTCTAGAGACACGGGCCCCTGTGGCTGTGGCGGAGGCAGTGGCTGAAGAATATGGGTCTTGTGAAATCCGTTGCGAATAATATCTGGTGTGATGCGGCTCCAACTATCAAACACGCAAATTACTTTGCGCGTCGGGGGGCTAAACTTCTTGTATGCAAAAGCGATATAGGGTCTTACCAGTCTGATCAGCATTGTATACTTTGCTCACCCCTAACTCAACCATTTTCTCCTGTACCTCAATACCGAACTGCACTGCAATGGCGTCGGCATCGTCAGGCGGGGTCTGGTACGGGCGCGAAGGCTTAACGAGTGTCGGCGAAGAAAGCCGCGCCACCAGTGCCACGATGCAGCAAATGGCTGCACGCCATACTCCTTGGCAGCCTCTCTGGCGCGCAGCGGTGAAGCATCATAGGGCTTACAGGGGCTTCGTCCTTCCTCATCATATTCACCCAGGCCACAATTTCTTGCTCTGCCGCTGGAGGAAGCGCTATACCGACGCTTTTCTTGCGGACATACGTGCTCTGAGCAAGTTTACCGTTTCGTTGGTAGCAGATCTCAAGCTCGGGACGCAGCTTCCGCCACTTGTAGATCGACTTTTGCATTGCCTCCGCCGCTGTATCGCTTAGACGAGGGAAGAAGTGAGCAACAGTAGCAGGAACCGTATGCGAGTCTGCGTAGCGAACAGCATCCAGCTTAGTTTGGTTAGAGATTTTCGTTGGCTTGTGTTTTGGTTTTCTGCGGCCAGCTCCTTTCGTGCGAGGTCGTCCCCGTGGCGCCATCGTGCTTGCTTGGTGGATGCGTGTTTTCTTGCTGAATGGATAATGAAATGCTGGTAATTTACCACAGCCGTAGATGTGTCGCCAAGCACATCAGCTACGAAGGTACAATTGTGGGTTGATTGGTTAGAATGAATTGTCGCTAATTGGACTCAGTCGCCATGCACATACATTATACGGTATTGCCGTCAACGAATTTGCTACGGTTGGGTAACCCGATGCAAATGCTGCACGGAAAAATTGCTGTTCGTATCACTGATGGTTATTTCATGTATTATTCAAAAAGTATTTTCTACGTGTGTACGTTTACTGTAAATGTACGTTGCAGTTCTCTGAAATACGGGATCGCAGCTGACGCCGTGTAGCCACTATGCACCTCGTTATCAAATTACACATTCCTCAAACAAGAGGCACCGAACTATCGGCATGTTCAGAAGGCGGTGGGTGCCTCTCGTCGAACCAGCTCTGAATATCATGATATCTAAACCAATGGCATCTCATTTCTCTCAGAGCGTCGTCATCGTAGTGACGGCCAAGATTGGCATCCAGAAGCAGCATCACCTCAAAATGCTCGCCTGAGTGCGCCAGCTTCATTGCTGAGAGCAGAGCGTCAGAGTTGGTACAATGCCGTAGAAGCCACCGAACTACGCGTAAATGGCCTCGCGACGCAGCCTTTTCCATCGCCTTGCCAGCGTACCCATCACTTTGGTTCTTACATAGCCACTTTACCATGCTCAAATGACCGTGGCTCGCAGCCTTGGGCATAGCTTTGTGAGTCCATGCTTCGGCATAATTTTGTTGAAGCCACTTGACAATGTCCAGCCGCCCTAGACGTGCGGCAGACAGCATCGACCGAGGCGAGCATCCAGCCGCGGTGTTATCCCGGAGCCATTGCATCACTGTCAAATTGCCGTTCGCCGCAGCTCCATCCATAGCTGCAGTAGTACAGCCTTCAGTGCGATTAAAATGCAGCCACTGAATCATCTCGAGCTGCTTTTCGTGAAATGATGTCGGTGTCAGGTGGAGACAGCAACGATCGGTGTCCAAGCCCTCGCATGATGCAACATGAAAGCGTCGCGTTGCGGCATTATCAATTGCCGCAGCGGTGCATCCTTCGGAGCGGTGTGAGTGCAGCCATTGCACGACGTCCAAATGTCCATTACCTGCAGCGCGGTCCATCGCAGCAGTCGTGCATCCTTCTGTGCGGTGGGAATGCAGCCACTTTACGACATTCAAATGGCCACAAGCGGCAGCGGCATCCATGGAGAAAGACGTACAACGAGGAAAGTGGCCTGCTTGGCGATCTTGAGTGCGTTTTGACTTGCCAGCTCGCTTCTTTTGCTTATTCCGTGCTACTGCATCGATACCGTTCAGATACTTTAGTACACACAAGTGTCCGTTTCTGGCTGCTGCGTCCATGGCGGTTGTTGGAACCATCCCTGCGTCCTCATCATCGGAAGGAACATGGAGCTCTTGGAAGAGCTCCATGTTCAGCTTGCCGCCATACTGCTTGTACAGCCACTCCACAACCTCAACCTTTCCGTTCTCTGCTGCTGCAAACATGGCCACCGCCGGGCCATTGCCACGAACCACGCCGACCACGTTCATGAACACCCACTGCACGACGGAGAGGTGCCCACCTTCACTAGCGTTTTCAGTGGCATGCACCCAATACTGAACGTCTATCATATCCTTGTACATCGACGCCAGCCACTTGATGAAATCCAAATCCCCGAAGCGCGCGGCTCGATACGCAGCAATTCCTCCAATATTCGCCACCGGAACATGACCACCATCCAGCAGATACCGTAGAATCTGCGCTCGCCCTTGCCACTCCGCTTCAACACAGTCCGGAAACGTTATACTCCTGACTCCGAATCCTCTCTCAATGGCCCACTTGACTTCTACCAAGTTGTTCTGCTCGAAGGCACAGTTGACCACATCGTCGTCGGCTCTGGCCGACTCTCTCGTACTCCCCGTGCGTCGTAGCAGCCACCGCACCAGCTCCCAATTGGCGCTCCTTGCAGCTTCATCCACACTTCGTTCACTCCACTGAATGCCCCCGTGGGTCTTGTCAGCCTCTAGCAGTTGCAAGACCCAGAGGTGGCCGCCTCGAGCCGCCTCCTCCACCACTTCTGAAGCCACCGGACAACCCGAAAAGTGCGTCAATAGCCACTGAACCATCACCAAGTCGCCGCGACGAATGGCCTGTAGCATCGCCTGAGAGAACGCCCATCGATTGTAGTGGGGTTCAGTTTGCAGCAGCTTCGCCGCGGTCCATTTAGAGCATTTGGCATCTCGCAGACCCCTGAGCCAGACCAAATCCAGCAGAGAAGTGCATCCGACGCGGGTCAATTGACACGCCTGAGTCAGCGTCAGGTCCGGCAGGAGGAAGTCCGAGAGGATGAGCGCTACGATGTCTGGGCCGCGGTTGGGCAGCTTGCTCTCCAGGACGAGAGCCACGGAGGTCAGAGGCATTGGGGGGTCTGATAATAATGGATACACTGCCGCAATGGTGTGGTGCACATCATGATACCTCGCCCACCCCTCACCTGGTGGGGAAGCTGTCTTTTCCGGACGTGTCATCCCCCCTCATGCGACATTAGTACCTGCGGAATTGAATTCCCTTTCTATTCTGCGATATTAAGGAGCACCGGTTTGGTGTACTTTCAAAGGCATAAACCTAGATAGAGACCTGCAATACCGTATCCGCTAACTTGCATAGTAGAGACTCGTGCAACTTCCACCCCCTTGCTCTCCGACCGGACCCTTTGCCTGGCGCTGCTCGTTGCCAGCGACGATACCGTATCAGACCCCGCTGATGAAGATGTTCATGTGGAAATTGCCTTTTGACGCTCAAGGCGACCAGCGAGCTTCTTGTCGGCCGCCACCTGCATGCACGCCGGTCAGCCAGGCCCGGGAGGGAAAACCACCCGCTCGCCGTCGCATCCCCGGCAGGAGATTCCTACGTGCAGCGCCGTACGCGCGGGCTCATAGTTGCATCAAGATATCGGGACAGCGCCGTACGACGCACCGCTGGCGACCGAGCACTCAGGCGCACTGGCCACTTCGCCGAGCAACGCTGTGCCATTGAACTTGTGACGCCGTGGAAACGATGGTCCTGTAGGAAGCCAACGGCGGGAAGCAATCGGTCGGTGCCATTCGGGTAGTATCTTTTCATTTGCAAAGCTGCAGCTTTGTTCTAGGCTAGAACTGCCCGGTGCCAGCACGAGTCAAACCTTTTTGCCGGCAGCGCCGCGTAAAGATCCAGTTTCCATAAAGAAAAAAAAGTGTCATCCCTCCCAAACAGCTCCCAGAACGAAACCCTTGTTATCCCGATCATTAATGAAAGCTCTCTACTAATCCCTTCATTCAGACAAAGTATTATGCCTCCACTAATGTTTACCTTGTCAGGAATTCATGCCTTATACAGATAAACTTTATAAGGTTTTGATTGTTGTGGAGACCTTGCCGTGTTCACACTCCAGCCCGTTCGTGCTGTGTCCGTTTAGGATTAAATCGGCGAGTGCTATGCACTCGTATCGGATAGATATGTCTTACATCTATTGCCGTAGTGTTCGGGGGCGTGAGGAAACGCGAGTTTAGACTACGACAAGCTAGCCACATTAGGCAGACCATTGCACTGCCGGTGGGGAGGGGAAAACCACCCACACCCTTCTTCCTTTCCGACCGGGAGTTTCCGCGTGTGCATCGCCGTACGAATGGCCTCATACTCGAGCAAAGATATCGGGACAACGCCGTACGACAGACTGGAGTTCCAAAGGCGCTGGCCCCGCCGTCCACTCAGCCCCTGGGCGGCGTATGACTGTCGCCGCTTTCTTTCGTCCCCGTCGAGCATGGAGCTCATTTCCCAATTTGCCTCGGTTCGCTCAAGACCCCCCCCCCCGTCAAGATCCCCATTCGTCTGCCGTTCGAACCAACTGATCGCCCACGATGAGTCCGGAGTCCCCTACCTCGGACCCGAAGGATGTCGAGTTCACAGCCATGCCCCTCACCCCCAAGACTGGCGGAAGGGCAAAGGAAGAACGCTACTGGGAAGCCTACGTCCCAGTTGAAGAGCTCCCCGCACGCGCCCCTCGCAGTCGAATTCTGCCGACTAACCTAGAACAGAGTCAAGGTCTCAGCTCCGTCAACGTCGAGGAGGCGCGCAAACTGTGGGGGCTCAACCGCTTGTCGCCGCCCAAGACCGTGCCGGACTACATCCTGTTCCTGCAGCAGTTCCTCGACATGTTCATGATCCTACTGAGCGTCGCGCGGGGCTTCTCAGCCTCATCGCGTACTTCATCGACACGTCCACGACGCTGAACTTGTATCTGTCGCTGGTCCTGTTCGCCATCGTGTTCGTCACGTGCACCATCACGTTCCTCCAAGCGCGCTCGACCAGCAAGGTCATGGATTCGTTCAAGAACATGCTCCCTCAGCAGTGCACGGCGGTCCGCGACGGCGTGAGTCAGATCATCCCGGCTGAAGAGCTGGTGGTCGGCGACCTCGTGTGGGTGCGCAATGGTGACAAGGTGCCCGCCGATCTGCGGATTCTACTGTGCAGCAACCTCAAGGTCGAGAACTCGTCGCTGACGGGCGAGTCCGAGCTGATCCCCATCACATCGGACGCCATGGAGCAGTCGGTGGCTCACTTGGAGTGCAAGAACGTCGTGTTCAACGGTTCCTTGTGCTTCGACGGGTCTGCGTTGGGTCTGGTGCTGACCATTGGCGACAAGACTGTGATCGGGAGGATCGCGGAGCTGGCCACGTCGACGACTACGCGCGAGACCAACATGCAGCGTGAAGTGAAGGCGTTCGTGCGCTTCATCAGCGTCTTGGCCGTGGTGATGGCTGGGATCCTGTTCGCGGTTGGCGTCATCCGCAAGGGTGGGGAGGACGTCATGTCCACGTTCGTCAACGGCTTCTTGGTCATCATCGTTGCGAACGTGCCCCAGGGTCTCCCAGCCACGGTGACCTCATTGTTGACCATCACTGCGAGTCGGATGGCAGCGCGCAATGTATTCGTGAAGCGACTCGACTGTGTGGAGACCATGGGCACCATCTCGCTGATTGCAACAGACAAGACGGGCACGCTGACCAAGAACGTCATGACCGTCACGGACACGTGGGCGGGTCGAGAGTTCGCTGCTCAGCCGTCGGGTGACCGCGTCGTGATCGAGTTGGACGACAAGACCGACTATTTAGCTGGAATGACCCCCAAGGCGGTTCTGGTTCGTGGTGCTGCGCTCTGCAACCGGGCAGCGCCTGACATGGTTGCCACTGACAACAACAAGGCGGCGGCTACGGACGCTCTGGTGGATGGTAATGACGAGAAAATGGTCGGATCAGTCCGACCGTCCGGGGTCAGGAACTCGTTCAGCTTGTCTCGACTCAGCTTCCAAAGCCACTTGTCGGTCCGCGAGCAGCCCAAAGCCATGGCGAAGCGCCAGTACACGGGCAACCCGTCGGACATTGCGCTGCTCCGGTTCGCCGACTCGAACTACTCGTCCGACATCACGCGCGAGGAGTATCCGCTGATGTTTGAGATCCCGTTCAACTCGACCAACAAGTGGCAGCTGGTGATTGTCCCCGCCCCGAACGAGAAGCACTCGCTGCGCAGCTTCGACGTGTTCATGAAGGGCGCGCCGGAAGTGATCGTCAAGCGCTGCAGCACCATCCTATCGTCCACCGGTGAAGAGCTTCCGATGACCGACGCCATGACCCAGGAGTTCACCCAGGCCTACGAGTTCTTCGGCAGTAAGGGGCGACGTGTTTTGGCACTTGCCACTCGGCGGTTCGACTCTCCCAGCGCTGCGTTCTCAGTCGAGGAAGGAAACTTCCCCTCTGATAACTTGTGCTTTGTTGGCATGGCTGCGATCATGGATCCGCCAAGAGATGATGTCCCTGAGGCCATCGCCAAGTGCAAGGACGCTGGCATCAAGGTGTTCATGGTCACGGGCGACCACCCGCTGACAGCTCGCGCCATCGCGACGGAAATCGGTTTACTCGATGACCCCGACAACGTGCTGGAGCTCGTGACGACCAATGAAGCTGTCGAGTTGCCCGACGATTTGTACACGTACGACAGCGCAGTTGTCCATGGCGGCGTGATCAACTCGCTCTCGGACGACGACCTGAAGGCCATTCTGCGTTTGAAGTCGGTCGTCTTCGCCCGGACAACGCCCCAGCACAAGCTCCAGATCGTGCAGGCCAGCCAGGAGCTGGGCGAATGTGTTGGTGTGACTGGAGACGGGGTGAACGACGCTCCAGCCCTCAAGCAGGCCGACGTCGGAGTCGCGATGGGGATCAACGGCAGCGACGTGGCTCGGCAAGCGGCAGACATCATTCTCATGGACGACAACTTCTCCTCGATCGTCCGCGGCGTGGAGCAAGGGCGCGTGATCTTCGACAACCTCAAGAAGACCATCGCCTACACGTTGACCCACCTGTGGCCGGAGATCATGCCCGTGGCGATCAACCTGGCGCTTGGGATGCCTGCGGGCATGACTTCGCTCCAGATCTTAAGTATCGACCTTGGTACTGAGCTCGGCCCAGCGATTTCCATCGCCTACGAAGGTGCAGAGAGCGATATCATGAAGCGACCCCCACGCAACCTGAAGAAGGACCGCTTGATGTCCAAGTCTCTGCTGATCTACGCGTACGCTGTGGCTGGTATGGTCAACGCTGCTGGCTGTTTGGTCGCCTATGGAGCTGTCTTCTGGCGCAATGGAATTTCCTTCTCGGACTTGTTCATGAGCTCTGACGACCACTGGACGAGCGACGCCGATACATTCTGCACCTCGGACGGCGAGTGCTTCGACGAGGCAGAGCAGTCGCAGTTGCTGGAGGAGGCGTGCGGCTCGTGGTACATCGCGCTGATCGTGTGCCAGTTCTTCCACATCTGGATGGTCAAGACTCGCCGGACTTCTGTGGTCAACGCCAGCCCGTTGAAGAACACGGTCACGATTTACGGAGCTACGATCGAGATCCTGATCGTCGTTCTCGTCGTGTACGTTCCCGGTTTCCAGTCTTTCTTCGGGACCGGGTCGGCTGACTATTTGCCGTGGTTGATCGGCTGCGGCACTGGGGTCATCACCTGCCTCTACAGCGAATCGATCAAGGCACTGGCACGGAGGGAAATCCCCGGACAGGAACGCTGCCTTGCTCGGTGGCTAGCGTGGTAAAGCCGTTCATATTTTATGTGTTCAATCTCCAACTATAGTATCGCCAGTATAGGCAAATTAAAGCCCCCGTAACCTGGACATCTTACGTTTTCAATCAAACAAATTTTGATCCCTCCAATTTCCAGCCGGCAATGACTGCAGCCTCCGTCAAGAGATTTGAACACGAATGCGTAACGCGTGCTCGTTACACCTATTTACCCACTCTGATTGGTTTAAAATACGTCTGTCGTTGGCCACCTCCTTCACTGGCCCACACAATTCGACTGCCTCAAGCCACAACAAGCAGCTGACGATGACAAGCAACCTGTGCCCCCCTGCTCCTGCTGGACCTGTATTACAGACTCCGTCCCGTGGTCGCCTCGATGGAGATCAAGTTCGAAGTGCCTGCACTGCTGTCAACACGAAAAAGGCGTACCGAAGCTATTTAAAGGGCATCTCTACCTGGGTTCGCGCCACTTGCCAGGATGCTGAAGGAATTCTTCAGCGAGGACGGCAGTCTTAACCTCGACGTGTTCCTACCTACGCACTTCGAAGCGTTCCTGCTGCATAAAATGAATGCGGGCAGCGTCAAAGTGTCGACACTTGTGGCTACAGAAGCGCGCTAAAGATCTGTACCGCCAAAAGCGACTGCCTGTGCCGACGGAGTACTTAGACGACATGAAAACCTTCTTCAGAGGGCTCAAGCTGCCGGATACCCGCCGTTTCGGGCGCTGCAGCCATCTGACTTCACGAAGGCCAACCGCAAGATGTTCTCGGAATGGACGGTGCTGGTCCGACATATCGTCGCCGGTGTGGAGGCAAGTACAGGGCAAAAATGCAGCGACCAACTTCACAACGTGAAGCCGACGATCTTTACCAACTCGGCATAGCTCATGTGCCGATGAAGCCGCCTACACATGCGGCGAAGCAACGGCCCGAACGAGCGGTAACCACACTGCGACGAATCCGCCAGGCAATCCACGAGTCGGATCCGGAGGCGAGGCGTGTGCCATTTCGTCACAGGAAGCGCACTAGAAGCACCAAATAGAGGTTAACAGCATTAACAAGTCGTTAGTCGTGATGACGCAGCACATTAGCTCATTCGATAGATGTTTGTCCGTCTTACCTCGCCGCCGTTCCCGTCGAAGATGTACGGCAATGAGATCTGGCGCCCCGCAGTGTGAGTACTGCCCTGCAGTGATGATAATAATAACCAATCAGAAGACGTTCGTTATGCGTATCACGGCCTAGTTACGGGATCTGGACACAAGTCAATCTCCAACTATAGTATCGCCAGTATAGGCAAATTAAAGCCCCCGTAACCTGGACATCTTACGTTTTCAATCAAACAAATTTTGATCCCTCCAATTTCCAGCTTCGTGTTCAAATCTCTTGACGGAGGCTGCAGTCATTGCCGTGCGTAACGCGTGCTCGTTACACCTATTTACCCACTCTGATTGGTTTAAAATACGTCTGTCGTTGGCCACCTCCTTCACTGGCCCACACAATTCGACTGCCTCAAGCCACAACAAGCAGCTGACGATGACAAGCAACCTGTGCCCCCCTGCTCCTGCTGGACCTGTATTACAGACTCCGTCCCGTGGTCGCCTCGATGGAGATCAAGTTCGAAGTGCCTGCACTGCTGTCAACACGAAAAAGGCGTACCGAAGCTATTTAAAGGGCATCTCTACCTGGGTTCGCGCCACTTGCCAGGATGCTGAAGAATTCTTCAGCGAGGACGGCAGTCTTAACCTCGACGTGTTCCTACCTACGCACTTCGAAGCGTTCCTGCTGCATAAAATGAATGCGGGCAGCGTCAAAGTGTCGACACTTGTGGCTACAGAAGCGCGCTAAAAGATCTGTACCGCCAAAAGCGACTGCCTGTGCCGACGGAGTACTTAGACGACATGAAAACCTTCTTCAGAGGGCTCAAGCTGCCGGATACCCGCCGTTTCGGGCGCTGCAGCCATCTGACTTCACGAAGGCCAACCGCAAGATGTTCTCGGAATGGACGGTGCTGGTCCGACATATCGTCGCCGGTGTGGAGGCAAGTACAGGGGCAAAAATGCAGCGACCAACTTCACAACGTGAAGCCGACGATCTTTACCAACTCGGCATAGCTCATGTGCCGATGAAGCCGCCTACACATGCGGCGAAGCAACGGCCCGAACGAGCGGTAACCACACTGCGACGAATCCGCCAGGCAATCCACGAGTCGGATCCGGAGGCGAGGCGTGTGCCATTTCGTCACAGGAAGCGCACTAGAAGCACCAAATAGAGGTTAACAGCATTAACAAGTCGTTAGTCGTGATGACGCAGCACATTAGCTCATTCGATAGATGTTTGTCCGTCTTACCTCGCCGCCGTTCCCGTCGAAGATGTACGGCAATGAGATCTGGCGCCCGCAGTGTGAGTACTGCCCTGCAGTGATGATAATAATAACCAATCAGAAGACGTTCGTTATGCGTATCACGGCCTAGTTACGGGATCTGGACACAAGTCAATCTCCAACTATAGTATCGCCAGTATAGGCAAATTAAAGCCCCCGTAACCTGGACATCTTACGTTTTCAATCAAACAAATTTTGATCCCTCCAATTTCCAGCTTCGTGTTCAAATCTCTTGACGGAGGCTGCAGTCATTGCCGTGCGTAACGCGTGCTCGTTACACCTATTTACCCACTCTGATTGGTTTAAAATACGTCTGTCGTTGGCCACCTCCTTCACTGGCCCACACAATTCGACTGCCTCAAGCCACAACAAGCAGCTGACGATGACAAGCAACCTGTGCCCCCCTGCTCCTGCTGGACCTGTATTACAGACTCCGTCCCGTGGTCGCCTCGATGGAGATCAAGTTCGAAGTGCCTGCACTGCTGTCAACACGAAAAAGGCGTACCGAAGCTATTTAAAGGGCATCTCTACCTGGGTTCGCGCCACTTGCCAGGATGCTGAAGAATTCTTCAGCGAGGACGGCAGTCTTAACCTCGACGTGTTCCTACCTACGCACTTCGAAGCGTTCCTGCTGCATAAAATGAATGCGGGCAGCGTCAAAGTGTCGACACTTGTGGCTACAGAAGCGCGCTAAAGATCTGTACCGCCAAAAGCGACTGCCTGTGCCGACGGAGTACTTAGACGACATTAAAACCTTCTTCAGAGGGCTCAAGCTGCCGGATACCCGCCGTTTCGGGCGCTGCAGCCATCTGACTTCACGAAGGCCAACCGCAAGATGTTCTCGGAATGGACGGTGCTGGTCCGACATATCGTCGCCGGTGTGGAGGCAAGTACAGGGCAAAAATGCAGCGACCAACTTCACAACGTGAAGCCGACGATCTTTACCAACTCGGCATAGCTCATGTGCCGATGAAGCCGCCTACACATGCGGCGAAGCAACGGCCCGAACGAGCGGTAACCACACTGCGACGAATCCGCCAGGCAATCCACGAGTCGGATCCGGAGGCGAGGCGTGTGCCATTTCGTCACAGGAAGCGCACTAGAAGCACCAAATAGAGGTTAACAGCATTAACAAGTCGTTAGTCGTGATGACGCAGCACATTAGCTCATTCGATAGATGTTTGTCCGTCTTACCTCGCCGCCGTTCCCGTCGAAGATGTACGGCAATGAGATCTGGCGCCCCGCAGTGTGAGTACTGCCCTGCAGTGATGATAATAATAACCAATCAGAAGACGTTCGTTATGCGTATCACGGCCTAGTTACGGGATCTGGACACAAGTCAATCTCCAACTATAGTATCGCCAGTATAGGCAAATTAAAGACCCCGTAACCTGGACATCTTACGTTTTCAATCAAACAAATTTTGATCCCTCAATTTCCAGCTTCGTGTTCAAATCTCTTGACGGAGGCTGCAGTCATTGCCGTGCGTAACGCGTGCTCGTTACACCTATTTACCCACTCTGATTGGTTTAAAATACGTCTGTCGTTGGCCACCTCCTTCACTGGCCCACACAATTCGACTGCCTCAAGCCACAACAAGCAGCTGACGATGACAAGCAACCTGTGCCCCCCTGCTCCTGCTGGACCTGTATTACAGACTCCGTCCCGTGGTCGCCTCGATGGAGATCAAGTTCGAAGTGCCTGCACTGCTGTCAACACGAAAAAGGCGTACCGAAGCTATTTAAAGGGCATCTCTACCTGGGTTCGCGCCACTTGCCAGGATGCTGAAGAATTCTTCAGCGAGGACGGCAGTCTTAACCTCGACGTGTTCCTACCTACGCACTTCGAAGCGTTCCTGCTGCATAAAATGAATGCGGGCAGCGTCAAAGTGTCGACACTTGTGGCTACAGAAGCGCGCTAAAGATCTGTACCGCCAAAAGCGACTGCCTGTGCCGACGGAGTACTTAGACGACATGAAAACCTTCTTCAGAGGGCTCAAGCTGCCGGATACCCGCCGTTTCGGGCGCTGCAGCCATCTGACTTCACGAAGGCCAACCGCAAGATGTTCTCGGAATGGACGGTGCTGGTCCGACATATCGTCGCCGGTGTGGAGGCAAGTACAGGGGCAAAAATGCAGCGACCAACTTCACAACGTGAAGCCGACGATCTTTACCAACTCGGCATAGCTCATGTGCCGATGAAGCCGCCTACACATGCGGCGAAGCAACGGCCCGAACGAGCGGTAACCACACTGCGACGAATCCGCCAGGCAATCCACGAGTCGGATCCGGAGGCGAGGCGTGTGCCATTTCGTCACAGGAAGCGCACTAGAAGCACCAAATAGAGGTTAACAGCATTAACAAGTCGTTAGTCGTGATGACGCAGCACATTAGCTCATTCGATAGATGTTTGTCCGTCTTACCTCGCCGCCGTTCCCGTCGAAGATGTACGGCAATGAGATCTGGCGCCCCGCAGTGTGAGTACTGCCCTGCAGTGATGATAATAATAACCAATCAGAAGACGTTCGTTATGCGTATCACGGCCTAGTTACGGGATCTGGACACAAGTCAATCTCCAACTATAGTATCGCCAGTATAGGCAAATTAAAGCCCCGTAACCTGGACATCTTACGTTTTCAATCAAACAAATTTTGATCCCTCCAATTTCCAGCTTCGTGTTCAAATCTCTTGACGGAGGCTGCAGTCATTGCCGTGCGTAACGCGTGCTCGTTACACCTATTTACCCACTCTGATTGGTTTAAAATACGTCTGTCGTTGGCCACCTCCTTCACTGGCCCACACAATTCGACTGCCTCAAGCCACAACAAGCAGCTGACGATGACAAGCAACCTGTGCCCCCCTGCTCCTGCTGGACCTGTATTACAGACTCCGTCCCGTGGTCGCCTCGATGGAGATCAAGTTCGAAGTGCCTGCACTGCTGTCAACACGAAAAAGGCGTACCGAAGCTATTTAAAGGGCATCTCTACCTGGGTTCGCGCCACTTGCCAGGATGCTGAAGAATTCTTCAGCGAGGACGGCAGTCTTAACCTCGACGTGTTCCTACCTACGCACTTCGAAGCGTTCCTGCTGCATAAAATGAATGCGGGCAGCGTCAAAGTGTCGACACTTGTGGCTACAGAAGCGCGCTAAAGATCTGTACCGCCAAAAGCGACTGCCTGTGCCGACGGAGTACTTAGACGACATGAAAACCTTCTTCAGAGGGCTCAAGCTGCCGGATACCCGCCGTTTCGGGCGCTGCAGCCATCTGACTTCACGAAGGCCAACCGCAAGATGTTCTCGGAATGGACGGTGCTGGTCCGACATATCGTCGCCGGTGTGGAGGCAAGTACAGGGGCAAAATGCAGCGACCAACTTCACAACGTGAAGCCGACGATCTTTACCAACTCGGCATAGCTCATGTGCCGATGAAGCCGCCTACACATGCGGCGAAGCAACGGCCCGAACGAGCGGTAACCACACTGCGACGAATCCGCCAGGCAATCCACGAGTCGGATCCGGAGGCGAGGCGTGTGCCATTTCGTCACAGGAAGCGCACTAGAAGCACCAAATAGAGGTTAACAGCATTAACAAGTCGTTAGTCGTGATGACGCAGCACATTAGCTCATTCGATAGATGTTTGTCCGTCTTACCTCGCCGCCGTTCCCGTCGAAGATGTACGGCAATGAGATCTGGCGCCCCGCAGTGTGAGTACTGCCCTGCAGTGATGATAATAATAACCAATCAGAAGACGTTCCTTATGCGTATCACGGCCTAGTTACGGGATCTGGACACAAGTCAATCTCCAACTATAGTATCGCCAGTATAGGCAAATTAAAGCCCCCGTAACCTGGACATCTTACGTTTTCAATCAAACAAATTTTGATCCCTCCAATTTCCAGCTTCGTGTTCAAATCTCTTGACGGAGGCTGCAGTCATTGCCGTGCGTAACGCGTGCTCGTTACACCTATTTACCCACTCTGATTGGTTTAAAATACGTCTGTCGTTGGCCACCTCCTTCACTGGCCCACACAATTCGACTGCCTCAAGCCACAACAAGCAGCTGACGATGACAAGCAACCTGTGCCCCCCTGCTCCTGCTGGACCTGTATTACAGACTCCGTCCCGTGGTCGCCTCGATGGAGATCAAGTTCGAAGTGCCTGCACTGCTGTCAACACGAAAAAGGCGTACCGAAGCTATTTAAAGGGCATCTCTACCTGGGTTCGCGCCACTTGCCAGGATGCTGAAGAATTCTTCAGCGAGGACGGCAGTCTTAACCTCGACGTGTTCCTACCTACGCACTTCGAAGCGTTCCTGCTGCATAAAATGAATGCGGGCAGCGTCAAAGTGTCGACACTTGTGGCTACAGAAGCGCGCTAAAGATCTGTACCGCCAAAAGCGACTGCCTGTGCCGACGGAGTACTTAGACGACATGAAAACCTTCTTCAGAGGGCTCAAGCTGCCGGATACCCGCCGTTTCGGGCGCTGCAGCCATCTGACTTCACGAAGGCCAACCGCAAGATGTTCTCGGAATGGACGGTGCTGGTCCGACATATCGTCGCCGGTGTGGAGGCAAGTACAGGGGCAAAAATGCAGCGACCAACTTCACAACGTGAAGCCGACGATCTTTACCAACTCGGCATAGCTCATGTGCCGATGAAGCCGCCTACACATGCGGCGAAGCAACGGCCCGAACGAGCGGTAACCACACTGCGACGAATCCGCCAGGCAATCCACGAGTCGGATCCGGAGGCGAGGCGTGTGCCATTTCGTCACAGGAAGCGCACTAGAAGCACCAAATAGAGGTTAACAGCATTAACAAGTCGTTAGTCGTGATGACGCAGCACATTAGCTCATTCG
Source organism: Phytophthora melonis (assembly GCA_024211575.1). Taxonomy (NCBI): domain Eukaryota; phylum Oomycota; class Peronosporomycetes; order Peronosporales; family Peronosporaceae; genus Phytophthora; species Phytophthora melonis. The sequence continues at coordinate 109,963 of JAMXKT010000034.1, forward strand.
ATAGATGTTTGTCCGTCTTACCTCGCCGCCGTTCCCGTCGAAGATGTACGGCAATGAGATCTGGCGCCCCGCAGTGTGAGTACTGCCCTGCAGTGATGATAATAATAACCAATCAGAAGACGTTCGTTATGCGTATCACGGCCTAGTTACGGGATCTGGACACAAGTCATTGTACTAGGGTAGCTTAGTGACAAGTCCAGCCGAATAAACATACTCCTAATCCAAACTTTGTTTAGAAATGCATGGCAATTGTAACTTAAGTCACAGTCAAATGCATAACTGGGCGTTCAGGGGACCTGGACTCCTCACATTCTGCTAACGCCAAGTTGGTCTTCCGGGTGACCGCCTGGTTGTCGACACTGGCGAGGCTTGGGCAGTGGGCTTGCAAGAAATATGCCACTTCGGACTGAGTGTTTTCTAGAGCTCTTTTTAATGCAGAGACAACACGAGCGCCTGTACAATGGCCATACAGCCACTGCACTACCCGCAAGTGTCCATTAGCTACCGCCTCATCCATGGCTTTGGCTGTACAGCCTTCGATCGATTAGCATATTGCCACGTCACCACCTCCAAGTGACCTGCAGCCGCAGCGTCAGTCGTGCACCCTTGCAGCCACTGGACAATATTCAAGCGCCCGAGACGCGCAGCCGTGTCCATCGCTTTGGTGGTGCAACCTACTTGTGTATTCTCGTGCAGGCACTGCAACATTTTCAAGTTTCCGGTGGACGCAGCGCTATCCATGGCAGTGGATGCGTTTGTTATGGGACCTCGTACGTGCAACCACTTCACTAGGGCCAACTGCTTCTCGTAGAACATGTTTGGTGCTAAACCTGCGCAGCAGTGGCGCTTGTACGGTGAAGCCCCGTTCCAGTACAGAAATGCCCTGCAGCAGCACAATGTATCGCTGTAGTTGTGCGACTTTCCGGTCGGTTCCACGACAGCCACTGAACCACTTGCAAATGCCCATTAGCTGCTGCGCGATCCATGGCTGCGGAAGTGCATCCATCCTTCTGACCGATTGCCGTGCAGTCGCATGACGATACTCAGGTGTCCGTTAGGAGCGGCGGAATCCATGGCGGCGGTAGTACTGTTCAAATTCTGCCGACGCGGACAAGTGGGTTGAGCTGTGTCGCCCTCTTTGTGCCGCTTATGAGACGCTCGTTCGACGTCATGCAGGAAGTGAAGCACATCGAGATGCCCATGGCACGCGGCAACGTCCATAGCCGTATCGGGGATCGGGTCAGTTACTTTGGACCTGGAAAAGGTCAATGGCCGGGTCACGCGAGAAGGTCGCATACGGACATTGCATGACCTCCTTGGCTGCTTCATACATGGCTTCAGACGGATCGTACTTCAGCTCGAACTTCTTCATGTACGTCAGCAGCCGAGTCGGTCACGTCTTAAGGCAGCGTTCAGCATAGCCGCAAAGTCGAAGTTTGCCACCCCATTCGTAGAGAAACGGTGGTTGATCAGTCTCTCGATAAAGCGGATGTCACCGATCGTCATAGCTTGCTAGTAGCGATTTGCAGTGTCGCCGATCTTCCTCTCCAAGATGAATTCCAATATTTCGGTTCGAAGTCGCCAATTCTCCTCTACAGTGTGAAAATGGCAACTCTGAGGCTCCGAACCCATTGGCAATAGCCCACTTGACCTCCTTTTGCTTGTGCTGTTCGAACGCGCTGTTAACCAGCTGGGTATTCGCTTGCTTCGCCTCCAGTGTGCTCTTATTGCGACTGTATAACCAGTGGACAAGGTCCCAGTTTCCTGAGGCAGCGGCCAAGTTCAGACTTTCGCCACTCCATTGAATTCCTGCGTGGAGTTTGGCTGCCTCCAGCATCTGTAGAATGCCCAAGTGGCCTCGTCGAGCTGCTCCTTCGACCACGTCCTTGCTGATCTGGCAATGTCGGAACGTCCAGCACCCATCGAACCGTTATGAGGTCTCCTCGGCGCGCTGCTTGGATCAGAGCCTGGTTCAACTCCCAGCGATAGTAGTGGACTTGAGTCTGCAGAAGCTTGGCCACCGTCCAGGCGCTACTCTTCTTGTCACGGTGGCTTCGGGTGGAAGAATTTTGAACAGGTCACCTGCAGATCTGGTCTTTTTTGGTCCCGACCTTCAAAAGGGACCAAAACAGGAACCCGTAAAAATGCAACGATATCAGAACCTCTATTTTATGATATACAAAGCGGAAAAACAAATTAATTATATATCATATATATAATCGTAGCGCCACTTTGCGATTCCTTAACTATGGGAGCGAGATGTCACACAATAACGCACTTTCATTGGCTGAAAATATATCCGTCTTTATTCCGGTCACACTCTACAGTGTAGAGTCTACACCACGTGTGTCACACGTGTGTCACACATGGAATTGGTGTGTCACACACAATATTGAATGCGTGTTTTTGAATGTACTCTGCCAGATCCGGCGCGAATCCAGTGGTCCATACAACTCCCCGACCAGTTTCAGGCAAGACTTTCCTACTGACCGCCTCGACTACTACGCTTTCAGGCCAGTTTCCTCTGTATTAGTAGATGCTCCCATGACTCAGTATGTAAGATCCCCTCAGCTACTGTTTTCTTGGGCCAGTTTCCTCAGTGTTGGTAGATATGCCCTTGAAACTGCGGTGCGATACATGCGGCAACAGTACTACGACTCAATGGCGATAGTACGACAGTTTGGGAAACCCGACCTGTTCATCACCGTGACTACGAACCCGAACTGGCCGGAGATTCAGGAAAACCTTCTGCCAGGCCAAACAGCTTCTGATCGGCCCGACATCGTCACGCGCGTGTTCAAGATGAAGCTAAAGGCTATCCTGAAAGACATCACCAAGAAACGCGTCTTTGGACATATGCAGGCGTACGTCTACGTGGTTGAGTTCCAGAAGCGTGGACTGCCGCATGCTCATATCTTGGTCATTTTAAAAGGTGAATCGAAGCCTCGCAGTTCTGCTGATTACGACCGTTTTGTGTGTGCTGAAATATGTGTGCTGAAATACCGGATCGTGAAGAGCATCCCGACCTGTTCGAAACGGTGACTACGTGCATGATTCATGGCCCCTGTGGTGTCGGGATCAACGCTTCATGTATTGGTGAAGATGGAAAGTGCTCGAAGCGGTTCCCAAAAGCCTTTGTGGATGAAACAAGAGTGGATGGAGATGGATATCCTGTGTATCGCCGACGTCAACCAGGTCCTGTCGACTCGGCGTTTCCACGCGGCCCCAGGATGTCTACTTCGGTGCGATACGTGTCCAAGCAAATTCGTCGCCCTCGGAGAAATGGACCCAAGTCACGACGCGAGGCCGTGGTGGTGGATAACCGCTGGGTGGTTCCGTACAATCCATACCTCTGCCAAAGTACACCTGCCACATCAACGTGGAGATATGCTCTACTGTGCAGTCTGTGAAGTACCTGTACAAGTACGTGTACAAGGGGCAGGATCGAGCAACGGTAGCGCTGAGGGCGCAGCGACAGCGAGGCGGGGATGCCGGTGGTCCGGACACAGTTCCCGAACCTGTAGACGAAGTCCAACAGTACCTTGACGCGCGGTACTTATCGCCCCCGGAAGCATGTTGGACAATTTTCAAGTACGAGATGCAGAAGAAGTCTCACCACGTGCACCGTCTTCCAGTTCACGAGGAAGGAAAGCAGTTGGTACACTACTCGACGACTGCCCGACTTCAAGACGTGATTGAGTTGAACCAATTCACTATGCTAACGGCTTTTTTCGAGTTGTGTGGAGATGACTCTCCGGAGGGGCTGACAGCACGTGATCTCCTGTACCATGAAATGCCACTCCATTTCGTTTGGAAAAAGGTTGGGTCGAGAAACCGATGGGTGGCCCGCACCCAGGGTGGAGATAAAGCGATTGGGCGCATGATTTCTGTATCTCCGAGGGACGCTAACCGATTCTACCTACGGCTTTTACTGTGCTACCGTCGCGGTCCGACGTCGTTCGAGTCGCTAAGGACAGTTGATGGGGAGGTTTTCGAGAGTTTCAAAGGCGCTGCGTTGGCCCTTGGCCTTCTTGAGTCGGATGAGGAAAATCACCGGTGTTTGGAAGAGGCGGCTACTTTCCAGATGCCGGGCCAGTTGCGCCATCTGTTCGCCGTCCTTTTGGTGTACTGTAGTCCGGCATCACTCGAGGAGCTGTGGGCTACATATTTACCAGTGTTGAGTGAAGACCACCTTCGCGATGAAATTGAGGTCCATAACGCTCGAGTCCGCGCCGGCCACAGCGACGCACAGCTGATTATCGATCAGACATCGGTGGAGCCAGATAGTCGTGTGTTTCGGCGGGCCACTTACCTCACTCTCCAAGACATCAACAGCCACTTGATTTCTAATGGCCAGTCCTTGATGACGTACGTGGAATCGTTGCCGCAGTTTGAGGACTACCGCGATGTCGAGACCAACGCTGACATCGCCGTCAGGAACCAAAACCGATTGATCGACGAAGAAACGTCGTATGATCCATCCGACCTCGATCGTCGGGTTGGAGCGTTGGACACACTAAACAACGATCAACGGGTTGTATACGACAAGGTTATGGCGGCAGTGCTCCCACAATCCAACGGCGACTCCTCACGACAACAGCTTCCTGGGAAATTATTTTTTCTTGACGGCCCGGGAGGAACTGGAAAATCGTTTCTGTTGGAGATAATTTTAGCCCGTGTTCGTCGAGCTGGGAAAATCGCACTTGCGGTCGCCGGAAGTGGCATTGCTGCTCAGCTTTTGACTGGGGGACGTACGGCTCACTCGACGTTTCGACTTCCCTTGGATCCGGATGACACGTCAACCTGTAATTTTGGTGTCCGCTCTTCCGAGGCGGCATTGCTGAAGCGTACAAGCCTTATCGTCTGGGATGAAGCGCCTATGACCCACCGTTACCAGTATGAAGCTCTCGACAGGACACTCCAGGACTTGATGAAGAACAATATCCCTTTCGGGGGCATCGCCGTTCTATTATCGGGCGACTTCAGGCAGACACTTCCTGTTATTCCTCGGGCTGGGCCAGGTGAAGTGATTTCGGCTTCGCTTAAGCGCTCCCCACTGTGGCACAACTTCGAGTGTCTTCGGCTGTCGATCAACATGCGCGTACGTACAGCTCATGACCCAGGTACAGCTCAGGAAATGCAGCAGTTTGCAGATTATCTTCTTCGCATTGGTGACGGGCGACAGGAGACGTCAGCTGATCTCGGCTCCGACTACGTGAAGATTCCAAGCGACCTGCTTCTGGATACATCCCGTGCGGGTACTCTCGAATTGCCGAGTGCTTCCGAAAAACTCGATATGCTGATTGACCAGGTCTATGCTGACTTTCACGGAGGGAACCAGCCCGACAGTTACTTCGCCGACAGAATTATGTTGGCGCCTAAAAATTCGGACGTCCTCGCCATAAACGATATGATTCTGGATAGACTGCCTCATGAAGCCGTGGAATACCGCTCCGTGGACAGTCTCGACGGCGACAACGAGCTTGAACGACAGGAGCATGGCGACCTCTACCCCCCTGAGTTTTTGAACACAATATCTCTAAGTGGGATGCCTCCGCACAAACTCCGGCTCAAGGTCGGTACCCCTGTGATGCTGATCAGAAACCTGAACACAAAAGAGGGACTCTGTAACGGAACGAGGTTGCGGATCATGGAGCTGCGCCCAAATTGTATGAAGGCTGCGATAATGAGCGGCGCCTTTGCAGGGAAAAAGGTTATCATTCCAAGGGTAACTCTCATCAGCAAAAACTCAGGATTTCCCTTCGAGTTACGCAGGAAACAGTTCCCAGTTCAAGTCGCTTTCGCAATGACGATCAACAAGTCACAAGGCCAGTCCATTGAACATCTTGGACTCTATCTTCCTGAACCCGTCTTCTCCCACGGCCAGTTCTACGTGGCTGTTTCGCGCGTTACCTCTCGGAAAAACATTAAGATATTGGTGGAAAAACCAGAAATGATCGGCGATGAGATGTACACAAAAAACATTGTGTACAGAGAGATAGTAGTACAATAATAACGTACGCTGGCTTCAGGACGAAGCGATACAGTTTAACAATGTAACGCCATGCACTTATGGCCTGATATGATTTTTTAACACTATAATTTTTTATACTTACTACATGTATCTACTGAGTATGTAGTTTATACAGGAAATAAAACCCGCCGAGCGTAGCGAGGCGGTCACTCTCTACTCGGCTAAAAACGGTCCACAGAGCCCCGCTTGCGGGGCTCCGCTTGGCTTGTAACAGATATTGACGGGTTATCTACCCTTCCGCAGAGTGAGTCCGGGACCCGGTCTCTTGTCGATAAGTATCCAGTCGAAGACCCCAGGCAAATAACAGCCATTGCCCTTTTTAGCCAATAATAGGTCAGTAGGCCGCGCAAGCACTTTCACAGTTCATTGCCGCAGAAGTCTCCCTCAACCTCCCTCGCCGCTCAAGAAACAACATGCGCTGCCACAGAGGCTTCTGGGCCTACGCAGGTGACAAAGGCACCGACATCTCGAACAGCGCTGCACGCTTTGCGCAAGAACAAGCCTCTCAAGCGGAGCCAGGTACCAACAAGGCGGCAGAGAATTGGCTCCGAACGCGCGCTGGGAGGGCTCTGAAGAAGCGCTGGGAGGGGGAGACAGCGGAGATTCGGCAGGACTACATACTGAAAAACCCTGACGCTACCTTTTCGCTGGACGACAACCCGCTGGGCTTCGCAGATGGCCGGCAGGATCGCCGGCGCTACCCTCGAATGGTGCGAGCCGACATCGTTACGCCTGTAGTGTTACAGGAAGAGGCTCCGGCAGCACCAGCTATGACACGCACACCCGTCGACACTGAGTGTCGAGATGAAGTTGATGAATTTAAGAAGTACCAGGACGAGCTGCTGCGGGCTGCGTTCGTAGCCGAAGTGACAGCGCTTGCGCACGCAGTGCGAGCGAACGACGTTAGCCGAGTTGTGTCACGTTCGGTGGCAGTAGTAGAATGTATGGGCGCCCAAATTGCAGCAAGTTTATCCCCCGATTCAAGAGCTCGTGTTGTGGGAATCATCCGTGACGTGACAGCGTATATGCAAGCTGCGCGAACACATCTGACTATGCACACCGATGATGAGGCGGATGGTGCGCTTCACGAGACGCGGGCTAGTGCGGCTGCCGCTAACTCAGCGTTGGGCAACTACGTGCGTGATACCATTCAAGTTAACCCAGCGTTCAAGGCCATGCACGAGGGCAGGGAAACCTACGCGATCCGCAGCACCAATAACTTGCAGGAGTTATATTGGCTAGGAAAAGTACCTTCGGTACGAACTTTGCAAGCTAGTTCAGGCTCACCTGCTGTGTCAAGTGATGCTTCGACTACATCTAGTACGGTGTGCCAGGCAGGGGCGTCGTTCGAGAGACTCAATGGACCGGCTGCTGATGGCGCAGCTAATTGCAGCAACGATACTCAGATATCACCCTCGGCTCAAGCAAAACCTACCACTACTATCTCTCGCAAACGCCCCCGGTTGCTCGAAGAAAAGCAGCGACTAGCCACTGCAAATTCAAAGTCACACGCAACCAGCGGAAAAGAGCAACCGGCTGGTAATGCGGCAGATGACGAAGATAGCGCGTATGAGCCAAGCAATGCGGAGGATAGTGACGTGAATGATGACGATGTGGCCCCCCCGAACCGATTTTTCAGGAAGCGCGTGCCAAAAAATGATCCTCTGATAGTGTGGACCGATCTCGAAGATGAAGATCACCCCCGAACAGTGCACGGTTACCCTGTGGATTTGGATAGCTTGCAGGCTGGCGTTTGGCTGACCCAAACCGCGCTGGATTATTTTATCTGTCGCTATATGGAGCGGGTTAAAGGATTACTTCGCGTATGTGACTCGGAGTTGTACGTATTGATGGAGACTGCACGATTCACGCGAAAGCCGAAACGACGACGCCGACTGTTGGCTGACCTGGTCGCATTATTTGACTTGTGGTGTTGGAAATTGCCCCGAGATCCCGCCGCAGCTTGATCAACAACCCGCCTGGCCGAAGACCAACGGGCTTGGCAACGATTGGCTACACGGTCGGTGACAACGTGTCATCTTGATGCGAGTTCGAGATGGGTGCCCCTGAGTGAAGGTCACGACACCGTCGCGGATGGCTACGTCCCAAGTTGAAGATGTGGTGCACACCACCCCACAAGTCACAGGAGTTTCGCACCCAAGGCGCACCTATCTTAGGTTCGCGTACCTACGAGTCTTCGGCGACTCTTCGGCTGCGACTGTTGGTGCTAGAAGATCCGAAACGGACACGTTTAGACTTAGTATTTGTATTGGACTATAGGAAAGACAAGATAGAACAGATAAGCCCTTTGGGCAACAAGACAGAACAGCTTTTCCTCTCAAGCGACAAGGCCTCGAGCGCACGGTGGACGACCCGTGTCCAAGGTAATCTTGTAGGGAGGGAGATGCCTGTCGGTGAGCGTGCCTACTAGCATAGTGGTGTGCGTTTACCCCGGCAAGGCCAAGAGAGTAGAGGAAGGGCCGTGTATACGAAGGGCGAATTGTCGCCGTGTATTGGGTTGCAGCTTAAGTGCTCCCCATTGATATCTTACCGTCGGAGAGTTCTCTGACACCCTCGCGTAAGGCCTACCAAGAGGCCGGGACCCTTCCTTTGGAGGGACCGTGAGGTTATTGCGTGTGTGAGCATTCCAGTCGTCGCTCGTGACTGGAAGTGCTGGGCTTTGCTGGTAGCCTAAGGAAACCACGGTACATAAGGGGAAACGACCAACCCGAGGAACGGGTGTGAAGCAGGGCCTTTAGGTTCAACTTCTACTACCCGACAAGCCTGCTGAGTTATTACTACTCATCGTGACTCAGTGGGTGTTGTCTTAAGGGATTGTGCCTACATCTATTAGAAAATCGGCGTGTTCCTACACGACAGACTGGTCGTCCTACCAATATGTGCTTCTCCCAGTATCGGGTTGCAACCACTACAGCTTTTTGGTAATTGAGAACGCCATGCACCCGGGGCCAACAAAGGTTTATCACGTCAACTCGATGAAAAATGCTCACAGCGCGGCGTATGCTTTTGACGTTCTGCAATGGGTCCTATCAGAGACCCATAAATCCCGAGCCGAATCTTCGGCTCCGTTTGAGTGGAGCACCTTTGTCCATTTGACCAAGCCCCAACAATCAAATTGCATCGACTGTGGAGTTTACGTTCTCCATTACATGGATGTGATTTCAAAACACATTGCAGCCGAGAAGCCTGGATCGATCGAGGAGAAGATCGCCGCGTGGACAGAGGGTGATTTCGGTGTCAAGAAGGCAGCAGCATACCGAAATAAGCTGTATAGGACTATATCTCCAGAGTGATTAATTGTAGCACCCGGTGAGTAGAAACAGAAGCACAATCAACTTCTTTTAACATGATTCCGGTTATTGATGTTATGGCTCAATGCAGCAAGTAGCTGAATATGTAGTACCGCAAAAATACACTATGGTACTGCAAAGCATAACTGCAAAATCTCACTGCGGTACCTACCGCAAAATCTCACTGTGGTAACGCATAGTAATACTGCGGTACCACACTGTAACACTGCGGTACCGCATAGACGCGTTGCGGTACCGCACAGATACATTGCGGTACTACATAGCCGCATTGCGGTACCGCGGAGGATCGCTGCGGTTCAACACATGCACATGAGCTATTAGAAAAGAGGGATTACGAAATGCGTCCGTCATGTTTATCTGTACTCGATACTCGACCGCTTGGCAATATTCTCAAGTACAAATTACAGGACTTCAGCCTGTATGTATTCAATGAGGTTTAGCGTTACTCCACTGCTCCAACAGTGATCCCGTCCGCGGCATCCGTAGGGATACGGTGATCACATACGTCCGATTGGCGAGTTCTGAAGTACTGCAAGATACGGTCAACATCGCGGAGGGTTGGCCTCAATCGTTACCCACTAGTTTATCCGTTGGGGCTGGGGTCGGAGATAGTAGTCGTGGAAGCGGAGAAGCGAGATACAGCGATAGCTCGGACAGCATCTTTGATCTCGCCCGCGTGTTTCGCTATCCAGTTTAGAGATTTGTTATGGGTACGCCGGTACTCCTCCAATACTTGCACGGCTCGATTAGTTGCCACGACGTCAGACACCCGAGTCGCCGTGAGAATATCATCTGCAACCGCAGCGACTAAGCTGTAAATTGGCCGCCTCCTATTGAAGAACCGGCGTTCGTCCGCGCTACACCACTTTGTGCCAAATTGAGCCTCGAGATCTCGGACAGCTCTGGCGCCATCTAAGCCGGTCGACCATTCTTTCCACAAGTCCGGCACAGTAGCCAGACCCCGCCGAAGTTTATACTTTGGCCAATCACTTTGCACGTCACTAGCTACTGTCGAAACTGACGGCACTACATGAGCGGTATCGCCATCGCCTTCGCGCCCACCAGATAGAAGCTGAACTTGTACGACAGCAGTGCCGCCTTGCAGAGGAGCCAACACGCGCATTACGTCGCTGAGGCTACCTTGAACCGTCTGCATGGTCGTGTAGACTTGAGCTAAAGAACTTTTGAAATCCTGGTGTAGCCCGTCGATTTTGGCGTTTAACACCGGCACAGCTTTCTGAAGACGCTGTTCAGTTGGATCTTCCATTGAGTCAACCGCTTGCATAGCCTCACGTTTAAATTCCGTGAACTCCCGAGATTGAAATATGCTGTGCTGCCAAATGGGGTGTGTTGGTGCGGATTTCTGCAAGAATACAGCATCCTGGAGGACGACCTTACGGAGATATTGAAGCAACTCGAGAAAACCTCCGGCCGCAAGCGATTGTTCCGCTGTTCCTGAAGCAATGGCCTGTTGACAAACCTCCACCTGCGGAAATACCATATTCTGCAACGCTAGCGGGGGATCAACCAAAGCTCGGGCAACAAAAAAGCTCCCAATACTTGGTTCAAAACCGGCAAGTGTGCGCATCGCCTGTCTCGGAAGAGATGTGAGGTAGCATTTCTCCATTGATTGGCCGTTCCACCGGCCCAAACGACGAATCTGGGACTCACTTGCGCCTCCTAGGTCCGCCATACGCGATCCGGATCCGCGGCCAACGTGCGTTTTAGCTTTGCTGTGGACGCCGACATGTTTCAACGCCGCTGTGATAGCTGCGTTGTGAACTTTGTACGACATTGGTTTCGTGGGGTTTTTACCTGTTTTTAACAGCTTTACCGGATACCAGTGCTCTGAAGACGTAAAGTCGGGAAATGCCTCGCCATCCACATGCCAACGCCAAAACAAGTAAAATCCAAGAATTCCATGGGGGCAGATCTCGACATGCTTATTGCGCATACATGCGCCGACTTCAATGCGCCCGACTTGGTTGGTTTTACCTTGCCGCATCACCATAACCAGAGCCCTGCATGGCGTGTAGCCCTCGTTTTCGAGAACAATCGAGTGTAAATCTGCCAATTCCATCATCCGTGCCGACTCTCCTCTCATAAGGGCGTAGTGGCTCAGTAGAAAAGCGACCAAATTTCGCAAGTTTTTGCCTGAATCGCGTGCCGGTGTCCAGAAATACCGAGCTATCTGCTTAACTTGATCGATTGTCGTATAGCCATCCAGTAGTGTATCAGCTCCACGGTCTTCAAAATTTTTTCGCTTCCTCTCATCTTCTTCGTACTCTGTCAACTTCAATAGGGTCGTCACAGCTTCGTCCCGGGGGGAAGGATTACTGTTCACTTTTGAGCGAGATTGCTGCTTCCATAGGTCAACCATCGCAGCAACGTAGGAGTTCACAGTAGAACGTCCGACGGTTTCAATTCTGTCGCTGGGTGTACTTCCACTCTTGTGGCGCTTGGTCCGGCCAATTACGCGCTCTTGTAGGAAGAGATGAAGCTTCTCACCAGTAACTGTAAACCGGGTCAGGTCATTAAATGCTGCGCCTTTTTCCGAGCACCAGTCTAAGAACTCCTGCTGCCGACTGTTGTATGCCCTCTGCGTGTTCTTAGGTCGAAGGGTAGTGGCCTTCTCGTAGGTCCGCTGGACAGACTCCTTCAGAGCGACCTGCATTCGAGCCTCTTCCTCCGTACTAGTCATTGCTCGTACGCAGCTCCACAGACAGATCCAGGTCGCTACGCCGCCACGAGATTGAAAGCGGACGCGCCACCTCCACCTGCTGTGCCGTGTTGCGCTTGTCGCGGAACACCAGCACCACAGATCCACGGAAGCCACCCGCAAAAGACACACCGGGGCCGCGTGCTGCCCTGCGCTCGATTTTCTTCTTGTGTGCTATCCTCTAGCGACTTGGGCCCTAGCCGCAATTAGACATAAAATTTTGTCCAACCAACATCTAGAAGACCCAAGGCCAAATAAGCGGTTATTTTTCCCATCAAAACGTGAGATAACTACAATGATTTGACCGGAAGCCGCCTGTGCTGACCTGTCCCGGTCCGGGCCCCAGTGGTGATAATATCAATTAGCTGTCATGCTGCGGGTAATCCAACTTGTGCGACGAGCAGCTCGTGTTGCACGGGCCGAACGAGATGTGTTGTTGTCTTGCACTCCGTTGGCGTGTGCAGATGACTGGTCACCCCGGCGGCTCGTTGTGTACCGCGACTTGCAGCCCTACCGCCACGGCTACCTCTTCCAGCACCACCACGCCCTCCACTTCTAGCCGCACCACGCCCCATACCCCGTGGGCCTTTGCCACCACGATTGAAAGATGCGCGCACACTCCGGCGGACTGTGCGACTAGCGCCTTGACTTGACTGAGCTACTGGTGGGGCAACCAACTGAACTGGGTTCGGGAGCACAAGATCTCCGTGGGCGGGAGGCACAGCACGTCGTGCTGATATGTCGGTAAGTAGCTGTACGTAGCGGCGTGAGATTTGCTCGATCGTTAAGACAAAGGCAGCTACACTCGGGTGAGGCGCTCCAATCCCCGCATTCAGCTCACGGTTGAACCTTTCGAGAGAGTTGTTTGTCCTGCTCACAATGCGCAGGTCCATGCCGTACATGTTCCACACACCGACCGGAAAAAATGAGACGGTTTCAAACGAAATGATGCTTAGGCGCCATTTGGAGTTTTCGAGATAATCGCGCTTGAAGTTGACCAATCAATTTTTGGAAATAACTGGACATCAACATTTCAAAAGTGAAAAACACATACACAAAGCGTAAAAATACTCTTATTCGAGAGCTTTTAGCGCGAGATTTCCGATAATATACCATACGTTAAAATTGAAGAAATATTGAGGTCACACGCCCCAAATAAAATCGGGAATGTAGGGGGTCCGAAAATGGAGATAATTTTTCTAGACCAATGTCACTCCGCGAGTTCTCAACATTTCGAAGCGTTCGATAGCTTAAACGACGCCCAAGATACGCCTCTTTCGATTGATGCGGTTAAATCGCGATTCGTACTTAGGTTCGTAAGCATCATTTCGTTTGAAACCGTCTCAAATGGTGAGCCAGGGACGACGAAAGTACCGCCAGAATTGCCCCCACGTCAGCGTCGAGTACGTGATACCCGCCGTGTTACATCGTGACATAATAAATGAAGTCACGTAGTTGATGCCCAACGGATCGACGTGCGCTGGATTCACAACCGTAAGCATGTCAAATACGCCAATCTCCATAGCGATTGTGACCTCTTGCTGACGAATCCTCAGCTTCAACATTCGGCGGCGGATGGCCTGCTTGAAGTGGAACAAGCACTCGATCACCCTGGCGTCCGGGAATTGACTCGTCACAGAGTCGATTAGGGAACCTCAAAGTCGCTGACGACGTTGGCAGGTTGAAGTCGGCCACCCGTACAATCATTCATGAACGTGATCATTTTGCGGTACACGAGCGCCGTTTTTCCAGTCGTGAGTACGTAGAAGCATGGAACAAACACGTCACTCGCTGCGTCACTCACCATCAGCACAACGCACTGATAAAGAACCTTGGTACACACCGAAATGTTTCATCGATGAACATCTGTGTGCCAGGGTACCGGAGGAGTTCGAGGAGGCGAGGGTGACCCCACCCAATAATTCTCTGCAGGCGGTCACCCTCCATGAAGATGTGGTGGAACTGAAAGAAATTCAGAGTCGTCCCTCTGACGAGACTTTGCGGGACCACTTCAATCATGCCGTGTACGTTACGTAGGCGACGAGTGCGGTAAACGCGCTGCATCACTTGATATAGCGTCAATCCTTGAACAACCACATTGTCGTCTCGAACAAAGAACGCCTCTCTAACCAACATCCAGATCTGTTGAGGAGTCTGGGCTCTCTGTACACAACTACGGAAAATAGTGCCCCTAGAAATCGCCATTAGCCGATTTGCCATGCAATACCTTAGCTCGTTCAAATATATGACTTAGGTAGCATTTTTATACAATTTTTTACTGGGATAGCAATGGCTGAGTGCGAATCGTTCGGAAGGCTGCACTGCTGACGCAATGGAAGTTGAATGCTGTATATGCATCAACCGCCGAAAAAAGTGAGTGACATCGGTCATCAATTTAAAGTTTTAAATAAAAGCAAGGTTGCTGCGCTTTTGCTGGGAGAATGTTTTCCATGTGTGGAGAAATGGAAGATTCGTCAGCTGCGGGTACCGAAGAAAGAGGAATAAATGGACCGAGTTTGTCCAAACTGGCAGTTTTGGGCCAGAAGACTCGGAAGCTATGAATTTCGTTGCTTTAGCCATGTCGCCGGTAGAATTCGGAAGTATTTGGTGAACATGTACATGTTCCGTATCAACTTCAGCCTGTGACGGGTAAATCCCTTCCAGACCGTGAGCTAGAGGGTCAACAAGTACATGTTGTCGGTAAATTTCTCCAATTCCTTTTCGTTTCACTTGCAGCAGTCCCAGATCCAACGTATTCTAATACTTTAAAAGTGGCTCGCCAGGGGGTTGATGGCTCGGGGCTTCTTGTTCAGCTTGTTTACATAACCCACCCAAGCTCTGAGCATGGGGGTCGCAAAGGTACCCTCTCCAATCTCACTGAATTTCAGTAGCTTGAAAATGTCGTCCGAGGTTTCCCCCATAGAGAACCACCTCTCCTTCAATGCCATCAATTTTCTCGGCAAAATGATTAGTTTCATATTTTGGCATGTGAGGGCAACCTACGTGTTTGTTGTTGTTTTTTTTAAGAAAAAAAACACTGCTCCCCGGTCGTGTCTTCCAGTAGGGCTGAGACGCCCCTCAACCTCAGAGGCAGTGCGAAGACACCGAAAACGGAAGGAATCGCCACGAAAGCGACGAAAACCGAAGAGAGGACATTATCAAGCCATGGAAAGCTGAGAAACGTGTTCAAGAAAACACCAATCTGGCCAAAACATTGGCGACGGACCCCAACGTTTCCGACACGGTTGCCAAGAGCTCGAGAAGTATCCCCAAGAAGACCGTTGATCGAGTCCGGGCATTCTTCATGAGAAACCCGTCGATGACGCGCGGCCTGGATAGGTACCAGAAAGATCAGCTCATTTACTTTCTGGCGCTATTGATGAGTATTGGCGCATTGGCTTCGCTAAACTGAAAAACTTACGAGCCAGTTTTCGTTTTGTTTAGTGTAAGACAGTTTTAGACCAAAACGTTATCAGCCCTAACCGATTGGCGATTTTGCACCTGTCACAGGCGCAGACTGACCGCAAACTGTTTCCATACTTTATTCAAGAGTGTTTTGGCTCTCATGATTTGCTTCGCGGAACCAGCTGTTTGTTTGACCTCCTCTTCTCGTGCTCCAAATTAGTTGTACCACAATGACAGTTTTACTATGAGAGTGCCTACGTTTTGCGGAATGCTAGCTGAAGGCACTTAATGACCAGCCTAACGCTGCTTCGTCGAGATCCGGCATCTGCAGTACAGCCGCGGCATCTGAGAAGTGTTGTCGCTGACATGTTACGTGCTCGGTAACACTGTACGCCCCATTGGGCTGCCGATCATCCGTCGTAGCAAGACGAGTCCTCGGCTAAATGAATACTCATTTCGGCATCTAGTTCAACAGGCTGTACATGGAACAGTCTAGCTCGCGATAGTTTAGAGACCGTTTTGGTCTGTTTGGAGCATAAACTGAAACTGTGGGAAACGTTTCCGTCAGTATTCCGTTTTGGCGAAACGTTATCAGCCCTACAATCGGTCGACCTCGTCTTTCATTGCGTCCGTGACGTCAACCGGACGACGCGGTTCTTCAACACCACCGTTGCAGGTGTGCGGCACAAAGTTGGTGAACACTTTTCTTGACAAAATGAAGTCCACCTTGCCATTGCACTTCGGACGACGTCGGTAGAAGCTGCAGCGAAAAGCAATCGTTCGCGACGACTCCCTGACTTTTGTATACTGAAAGCCATTAAGCTGGATCACTGTTGGCTGCAGCGTCGTGACGTCGTTGACGGTTAGCACGTCACCGCTGACCAAGCCGAAGTCATCAGGTCCGGTTGGCATAGCCGTTCGACGCTCTCGTTGCGCTATCGCGTCGTTAGCTTGTCCAAGACCATCGAAATGACAGCGTCGCTCGAAGCGACGCTGTCATTTCGATGGTCTTGGACATCCTCGTCTTCCCCGTGGTCATCTTCGTCTCCGTCACTGCTGTCCAAAGAGAGGTGGCCAGGGTGGTATTGGTGGTCGTCGCTTTCAACTCCGCGGTTGGAGGACGATGCAACGTGCTGGTACTCTGCACGCGAGAGTTTGGTCGTCACAGTGCTGATTTCAGCCAAGATCCGTCAGGCCGTCAGTACCGGAACTTCCGATACCCCGCCGGCGCGTGCCCGACTGGCAACGCAACCTATTTTATTTACAGATAGACAAACTCGTAGCAGCCGACGCTGTTGACTAACTAACAATACACGCTCTACTCGAACACGTCCGCGTTGAACAACTTCGTCGCCCTCTCAACCACTTGGACGTACACCACCACTGTGCCCGTCCTTACTTCGCAGTCCACAGAAGACTCGGAGTGCCAACTGCCCTTCTGTCCGTCGTCCAACACGCGCTCAGCAGCACGTCTACCGAAGCAGCCGTTTGTTCGTCTCGTGCAACTCGCTCCCGAGTTGCGTTCGTCGTCAAGTCACTTGCGTCCTTGCCGGCGAGTTCCAGAGTGAGCTCGACGCTCGAGTTCGTGAGGCACGCGCCCGCCGCACACGTGCTGCCGATCCTGGCGACACGAGGTCTCCAAGGTCCGCAGGGGTTCAACGTCCCACTCATTCCTACTCGGCCGCTCCTGTCCTCCGTCTCCCATCGTCACAATCCAGCTCAGGCCGCTCGTCTGATTCAACTCATCACACGACTTCCTCATCTGAAGGGTATTCCACGACCCTTCCGTCAACGAAAAGTCGCTCATACTCATGGACCGACACCCAGCGACTCGTGGTGCGTCCATCTTTCGTCCTCCACAGGCGTGCGTCTCCCGTCGTCCATCGGGCGACGTCACCCCGGGGCGCCAACTCATACTCGAGCACGTACTGTCCAGCGCGATTTCGCCGCCGTCTGCGTCGTCGCTCCACCAGCAGTCCACGTTCGTCATCTGCGTTGCTCGCACCCGCAACTGCTGCACGACTTCGTTTCGCGCCGCCAGCACTCTTGACTCGTCCAGCGGCCGTCGCCGTTGCTCCAGCAGTCGTCGCTGTCGCCGTGCCAGGCTGGGATCGTTCGCGCTGATCTTCATCAGCCAGCTGGTCGTCTATGTCGCTCGCAACTTGCTCCAGTAGGCTCGTAGGATAGTGGTAACTAACCATGAAAGACTCGTGTGCTATCACCGTCTCCTTCTTACCCGCCTTGTCCATCCGTTCGAGCACGTGGTTCTCGTAACCAGCGGGCTCCGCCACACGCAACGGGCCCATCCATTGGTGGACAAATTTAGTCGCCGTCCGTCCTCGCGGCGGGTTGTGTACCCAGACAAGATCTCCCGGTCGGAATTCGCGCCGTCGTCTCACTTTCCGATTGTAGTAGCGTGCCTGCCTCTCTTGCTCTCGCTGCCGGGCCTGTTCGGCGCACTCGTGACTCTTCTCCATGGCCACTAACAACTGCTCGTGATACTTCTGCAGGTCGCCAGCTTCGCGCACTTTGGTTCGTCTCAACAGCTCGTTCGGGTGGCGCAGCTTTCGCCCCATCATCAGCTCGTTCGGCGAAAGTGCCACAGTAGAGTGCTTAGCGCTATTGTACGCGTAGACTGCAAATTTAACGTACAGGTTCCAATCGTCTTGCCGCTCCTCCGTCATGAACGTGCTAACGCAATCTTTCCAGGATCGATGGAAGCGCTCAACAAGACCCACAAGCTGCGGCCGGTAGGGGACTGGGTTCACCTGCCGCGCTTGAAGCAGCTCCACCAACTTGTCGATCACTTCACCTGCCATCTCTGGAGCGCCATCTGTCAACAGCTCGCGAAATGCACCGAACCTGAGCACGACCTCTTCCATAAGGAACGTTGCTACGCTCACGGCAGTGTGCGTCTCCACGCAGCAAGCCACAGCGTACCTCGTGACGTACTCGACAGCAGCAATAACATATCGATCACCTCCTGTAGCAATGGGGAGCGGTCCGGCAACGTCCAATGCCCACCGATCGCCTACGTCGCCACCACGAATGCTTCTCAGCGGCGGGATGACTTCTCGAGGTCTCGCCTTCCTGCTGCCACACTCAGGACAGCCGCGCACCCAGCGCTTTACTTCAGACTGTAATCTAGGCCACCAATAGAGCTGCGAGATTCTACCATACGTGTGGGGTCCTCGTAGATGTCCACTCCACACTGATCCATGCATCTCTTTGAACACGGCTGCCTATAACGCAGGTGGCAGCACGACTCGCCAGCCATGCGCCGTCGCCGCCGTGACCAAGCCGAACCGTGTCTCGATTTTCATGCCACGGTACGTGCCGTCCTTCATCAACTGCTGCACGAACTTACTGCTCTTTTGAGCCGCCACGATCTCTGTGTCTGTCACCTGCAGCGTGTATGGTGCGGCAGGGTCGTCATCATCGTCAACAAGTTCGTCGCCCGCGTCACCGCCACGTGCTGGTTCACCACCTTTGTCGCCACTGCCGTTCGTCGCACCCGACGCCTTCTGCGTCCCAAGCAGCTGGATCGTTACGTTCTCGGCTCTCTTCGTCGTCTTCGCAGGTTTTGCACCCCTCGGCTTCTTCGCTACCGTCGTGGGCTTCGCACCCTGCGCCGTGGTTGGCGCAATCGCCTCCCTGTCGCGCTGCATCGGCATCTTGGCCTGCTCGGGACCCTCGTTCGTCATCACTGCGTTCTCGTTCGTCGCCGGCGCCGTCATCACGTCGTCGTTCGTCACCGACACCGTCACCGCGTCTTCATTCGTCATAGCAGCCGTCACCGCGTCGTCGCCAGCTACTGGCTGCCGCACTGGTTCGTCACGCCCGTTCACAGTAGCCACTGCACGCTCGCCGGGCTCTCGCTGCTCGTCTCGCTCTCGGATCCGTGCACTGCGTCGTAATGTAGGCGCTGCCGCTGCTTGACGCTTCCTGCGCTGGTCCGCCGTCTTGCCCGTCTTGCCCGTGGCGCTGCCCGCGTCCATGTCAGCTGTGGACTTGCTCGTGTCCTTGTCCGTCGTCGAGGGCGAGTCAACAGCGTTCGCGTTCGTCATTTGGGGCTCGTTCGGTATCAACAGGGGCTCATGTAGCGGCGGATTCGCCGTCGGCATTGGCTCCGTCATCCCCAGGGGCTGCGTACTCAACATAGGATCGTTCGTCGTCGAGGACGCCACTGCCGCCGCCGTTGTCAACTGGGGCTGCTTCTCCGTCGACAGGGGCTCTGGAGTCGGCACGGACTCCATTATCATCAAGGGCTCTGAGGGCGCGCTCACTGCGTGCACGTCACTGCCGCTGTTCGTCACTTCGGCGGTACTCATCGCGCCACGCGCTTCCACCATACTACCCGCGTTAGCCACGATGCTGTCGTTCGTCATGCTCACCGTGGCCGTCGAGCCGTCGTCGGCCACTCCGTCGTCCTTGGTTACTTCGTCGTCGTGCTTCGCCTCCTCGTCGTCCGACACTCGTTCTCCGTCCATCGGCGCCGCCTCGCCGTCTGCCGGCGTCTGCGTCGCTCCTGCTGTCGTCACAGGTGGCGTGGGCTGTTCGCGCCGCCCTAATGCTGCTCGAACCGCTGCTGGCACCTTCGGGACCGCAGCCGGCGCTCGGGATAAGGCATCAGCAACAACATTCAGGGCGCCTGGTCTGTACTCCACGTTGAACTCGTACTCCTGCAACGTGAGGCTCCATCTGTGTAGTCTGCCCGCAAAGTTCGCCTGCGTTATCAGCCACCGCAAAGCAGCATGATCAGTTATAATCGTGAACACACGCCCGTACAGGTACGGTCGGAACTGCTTCACTGCCCACACCACAGCGGAGCACGCCAACTCTGTGATCGAATAGTTCGACTCCGCGCGATTGTTGACCTTACTCGCGTATGCAATGGGCTGCCACCCACGCCCGTGGTCTTGCTGCAGGCACGCTCCGAGGCCGAACTTGCTGGCGTCGGTCACAAGCCTGAAGGGTCGCTCAAAGTCTGGATACAGCAGCACCGGTTTCGTAGTCAACAGCAACTTAATTCTCGAAAATGCGAACTCTTGCACCTCCGTCCACTGCCATTGTACGTCTTTCTTGAGTAGTCGAGTCATAGGCTCTGCGATCGAGCCGAACGCAGGGATAAATCTTCGGTAGTAGCCTGCGAGATGCACGAATCGGCGCACTTCGTCAGGGTTCGTGGGTCGCGCGAATTCCGTCACCGCAGTCACCAGCCGATCCAGCGGTTGCACGCCTTCAGCACTCAACATGTGGCCCAAATACTCCATCCTCTCCGTCGCGAACACACATTTCTTCAGCTTGAGCGTCAAGCCAGCTGCTGACAGATGCTCAAGCATGCTGGCCAGCTTGACCACATGCTCGCCAACACCGCCCATCGAGAAGACGATGATATCGTCAAGGTAGACTAGACAGGTTGTCCAGGTTAGTCCTCGTAGCACGCCGTTCATCAGGCGCTGAAAGGTCGCGGGGGCATTAGACAATCCGAAAGGCATCCGCCTAAACCGAAACAAACCGCGCTTCGTGATGAACGCGGTCTTGTCGCGATCACCTTCGGCCACCAGCACTTGCCAATAACCCGCACGTAGATCTAGCGTCGTAAAGAGTCTAGCACCGCCAAGAGACTCTAACGTCTCGTCAATTCGAGGAAGGGGGTAGACGTCCTTCTTCGTAACAGCATTTAGGGCCCTATAGTCGATGCAAAACCTGATGGATCCGTCCTTCTTGCGGACAAGAACCACCGGGAAGCCCCACGCGCCCTCGCCTGGCTCAATGACTCCTGCGCTCAACATCGTGTCCACGTTCTCATGGACAATCGCGTCCTCCGTCTGCGCTTGTCGGCGACGTCTCATCATGATCGGTGCTGCGTCACCGGTGTTGATGTGGTGCTCCACATTCAACGTCGTAGCGGGTGGACAGTCTCCCTTCGCGTTCGTCAGCTCACGGTAGGCCCTCAGCAACTTAAGAATCAATGCACGTGCTTTCGGATCAGTCGTTCCCATGTTCAGGTTTTCCTCATCATCGAGCGGCGTCTGTCCGTCACCGAGCTCGTCTATCCACGTTCTCAACCTCTCCTCGCTCAGTTCGTCATGCATCTCTAGTATGGCGATGTCGGAGTCCACCGGGACCCATACACCCAGCTGCTGCTTGCTCGGCAATCGCACTTGGCCGCCATGCACATTGATCACAGGCACCAGCGCCTTGCCACCATGCACCTTGGTGACTGCTGCCGCCGTCAATACCGAGCCGAAGTCGCCAGTGGGCAAGAAGATGCCCTCCTCGCCATCTGGAGCTGCTACCGACACCTCTATCGGCTGCACCGCTTGCCGCTGCAACTTAGTGGCGCCCACTAATCTCACTCTCGCCCCATGGCCGTCATCCGCCGCGTTGCACGTCCTAAACGGAAGCACTACGAGCTTCTCGCGGTCACCGTACCGCACTTCCTTACACCTGAAGTCAATGCTGGCCTGGTGCCGCTCCAGGAAGTCGACGCCGACCAAGAACTCGTTGCTGCAGCCATCGATGATGCACGCCTCCATTGTCATCAGCTTGCCGAACACATTGCGCATCTCGAAAGACCACACGCCCACAACGTCGAGTAGGAACCCACCGATGCCCTCAATGAAATCAACAGGAGCGGGCTTGTTCACGCGCTCGCCTCTCATCATCCAGTCGATGCCAGCGACCGTGTACTGCGCGCCGCTGTCGATCTTGATGGCCTGCTGCTTGCCATCCACCAACACTACCGCCGTCGGGAGCCCATCGCTGGCCTCGACCACGTCCATCGTCCCAGTAGTCGTCACCACGTCTCGGCGCTGCACCAGATTGACACGAGCTCCACCATGCGCACGCCGCTCGTCATGGCCACGATGCAGCTGTCGCCGCCGCTCCAGATCTCGCCACGCCTCATGTCGTCGCTGCTGCCGCCGCACACGTTGCTCATTGTCGAGCTCGGCGACTGCACGTTCTACATCATTACCTTCACGCGCCTCTCGCGCTGCTCGCCTGGCGGCACGGCGCTGCTTTGCTTCACGTCGTGACTGCTTGGCAGCCGACCGCACCTTGGCTACAGAGCCAAGCGCCGTCACTACTTCGTTCGTGAGCTCCAAGCCGAGCCCCGCCATCTCGCTCTTCGTCTCCTCGGGCGACATCTCCTCGGGCGGCGTCTCCTCGCCTTCCTCAGTCATTGGCGCACCCGTCGCCAGCGTGTCGCCTTCCTCAGCCTTCGCCTCGTCCTCCATGCACTCGTAGACGGCCGACACGGTGCTGGCAGCGCTCACCGAAGCCACCGCCGCCTCATTTCCATCTCGTTCGTCGTTCACGTTGCTCTCGTCCGTCGTGTAGCGGTAGCGGAGGGCCGACATGCTTGGCCTCACCGTCGTCACATACCTCGTCGCTCGCTCGTCGTCTCGGGACTTGAGTTCATCTTCCAGTCGAGCCATGGCAGCCATTCGCACCGCCGCCACACTCCCGTCAATGGACAGCACCTTCACGCCGCCCGTCACATCACCACTGTCAGCAGACATCGTCGCCGCTGCCGCCGACTCGTTCAACCCGCGCGCCTCGTTCATCTCCGTAGCCGTCACCAGCCACTGGGGAGTTTGTCGCGTCTCCGAACGACGTAATCCCCCTACGCCGTTCGCTCTTCGTTTCCCTGGGGTTTCTGTTCACGGCGCCTCCTCAGGTACTCCTCGTTACGTTTACGAGCATCGTCGTCAGGACACTCAGCTGCGATGTGCCCGAAGTGACGGCACGCGTAGCATTGCACACCGAGTTGCCGAGAAGCGGGCTTCTCGTTCGTTGAAGCGTCACTCGCCTTGACCTGCCGTGTCGCCGCCTTCGTCCTGCGCACCGCACTCTTCCGCTTCTTGGCAGGTGCTGGCGCGTGGGAGACAACTGTTCCCTCATCCTCGTCGCTCTCCTCTTCGTACTCGTCGGCGGTGGCCACTGCCATACTGACCTTGGCCTTCTTATCGGCCTTGGCCGGCACCATACGTCTCGCAGCAGGCGGTTCTGCAGCGCGTGCCGGACGGTCACGTTTCACGCTCTTCTTCGCCCAGTAGCGCCCATTCCACTGGCGCCCAGCGGGTATGTCCCATGTGCCCGTGAACTTGTTCCAGACGCCCTGCGGATTTGAGAAGTGCGCCAGATCCAGGTCTTCCATCGACGCGCCTGTCGTCAGATCCGCGGGACCAGTTGCCCCAATGCCCGGAATCGCCATCAGGGGTCCCGTCGTGCCGTTCATCGGAACCATGTACGGGTTCGGGGCCGTAGCCCACGCCTGGCCAATGTTCAACATACCGCGCGCCACGTTGTCGATGGGGTCATCTATCTCGGTGGTCTTGTCAACTGCTTCTTCGAGTGTTCTCGGCCGCGGCGCCTGCTTCACCAGCTGCCGGGTCGTCTTTTCCAGGCTGCGGTAAAACTGAGCAAGCAACACACGCTCGCTCACCCTGTTCTGGCCGCACAGATCTCGCAGTCCAGCCGCGAAGTCAGCGAAGGTCTCGCCCGGCATCATGCGGCGTTGGCTCACGCGCCACTCAGCAGCCGAGCGATCAGGACGCTCGCCATACCGCCTCACCAGCGCTGCCTTCAGGTTCGTCCATGTCTTCTCTCCGTCGCGTACTTCTTGGTCCATCTGCACCCACCAGCGTGCAGCGTTGCCTTGTAGCTTGTTACCGAGGATGTAATAGAGCTCATTGTCCGTCCAATCGCCACTTCCTGCTAGTCGAGCGCCTTGCAGGGCCAGATCAACACGTGCAATCCACGTGGACACAGACACCGTCAGGGAAGGCTGGAACGTCGGCAGCTCCAGGTCACAGATCGCGCGTCGTCGGTTTCGAGGTGTCTGTCGAGGTGCAGCTGCGGGTGGAGGAGCTGGTCGTGGGGTCCACCGGCACCGCCGTCATCATGCTCGTCGTCCGTGTCGGAGTCGTCAGGGTCGCTGCCGTCTCCGCCGTCAGGATCGTCACCATGTCCGCTGCGTCGCCCGAAGACTGTCGGTGCCGCGACTGGCTGCGCCGTCGCCGTGCGTGTCGTGACTGGTGGCGGTGTATGCCGTGCACGAGTACTCGTCGTCACTGTACCCGTCGTCGTCGGCGAGTCGCTCGTGGCCGTGCGCCCTCTAGTGTCCGTGCTCCGCTGCGTCTCCAGCTCGTTCATGCGCGTCTCCATCCGATCCATGGACGAGACCAGCTGCAGCAGCGCCGTTGTGAGTGTCGTCATCATGGCGGGGTTGGTGGCGTCAGCCCTGGTGTCGCCGCTCTCACCGCTTTCTCCGTCAGCGGCCACTTCGCGATCTTGGGGCGGGTTGTTCGTGCCCGAACCCGACCCGTCGCCGTCGCCATCGTCGCCTCCGTTCGTCTCTTCATCGGCGTCCCGCACCCGAACCCTAGGCGCCTCACGTGCGCCCGGTATTCCAGAAGTCGCCGTCGCACCGTCACTCGTGGTCGTGCCGGCCGATACGGTAGCCGTCATCGTCCGCGCCATGTCGTCGCTCACCGCGGCCGAGATGCAGTCCTGGTCGCTCGTATCTTCACTTGTAGGCCCCTGTATGACCACCATGCAACGTGCTGGTACTCTGCACGCGAGAGTTTGGTCGTCACAGTGCTGATTTCAGCCAAGATCCGTCAGGCCGTCAGTACCGGAACTTCCGATACCCCGCCGGCGCGTGCCCGACTGGCAACGCAACCTATTTTATTTACAGATAGACAAACTCGTAGCAGCCGACGCTGTTGACTAACTAACAATACACGCTCTACTCGATCACGTCCGCGTTGAACAACTTCGTCGCCCTCTCAACCACTTGGACGTACACCACCACTGTGCCCGTCCTTACTTCGCAGTCCACAGAAGACTCGGAGTGCCAACTGCCCTCCTGTCCGTCGTCCAACACGCGCTCAGCAGCACGTCTACCGAAGCAGCCGTTTGTTCGTCTCGTGCAACTCGCTCCCGAGTTGCGTTCGTCGTCAAGTCACTTGCGTCCTTGCCGGCGAGTTCCAGAGTGAGCTCGACGCCCGAGTTCGTGAGGCACGCGCCCGCCGCACACGTGCTGCCGATCCTGGCGACACGAGGTCTCCAAGGTCCGCAGGGGTTCAACGTCCCACTCATTCCTACTCGGCCGCTCCTGTCCTCCGTCTCCCATCGTCACAATCCAGCTCAGGCCGCTCGTCTGATTCAACTCATCACAACGATATAGACGAGCCGTCATCGTCGCTGTCGTAGTTGGGCTCGCGGTCGCCGTACACGGGAGACAGGTAGCCAGCATCGCTGTCATCCGAATCGCTTGACAGATCGATAACTTCAACGTCGGAGTTGAAGCCGAACTCCCAATCTTGGTCGAACTCGCCGACAGCAGACGAACTTGAGCTGCCCGGGGCGCATCCTACGTTGTGATGCCGGTGGAACCACGTGCATGACGGCTTGACGTGCGCGGTCAGTTTCGCTAGCCCAAACATGGACCTTTTCTCTTCCTTTTATTTGCTGGTAGTTGTAGTTAATCTCCGTGAACCAAGGTGGGTAATGTTGAGTTTTCATAGCAGTAATTGCGGAAAACCAATACAGGTAGCCATCCTTATAGCGCACACAGCCGAAGCTTAGCGAATAACTCACACTACAATGGACTGTACTCGAAAAAGCACTAAAGGCGACACGCAAGTTCACAGTTCTTCGATTCCTGCACTCACCAATCCAGAGGAATCTGACTTTCTCTCTAGATCTAGTGATGATGCAACCAATAAATGATCCTATGAGGCCGCCACTAAATCCTGTTCTGTTGAGAAGAATAGTATCGTTTTAGAAACTCTCTGCACTTATTAAAACCACATGCACAAACCGTTCTAGCTTTAAATACGTCGCTGCGTCATTAAAGACCGCGACAACTCTCATTAAAACGATAAAAAAAAATAACTGGATTTGTAATTTATGATATCGGGTTTGAGTTTCATCCATTATCAAGCTTTAGAGATGATAAAATTGATCACTTTCGTCGGGATGAGGAGTGACCGAGTCTAAAATAACACTGTTTTTTTTTATTTGGCCCCGCTTGGATCTTATGGCCTAACAGGAACAGATCTGCAGCTTCGGGTCCATATCAAGTTGAGTAGTTCGAATGATCCATCGGGGCTTAGAGTACAGTCTCCAGCTAAGGACATTTCTGCAATCAGGAAGTCCGAGATAATTGACGACGCACGATCCCGGGCCTTAGTGGAGAGCTTGGTGAGCACACGGACGACAACCGTTAGCCGAAAGATGGCACTTCTACTTGTGAGCAGAGATGTGGTCAGGATAGTCAGGCTACAAGTATGAAGCAATTGTCTGGCAAGTCTTTTTTCTTAGAGAAACGTGCTACAGCGGTCGTTGTGCCATTCCTTCTCTTCTACTTACTTCGGAACTTTGGCTCCAATGCTGGACCAGGTTTGGCCGGCGAAGAAGTCCTTGGACTTGATGGTCTTGGTGAACCAGTCCCCGAGCACAACTCCACCGAACATCGGCAGCTGCGAGACGCCTCCGGACGGACCCAAGGGCAAGACCATCATTTCCGTCGTCGCGCCAACGAACGGATTCGTGAAGGCAGGCTGCTTCTTGCGGATGACAGCAATGAGCTCGCCAGCGAGGAACTTCCCCTGCTCTCCAGCGATGAAGGCCATCTTCGGAGTCGGGTGGTTGCAGACGTCGCCCAGAGCGAAGATGTTCGCGTACTTGACGCCTTCGAGCTGCAGCTGAGCGTTCACCTTGACCGCCCCTCGTCCCGTCACCAGAGAGGGGTCCATGTCCTGTACGAGATCAGCCACCGGGTGGAATCCACCGCACAGCAGCTGAATGTCCGCCTCGATCGTGGTGCCCTGGTTCGTCTGAAGCGTGCGACGTTCGAAGCCGTTGCCGCTCAGACGCTCAGTCAGTCGCTCGCCCAGGATCACTTTGACGCCGAGTTGGGCCAGCGACGCGTTCAGTTTGTCGTAGAACTTCTCGCGCAGGTTGCTGCTGGAAATGAGTCTCGAGTTCGCGTCGATGATCGTCACCGTCTTGCTCGGGTGTCGAGCCTTGATCTCCGCGGCCACTTCGCAGCCTACGGAGCCTCCGCCCACCACGACGATGCTGTTAGCTCTCTCGATGTG
Source organism: Phytophthora melonis (assembly GCA_024211575.1). Taxonomy (NCBI): domain Eukaryota; phylum Oomycota; class Peronosporomycetes; order Peronosporales; family Peronosporaceae; genus Phytophthora; species Phytophthora melonis. The sequence goes on from JAMXKT010000034.1 coordinate 137,572, forward strand.
GCCACGAACCTCCCGCAGCTTCGCTTCGGTGATCGAGCGAGCGAAGTCCTGGCTGTTTGGCTTGATGGGCACCGAGTAGGAGCTTCCCGTGGCGAGCACCAGGTAGTCGAAGCGCAGGCTGGTCTTCGAGGGACTCTCCCTATCGTTAGCGTCGATCGCGTGGTAGAAGACCTGGCTGCTTTCGGCCGAAATCTGGGTCACCACTCCACGTACGATGCGCGCGAACTTAGCCGCGCTCTTGGGGATGGCGTTGTCGTAAGGGACGAACATCTTCTTGGTGTAGGCCTCGTCGACGTAGGCGCGGGGGGCACCGACGACGTGGTAATAGTACGACTGCTTCTCGATGAGGACGACTTCCGTGTTGTCGCCCGCTGAGAGGTTCTTGGCCAGCGTCTGAGCAGTGTTGATACCACCCGGGCCGCCTCCGACAATAACGATGCGCGTCATGTTTTTCTTGGAAGAGTTGTGTTGCAAGTGCGGTTAAGTCGGCAAATTGAATTGTGGGATTTGTTCTCCACTGTCAAAAGCATCGCTGTCGGATCGTCAGTCTCGGGTGAAGCTTGTGCCGTAATCTAGAACCTTTCTGAAGATGTGTAGCTTACGAACTTGAGGATTGCGAGCTACTGTTATCACATGGCACTTGCAGATGAGTGTAAGGAAGTTGTAGGAATCGCCATCATCGATGGCAGACGCATACTGTAGAGAGCGACTTCTGTATTTCTCAAGGTGTCTGGAATCAAACCCTTTTACCAGTGATGGCACATGCCGCCTTTTCAAAATTATCATCTTTTTTATACGCCGAAATACGAGTTGAAACTTTGTCAAAACGCTGCGCTTTGCTCAAGGAATTCAAAACAGTCGTTTTCACTTGAAAAGACGTTCTAGAAGCTGAGATATAACACAACGAACACCCGCCTAAACCCCCAAAAGGCGGCCTAAACTCCGTTTTTGCCATCACTGCTTTTACCCAAGTCGCGAATAGTCCTGAGTTTTGCATCACGCTATATTATTTTTCATGGCAGAAATCGTGCCCGCAGAAAACACCGCAATTACGGCAGAAGAGAAGCTCACACTGTGACTCGATCATCGAGTCGATGCCTGGGCACAGTGCGGCGACACCACCGCAGGAACTTGTGCTCATCGAGCTGAGGAGGAAGGGCGTAATTTCGGCTATGCTGCTGCACTTATTTCGACGTTGTAGCAATAATAGTACGATCGTACTATTTTACATAGTGATAGATCATAGACTTGGAGCTGTGGCCGACGAGCATGATGCCATCAAGAGCAGCTCGCGCTACGACGAGCTTCTCGAGTAAACAACGAGCTTTTTTCTGTTTCACAATGCGCGGCAGACATCACATTTTTTACCCATTTTTTGTACCCAAGATGTACATAGCCAAACATGGCTGTCAGTACGAATTTGAGATTTCCTAGAGCAGAGCTTTCTCCTAAATGACACCTACATAGCCAATCATATTAAGCCGTTCATCCAGCTCGATACTCGAGATCTCCTAGATGACAGCACCTAATGCACCAAAACAGTACCGAAAAAGCCAGTCATTTTGCAAAGAGCGAGCAGGATGCCGCGATCCCCCGGCCAGCGCCAAGGCAGGGCGCGGACTTCCAGCACGGGGAAGGCCCCCAAGAAGTTCCAGCGAGTGGCGGTGTCCTACAGCTTTAAGCTGGAGGTGATCCAGTTCTATGAAGAGCCTAACACCATGTCTGCAACTGTGAAGAAGTTCTTTCCTATGCTTTGTCTAGCTAAGCAAAGAGTGAAAAAGCGCCAAATCTACTTGTGGGTCAAGCAGCGTGACTTCATAGCGAAGCAATGTGAGTCGGAGGCACTGACGGTCGACGAGGGAGAAGCTTAGATAATTGCATGAATACACGTACATCGTTGCATTTGCAACACTGACGGCCGACGAGGGAGAAGCTTAGATAATTGCATGAATACACGTACATCGTTGCAAATGCAACGATGTACGTGTATTCATGCAAATGCAACGACACTGACGGCCGACGAGGGAGAAGCTTAGATAATTGCATGAATACACGTACATCGTTGCAAATGCAACGATGTACGTGTATTCATGCAAATGCAACGATGTACGTGTATTCATGCAATTATCTAAGCTTCTCCCTCGTCGGCCGTCAGTGCCTCCGACTCACATTGCTTCGCTATGAAGTCACGCTGCTTGACCCACGAGTAGATTTGGCGCTTTTTCACTCTTGGCTTAGCTAGACAAAGCATAGGAAAGAACTTCTTCACAGTTGCAGACATGGTGTTAGGCTCTTCATAGAACTGGATCACCTCCAGCTTAAAGCTGTAGGACACCGCCACTCGCTGGAACTTCTTGGGGGCCTTCCCCGTGCTGGAAGTCCGCGCCCTGCCTTGGCGCTGGCCGGGGGATCGCGGCATCCTGCTCGCTCTTTGCAAAATGACTGGCTTTTTCGGTACTGTTTTGATGCATTAGGTGCTGTCATCTAGGAGATCTCGAGTATCGAGCTGGATGAACGGCTTAATATGATTGGCTATGTAGGTGTCATTTAGGAGAAAGCTCTGCTCTAGGAAATCTCAAATTCGTACTGACAGCCATGTTTGGCTATGTACATCTTGGGTACAAAAAATGGGTAAAAAATGTGATGTCTGCCGCGCATTGTGAAACAGAAAAAAGCTCGTTGTTTACTCGAGAAGCTCGTCGTAGCGCGAGCTGCTCTTGATGGCATCATGCTCGTCGGCCACAGCTCCAAGTCTATGATCTATCACTATGTAAAATAGTACGATCGTACTATTATTGCTACAACGTCGAAATAAGTGCAGCAGCATAGCCGAAATTACGCCCTTCCTCCTCAGCTCGATGAGCACAAGTTCCTGCGGTGGTGTCGCCGCACTGTGCCCAGGCATCGACTCGATGATCGAGTCACAGTGTGAGCTTCTCTTCTGCCGTAATTGCGGTGTTTTCTGCGGGCAGGTAGCATCTTGGGGATTGTGAAATGACCCATTTTTGTGTTGTCAGTAAGAAGCGGAGGGTAGCGATACGGTACTTTGATTGGCTAAAATTGACTCTCAGTAATAAGCGATCGTCAGTAAAGAGCGGAGGATGCCGGTATGCATGCTTTCTAATCATTGATTAGTCATGGGCAGAGATTGATAGTCAGAGGCTAATGTTAACTTGGTATCAATGATATGTTTTCGAATATAATATTGAAAATATTCGATATTAATATTATATTAGGTAGAAAAATGCAATATCAATCAGATATTTCATATATCATTTCAAATCTCACTGAATATCAAGTATTTTTTATGATATTTCCAGAAGACCTCTGCTCATGCTCTGAAGGGTGCGATTCATCCGGTAGGAGTTCTCAGCATGGCAATGGGCATTATCAAGGTACTAGAAAAGGGTTTGCGCCAGCAGTCATGTAAAATATTTTGTCAGCTTGACCCCGCGTAGAAATATTATCTATGTATATCATATTTGAAGTGGATGCACTCCTGGATGCACTCGAATTCCACTTATGCTTGCTTCATACAAGATCGTTGTTGTCGTCGCCAATGAAATTAATGCAAAAATATTACTTATAACTGCTTTGGGAAACACTTTGACAACTGTTATAGATAGTTGTACCCAGTTTACGACTTGATCTTTCATATTAATATATTCACTGGAAGTGGGCAATCGATGGCTCCTCGTTGCGAGCCACGGAAGCATGATCCCTACCTAAAACGGATGACGAGAACCAGAGCAGCAAAGGTGACTCAAGGAATTTGGAGCTATTGGTGCATCTATGAGCGTGGACTAACCTACTCAACCAAGCGCATTGCAGGCTTGGACCAACTGTAACTGGTCGAAGTGCATGTCCGTCATGACATCGCTGACAACACACCAGCTGTATCTAATAAATACTCGGTCCAGCTGTATCTGAATCCTGGACCGAGTAGCGCCAGCTGTATCTAATAAATACCCGGTCCAGCTGACAGCTAATACCATATCTCTACTTCTGTTATTGGCAGTAGAAACAAAATACCGCATTACACTAACTTATATACCGTAAAACCTAGAGCTGTTCCGGGCAGAGCACGGCCTTGTTCAGATACCTTGGATGTAAATACAGTACGGGGTTCTAATATATGTTGGTATTGCAATGGTTCAAACGTACCAAATTCTGGTACCGGTGAGCATTTGCCCCACAGTTTGCTATCGCATGCTTGAGTACACGATGAATGGGACGCAGCGTGACGCAGCCTGCGTGTATGGTTTGCCACCTAACTAATATCAACCGGGTATTCGTAATGACGACAGATTGGTTTAAGCTGGCTAACAATTGGCCAAAAATACTAGAAATACGTCATCATTTCGTACTTAATATTATTTTCCATGGGTGTTAAAATATCATATAATATTTCATATATCAAAACTAAATGTGTCGATATTATATCCATATTAATATTACCCATTTTGGAGTTAGCATTAGCCCCTGTTGATAGTAGCGGTACCTAGGATTAATAATCCGGTAATAAGTAATAATGAACTAATAGTTAGCTAATAACCAGATTATTAGTATCGCTCGAGGCGAACACGCTGCTACTACATAAATTGCACAGTAGGCAAATACTACTTTCTGTGCTATTTGGTGCAGTTTTGGGGATATTCAATATATCCAAAATAAACAAGTCAGCGGCTGTTATCGCGCAGCTGCGCAAGATAAACTTACCTTCGGACTGGCTGGTAAGATAAATTCGTTTTTAGAAAAAAATCAGTGGCCTCCTGTCGCCAGTCCAAAATCCTCCCTCGTCCCCCGCAAGCCGCAAGCGATCAGGCCCTGACCCCGTGGCATGGTGCGTACGCGTGAATTAGCTCATATAAAACCTCTGCATAAGGCTAACATGTACGTATCCATACTCTATGTCAGGCCCCGGACGACGACATAGCTGCCGATGGGGCCCGCGACGTGCATCCAGAAGATCCTGCCGAGATGGTAATTGTGAACGCAACATCCAGTCAAGCGAGCTCAGCCCAAGCTCCTCCCACCACTGACCCGCCCGCACTCACACCACAAGAAGAAGCAGAAGCAGAGCGGATACGGCTTCGTGCGAAGAAGCTACAGCAGCAAGAACACGCAGTGCTGAGTTCTAGACACTCTCCCCCACGCTGCCAAACTGAAAGAATAGGCCCCGAAACGCTGAAGCGGAACCGGCAGACAGTCAAGCCCGTGCCGACCAAGTTGAGCGTTGGGAGTCCCGCCTCGCCCGTCACCTGGCAGCATACAACGAGGACGAAAGTGACGGTGAAGCAGCGCTAGCGGAAGTATTGGTGCAGCTTGAGGAAGAGGATGAAGATGAGTCTCCGGACAACAGCGACGATTCGGACTACAACGACGATCGCCGAACACCTGAGGGCGATGACGAGGGAGACTCCAGTGACGGTATTGGACGCGCTAGTGCTGCGAATAGTGTACTGACACCGAAGAAGTACCAAACACCGAAGAAGCCCCACAAACCGAAGAAGCCCCACAAACCGAAGAATCACCAAACACCGAAGAATCACCAAACACCGAAGGCGCACCAAACTCCGAACAAACACCAAAACCCGAAGGAGCACCAAACCCCGAAGGAGGACCAAAACTCTGTCAAGTGCGAGGACGAAGAATCGGAAAGTCGAGGTGGTGTGGGAGATGTACCAGTCGTCGGTGGCTACTTGGAAAGGTTTCCTATGTACTGGTCATCGTGGAAAAGTTTCTACGAAGCGTTCGGCGAGTTCCAAGAGGCTACGTACCAGCGCTTCCCGTCCCGCACGAGTACATCAATTGAGTCCAGGAACAAGCAAATTGCTGCCGCGCAGAAGACGGCCGAAAAGAAACAAAGTAAGTCGAAGACGAGAAAGGTTCGCGCCCAGCGACAGAGCACAGGTGGCACACTATTGCCAGAGTCATGGGAGAAATACAGCAGGACGTTCGTGTGCACTCATGGTATTCCGTACGAGGGTCGTGGAGAAGGCTTGCGGCAGCATGACGACGTTCGTTTTGTGGCGTGTACAGCTCGTGTCAACGCACGGGTTTGTAGTCGACCGAGCGGTGTTGGATTTCATATCGTCGTGAATGCAACGGGAACGCACAATCATTCTCTCACCGAGCATCAGTGGTATAACTACGCTGAGAACAGACGCGTCTTGGATCCGGAGCTACGGCGCGATGTGGCAGTCATGAGCAAGGCGGGGGCCAAGCCACGAGGGATATTAGCGTATCTTTGAGCCAAAACAGGTTGGTGGTTTTTGGTGTGTATTCTGTATGATGCACCGAACACAGAATAAAATTTGGTATGGTGTTCTGTAAAGGCAAGCGAACGATTCTACGAGACGTGCACAACATGATCCAGGACGCCAAGAAGTGTTTCAAGGGAGGACGATCGGACGCGGAGCGCGCTGTCTCCGTGCTGGACGAATTCTGCGAGATGAACGCTGGATATGTGGCGGAGTTCGTCATCGACAAGGAGACCAACGTGGTGCAAGTGATAACGTTCCAGTCAGCGCGGCAGAAGCGTCTCTTTGCAGCTTTCCCCGATGTTGTTCTGGTCGACTCGACTCATAACAGCAACGCGAACCGTTACAAGCTGTTTAGCTTTGCAGTCCACGACGTCTTCGGCCGGGTGAGTAAATGCTTTCAGGCTCTAACCAAAAATGTACTGAAAAATTGTATAATTTTCTGTGTGGTTTATTTTCTTAGGGTCAGTTCGTGCAACACGCATTGGTGCGGACGGAAGAGAAACCGAACTTGGCTCTGGCTGTCACGGCATTCAAAAAGCACAACCCTGAGTGGTCCAAGATCCGTGTTGTGATGTCGGATAAGGCACTGCATGAGAAGGAGGTGCTGTTGGAAGGATGGCCAAATGCGCGCCAGCTACTATGTCGTTGGCACGTCGAAACGTTGTTGAAGAAACAGTGCTCCAGACTGGGAGACGTCGGCCCTACAGAAACGAAGGAACTCAAGTCGATTATGAAAGGATTGGTGAATGCGGCTTCTCAGGAGCACTATGACGATCTGAAGAAGGCTCTGCTCGAGACAGTCGGGAACAACGAAGAAAACCTGCTCTATAAAAGTTTTATGAAGCACTGGGATACCACTACTGACGAGTGGGTGATGTTCAAGCGTGGTGACGTCCCACACCTGATGAACAACACGAACAACCGTCTGGAATCGAAATGGGGCCGCCTCAAAGAAGTTATTGACGGTAGTTTCACTGTTGATGAGCTCCTCTCCATGCTGATAACAATGCAAGACTACGCTGAAGAACGCTACCTGGCTGACTTTCATCGTGTCAGCAGTCGCCCTCCCATTGCTGAAGATCCTGAGCTAACTGCAGTGGCCATGCAGCTCAGCAACTACACCTTCGAGATGGTGGCCCATCAGTACAGATTGGCTATGGGGCCTCAGGCCTGTTACGACATGGAGACGACACCAGACGGCAAGGCGAGAGTGACAAACCCAGCGACAGGCAATTCGCACGTTGTAGATGCTCGGGTAAGATTTTGGTTCAATTTTGGTGGTTTGGTAAATTTTCGGTGCTGAGACTAACGCTGGGTTTTGTTCTACCAACAGCTTGCTGCATGCGACTGTATATTCAGGCAAACCTGTTTGCTCCCGTGCCGTCATGTCATGTATGTCCGGGCCAAGTCTAACTACGAGACGGTAGTTCCGCCAACGGCTCGTTTCGCTACCCGTTGGATCGTCCAAAGTCCAGCTAACAACATCGATGAGGGGCCTGTACTGACGGGGGGATTAAACCGCATCAACTGCCCTCCCCGCCGTGCCCCACGAGCATTATCCAGCGACGCAAAGTACAGCCAACGCAAACAGATTACAGAGAAGATCATCGATGTGCTCTCGATCCAGCCGTCTACCACACACAAACTCGCAATGCAGTGGCTTACGGGTTTCTACGACGCGCTGCATACTGGCAAACTGGAGGAGTTCACTGGCCAAGATCTGTGTTCAACAAGCGGCTTCAACGCGCTGTCTCAAGTCTCTTCGGTTGGTGGCGTGACAGCATCGCAGCTTTCGTTTGCTGAGATGGGCGTGAGCAGCGCGGCCGAAGACGAGTGCGATGTGACGGCAGGGACGGACCTTGAAGAAAAGGCGCCCATCCCAGTAGCCGCACCACCGGAATCGACTAATCACCAGACGACTGTCGCGCCGTCTCATCATGAGAATGCTATAGGTCGAAGTCCAGCGGATCCTATCACCCTAGCATCGCCACCGAAGCGTAAGGGATTGACGCGGCGGGCGGAGAAGCATGAAGCGTCGATCAGAGAGCTGCAAGTGGCAAACAACCTTCGATTGCGCATTTCGGAAGGGAGAAAGGCACGCGCCGTCAAGCTCTCGGACATGGCGATTCTTAAAGGCCCGTACAGCAGACGCACCACCATGTCGTTCATCGAAAGGTTGAGCTTGCCATCCGTGGAAGAGGCTGGGAAGCTCGACGTTCGTAGCTTCAACATTGGGCAGCCCGTCCCAGTGATTAAGGCGATTCCTCAACTGGAGAAGATCGAGGAGGCCATAGAAGCAATTGGAAACAAAGACAACAAGGCGCTGCTTGCTCAGTGGGAGGACTATGGGTTTGCCACGTATGGGCAATTGACGCTCATGGCTCGAGTGATCAAGGCACGAAACAACTTCAAGTTAGTCGAAGATACGATGAAGTGGATTGACGCGTTGGAGTTTCGAGTTGCCAGTATTGTGCCGCCGTTTTAGGACATGGAGGACGTGGCTAAGGTAAGACTTTCTTGCACCAAAAGTATACCAAAAGTATACCAAAAACACCAAACTTACTCATGTGCTTTGTGTTTAGATGGATCATAAGCAAGCAGTAGACGAGCTGAACCTGGGGCGGTGGTACGTTGGCCGACATGAACAGAACGGCTGTGATTTCCTGGATTTTCGAGAGAAGCTCTGGCTGCACTCGGGGTCTATCATCGGTGGCCTTTTGGCACTCCAATCCGAGTATTTGGATATTGCCATTGTCAACCCTCGCTTTCACGACTTAGATGATGCTGATCAGAAGATGCGCACAGCGAAAGGATATGGCGCTGCGAATGCCAGGACCAAGTTCGTCATCAGTGTGATTAACTTGGGGTACCACTGGGGTGCATTTTTCGTGAATACGGAGACGAAGATCTGCTACCTGTTTGACCCCATGCAGCTGGCAAGCAATTTGTCCGCGCTGAAGGAAGCAGTTCTCACTGTGGTTGAGAAGATGCTGGACATGACCGACCAACTGGACTACCAAGTCATTGCCCACTGCCAGCAGAGGGATGGTACGTCGTGTGGCATTTGGTGCTTGGTGGTGTTGGAACTACTACTGTTTGGTGCAACTCCCGAAAACTGGTCTGACTACTGGAAGGACTCTCTGTACGAAGCGGTAGGCTACTTGAGGTTGCGCTACCTACGGAAGGTGATTAGCTTGCAGCTTCAACAGCCCCAGCAGGCAAAATAGGCACCCTAACTTCAATACATATCTTTGGTACTTGATTTTTGTGTCAGACCAAAACACCAAATTCATACCGAAACTTACGGACTTAGCGTTTTTTGTTAGCGTTCGTGGTAGTTGAAAGTAGCCCCCACTCCAATTTTTTTAATTTTAATGAACCTTGTATTTTCCAATACTATTACTAAGTGTTCCTATAGGTTACTCATCTGCCACAGATGTTGCTGTGAAAAAGAGCATTGGCTAGGATGAATGGCCACTATAACCTGTGCTGATACAACGCACAGGAATACGTAAATTACTGGCTCCCCGTAATATATTCTTGTAGACTAGTTTTTGTGTCCTGCAAAGACAAGCCTCGCACCCATTATTTGAAGCTATCATTTAATAACACTTTCTGTAGTAGCAACACGATCCCGCTCGAGGCTTGTTTTAATGCTAATATTAGAGTATTAGCTCAGAATGGGATCAGATATTAATATCTGATTACTGTCTAGTTAGAGCAACGGTTCAGAGACGCTGGAGAACGGGACCGGGTTCGCTTTTGTCGGAGACTGGAGATCCTGCACTCATGGACATTCGCAAAGCACTCACTACCGGCAAACCAAGCGGTTCGTTACACGCTCCGTGAACCGTAGCCTGCAGGCATTAGATCCTAGATCCGTAGCAGATCGAGCCGCAAAGACCCATCACCGATGGATGGCTCATCGCTCATTCTGCACTTTTCCAGAACTGAATCAAACCTCATTGCCAGTTCACCTGGACAAGTCATCAACACTATGAAGTGTGCCAGCCCTGATTGCTCATATGCCGAGCTAACTGCAACCGACCCCTGTGTGGTTTGCGGACGTGGTGTCCACCACATCTGCAGCAACGACCTCTACGACGCTGGAAAGCTTTCGGAGCGCTTCTGCAGTGCGACGTGCGTGTACCATTAGAAGACAGTGACATCGCCTCCATCGACGGCGGAAGAAAACGGCATGGGCTCGCATTTGGTTGGGAAGAGCTCCCTCCAGCAACCGGCGCACTCAGACGGACACCCGCCGCGCTGAGATGCAGGTCCTGCTGAAGCACAACAGGAAGGAGATCCTGCGCATGGAGGCTAGCGACGGCGGAAGCGCGATGCTGAACTGAGGCCTACTGTCCTAACGTCGACGGTAATTTGGTGGTCGTCATTTTGGTGGTCGACAGTAGTAATAATCTGATAATATAGTACTACTACTATATTAAACCAGCTCGCAGATTCGTGCTTATTACTTCGTTATTAGCTTTGGGAGAGGACACTGGATATTACTATAGTAGTATGGTCAAAAAACATTATACTCTAAATCTCTGGTCATGGGGTTTAAAAAAAAAAACATGCATCAGCACGTCGCTCGTCATCATGCCACAAACAATAAGTGAAGTAGAACTAATATGTGGGGGGAGCGAGCTTCATTCTTGCATCAAATTGTTATCGAGCAAATACTCCGCCACCTCGAAATGCTGACCGTGCCTCGCGTAATACTGTATCAATGGCGAGCAGCCCTCAGCACGGTTGCGAGATGCAGCCACTTTACCAATTTTAAGTTTCCAACTCGTGCTGCGCCATCCATGGCCTCAGTCGTGCAACCCTCCGTGCGATTTTCATGAGGCCCTTCTGAGCAGCCCCATCCATTGCCGCTTGTGTGCAGCCCTCAGTACCATGCACGTGTAACCATTTCACGACGTCTAACCAACCCGAGCTAGCGACGAAGTCCATTGCCCGTTTGGAGCAACGCAGTGTTGTTATAAAGCCACTGTAGCAACTTCAGGTTTCCAGTGAGCACTGCCCCCTCCATTGTCAGCCTCGTGAATCCCTCCGAGCGGTTGGCGTGCAGCCATTACACAATCGCGAGGTGGTTATCGTGAACGGCGTCAGGAGTCTTGCACGCGACCCTACTAGGGCGTATTTGCAAGTCGAATTGTCTTTGACCGACCCTGTCAATGGCGAAGGTTGTGCATCCTTCCGAGCGATTGAATTGCAGCCACTTCACCACTTCAAAATGACCGTAAGCGGCAGCACGATCCATCGCAGCAGTAGTGCAGCCCTCGGTTCGGTTGAAGTGCAGCCATTTCACAGTCTCGAGCTGTCCAGCTTCTGCAGCCGCGTCCGTTGCCACTGTTGTGCATCTTGGATACTGGATCCGCACTCTCCAGTCGGATATTCTTCTCTTCTTAGAAGCTCTTCCACTGGCATCGGCAGACTTTTGTGCTTCGTTCAGGAATTTCAGTACCTCCACGTGACCATTTTGAGCTGCCGCGTCCATCACAGTGACTGGAATGAATTTGTCAAAACCATGACTCACTGTCTTCCTGAGGGTAGTTAGAAGCTGATTCATCATACTCGGGAAAGAGCACAACATCGGGTTTGTCTGAGTACTTCTCATACAGCCACTTGACCACGTCCAGTTTGCCCTTCTTGGCGGCTGCGAACATGGCCTCAGTTCGGCCTCGGGGCTGCACTAGATCATCTAGCTGAGTCACCATCCACTCCATAACATCCACGCGCCCATTCTCAGCAGCCCCTTTAAAGGCATCTAACGTTAACGTGTCCCAGAGACCACCAAGATAAGTCTGGTAGTTTTCGTTTAGCCAGTCCAAGAACGGAATATCCCCAAACTTTGCCGCACGTAGTATGGCCCCAGTCAGCGATGCTGGATCGCCATATCCCCCGTCGAACATGTAGGAGTACGCTAGAGCTACCGAATTTAGCCCCTAACTTCTGTATAAATACGGTAGAATTATGTGAATATTTTGTGACCTACACAGAGCCAGTTTTAGTGGTTGGGGTTGAAGTTTGGCCACCGCAAAATAAAATTCCTTACCGGCGGGGAGGTGCCTGAGTTTTTCGAAATTTAGCGAGTGCTTCGAAGTAAATGGCATTCGTTGATCCTCTCCCTCGGACGCACCAGAGAGAAGAACGAGAAAGCTGCTGCACGAACTGGTACGTTTGGCTCTCTACCTACCCATCCAGCGCTCGCGGCACTAATCGCAGTCGATGTCTTCTCAGGTGCACTCTACCAAGCCGCCGATGTACCCTGGTCACGGCAAAGTCACGCATGCGCAGCGCGACAGCGCTGAGCTGGCTCGGATTCGCATCAGAGAGAGCCAACGACGGCTTCGCAACGACACACGCGCTGCTCTCGCAAAGGCCCCGGCTCTAGAAGTGCTAAATCCTGCTCTACTGGAAGCCTATCGCGCTCAGAAGGTTGCCCAAGTGCGCAAGGAAGAGCAAAGTCTTCACCTCGCCATGCTTGGGAAGCACCGGCTGACCCGCTCGGCTGCTGCTATGCTGCAAAAAGAGTTCGAGGAAGAATCGGGTGGAGGGCAACGTACGGACCGATGGGAAGAACGCGCGCTGGTCCATATGTTTGGTAAAGGGGGCGACGGAGAAGATGATGCGCTCTCTGAGGTCATTTCGGCTTTTGAAGAGGCGGACGCAGAGCCCTCACCTGACGGTAGCGATGATTCGGACTTCAAAGACGACAAAGGTGCGAGCCAAGAGGAGGAAACCGCAGAGGATGAGGATGATGAAGAAGAGTGCAGCAACGAAGAGGAGAAGGCCGACGAGGAGGAGGATGCAGATATGAAGGACGGTAGCGAAGAGGATGAGGACGGAGACGACGAGATCGGAGACAACGAAGACGACAAGGACGATGACGACGAGGATGACGAAGCTGAGGAGGTTGACGAGAGTGATGGCGAGGTGAGGAGCAGTTCAGAAGATGAAGAAGGCACGAGAAAGGCTGACGACGTTGCGTTTGGTGGCGCACCAAAAGTTCACCGAACCGTGCACCGAAAGTTGCGCCGGAAAGTCAAGCGGGGCACGGAGCTCCCGGTTTTCTTTGTTGGATTCCCATCAACCTTCGATTCGTGGGAAGAATTTCACACATCCTTCGACCTTTTCCAACGCGAGAGCTTTCAGCAGTTCTCCAAACGCACGAGCACTTCGGTCACCGTCCGGAACAACCAGATCGAGCAATCTGCCAAGGCACTGAAGAAAGCTGGTAAGAGATCGCGAAAAGCGAAGACGCTTGTGCCAGCCAAGTGGGTTTTCTATTCGAAGACTTTGAAGTGTACGCACGCGCAGCAGCACCAGCCGCGCAGCACCGGGAAGCGCAAGCACTCCAAGGTCCGAGGAATGAAGTGCACCGCTACCGTGAACGCCCGTGTTTCAGCGACCTCCAGTGGTACTTGGGTGCTGAGAGTGTCAGCCTCTGGAAATCACAACCATGACCTGAACGAGCATCTGTGGGAGAATTACGCTGAAAACAGAACCATCACGGACCCGCAGTTGAAGAGCGATGTGGCAGTGCTTCACAAGGCTGGCGCCAGCGCAAAGGGGATCCTACAATATCTACGGGAGCGCACAGGTAATCAAGATATAATTTGGTGTAATTGTGGTAAGTTCTTATTTTCTGTATGAATTCGGTGTCGCAGGCAAGAAGACCAAGCTTCGCGACGTGCACAACATGGTGCAGGAGCTCAAGATCACGGAGAAAGCAGGCCGCACAGATGCGGAACGAGCGCTTGCCGTGCTGGATGAGTTTTGTAGCCAAAACAGCGGGAACTCTGCGGACTTCGTTATCGATAGCGACACGAATGTCGCTCGCATCGTTACATTCCAGACAGCGAAGATGAAGCGGCTATTCAAGGCGTTTCCGGAAGTGGTGTTAGTGGATTCAACCCACAACACAAACGCGAACCGCTACAAGCTTTTCAGCTTCATGGTTCACGATGTGTTTGGCAAGGTATGTCATTAGCTGTAATGTTGTTTGAATTAGGTTGTATGAATGAGTGTTAATACAAGCTTTTGTCTTAAATCTATAGGGCCAATACGTCCATCACGCTCTCGTGGAAAGCGAACACAAAGTGAACCTCCGCCGTGTGATAGAGATTTTCAAGGACAACAATCCGGAGTGGGGAAACGTACGGGTCTTCATGACCGACAAGGCGGTGCACGAAAAGGATGTGCTGCGTGAAGAGTTTCCGGATGCGGCTCAGCTTCTATGCCAATGGCATGTCATCACGTGGCTAAAAAAGCAAGCCGCACGTCTGGCGGGACCTGTAAAAAAGGAGGTGAAAGGCCTCTTGGCGTTCATGGTGTACGCAAAAACGCAGGATGAGTACGACGACGCCAGGGATGCAATGCTGGAGACACTGGGCGGCTCGGCGGAGCATCCTTTGTTCCGCACCTTCAAGGACAATTGGGACAGCACACAGGACGAGTGGGTTTCGTTCAAGCGCGGCAACGTCCCCCACCTGACCAACAACACCAACAACCGCATCGAATCGAAATGGGACAAGATTAAGGACGTGATCAAGGAGACCTTTACGATTGATCAAGTTTTGACGATGCTTATCACGCTACAGGAGTACGCGGAGGAAGAGTACATCGCGGAGTATTATCGGGTGGGTGGGCGTCCCAGCGGTTTGTGTGAAGATTTGGAGCTGACTTCGCTGTCGCTCCAGATTAGCAAGTTCGCCTTCAATTTGATTTCCGAGCAGTATGCACTGGCAACGGGAGCAAGCGCGGACTACGAAATGAAGCTTGGAACCCCCGGTAAGGCGCCGTTGAAGAGTCCAAGAACAGGAAACCAGTACGAAGTCAACACAGTGGTAAGTTTGGTGAACTTTTGGTGTCATTTGGTACATTTGGTATACGTGCTAAGTCTCTGTTACCCTCTCGTGATGTGTTTTAGCGAAGTCAATGCACATGTATTTTCATGAATACCTGCTTACTTCCGTGCCGCCACGTTCTGTATGTCCGCAACAACTGCAACTACGAAACTGTGATACCGCCCATGCGGACATTCTCCACGAGATGGCTTGTCCACAGTCCAGTGAACAACATTGCTGAAGGCGACGTGAACCCTGGGGGGTTAAAGCAGACAACGTGCCCCCCACTGACGAAGCAAGGCCCCGTGTCCAACACAGACATGTACATCGAGACAAAGGCGCTAGCTGAAAAGATTGTCGACAGGATGGCGCTGCAATCGACGCCGACGTATCGGGTCGCCCTCAAGTGGCTTGAAGACTTTTACGGGGCACTGAACGCTGGGAATGTTGTCGACTTTACGCATCTTGACGCGCCGTCGTTTCCAGGACTCTCGCAGGTATCTTCCGTCGGCTCGGCACGCCTTTCGCAGATGTCGTTTGCGGATTCGACAGCGCCACGTCAAACCCAAGGTCAAGGTGCAGCGACAACCGACGTTGATGATGCAAACGACGCAGACATTACGATCGAAGTCGAGGATGACGCTCAAGTTGAGTGCGGATCACCCAGCTGCCAGGAATCGCGCGAGAACCAGGAGGCGAGCATCGGCCCCACGCCAAGTCCTGCTGCGCCTACGGACGATGGAGTTCTTGCCACCAAAGTTGCACCGAATGTAACCGAAGTTGTAGAGGTAAAAGAGGTGGCGTCTGTGTCGTGGAAGTTCGCGCCTCGCCCGGTGGTCAAGGGCATGAGCAAAGCTCAGTTGAAGCGACAGAAGGGGAAAGAAGAACGTCGAGCGGCTAGAGCGCTCGCTGAGAAGTACCGCGAAGGGCGGATCTCAACACTGCCCAAGTTTGATGATGTGGCTGCCATCTTAGACGGACCATACAGCGTGTTCCACGCGAAGGCAATGGTGGACGCACTTGTCATGCCTACGGCTGTAGTAAGCAGTGATGTATCCGTGAGACCGTACAACGTCGGTCAGGATGTTCCGACAATTACGAAGATGCTTGTTCGAGACAAAGTCGAAGAAGGCATCGAAGCCATCAAGCTGTCTGGTGATATTGACTTGCTGGCGTATTGGCCGGACTACGGTTGCGCCACGTTCGACCAATTGGATGCAATGGCCAGTATCCACGAGGCGCGAAACAACTTCGATCTGGTCATGCGGACGCTGGACTGGCTGGAGACTGTGGAGTGGAGGGTCAGTGACATTCGGGAGCCGTTCAAAGACACCAGCGGCATCACAAAGGTAAATTGAATTCACCGAAATTGTACCAAACGCTAACCAAACGCTAACCAAATGCGTTTATTGTTGATGTAGTCGGAGTACAAAGGCTATGTGGAGACGCTAAACCTCGCCATCAACAAGATTCCGGGCGAGATGGTTGCAGGAGCCCAGCTCATGGACTTTCGTGAAGATCTATGGCTTCACACTACGTCGCTGTTAATTTCACTCTTCGCTCTAAGAGATGAATACCCTGACGTTGGCGTCGTCCACCCCAGCTTCCACCAGTTCGCGTTACCGGAGCAGAAACGACGAGTCGCAGGGGGTTGTGGAGCTGGCGATCCGAAGTTCAAGCGCGTCGTGGGCGTTCTCAACATCAACTTCCATTGGGTGGCATTTCTGGTCGACAGAAAGAACAAAGTCTGCTACATGTTCGACCCGTTGCAGTCTGAAGCAAACTACAAGACCATCGAGAAAAGCGTGCGGCAAGCAGTCGAAGAGCTACTGGGCGTGGGAAGCAAGCTGTTGTATGGACGGATCACTTGGTGCAAGCAGCAGGACTCAACCTCTTGTGGAATTTGGTGTTTGGCTGTTCTCGAGATGTTGGTCACCGATTCGAAGTGGGATGACTGCATCTACCGGTTGGTACCTTACCTTCGCATGCGTTATCTCTACAAGGCGATATCATTCATTGAAAAAACGACCATCATGGCGAAGGAGTAGTGGTGGTGCTAGCGACAAGATGTTAACTTCAACTTCAATATACCTTTCGTTTCGGTCTAGACTATTTGCTGCGTAGTTTTGGTACTTTTGGTCATCTCAAATTTTGTCTACCAAACTTTCACAAAACTTTTATTGTTGCCACGAAAAACGTCTAAGTCCCACATTTCCCAAATCTAGATTCGCTCCTTAAAGTTGGAACCATAGTGGTGTGTATCTTCGCACACCAAGCGAAGATAAAATAAATTTACCCTAGGTAATGGGTAACATGGTCCCCATATGTTATCACGTCATCAGCCACTACCGGAGAAAGTCAATTTATGGCCGTCTAAATTCGGTAGCTCTAACATCGTCCGAACATGTAGCGCATCATCTCACGTCGCCCTTGGCCTTGCCAATCATCTTCGGAACAGGGCGAGAAGGCAACTAAAACCGCCCGAAACCCGTAGCTGGTCGCCCACTTCAGTTCTTCAAAGTTGTTTTGAGCCAGAGTGGAATGGACAACGAAAGAATTCCGTTCTTTCGCCTCAGCAGAGATACCCACTCGCTTGCATAGCCACCTCACGAGGCCCCAGTGACGATTTTCAGCTGCTTTGTTTACAAGCGTATTCTTGTCAGCCCACTGGATCTGCTTCAGCGCGTCTTCAGTTCCGAGCACCTGCAACGCCCAAAAGTGCCCGCGCTGAACAGCTTCTTTCACTACGCTAGCGGCCACCGAGCATCCCGAAAAGTGACTCAGGATCCAGTTTACCATCTGCAGATCCGATCGACGAACGCCCTGTTCCAAACATTCCGAGAATTGCCACTCGTAGTAGTAGCGCTTGGTCTGCAGGAGTTTCGCCACGCTCCAAGTTGTCGTGGGGGCTCAAAGCTTCGGGTACTGACTAAATTCACGAGGTCGAAAGATCCAAAGGGGCACAGCTCGCACGCGCGTGACAACGACATATCCTCCACAAGGAAGTCGGATATGATACCAGCAACGATCTCAGGGACTTCAGCCCCGACCGCCTCGCGAAGTATGAAACTCACAGCCGTCAGCTGCAGTGGCGGTGACCCCATAGGAGCTCGGTAGAAGATCTTTTGGGAATTGAATGGAGAAAAGAGAGAAAAGGTCAAAGCCTGTCGAAACATATCAAATTCTTGTCCTGTAAGACTATTAGGGTCGGTTCGTGGAGCGCTGCATCTCCATCCAAACGCGAGCTGCGAGGCCTTCGGGTGCAGCTGGCGGTGGGCTTTTGCTCATCTTGGCCTTCTCCAGCTCGTGGGAAGCTTCCATACTAGATCGACTAGCCGCATCCCACTCAAGAAACCCCTTGACCACGTCGGGCACTTCACCAGGTTGAACGGGGATCTCTCCGTCATACACTTCTTTTATCATCTTCTCGAAATCGACTCCTTCCCCACGCTGCTTGACCATGACTCGACACAATCCCTCGGCGAACTGCTTGCCGCTTGTGGGGTCTTGGAACTGGTGCAGGAAGTAGATCCACGGGCCGTCCCAGTACACCATCTGCGTCTTGATCTCGTACGCGTGGAACGGCGGGATGGCGTGTCGGAAGCGAATGGCTTGAGACGCCGCGAGGAACATCCGCCGGTGCTTGAGAGCATGCCACAAGACGCCATTCGACCTGTGCATACTGAGGTTAGACTGTTGATCACGGTGGCAAGAAAGTATTGCGATAATTGACGGCCTACGCTGTGAAGTGCCAGCGAGCGAGCTCCATGCTGAAGAGGTACGACGAGTTGTTGAGGTGCAGGTTCACGTCGCAGTCGAGGAATCCGGAGCGAGCCCTCCACACCGCTGGGTAGTGCAGCCCCGCCAACCCGGCACGAGGGCTCTTGTGGAGAGCCCCATACACGAGCCCCGAGCCAATGTTCCAGAGCATGCGGAGCACCATAGTTCGTGTCTGGAGCTGAAGCTTGGGGAAGTCTCGCGTGACGTGAAGCAGATTCTGCAGTGTCTCGCGCCCCCTCACAATCTTCGAACGTCTATCCAAACGAGGTTCAGTAATCAGAAAATAGTTTACGAGTTGAAGTTTTTTTTTTGGGTCACACGACGGTCACGCTTCATGATATTTTAACCCTGTATAAAGCAGACCGCCAATCGCTTGGATATCGTCTACTCCTGCTCAAAGGCGACCTTATACACGTCGTCGTAGTAGTCGGCGAAGTGCACGTCCAGGTCCTGGCGCAGGTAGTCTTCCAGCTCGTCGAAGTCGCGCTTGTTGCCGAGCGGGAGGATGAGCGTCTTGACGCCTGATCGCTTGGCAGCGATCGTCTTCTCCTTGATGCCGCCCACCGGCAGCACCTTGCCTACCAGCGACAGCTCTCCCGTCATAGCGAGGTCCGGCTTCACCGTTCTGTTATAGAAAACACGCAGAATTGTTAGGCAAGTGATATATGGACAATATCCAAGAGCACAGCGGCACGTACTTGTTCATAGCGAGCGAGAGCAGCGCAGTCACCATGGTGCAGCCAGCTGAGGGACCGTCCTTCGGCGTGGCGCCCTCCGGAACGTGCAGGTGCACCTCGTTCTCCTCGAAGAACTTGTTCTCCGAGTCAATGGCGTGCATCTTGCTACGAGCGTAGGTGTGTGCGATCTTGGTACTCTCTTCCATGACAGACCCCATCTGGCCCGTTGTGATCAGACCCGAGCGATCGCCCTTCGTGTACACCTTGGTGGTCTCGATGTACAGAGAAGCTCCTCCCATGGCCGTCCAGGCAAGTCCCATGACAACACCGGGGAACTGCTTGTCGAACATCCGGTCACTGCAACGACAACCCATAACAAATCGTTAGTACCGCTGAACAGGTGGAGTAGCAATATCCATACAAAAGTTACGTACGATGTGAAGACCGGCTTGCCGACGTATTTCGACAGCTTCTCCGGGGTGATCAGGAAGCGGTCCTTGTCTTCCGACACTTCCTCCGCCGCAGCAGTCGATTCGCCAGCCTCCTGTGCCTCTTCTGCAGCCTTGGCGCTCTCGATGTCTTCAACGACCTCGAGCGCAACCTTCCGGAAGACCTTCTCCACGTGCTTCTCCAAGTTACGAACACCACTCTCACGGCAGTACTGCTTCACGAGGGTTAGAATAGCCTCATCCGTCAAGCCCAAAGACTCGGGCGTCGTCTCAGAGTTGTGCAGACCAGTTTTCTCCCGGGCCTTAGGAACAAGGTACTCCTTAGCGATCGCCAGCTTCTCCGGCGAGTCGTAACCCGACAAGCGCAAGACTTCCATACGATCAAGCAACGGTCCGGGGATAGTGTCCGTCACGTTAGCCGTACAGATGAAGAGAACGCGAGAAAGATCCACAGGAACGTCCATGTAGTGGTCCACGAAGCCGCTGTTCTGCGAGGGGTCCAGAAGCTCCAGCAGAGCGGACGCCGGGTCTCCCTGGTATCCACGTCCAAGCTTGTCGATCTCGTCGATCAGAATGAGAGGGTTCGAGCTCTGGGTCGACTTCAAGCACTGGATGATCTTGCCAGGCATCGCACCAACGTAGGTACGACGGTGGCCCTTAATCTCCGCCACGTCGCTGAGTCCACCAACCGAGAACCGGTAGAACTCCCGGTTCAGCGATCTAGCGATAGACTTGCCAATACTCGTCTTACCCACGCCAGGGGGGCCAACGAAGCAAATAATCTTGCCCTGGACGTCACCCTTGAGCTTGGAGACCGCGATGAACTCCAAAATGCGCTCCTTGATGTCCTTAAGACCGTAGTGGTCCTCATCCAGGATCTGCTTCGCCTTGGCGAGATCAAAGTTCTCTTCCGTAGCCTTGCCCCACGGCAGCTGAGTGAGCCAGTCCAGATAGTTGCGCGTGACGTTGAACTCGGACGAGTTCTTCTCCAGCATCGACATCTTGTTCAGCTCGTCCTCCACGACATCATTCACGCTCGCGGGGATGCTACCTGGCGCGAACTGCGCCAGCCGCTCGCGGTACTTGGTAATCATGGCGTCCTTGTCGTCCTTCTCCATGCCGAGCTCCTTCTTAATGGCCTTCAGCTGCTCCATCAACAGATAATTGCGCTGGTTCTTGGACACCTTTTCCTCCACCTGCTCCTTGATGGTCTGCTGCACCTTGCTGAGCTCCAGCTCCTTGGTGATCAGCTCCAGCGCTTTCTTCAGCCTGGCCTCGCACGACATCTCCTCCATCACCTGCTGCAGCTCTTCGCCATCCGCCGACGTCACGGACGCCGCAAAGTCCGCGAGCTTGTACGGGTTGTGGATGTCGATCCGCTGCGAGAAGTACTGCATGTGGTCCTTGAACAGCGGGTTCATCTTGACGATCTCCCTCAACGTGGCCACAATCTCGTTCGAGTACGCTCTAATGAGCTTGCTCTTGGGGTCATAGGGCGGGTTGTCCAGGTTGCTGATGTTGACCCTAAGAGGGGGTCCTTCGTCGCGGATGTCATCGATGGCGATACGGCGCTGCGACACCATCAGTACCTGCACCGAGTTGGCGTCAAACGGCAACATGTTGTCGATGCGGGCGAAGCTGCCCACGTGGTGGATCTCGCTCAAGTTATTGACCAGGTCTTCGCCCTCCGGACTTCAAGGGATCTCCACTCGACTTCTTCAAGAAGACGCCGACGTACTTCTGGCCGCTCTCCTTCAGCGACATGAGAGCTTTGGTCACCTCCGGGTTCGTGATCGTCATGGGCAGCACGACCCCAGGGAAGAACGGGCGGCGGTGGGCGGGCATGGCCAGCACGTGCGGGTACGTGGGGGCGTTGTCGCCCTCCCCGACGGTGGCCAGACCCGTGTCGATCACGACTTCAACGCCATCGTCTTCTTCTTCTTTTAGTTGCTTCTCTTCGTTTCCTTTATTGCTCTCGTCCTTCTTCTTCTTGTCGTCGTCGTCGTCTTTGCCGTCGGTCGAGTACCAGGCGCGCAACACGTGTGGACCCCGCGCGAACGGGTTGGAGTTCACGCGCGCAGCTGCGAAGGCCGGAGCGCGGTGGAAACGCATCGGGTTCACTGCAGCCACGTGGGCGCGAGGACGCGCCATCGCGAACCGACGCAGCGCCGCCGTCGCCATGATGGGACCTGGAGGAGGCGAGCGAGTGTGTGTGCGGATCGAAAGTGAAGTGGTGATTGCGTAGCGCACACCAACCTTCTCGAACATGCGGTGAAAAAAGTCACTTAAACGAGGGAGGGATAATAGTGACCTCAACTTATTCTAAAATTCGATTAACTGAGCTCGTCGAGGTGCTGCAGCGCGTGTTTGAGCTGCTTGAGCTGCGTGAAGTAGTGGTCCTTCTCGCTGCCGAGCTGCTGGTTGTGAGACCGGAGCGCTTTGACTTCGCGCACCAGGATCTTGCGCTGAGATCGGATCTGCAGCTCGAGCTCCTTCTTCTCCTCGGTCAGCAGCTCCACCATGTCTTGGATGATCTGTACAATATTGAAGGATGGTTAGATCCACCGAATACCTGCTGCGAATACGCGAACCTACCCTTGTCTTGGAGGCGTGCTCTTCTTGAAGTTGGGCAATCTCCATACGAAGGCCGTTGTTCTGGTGCGCGTACTCCTGCAACGCCGTTTCGTACTCCTGCGTCTTGGCGTCCAAGAAGCCGATGATCTCGCGGTCCAGTCCGGCCTGCTCGTCCTTCTTCGCAGCTGTCGTCATGCTGTTGGCGAGCGTGTCTTCGAGGTCCTTCAGCTTCTCCATCAGGAAGTCGCGAACATTCTCGGCGCTGTACAGTCGAGCTGCCACGTCTTCCTTTTCGGTCTGCACTTGGGCCAGATGCGCCTACGAAAAGAGCGGAACATGAGAGGTTTGTTTGCGCTACCCTTTCCAGTTTCTCAGGGACTGTAGTGGACACTTACCTCTAATGTTTTTACTCTAGTTGACATGTCGTGGAATAGCTTGATCTGGTCCGGTTTTAATGATTTTACGATCGCATCCACCTTCGAAAGCTGCATCGCGAAGCAACAGACAGAGTTGGCGTAAGCGCAAGGCAACGCACTTGTTTTTCAGAGTCATTTACCTTGTTACTCTCGGACGAGCCGATGAAGCTGAGCCCGCGAGTCTTCGATTGCTTCCGCGTAGGAGGCGACGGCGGCCGTTGCTTTGGCGCAACGTGGGGAGTGGAATTCGCCTGCGTAGTCGGCGTCGTCACACCGAACATCACGTTCACTCTTCGCACGAGAACTTTGTCCGTGACGCTCATGGCGATCATGCTATCTTCGTCCAAAAAAGAAAACAATTTGAGCATGATCTTGTCCGGAAGCTGCGAGAAAACGTTCTCATCCTGCTGCGTCGTTGCTGCCGTCAGGCCTTCTGGCACTGGCATCGCCCGTGTAGGAGCATGGCTGACTCGTGGCGGTATCCTCGGATCTGACGCCAGTTTCGTAGGCACCGAGCTGTTCTTCCTGAGAATGTACTGGATATCATTCGCTCGCCGCAGCTCTCGGATCTCGCGTTGTGCACTGGCCAGCTCCTTCGACAACTGCCCCGTCAACTTCAGCTGCTCCCTCGCCTGATGTAGTTCCTTCTCCATCCTTGATCCACAGAATAGAAGTACCAACCATTAAGTGCTTGGAACAACAACAAAAAAGCAAATGCTACATACATCTATGGATACGTACAATTCCTTTTTGGCAAGCTCCGCCACCACCACCGACAGGTGCTCATTCAGCTTGCCCATGATCGTTCTCCCCTCCTGCTCCACCTTCACTGCATACTCATACGCCTACCCAGAAATGCAATGTAATACACGCACAACTGACTGTCAGTCCAATAGTCTCCAGCCGTATCCCCCACCTTCGCAGCGTCGGACCTGCTGTCTCTCCTGTATCAACTCGCTCTCGCGCTCCTGAAACTCCTGTAGCGAGCTCTCGGCCACCGCCAGCTGCTGCCTGAGTAGTACGAGTTCGCGCTCGTGCTCGCAGCTTTCCACATCGTATACCATCTCGTCCAGCACGCTCTGCACCTACAGCAAATAGGGGGAAAGGCAGCAGATGTGTCATTTCTTGGACATCAGTGCCCCCTCATATCTTATTGTGTTGGCAGCGCACCTCGGTCAGAACGTGGCGGTTGTACGCGCATTGAGCCTCCTCCTGCTCAATAGTGCGCCGCGCCAAGCTGCTCGTGAACTGCAGCATCGTTCACACGCGCCGAGTCCGAGGCCTCTCTTCCTTGATCGCGTGCTTCAATTCGATGAAATGCATCACTCTGTGTACGCACATCATAAACCTATCATAATTAATAAATAACATCAGTGTGATTGACAGTGGTTTTGATGTAGCCATTTCGGTGAAGATTTTTCTGAAGCGGACCACAAGACATATGTACAAGTACATGTATAGTTCTCTGCCGTCTGAGACCGCTTTTGACGGGCGATTTCGGAGCCCTGATACTGTTGCGTCGAAAAACTTGCCTCTCCCTCGGATTAATACTACTAGTAGAATATTGAAGGTATGGTGGTGAAAAACGACGACTTGATCGTCAAAAGTTCCTGAAGAGACCAGAGAGCCGCTACTTGCCAAAAAAATAGCATTATACGATATGAAATCGAGAGTTGGGCAGTAAATCCTTCTTGTCTATCTAAATTAAACAATGTGCTCCTGTCGGTATTGCAGTTGACTACTGGTAGCCGTGCCCTTGCAGTGAACAAACTGGTCTCTGAAAAAGAAGGCGGAATTAATGCAGGTGGGTATCAAACCACAGTTAGTCGAATATGTCGTCTACTCACAACAACGTAGCACAACTTACTTGCTGGATGCCTGCTTCGATAGCAACCTTTGGAACACACTTGTCATCTTCTGTTGGTTCGCATACAGGTCGCGAAGGTTTTGATTCTCCAGCTCGGCCTCTCTCCGAAGTCTTCGGTGTCTTGTTGCCAGGTTCTTCCATGCGTCAGTCAGCTTATCACGGGAGCGCTTGGTCAACATGGAGCCATTTGCTAAAGTCCTGTGCCTGTTAGATGCTTTCGCTCCCAGAAGACGCCGGTCTTCCAGCTCATTAACTTGCCGCTGCAACACTGCTGCTTCGACTCGCAGCTGGAGCAGCTCCAGCTTCTGGAGATCTCGCGAGCGATTCCGTCCTGGCATGGCGAGCTTGGTCTTGAGGCAGGCGATTTCCTGCTCGTCGGCACTTGCTTGGCTGTCAGACGTGAGGTTGTTGCAGTCTGACCCTCCGCTCAACTTAAAAGTGCCTGCGTGCTTTGGCGAGGGCAGCTCAAAACTACTGTCAACGCTGTTGAAACTCATCGCCGTGGTGTAGTCGCATTCTTCAATCAATGCGAGAGCTGCCTCGAGTATCTGAACTTCGTCAATGTCTGTGGTTAGCAGCATGGCCGTCCGATTGAGAAATGAGAAATGTCAACTAAGCATCCAGGTAGAAAAGGACTCGGTTGATGACTTGGTCGCTTACTTCCCGTATGGCGCATCAAATGTATGCTTCAAAACGAATTTTTACTGTACATGTAAACAGCAGGACAAGCGCCTCTAAACAATTCGGGGCCGCTCATCTAATCCAGGCATCGAGCATACAGATTTACAGTATGTAAAGGTGAGAGAGGCCGTTCACTCAGGAAGTTCACGCACGGTGCTTGTCGCCATGTGGCTTCTGCTCCTTCGATGAGTCCACTTTCATGTCTTACGCAGCAAGATTATTCCCGCCAACTGCAGGCCGTGCAGGCCGGCACGGTATGTATGCTACAAGTATCTATAAAGCTGTGTACGGCCTTTGCACAACCGCCCACCGCGTATCTGGTAACTTTCGGATCCCCAACAGGATCCCCAACAAGAGTCTTGGGGCCCAAGACCCCCCCCCTCCGGTCCTGTAGAGGATCAGTGCGTGGTGGCTTTAGGCAATAGAGTTGTGGTTTTTGTTTATTTGTCTGTACATGACACGCATATTCAATATCTAGATCAATTTGCAAAGGCCTCAGTGCCATGAGCTCTAAACAGATTCGCGTGTATCTCTGATAGTGAGCACCTCGATGGCACTGATCAGTCACACGCAACAGTAAATGATACTCATGTACTGACTTGAAGAGTGTGGGCTCACTCTATTGATATTAGTACAGCCCACTTACTCAATAATATTGTAGTTGGTGACAGGTACCTCTTGCACTTGTTCTGTTAACCCCACGGTGCATGCACGTTACGCCAGCTTCGAATGCCAAGCATTCCTCAAATGTTTGAAGTACAATACCCCTTGTGTTCGTAAATATCGCCTACATTATTTGCAAATGCTAAGCTTGCTTAGTTTTGTATGCGTTTCTTGTGTGCATTCTTGTCTGCGAGGACGTTTTCCAAGCTTCTGCAGGTTCCACCGAACAGGTCACGTGGCGCGTCTATAATACTTGCAGTCAGGAAGGGAGTGAACACTTAAGAGCCTGTTCGCTACGTAGCTGGAGATGGAGACGATAACCAAAAGTGTGACCGGATTGGTCAAAAGTAGGTAGCTCACAACAAGACAACTAGAGATGGCACTGTGAATTTGTCTCTAGCTCTTTGAGGTGGAGAGGGGCGGATTTACCTAGAGATTTACAGGGCCAGATACAGCATGCGGGACGAAGATGCTATTGTCCTCGCTGCATGCTCCGCCAGCTGCTTGGGGCTCTTCGTTCCCTGAAACCAACCTCTCATGGTATCGTAGCGAAGCCGCAACAACACTTCGGCCGCTCTCGGGGTCCAGGCAAACGTCGGCTTGACGTTAGAAGCTCCTCTCAGACGAGACTTGCCTCGGCCCTGTGTTGCTTGCGGTGCGGCCGAGACTTGCAGACACTCGAGCATGCGCGATGGAGCGGGGACCCCGGGGTAGGCTCTGGCGTAGCAGACATCGCCTCTGATGCTTGAGCTAGCGGGACAAAGCTGGACGCAGTCTCGGTGCCTTCTAGAAGCAGAACTTCGTCACTGGCAGTTGTTGTCAGCGAGGGCTCAGACGCTTGCATGTCTTCATGTTGCGCGGGGAGCAGGAACCGCAGTGCCTGGCGCAGCTGCAGATGCTGCACGCGTGGCCGCACTGGTGAGGCGACGCGGCATTTTCTTAACCCTTTTAAGTAAGGAGACTCTCCTCAGGAGAGCCATCCTATAACTGTCCTGTGATTGGCTTAAAAGTTATCTGGAGATGGATACATAGCGAACGAACTGGAGGTGGAGATTAGCAACCATCTCCATCTCTAGTACAACGCGAACAGGCTCTAAGTCTGTCAGGAAATCTCTGTTACCGGTATCTGTAATACGGAAGACCTCGACATCGAAAGTTTTCTCTGCGTTACAACAGCAAACGAGCACACACTAATTGTCAACCTCAAATGCCATCGACACCAACGAGTATGAAGTTGAGGAGACGTACATCATCGACCACTGCTTTCGCAGTAGCTTATTCATCGATGTGTTGCCTTTCAACTGCGTCGTGAGGAGCTCACGTAATCTTCGGTTCTCCAACTCAGCACTTCTGCGAAGTCGTTTTTGTTTTCTTGCCAAGCTCTTCCACGCGCAGTAGAGATTGCAATCTGTACTCCGAGCAGAACGGAGCTCTTCATTTGAACTCTGTCCTGATTGTTGCTCTTCCAGCTCGTCCACTCGCTTCTGCAGCGCCTTTGCCTCCACTCGTAACTCGAGTAGCTCCAGCTTCTGGAGATCTCGGGAGCGATTCCTTCCCGGCACCGCCAGATTAGTCTTCAGGCGGACAATATCCTGTTCATCGGATCTCGTCCTATAGCCGTGCATGGTAGCATTGCGTTTATTCAGCGGCAGCACCTTATCACCAGCGGGCTCGTAGTCTGGACCGCCTTCATCGCTGCTGGAGGTGGCTCTTGATCCATCGTCACAGGCGCCGATCCATGCCAGTGCTGCCTCCAATGTCTCGAAGTCTACGCCGTCCATGGATGTGTGACAACAGGGCAAAATGCGAATATGAGCTCACAACCGATTTCGAACATGTGAGTACGGTTCATTGTGGAGCGGCCGACGAGATTGTGCCCACGCTCGCGAACAGCTGCCTGAGGCCTGATTCGTGATCAAGGCAAACATGTGCATGCACCAGTCGATCCTCTGAAGGAGGAGATGATCGGGATACACCCGCTCTCCTACCGGTGGGTAGAATATTAGGGCAGCACGGGCACTATGTCTTGGTCGCGGGCTCGAAGAGGCGATAGGATGGTATTCTCGTGTCCTGGAGATTGCAATTTACTTTGGTCGACGGTGATACTTCTCGCTATTCAACAGTCACGGTGTCCGAATTTACCCCGGTTGGTACTCATGTACCTGGTAGTGTACACACGGTTGTACATGTACAGTACAGACAATCCCCTTGCTAGTCATGGCGTCGGGAACCCACTTTTTATTCCTATTGTACTGGCCAAAATACTTCGGACCAAGATTTGCCGTCCAATTACTCCTAGAAGATGATAACAATCCATATACGATAGTTAGATATAAGGGTAATCTGCGCCCGTAGATTCCGATTTTGAGGTCAGATTTGCCGGATTCGGTGTCGTTTTCGAGATATAGGCCGTTCAAAAAGCGCTCTCAAAAGCTCAAAAGTTTGGGGAAAGGGTTCCATTAGGGTTAGCTGACCATTCATCAAAATACAAGTATTCTATTGGCTCAATTGGGAAAACATACGCCCGAACACACGCTTTCATGGGAAAGGACAACTCGATGGCGTCGGTGCACATGGTTTGATTATTTTAACATTCCTGCATCGTGGCAAATCTATCCTATAAAATCATACAGGCCTTTTTCATTATCAACGTATCAGATTATTCTGTACCCAAGTCATATATATTAGGTGCTACAGTTGTAACAGGGCATATCGTTAAGCAGGCGTCGACCTGTTTTCCTGCTGGTCAAACTACTCTCCTGGTGCCAATACTAGCCCAAACACAGCAAACCATGGCGCATTCTAATGCTAAAACACTGCTCTTTCGTACTGCGTAGTCACTTTTGTACTGAGTTGTCTGATAGTACCCCTGTTGGTACCATTTTGGTAGTGATGCGGTCCATGATGGATTTGCTACCCAACATATCTTGGTCCATGTACTCCACCACAAAATCGTGCAGGTGTAGCTGTGTGGCTTAGTAGAAATCAGAGCTGCGTAAGATTATTTTGCGGGTCGAAACACTTAATTTGATGAAGTATTGGTGGAGTTATGGGTGAAAAACTACCCGTGTTACAAATCTTGGTCCGAAGTATTTTGGCCAGTACAATAGATGAGGGTATTCCTGTCGTAGGGTGTACCATGGGGTGGTACAATGGACTGTACCACATATATGGTACGTATTGGTGCAGTCTTTTGGTTACATAGACCTAAAAAGGCTGCTCAAATCGATGAGCGGACATGAATGGAATTCGTGCAGATATCGATATATACCCCGGTAACACCGAAAAGGATAAAAGTATATTTAATATAATACCGTAAGGCATGTGGGGCATGATGTAGGTAATGATACTGATGTGCAAAATAAGTTGCCACGATAGTATTGAGCCCCATTTCACTTACCGTATTTTAGATCTCATACTACAGAGAGATCTCATAATTCAGAGCGGAGAGATAGTGCATTTGCAACAGAATATGGCCGTTTTTGGCAAGAAAGGTCCTAAAATACGCACAGAAAGGGTGAATTGGCGCAAAGACAAAATACAACAATACAACTTCAAGAATATGGTGTATGAAGTATGAGATCTAAAATACGGTATGTTGGCAAGCACCCAAGCCCCATTCTATTCAAAGGAACTGTACTAGAAGGTCTGAAAGCCAGCTCCGAATGCCAGTGCAAGCATTAAATATAAAATCCGGCACGAAAAATGGACAATAGGAGCTGGTATCCTGGTTATACTACTGCAGACGTCATGTACAGAATGGACTTTTCCTATAGTTAAGCACCCCAACACATTCATAATCCGTGATTTTTTATTCCTTATGACGATTGAGGGGTGAGGGGGAATATTTACTTGGCTTTGTATTGGATGGTCATTCAGAAATCGTTGGGACCCACCTTTATATTCCTGATGAGCGGGTATTCCTATCCTAGGGATTACTACCGAGGGGATCGTCTGTACTGTACCTGTAGTTGATGTACACGTGGCCTGATGTACTAAGTACTGTTGAAGTTGGGGCTCGGTGTCTGTAAGAGTAAGGAATAGCAGAGGATTAGACAGCGGAGGACAGCGTAGGAAGAGGTCTTGGAGGAGGAAGGATGCCCGGAGGTGCTTGTGTATTAGGAGTCGAAAACCGGAGACTTGTGTCTGGGGCCTGGTAAAAGGCAGAGTGAGGACTGGTGGTCCTTAGCGGAGGAGAGTATCCCCCTTATTCTGCAACTAAATAACTGGTCTACATTGTACGGGACATATCTCCTATCGAGTCCCATGTTCACGAGCAAAGCATCAGCACGTCGGAGATGCTCAACTTTAACAGCCTCCCACATTGAGGAGCGTGCTTTGCTTGCTAGGTTGCAGTTTCTTTAGCTTTGGCCATTGTTAGAATGACTCGAGCACTTGGCGTAATTGTACATGTTGACATTTGGCATTCTATGCCTTTGGCGATGATTTCTTATCCGTATGGTTAATCATGCCTGTGCGGTAATGTGAAAATCGCTGTGCCAGTGTTTGGTCAATTAGGTAGTAGTAGGCTAGTCATGAAACCTTTCTTTTGAAGGAGAAAACCTGTTCACTGTTTTTTCATCGTTCTGTTGGAGCATATTTGCTCGTCATTGCACTCATTTTTTGTGAGTGTGAATGTTCATCCAGGAACCTTTGTGTTCAAGGATCAAGCCTAGAGTAGGAGCGTTCAACTCATAATCGCACACTATATTTTTTTTGTATGAGTGTGAATGGCGATTCAGGAAACCTTAAGAGTCCAAGGACAAACCTGTTCACCTTTGCTTGCATGTACTAGAATTTGTGTAGTATGTGTTCATGGTTGTTGTGTTTGTGTCACGAGATTGAGAGGCTACTCAGGGAACCCTTTGTACTTAGTGGGATAAACCTGTTCGCCGAGCGTACTTCGTTTTATTTTTTTCAATGTCTAGCTCTTGGAATATTCAAGTTATATTCCTTGCACGTTTTGTTTGTGTGTCTCCTGTTCGGAATGTTCAGTATGATAAAAAGACAGATTTACTATCGTTCTTTTCCTCTTACATGAATTGTTGAGAGAACTTAGCCATCTTTATAACTGGTGATCAATTTAGGCATGCAGCCTCCTAGTTACCCAAGTCTGGTCAAAGTAATACATTTTCGAGGTTTGGAGCCTCCCAGTGTCCTTAAACTGGCAATTGCAAGACAGTGCTGTTATCGGGGTGGTGTTACTTTACAGCGTGCAGTTCTTTCACAGCTTTTCGCTGCAGCAGCACTTTTGTGTTTCAGCTGCTTTGAATGAATTACTTTACCATAGAATCATGTACCTCTAGAAGCATGGACTACATCAGCTTAATATCATCAGTAGCGACACATCTTCTCCGCTCTATATGCGCGGGTCACATCTTTGGGAGGCATTTTATTTTCTCTCTCCCTAGTGCCCTGATTCGAGGTGTTTCTCGTTTGTAAATGTTGCTTGTAGCATGCGCTAACGGTAAGTATGCGTGCGACTGAGTTCATTGAGTGATGAGGTTCACACAACTAAGATTTACAGATCTATACTGTACAGATCGCGATAATATATTCGCATGTCTTTCATGTTTTGGAGTAAGTGCCTCAACAGAAACTTAGTTCTCGTTGTGCGTCATTCTACTGTACATGTATGCTCAACCACACTACACTCAGTATTGGTAGCTTTCGTACAATTAGCTTTTTTTTTCGCATAATGTAAGTTGTTGTAAGAGGCAGTATGTTTCATGCCTTTCGTATATGTGGTGGCGAGACTGTGTATTGCAGTTTGGTTTTTTGCTTTTATTTCTCTGGCTGGAGACATAGGGCAGGGACAGAGGCTATGAGTGCTTGTCGTTCGTGCTTTCAGATAATAGCGATGGTAGAAATTCCTGTTTACACTCGTTTTCGATTTTTTTCTTTTCTTTTCCACAGTTTCTTGCTTTCAGTTTGCTAGCATAAAATGATGCATCGATCCAATGACAGAGGTTTTGTGTGCTTGTCGTGCATTTGGTCAAGTTGTACATATCGACAGAGGCTTTTGTTACTTGGATTTTGGTGAAAAGTACATAGTACGCTATCGACAAAGACTTTTTTCTTTGCCGCTCGTGCTATTATTTTATCGACAGAGGCTTCGTGTAATTGTTGTTGTTGCTTGTCGTGCATATTCATGTTAATGGAATGAGAGCTCCTCTCGACAGAGTTTTTTGTGTGTGTGTTGCTTGTCGCTCATGCAAGTGAGCAGTACAGTGGCATAAAGGATTTGCTTTGTTGTGCTTGTCATGCATATTCATGTGAATGAAGTGGAAAATTCAAGCGACAGATGCGTTGTGTAGCAAGTGGAGAATGCAGTTTGTTGACAGAGGCTTCACGTATGTAAGCTTATCGTACAAGCTCAGGTAGTAGTTGACAGAGGCAGTGAGAGCATGTCCTACACGTAGATTTTCGTGCTGAGCTTGTGGACTTACTACACGGCATCCAAACATTTGTGCGAGTCTTACTAATTTTAGATAGTAGCACTCTTAGGTAGCTTTCGTATGAGAAGGTGGCATTTGCCTGTGTATGCAGCGGTATTATTCTCGCTTGCAGGACTAGTACATGTATGAGAGACTTGCCAAGCCATATATATAGGCGGACTTACAGCTCGTAAGGGCTTGGCCTATGACCGGCGCGGTATGCGGCGCGCATGGCGCAGATTCCAGGTTGTGTTCACTGAATAAAATGCATAGCGTGGCAGACGTCCTGCTCAACGCAGCGCAGCAGCTCGGTGGCTGGCACAGTGGGCAGCATGGCCTCACAGCTCGGTAGCAATGCCAGCGTAGCACGGTATGTGTTTCGTAACAGCTCTGTGGCTGGTGCAGAGGGTAGCGTGGCCTCCCAGCTTCTAAGCACGGTATGTGTTTTGCCTCGTGCGGCGCTGCAGCTCAGTGGCTGGGGCAAGAGGGCATCATGGCCTCTCGGAGCAGCATGGCTCATGGGCAGCATGGCCTCGTAGAACAGCTAGCTCGTGGGCAACATGGCCTCAAAGAGCAGCATGGCTCGTGGGCTGCGTGGCCTCTTGGCGGAAGTGCCTTGACACGTGGCAGCTGTCGGGCAGAGTTGGTCCGTCGAGCTTTCTTGACACGTGGCAGCTTCGCGCAAGTCCTCTTGTCAGCGTTGGGCGCATGACCTGTTGAAGTTGGGGCTCGGTGTCTGTAAGAGTAAGGAATAGCAGAGGATTAGACAGCGGAGGACAGCGTGAAGGTGCTGTAGGAAGAGGTCTTGGAGGAGGAAGGATGCCCGGAGGTGCTTGTGTATTAGGAGTCGAAAACCGGAGGCTTGTGTCTGGGGCCTGGTAAAAGGACTTGAGATTATGCGGGCGAGGCTTGGTAGTCGAGTGTTGGTTAGGAAGGAAATCCGAAAGTGAATTAGAATGAGTTAGGTCAAACTAACTATCATATCCTAGTCTCCTATGCTTAAACATGAATCGTACCAACGCACACCTCCTACTTCGTCGTATTGAAGGCTGGGGATCAAAAAGTAAATGTTGCAGATCGTATCCAGAAAGGCAACTTCAACTTGCCTTTCTCTCAGCCAATCAGAAGTGTCAAATCTTGGGGCTCCGCCAATCAGATCCCAGTATTCCACCACGTGTACCACAATTGCCTACCATCGGCAACAACTTCACAGCAAGCACGTGCCTCGATACGGAGACACACAACTAGACTGCGAAGTGCACAATCGCAACACCCCCACTCAATTCGCAGTCTTCCCGACCATCTCAGTGATGTTACTGCGCTCGAGCAGATAGCGAAGAGTCTTCGTCGAGAGTCCCTTGGTCAGGGAATCAGCGAGCTGGTTCTTGGACTCAACGTAGTCAAGTTCCACAACACCACTCGTGATCTTCTCGCGGATGAAGTGATATCGGATGTCGATGTGCTTGGTGCGAGCTTGGTAGCCGAAATTCTTCGCCAGCGCCATGGCACCTTGGTTGTCCTCGTAGATCACCGTAGGTCCATCCTGCTCCGCACCCAAATCCTTGAGTAGTAGTCGCATCCACACCACCTCTTTCCCACATTCGCTGAGAGCCATGTACTCCGCCTCAGTCGAGCTCAGCGCGACTGTCTTCTGAAAAGTCGAGCGCCAAACCACGGGAGCACCACACATCATCAGCATCATTCCACTAACCGAGCGTCTGTCGTCGCGGTTGCCAGCCCAGTCGGCGTCCGAGTACGCGACGAGCTCCGTGCCAAGCAATCCATCGTAGACGATTCCGAGATTCTTGGTCTTCAGTAGGTACCGTACCACACGGATACCAGCATCCCAGTGCTTCTCACCAGGGTTTTCCAGAAAGCGGCTCAGTTTGGCCACTGCAGCTGAAATGTCCGGTCGAGTTCCACACGCCAGGTACATCAGGCTTCCCACAAGAGAGCGATACGGCTTCGACTTCATCTTGGCCTTGTCCTCCTCGGTTTGGGGTTCATCCGCCTTGGTCAACTGCACACTTGGGTCAAGTGGAGTCAGGCACAGCTTCGCATTCTCCTGGCCGAACTTCTTGATGATCGACGCGGTGTACGCACGCTGGCAGATGCCCAGCGTCTTGGCCTCCATGTCGTAGTCGATTTCGATGCCAAGGATAAATCGAGCGCGTCCGAGGTCTTTGATGCGAAACTTGTCCGCGATGCCTGCCTTCACCGAGTCAATGATGGTCCGCTGGCGAGATGCAATCAGCATGTCGTCAACGTAGAGACACACAATGCACTCGTCGTCACCGGCACCTCTCGTGTAAACACACGGGTCAGCATCGGCAGCTCGAAATCCCATCCTCTTGAGATGCGCGTCGATCGTCCCGTTCCATACGCGAGACGCTTGCTTGAGTCCATACAAGACCTGCAACAGCAGACAGACGACATCATCTTCACCTTGAGCTTCAGCCAAATCCAGGAGTTCTCCAAGTCCTTCAGGCAACACCATGTAAATTTCTTCTTCCAGCTTGCCATACAGGAACGCCGTATCGATGTCACACTGGTCGATCTCCATCCCATCAGCGCAGCACTTCGCAAGTTTCGCGCGGATAGAGTTCAGGTACACAACCGGCGAGTAGGTCTCCTCGTAGTCGATCCCATGACGCTGCGAGTACCCCTTGGCCACGAGACGAGCCTTGTACCGAACGACTCTCCCCATCTCATCGCGCTTCAACGCGAACACCCAGCGGCAGCCCATAGCACGCTGGTGTTTGGGCTTGGGCACCAACTTCCATGTCTTGTTGGTCATCAGCGACTTGAGCTCACTGGCGATCGCTGCCTTCCATTGGGCACGATCCGCACTCGTAATCGCCTCTTGGTACGTCCTTGGTACCTCCTCCGTTGCTGCCATCAGCATTCCACCATGAACGCTGAGCTGGTTGTCGTCCGACTTGGCACGACCTTGGTCCACCCTCTGACGCTTGGTCCTGATCTCTGACGGCGCAACGACTTGCTTCTTGCGAGCTTCGGGCTCCTCCGGATCGTTGGTCTCTTCGATATGACGAACCCGCGACCGAGTAATCATCGGATGGGTAGCATACGGAACGATTGCTCCACCTGTCGTCACGTCATTCGGTGCCATAGTCGGTCCACCAACTTCAACTTCAGTCGAAACGTCGCGAACGGGCACCAATGCAGGCACTCCTTCCGAGTTTGGTGCAGCCGGAATCGAATCTTCATCGTCCTCGATATCCAGACGTGTCATCAGGTGGTCGGGCTCAGTCGTCTCCATGAACTTCACGGTGCGCACGATTTGCACCTTTCCCGTTGCCACGTTGAGAACGCGGAATCCCTTCACACCATCTTCGTAGCCCAGGAATCGACACTTGAACGCCTTCGCGTCCAGCTTCCGGCGCTTCTCGTCGGCGATGTGGGCGTAGCCGAGTGCACCAAACACCTTCATGTTCTTGAGTTGAGGCTTGGTTCGATGCACGATCTCGTGGGGTGTCTTCACGGTCACCGAGTTCGGGATCCGGTTCATGATCCAGGCCGCCGTGTTGACAGATTCTGCCCACCACTTCTTGTCGATTCCTTCATGGTAGAGTATGCAGCGCGCCATCTCCACCAAACTTCGATTCATGCGCTCAGCCAGTCCATTCTGTTGAGGCGTGTACGGCACCGTCTTCTCATGCTTGATGCCGCTGCGGTCGAGGTAGGCCTTGAACTCCTTGCCTGTGTACTCGCCGCCATTGTCCGAACGCAGGCGTTTGATCGCCTTGCCCGTTGCGTTCTCCATTGCTGCCTATAAGATCTTGAACTTCGACAGCACTTCCGATTTCGCCTTCATGAAGTACACCGTCACGTGTCTTGAGTAGTCATCGATGAAGGTCACTGCGTACGTGCAGCCTCCTGGTGTCTTGGTCTGCATCGGACCCATGACGTCCGTGTGCACCAAGTCCAGTACGCCGGCACTCTTGACCAAGTTGTCAGGGTGACGTGGGAAGTCGTCAGCGCGCATCTTCCCCATGCAACATCCAGCGCACACGTTATCCGTCGGCACGTCGCCTGCAATGCGCGGTACCCCATCTGCCATGCTCAACAGCTGTTCGTAGCGCTTGTACGGGATGTGGCCGAGACGGGCGTGCACGACGGCCCATGGCTCCTTACGAGATGCCGTCGCCACACGACACACCTCGTCCCCCACTGTCTTCAGCTTGTAGACGTTTCCACAGCGCTTGGCCTCCATCACCGTCACGCCGCCAAAGCGAAAGACACACTTGTCCTTGCTGAATTGCGCGTCGACGTCCTTCTCGGCCAGCTTCGACACCGAGATGAGGCTCCCATCAACTTCCGGGATGTACAGAACATCCGACAATGTGACGGACGTCCCGTCCATCAGCTTCAATCCGACGGTGCCCTTTGCAACTGCGTCGATCTTCGTGCCGTCCGCGATCGTGATGCGGACCGGCGTCTTCAGCTCCTTCATGGACACGAACTTGTCCCGGACGCTGGTCATGTGCGAGCTGGCACCGGAGTCCACAAGCCACTCCGACTTCGCCATTGCACCCGTAGCTGTGAACGCGAAGTCCGACGCTTCCTGCGCGACTTGTCCACGTCCCTCATCAGCCTTCTTCTTGCGGCACTCTTGTTCCTTGTGCCCGAGCTTCTTGCAGTAGAAGCACTTCCCGGAGAATCCGCGCTTGCGGAACTCCTTCTTCGTTGCGAATGCCTTCTCCCGAGCCGATGTCGAATCCTCCGAGACTTCAACACCAGACAGAGCTTGGATCGCGTACGCCAACGTCATGTTCGGCGTGTTCTCGAGTACGGTACTGATCATCCGGTACTCTTCGGTCAGGCTGCCCAGCAGCACGAGTTGGCGAGTCTCGTCCAGAGCTTCACCAATCGTCTCCATTTGCAGCACCAGCTCCTTGAACCGGTCCACATGCGCCGCAAACCGCGTCCTGGCTCCATCTTGAAGTTGTGCAACTTCTTGGTCACGACGAGCCGATTCTTGAGAGTGTTCCGGTTGAACTGCTCCTCAAGCAGACGCCACGATTCAGCAGCGGTTGTCGCTGCACGGATGTAGACTTGGTATGTGAGACTCACGTCCCCAGCGATCACACCAAGGGCCTTCAGATCGTCGGTCTTCCATTGTAGCGTGGAGCGATCACTCAGCTGGTCGAACTCTGGCTTGACGATGTGGGCCAGCAGTCCCTTGCGCGATAGCTTCATCCGCATGTTGAACTCCCAGTGGAAGTAGTTGTCTTCCACGAGCTTCACGGTGTCTGCGTAGCTTGGGCTCATAACCACTTGAGATTATGCGGGCGAGGCTTGGTAGTCGAGTGTTGGTTAGGAAGGAAATCCGAAAGTGAATTAGAATGAGTTAGGTCAAACTAACTATCATATCCTAGTCTCCTATGCTTAAACATGAATCGTACCAACGCACACCTCCTACTTCGTCGTATTGAAGGCTGGGGATCAAAAAGTAAATGTTGCAGATCGTATCCAGAAAGGCAACTTCAACTTGCCTTTCTCTCAGCCAATCAGAAGTGTCAAATCTTGGGGCTCCGCCAATCAGATCCCAGTATTCCACCACGTGTACCACAATTGCCTACCATCGGCAACAACTTCACAGCAAGCACGTGCCTCGATACGGAGACACACAACAAGACTGCGAAGTGCACAATCGCAACAAAAGGCAGAGTGAGGACTGGTGGTCCTTAGCGGAGGAGAGTATCCCCCTTATTCTACAACTAAATAACTGGTCTACATTGTACGGGACATATCTCCTATCGAGTCCCATGTTCACGAGCAAAGCATCAGCACGTCGGAGATGCTCAACTTTAACAAGTACATATACGGTACATCTGATCTCGTCAGCAGCTGTAACCAATGCAGGAATATTTGATGTCACAAACGACACGTGACCCACAGACCGTACTACTTAAGTACGTAGTACACGTACAGGTACTGTACGAATGGGTTGGACCCGACATGAATTCGTTCTGCATTAATAGTTCGATTTTACGGCCACGCTACCAGTAGACCAGGTGAAGCAGCGCTCGTCCTTGCGTAGAATGTGCCATCTAAACTATTATGATGCGGATGTTGTCAAGTGCATTGAAGTTCCCGAGCTGCTACGTGCCTTCTAACTAATAGGTTTTCTACTGCCGAACATCATTTTGCTGTTACAGTACTGCATCGTTGGCACGCAACGAGGACGATTTCGGCGCTTGCGTGGCTGCCGAATTCGAAATCATTGATAGATCGCGCATGGGTTCTCATGAATACCGTCGGCTAGTGTTGGGCGGGCGAGATTCAACCACTCGCACCTTGCTCAAAGCAGTAACTGACCTATAGCCGCATTGCTCAACGTGAGGGATGCCTCGGGCGTCTGAACTCCGTCATTTTCAATTGCGCGGGCGACACCGATGAATCTAGATACCAATACGGTACCGGTACGTGTACTACACGTCGTGTAGTAGAAGTTGCTGCGCAGAGAAAATGCATTTAACCATAATCCAATTGCTTGCTTTCACAAGTACTGTTCACTCGCAAGGTCATCTAATCAGTCTGAGCGCAGAATGATTAGATGACCTTGCGATTATACACTCGACTGTACATGTACTATACTGCGAAATGCTGTACTCTACCATTTTTAGGATTGTATACATGTAAAATTTTTGGAGGTGGCTCGCTCAAAACAAGTCGTTGCACCACAGTGCATAATAGCAGTCATGGTTGCGAGCTGGAGCTATTATAGTTGGTGGCCTTCGAGGAGTAGCTGACCAAGTATCTTGAGCAAGTGGATAAGCATGACAAGAACCATAAACAGCACGTCTCCCTCCCACGTTCTGGCTTCAGCATGTTTATTTTTTTATTATTATTTTGACTTCAAAGTCCTAGCGGCTAACTTTCGCACCCAGCACTTATTTGGTGGACGCCCTGCTTCGAAGACAACTTTAGGAGCAGTTCTGTCCTTGTCAGCACACGAGGATCTTGGCTACTGTACTCTCTAAAGTTGTCGACACGCCACTTGATATTAGTACAATACTTGTACTATAATGCAGCCAAACTACCGCCAGTAGGCGATCAGGTGGAGAGTGTTGCAGTTGGTGACGTGAAGACCGAATATGTGCACCACCCCCACTTTGGGACGTGCAACATCAGCGTCATGGTGATACGCAAGTATGACGAAGGGCCATAGAATTTCAATCTTTAGCTGCTTCCTTGTATGGAACCCATGCCTAAAAAATGCTACTTCCCACGATATTAGAAAATAAAATCGAGTGTCTCCAGAGGTTCGTTGGCAACTAGGGGGTGCTCCGGTATGCATCATGAAAAGACCAATGCTGCTCAATAAATATATAAATGTTTTCTTTACAAAATGTGCAGCTCGAATAACATTCCACCGCGACCTGGAGTCGGTGGGAGCAGTAGTTGACGTAAGAAGACATTTACTAGGACCCGCTAACTTTGCAGCCTCACATCTGGAGAAGGAAGCCAGTTTGTGAAGTAAAATGCAGAGAACTTCAAGAATTGACCGACGCCACCCGTTCACTCCTTTAACGCTGAAACTCACGAAGTCTATATCTCTGTGTAACCCAAAAGATCATATGGCTAGCCTCAAAAGCATTGCTACGTTACCAACAACACGAAGTTCAGGGCTCGTACGTTTTCGATGACTGCTTCCGCAGTATCTTCTTCATCGTGGAGCTATCCTTTCGCTGACAGGCTAGGAGGTCGCGTAATTTCCGATTCTCCAGCTCAGCCATTTTTCGCAGTCGTTTTTGCTTTCTTGCCATCCTTCGCCACGCATGGTAGAGATTAAAGCCCGTACCCTGAGCCAAACGGAGCTCTTCATTGAAGTCCATAGCGCCGATACGCGATGGACTTCGACACGACTGCTCTTCCAGCTCATCCACTTGCTTCTGCAGCGCCTTTGCCTCGACCCGTAGCTCGAGCAGCTCCAACTTCTGTAAATCTCGAGATCGGTTCCTTCCAGGCACCGCCAGTTTGGCCTTGAGTTGGACAATCTCCTGCTCAATCGGATCTCGTGTGATAACTGTGCACGACGTCGTCGCGTTCGCGCTGCTGGTGCAGTGGCAGCACGTTATCCGTAGCGGCCTCACCGTCTGTGCCGCCTTCGTCGCTGCTGGAGGCCACCCTTCCGGAGCCATTATCGCACTCGTCGATCCATGCCAGCGCTGCGTCCAGAGTCTCGAAATCAACGCTGTCCATCGCCATGTGGGGGTGAGGTCGAAAAATAAAGAATGAGAGCGCAACTGATGTCTCGCTACGTGTACCTCGTGTACCGTACATGATGTTCAAGTAAACTCGTGGAAGCTGAGAGCGCTGAGTTATATAATTCTTTTGAAGTCTGCCTGCCGCGTAGTCCACGCACCCAAAGCGGCTGTGCTTATGGTCGCGAACAGCTGGATCTGGCACCGTCCGTGATCAAATTGTCCAATCGTGTGGCCACCCAGCCGTCATGATTGGAAGGCGGAAAGGATCGCACGTACAGTATACGGCCTCCCTGTACAGATGACCACGGAAAAATACGCCAGCGCTGACCACCATCCTCCATAGTAAGCCGGAGGCTACCAAAAAATTCGCCACGAGAGCTGATTGGCCGAAAGTATGCTTTGCGTCCTAGAAAAAGGTCGATAGTGTATGGAAGGACGAGTGATGCGCAGGAGAAAGGTCATATTGTTTGTGGATATTGAGCTCGACAGCTTAAAAAGCTGTAAATATCTGTTAAAAAGCTTCCGAGAAGCAGCTTTATTCAAGAAAAACCTTTTGCGTCACCCACAATAACAACCAAGATATACTCGGCTAGTTCTTGTTATTTTCTTGGTGATCAAGCTTAAACAGAACCAACGTTGGCGAACTATGTTAGCAACATCGCCCAAACCCAAGCCTGGTGAAAACTAAGTGCCTTAGGTACACTTCAATAAAGGTTTAGATGTACATGCTCACATCAAGAGGGTGTTTAAAGGCTTACAGAACTGCTCCAACAATTATTTCTGCAAATTTCAAGGATTTTAGAAGTGTTAGGCTGGTTAAAAATACATATGCTCATTTGAATTTGTCGCATGGCGTATTTTTTGGTGGAGCGTATATTTCTATCGTTATCTGTAATTAAATAACTAGGCATGACTACTTTGGTAAAGCTAAAATGTTACTTTGGGGAATGACGCTTCATGGATGACGCAGCTGCTTTTTGTCGATACCGTTAGGCGCTTTACCTCAGGCTGATACAGACAACGACGCAGAAATCCGACAGACACAAAAATCCGACAAACAAAGCCGTGCAATGTACAACAGTCCTTCAGTAGCCAATCAGGTTGGAGTAGTATACTTCGTCTTTGTATACCAGATGCTTTTGTGTACTTTACATCACCTGCCATGTACCTTTATGTCCACTTCTGTGTAGTTTATGTCGTGTCAAACAGCGTCTTATAGTGGTTACTTATGGACAGGGATTTATCGAAAATTTACTATGGGGGATGTCATTAAGTGGTGTCGGATTTCTGCGTCGTTGTCTGGCGGCGGTCCTCTTCGGCGAGCTCATTGCAGAATGATGTAGTTGACCGTACATTGAGCTCACAATGGGGTCGTACTGCACATTCGGTCGATGTACACGTGAACTGATGGACATCTGACACTGTCATAAGGTTTCGGAATGCCGGAGCAAGTGTGTGGGGTACCCGATCTTATCACCTGCTGAGACAGAATGCACCAGCGTTATACAGAACTCCCCTGCTTACCCTCGCCTGCATAAAGTTTGGTACCTCGCGCAGGTAGTGCAAATCACTGAAGTCAGCATCCATGCCCATCCGTGCATAAACTCACCACATACTGATTTAACGGAACGTGGGAGGGAAAGTGTCGACCGCGGGAAGGGCTATGCGCCGTAAAATTGTAATAAATCAGTACTCTTAGCCTCCTTCGCAATTCTCTTAACCTCGCAAGATTTATTGGTCCCACCTTTGTGGCTAAGGCGGGGAGTTCTGTAATAGAGGTGCCGACAGCGGGCGCGTCAAC
Organism: Phytophthora melonis; assembly: GCA_024211575.1. Taxonomy (NCBI): domain Eukaryota; phylum Oomycota; class Peronosporomycetes; order Peronosporales; family Peronosporaceae; genus Phytophthora; species Phytophthora melonis. The sequence goes on from JAMXKT010000034.1 coordinate 180,275, forward strand.
AAAAAAAAGGGAAGTCACGATGTGGCTTCAGGCAACCAACTTTTGCTCGAGATAACTGTTGTGATCGCTGAAGGCATTTTTAACGATGGAGCGGATTCCTAGTGGTAGCTGTCGGCATGATGCTATCGTACGTTCGCTAAGCGAAAAAATGAGTCGGAGATTGATTGGCAGTTGCGAAGATTTTCTATGTTATCTGCTTTCGCATGCAGGAGTCGTTGTACACCAGCAGAGCTGTAGCTTGGGCTTGCAGCCGCAGTTCTAGCTTCTACAAAGATATCTCGGGGGCGATTTTGTCCGGGCGTAGCTAATGCAAATACTGTGCCTTTCACCTATTTTGGCGGGTGAGCTGCTAATTCAGGCGAAATAATCCATAAAAGGGCGAGCAACGCTTATTTAGTATTAATTCTGCCTAAGATTGTGAGTGCTTCCCCTAACACCCGCGATCAGCATTTGAGAGCCAATCGACGGAGATACCGTATAACCTTAGTTATGCAATACACCTGATCTGCAGTGTAGAAATGCTGTTTTTAGTGTCCTTTCTGGAGCCGTATAATAAAACCAAGTAACTCGTCGGGAAGGTTATAAAAAGACTTCCCAATCAAGCGTTGTGATTGGTCATATTGGGGTGTATGCCATAACAAGGAGTATTTCATAACTAAGGTTATTCGGTACGAGCAGAATGGCATGGATTGGCGGGTAGGAAACCGCCAATCGCTCTGTTTCCGTCTAACGCAGGCTGGATTAGCTTATTCTGCCTTAACTCGGCCTCACCATCGCCGCTCCTAATTCAGTCACGGAGGGACGACCCGGAATTAACATGGGAATTATCTAACTCGGGGCATAATTAAGGTCAATAAGGGATTAGAGTTATGCCAGAATTATCACGGCAGAATAAGTGAAAGGCACAATAATTCCTACCAATAATCGGGGTTCACGGTCTGTTAGGCGCATGGGCTACAGTAAATGCTCTTACTTCCGGTACTGGTATAAATGTATATCCCTTTTTAATCGTTGTAATCGTTTTGGAGAGGTAACGTAAAATAACTGGCGGGAGTTTTGGCGCGAATTACCACACACCAGTCATTGCGGCAGCGCTGGTGCGCGCAGCCCAAGATGCGCCAGAACTCATTTGGGACTGACGAACTCAATTGGGACTGACGAACTCAATTGGGACTGTAACGGGGTTACACGAATGTTACCCGAAGGGTTACGAAGTGTGGTACATACAGGCTTGTGTGGTGCACACTGTCTAACCTATTTCACTAGGAGAATCAGTACATGGCTTCAGAGCCACAGATTATGCATATGACTAGGGTTCACTATGCTAGATAGTGAACCAGATACATTTACACCGAAGGCGGCTCTGCCGCGATAAGTAGAAATACATTCAGTTTGAAGACCCACAGCTAAGAGTTAAGGGTTGACTCTTGGAGTCCGTAGGGAGTACGGACTCGTGCGTTCTGGTATTAGAACGGGCTATCTTTAGCCGCGACTCTGTGAGTCTGTTACGTCTTCCTCTGACGCTAAAGCTACGGCAGCCCCGCTGCACTTGGTAGCACTTGTAGTCAATCCGACACCTGAGTCTGGATAGACTGTCCCTCTGTGAAGGATGGAGCAGTTCGCTCACTTGCCCCCGAACCAGCAGGATGCGCTTAAAAAGTGTGACGAGGTCGGTGAAACCTTTTACGCCCAGGTGTATAGCGGTAGCCCAGAAGGGGGTTTTGGGTCAGGCAAGACTGAAACGGCCTTTTCTGGGAAGGTAAACCTTGAACGCAGATTTCCTAAGAAACTGCGGCCAGGGTGGCGTGGCACCTTGTGAATCCCTATCGGTGTCGTTTGTCTTTGGGGAGCCTGGATAGGTCACCAGGCGAGTTGTCTGTGGGGTTGCAAGCCTTGAGTTCGTTGAGCGCAACGTCCACTTGTCTGAACGCACTTCTCTGAACGGCTTGAACGCAGAAGCGGGTGAAGGACCAGGGTTACTACCACAAGTTAGAACCCCAGAAATACACACCACTTTCAGATAACCAATACAAATGCAGAGTTATACACAAACACACAGCCGCCACTTATTCTTTAAGACCCTCGGGCGGTGGGTCGTACACCAGTCAACTAATCGGCGATCAAGGCACTGGTCAACCTTGAACGCACTCTCACACGCGCACCACCCTCAGATGAGGGAAATATACAAACCAAATACAATCCGGTCCTAAACGCAGTCGATCAAACTATTCCCGGGGTGACTGCTGCTAAACCACCCGAGATGTCCTTCTTAACATGAAATGGGACACCACCCTTACCTCAACGCAATGGGCCCAACTGGGAAATGGAATACGTGGATCACTTCAGCAGCCGGAGCAGACTGATCCCCACGTAATTGGACTTGAATGTGTGTGGGGAGCTCCGCACTGCCCTTGTCCTTAAAGACAGCGGACCCGATTCCTCGGCGACTTGCGCAGTAGGGGTAAAACGAACTCTCTGATTGTTATCTGCTAGACTATCGCTAGGCTTTGTGTAAAGGTATCTCTTCTCGTAGCGTTCTTCTGTGTTCTTCTGTGTTCTTCGCCACGCGTCTGGCGAATATCTTGACTTGAGTATACTGGAACTGTTGACGTAGACTCGCTCCACTGGATTCTTGCCCAGCTTCAATGTGCCCGTGTCTATGTGCATGACTGGCTCTTGGGAGACCTTGAGCCCGCATTCCTTGAAACCGGGTTTCAGAGTCGGCAGGCCTGAACGCAGAGCGTTCAAGGTCTGCAGCCAAAGGCGACTTGCGGCCAAGGCTGAAACCGTGCTCAAAGCCTTGCGGCCAAGGGCAGGTCGACTCTTCGCTTGGTTGTGGGGCACTTGGCGGGACTTCTTCCGGGTGGCCAGCGGTCTGGACACCGTGTACGCGACTTCACTGGGGTGGCTGAGCTCCGGGTACACGAAATTCATGTGCGTTCAGGGCCTAGGCGAGGCGGGACACCGTACACGATACGTTCGTGCAGGCGTTTTCGACGGCCTCAATGTGTCAACCCGCTTAAGGACGGGGGCGGCCTGGACGGATCGAGTGCGTTCAGGGTCTCTCATCTGAATGCAGTCTTCCAGGCCTGAAGGGCCCATCCTAGGCTTGAGTGCACTTCGCTCCGCGGAACACAGCCGAATTCCAGCTCAGGTCTTGTCGCACGGCGTACAGCCAGGTCCGGGTTCGGTCTCGACCAATCAAAATGGCGGATTCGGGCAGGTCAGTATGCAGGTGATGACCGGTTGAGGCAAAACCTCGTTCAGTCTCGTCACAACCGTCCCTTCCAGTCATGGTCTGTCATAGAGGAAATTCCGTCCGAGCTGGCACATCATGGCTGGACCGAAGTCTGGCGAGGCTGAGCTTGAACGCGGCTCTAAAGTGCGGGCAGCTGACCAACTGCCACACTTTCGCACGCTGTTCCGCCCTGTCCCGCTCAGTCAGCAACGGTCAAAACTGCGGCCAGACTCGTCTCCAACTGTGAAATCCCTTCCAGCGTTCCGTATCATTGCAAAATCTTCTCCAAACGTGCGGCACCGACACACACGCACCAACACGGCAACCTCGCGGTCGCACGAGCGGCACAGCAGCATGGCACCGGCTAAGGATGACGCACCAGAGGCGCGCACGGAGGGCGGCGCGCCGGAGCGCGCCAATCAATCGGGGACGTCGACAAGGCGTCGGACTCGCAAGAGGCGCCGGCAAAGGCGTCTTCTCCGAGTAACAAGGGTCCAGGGCACTCCACGGACAAGGATGCCGACATTGATGACCACGGCGGTGAGCAGCACGTCGACGTGGGCAGCGATGATGTCGCGGAGGGCCCCATCGTGGATGCAGAAGCCAAAGAGAGCGGCGGTCATCTGAACGCGGGTCCCAACGGGCCAAGCGGCTTGAGCGCAGTTTCATCCAGCTTGAACGCAGATACCAAGACTCCCGCTGAGCATTCATCTCTCGCGCCTGGGTGGCGCGAAAACCGGATCGTCTCCGGCGCTGAGTACGCTGGCCTCTCTGCGTCCAAGCTCGTTCCTGCATCCAGCTTCAGCTTCATTGACGAGAGCGCCCAGCGTCCGGCAAGTTGGCTGGCTCCGCCTTCTCTCGCTACTGAGGCTCCGCTTCAGATCGTGGGGATTCCTGCATCGGCAGATGCGATCCATAATGGGGCGCACTTCCACGACGGGTATGGCGGACTCGAAGTACTCCAAACACTCGAGACATTCTCTGACCAAGACTTCAAGGACCTTGAATCAGTCATCGGGTCGGATGTGCGTTCAGCCATGCTTGGGTCACGACCCAGTCCTCCATCTGGTCCCAACCTTGCGTGCATGCTGGGGTCGCTGGTCATACAACGTGAGTTCGCCTCGATACTGAGCGCCTTCCGATCAGAGCGGCTCGCTGAGCGCACCATCAACACCATGTCTTTCCTGAAACGGCTCTTGAACAAGTACCGTCAGCTGAAACAGGTAACTCAAGGCGACGGCATCACGTCCCTGCAAGGGACGCTGCATCTGATGGACGCCAACGATGGTCTCAAACGGGAATGGGCTGCGATGGAGGCGTATTGGAAGAGGGAGGTCGATCGCGTCACCACGGCCAAGGCTGAGGGCGAATCCACGTTTAAGGAAAGCTTCACCCGCCAACAAGAGGACCACCAGCACGCACTGAATGCCCACGCAGACGAGATTGCCGATCTGAAGGACCAGTTGCGAACATCTGAGGCTCTCTGCGAGGTACTGCGTCGAGAGATCCGAGAGAAGACCTTAGGCGCATGGGCGTTCAGTGACTTCTTGAATCAGGAACCTCAGGTCACGGTATCTGGGAACTGGAAACGTCTTCAGGAGCTGTTCGGCCACTTCGCAGACGGCACCACGCCTCCGGCTGGCTGGATGACTAACATCCACGTGGTGGCCATCGATCAGCCTCAGTGTGACTGTGGCGACTATGTGGCGGAGCGCAAGAAGGCTACAGGTGGTGACTCCGGGTCCAAGCTTGTCCCTCCGCTCAAGAAAACGATTGATCTCACTGGGAGTAGGGCAGGGGCCAGCAAGCCCGGTTCCAAGCAATCTGCGTCCAAGGGGAAATCCGCGCCCAAGGGCAGTCGTAAGACAATGTCCTGGAACGAATTTGTGAAAGGTCTCCAACTGCGTCCAAGCAACCATCGCCCTAGTTCACAGTTGGCTCTCCCAGCATCGTCCGAACTCGCTCGTTCCGAGGATGAGGCGCGAGCGGCTCTCCCGGGGCCTCAGATCTGGCGTAAGCTTCGTCCTGACTTGCGTTATGTGATGCGGAATGGCTTCACTTACGAGGACGCGAAGGAGCTCGTGAGCGGGAACACATTGTTCATCCGCTCATCCATGCTGAGCCTCTGATCCAGATGCTGGTCCGCATTATTCGGAGCGACGGGCTGGACGCGGTTCCTTGGTCAAGCTTCGTTCCAGAGATGTACTACCTCAGCGCTGAAGTTCGGCTGGAAAGCATGTTTGACCGGGGGGAGAAACCTGAACCGTGGTTCTCACTGGACGAGGAGCAAGTTCAAGAGGGACTTGAGTCTTTCTCTTCCAGCAGCAGCGGGGATTCTGAGTACGAAGACACAGGGAGCGTTGGACCGGGTGATTCAGACACCGCGCCCAAGGTCGCGAAGAGTGCAGTTCCAGCGTCGCAGTCGTCTCCGGACAGCCAAGCGCAAGCTCAGCATGCTTGAATCAGGTGCATCCGACCAAGACATGGACTCTACGCGTCGTCGTTCGCCGCGGAATCAATCCAAGACCAAGCGGGGACAGTCTGGATCTGCGGCCAAGAAGGCGAGGCTCACAGCCAAGGTCATTGAGCAGCTGACGGAGTCTCCACGCAAGGCTACCAAGTTGGCAAGAATTCCTTTCGAGGAGCTGACACTGGAGCAGTTGAGCGTGGTTGAAACTCCCGATCCAGCAACCACCACCTCCTACAGGTGCTCCGGAATCAAGATGTGCTTCTACCAGAAGAAGAGTAAGCCTCAGACCATCGGGTTCCCGAACTACGCGCCACAGAAGTGTGACATGAAGTTTCTCGAGGCACGCTGGAGCATGGAGCTGTACTCGACTCTCTTCCCGGTGAACTCGCGGGGCAAGATGATCAAGAAGAAGCTCCCTGGAACGTCATGTTCGCTGAACGCACCAAGGTGCTGTACTACCATGATGCGTCCCAGCTGAGCGCCGACATCATGCGTGGTCTCAAGAAGCACGTCGAGTTCATGGAGAAGTTCTGTCAGGCTTGGTGGGACTTGCTGCACTGGGTCACGATCAAGTTTGAGCGTGACGCCGCCTCTCGGAGACTCTACAAGCTTCGCCGCAGTCGCACGGACTCCTGATTCGGCGATACCAGACCCATCTCAAGCAGCTGCGCAAGATCAAGGACTTCCCTGAAACGCTGTTTCAAGAACCTGGCGTTTGGCCGCTCCCGCAGCGGATCTGCAACTGGATCTGGGAAGACCCTCGCGTCGTTGATTCAAACGGCGAAGCCAAGCCTCTCTCAGCAGCTGATCGAGTTGGACGAGCGTGAGCCGGCGCGTACCCTCTGGACAACTGCGCCCAACGAGATTGAGCGCACCAAGTACGTTTCAGCTGATCTGCGTTCCAATCCAATCCCTCTGCCTCAGCGCGCGCGCAACTGGATCGTCCCCGACCGTCTGGACAACGAGCCCGACGATGAGGAAGACGAAGACGAAGACGAGATGAGCGAGGTCAGCGACGAGGACGAAGAGGACGAAGACGTTGAAGAAGAGGACGTTGAAGAGGAGGAAATCGAGGAAGAGGGAGCCGAGGAAGGTGACACGGGCGAGAGCGATCAATGAATCGCTGGTCGCACTTCTTCGTTTCAGGCTTTGAGCGCAGCTCTAGTTCTACTCCATTTGCACGTTGTAGCGTAGCCATCTCAGCCCGGAAATACATGTCTTCATCTCTCCTTGTCTGTTCTCCTCCTTGATTCAACCTTCTTCTTCTTCCTGCGTTCAACTATCTTTTGCTTGAACCTGGTTTTCAGTCGTGCCTCTCAGTTCTCATTCCAGCACTTCTCCGCCGAAGTCACATCAACGCGCAGCAGGCTGGCTTCTCTCCACATGGTCTCTTCTCTCTCCGTAACACAAGTAATTCCACAATCCAATCTCCATATCTCCACTCAACAATATCCGTCGTTACCGTCATCTGCATTCAGTCAAATCCGCGTTCAGACATTTGTCCGTGGTCAGGGTCACTTAGTGTCGTTTCAGGCTTCAGTCAGTTTCAGAGGCAGGTTCAGTCACTTTCACACATTCAGCGATCTGCGATCGGGCACGCGAGCTCAACGAGCCCTACACGCCTGGGTGGTCATCCCCAGCTTGCATGGCCTGGAAGCGGGCTCGCGCCTTAGCTCCCTGATTGAATTCATACAACAGGGCACCACAGTTCAGCTGTGTGACTGGTAGCCATTCTGGCTCATCATATCCCTTCCACTTGACCTTGTACTCCCGGGTGCGACGTGAAGTCCGAGTACGCTTGACCCAGCGCAGATCCAAAATCTTCTCCACTTCATACTCGTCGTTCGAAATATCAGGCTCCCAGCTATCCTCTGGCAGCAGGGCGGCGTCAAAATCATCGTCCTCGGACACTTCTATCTCTTCAGTCGGGCGTTTGGGGAACAAGGCGCGCGGTTTCAGGCGGCTAACGTGCACCCAAGGGTTCACGCGATATCCGGTGTCTTTCACTTTGAGTTTGACTCTGAAATTGTCGTGCATCTCCTCAATCCGGAATGGGCCGTGCCACATGTGAGCCAGTTTCCGGCTCAAACCCGGCTGAACCTTGGGTATGTAGAGCCAGACAGCATCTCCAACCTGGAACCCGGCCTTGATGCGATCAGACAATTCCTGCCATTTCAGGGTTTGAGCCTCTGAACGCAGTCTCTTCGCTTTCTTCTGCAGGTCCTCCGCACAGGCTTGAGCGTAGGTGTAATCTCGTTGCATCTTGCGACACCACTCATAGGCACTGCGTTCAGGCACACTCGATGGTTTGGGCCCAAGCATCGCCGACAGCGTCCCTTGGGCGTCCCAGCCATGGACCAAGTAGAATGGAGTATCAAGCCTGGTCGCGTCAAAAGATGTGTTGAGCGCGAACATCAGTCGCTCAGCGTGCTCATCCCAATCACTCTGGTCCGATTCAGCAACGTAAGCTCGGACACTGCGAATTACTGTTTGGACAGATCGCTCCTGTTGGCCATTTGCTTGAGGGCGATATGCCAGGATCGCCCGCTGTCTGCTGCCAAGCAAATCCCTGAATCGGGAAAATACTTCGCTCATGAATCTTGGATCTTGATCATGACGCAACTTGGAACTGGCGCCAAACTGTCGAAATACACGCTCCTCGTATGCTTCGGCCACATCCTGAGCAGTCGTTGAGCTCATCGGTTTGCACATCACATAGCCTGAAAATGCATCCTGAAACAGGAGCAGAAACGTGTTTCCCCGCTCAGACTTTGGCAAATGCGTGACGAAATCCATGGACACTACTTCGAACGGGCGGCTAGGCTCGATGTTGCCGGGCGAAGGTCCTGAGTTCAGCGGGCGTCCCTTGGCAGATGCGCAGTCAGTGCATTCCTTCACAAAACCTCCACATCAGCGTACATCCGCGGCCAGTAAAACTCTGAACGCAGCTTTTCGTACGTTCGAGTTATGCCTTGATGTCCGCCTTGAACATCTTCATGCGCGTAGTGCAAGACATCTGGACGCAGATCTGTCGGCACGACCAATCTCAAATCAGACTCCTTGTCTCTCGGGCGGCCTCGGGTAGCTGTGTCCAGGCGATACAGGATCTCTCTGGAATCCAGGACGTACTGGTCAGCGTACTTAGCAATCTTCTTGACCTGAGCGTGGGAAAATTGATCAAGTTCTCCCTTCAGGTACTTATTGATCTGCATCAGGAAGGAGTCCCCATCCTGGTGAGCCTTGATACGCCGCCATCGTTCTGCCTGATACTCCACAGGTCCCATAGGTCCGCTCGAATCAGCCTCATTCCTTGAACGTGCACGGGTCATTACAGCCAAAACCTTGGCCGCAGGTGTCAGGGGGGCTGTGGCAAAGTCTGAACGCACCCCTTCCAGATCCGCTTTCAGAGTCCTTGTGTGCACCTGTGCCTCAATCGGAACTTCAGCGGGTCTCATCACCTGTTCAGCTATACTCGATACGAGTTGTAGGTGCAAGCGTTCTTCTGCATCTTCAACCCGCCACGACTTGCCCAACGCTAAGGTTTTCGACGTCAGGTAATCGGCAGCCTGATTGAAAAGGCGTTTGACATGAACCAGCCGCACGGTCTTGAACTTCGTGCGAATGACTTCGTACTCAGCCAGTCTGCGTTGAAGGTTGGGCTGGTTGCAGTTTATCAGGCCTTGAACTTGTTGAATCACGATCCTTGAATCACCAACTGCGACCAGATCTTCGACTCCCCGTTCAGCTGCCATTTTCAGCCCATTCAGCAGTCCATGGTACTCAGCGTCGTTCACAGTTACATCTTCTAGGATGAACCCGCGTGCGTCTAAGACTTCCCAGCCCGGTAGCTGCCAGAGAACACACCCGCAGCTTCCAACACGCGTTGAGGTCTTGGCCGCACCGTCAAAGCTGAGCACTACACCTTGATAATCTGCTTCAAGCATCTCGATGCTGACCGCAGGTGGCTTCTTGACGCGTCCCTTGGCTGGAATCAACTCTTCCACAACTGCGTCCAAGTGTTCACGTGGGGTGATACCCGCCCCTAATATGGCGGCAAGACCATCCTCGTCTCGCTGAACACGACGAATCTCCAGTGACCACCTAGACAGCTCCAAACCCCATTTCAGGCATCGACCTTCTATGGAATTCGAATTCAGCAACCATTTCAGCACTGAGTACCGTGTGTAGATTACCACCGGCGACGCTGAACCATAGATGAGTGGTCTGAACAGCTCGAGCACCCTCAATATCGCCAACACTTCCTTCTCAGCAATGTGGTAGCGCAGCTCATACTCGTTCAATATGCGTCCAGTGAATCGCACGGGCTGAATCACTCCATCATGCATCTGGCCTAAAACTGCACAAGCAGCCCAGGGATTGGCGTGTGGAATGATGACGAACTGCTTCGTGCGATCCGGATGACGTAACAGCGGAGTCGAGACAATCTTGCGCTTCAGGATCTCAAACGCTTGTTTCGCTCGTTCAAGGTCTCTGCCTGAACGCACTTGTTCCTCGGTCAACTCATAGAGTGAAGCTGCCACCACGGGGAGGTCCTCGATGAACTTGTTGTAATAATTCAAACTTCCCAAGAAACTCTGGACTCCCTTGAGCGTGGATGGGAACGGCAGGTCCTGAACGGACTTCGCAATCTTGGGCGTGGCTCTGATGCCTTCAGCGCTGATTTCGTGAGACAAATATGGGATGGTCAGCTTGCCAAATTCACTCTTTGGAAGACTCACTGAGATGTTCCAATACCGCAATCTGAACAAAAGTGCGTTCAAGTCATCACATAACTGATCCCAAGTCGGAGCGCCGTGAGCAATGTCATCGATGTAAGAGCTGCGTCCAAGCACTGGACCCATTTGCGAGGGCTGGGATGTTGCGCTGAAATGCCGTCATCTTATCCGTTAAAACCGGGACTCCAGATGGATTGCGTTCAGAGTCTTCAGCGCAGGTGCTCTGGGGGTCTTGAACGCATGTGCGGTCAGCATCATACCCATCCAGTTTCAGGAAATCCAGCACATCACGGTCAACGAGAGCTTCTTCCTCGGGTGGCAGACGCACAAATCCCCACAGGCAGTTGTTGATCACAGCCTGGTAGATGAGAGGGGCGTTCTTGAGCCCAAATGGCATCCGAATCCACTGAAAGTGTCCAAACGGGCAAATAAATGCCGAGATCAGCTTGGCGCGTTCAGTCATCAATACCGCCCAGAAGCCGCTAGCCATGTCCAGACTCATGAACCACATTGCCGACTCAAATCCAATCAAAAGGTCATCGATCAAAGGAAGTGGGTACCGCGACAGCTTGATAAACTCATTCACCACGCGGTAGTCGATACACATCCTGATGTCAACCCCATTCTTCTTGAGCACAATAACAATCGGCGAAGCCCACTCCGATTCAGAGTGCTCAATCAGCCCCGTTTCAAGGAGCTTCTTGAGCAACTCGTAGACCTTGACCAGCAAATGCGGGGCAATCTGTCGCGCGCGCTGAGCTACTGGTCGCACATTTCCAACATCCAGATCGCAGACTACACCTCGAGCAGGGGCGGGGGCGGCATTTCCATCGCCCAGAAAGATCTTGCGATGATACTTCAGAATCTTCCTCAGCTTCGTCTCCATTTCCGGCGTCGAGACACCTGGTTCACCTACGTCTGCTTCCTCAATGTTGCATTCCGGGCTCAACTCCTGAAGTTCGGGCAGCATGGTTAGCTGATCGCGCAATTGAGCCATCAACTCGCTGCCCTCTCGGACATACACGGCCGGTTCCAGATCCAACTCTTCAGCTGACACGCGCATGACTCTCGCGTACTCTGCCTCCAGTCGTTGCACCGGCGTACTCGCAAAACCTTGGCACGAGAAGTCTGAAACTGCATTTTCTCCCAGATCCGTGTTCAAGGTTTCAGTCTGGTCAGTGCTCTCTGGAGACCTGTGTTCAATACTTGTATCGTTCCCGACAAGCGTAGTGGTGGCAACTTTACTCGCCACGTGACGCAAGCTCTGAGCAGCGACGCTGAGACCTTGAGCGCATGACCCTTCATCTGGACTCGGATCCGTCTGCACTCCGATGCTCCTAGTGCTCAGCTCAATTACGTCCTGACTTCGCTCGTCGGCATCCTCTTCGGTGAAGGTGACCCGCAATCTCTTGGGCTTCTTGTTCAATGACGCCATCCGAACCTGAGCAGTACCAGGGGTTGGCCGCAGCATGATTTTGGACGGCCAAGGGTATTCCTTCCGAGGAACACAAGGCGGCGCCTGGTCATGCATGAGTTGCAGCAGTCGATCAGCGCGCAGCTGAGCCTGAGTGGAGATAGTGCTCTCATAAATGAGTTGCTGCCACTCCTGATACCGCCGGGTGCCTGGTCGCACAAATCGTCCATAGCGAGGGAAGAATCCATACTCAATGATCCTGGCGATATCGGTACTCGTGTCGATCCAAATCATCTTGTCCGAGATATTCACAACTTTGACCGCAATCGGCCAGGACTTGGCCGCATAAATGATCTTGGTCACCCATCGATCTCCGCGACCAGCCCAGACAACTTCACGCTGGGGGTTGGATTGTCCATAGTGAATACGCACCACAGCACTTCGTCCCGGTTCAAGGAACAAGGTTTCCGGTGGTCGCACAGGAACATCCAAACCCAGCCGACTCCGATCAGGTCCACCATACATCAAGATCGTCTCCTCATCTGGGAGCTGAATCAGTCCTTCTCGAGTCGACAATCGCACACCCGCGCTGAACATGAAATTCATGCCGAGCAACACATCCACTCCTTCACCAATGTTGGCGACCCAAAGCCTGAAGATGTAAACCACCCTTGGACCAAGCGTGATCTTGACCTCAGCGTGGGCTGAGATGTATGTCGGGACGCCTCCCAAGCCTGAAACTTTCAACTGCTTGTGCATCCGGAGCTTGAGCTTCAACTTACGCGCAAAGTCAAAACTCAACATACTCACAGACGCTCCAGTATCCAGGAGGATCTTCGTCCGACAATCATTCACAGCACCATGCACCATAGCAACCTCGTGTGCATCTTCCGGTTCGTGATCTTCCCACCAGCCATAGCGTTCACCTGGCTGAAGCCGGAACTCAATCGGGGAGTCCGGATCAGGAAACTCTGGGCGCACATTGTCTGGACGCACATCGTCTGAACGCATGTTGGTTGAATCGGGGGATGAATCTTGAAACATGGTCATGCATTGTTGGTTATCTTGGTCTTCTCTTCTTCTTCTCAACTCTGGGCCGACGTACGCTAAGGCGCACAGCTCTGGGGTCTTCTTTAGCCCGACGCGTTCTGGAACCCCTTCCAGCGGGCTTAGTGGTTTAACGGCTTCTTCCCAGAGTCGGCTTCACCGCGTTGGGCTGCGTCCAGAGTCGGTTCGTTGAGTGCGCTTTGGCGGTTCATCTTCTTCACATCTTGGATGGCTCTCCAATCTTCACACGAGTATCCACGATGAAACTGGTTACAACCAGGGCATGGGCTGGCGCGGCAGGCATCCGTCGAGTGACCTTGTTGGTGACAGCGATCACAGACCAGGTCCGCCCAGCAGTTCTCCCTTGAGTGTCCAAACTTCCCGCAACTCTCACAGATCCTCTGCCATGGCGTGTTGCTTGAACGCGGTGACATAGGCCTTGAGCGCAGATCCGGATTGCCTGAGCGCGTATCCACGTTCCCAGGCTGAGGCGGAAAACGCCATCCTTCAGCATCCAGAACACGATAAATCTCCTTCATGACATTCTCCACCTTGAATACAGGCTGCGGCTCGGCGGGTGCGGGTTCAGTCACCACCTTCTCACGTCCTTTGGCAAGCGCTACCTGCGGTGTGGGCTTGAACTCATCTTTCAACTCTTCGAACCGAACACGCCGCTCAGGCTCAGAGTCTGAATCGGGTTCTGAATCTTGAGCGATGAAAGCGCGTCCAGGCCTTCGACCCTTGAACCGGCCTTGCGGGTCATTGTCAGCGCGGAAGTCACGTCTCGGCGGGGGGGGTGTCATAACCCTCCTCGCGCCAGATATCTTCATGACGTCTCAGTGCATGCTCGACTTCACCGATACTCTTGAACTTTTGTCCCTGCAGGGCGGTCTTCAGCTGGGTGTCCTTCAGCTTCTTGATGAAACGACGGAGATGTCGCTCTCGATGCTTGGATGACTTCTGGAAATCAATCCCAGCCTTGACCGCAGCTGCGTTCAACCGGTAGAAGAACTTACGTGGAACCTCGCCCGAGCGCACTTTCATGGTGTAGTAGCGTTCAGAGTAGGAGCCGGTCGTTCGGCAGTACATGACCTTGAACCGACGAGATAGCTTCTTCCAGTTATGCCTGGTGGACTTAGGCAGCTGAGCGTACCAATCTCTGAGCGACGAGGACATTCGTCCACGGAGCTGGCGGATCTTCATCTTGTCCGGCCAGGAACCTTGAGCCGCCATGTCGATGAACCTCTCCCACCAGCCAACGCGATCTTCCACGGACGCATCTTCGCTAAACTTCTCAACCGCATTGTAGTTGATGTACGGTCGATATGTCCAGACGGTCGTGCCTTCCTTGGTCGTCGTCGAAGTGGTCAGGTCCAAGTCAAGATCGTCACTGGAACTGCTACTGTAGTCACTGGAACTTGAGTCGTCATCGCTGGAGCCAGACGGGCTCGAGTCGGAGTCGTCTGGATCGGAAGACGGCGGGTTTGCGTCCTCCTTGCTACCCTTCCGGGATGAGGATCTTCTGGACGCAGATTTCTTGGCCGCACTTTTCTTGGCCGCACTTTTCTTGGCCGCAGATTCTGACTTGGACGTGGAACTCCTCGACGTCGCCATAGTCTTCGTCCCTTGCGAACTTCGATCCTGTTCAGCAGCTTCCTTCTTCGGGGGAGTTGCACCTAGGGTCGCACGTAGCTGGGCAGCACCGACTCCGGTCGTGTTCTTTGAGTGTACATAACCGGTACTGGGTGTCACGCCATCATTGATTGCACCGCTGGATACTTGATTCAAGGTTGTCGATTGAGGAGCTGCCGACGTCTCCGCCTTGATTCCGGTTGCTGGTTGAGGGGCCGTAGTCACGCGAGCAGCTTGCACCTGAGAGAGGGTTGCACGCAGTTCACGGTTCTGATCAGCCAGGAACTTCTGGCGGTTCAGCGCAGTGTCGCGTTCCAGCTCCCGTTCCGCGCGTTCTCGCTCCCGCTCCAAGAGAACATTCTGAATCGTCTGCTGTACGGAGTCCAAGCGCTTCTTCAGCTCACTGTTAGCCTCTTCGGCGCGGTGAGCGCGTTCCGCTTCGGCGGTGGCGCGTTCAGCCACAGCGTGCTGATGCTTGGCCTCGGCTGCGTTCAGCTGTTCCTTCCAGCGACGCTCAAGGTCCTCTCGGTCCGCTTCGTACTGCTGCTTCGCAAGCTTGGTGGCCACTTCAGCAACGTCGGGACGCGAACGCAAGAGGTGATCCTCATGTACCGCCTTGTAGTCCGCTGGCTCAGCGGGCTCACTTGGGCCAGAATACGCGGGGACCTCAGGATACCAGTCGGTTTCGCGCGATCTGCGTTCAGCTTCTTCCCGGGCCTTGCGTTCAGCCTCCACACGTGCAGCTTCAGCTTGGGCGAAAGCGCGTTCAGCGTGGGCCTTCTCCGCTTGAGCCCGGGACACTTCTTCCTTCATCGCACGGACTTCGAAGCTTGCGTTCTGCAGCTCACGCTGCATCTCCAGTCGCATGTCCAGTTGGGCCCGGTTCAGTTGAGTCTGAAACGCGGCTTGCTGCTCTTGGAGCTGGCGCATGACGTTCAAGGCGACTTGAGCCGCTCCGGAAGAGGCTGATGAGGATCTCGATCCTGAACGTAGAGAGCGACTAGTCCGGCTGGACCTGGTCCTCACGGAACGGTCACGGCGCGAGCTCACTGACGATCGTTGTCGTCCTTCAGAAGTCAGGGCCGATTCACTTGGCTCCGGTTCCGTCTTCTCCTGCTTGATCGCAGCTTTCGCCTTGGACGACCGACGCCTGGACGCGGTTTTGCTGCTTCGCGTTCCAGCACTCTCCACTTCAGCCATGTCCACATCGTCCTGGTCCGGCAGCGTTCGGCGAGCGGGGATCACGGTCTTGGTCACAAACATGCCCATATCGGGCGCTGCGGTAAAGCCCCCACCTGCCTGAACACTCATGACCAAGCCTGGGCGCATGTGCGTTGAAGCACTGTGGCCCAGTGACATCAGTGAAGACGACGATGAGCTATCTCGTGACGTCTGCGTGTGGAAGGAAGTCGCGTACGCTGAGTCGGTCGACGTCCCCGACGGGCCGATCAAGCTTGGAACAGAGTCGGAGATGCCACTCGAAGATGCGTTCAAGGTCGAACCTTGTACGCTCATGGCTTGGGCATCTGCGTTCAGACTCACGTCGGTCGAGGGGACCAGCGAGTGGACAGATGGAGTCGACACACTCAACGGGCGAGCCGGTCGGTACTGCGGGCGCTTGGGGTTGGGCTCATTCTCCGGTGACCCTCGCGGGCTGTGAAGAGCCAGGATCCCAGCCATCCGACATTGCGAGACGAAGGCTTGGCCAAGCAGTTCGACTTCGTAATCATCCATTGATAGATCGTCCTTCACCGCTTGAGTGTCTTGAGTCTTCTCTTCCTTGAACGCATGTTTTGCATCCAAAGCTGGGACGACCTTGAACGACACCCCGGCCGTGAGCTGCTTCCACTCGATGAGCTCGATAGTCAGGAGTTGCTGAACCTCCTCCACCACTGAACGCACATATCCAGGGTTGATCTTGGACGCATGCGTCATGAACCAGTCTGGAACGGCATTGACGAACTCAAAGCCAGCTTCAAAGAGGAGAGTCTCCAGGTCCGCCGCACACTCACGTGAAGACATCATGTTCGGCGGGATAGCAACTGCGGTCAGGTCTTGAGCGAGGCCCAACACTCTGCGTTCAGGACGTAGCTCAGCAATCCAAGCCTCATCTCGATTCTCCAGCGCCATCCGACGTCGCAAGTAGTCTGACGTAGCCATCGTGGCCTCCCGCCAAGCCGAAAAGTCTGGTCGCGGGTTTGGCCAAGCGTACTCCACTGAGGGCGGGACGACGCGTCCTGAACGCATCTGCTCCCAGCGGTAAACTTGGCGCGCCACAAAGTTCTTCGCCGCCGTCTCATCAAGCTGAATCGTGTCCGCTACTTCAGCACCTGCGTTCAAGCTTGAACGCACATCTGCATTCAGATTCTGGGGTGCTGAAACCGGTTTTGGTGCATCGCCTCGCGGCAACACTCCGGGTTCAGGGACTTGACTCTGCGACGATGACGGGGCTTGGTTCGACGAACTCTGCTGTGAGTGCGAGGACGCTTTCGCATCCTCAAGCGTTGAACACTCTTCCGCGTCCGACTCCTCGATCTCGATCACTTCAGCCTTGATCTTGGCCGGCGCTTCCTTGACCGCCTCCTCTTCTTGTTCCGGCTGCGGAGAGTCTGAGACTCGATCCGCTGCCGGGGCTCACCCACATCGGCGCCTCCCTCAGACGCCTTCGCAGACTCAGTCGCCTGAGCCTGCTTCTCCGGGATGCGTTCCGGCTTCGACTCTGAACGCAGGTCTTCTTCTCCAGCTGCCTCCGCCGACACTTGGTCGTCTTGATCAGCAGATTCAGTCGACTTGGCCTTGTCTTCGGCCTCCTTCGCATCCCGCTCTGCCTTCCTCCTCGCACGCGCTTCCCGATTGATGACATCCAGGTCCTTGTGCGATTCCGCCGGCAATCCTTGCGCTCGGCGCGACTGACGCGTCGCCTCACCGCGACCTCCGTCACCGCGCCCTCCATCCTTCTTGCTTCTTGCTCCAGCCATAGAAACTTGGTCAGTAGTTAACGAAGCCCAACTATTCAATTCTCACAAAATACAGACAACTCGGTGAAATCCGAGGACCCCACATCCGGGCACGCGCACCAGCTGTGACGAGGTCGGTGAAACCTTTTACGCCCAGGTGTATAGCGGTAGCCCAGAAGGGGGTTTTGGGTCAGGCAAGACTGAAACGGCCTTTTCTGGGAAGGTAAACCTTGAACGCAGATGTCCTAAGAAACTGCGGCCAGGGTGGCGTGGTACCTTGTGAATCCCTATCGGTGTCGTTTGTCTTTGGGGAGCCTGGATAGGTCACCAGGCGAGTTGTCTGTGGGGTTGCAAGCCTTGAGTTCGTTGAGCGCAACGTCCACTTGTCTGAACGCACTTCTCTGAACGGCTTGAACGCAGAAGCGGGTGAAGGACCAGGGTTACTACCACAAGTTAGAACCCCAGAAATACACACCACTTTCAGATAACCAATACAAATGCAGAGTTATACACAAACACACAGCCGCCACTTATTCTTTAAGACCCTCGGGCGGTGGGTCGTACACCAGTCAACTAATCGGCGATCAAGGCACTGGTCAACCTTGAACGCACTCTCACACGCGCACCACCCTCAGATGAGGGAAATATACAAACCAAATACAATCCGGTCCTAAACGCAGTCGATCAAACTATTCCCGGGGTGACTGCTGCTAAACCACCCGAGATGTCCTTCTTAACATGAAATGGGACACCACCCTTACCTCAACGCAATGGGCCCAACTGGGAAATGGAATACGTGGATCACTTCAGCAGCCGGAGCAGACTGATCCCCACGTAATTGGACTTGAATGTGTGTGGGGAGCTCCGCACTGCCCTTGTCCTTAAAGACAGCGGACCCGATTCCTCGGCGACTTGCGCAGTAGGGGTAAAACGAACTCTCTGATTGTTATCTGCTAGACTATCGCTAGGCTTTGTGTAAAGGTATCTCTTCTCGTAGCGTTCTTCTGTGTTCTTCTGTGTTCTTCGCCACGCGTCTGGCGAATATCTTGACTTGAGTATACTGGAACTGTTGACGTAGACTCGCTCCACTGGATTCTTGCCCAGCTTCAATGTGCCCGTGTCTATGTGCATGACTGGCTCTTGGGAGACCTTGAGCCCGCATTCCTTGAAACCGGGTTTCAGAGTCGGCAGGCCTGAACGCAGAGCGTTCAAGGTCTGCAGCCAAAACGACTTGCGGCCAAGGCTGAAACCGTGCTCAAAGCCTTGCGGCCAAGGGCAGGTCGACTCTTCGCTTGGTTGTGGGGCACTTGGCGGGACTTCTTCCGGGTGGCCAGCGGTCTGGACACCATGTACGCGACTTCACTGGGGTGGCTGAGCTCCGGGTACACGAAATTCATGTGCGTTCAGGGCCTAGGCGAGGCGGGACACCGTACACGATACGTTCGTGCAGGCGTTTTCGACGGCCTCAATGTGTCAACCCGCTTAAGGACGGGGGCGGCCTGGACGGATCGAGTGCGTTCAGGGTCTCTCATCTGAATGCAGTCTTCCAGGCCTGAAGGGCCCATCCTAGGCTTGAGTGCACTTCGCTCCGCGGAACACAGCCGAATTCCAGCTCAGGTCTTGTCGCACGGCGTACAGCCGGGTCCGGGTTCGGTCTCGACCAATCAAAATGGCGGATTCGGGCAGGTCAGTATGCAGGTGATGACCGGTTGAGGCAAAACCTCGTTCAGTCTCGTCACAAAGCTTATGTCCTTGCTGGGCCCGGAGGGCGTGACGCAACTGGCGCAACAAGGCCCCGACGCGGCGAATGCGCGTCTCGAGGCGTTCTCCAGCTACGAGAATGCTCTGTTGGAGCACCTCCAGCAGAGGATGGCGACGACCGCGGCGCCGCAAGCGCCCGCTACGTCATCCGACGCGGGAACAAGACCCAAGCCGCTCATGTTGAGCGTGAAGACCTTCGAAGGCAAGGAAGGGAAAGCTTAATGCTTTAGACCCGTGAAGTCGAGATGGCTATGAGCTCAGCTCTACTCCGGACGGAGTCACAGCGCGTGACGCTAGCTATCTCGAAGCTTGGTGGGCGAGCGAGAGAATGGGCACTAACGTCAGGGACGTCGGTCGACACGGCCTTCCCGACGTGGGACCAGCTGAAGCAGCAACTGTCCCGGGTGTTCGCTCGGCCTAACAAGGCGTATCGCGTGCGCTCATGCTTCCTGGCTACCCGGCAAGGCAAGAAGGATTTGGTGGACTATGTCCAGGAGTTGAGAACTCTCATTGCGGGCATGTCTGCCGAGCCTCTGGCTGAGGTAGTCATCGTCACGGTGTTTATGAAAGGGCTTCGCACTGGCGTGACCAGGATGGAAGTCTTCCGCACTCACCCAAGCTCTTTTGAAGACGCTGTGAGCATCGCGTTGAACGCGGAGCACAACTTTAAGTCGTCAAGACTTGGGTGGAACGCTCCTCACACCAGTTCGTCGAACGGTCCGGAGCCTATGGACCTCAGCTATGCTGAAGACGAAGAAGCCGAGCTTCGGGCTGCTGAGCAGCGGCGCGGCATCCGCCGATGTTTTATCTGCGGTGACACGCGTCACTTTCGCGCCGGATGTTCGCTGCGCTTGCAGCGCCAGGCTTCGTCAAGCCGCTCTTCGGGTTCGAGCCAGGGCTCTGGTTCGTCTCGGGGAAACGAGAAAACTCAGTAGGCGCGGGGCGGCCTACTGGGGAGGAACTAAGTTCTATTGAACCTCGGCGAGGTGGAGGTCGACAGGACTTAGCCCCGAAGAGAGCTGTACTCTATAACACGGAACGTGTGTGCAAGCCGGGCTTGCTAGTTGTCCAGGCTTGGGTGAAGGGCTTCACAAAGCCATGGATGATTTTGATCGATTCGGGAGCGTCGGGTAATTACGCCCGGCGTTCCACGATGGACGGAAGTCAGCTTTATGCTGAGGCGCTGGTAGCGCCTGGGAGTGACATCGTCACTGTTCGTCTCGCGACGGGCACTCGTGTCATGGTGCCTAAAGTCCCTGTGGACTTGGGCGTAAAGTTTTTGGATTTCGATAGCGTGGAACGCTGTCTGGTCTTAGACCTCGATTCGAGATATGATCTCATCCTTGGTATGGCGTGGCTGGAACGCCATGAGCCTTGGATAGATTGGAGGTCGAAGACCCTTAGTGCTACGCACTTCTCTCCTGGCGGAGCCTTGGCGAGTCATGAACCCACCTCTGCTAGGAAGCAGAAGCGCTTCTGGCGCGAGCACTGGACCGAGTCGGTCAATGTGCTAGACGTCGGAGTTTCCGAGTTGGTGGACACTGCGTGTGTCGAGAACGAGCGTTCCGAGCGTGGCTTGTGGACGGCAGGTGGAGCGGCACGAATTCCGCTGAGCGGGTGTGCGCCTGAGGGCAACGCCCCGCTGTACCCAAGTGAGGTCAAGGTCGGCATGGAGCCGAGGAGCCATGGGCGAGGCCCGGCTGATGAAGGATGTGGAGCGGCACTAATTCCGCTGAGCGGGTGTGCGTCTGAGGGCGACGCCCTGCTGCGTGCCAGTGAAGGCGCGGTCGACGAGAAGTCGAGTGAAGGTGGGCGTTGCTCGGATCAAGGATGTGGAGCGGCACTAATTCCGCTGAGCGGGGGTGCGTCTGAGGGCGACGCCCTGCTGCGTGCCAGCGACGGCGCGGTCGGCACGATGCCGAGGGACAAGGGGCTCTGCCCGGATGAAGATCGTGGAGTGGCACGTAATCCACTGAGTGGAGGCTGCGGGTCGTGCAGCCTCGCTGATTGTCGATCAAGACACTGGTGCTCCT
This sequence comes from Phytophthora melonis, assembly GCA_024211575.1. Lineage (NCBI taxonomy): Eukaryota > Oomycota > Peronosporomycetes > Peronosporales > Peronosporaceae > Phytophthora > Phytophthora melonis. The sequence goes on from JAMXKT010000034.1 coordinate 201,563, forward strand.
CTGGAGCTGAATGAGGTGGTGACACCTGGCGTCAAGAAGCACGCAAAATCACGGAGCTCTTCTGGGCGGACAGTGTCCATGAAGAGGCGGCAGCGCCGCAAAGCGCTGGCGGCGCGTCACGAGGCTTCTGCGGTCTCACGAGTCGAGAAGGGTGTGTCGAGCGGTGAGGCTCCACACAAGAGCGAGCAGCTCTACACACTCGTGAATGGAGTGACGGGCGACGTCGACGGAGACATCAGCTCAACGACTTGCCCTCACTATCTGCTCTCCTGGAGCTGGACGAGATGTCCTTGGCTGAGTTGGGCGAAGCCTTGAAGGCTGGAGATTTGGTGGAAGTGGTGGTCATACGACCTGAAGAAGAGTTGAACTCGTCTTCGCTTCTGGATGAAGCTGTCCTGGAGGACACTAAGAAGGCGCTGAATGCGCGAAGCGGATCGGCGATCCTGAAAGATGCGTCGGACCCCTTGTATCACGTGGTGAAGGATTATCAAGACGTGGTCTCGAAAGAACCGCCCTCGGGGCTACCTCCGGATCGAGGTAGATTGATCTCGTTCCGGGAACGAAGTACTGCGTGACGAGGCAGTGGCCTTTGCCGAAGGAGCAGTGTGACGTCATTGACGCGTTCTTCCGTGCGAAGCACGAAGCGGGTATGGTGCGTGAGAGTAAGTCTCCTCACTCCACGCCGACGTTCTGCGTCAGAAAGCCGAATGGCAAGTGGCGTATTGTGCATGCTTTCAACAAGCTGAATGCCGCCACCATTCCAGCGCAGACGCCGATTCCTCGGAAGGACGTTCTTCAGAACAACATGGCAGGGTGTACGATGTACAGTGCGCTCGACTTGGTCGATGGCTACTACCAATTGCTCATGAGGACGAGCGACATTTCCCTCACTGCGATGAGTACTCCGAGCGGCATCCTCTGGGAGTGGTTGGTGATGCCCCAAGGGCTTTCGAACGCGCCAGCGACGTTCAATCGTCTTGTGACGCAGCTCTTCCGGCACCATCGGGCGTACGCACAGACGTACTTCGATGACATCTTTGTCCACAGTCGTGCGGAGCACGGAAAGACGGATATGGATAACCATGTCGAGCACCTGCGTGCTGTGCTCGAGTGCATGCGTCAAAACAAGTTGTATGCCAACATGACAAATGCATCTTCGGAGCAGAAGAGATTCCCTTCTTAGGGTGCTTCATCGGGAAGCGTGGCCTGAGGGCCGACCCGGTCAAGGTCAAGGCCATTGTTGACTGGCCGGTTCCCCAGAACCAGAAGGATCTTCGCAAGTGGCTTGGCTTGGCCAATTACTTGCACAAGTACAGCGAGAACTACGCTGAGATGGCTCGGCCACTCTCCAATCTCCCGAAGAAGGACGCGGAGTGGTGTTGGAACACCGAGCATCAAGATGCGTTTGCGGCAATTAAGGATAGTCTCCTTCATGCGCCTATTCTGGCTTTGCCAGACCCCGCTCGTCCGTTTAGTGTCGTCTGTGACGCCTCGGACTTTGCCATCGGCTGTGCCCTGCTACAAGCCGACGCCGAGGGGCGCGAGCGCGTGGTGGCGTTCGAATCTCGTCAGCTGAAGGCTGCTGAGAAGAACTATCCTGTCCATGACAAAGAGCTACTTGTGATGAAGTATGCGCTCGTCAAGTTCAGGGTTCACCTGTTGGGCTCTCAGCCGTTCGTGATTTACACGGATCACGCGTCGTTACGCACTGCGACTCAGTCGCCTCATCTCTCGCAAAGGATGGCCCGTTGGCTTCCTTCTTCGCGGAGTACAACTTCGAGGGGAAGTACAAGCCTGGCAGGCAGAATGTCCTCGCGGACGCGCTGTCACGCAGGCCGGATTATGAGCTGGCTCATGTAACGACCGTGACTTCGTCATTACCGGATCTGATCCGAACGGCTTATGCCAAGGACGACACTTGTGTCGCGTTGCTGAAGGTTGTCGGGAGCAAGGAGTTTCAAGACTCGGACATTGAATTGTCGGCGCGAGTGCGCGCGCGTTTGTATGCTACACGCTCGATGGTGGCCTGCTGTTCTACAGCACTGGCTCCGAGGACACGCCACGCGTGGTCATTCCTCATGACGAGGACCAGAAGTATCGTATCCTCTATGAGGCCCACGACACGCCACTGGCTGGCCATCTTGGCCGTGAGAAGACCTACAGCTCGGTGAGCACCCACTACTGGTGGCCGAAGATGTACAAGTTGACGAGCACTTATGTGCGCACGTGCGAGACGTGTCAGCGAGTGAAGTCGTCACCCCATGCTGCAGCCCCGTTGGCAAGCTTGCCTGTCCCTTCGGGCTGTTGGCAATCCATGAGTATGGACTTTGGGTTTGGCCTGCCGGCGGATGCGGCGGGCAACACTGGAGTCGTGACCTTTGTAGACCGACTGAGCAAGATGGCTCACATTGCGGCTGTGCCGGATACCATCGATGGTAAGGGTACAGCAACGCTGTTCTTGGACCGAGTGTTTCGACAACACGGACTCCCTGAGTCGATTGTCTCGGACCGAGACCCCCGCTTCACGGGCAACTTCTGGAGCGCGGTCTTTGCGGTGCTTGGCACCAAGCTGGACATGTCTACGGCGGATCACCCGCAGACCGATGGTCAGACGGAGCGAGTGAATCGCGCCGTCGAGGACGTGCTCCGCAGCATTTGCGCTGAGACGCCGGAGCGTTGGAGCGCTATGCTGCCACTCGTTGAGTTTGCGTTGAATAACGCCGTTCATGCCTCGACCGGCTACACGCCGTTCTACGTGAACAGCTTGTCGCATCCCCGCGTCCCGCTGACGCCGCCACGTGGTGGCCTCGGGCTTGGTGGGGGAGAGGAAGCCGATTTAGCTGATCGGCTAGCTGATGTCAGCCCGGCTACTGTTCGTAAACAGGTTGACACTTTCTTGTCGACGCGCTTGAGTGTCTTACGACACGTGCGTGACGCAATGGCTGAGAGCCAAGACAAGCAAAAGGAACATGCGGATGCTCGGGGCAGAGGCAATGTTGACAGTTATGAGGTCGGGGACCTGGTATTGCTAAATGCTAAGAACCTACCTACACATGCAGTGTCTGCTGTCTTCAAGACGAAGTTGCGCCCGCGCTTCATTGGACCTTTCAAGGTCGTGGCCAGGAAGGGCCTTGCGTACACGCTCAATCTTCCGAAGAAGATGCGGACGCACCCCGTCTTCTACGTGGGCTTGCTCAAGCCGTACCATGACCCGACGCAGGTGCAGATGGAGGCACCGAGGGCGACGAGGTCGCAGGCGCGGAGGTCGCGAGCGTCGAGGACGCAGTCGCAGGCGTCGCAGACGCGACCATCATCGCAGGCGCTGCAGGCACAGGCGGAAGGTTCGGCATCGGCGGTGCCGCGAGCCCTGAGGGCAGAGTCGGAGTCAGAAGTGCCGCAGGCACAGGGACCACCGGCGCAGGAGGCGCAGCGGGCGGGCCCTGCATGCGGGCCAGAAGGTCAATCTGACCCTGCAATGCAGCCTGCTGACGTCGAAGCTCGGAGAGCTCCTGGCTACGACGGTCGTCGCGATCGCCATAGTACTGCACCCAGCTCTCCAAGTGTCGGAGCCGGTCCCAGACCTCGCGAGGCACTTGAACCCAGCTCAAGCCTCGAGCGAGCTCGTCGAGCTCCGTGGCAGTACGCGCGAGACGCACATCGACATCCTGGACATGGTCCCGAAGACGAGTCGTCTGTTGCTGAACCTCGAACAACTCATCATACGTCGCGAGGCGGCTTGGTGCGTCCTCCACCGGCGCTGCTCGATGAGCAAGGGAACCTTCACTACCATGTGGAGCGCCTGCTGGTGAAGCGGCGGTGCCGGGGTCAAAACCAGTATCTGGTGAAGTGGCGAGGGTACCCACACTCAGAGAACTCATGGGAGATTGAGGTGCCCCTTCGCCAAGACTGCCCAGACGTCGTGGACGCTTTTGATCGGCTTGATCACCAGCGCCGCGTGGGCTCGAGGCCGGCATGCCGGCCGTCCCGCGCTTCCCGGCAATAGGCTGGGGAGCCGCTGGGTCAGCCACATTGCTCCGGGGTTGGCCCTGAGCCACAGCGCTCACGCCCTCAGACTGGAGAGCTCAAAGGAGCGAAGCGCGCAGCGCTAGAATGGGTCTGCGGCTGAGCGTTGGCCGAGAGGCTGCGTTTGGCTCGGATCTTCGCAAAGTCGAAGCGGAGCTTGCGTTCGATACGAACATCCACTTCGCTGAAGCTAGCTCGAAGAACATCCATGGAGCTAAGCTTCTTCTTCTTCTCAGCCCAGAGCTCGAACTGAACCTCGTGTTCGGTTAGGCTTTCGCCCGGGCTGAGCTCCACAGGGTACGTCCGCATTGCGGGCACGGACAACCCCTTGCCTTGCAGGCGCAACCGCTCACGGTACGCGGAGACAGTCGTAGACTGTGGAGTCAAGAGTCGCTGTCGTAGAGACGTTCGAAGAGCGATCTCCTCCGGAGTACGGGCCGCAGGCCCAATGACATGCTGAGCCAGCGTCGGCTGGAACGCCTGACGGCATGCCTCCGCGGGGTCACGAGGCCGGAAGCCGTACTCGGCGGTGCTGGGGTTCAGCAGGGGCCGCAACTCGGGGGCTGGGAGCGCATGGAGGCCAGCTGCGCCGCAACCTGCTCGGATTGAGCCTCGTCCAAAGGGTTGGAGATGACGGGGCCCAAGGGCGCTTCCCCGCACGAGGCGGCGAGTACCGTGACTCAGTGAGCTCGCGCAGCTCGCGGAGCCCGGAGGAGCGTTCAGGGAACGGATTTGGAGTGCGCAGCGGTGGCCGCGGCTCCTCCCTCAACGGCGCAGGACGCTCAGTGGAGAGATGGCTCGACGAGCGCGTAGGAGAAGTTCGCGCGCGGCGCTCTTGGTCGCGGGAGCTCGACGAGCCGACTGTGGCCGACGTGCCACCTTCGCGTTGTGCCGGCGGCGTGGGCGAAGCGTCGCGGCGGTTCGGGGAGCGTTGTGGGGACGCTGCCTCACCCTCATGGCTCGGAGAGCCGGCATCGGACTCGCTGTAGTCCACCTCGCCCTCCTCCTCATCTCCGAAGAGATCTTTGAGGTCCATGGTCTTATGGGCTGGTGCTCGAGGGGAGCTGGGCCGTGCTCGCCGCGAGCGTTGCTTGAGGCGTTGCGCCGCGAAGTACTGGGAGACCGAGAGCCTGGGAGGCGCGGTCGGGGTGCGCACCTGCGCCGGGGGCTTGGGCGTTCGCAGGCACGAGGTGCCAAAGCGCGAGAGGAGCGAGGCTCCGAGGCGGACCTCGCGAGAGGGTTTCTGCGGTCGAAAGACCAAAATGTGTTATGACTTGAAGTCATGTGCGGGCGTGTTACGCCGAGAAGTTCTTAGAGATGTCCCCATGATGTGGATTGACTTGTTCGAGAAGGAGGCTTGACGGAACAAGACCCGGTCGTTGACCGTTAAGCGTGAACACCCGTGTCCACGGTTTGGTGGTGGTGGGTGGGGGTGTAACGGGGTTACACGAATGTTACCCGAAGGGTTACGAAGTGTGGTACATACAGGCTTGTGTGGTGCACACTATGTAACCTATTTCAGTAGGAGAATCAGTACATGGCTTCAGAGCCACAGATTATGCATATGACTAGGGTTCACTATGCTAGATAGTGAACCAGATACATTTACACCGAAGGCGGCTCTGCCGCGATAAGTAGAAATACATTCAGTTTGAAGACCCACAGCTAAGAGTTAAGGGTTGACTCTTGGAGTCCGTAGGGAGTACGGACTCGTGCGTTCTGGTATTAGAACGGGCTATCTTTAGCCGCGACTCTGTGAGTCTGTTACGTCTTCCTCTGACGCTAAAGCTACGGCAGCCCCGCTGCACCCACCACAACAAATCGAGCGAAGAGAGAAATGGTATTTGGGATGCTACATTGGAACAAAGAGTTTACAGAAACTACAAGCTTGCAAATACTGATATATAAGCTAGCCACAGTACTTTACAATCAGCGCAGCGTAGACATATTTTTACAAAAAAAACTAAAACAAAACGATGTCGAGACGACTAGGGGCTATGCAGTAGATACCAAGCAAAAGATAAAACTGCAGGCATGGTGACAGGATATCATTGGCCATGGAAGATTGGTATCTCCTCCTATACGACGGGTACATTGTGGATGGCAAGAGCAAAAGGGGTGCGTGGGTTCTGTTGGGTGGTTGCCCAAGCAGTTGGCTTTGTCCACTTAAATCAAGCACAAGATGGAGCTGACAGCACTAATAAATTTCTAGACCACGCGATGAACCAGTTGAGACAACGTGCAGTACTATCGACAGTTCGACTTACACTCCAAGGCACCTTTCCGAGTACTCGCGGCAGTACAGCACTGCCGGTTATGGGTGTTGGAATGCTGGTAAGAAAACCGCTTACGAACGGACCACGAAAAGCTGCCAAAGCCCCGGTAAAATCACGCCAATTCGCACGACACTCCAACGAAGTGCTCCTGAGATCAGATATCCCGCAACACTTTACCACCAGGTTGGAGAACGAAATGAAGACCAGCAGTAGCGACAAGGGATTACAGGATCATGCAAGTAATTCGATTCGGAATACCCTACAGCGATTCCAGGACTCTATAGTATCTCGTTAAACGTAAATAGAGGACCTCTGAACCCCCTCCCCCCATGGTGACAGGATATCGGACAACAACTATTCCCATAAGCACACTGTATTGAAACTCACGTACAACCGGATGCGACTTTGCTAATATTAAAAAGAAGAAGGAGCAAGGATAGACAACACCGCGCCTACCGTTAAACAAGAGTACCAAAATGCTGGAGGGGTACCAGGTAAATAAAGCCCTAACATATGAAAATGTAGCCAATAGAAGTGTAGCCATTTCTTTATCTGATCAATTCTTTAACTGAAACGGCGTATTGGACCGAGCGAACTGGGTGTCATTTATAGAGGTGTGACTGTACCAAGCATCCCACGAGCTGAGCGGGAGCACTGCTCGCGGGAACGAGCGCGAGCACCAAAAAGCCTGCGAGCGCGCTCCCGGAGATTTGAGCGCTCCCTATGAATTCGATTTGACAGGGGAGCGCCGAAACCCAGCTCGTTAAATACCAAACTTTATTGGATAACAATAGCCGAACAGATTCTAGCCGAAAAGGGTGAGTCTCGAGAAGCTATAGAAGTCAACCTTGCTTTGCAGAATTTCTTTTGCAATTAGTGGCAAGGATATATTTTATATATATATTGAGAAGTAAACATATGATATTATTTGCTCAGTGATAGTGACCTCCACGTTCTTGTGCATGTGCAGATTGCTGTCATCGTTAGAGCTTGCTGTCCAGTGCTGTTGCGACGTCTGTGGGCAGCAGGTAGAGGTGGTGACCTCGTCCCAGTACAGGCAGTCTCCAACTACACGCCTTCAAACTACTACTGCTCTTCTGCTGCCGCTTCACCTTCTCCTGCACCTAACGACGGAGTAGCACTCGGGTGTGGCGGTGTCTGCGCTCGGCACTTGGGCGTGGTGGCCTTCTTCTACTGGAGGTAGCTCTCCGTGGTGGCCCCACCTACCGCGAGCGGCTAGTCGTACTCCAGCTGCTGGCACTGGCACTGGCACTGGCACTGGCACTGGCACTGGCACTGGCACTGGCACTGGCACTGGCACTGGCACTGGCACTGGCACTGGCACTGGCGCTGCTGCTGCTGCTGCTGCTCAGCCTTCTCCTGCACGGGAGCACTTGGGTCTCTTGGTGATGTTTGTGCGTGGCACGCGGCGGTGGTGGCCTCCTCCTACTACAGGTAGCTCTCGGTGGTGGCCACCAACTGCAACCGGTTGCTGCTGCCCCGCCATCTCCTCAAATTGCTGTTGCCGCTCCACCATCTCTTGCAAGGACGGCGGGGTAGCCCTTGGACCGCTTGACAACGCCTGTGAACCGCTACTGCTACTCATGCTACTGGTGCTGGTGCTGCTTCTCCGCCTTCTCCTTCACGGGACGGCGAAGTTTCCATCGAATTTCTTGGCGACGTCTGCGCGCGGAACTCGGGCGTGGTGGCCTTCCCCTACTACAAGTAGCCCTTGGTGGTGGTCTCCGCCTGCGAGGCTTCAGGCGGCCGCTGCTTCTCGTGCAACAGCTGTTGCTGCTGGTGCTGCTGCGCCGTCTCCTGCACGGGGCGACGGAGTGCCACTCCGTCGCCTTTAAGTCTCGGGGTGGTGGCGACGATTGCTTGTTGCTCTTCGGTAGCGCTGATAGATTAGGTTTTTGGCCAATTAAGGACGTCTGTACACGAGCGCCTGTTCACCGAGTGTTTGCGTGTGCTCTTGGGTGCTCGTTGCGTTCGTATTTAAATGGGAGAACCGAAAACCTCATAATTCGGCAGGCACGAGCTCGTAGATTGGGATTTTAGTGCTCTCTTGCCCCTCTGCTCTTGGGATGCTTGCGACCGAAGCGAGCCGGTTCCCGCGCGAAGTGCGGTAGGGCCGCACTAAGCGAGCGCTGCGAGCCGATCCCCCGGGGATCCAGCGCGGTAGGGTTTTGTGCCTCACGAGTAAGGGTCGTTTGGGTACGTGTGAAGTGCTAACTGCGTGATAGAATAAATGATTGTATCAGAAATCTGTATGTTTGGGCAACCTCGTCGTTAAATATGCATCGGTTTCCAGACATAGTTTTTCCAGAGCATCGGGCAGCAAGGCTGAGTTGGCAGAGGCGTCCGAGGACGAGGTACCTTCAGGTTCAAGTATGCATCGGATTGACATTGAACAAGAGTTAGCTGGGTGCGAATGTGATGAGGCCCAGTAGATTTCTCCACCGAACCCAAAGTCCAGCTGACCCGTATCAATCAACGAAGCTGACCCGTATCAATCAAGTGGACGTCAAGTACGTCATGGCTAAGATGGATCCAGACCACTAACTGTCGTTCACGAGAGTAGTAAAGGGTAGCACATTTGGAGGTCGGTTTTTTTCTCACCCTACCCCCGAGCCTTCTAGACACAGGTAAAATAGGGGTAAAATACCTCTGATGTGTATTTTAATACTTTCAGAAACAATAGAGGACAATATTTTAGGTATCATTTAGTATTAGTACCAAAAACGCACCCAATCGCCCCATCTCTTGTGTTACATCAAACCCAATTCCTTAGCACCAATCATCACCAATCGTCCCATCTCTTGCGCTACACTGGTTCAAATTTCATAGCATTACACCGCAAGCAATACACCTCTGTAACAAATAGCGCGTCGCGCTAAAACGCGATTTGAACTCCAACAAATCGCTCACACAAAAATATTTGTAACCAAAATGATTTGAACGTGAAGGATAAAAGTTAAGAATATAATACAAAGTAATCATGTGTAACAGTACTAAGGAAAATGGTGAAAAGTGTCAATACGAACCTGATTTTGAATTCTGTCATATTGAAAAGCATTACAAAACTGTAAGAGGTATCATTCCTTTTGGTAAACATGTAGGGCAAGAAGTTTTGGAAGTGGCTTATTATGACAGACCGTACTTGAAATGGATGTCTACTTCAGATTTTGTCAAAAATAAGTATCCTAAGTTGTTGGTTGAGGTCGATAAAGTATTGACCTTATCGTACTGGGGGGGGGTGCAACAGACCTATCTATTCTCTCGCAATCAAATTGTGAACTGCTATTGCGGGGGAGATTACTTACGGAAACAAGAAAAAGAACATAGACAAACAGAAACACACAAATGTTATAAGGACAACAGAGATCAAAAGGTTACGTGCGAGTGTGGAGTTATATACACTGGGTTCCGTCGCAAAATGCACTTGAAAACAGCTCAACATCAAGCATGGGTAGTAAATCCAGACGGATTTGACAAACCTATCACTTGTCTGTGTGGTGAAGTTTATACACAACGAACTAAGACTGAGCACTCACGAACAGAAAAACACAAAGCTGCTATGAAAGCAAAGGTAATGTGTGAGTGTGGATCAAGTACATCTCTCTATACTCTTAAAACTCATAACAAATCACTGAAGCATCAAAAGTGGTTGGAAAGTCAATAACCTGACATCATTTTTTTTACTTAATAATATTTTTTTGTCTATCCTGATATATATCCAGCTAAATATAAAGTATAACTGACAGATAATAATTTTATCATCGACCTCATATAGCAACATGAACTCGGACGAATATTCTGGCCTTCAACGTCTAAAGATTCCTATCATTCGATGGGGTACTAATTACCGTATCAAGATCCGCAACCAGTATGGAATTACTACGTTCATCTCGAATGTTAAGAATCCTAGAAACAGAAAGCTTATGGCCAAATTTTATAAGCTATCTGAGAAGCGTATCAACACCGAACTAGACTATGAATACAGGAAGCCACGTTCATACAAGTTTGAAGAGAACTCTGTTATGGAGTCTCACGAATTTGTTGGCTTCAGTCAAGACGAAATCTATGACAAGGTGAAGACATTCCTTGAAGGTCTAACTCGTGCCGTTAAGATTAACATTCGTCTAGGTTTCAAGCTAATCGACCGAACCAATGGGTTAGAACGTGATTATTATCCGAGTACAAACACGGAGATCTGGCCAAGTACTGCTGTAGCAATTAACTCAAAGGCTGATGTAGAAAGGAAAGTCATGAGCTACATGAAAGCTACTGATTTTACTGAGCGCATCAACTATCCGTCATCCGCTTACCAACTCAAAGAGATTAATTCTGTTGTAATTGTGATCTATAAAAGGGATCATAGTTTAGGCGATTCGGAAATTAAAATTCCGGAATGCATCTCTAAGAACAGATTTATAATCAACTTCCCTAAAACAGATAACAAATGTGTGTTCTATTGTATTGGCTATCACTTAGCTACCGGGGAGAAACCGGATCGACGTAGGGTTGTATCACACGCCAAGGAGCGTGTACAACAATTCTGTGCATATGAGAACATCGCCTATTCGCCTAAGGTTTTCAAAGAGTTCCAAGCTGTTGATATCATGCAATTTGACAAACTTGAAGACTGTTTCAAGCTGGGTATCAATGTGTGGGAAATGAATGAAGACATACTAGAGGTCAGTAAGATTAGGTCACCTGAAAAGGACTATGGGAACGCTATGAACATTCTTGAGTACAAGGGTCACGCGATGTATATCACAGAGCTAGACTACGTTCTTAACAAGTATCCATGCAACGGTTGTGATGCTATCTTTGACTCAGCTGACAAACTTCGAAACCATAAGAAGACCAAATGCCACCTCGATGTTCTTGAGAGCTTTGCTAAAAATCCAACTCTATATCGACCATCAGAGAATCGAGTCAAGTCTCTTCTTTCGAAGTACAAAGTCTATGACGTTGACCATTACATGGACCATTTCATTGTCTACGACTTCGAGAGTATCCTTGAGGGTAAGAACAGGCAAAGCGGGCGTAACACCAAATATACCAAATACCATCATGCGATTTCAGTTTCTGTTTGTGACAGTCTAACGAAGCAAGTAAAATGCTTCGTTAACGAATCGCCAAGGGGGTTACTAACCGAAATGTTCGAATATATCCATGAGGTTTCAGAGCAGATTCAAAAGTATAACCTTCAGAAATACAGAAAGGTCTTTGTAATGATGTCTAGAGAAATTAGAAAGCTAAAGGCATCAAAGGCTAAGTATGACTCAGCTGATGAAAAGGTGAAGGTTCTTGACAAAATCATCAACAAGATGGTTAAAGAGAAAGATAGTCTAGAACTTATATGCTCTCAATCACCTGTACTTGGTTTTAACTCTGGACGCTACGACATCAATCTTGTCAAGAATGATCTCTTTGCTGTACTTGGTACGGATGACATCAAGATGGTTATCAAGAACCCGAACTACATGTGCATATCGACGGATAAACTGAAGATCCTTGACATCTCTAACTATCTTCCGGCTGGAACATCATATGCTGAATACCTCGAAACGTATTTAGGTAAGTGCCAATGCGATGATGAAATCAGATGTGACTGCGGCCTTGGTAAAGGTATGTTCTGTTATGACTATCTGACATCGTATGAAAGAATCTTCGATGAAGGTCTACCGCCAAGATCAGCATTCGATTCCGAACTCAAGGGTACGAAGTGTACCGAAAGCGAGTACGAGCGCCTAAAGTATGTTTGGGAAAAATACAACATGAAGACAGTGAAAGATCTTCTAATCTGGTACAACAACTTAGATGTTCAACCCTTTGTTGAAGCTATCCTTAAGCAACGAGAGTTCTACAAGACATTCGACCTTGACATGTTCATGGACGGTGTAAGTCTTCCCGGTCTTTCCGAAAAAGTCATGTATCAAACGTGTTATGACAACCTTGAGAATGAACTAAGTGATGGATGCATCGATGAAAAGTATTTCAACCGGGTCTATAATGAGATTGAACGCTTGTTTACTAAGATTGGAGGGTACACTAAAAAACACGAATGGAAAGTAAGCGCGCATGATAAACATTACACACTTGCCTATATCAATGTCTTCGATAGGGACAATGATCGGTCAATATTTGAGTTTACAAATGAATCTGATGCTAAATACATACACAACAAGCTTGTTGAAAAGTTTTCACCGAAATTACGGTTCGAGCTGGATACGAGTAAAGTTGAACCGCCTTTTAGCTTCCCGTCTAATCGATTAGAAGGGTACAAGCGTCAAGATAAGGTGCGCGGACGTGATTTCGGATTAACGATTAACCATCTTGATGAGCTATTGTGGCAGGAGTGTTATCTATGCGAACACTGTGATTGCCAGCTAACGGTTGAAAACGTATCAGCTGATCGCATTGACAACGCTAAAGGTCATATCGATGGAAACATCATGATTTCATGCTATGCCTGTAATGTAGCCCGCAAGGATATGAACCCTTACGCGTTCCGTCATCAGAAGGTACTTGAGCGTAATGCTGATAAACTTATCTGGTCTATCGATGAAGAGCAGAAAGAGATTTATCACAAGATGAAAGCTAACATTGCCGGCGGACCATCAATCATCTTCAACCGCTTCGCCAAGCGCAACGAGACACTGATTCGTGGGGTCAAAACGTGTAAGAAGGTCATTGGTTATGATGCTAACGCTTTATATCTATGGGCTCTAGCTAATCAAATGCCATGCGGATGTCTAACCTCTATTGATGCTTACGAAGGTATTATTGATGATATCCAATCAGGCAAGATCTTCGGATTCCTTGAATGCGACATTGAGACACCAGAACACCTCAAGGAGTACTTTAGCGAGATGACCCCTATCTTCAAAAACGTAGAGATTGATACGTCACGCGAGGATATTATCGGTGAGTATATGTTCAATCATGCAAAAGATATTGGACGTAAACCAACCAAATCACGCAAGCTCATCGGTTCGTACTTTGGTGAGAAAATTCTTATCTACGCACCGCTCTTGAAATGGTACTTAGCTCACGGTCTTGTTGTTACGAAGACATACTCATTTGTCAAGGCGAGCTCACACCGACCGTTTGAACTATTTGCGAATAAAGTGTCAGACGCACGCCGTGAAGGTGATAAGGACGAGTCTAAGGCTATGATTGCTGAGATGATGAAGCTTATTGGTAACGCCGCATTCGGACGATCCGGCATGGCCAAAAGCAAGCACAAGGAAGTCAAATACTTGGGTGAAGCTAAGTCTGTTAGAGCCATCGTTGAAAAGCAAAATTTCCATGATGTTGTTGAGCTTGAAGGATCATACGAGGTCAGTCTTAAGAAGCGTCGTATCAAGTTCAATAATCCTATTCACGTGTCTATTGCTATCTACCAGCTTGCCAAGCTACGCATGCTTCAGTTCTACTACGACTGCATCGACTTCTACTTCGACCGAAGCGACTTCCAGTATCAGGAAATGGACACGGATTCAGCCTATATCGCATTCAGCGACGATAAGCCATTCGAAAACATAATTAAGCCTGAACTTGTTGATCACTTTAAGCAACACAAATACGACTGGTTTCCGCGTGACTACAATAAAGAAGACGCTGCCTATGATCGACGCACCCCTGGCCTATTCAAGGAAGAATGGCGAGGTGATGCTATGGTGAGTCTATCTTCAAAGAACTATGTCTGCTATCTACCTGAAAAAGGCTACCAGAAGAAGGATAAATGGGTCATTGATGGCAAAGACGCGTATTTTAAGCTATCCGCCAAAGGAGTACAGAAGTCTAAAAACATCGAAAACCTCACGCCTGAGAAGTCTGAATCAGTTATCGAGGAAGGGATAAGCATTAAGGCTACTAATCGCGGCTTCCGCATCGACAAACTAACCAATGGTATCGTTACGTACGAGCAGTGTAAAACTGGCATTACGCATTGGTACGATAAGCGAATTGTACTTGCTGACGGTATTACTACTGCACCTCTGAGTATTTAGGTTCCCGGTTATGGAGAAGCCGTGTGACCTTATTTTTTTTTCTACATGACTTCCAAAAGTCATAAAAAGTGAGTTGATCACGCAGGGCGTGGGGTCGCAGACACTTCGCTCAAGTTTGAAGCGTCAGCTTATCCTGAAGGATAAATCTATAAAGTATATGCAAACAACTTAATCATGCTACGATACGTTGATAATCTCGATATCCCTGAAGAATATTATGCGGATGAACATTGGAATGATTTTGATTTCGATGAACTTCAAACCAAAGCCATCATGTTCACACATCGTCGTTACTTTAAAACAAACGTATTCGAAGAACTCATCCAGACAGCATTGCACCCTTCACGCATTCAAAAGCAACTAAATCAGTTTGATGATGTTGAATCATTCTTTGATGCAATCGGTTGCTAAGCATTAAGCTCTATTTTTTTGTCTCTTAAGTATAGGGTCAACAATGCGGCGTGAACAATTCAAATACGATCCAAATGACTCAAAGCAAACCTTCCTTGACAAGCTGTACCATGATCCTAGCTACGGCTTCGTTGGTATGCAAAAGCTGTATGAGAAGGCTAAAGCTATAGACAGACGCATCACGCACAAAGACGTTAATGATTTCTTTAAAGCTGGAGTTGAAATACAGCGGTTCCAACATCAAAAACCTAGGTTTGAACAGTTTAAGATAGCATCGCCTAATCCAGACTCATGGCAAATTGATTTAGCGTTTTGGTTCAAGAAAACGATCTTGACGTGTGTCAATATCAATTCGAGACTTGGTTACGCTGCGCTGTTACAAAACAAACAAGCAACTAGTGTTCTGGAAGCATTAAAAGACTTCGTTAAGGCGAACAGACCGAGAATCGTCACGAGTGATAATGGCAAAGAATTCATGAACAAGGCAGTTCGAGCATACTTCAAGGAAAAGAAGATCGAGCACTACAACAACGAACCTGGTGATCATGCTACGATGGGCAAAATCGAACGCTTCAACCGAACGATCAAGCAACGCCTGATGCAAATGCCAGATAGACAGAACCTGACACCTCAACTACTTAAAGCGGTTATTTTAAACTACAACAACACTACGCATCGTTCAATACGCCTAATGAAGCGCGAGGACAGATAAATGACAAAGACTTAGAACACAACAAGGACGTTCTAACCAAGGTAGAAAACGATATCACTGTAGGTACGAAAGTATTGTATCGTCTAAATAAGGGTACATTTGACAAAGAGGACGTTCGCTGGAGCAAAGCTGTTTACGAAGTGGTTGGCACTGATGGTTACAAAGTTCAGATACGTTCAAAGAACCGTCATACGCTGTACAAATCGCCAAACGATCTCAAGCCGGTTAACGCGAAGGTTACAGATGCCTCTTATAAGGAAGGAGACCTCTTCGAGATCGAGAAAATTCTTGAGCATAAGCGCGATAAAGACGGTAAGTATAGATATCATATCAAATGGGTTGACTACGACAAACCAACATGGGAGCCTCAGGATAACCTTCGCCTAGTTAATAAGAATCGAATGAGTAAACCAGAGCAGAAGTACTTCCGAGAGTTATTAAAGAAAAAAAGAGGCTCTACGAAAGAGACAGCTTAAGCAATGAACTAATACTATTCTTCTCTATTTTGACGCTTTCCTGTTTAGTTGGTATGTAGACCTTGTTTTCGACCCGGTTACTTTTTTTGAAATTTGCCGCATCAGCTTCGATCGAATTATTGGAGTATACATACGAAGCTAGACCATCTTTGTCATCATCGATATAGACTAAGTCATCATTCATGCTTATATATGAAGCAATAATATTTTTTGGAATATTATATAAGCTACTATATAGAAAGTATAAAAAATACAAGATATGACATCTTGCACAGCGACAACTCAACGCAATGATCAGTGTTCACGAGCAGCTCTGAAAAGCGGCTTTTGCAAGCAGCATGATAAAGATTATAAAATCGAGATGTATCGGAAAGAGTTAAGCAAAATGCATAACCGAGTTCGCATGTACCTAGCTAAGACTAACAAGCTCTATGAGATGATATACGATGTTCAACGATGTGACTATATCAAACATAAGCTAGGGCAAATGACAGATAGCGTCAGAGCCTATCGTTACACTGTTACAGATATAAATCTAAAAGATGAGTTGGAAGAGCTATTTGACTTGCCTTTTGATGAGATTTTACCAGCGTATCAGTCAATGCTACATCGACGCAACAGTATCGTTCATAAATACACAATGGGTCAGTGGGAGTCAGCAGCCATACCGAAGAAGCTAAAGTATCACCTACGATTTAATAAGACTAAATAATTTCATTCATGCTAATATAGAGCAGAAAATGTTTCCTTCGTTTAAATCGCTTGCTCAAAGAGAGGAAAAGCAGCTTGAGCTTCTTGAAAGAGCGGCAAGACGGGTAAGTCAAGCAAATATTAAACGAGATATGTATGCAGATGCTCAGTGGGCCAGTGATGCAGAAAAGGTTATCAATCTTAATGGTTCGAACAAGGTAACTCAATCGACTCAAACCGAGTAAAAATAGTTACATTTTTTTATCAGTCTGTCTAATATATCACGCTTTAGAACAATGTTTCCTAATTTTACATCGATCGCTCAACGTGAGCGCAAGAGACTTCAGCTTCTTGAAAAAGCTCAGCGGCGTGTACAGCAAGCTGACGCGAAACGTGAGTTGTATTCTGAAACAGCGTGGTCAAGTGATCAGGGAAAAGTCATCAACGTAAATCAGAATAGTGTTACTCAAAGCAGTCAAACAACTAGTACTGAACCTGTTAGTCAAAATCAACAGAATATCGACGCAACTTTAGATACCAATGCTAGCACGGAACCTCTCTCGTCAGTCAGTTTTGCAAGCACTGAATCGCAAGCTACACCGAGTTTAGAGACAAGCGATTCACAAGCTAAACCTGATGTATCTACTATTGGTTCAGAAGCTAAGCCTGATGTAACGACGAAGGAAACGAAAACTAAAAGAGAACTATCAGAAGAAGATAAGGATGCGATACGTTTTATTCGAAAGCATTACAAGAAATACCCCGAATGGGCCGTGCTCAAAATTCCGCCTCTAGCAAAAAATGGAGAAGAATTGTCAAAATACTACATCGGAAAATCTGGCTACTTATACAGACGAGATACCGACAGACGAGCTTCCACCTCAAAGGTTGATTGGGAAGCTACAGCCGAAAATGTAGCGGGGAGGTTCTACGATGAGCAAAGTAACATTGTTGATGAGTTAGATACTATGAAGTTAGAAGATCACAACGCTTATCGGTTTTGGTTAAAACGACGCGGTGAAACGCTGGAAATGCCTGAAAAGTCTGATCCGGTTCGGTTTACAAGAGGGACAGACACGGGTGATGACCAGCGATGGGACCAGTCAAGTTTAATATGGCTATTGCGATTGAACCAAGCAAAATTCAACGAAGCCAATATCATCATTCATCCTGTGTATGATTCAGGGTCTACCGTAACATCAGACAAAGCACCAAAGCTTTTCAAACTACAGCTAAAACGAAATGAATCAAAACCTGACGAACTTCAGGCTATCCGGATTAAAACCAATGAAAACAATCCAACTATTCTGAAGTTAATAAATTGGAGCGAGACGGTTAAGTCAATACTTGCTAAAGCTAAGAAGAATCGAATCGATATAAATTTCGACCGCGTTGGCTACAAGGAAATCAGGGCAAATAAGAATAGGTTTAAGCCTGCTAATGAGTTATTTACCGCTGCGCCTGGAGTTTCAGTTGGTAGTGCTAAGACTGATATTCGCTACAAGGTGGATATTCCAGCTAGTGACGCAAAGCGCTTCATAACTGACTTCCTTAGAGAAGCACACGATAGGGATGGTATTGTTCCAATCAAGCTTCCGCCGGTAATCGTTAGAAAGGACAAGGCTAAAGAGCATCGGAATTATTATCTTGCGTGGTATCCAGATGCTAATACGTTACGGATCAGAGATGGCTCGAAGAAAAACGATTCAATCATTAAGAGCAATAAGCTCTTCTTCAGTCATATTGAATGGACTTACACGCTGGACGTTCTTATTGAGGTCATGGAGGTTCTACGCAAAGCGCTAGGTGATGTTAACAGCATCAATTGGGCTCAAGCTAAAACAATTAGAAATACACTTGCTCTATTCGAAGAAGTGGCTATCAGAAATGGTATATCAGCTATTAAGTCTAAAGTGGATAATGAAACTCATGACATGGAAGATGTAGAAGACTTCAGTAATCGGCAAGATGATCACGCTGTCAAACAAACTATGAACGACATGCTTAAACGAGTCAGTGGTAGCGGTCTTAAAGGACGTGGCCTGAGAGGCGCTGGTTTGCTTCCAGGCGGTCAGTGTATACCTAACCAAAAGCCGAAAGGAGAGCCTGTGTACGCAAATATCAAACGCGGAGGCAATGGACGATACAACCTTAACGATATTCAGGGTACAGCGCTAGCGAGCGCCTTCATATACAAGCAGATTGGAAGTAAGTATATTCGTATCCCTGAACTAAACAATCAGGTTTTATACATAGTGAGACCATCGCGAGAGAAAATGGGGCCAAGACGTGACATCAGTAAGGAACTCACTGAAATGCTGAAGGATCTTGTCTATAACCAGAACATTTCTCAAGCTGCGTACGACAAGCTACCTATTGAAGATCAGAAGCTTTTCAAGGAAATCCTGCGCATCACTCATATCCAGCATGTCTTTAGAGATGAGCTTCCTGATCCTCTCGGTAACCTTAGAATGGAATACGACAAGCTTAAAGGTGAGGTCATGCTAGGGAATAACAATCCTGATGTTCTGAAGCAGCTTAAAATCGTCACTGTTGACATGTATTCGAACAAGCTAATAAGTGATTCTGAATTCAAGGATATAATCGTTCGCCTCATATAGAGCAACATGTTAGTCTTAGACACAAAACAAATCTCAAAACGCGGTGGGTTGTATAACCTGCACGCTGACCAAAACTTAGCAGAGCTAAAGTCAATAATGAAAGACCTGATCGTGAAGGAACGCCCCTCTAGTCACACCCCCGCGGTATGGGCAAGCGATCGAACGGAATACTCGAAAAAAAATGCATCAGCACAGACCGATATGACGATTGAGCCTAAGGATCCTAAGAAATATACGTTCCCTGCACCTAATGAAGCAACTGGTGGACGCGTCTGGGCGTACGGACCGCGTAAAAAGAAGACACCTACTGTGAAGACTTTCGCGCTTTAGCTACCATAGGAACTCTCTTGCAAGCATTCCAGCTGGACCATTATTGTGTTGATGACGTGCTAAGTAGCGTTGCTTTCGGTACCAATCATTGTGGTCTAGGTGAGCGTAAAGCTTTAGTGGTGTTGTATCTCGATAATGTTGATAGCGTGTATCGCCGAAATTGACATTCATAAACCTTCTACCGTTGATTATAACATCAGCGGCATATTTTTTATGTTTCTGCTTGCTTCTGCGGATATCGAGAACTTCCATCTTATAGAGCCGCGAACTGGTATAATTACTCAGACATAATTGCTCTCAGCTCGTCAAGTTCAGCTTTGAGTTCTTGAATTGCGCGACATAGTATGCTGGTTAAACAAGCATAATCAACACCCCATCCAGTCTTCGGTGTGCCGTCTGGATTAAGTTCATCAGCATCTTCACCTTCTGGCACGTATACAGGCTCAGGAACGATATCAATCATTTCTTGAGCTATGAAACCAATAGCTCGCTTATCATCACTAATCCATCTGAATTGACGTGATTTCATTTGCATGACCTCATCGAGACCATATGGAACATCAACGATATCTTTTTTTAGCCTCCGATCGCTAGAATTCGTATAAGCTCCCCCATAGCAAGGTGCATAGCCGTTATAGACCCATGAACCATCGCATGTTGCAAATCTGATTCCAGCAACGTTATTAACATGATTTCCTATGCATGGATACGACGTAGTCGAGTTCTGCCATCGATACATTGGACTCACGCTGGATGATTTTACATGCATCCCATAGTTGCTCCATATAGCTCCTGACGCATGGATTGGACCTTCGGGACTCCAGTTAGATAGATCTACAGCTAGACGACCTGAACTGTTGATATAACACTGCGTGCTGTTTCCTACCATCAAACGCAATGGATCACTCGTGGTAGTGCCAATTGCTACTCCGGACGTGCCTCCTGCGACGTCGTTGTAAATTTGGACCTCGAATTCGATAGGGCTTGCTTGGTCATTAGCGATCCGAAGAGCGCGTTGCCATGATCCGCTAAGTAGATTTGCTGATGATGTAATATCAAGCTTTGCTGTAGAAGAAGAACTACCTAATCGAATGTATCCAGCTTGCGTTATCCTCATCCGTTCTGTCATTGGACTAAGAGCATTGGATCCTGATCTAGTTGAAATAGCAAAATCGGCCATAGAATATTGGGCTGAAGTAGCTGTTCGTGTTGCGTATAGGTTAACAGAGGGGGTGTACGTAGTCATATCACTAGTGCCTTCAATCGTAAAGGATATTCCAGCCTGAGCGCCAACGGTATTACTATGATTGCGAATGATTAGATTGAAATCAGAAGCGCGTGTAGTCGAAGTAAATGAAGTATTAGCAGCGATCTGGCATTGAGTAGTCGTTGTTGATATCAGATTAGTCGAGGTTAAAGACGTGATACCTGTAGTTATTGAGCTATTAGAGTGTAGCACGAGAGCCTTTGACGCTTCTGCCGTTCCTGCTCCGGTAGTCAGATCCAGGTAGTTCAACTCAGCGGTAGTTGATGTGCATCCGGAAAGCTTATTCAGCTCCGCGCCAGTAGCATTCAGGGTTGTTCCTCTGATTTGAAGCGTAGTAGGATTGATTTTTAAAGTAGTTGCGTTCATAGTTTGCGTACCAGCTTTTGAAATAGTATCGCACGTCAGTGTTGGTGATGATATAGAAGTAGATGCGATGAAGTTTCGAGAAATGGTAAGATCTCTAATACCAGAGTAATCCTTGCTACTACTGAGAACTACAACACCGCTATTAGATGCTCCTCCCTCGATAACGTTCAGAAAGTAAGCATGATTGAAGTTAACCCATGAGCTGACTCCATCCCAAAATTTGAGATTCGGAATGAACAGACCTGTTCCACCCGTATTCAGTGTGAGATTGCTTAGTGTACCAACTGATGTAATATTAGGTTGAGCAGCAGTCTGTAGCGTGCCAGTAATGCTTGTCGCTGTTAGCGAGCTAATCGTACCGATGTTACCCGATCCGTCGAGAACAAGCGCTTTGTTGATCGCCGCCGTACCAGGATTAATCCCGACTACATATGACGGTGCGCCAGATACAGGTGATCCATTGACTGTCAAACTTGTGCAACTAAGAGCTCCAATTCCACTGATATCACCACCTACTCCCGGTACAAGAGCTATACCAGGTGTTGCTGTACCTTGTGTGATACCTGTAATGTAACTTAAGCGATAGTCATTCCGACTAAGATAAAGCGTTTGAGCGTAGGCATACGTTAGGGAACCGCTCTGATCCAGAGACAAATAAAAAGCTGGATTGTATGTTGAAGAATCAAATAGAGGCTGAGGATAAGCAAATCCAGACATTTTTTATTCACAGATTATATATAGAGTACGTGAAAATGTCTTTGATTCCTAACTATGGCGGTGCTTTACCAAAGCAATATAGAAGCGCGGCGGTTGGTGATATACCCGATCTAGGTATAAAGAAGCTTTTTAGAATGGTTATACATGGTCCTAGCTACTCTGGTAAGAACAACCTTGTATTTCATATCCTCAAACACTCTCCTCATGTATTTAGCCACCTCCATATTATCGCTCGTAACAAAGATCAGGAACTGTATGATTTTCTGAAGGATAAGCTTGAAGGGTTTGTCACATTCTACGATCAAGCACCCAATGTAGATCAAATTAGGCGTACACCGGGCAAAAAACCAGAGCTAGTGATCATCGATGACTACAGCAATGACAAGCTACTGTAAAAAACCTATTTTATCATTACATGACTAGAGGAAGACATCATTTCCTATCAACTATATTCTTGAGTCACTCATGGTTTGGTACCGAGAAGATGCTGCGTTTGAATACAGAATACGTCGCGATTCTCAGAGCAAACAGTAAGCGGGACTTAAAGCTTCTAGTAAGCGATTTTAACATTCCCGGGGTAAATGAAGATGGTATCGTTAGATATTATAATAGAGCTATCGCTAGAGGAAAAGGACAGTTCCTATTTATTGACTCAGTTAAAGGCGAGCTACGATATAACTTTGATCAGTCAATAAAAATTGAACATCAGAATTAATTTTAGTTCATAAATATACTCTGAACTATGTGTGCGTCATTTGTTAAGCTCGATTCAACTAATCTTGTTCAGAACAATTTAAACAATAGCTGGCGCTATGAATTCGCTGGATCAAGCGTGAATTTTAAAAACAATGACATTGCAATCCAGTCAATTAGTCTTTACTGTTCCGATTTCAACATAGACAGTTTAGCTTTTTCCAATAATAGTTTTCAGATAGAAATCCCAACAGCAGCTAGCACTTCTACTATTACAGTAACCCTAGCGGACGGTTGGTACGACTACAGTAACATTAATCAAAATATTCAAAAAGCACTTGTTGCGGCTGGCGCTTATCTTATTGATGCTCAGGGAAACAATGTGTTCTTTATTCAAATCAGTGCGAATTCCACCTATTACGCCTGTCAACTTGATTGCTCTCCTACGCCTACTGCGATCGGTACATATACTAGACCTGCTTCTGGTTTGTATAGCGCTGGCGGATCTGGTCTACCTACTACAAGTCGCGTACCTCGTTTGATCATTAACAACGCTGCGTTTGGTAAGGTTCTAGGCTTTTCAACAGGTACTTACCCCTCGGCGAGTCAAACAACAGCAGCAAGTATTCTTAGCAATATTGTACCTCAGGTTCATCCAACATCTAGCTACATCGTTCGTTGTGACATTATCAAGAATGATTATGTTGTCGGCGGTGACTTACTTGCCGCATTTGATCGAGGTGCTGCTAAAATCGGCGACCTTGTTCATTATGCTCCATCCAATTATGCATGGATGAAAATTAACGATGGTCCTCGTGCTTCCATCACCGTATCGATTTATAATCAAAATGACCAGCCGGTACACTTTCGCGATACAAGCGTGTCAATCATGCTTCTCATCAAGCCTGGTGAGTTTGCTAATAACAAATAAGCGAAAAAAATATTATTTTTTATGACTTTTACAACTTGAAGCTCCCACCTGACTTAGACCCTTTCTTACGCATAGCTCGTATTTTAGCCATGTGATCTTTAGCCTCTTGAGATCCCTTAACGAAGCGAGTAGATTTGCTCGATTTAATGCCAACTCCGTATCTATTTTTAATACCTCTGCGAACATACTTAATCATATCAACATGTTCCGGTTTCGTAGCCTTGTCAATAAGCTTACGCTCTCCTAGATCAACTAAATCAGTGATGATACCCTTCTTCTTAGCATATCCTAATGCTCTCTTAGCTCCTTGTTTGATATCATCCATACTAATTCGTCCGCCTTCATGATCGGAATCACTATCGTAAGCATTAACGCCAATACCGGTGAGTGACTTGATCGCAGCTCTTGCGGGGATAGCTGCTGTTGGTTGGCCAGCATATGTAGCTAGAGCAGGTACAGCCGCATCTACAGCTTTCGACAGTATGCCACTGTCTTTAGCGAACTTATAAGCTGATTTAATACCGCCCCACACCTTTGACCAAATGCTACCACCTTGAGCCTTCTTGAACCCTTTCTTGACCTCGTGCTTGGTAATTTCAAGACGAACGCCACGGTTCGCTTTTCGTGCCTTGCTCGCCTTCTCATAACTGCTTGGATGTAAGTGAATAACACTACCGCTACGCTTTAGTTCTGCACTTGTTAGACTAAGTTTCCCTGTCTTGAACGCCTTCTTTAGCTTAGGCGCGCTGACATTACTCGAAATCGTTAACTCACGGTACATGATTGCTGGTCTATATATTCTGAACTAAAGCACAACTACATTTAAATTATTAAAACGCTTGAATAGATCCATTCTATCTTTTTGTTTACAATATAACCACAATAGAGACCATATGTCACAGTAATCACCATGCGCTGATTGCGTTTGTATTTCATTATACTTATCAATCCCGTAAGAAGTTGGCGGGCCTTCCCCCATCGAATCGAAGTATTCATGATTATGAACTGCTGTCCAGTGTCCTACATCCATGTTAGGTTTACGTAGTAAAATTAGAAAAGAACCTTCCGTAGGTAGCGACTTAGTAACCTCGCTAGACTCGTATATGTTGTCCAAATGAACGTCAAGTATATCTGCAAGTTTGATAAGCTCATGGTCACTAGTAATGCCCTTAACCAGATCCATAATTATTTTATTTTTAGATCATTATACTAACTAAGATATAGTCTAACTCGAACAGCTACCAACATGTCTGATACTCAGCTAGCTGATCAATTCTTATATCAGTCTTCTCTGAAGGCTGACCCTTCCGTGCGCGTATCGGCGCGTAAGCGTGTACCGTATGTAATCGATATTAATCAAGGTTCTTACACTAATGGTATTGTTTCATTTGATGCTACCTCTCAGCTAAATGGTGCAGAAGGTTTTGGTTGCCTCCGCGATGCATACATCATGATTCCTTACAAGGTGACAATGAAGAATACTCATGGCAGTATCGCGCTTAGCAACCCCGCTAATCGTCTCTCAGTTGGTCTCAAATGCGGTGTATGGAATGTTATTGATAGCCTTAGTCTAGAGCTTAATGGTAAGAGTGTAATTTCAATGAGTGAATACAAGCTATTTGCTAATAATCTCCGTGCTCAAACGGAAGCCAGCGTTGATTATGTTCAAAAACACGGTGCTGAAGCCTTCCTATACCCTGACACCTCTGGTTCACTAGTATTTAGTAGTGCTGCAAGCGTCAACGGTGATGGTTACTCGAACAATGCGTCTGATATTACTGGCGCTTTAAAGACAAACGATACTGGTGCTGGTGTCCTACCCGCTAATGAAGGTTTTGTAAAGCGTCTTCTAGCTAATCCTAGTACGGCAGGCGGAAAAAACACAAAAAATTATGCGTGCAGTAGATTCGTGGCGAGCAGACGGTTTGTGGTGGCAGGGTGCTAGCGGGGGAACGCTCGCAGCACTGCTCATTTACAAAATGGCGTCAGACGCCAAGCGCAGCCTCCAGCACGTCGTTCCACTGAGCAGCCGAGTGAAATGCGTGGAGTGGATGGAGATCGACGAAGCAATCAACGGCGACAAGGGTCTCTTCGGGCGAGCTGTTGCTCAATACCCAGCTCTCTTTCGCTCGGATAATCGGCGAGTCAACCTAAACAAAGCCCGGGATTGGTGGAACAAGCGGGACACTACTCGTGCAAAACTCAGCCACAGCAAGCAACTGAAGTATGGCAGCAGCATACGTGGCGCGCGACAGCAATTTGTAGTCAAGGCTCTCCATGGTCGCGGTCGTAAGCTGGAAGCTCAGTGGCAATGGCTGTATCCGCAGCTGTTAAGTGAATTCGAGAGGCTACGACGCACAGGAGTGAAGTTTTAGATTCGTTTGGTGGTGGACATGGCTACAGTTCTTATCGAGGACAGCACTGACCCGGTGTACAACAAAGCTCTCAAAATCCGAGACACACCCTTCAAAGAAATGATTTCGGAGCGTCGTATACAAGATTTCATGGAGAGGTTCAACATCGTCTACCGTCGGTTAAAGGGTAACAAGCCGGTCAGCGAGGAAAAGCAGTCGCAGACCGACATTTCCATTGCAATTCACCTGAGAAAGTTGAAGCGGCAGTTTGACGACAAAATCATCGACCCGAACCAGATATACAACATGGACGAAAGTCATTTTGTAATTGACCTCGATGATGGCAAGACCCTGGACTTTCAGGGCTCTGAAGAGGTCAAGTACCGCAAAATTGTTTCAGGTAATTATTTTGGCGTGTTTTTGTTACGAACGTAATATCATGACTAATGATACATCGTTATTTTATTGCAGGACGGGAAGGGATCACGATGTGTGCTCTTAAAAGGAGGTTCCAACGCCAAGATACATTGCCCGATGCTGATATTCAAGAATGCCAACTCGAGCCATCCTATTCAGGGGCTACCAGACTCCGTGGACGGCGTGTGCTATCGTTCGACGCCGAGTGCGTTCATCAACAATGCTACGATGGTGGAGTGGCTACACGAAGTGCGTTGTTGGTGACCTGGGGGACCGTTTGCTGGCGAACGGATACTTTGGATGGACAACACAAGCGGCCACTCAAGCCCTGAGGCGCAGACAACAGCCAAAACGCTACGGACAACTATCATTTTTTTTTCCCTCCAAATGCGACCGATCGCGTTCAGCCTGCCGACCGGTTCCCAATTCAGCGAATAAAGGCCCATTGGCGCTCCATTTGCGAGGCACGCAATATGCAAGGTATTCGGAGCGGGGATTGGGCGACAAAGTCAGGGGCATTGGCGAACCCTGGGAAGCAGTTCTTCTTGGAGACAGCAGCGGAGTGCATTCGACGAGTCAACCTTGAGGTTGATAACGCTGGACTTAATTGGGCAAAGAAGTCCATGCTCGAATGTGGATTAGACGTCCCAGCAGATGGTGTTTGGAAAATTAGTCAGCTTAGTAAAAACTACGTGAGCTCTTGGCAGCTCACCCAGCCGACTTTGAAAAAGGATACCGGGAAGTAGATGTAGCAGGACTAGAATGCTCAAGCAATTCCACGTGATTTAGTCGTGCACACAAAATAATCGTGCACACAATATAGTCGGTCTTCATTTTAACTCTCCAAACATGCCACCAGAATTAGTGAGGGCCTGACTAATAAGGGTGGCCGGTGAACCGCCCCAGAAGTCCAAATTTGGCCGAAATTCACAATAGCACTACCAGGAAAAACGTTATACTGTACTGATTTTGACGAAAATGCCACCTCCAGTGGTACAGTGTACCCCTAATCCAATAGCAATAACGGTGGGCATTGCGCACCTTGCAGCCGCTCGACCCCAAGGGGAAGCTTCACGCCGCCATATCCCCGCGCATAGGTCCCTTTGACGCTCGCGCTTAGCTCATCTCCAAGCTCCGCGTGCTCTCTCCGCTTCCACTCTACCCGCGCCTCCCAACTCGCGCTGCTCGCCCTGTAATCCATGGGGCAGCACTTTCTGTTCCACCGCGACCTGGTGGCGGCCACGGCCGTGCATCACGCCGTGCACGCGCGGCTCTCGAGCGACCTGCAGTCCGACCTGGTGTTGCTGGGGCCGCAGTGGCTGCGCATCTACCGCGTGGAGCCGAGTCCGAGCGCCGAGAGCGGCGCCGAGACGTCGTCGTCCAAGGGCCAAGTGCTGCACCTGCTGGCGTCCTTCCCCTGGCGGGCGTGGCCCAGAGCGTCCACGTGCTGCGCTTCGACCGCAGTCTGCTGAGGAAGAAGCACCGCTTCTTTGGAGGCGAGGAGGTGCTGCTGCTCACGTTCCCGCTCTTCAAGTGGGTCATCGTGGGCTATGACCGCCGCTCGCGCAGTCTGGCCACGCTGGCCATGTTCTCCTTCGAGGAGGACGCTATCGGCCCCGGAGCCACGCTCAAAGGAGAGAAGAACGGCCGCGAGCAGCTGCTGGGCCTCGTGACCCACGCAGCCGCCAGAGTCGACCCGCAGACGAGATGCGGCGCCATGCTCGTGTACTCGGACCAGTTGGTGGTCGTGCCCTTCCGCAGCGAGTCGATGGAGCTGTCGTTCTTTGAGGAAGACGAGGATGAGTTCGATGATGCAGACCAGGCTGGAGCCACGACGGCGGACTCGGACGATGAAGAGGATGATGAAGAGGAGAAGAAGCTCGAGGAGCTCGTGAACGAGAGCAAGCACAGAGGAGTGACGAGCGATATGAACAACACGCTCAACGCGCTGCTGGACAAGAGCGTCAAGGTGGGATCAAAGAGGAAGCGGAACCACATGAGCGGACTCATGCCGAACGATATCACTGGACGCGAGTTCTTGCTGCGGCTGCGCGAGCTGGAGATCACGGGAAAGGTGATCGACCTGGCGTTTCTGGACGGATACTTGGAGCCCACGCTGATGGTGCTGCACGAGGAGAACGAGAAGAACTCGACGTACGGACGTCTGGCGGCTGGATTCGACACGTACTGCATCACCGTCATCTCCATCAACATGAACACACGGTAAGCTCGGCGTTCTATTTATTTGACTGGGGCTGTGCATGCAGTTTGTTAATGGGGTTGAACTGTGTATGCTGTAGACTCCACCCGAAGATTTGGACTGTGAAGAACCTGCCATCAGATTGCTTCAAGTTGATTCCGTGTCGTGCACCGCTCGGTGGCGTGGTGGTTTTGTCGGCGAACGCCTTCCTGTATTTTAACCAGACACAGTTCCATGGACTCGCCACCAACGTCTTCGCAAGCAAGACGGTGAACCAGTCGGTTTTCCCCCTCAACGATGCTATCTACGAGACCCCGGACCACGAGATGGCGCAGCTTAATATCGTGCTCTATGATTGCCAGTTCGAGTACTTGCACGAGAAGGAAGTTTTACTGACCATGCCGAATGGAGACGCGTATGTGCTGTCCTTGCCGTATGAAGACACTTCCAGTCGTGGTCTCTACGGATTTGGAGGAGCATCATCCAGCCGCAACGCGTCGTTATCGCTGCGAATGCTCCGATCTGGCATTCAAGCGCACTGTCTTTGCGTGAACGAAGAGAAGAAGACGCTGTTTGTGGGTTCACGGTCTGGCGACTCGGTCCTGTACGCATTGGATCAGAAGAAGCTTGCTAGTGCTGAAGGTGAAGGTTCGAAGCAGCAGGAAGACGAGGAAATGCCGATTAAAGAGGAGGTGGTCAAAGAAGAAGTGGCCGCTGAGGTTAAAGCTGAGCCTGCAGAAGAAGAGGAGGAGGACGAAGATGATCTGTTCCTGTATGGTGCGGCGCCTACGAAAGAAGAGCCCACGGCAAGTGCGCCAACGGAGTCTACCAACAGTACGAACGGATCCGCTGTCAAGAAAGAGGAGAACGGGCACGCTGCTGAAGAAGAAAGTGGCCCATACGACTACGTGCTGCGTCAGATTGATGTGCTGCCAAGCATCGGGCAGATCACGTCGATTGAGCTGGGCATTGAGAACAATGCGGACTCGAATGAGAAGCGTGAGGAGCTTGTTATTAGTGGTGGATACGAGCGAAGCGGTGCAATCTCAGTGTTGCATAATGGATTGCGCCCCATTGTTGGTACGGAAGCTGAGTTGAACGGCTGCCGAGCGATGTGGACAGTATCGTCTTCGCTTCCTTCTGCAACGAAGAGCGCCGATGGACGCAGTTACAACGCGTACCTAATTCTGAGTGTTGCTCACAGAACGATGGTGCTGCGAACTGGAGAAGGCATGGAACCCTTAGAGGATGACAGCGGCTTCTACACGTCTGGCCCCACGCTTGCTGCAGCAAACCTTTTCAACAAGCAGCGAATTGTGCAGATCTTCAAGCAAGGTGCGCGCGTGATGATGGAGGTGCCCGACGAGGAAACATCAAGTGGAGACGACGGGGCTGGAAAGACTGCCAACCCAGAGGACGAAGAGGAGGACGATGAAGACGACGGACCGAAGGTCAAGCTGGTTTGCACGCAGGAAATTACTCTGGAGGGTGATGTCGAGTGTGGGGGCATGAACGTGGATACGGCAACGGTGGGAATTGTGTCCGTGGACGTTGTGGATCCTTACATTTTGCTGCTTTTGACCGACGGGTCGGTCCGCCTGCTGATGGGCGATGAAGAAGACATGGAGTTAACAGTGGTCGACCCGGAGATCGACTATCTCGATGGTGCCTCGGAGTCAAATGGAACTGCAGACGCATCCAAACACGGCAGCAGCTCTGCGTGCCTATTCTACGATTGGGCAGGCATGTTTCGCGAGAACGCTTGGGGTGAGGATGAACGAGAGTACCGGGCTGAGTCCACTGCGGCTGAGACTAAGGCAGAAGGCAACGGTGACGACGATGATGACATGGACGCATTGTACAGTGCGAAGCCAAGTCCGAAGGCCCCATCTAACCGGAGTAGCACAGCAAAGCCGATGCCGACCCAAGCTGCGCAGACGAACGCTGATGGCTCTGTGTCGATCCCGTTGCTGAAGCAGAAGGATGCCAAGATGATGTGTGGTATGTGCTTCGGGGATGGCTCTCTGCACGTGTTCTCCCTTCCGGACTTCAAAAAGAGAGGAGTTTTCCCGTATCTCACGTTTGCGCCGCAGTCGCTTGTTAACACGTTGGAGCACTACCAAGTCGGCAAGAACAAGACTGTGAAATTCGCTGCTCCGGTTCTCGGCCTCAACGCATCGACATCTTCAGCGAACGACGGCCGTATCAAGAAGTCGCACACAATCAACTCGCCGGTGGCTGACATTATCATCCACCGTGTCGGCCCCAGTGAAGGCCAGCACAACGCGCAGTACCTCTCACGGATGGTGATGCTGGTGTTTCTAGCAAACGGCGACTTGCTGATGTACTCTGCGACTCCAAAGTACGAGAGCTTGAAGCCTCGAGCGAACGGAGAAGTTACCCCAGTGTTCCATTTCGTCCGCGTGGGGTCTGATCTGATCACTCGGCCATTAATTCCCCCACGGGCACGCACGAGCGCCCACAATGAGGCTGGCAACAACCCGGAGGTCAACACAAGCGCAGTGCTAGCCAAGCTCCGAGCTGGATTCCGATACCCGATGCTGACAACCTTTACAACGTGAACAACATGAGCGGGGCGTTCTTCCGAGGTGCGCATCCGATGTGGATTTTGGGCGATCGCGGTCAGCCAACCTTCATCCCGATGTGTGTCGCTGGTTCTGCGCCGCCCGCGCCACGAGCAAACGGTGCGTCGAACAAGAGCGCAGCCCCCAAGGTGAGTGTTCCGGTGTTGAGCTTCACGCCTTTCCACCACTGGAACTGCCCGAATGGCTTCATTTACTTCCATTCTCGTGGTGCACTGCGTGTGTGCGAGCTTCCTTCGAGCAAAACGTCGACAATCCTGCCGTCAAGTGGCGGGTTTGTTCTCCAGAAGGCCGAGTTCGGCGCCACGCTGCACCACATGCTGTACTTGGGCAACCACGGCCCTGGCGGTGTGTCCGAGGCGCTTGAAGCGCCCACTTATGCTGTGGTTTGCAGTGTGAAAATGAAGCCGGCGGATGCGGAGCGAGCCACAGAGGTGGAGGATGCAGATGAAGAGGAAGAGCCTGAAAACTTGGACGCGAACGGGAACCCTGTCGGAAGCAACGTGATGGCGCCCACAGCCGAGATGTTCCCCGATTACGAGATCGATCAGATGGCCCATACTGAAGAGGAAGTTTACGAGTTGCGTTTGGTGCAGACGAACGAGTTCGGCGAGTGGGGACGGCGCGGTGTTTTCCGTGTGCATTTCGAGCGGTATGAGGTCGTGCTGAGTGTGAAGCTCATGTACCTGTACGACTCGTCGCTGATGAAGGAGGAGGTGGCTTCTACTTCAGCCGAGTGGAACAAGAAGAAACGCCCTTACCTCGTGATCGGTACGGGCTGGGTCGGCCCGCACGGAGAGGACGAAAGTGGTCGCGGTCGCCTGCTGCTGTACGAACTTGACTACGCCCAGTATGTGGACGAAGAGGGTGGCTCTACGAGTAGCAAGCTGCCCAAGTTGCGGCTAGTGTTCATCAAGGAGCACCGCCAGGGAGCCATTTCGTCGGTGGCGCAGCTTGGCCCCTACGTGCTCGCGGCCGTTGGCTCGAAGCTCATTGTGTACGAGTTCAAGTCGGAGCAGCTGATCGGCTGTGCGTTCTACGATGCACAGATGTTCATCGTGACTCTGAATGTCGTCAAGGACTTTGTCATGTACGGCGACGTCTACAAGAGCGTGCACTTCTTGCGCTGGAGGGAGATGCAGCGGCAGTTGGTGCTGCTAGCCAAAGACTACGAGCCGCTGGCGGTATCGTCTACCGAGTTCAGTGTGTTTGAGAAAAAGCTGGCGCTGCTGGCCGTGGACATGGACGAAAACCTGCACGTCATGCAGTTCGCGCCGCAGGATATCGAGTCTCGCGGCGGTCAGCGCTTGCTGCGTGTCAGCGACTTCCACTTGGGCGTTCAAGTGGCGAGTATGTTCCGCAAGCGAGTGGATGGTCCTGGCGGACATGTGGCTCCTGCTGTTAACGGACGCGGTCCGTCGGCCCCTCCTTCCTTCTACGTGAACGTCATGGGCAACTCGGAGGGTGGCGTTGGCGCTTTGATTCCTGTGGGCGAGCGCGTCTTCCGCCGCCTCTTTACGCTGCAGAACGTGATGGTGAACACGCTGCCGCAGAACTGCGCGCTGAATCCGCGCGAGTTCCGCATGCTGAAGACCAACGCGCAACGGCGGTGCGGCCGACCGGATGCGTGGAGCAAGAAGAAGTGGAAGAAGAGTTTCCTGGACGCGTTCGTGCTGTTCCGCTTCCTGCAGCTTGACTACGTGGCGCAGAAGGAGCTCGCGCGCTGCATTGGCACCACGCCGGAGGTCGTCATTCACAACCTCCTCGAAGTACAGCACGCCACTGCGACGTTCTTGTAGAGCAGTTAACTTCAGAAAACAATGCGGCGTGACCTTGGATAGTTGGTGATGCCTTTCCTTCTACTAAGTATTATACTTGAAGTATTACATCTACTTCGAAGTACGTGTAGTGTGAAAGTCCAAAAAAATGACCTATGAAGTACAAATTCATTAACCACTTTTAGCGGCAACGAACGAGTAGAGTTATCCGTTCTCCACAAATTGTCATTGAAGTTACGTTGACGCCTTCACTACGTTTAGCACCAGTCTGTGTCTGCCATACTCCGCAAGCAGGTTAGCGACTTTGTCGTGCTTTTTAAGTTTGGCAAGCTGCTGCGAGACTTCCGTCAAGGTGTAGGCGTTGTCCCACACCTTGAACACCTTGTCCTTGGTTTGCTTGTTGTTCAGCATGTTTGCGATAGTCTGCATGTGAAAATCCTTCTCGACATTCTTGACAGCAGCGGCAGCAGCGGCGGTGCTTTTCTTCAGACCGAACCACTTTCTGACGTCGAACAGGTTCTTGAAGTTGATGGCCCTCTCTTCATCGTCGGCGTCGGTGCTGTAGTCGCGTAGAGCCCTGTACTCGTTGCTGTGCTCCAACGCAGTGACGTCTGGCTGGTCCAGATGTGGCGCGAGCTGGACTGAGTCGGAAGCGGTGGCTTGGCAGTTTACGTGGGACAACGCAGCAATCACCAACAGAGCGTAAGGATAGCTCAGACGCATCGTATTCGATGGTAGCAGCGTAAGAAGGCTTGAGAGGTGGAAGTCAAATCGGAGAGTGAACTTCCAGTCATCGACGACGGAACTGAATACCAAGGTATTGCATGAATTTGCATGGTGCAACAACAT
This sequence comes from Phytophthora melonis, assembly GCA_024211575.1. Classification (NCBI taxonomy): domain Eukaryota; phylum Oomycota; class Peronosporomycetes; order Peronosporales; family Peronosporaceae; genus Phytophthora; species Phytophthora melonis. The sequence goes on from JAMXKT010000034.1 coordinate 235,304, forward strand.
TGCTGTACATGTACGGTTCGGTCCAATCATAACAGCTAATCATTTTGTTGTCGGTACACGTACAGCTGCTGTCTCTATGGGAATTTGTCACTGGCGAAAGCTTTCGACCGCGATTCTTCTTACTTGGGGCACCGCGAAGGCTGGGATAGGAGGATTTTGGCATATTTCCTTTTTTATCGCTCCATGATAGCTCATTTTCTACTACTACTACCAGTAGTAGTAGCACGGTCATCTCTCGCGCTTGCTTCGCAGCCACAGCATCTGCCCGTAAAGTCGCTATACGTACAGAAAGGTGAAGTCCAATTGTGAGTCGGTCGAAGGTAAGATCCCAGCTGGGATCGATTCCAGGATGTATAGTGGTATGTAGCCTACCACTACACCATTTACTGGCCAAGTTGCAACTTTTTTCATGCAACATGAAAATAGTCCCATTTGTGCATTTTATAAAAAGGTCATTTAGGTCAGCTTTGTGCGATGTGCATTCAGTGCTTAAAATCTGTTGCGTCCATGTTGGAAGTTCGAGAATATGCTAGAAGCTTGAAATGCTGCACTACCCTCTCCAATGTATGTACAGCGCTCACTTTGAGAACGATGCCGTCGACACCAAGCCCAAGCAAAGCAGCCAAGCGCTACGAGCGCGAGCGAGCAAAAGAGTGCGTGATTCGAGCCTACAAGGAGAGGGCGTAAGTGGTAGGATGTGGCGAAAGCCAATGACCTCAAGTACAGCACTGCCCGGTGTGCGGTTCTTTCCGCGGACAATGAGGCCAAGGCTCGGGGAGGATTGCGTGGGGCAAGCGGGAAGCTCACTGTGAATGCGATGACCAAGCTGGAGGAATATTTACTCGTCGCTTAGTTTGGAAGTTCGAGCGCCACTCTCTGCGGCGCAGACTCTGCGCCACTGCTTCGCGGCAGAGCGCGGTGAAGACACGCATTTAGGAGCTTGAGGAGCTTTTTGGAAATCGTGCAATGGTTTTGAGGGTCAGTTTGGAAAACATGCAAAACACACGGTTTTGTACCTGTGCATAAATTTTACACTTGCATGTTTTTGCAATCTTCCAACTTGCATGAAAAAAGTTGCAACTTGGCCAGTAAATGGTGTATACACCACTGGTAGGATCAAGAGAACGCTTCCCGAGTTGGTGTGCACTAACCTAAATACATGTATCGGATGATTTGCCGGGTCACCAGGTGGTCCCGGCGGGAGATTTGTTAGATACAAACGAACAACATCGCGAAAAACCTGTTTGCACGGGAAACACCTGGGCTTTCACGGAATATCCATCTTCACGCGAATACAGCTTAGCCCGGGAAAGACTAAGTCTATCGGCGTTACGGCCCCTCACCTCCCGAATAACTAAAGCTTTTCCGGTCTCACATACAAGACCAAGTCAAACAAGCAATCCGTGGATAGGATGTCTCGGCACTCTTCATGTGACGAAAGGATGAGGCCTTTATAAACATCTTATAGGCGAAAACACCGATACGCCTTATTTTGCTGACGCTAGCTCGATCTGGGCGGCGGGGGGGGGGATGCAGCAAAGAAACTTTGAACGCAACTAAATCACGAGTTTAATGCCTAGTCTGGCTTTGGTGGAACGAGGAGTGGCTTGCCACCTTCCCCGCTCGAGCAGGTCCACCGCTGAGAAGCAGGTGGAGCTTGTGGCCGTGGAGAAGCAGTAGAAATTCTTGCGCGTTGCTCAAGAAGCTGTACATACCATGGTGCCGCCAGACCGCGAGGCCATCGACGTGTCTAACAGCGTGGGGTACGTCCGCGCGGAGCCCTACACCATTCCGCCAGGCTTCGTATGGAGCGCGATCGACCTGACGGGCGTCCAGAAGCTTAGGCGACCTGCGTGGGGGAGATAGGTTTGGTAACATCTCACTTAGTCCCGAAACACACAGTATTTCCCGTGTGATGTTGTCTTTCTCGGATAAGTTACTCCTTCGTGAAAAAGTGCATATACTCCCGAATTGCCTTTTCATTTGCTAAATACCAGATCTTCCATGTGTTATCGGTCTCTTTGCCGCTATTTCATGTAATTCGGAGAAGATGGGATATTTGCCGTGGTAACAACTAACTAGGAAAGTGATCTAAGGAACGGCTTGCCGTCAGCAAATGTTGTCTCGCCATCAAGTCGTCGAATCCACGTTTCTCAAGCGACAGTACCATGATGAAGTTGCTTCCGCACGGTACGTAGTAATAACACAAAACTGCTTTCTCAGGCCAGCTTTCAAAGCCTCAACGAGGTGGTCGTGGAGGAATGTGAAACTTGAAACTTGTTCAGCAACGCAACGAGCTTTCCGCAGCAACGCAATGAACCTCTCCGCAGTTTACAGCGGGTGTATCTCCTTATGAAGTGGTCGATGCAGCAACTTCATTGCTATACTGTACATCCAACCAAGGCACGCACACGCAGACAAGCACTTAAGCACTACCCGCTTATTATGCAATGCCATCTACTTTTTAATTAACCATAGAAACAATCAGTGTACGGTATACCGTCTAGAAGCATGCTCTCGATGGTCATTATTGGCACCATCGTTACGGCGGATCCCCAGGCTGTTGGATCTGGACATTTGTTCGTTGAGACGAACCTTGCTCATCCAACCATATACTTGGCTCGTCACGTGGCTTGCAGATGCCGCTCGTAGTTTTGGCCGCTGGCGTATGTATCTACTGTGCCATTCCAGGGAGCATGGGGACGAGGAGGGGGAGGGGTCTAGTTATAATACTCCACAACAAGGACAAACTCCACAAACCACGACCTCAACTTCGAAAATAATCTTCCTCCCAAAACGCCAATACCACTTCAGGTCTCGGTGGAGTGCCCAGTACTGCCAGCTGCAGTCTCTGCCGGCTTGGACGCACTGATGATTCGTTGCAACTGCTCTGCGACTCGCTCAACCTGCTCCTGCAACTCCTTCCTCCTGTCTCCACCCGCTTGTGTCTGCTGAGCTGCCACCAGCTCAATTCGGGCCAGAACTCCGTAGTAAAAGTCCACTTCGTCTCTCAGACTCAGGGCCTTGAGCCTCATCCTGGCGTTGTCCCGCAGCAAGTCCTCCTCCAGGCACTGAGCCACCTCCACTTGACGTTGTAACCTCTCTGTGTAACCCGTGTACCCCTCGTCTTCCTTGGGCTCTGGCGCCGCTTCCACGGCGTCTCTAGCGACAGAATCTTCATAGCTTGGTGCAACAGTCTCGTGCTGTGTGCAGGACTGTGCGCCGCTCAGTTTAAGGCGCTTGGGGGGCGGCAGTGCGCTTGAAAGGGTGCCGTCTCCTGCTTCGAGTAACCTCTTCTTCACGTCCTTGGCTTTCGATGCGCAGTGGGAGTCTCGAGGCCGCCCCAGCTTAGTCGGAGTGCGAATCTTCGTGGGCGAACGCATGGCGGTTGGCGGTACGGACGGGGCCTTGGCGGGCGAGCTACATGCACGCGAAGTCGCCGCCTGGTCGGCCATGTAGTAGCGGTTCCGTACAATACTGACAGCTTACTTGGTGCTTCGGCTGAAGACGATGGAGCAGACAGCCGTGGGTGGTATCTCAGTCGTCTTGTCGCTGCTGGCAGAATGTATTTGTGAGATTCGCCCTGCCTGCGGCACAGAGGCAGCTGGTATAATCGCCGCCTATGTACGGAAACTGCTCCGAACTTTGGCCCACAAACGTTTGAGCATACTCAACCCAAGATATTCCTGGTAGTGCTACTTTGTAGTACGAGAAGCCCAATAGGGATTAATTCGAGACGTGGAATATGTGGTCCACACAAAAAGTAGGTACTGAAGCAATACAATTTTCAAGTGTAATGGTCTTATAAATCTAATATTGTTCATCAAAAACACAAATCGACTGATTTACACAAGTTTTATTACAAATTATTACAGGATGGAGGCTTAAATGATATCTTACCTTATTTCAGTGATTTCTATGGTACAATACGTGAGACGTATACCGTACGTATCCGATGTTAGACTATGGGCTTGAATGTAAATCGAATGCTTACGTACGTGTACCTTACGAAGGCCTATTCGTGCTCTACCATCAAGCTCTATAGTGGTGTCGTCGTACTACACGCGAAGCCACCTGGTCGTGTACGAAGTTTAGTTGCTTGTTAAGAGTGCCTTAATTGTAGTTGTTGGTTGTCTGATCAACTATCTACAAAACTCCAACAAATCAGGCATAGCTCTGGTATCACGATGCCCCCGCATACTCCATCAGCGCCGCGCGGCATCCAACGTGGCATTCACCCTCGACACTTCGATGCATTTGGGCATAGCTTCGGGATCGCGGTGCCCCGCGTTAACGGATCGTCAGCTGACGTCACCGCAGCACGGTACCATGTCGTAACTAGGAAATAAAATATGCACACAACAGTTAGTTCCGTAAGATTGATGAACAGGTAGCGTTATGGTAGCAGTGCGCCCGGTCCCGCGGCAGCGAGTATGAGCCCGCGGAGGGTGGGGGCCACCGCAGCAACCGAGCACGCCGCATTGATTGGTTGCATGGTTGCATGGTTGCATGGTTGATCTGTAGATTGGTAGATTGGTTGGTAACAGCGCGCTCGGTGTCACGGCAGCGAGTATGAGCTTGCGGAGGGTGGGGGCTACCGCGGCAACCGAGCACACTGAAGAATGAGAAGAATCGTAGGAGAAGTTCTGATGGCTCGAGACGCGCTGCACCAAGTCAAGTTCTTTCAGAACTCTCCTCAACATCTTCTGGAAACTAGAGGCGAAGCTTTGGTCTGGGAGGACAGTGTAAACTTCCTTGTGTGCCTATTGATAAATATATAAGGCGATAATAATGTAACATGAAATTGATGGCAGGTTCCAAACCCTGATGTAGCGTCTTTCTGAATAAATTGCGAAGTTACCGTGCAAAAGAACTTAATGGTGCGCTCGGCCGGGGGCGAAGCCCCCGGCCGAGCGCGCTGAGTTCATGCATTCCAGCTATACAAATTCACACAAGGATTCATTGGCTTTAGTCAACTTAGAGCGGCCAAAACAAAACCAAAGCCGAAACAGGCGCAGGAAAGAGAGCAATTCGTTAGTTGCTATTTCATAGTAAATGTTAGCTTACAATGAGAAAATACAGCTATCCAAATTTCATTCAAGAATTGATCACTAAAGTGTGTGGTACACACTACGGATACGGTCGACATTCCGGAAACAACCAGCCACGAGATGTACAAACTTTGTGATGTTTCGGTAGCCATAATCTGTGGACTATGGACTCAGGCGACATTTGCCAATTAAAGTTGGGGGGGGGGGGGCTCCCGGCCGCTGAAATAAAATGGGTTAGGCTGTTCAGCCAGCTAAAGCTGTCCTCCCAGTATAATTCACCTTGATACGCTTACGGCAGATGTACAGTATCTTGAAGTTAGCATACATGCTGTTGTACATTACCTGACAGTTTTGTTATTCAAAACGCAAAACGCAATGCGCAGGCGACTGGTACGCCGCAAACGCGGCGCGCCTAAGGCGCGTTCTTAACAGCGGTTGTACGGGTGTATTGTTGTACCCCGTACAACAGATTGCGTAATAATCAGCCACAAAAATACGCGCACCGGTACAATTGGCGCTCCCACTTCCGACACCATGGTCCACCTTTAATTGTCAGAGTGCTAAATTCAATAAAAGTCAATAAGTTTTGGTAGGTAGAAGACCAGTCCTGATGGAGCAGGGCCGAAGGTGCTGCAGTGTGCAGTGTAGAACTACGTGCCCACTCGCTTCGAGGAGGTGCCAGGCCGTACCACGGCGAAGAGGGAGGTGCGCTTCAAGAACATGTCCATCTCAGCCGACATGGTGGAGGACGAGGGTGACTAGAGTAATAACTAGTCACCCGAGTTGCTGCGACAATCTAGAAAACGGTCAGGAGTCTGGCCGCTAGCTTTACTCCAGCGGCGCTGGCACCGGTGTTGCAGGGAGAGCGGGAGAGCTCACATACAACAGCGTAGCGCAGGTCGACATCGCGCGTCGTCTAGCGCAGTTCGTGCCGCGAACTACATGGCGTAAGTGCGTCACGCCGTTATTGGAGCCCATGCGTCCTATACAAATTTATAATTTTAGATATATTAATTTTGAAAAATAATCAGGAGATCACGGCGTCGGAAGTGAGAGCGCCAATTGTAGTATGGTACACCAGACCTCTGTGAGCGAAGTGAACGAGTGAACGGGGGTGAACGGCGGGATTTGGTGGGATTTGGCGGGACCTGGTAGAACTTTCATCGTCCAGAGACGGGCCCTAAGTAAAAGGTGGAGTCCAGCCAATCATATCTCAGGAGTTGATTCTCTCTCTATATATGCACCTTTCCATGTAAAACGAGGACCTTTTCGTGTATCTTTGCCAAGTTCTGCCTCTTTTGCTACATACTCAGCATCGGGTGTTTATCAATCATGATACACTTGAAGTATGCAAATGTTCCCTTTCGAGCTGAGAAAAAATGATTAAGGAATTTGAGGTGAACGGATCACTTTCTTTCTCGCTCAACGGTAGTACGGGTGTAGCGTACACGAGGTATGTCTCTTGCACAGGTTGTACGTACACCCGTACACCCCCGGTTAAGAACGCGCCTAAGTCGCGCGCGAGAATCGCGCTTGTGTTCAGTTATTCTATTTTAGCCCGCTTCGATGCTGACTCGGCACTACGATTGAGCGCTACCAGCCCAATCCTCTAGTAATAATCCGACCGACCCCCGCTGTTCCGAAAGCAACATCTCTTCACCGTGTACAGAGGGTAGCGGCAATAAGAAAGGGTTCAACGATTCAAGTACTGAAGGGATATACTAAACCCAAGTCAAATCAAATCTGACAGAGCTTCATAGGTACTGACTTAACGAGATAAATGAATCGCATTAGGTACGCTTTTTACGTGAGCTCATGGTCTGAAGGACAGAACCCGGAAAACACACAGAAAAATGGTTTGGCACACAACATATGTGAAAACACATAAATCTAGCGTGGTGCACATCAAGTACATGTTGCACCACACTACGAAGACGCGTGGCACACCGCTAGTAGAATCAACACACCTAACTCGGGCTACTCCACACCACTCAAAATCAGCGAATAGTATCTATGAGAACAGTCGAAATTCAACCAATGAAATGATTGTATCTTTGCTGTATCTACCTCATATCTTCTGGTTGCCCCTGCGTATCTTCCTGCATACTCGAAAACGCAGTATACCCCGCCATCCGCCCACACCAGCCCCCAGCCCGCAGCCCGACTCACGATGCCCCAAGTACCAGTGTACAACCATCTGCAGCGACATGGCACGCGACGACTCCCAGCTGCTCATGGAGGACATGAAATTCTTCATCATCGTGAAGAGCCAACTGGTACCCTGCGTCGTATGCGCCCTTACCAGACCCCACAAGATGCGATACCAGTTGCTGAAGTGCTCCTCGGAAACATGCGTGGCGGCAACGCCATATGCCGACTGCCCGTGGTTAGGCAAGGTTCTGACCTGCCAAGAGCTGAATCGCGTGACGATCATGGAAACTGGCAGTCACGAGACAATGGCCCGGGACCCTCGCAAACCCCAGCTCACCCCCCGGCTCAAGGACTACGGGCGCGAAATGGCGACCCAAGGCCTGAAACCGGCCCGCATTCGCATGGGTATGTCTCGGCGATTTGGGCTTGCCGAGACGGAGATGCCAACCCTGCGTCAAGTCCAGTGGTTCGTCAGCAACTTCACCAAGAAAAATCTCCACGGCAACGACGATTATGAGGACGTTCTCGGCCAGATCGACCAACTGGCGTTTGGACCAGCGACTACGGATACCCAGCCGTTCTCGTTTGGTTGGGACCGGGACGGCAAGGGTAAGCCAAATGTGGGAAACGGATCCGACGAGCATCCATTTTTGGTGGGTCTCACAACCAAGACATTGTTGCGCAACGCGGCTCGAGACCCCAACTCCTTCGTGTTCCACATGGACGGCACCTTCAAGTTGAACCAAGTGGCGTATCCTGTCATCGTTTGTGGTGTGTCGGACCGCGGTCGCTCGTTTCACCTGGTGGCAGTGTTTATTGTCTCCCAGCGTCTGGAGGATCTACGTTCAGGCACTAACCGCCCTCCGAAAGGTGTTCACCGCGGTGACGGAACAACAGCTGCTGCTCAAGTACGTCATGGCCGACGCGGAAGCTGCGCAGCTGAACGCGGTCGGCCATGTGTTTGGTGTCGACTCCGACCTCACTTACCTGATGTGCTTTTACCACGTCATGGCCAAGGTCCACGAACGCCTCAAGGCTGTACCCGACCGTTTGTGCGAACAAGTGATTGCCGACATTTACGACCTGCACTTTGCCCCTGACCAGCAAGTGTATAACGAAAAGGTCAAAACGGTTCTCTCAAGGTGGTCGGCCGACCAAGATCTGAAGGTGTTTGGCACCTATTTTAACAACGTCTGGGTGAAGAGCGAGTTCAGCCGCTGGCAGTGTTTCCACACCCCAGGTGGTTATGCCACGACGAACAATCCCGTGGAACAGTTTAACCGCCTGATTAAGCGGGACCACACGCTGCGTACCAAGCACAAGATTGGAACTTTGATCCGACTGCTCGCGGACTGCTGTGGTCACCAGTCGGTGACCTCTCGCGCCTTCAAGGAAGCCCCTCAAGCCACACAGCAGCTGAAGGCTCGCGTTAAAGAGTTCCGGCAGCGCGACCTTCTTCAAGACATGACGCCAAGCCGCTCAAGCATCGAGTTCCTGCTCGTATCCCCGACGCCGAATGTGGGTCGCGTGCTGTCGCGAGGGTGTCATCGGGTCTATCTGCCGGAATTGGGTCGAAGCCGCGAGGTGGCGCCGATTTCGGCCCAGATGGGAGCCAACTATGCGAGAATGGAACAAGAAGGACAACCCGAGGTGGTTGGCATGTGGACGTTGAGCGGCTAACCTGCGGATGCAAGTACAACTTCAAGTTCGCCATCTGCATTCATGCCCTCTTCGCCCTGCAGGTGAAGTATTACACCGGGCTGGATGGGAAGCGGACACTGGTCAATCGTTCCGTGCCTAAGAAGCGGCGTAAGTCGCGTGCTAGCGGTTCTCGCGTTCCTGCTGGACGACCCCGTACCAACGGGCACGCACTGAGCACTGAATAATGTTAGTTGTTGCGTGGCTTAACCAAAATAAAGTCGTGTTGCACTTCCCATCCGTTATAGTGAAACTACCGCAAAACCTGTAACCTACACGTACACCTCCTGCACTACATACTTGCTACTCACTTTTCAATTATCTCCACTATCCTCCCCAGCAACCAGAAAGATGCAGACAACCGACTCCGCCCAAGAGCCCTCAAGGCATTTTTCAGTTGGTGCACGGCGTACCTGAAAGCGCGGGGGTGGGGCAGGCTGGACGAGGCAGCCGTCCGGTACTTGAGGTCGTGGGGCGTAATCCGAAACGACGCCTCGAGTACCGGAGACGCAATCAAGCGCCTGTTGGACGCGGTGCCCAAGTACCGCATCACTAAAGCCCTACTTGTCGAAGCTGCGCAGCAGGGTGACGACGCAGGGGAGGCGGAATGGGTCCTACCTACTGGGGTCGACCTGCGCGGACAGCCGCATGACCATTCTAGAGGACCGGCGTATCAACGGAAGGGTTGAGTTTCTCACGAGCTGGGAGCCAACATGGGAGTCTGTCGGCAACCTACCCTCCGCGGAGATAAGGAAATACAGACAGCGCAAACGCCGCAAGGTTGAGCGTGCTTTCATCGAAGCAGAGGCAAAGGAAGAATGAAGCAAGAAACACACGTAGAAAATACTCACTATATTAATTACTACTCATTAAATACACTCTACTCCTACGTTTATCACATGTCTTCGAAGTCTTCTAAGAGCCGGTCATGAAGCAACAATACTACGCATACGTGGGCATCAGCCTATAGCCATCAGCTAGAACGGTACAGGGGGATGCCCTTCAACTCGTTCCGCACAAGCTGTAGTCTGTTGCCCACGAACACGAAATAAAGCCACCCGAAGCAGGCGCCACCGTGCCAGCCGAAGTGCGGGGCCGAGGCACGCCGCGCCGCGGATGTCCGCCGTGTCTGCCGAGGAGCTGGGCCGGGGCTGCTGCGCCGCTTGCCTTGGGCTGTGTCGAATTGAAAGTGGGGCTCTTTGCGAGCCGATGCTGGGACGCGTGGCCGGGCCGCGGGATGGGTGGTCCTTGTCTTCGCTTCCCGCTGCCTCGGCCACGTCCTCATTCTGATCTGTGTGGCACCCGCATATTTTGGGTGCCACCTGTACCTGGCAGTGTGTTTGTCCTATTTTGTCGGTCTGAAGCACGACCTGCTTAACACCTGCGTCGCCGCCGCGCCGATGGCGATGGTCTGATTTGAGGACTACTGACACTTTCATCTTCGTCATCTGTGGGCTTCCTGCCCTCGGCCATTAAGTGCACTGGTTGCGTCTTATTGGTCTGAATGTCCATGGCGTGCACCGCGCACTAGATACGCCTTGGGTGCTCTGTGCGGCAGCTCGCTGAGCGTGTGTATTCGTTACACGTCATCTCTACGTCAACCTACAGGCGCCCGTCGTCTTCCGTAGGGCGATATGCGAGGCAATAGGGGCGAGGGAGTGAGTGAGGCACGAGCCACTGCAGCTGGACCTTCGAGTTTGAAAAAATGCGCGGCAACTTTGATTTGCGGTGTGTACCACATCACTTTAATAAACTCAATACATCAACAAAGGGCCTGTGTAATAACATAGTTATCCTGGTAGTGCTACGTATGTAGTACGAGAAGCCCAATAGGGATTAATTCGAGGCTTTAAATATGTGGTCCACAGAAAAAGTAGGTACTGGATCAATACAAATTCCAAGTGTAAGGGTCTTATAAATCTAATATTTTGTATCCAAAACCAAAATCGACTTAATTACACAGGTTTTAATACGAAATATAGCAGGTGGAAGCTTAAATGATTGCTTACGTTAACGTTTTGGATGTTATCTGGTTTATTGTGTTAGGATGTACAGGATACATTACTTGAGAAAAGTATCGGCGAGGAAAGTGATCGTTTACAGTATGGATGGGACCAACTACTTTAACGTCTATAGAAGCTGTTTTGAATTGAAAATGTCTTGATTAGTTAAAACATCTAATCAATTGAGCATAGCTCTGGGATCGCGGTGCCCCGCCTATTTAATCTTCAACGCCGGCCTAGTAGAGTCTCTCAGCCCAGTAGTTTGCATAGCCTTCAGCGCTTGAGCTGAATGGAGCAGACCTCCTTCGGTGACGCCGTCATCGTCGTCCCCCGTGATCTTCATGCCGCTCACTGCGGTTGCCCAATCAGACGTCCACAGCAGTATCAGATGCTGCTGTAGTCCCGGTGGACAGCTTGAGGGGCTACACGCACAAAAATGTTTGGCATATTATACAGTAGAGTTGATGAGTTCTTCGTAGCAGCGCGCTCGGTGCCACGGCAGCTAGTATGAGCCCGCGGAGGGTGGGGGCCACCGCAGCGACCGAGAAAGCCGCGTTGTTAGTTAGGTTTCGTGGTAAAATTGATAGATCGGTAGATTGGTAGATACATGTAGTGTTCTTGACAGCAGCGCGCTCGGTGCTACAGCAGCGAGTATGAGCCCGCGGAGGGTGGGGCCACTGCAGCAGTCGAGCACGAACTGAAAAGTGAGAAGAATCGTAGCATGGCTCGAGACGCGGCGCCAAGTCAAGTTGTTTCAGAACTCTTCTCAACCTTTTTCTGGGAATAATCCATTTTAATACTTTCACGGTGACAGTTAATATGAGCATACTTTTTTAATTTGAATTTGATTTTGATTTTTTGCGGTTTAGGTGGATATCTACCCCAGAGACGCGCACTGCTGCACCTCCGGTCATCTCGCTAGATCTCTAGGATACGAGCCTGTGGTAGGCACCGGAATTTTTAGTTATCATATACTTTGCATCCCTCTTGTTGCAGACTGTTAGTTTTGTTGTTCAAAACGCAATGCGCAGGCGACTGGTGCGCCGCAAATGCGGCGTGCCTAAGTCGCGCGCGCGGGTCGCGTTTGTCGTTTGTATTTGTGCTACCTCTTCAACTAATTGGCTCGGCAGTACAATTGAGTTTGCAATAAGCGCTACCAGCCCAACCCTCTAGTAAGATTTTGGAATTATAAGTTATTGACCCTTTCTTATTGCCGCTACCCTCTGTATATTAGTGTTTCTCACGGTTGGCAGGTATGTATCCTGCAGGTAAAACTAGGCAATCAGCGATTCCTTCGGCTTTCCTTCAGATGCCCCTTTTATCCGGTTTTACCTTCAGCGATTTTGGCTGAAGGTATCAAAAGGAGCTGCAGGTATTTTTTGACTGGCTGAAATTCAAACGTACAGCCCTTTGATTGGAGAAAATGATTTTACCTGCAGATGAGGACGGTTTTTGCAGCAGCACCTTCGGGCGACATTCATACCTGCAACCTTCATACCTTCGAACCATGAGAAACACTATTATAATAATAACGTGCATTGAAGTTGCAGCAAAGGCACTTCCGTTCGCGGACTTGGAGCTGTATCCTGCCTTCTCTCACCCTTGTATCTGCATGTACATGTACTATTAGTTGACGGCGGACGTCACTCGCGTAGTAATATGGTTGTAGCGTGCAGAAGAGCAATAGAGAAGCAATACATTGGAACACTGAGAATGCTGTCAGCATGTAGTGTCTTGACAGCCTGAACTTGAGCTTGGGTCGGCGGCGGCCTTGCTGTTAGTCGACTCGAGCTCTTGAATGCAAATTCAGATGTGAATTAGTTGGTTAGCCTGTGCTACAACTGGTCGAGCATCTACTTGACCGTGCTCTTTCCTAGTGCTACCTTGGTAACCACCATGTGTTCGTTTCCTGTGCCTCTTACCACTAGACGTAGGTTTTGCAACGACTGTATCCATCGCTCGTTGCTGGAAACGGATAGCCAAGTGATCAACACACTACACAGCAACAACTGCTCTACTACTGAGCCTGACCCCTCTTCATGCCGTCCCAAGCTTTGACGATGCCGCACACAAACGCAGAGCGCTTGCGCTTTGAAATAGTCAAAGATCATTCCATATTGGCGCAGTCTTGCTTTGAATTGAAACCTGAAATATTTCAATAACGTACCACAAACAAAGTCGTGCTGTGCACGAAGAAGCTCTGAAATTTCCATGTGAAGTTATTGTTTTTGTTAGTTCCAATAATGGGTAGCCCGCGGGAAGTATCTATAATAACTACACCATTTCCCAACGAAGTTAGAATTTTTACAAAAGCAGGTGAACAGAGCTAAAATTGTGCGAAAACGACAAGCAAGGTTTTTTATACAGAAAATGCATTTCTCACAAAGTGAATTATTGTGCAATCGTGTTTTCAACCAACCAACCATCTTGGCGTCAAAATCACCGCCAATACCAACCTTTCTGTCGGCGTGGCGCGAACGACGTCCCCTACAGCACCGCCCGCCGTACTGTGCTTGATGCGGACGGATAACCCAGATGCACGGCGGTTTGTGTGGGGTACGCGTCAAGATGACCGTTGAGGTCATAGGCAACCTTGAAGAGTACCTCGAAGAGGGCTGCCGCCACACGCGCGAGAAGATGCGCGACAGGCTGCTCAGCGACTTGGGCGTCTCAGTGAGCACGTCGTCCATGCACCGTGCCTTGCTGGGCATGGTGTACAGCTTTAAGAAGCTGCGTATCGAGAAGATCACGGTGAACAAGAGCGTGAACAAGAATAAGAATAAGACGCCAGGCTGCCTTTCGTTTTCATCTTTAGCGCGCGAACCTGAAGTCCTGCGATCGGATTAGTCAGGATATTAAACGCGAGATGTTTTGTGTACACATATAAGAGTGGTTTTTGCCGAGCGGAGGTAGTACCTGTCGTGCAACGGAGCGCGCGATGGTGGCATTTACCCCGTCGCAGGGTTCCAACCCGCACGTGCAGGGCGGTGAGCTGCACGATATTAGACTGAGAACCTTTCCTACTTGTACAGATGTATCAGACTTTCGCTTTTAGTGTTCGTCATTTTCTGACAAATCTTGATTATTCTTTTGGTGCTCGCCACTTTCTGACAAATATCGACTGCAGCTTAACCGTAAAAACGTGAATTTAGTTATGATTATTTGTTTAACCCAAATCCACACGGGAGCCACCACGTCGTTCGACCGAGGCTGCTGGTCATGATGCTGAAACCCATGCTTCACATGGCTCCGCTCTACTACGAGTCGGTGGGGCCCCGATCGAGTTGGGCTAAGCCTCGAATATCCAGCAACCAGCGCGTGTATGAATGCTTCCCCCTTTAACCTTATAGGTTGTCCTTCGCGGCACTCAGCGCGGCACAAGAGCAGCACGCGATGGCGTCAAGCATCGTCTCGCAGTTTGACTTAGTGCCGCCATCCTTTGCGTTCACCACGGCAGTGGCAATCTGCGTGAACTAAGTTACTTAGTGCCGCCGTCCTCCGCAATCATCACGACACCGACAATCTGAATGAAACGACGCACTTGACGACCTTCAGAGCCAATTTCAGCACCGAGGTGGTCACCCACAATCGCATCGACCACGCGCACCGATCTCCTCATACTTGCACTTCTTTAAGTGTCGCCAAAGCCTGGTCATTTCGAATGACAAACGTTGGTACTAGCGTTCTCGTCTCGTCAATAGCGCTGCTGAATGACCAAGTAAAATTAGACAAAATGCATGAATTCATCACCACGCGGGATCTTCTGTCGACCAGACCCGCATTAACGTTCAAGTTGAACAGCTCAATAACATTGAGTCGATGCATCTTGGTGTCGGGTTGCATCATGACCATGTACATAGAGCTCCGTTGCGATATCGGAGTTGACTTAATCAAACGAAGATTTCGCCTGTGTCGATTAGCCATGGGATAAATACAGAGGTGTGTTTATCCCACGAAAAACACAAGCAATAAATAACCGTTTAAATTACTTACCTTCGCGTGTCGCGCGAAGATGGACGCGTCGCCGACAGGGTCAACATTCACATGGGTGATTCATAACGGCAAGAGGTATACGATACAACGGGTTTTACAAGCCGCGTTGCATCAATAACTGCGTATTGTGTAGTCCTATCTATAAGATTTCCGGACAATCAGACCCTTTAAATTACGAAGGCTGTGTTTTTTAACAAAAAACTTTATTTATAAAGTCTGAGTAATGGGTGACCCGTGTAGCAGATATAGAATTCAAGCAAAGAGGGCGTTGCTGCAGTGGAATATATTCAAACAGCGCGGAAAGTGGTATCACCTCTGAAATAAATTTCAGAGAATAAGTTTATCAAATTTGAGATACAGTGCGCGCCAAAATGATAGGACCACCTCGATAAGTTCTCATAACTCGGTCAATATTGATTATTTTAAGGTGCGGTTTCGAGGCTAGCTGCAAAACACGCTGGGAAAGATCAGGTATGCGCTAACACTCGCGTTTTTGCACTCTATGGGATAGCTCACATACAAAAAACTGTTTCTGCCAAGTCGACACAAATTAGGACCCCCCCATCCCAATACAAAATCCTATAGTAAGGGAAAGCCTGTACAAAGCGATATAACTTCGGATTTGTATGGGAACAACTTCCACCGGCCCCTAGAACGCGCCCACTCATGCAGAAGCCAACATCAAGGGGGATATTCGATAATCTATTCATGAAACACATTTTAGCTCAAGCGAGGTACGGGCCTGAGACCTAGTTTCAAACGGATGAGCCGCTATCTAGCGAGGCGACGCCCACCGGTCTTTCTATAGCAAATCATAGGGATTTTGCAGGCGTACTACAGAGACTGACGTTCATGCTTAGTTCTCGCTCAATATCGCTAATGCAGCGGTGCCATGTTCACACACTGTAGGCAACTCTTCATACTACGTAAGGGTGACCCTGGAATTGGCTCGCGCCATCCCTTTGTTAACGCACTGACCGGTGGAAGTTGCTCCCATACAAATCCGAAGTCATATCGCTTTGTACAGGCTTTCCCTTACTATAGGATTTTGTATTGGGATGGGGGGGTCCTAATTTGTGTCGACTTGGCAGAAACAGTTTTTTGTATGTGAGCTATCCCATAGAGTGCAAAAACGCGAGTGTTAGCGCATACCTGATCTTTCCCAGCGTGTTTTGCAGCTAGCCTCGAAACCGCACCTTAAAATAATCAATATTGACCGAGTTATGAGAACTTATCGAGGTGGTCCTATCATTTTGGCGCGCACTGTACCAGCACTAAACTGGTCAAATACGACTTTCACTCCGCGGATCCACAAGGATTGTTTTGCATACTGAACCGATATACAAGTGTTTGCGCGTTAGTAAATAATGCAGAGGCTTTCTTACTTTACGCTGGTCCCGGCCCTGTTTCCAAAACGCGGGTAGGAGATCTGTTATTGTTGGTTGCAACTTGAAAAGTGAGGAGGAAGCGTCGAGTTGACCTGTGCACTGGATGGCACTACTTCCACGCACATCCCTGGCAAAAGCACAATAACACACTATTGAGTATGAAGTTGCATCCATCCCGACATTTGCTGGCGTAGGAATGACTTCTCAGGGCAATTTTATCGGTGGCCCGCTATCGCTAAGAAATAAGGCATGCTGATTGGTCAGCTAACGGCGGCAACATATGCCACCTTTTTAGCGGGCCGTCGTTCTTATCGAGGCCCTCTATCGCTGAGCGCGCGTCCGCCGCTACGCAAAGCACGGATCGAAGGAGCCTGTCTATTTCTTAGATGCCGCCCCACTTTTTAGCTGGAAGCCAATCAGAATGTTCAAAAACGTTTAGATAGACCAATCAGAATGTTCAAAAACGTTTAGATAGACCAATCAGAATGTTCAAAAACGTTTAGATAGACCAATCAGAATCATCTGCGACGTGTGCGACTCGCTAAAAACGGCTGCTTTAGCGGGCGGCACACGTCGCAGCTTTTTTCCTTAGAGATAGCGAGACCGATATTGTGGCTTTCATCCGTTTTGGCAAATCGGGTGGTCCGAGATCCGATATATCGGGCCCGATTTGCTAGAGGGCTCCGATTTAGCAGGAAGTGCTGACGGAAGCTCACTATATCTGACCCGATTTGCAGCTGGGGGCTCCGAGTTGTGAAACAGGTGCCAGAAATGCCGCTTTTCGCCAGCAAAAGGGACCGCTGCCAAAGTATTCCTCGGGCCCTATCAGATTGGCGCGGCACGTAGTTGTAGCTGCCGTAGACGATGGCACAAGTGATTTAGCTGACCATAGTGAAATGAAATGGATATATACAGGGTACTGTTGCCCTCAATGCATTCTTGCTCTGCTGCGTCCTTAGAGGTGAGGAGGTATGGCCAGCTTGGAATGCCTCCCCTCTAGGCTTTATGCTCTTAACTCAGGTCAGATATAGCTAAATCGGATTCACCGATCATGTTGGAGCTCCATTTTATATAAATCGGACTCCGAGATAACGCGTCAAATCGGGCGGCAAAATTGTTGAAAGCCACAATAACTGTCCATTTCTCTATCGCCAACAGTTAAAAAACAAAATCAAAGAGAACTCAATTAAATTAAAGAGAAACCAGCTGTTCATTAGCGATAGCGGGCCACCGATAAAATTGCCCTCAGGTGCGAGCGCCTGTGGCGGCTCCGTTTCCACTCTAATAAAGGGATCTCAAACTAACAGAGTATGTGGTGGTTGGTAAATCCACAACCTGCATCCTAGCAAACTTAACTAGGCGCCACTACTGGATTCCCGTGATCGGCTTGGGATTGGCTGCCTGGCTGCCAGCAATGGCAGGTGAAGGCAGGCAGTAGATTAGTATCAGTTCTCAATCAGCATCCCAAGGAACAAGTAATATGTACACGTTGTTCTTGGTGGGAGTTCCAGCTCCCAATCTGCCGTGTTCTAGTTGATTCAAGCTGCAACACGTCATAAGTAGCAAGCTAGATACACTGTACATCCAACACGCTATATCGACCCCTACAGGTTCAACCTTGTCTTCCCGGCACCTTCTACTTGCCTACGCCCACGTGCTTGAAGAACGACAAGCTCAACGCCATGAGGATCATGCCAGCTAGTCCTCCATTAGAGACGAGGTGGATGCGGCCGTTAGCGTACGTGTACGCAGTGGGGAAGATCTCTTTCATCGTGATCGTGGACATCATTCCGGCCACAATGCCGTAGAGCGTGGCTTGGGCGAAATCACGAACCTCCTTCCCCACAATGAGCAACGCGATGAAGGCTCCGATGTGCTCAGCAACCGTGGCAATGATGCACCACATGATTCCCTTCCACTTGCTGCCCGTCGCGAAATACACCGGCGCTGCGACGGCGACCCTCCGCCATGTTGTGAAGGCCGACGCCAATAGCCATGGGCAGCCCTAATGCGGGGTCTTCCAGTCCAGCCGTGAACGTGGCGATCCCTGACGGAATGTTGTGCAGCATGATGGCGATGCCACTGAGGATGCCCATGCGCTGCAGCTTCTGCTTGGCAGCCTCGTCCATCTTGACAAAGCCCTGCTCTCGTGGCGACTCCAGCAGCACACTGTCCTGGATGCTGCCTCGGAGGGATCCTTGCATCTCGACACTGTGGTTAGAGATCTGCTTAGGGTCTCGGGCTCGACTCCTGGGGTAAGCTTCTGCACCACCAAGTCCACCGCGTAAACGATCAAGATCCCAACGCCCAGACAAGTCGTAGCTGCAAGCCACGACTGGCCACCGAGTGCGTCGCCGCTGTTGGCTTCACGCTGGAAGGCGGAGTTGAACTCGAGCACGGAGAAGCCGAAGAGGATAACGAGGGACATGAACACCGTGACTCCACCCGAGACGCTGAGCGTCGTCGACAGCGCCATGGGAGTCGCCAGGCGGAGCGTGCGCGGACTGCAGATGACCAACCCGCCCACCACGGTGGCGAACGCCGCCGCGAGGTTGAGCTGGAACGCGGTCGCGATGTAGTTGTCACCTGAGCCCATGGTAAGACTTGGTATTGCTCAAGAAACCCGAGAGGAATCGAGGCCGTGCTAACTCTGGGAGAGTACTTTCTTGAATGGACTAGACAGGCTCGAGACCGCACTGAAGTGTATCGTCAGCTTGAAACCCCGTGCCATCCACATATCCGTCCTGGCTGTACGAGCTAAAAGGCGCAGTGGTAATGCACCAAGTTGATTCAAGTGGCCCGAAAGGACCAGCTACAGGCGTTATACACAGCGCTTTCGTTCGTGTGTATCGAGGTGATATCTCGGCCGAAAACTGAACATCCGGTGGGTGGGTGCGCGAGCTCTGCCTATTAGCCCCCTCGTAGAGAGCAGCTCGAGCTAAGTGACTTTGAAGAACTTTCTTTAAGATGGCTTGGCTTGTGATGACTTTGGGAAGAAGAGCGGATAATGTAAGCACTGGATCGCTGCTCCCAAAACATGTTCGTCACAGGGGAATGCACCAGCAACAAGTGCTTTGGTTGAGTTGCAGGCGTCACGTGTCGGATCTCCCAGGTGCAACTTTGCGTAACGAGCTGGCATGAATAACATTTTCTGGCATGAACCCCATTTTAGCTGTATTTCCCCTGCGAACAGCATCGAAGACGAGTTCTCGGCAGCTATTCACGGCATATCACACCAAGGAGACAGCGGTGCATATTTCTGACTGCAAGCAGTAAACTGGCATCGGCCGAGCGAGCTTCGAGTCGGATTCGACCTCCATTGCAGGTTTTAGACGACGAAAAAGCGGCTTTTTGTCATCATGGACAGCGGTCCAGACCCCGGCAACATGCAGCGCAAGTCGAGTGTCAAGCCCTTCATTGCCCCCGCTCGTCCGCCGGATCTGAAATCCCAGGTCAGCGCACGTCGTCTGAGCACAACTCCGCCACTGGCGACACCAGAGCGACGGCCTTCGATTCGGCAAAGCGCGTTTACTCGTGGCACCAAGCGCCTCGTTCGTCGGTACTACGAGTGGAAGAGCACTCACCAGTATCTGGGGCGCTACACCGTGGACAAGCTGTTAGCTCTCGAGGAATACCAACGCGTCGCCAGCCCCCTGCGAGTGTTCGCCGTCATCGCGCTAACGCCTCTCCCCGGTTTGTTAACCATCGTGTTGATTGCAGCGATCCCTCTCGAGAGCCCCCTCAAGGGGGTCAGCGCAAACGCCAGCTACTTCGTGCAGTCGGCCCTCGCGTACACCGTCATGACCCTGAGCTTGCTCTTCTTCATCCGCGGTGCGCTTGATCTGCCCCGAAGTGCCTATTCTCATCGTCAGTGTATCCTGATCGGGTTCTTGACAGCGGGCGGCAACGAGCTCGCCATGGTCGCTCTATCCATCGCGTGGGAATTCCCCCTACCGTTCCGTGACTTTGTGGGGATCCCGACATTCTTCACGCTGCTGACAGCCACACACGTTTGGACACTGAGGTCAAGACTGCGCCACTACTACAGCAAGATGATCCGGTACATCCCTCTCGTGTGTGCGCAGGCCTCCACACTCTTTATCTTCCAAGGGCTGGCGATTCTGTTCGCCAATGTCCCTCAAGAAGCCCAAGGCGTGATCACCGTCGCGTTCCCGCTGCTGCGCGCGTTCATGAAGCGGATGATCTGGACCTTCGCTGACTGCCTGGACGACATCAGCACGGACGTGACGGTCTGTGTCGTGGAAGTTTTCGGCTCGCTCTTTCAGAATGTCTGCGTGCAGAACGCGCGATCTCCTGCAATCGGTGCACTTATCATCGTCGTCGACTTTGCACAAGCGCTCATGGAGGTGTACATGTATCTCAACCACAAGTTCATAGTGGACGGGTCTCGCGCTATGAGCACCGCCGTGCGCATTGTCGAGAGCTCTCTTTACCCCACTGTTCTCACTTCGACTGAACGATCAAAGCCCGACCCGAATGAAGCAGCGTTGGATATTTCACACAGGGGAAACTCCAGGATGCTGACGTTCGAGGAAGCCTTCCCTCAACCCAAGCAGATCAACTTTACTCTACCCAAAAGGAAATCTAAAATTCTAGCAGGAACTCAGATGCTGGACCTGGGATCAGTTGACCCTGCGGCAGTGACCGCAGACCCAACTGCCGGCAGGCCTCCACTCGTCTCCTCCATCTCGGTAACTGGAGGCAAATCGACACGCAGAACGTCCGTAGACGACATTGAAATCGCACATCGAGAAAACGCAAAACTTCTGAAACAAACGCTGCAGCTTGTGTTCGCATCTGAGGTGCTGGTCTTCGCGGAGTTTGCAGAGTTCTCGTGCTCTGTGGTATACGGCCTCTATACTCTCGTGCTTTACCACATGCCGTACGCCAAGTACAACCTGTCGTTCATCGGATTGAGCGACAAACAGTTCTGGAAATCCGTGGGCAATACTGCCGTGTACTGTGTGTTGGAAGGGTTTACGCTGCTGTTCCTCTTCACACTCATGCGAAGGAAGTATGGCATCTCGACGTTGCACCAGCTCGCTTTCGTTCTGGAAAAGTATTGGATGAGTGTGCAAGGCAAAATGTGCGGCAGCCTCTCGCTGATTTTCATTCTCAACACGGTTCATCATGGTACGTACAGTACAGGTTCTTGGTGAGTAGCTCTGCCCGTATATTGAATTTTTGTGCACCAAATCTACGCAGGCATGGATCTGTCGCTGGAATTCAACTGGGAAAAAGTGTTGAACGGCACAACAGGAGCCTAGTTAACGCAACTCTAGCCGCGCAACTAGACTATGACAACTAAAGTTGTTCAGAATAACTATTGCTAGCAGTATTGGGCTGTGAATGGCGACTGAGTACCCATTAGGCTTTTGCCATCAACATATTTAGAACGTATACAAGCTGTGGCATTTATTAAAGTGTGCAAGCACATCAACGCCGTTTGGCTAAAATCCGCAGCAACTCCACCGAGATCGGAGGCGGCCAGCCCGACTATTACCGGGACACAGGCCACTTGTAGACTCGATGGTTGTATCTGTAGTCCACAAACATTTTCGCAACGCGTTTGTTGGCCAGCGTCTTTGATCCAATCAGCTGCACCAGCGTGTCCAACTGGACGTTGTCCCATTCCTTGAAAATAATCTCCCTGAACTTTCGGTTCTTCAGCATTTCCTTGACCGTCGCCTTGGAGAACGCGGTGATGACGCCGTTCGCAAACTCCGTGGGGACACTCTTCAGTCCGAGCAGTTTCTTGTAGTCAAGCAGTTTCTTGAAGTCGAAAGCGCGGTCTTCATCCTCGGTGGCAGTGATGTCCCCGTTATCAGCCTTGTTGTAACCCCGCAGATGCCTCAGACTCTGGATTTCGGCCGACACTGCGCCGTCTTGGTCTCGGTGTGTCGGGCTGGTGTCCTTCAGTTTCGAGAGGCCAGAATTGCCGAAGGCAATGTGGCAGTGTGCCAGGAAAATGACTGCGACCAGCAGCAGCGCGTGGCTTAGATGCATGCGGTGTTGCTTTGGATTGTAGGTGCTTGAGCTCTGGAGGTCGAATTCGATAGTGAGGGTGCGGTGCCTTTAAGGCTCAGAGGGAGGGAGTCACATCCTTCCAGCCAGCAGATGAGAACGAACCTTACTGAACATTACGACCTGTATTATGCTTCACGATATCGTGAGGTACATATATAATCGCTCAGAGCAGAGTCTGTACTGGTGCGAGAAATGTCGTACTCGATAGGATTTGAAGACCAGGTACGTATTAGATGTAATAGTTAGAATGAATACCGGTAATGCAAATTGCTTGTTGTATTGTACAGTACTGAGCCTCTAAGGAGCTGATACCTCGAATAACGATACTGCAAAGTATGCAGTGAGCACATGTACAGAAGCCATCACAGGTAGATCCTAGCTGGTCCGAGCAGGGGGGTCTGGATTACAGGTAGGTACCGTAATATGCATGCAACGTTGCGGTGCGAGGGTTTACTGACCTGTCCAACCAAACTCAATGAGTATGAGTTTATTTTAAAGTAAGTCTAATATTAAAATAATAGTCCACCGCCAGTGTTGGGCGGATGCGAGCAGGCTAGAAGTCGCATATACTCCCGCTTTGTCTGAATCACCCACGAATCCGTAAAGTTTGTAATTGTGTGCTCTACTTACCCCCAGTCGCCCTCTTGCTAAGGACAGCCCCAAATTTCGCTTGATTTCAGTACCACACCTTTGTATTATCCATTTAATTTGTCCCTCTCATGCATATTCGATGTCCCTCGACGGTATTATCAAATCTTCGTTACCTTACATCCGCTTGCGGATACTACAGAGCAAGCAAGGAGCAGCTACACTATATCTGCGCTCTGTTGCGCATCATTCAATTTCTCAGGTATTATGGATAACATCAGCTCTATAGCTTGGTGACCCTGGCATCACCACAACACAGACCGAAACTCCTGATTACAGTTCTCTAATAGAGAACTGTAGTTTCTGGAGCTATTTTAAGTTTCGGAGCTAAATGGCGTTGCTCCAAAAATAGACTCCTTGGAGTTAAAGGGGTACCCGATAGCTCCACTGGAGTTAAGTATAGGAGTTATCCGCCGGTATTTTATCCGTAATATATTTCCGGATTATCCAGGATAATTCGGATTTTTGTAGCTCCAACTCCAAAATAACTCCAGAAACTACAGTTCTCTATTGACGCAATGTCGGGGCTAACCGTTAATGAGTCCTGGTGTGACAACGCTTCATACTCGGTCCCATGAATACATCTCTTGCCAGGAACACAAACACTGTTGATAGCCACTTTGTAACGGGGTTACACGAATGTTACCCGAAGGGTTACGAAGTGTGGCACACACAGGCTTGTGTGGTGCACACTGTCTAACCTATTTCAGTAGGAGAATCAGTACATGGCTTCAGAGCCACAGATTATGCATATGACTAGGGTTCACTATGCTAGATAGTGAACCAGATACATTTACACCGAAGGCGGCTCTGCCGCGATAAGAGAAATACATTCAGTTTGAAGATTCACAGCTAAGAGTTAAGGGTTGACTCTTGGAGTCCGTAGGGAGTACGGACTCGTGCGTTCTGGTATTAGAACGGGCTATCTTTAGCCGCGACTCTGTGAGTCTGTTACGTCTTCCTCTGACGCTAAAGCTACGGCAGCCCCGCTGCACTTGGTAGCACTTGTAGTCAATCCGACACCTGAGTCTGGATAGACTGACCCTCTGTGGAGAATGGAGCAGTTCGCTCACTTGCCCCCGAACCAGCAGGATGCGCTTAAAAAGCTTATGTCCTTGCTGGGCCCGGAGGGCGTGACGCAACTGGCGCAACAAGGCCCCGACGCGGTGAATGCGCGTCTCGAGGCGTTCTCCAGCTACGAGAATGCTCTGTTGGAGCACCTCCAGCAGAGGATGGCGACGGCCGTGGCGCCGCAAGCGCCCGCTACGTCATCCGACGCGGGAACAAGACCCAAGCCGCTCATGTTGAGCGTGAAGACCTTCGAAGGCAAGGAAGGGAAAGCTTAATGCTTTGGACCCGTGAAGTCGAGATGGCTATGAGCTCAGCTCTACTCCGGACGGAGTCGCAGCGCGTGGCGCTAGCTATCTCGAAGCTTGGTGGGCGAGCGAGAGAGTGGGCACTAACGTCAGGGACGTCGGTCGACACGGCCTTCCCGACGTGGGACCAGCTGAAGCAGCAACTGTCCCGAGTGTTCGCTCCGCCTAACGAGGCGTATCGCGTGCGCTCACGCTTCCTGGCTACCCGACAAGGCAGGAAGGATTTGGTGGACTATGTCCAGGAGTTGAGAACTCTCATTGCGGGCATATCTGCCGAGCCTCTGGCTGAGGTAGTCATCGTCACGGTGTTTATGGAAGGACTTCGCACTGGCGTGGCCAGGACGGAAGTCTTCCGCACTCACCCAAGCTCTTTTGAAGAGGCTGTGAGCATCGCGTTGAACGCGGAGCACAACTTTAAGTCGTCAAGACTTGGGTGGAACGCTCCTCACACCAGTTCGTCCAATGGTCCGGAGCCTATGGACCTCAGCTATGCTGAAGACGAAGAAGCCGAGCTTCGGGCTGCTGAGCAGCGGCGCGGCATCCGCCGATGCTTCATCTGCGGTGACACGCGTCACTTGCGCGCCGGATGTCCGCTGCGCTTGCAGCGCCAGGCTTCGTCAAGCCGCTCTTCGGGTTCGAGCCAGGGCTCTGGTTCGTCTCGGGAAATGAGAAAACCCAGTAGGCGCGGGGCGGCCTACTGGGGAGGAACTAAGTTCTATTGAACCTCGGCGAGGTGGAGGTCGACAGGACTTAGCCCCGAAGAGAGCTGTACTCTATAACACGGAACGTGTGTGCAAGCCGGGCTTGCTAGTTGTCCAGGCTTGGGTGAAGGGCTTCACAAAGCCATGGACGATTTTGATCGATTCGGGAGCGTCGGGTAATTACGCCCGGCGTTCCACGATGGACGGAAGTCAGCTTTATGCTGAGGCGCTGGTAGCGCGTGGGAGTGACATCGTCACTGTTCGTCTCGCGACGGGCACTCGTGTCACGGTGCCTAAAGTCCCTGTGGACTTGGGCGTGAAGTTTTTAGATTTTGATAGCGTGGAACGCTGTCTGGTCTTAGACCTCGATTCGAGATATGATCTCATCCTTGGTATGGCGTGGCTGGAACGCCATGAGCCTTGGATAGATTGGAGGTCGAAGACCCTTGGTGCTACGCACTTCTCTCCTGGCGGAGCATTGGCGAGTCATGAACCCACCTCTGCTAGGAAGCAGAAGCGCTTCTGGCGCGAGCACTGGACCGAGTCGGTCAATGTGCTGAACATCGGAGTTTCCGAGTTGGTGGACACTGCGTGTGTCGAGAACGAGCGTTCCGAGCGTGGCTCGTGGACGGCAGGTGGAGCGGCACGAATTCCGCTGAGCGGGTGTGCGTCTGAGGGCGACGCCCTGCTGCGTGCCAGTGAAGGCGCGGTCGACGAGAGGTCGAGTGAAGGTGGGCGTTGCCCGGATCAAGGATGTGGAGCGGCACGAATTCCGCTGAGCGGGTGTGCGTCTGAGGGCGACGCCCTGCTGCGTGCCAGTGAAGGCGCGGTCGACGAGAGGTCGAGTGAAGGTGGGCGTTGCCCGGATCAAGGATGTGGAGCGGCACTAATTCCGCTGAGCGGGTGTGCGTCTGAGGGCGACGCCCTGCTGCGTGCCAGCGACGGCGCGGTCGGCACGATGCCGAGGGACAAGGGGCTCTGCCCGGATGAAGATCGTGGAGTGGCACGTAATCCACTGAGTGGAGGCTGCGGGTCGTGCAGCCCTTCGCTGAGTGTCGATCAAGACACTGGTGCTCCTCTGGAGCTGAATGAGGTGGTGATACCTGGCGTCAAGAAGCACGCGAAATCACGGAGCTCTTCTGGGCGGACAGTGTCCATGAAGAGGCGGCAGCGCCGCAAAGCGCTGGCGGCGCGACGCAAGGCGTCTGCGGTCTCACGAGTCGAGAAGGGTGTGCCGAGCGGTGAGGCTCCACACAAGAGCGAGCAGCTCTACACACTCGTGAATGGAGTGACGGGCGACGTCGACGGAGATGTCAGTCTCACCGACTTGCCCTCACTATCTGCTCTCCTGGAGCTGGACGAGATGTCCTTGGCCGAGTTGGGCGAAGCCTTGAAGGCTGGAGACTTGGCGGAGGTGGTGGTCATACGACCTGAAGAAGAGTTGAACTCGTCCTCGCTTCTGGATGAAGCTGTCCTGGAGGACACTAAGAAGGCGCTGAATGCGCGAAGCGGATCGGCGATCCTGAAGGATCCGTCGGACCCCTTGTACCACGTGGTGAAGGATTATCAAGACGTGGTCTCGAAGGAACCGCCCTCGGGGCTACCTCCGGATCGAGGTGTTCGACATGAGATTGATCTCGTTCCGGGAACGAAGTACTGCGTGACGAGGCAGTGGCCTCTGCCGAAGGAGCAGTGTGACGTCATTGACGCGTTCTTCCGTGCGAAGCACGAGGCGGGCATGGTGCGTGAGAGTAAGTCTCCTCACTCCACGCCGACGTTCTGTGTCAGAAAGCCGAATGGCAAGTGGCGTATTGTGCATGCTTTTAACAAGCTGAATGCCGCCACCATTCCGGCGCAGACGCCGATTCCTCGGAAGGACGTTCTTCAGAACAACATGGCAGGATGTACGATGTACAGTGCGCTCGACTTGGTCGATGGCTACTACCAATTGCTCATGAGAACGAGCGACATTCCTCTCACTGCGGTGAGTACTCCGAGCGGCATGCTCTGGGAGTGGTTGGTGATGCCCCAAGGGCTCTCGAACGCGCCAGCGACGTTCAATCGTCTTGTGACGCAGCTCTTCCGGCCCCATCGGGCGTACGCGCAGACGTACTTCGATGACATCTTTGTCCACAGTCGTGCGGAGCACGGGAAGACTGATATGGAGAACCATGTCGAGCACCTGCGTGCTGTGCTCGAGTGCATGCGTCAAAACAAGTTGTATGCCAACATTGACAAATGCATCTTCGGAGCAGAAGAGATTCCCTTCTTAGGGTGCTTCATCGGGAAGCGTGGCCTGAGGGCCGACCCGGTCAAGGTCAAGGCCATTGTTGACTGGCCGGTTCCCAGAACCAGAAGGATCTTCGCAAGTGGCTTGGCTTGGCCAATTACTTGCACAAGTACAGCGAGAATTACGCTGAGATGGCTCGGCCACTCTCCAATCTCCTGAAGAAGGACGCGGAGTGGTGTTGGAACACCGAGCATCAAGATGCGTTTGCGGCAATTAAGGATAGTCTCCTTCATGCGCCTATTCTGGCTTTGCCAGACCCCGCTCGTCCGTTTAGTGTCGTCTGTGACGCCTCGGACTTTGCCATCGGCTGTGCCCTGCTACAAGCAGACGCCGAGGGGCGCGAGCGCGTGGTGGCGTTCGAATCTCGTCAGCTGAAGGCTGCTGAGAAGAACTATCCTGTCCATGACAAAGAGCTACTTGCGATGAAGTATGCGCTCGTCAAGTTCAGGGTTCACCTGTTGGGCTCTCAGCCGTTCGTGATTTACACGGATCACGCGTCGTTACGCACTGCGACTCAGTCGCCTCATCTCTCGCAAAGGATGGCCCGTTGGCTGTCCTTCTTCGCGGAGTACAACTTCGAGGTGAAGTACAAGCCTGGCAGGCAGAATGTCCTCGCGGACGCGCTGTCGCGCAGGCCGGATTATGAGCTGGCTCATGTAACGACCGTGACTTCGTCATTACCGGATCTGATCCGAACGGCTTATGCCAAGGATGACACTTGTGTCGCGTTGCTGAAGGCTCTCGGGAGCAAGGAGTTTCAAGACTCGGACATTGAATTGTCGGCGCGAGTGCGCGCGCGTTTGCATCGCTACACCCTCGATGGTGGCCTGCTGTTCTACAGCACTGGCTCCGAGGACACGCCACGCGTGGTCATCCCTCATGATGAGGACCTGAAGTATCGTATCCTCTATGAGGCCCACGACACGCCGGTGGCTGGCCATCTTGGCCGTGAGAAGACCTACAGCTCGGTGAGCACCCACTACTGGTGGCCGAAGCTGTACAAGTGGACGAGCACTTATGTGCGCACGTGCGAGACGTGTCAGCGAGTGAAGTCGTCACCCCATGCTGCAGCCCCGTTGGCAAGCTTGCCTGTCCCTTCGGGCTGTTGGCAATCCATGAGTATGGACTTTGTGTTTGACCTGCCGGCGGATGCGGCGGGCAACACTGGAGTCGTGGTCTTTGTAGACCGACTGAGCAAGATGGCTCACATTGCGGCTGTGCCGGATACCATCGATGGTAAGGGTACAGCAACGCTGTTCTTGGACCGAGTGTTTCGACAACACGGACTCCCTGAGTCGATTGTCTCGGACCGAGACCCCGCTTCACGGGCAACTTCTGGAGCGCGGTTTTTGCGGTGCTTGGCACCAAGCTGGACATGTCCACGGCGGATCACCCGCAGACCGATGGTCAGACGGAGCGAGTGAATCGCGTCGTCGAGGACGTGCTCCGCAGCATTTGCGCTGAGACGCCGAAGCGTTGGAGCGCTATGCTGCCACTCGTTGAGTTTGCGTTGAATAACGCCGTGCATGCCTCGACCGGCTACACGCCGTTCTACGTGAACAGCTTGTCTCATCCCCGCGTCCCGCTGACGCCGCCACGTGGTGGCCTCGGGCTTGGTGGGGAGAGGAAGCCGATTTAGCTGATCGGCTAGCTGATGTCAGCCCGGCTACTGTTCGTAAACAGGTCGACACTTTCTTGTCGACGCGCTTGAGTGTCTTACGACACGTGCGTGACGCAATGGCTGAGAGCCAAGACAAGCAAAAGGAACATGCGGATGCTAAAGGCAGAGGCAATGTTGACAGTTATGAGGTCGGGGACCTGGTATTGCTAAATGCTAAGAACCTACCTACACATGCAGTGTCCGCTGTCTTCAAGACGAAGTTGCGCCCGCGCTTCATTGGACCTTTCAAGGTCGTGGCCAGGAAGGGCCTTGCGTACACGCTCAATCTTCCGAAGAAGATGCGGACGCACCCCGTCTTCTACGTGGGCTTGCTCAAGCCGTACCATGACCCGACGCAGGTGCAAATGGAGGCACCGAGGGCGACGAGGTCGCAGGCGCGGAGGTCGCGAGCGTCGAGGACGCAGTCGCAGGCGTCACAGACGCGACCATCATCGCAGGCACTGCAGGCACAGGCGGAAGGCTCGGCATCGGCGGTGCCGCGAGCCCTGAGGGCAGGGTCGGAGTCGGAGGTGCCGCAGGCACAGGGGCCACCGGCGCAGGAGGCGCAGCGGGCGGGCCCTGCATGCGGGCCAGAAGGTCAATCTGACCCTGCAATGCAGCCTGCTGACGCCGAAGCTCGGAGAGCTCCTGGCTACGACGATCGTCGCGATCGCCATAATACTGCACCCAGCTCTCCAAGTGTCGGAGCCGGTCCCAGACCTCGCGAGGCACTTGAACCCAGCTCAAGTCCCGAGCAAGCTCGTCGAGCTCCGTGGCAGTACGCGCGAGACGCGCATCGACATCCTGGACGTGGTCCTGAAGGCGAGTCGTCTGTTGCTGAACCTCGAACAGCTCATCAAACGTCGCGAGGCGGCTTGGTGCGTCCTCCACCGGCGCTGCTCGATGAGCAAGGGAACCTTCACTACCATGTGGAGCGCCTGCTGGCGAAGCGGCGGTGCCGGGGTCAAAGCCAGTATCTGGTGAAGTGGCGAGGGTACCCACACTCAGAGAACTCATGGGAGTTTGAGGTGCCCCTTCGCCAAGACTGCCCAGACGTCGTGGACGCTTTTGATCGGCTTGATCACCCGCGCCCCGTGGGCTCGAGGCCGGCATGCCGGCCGTCCCGCGCTTCCCGGCAATAGGCTGGGGAGCTGCTGGGTCAGCCACATTGCTCCGGGGTTGGCCCTGAGCCACAGCGCTCACTCCCTCACGGGTAGGAGCGACTGGAGGGCTCAAAGGAGCGAAGCGCGCAGCGCTAGAATGGGTCTGCGGCTGAGCGTTAGCCGAGAGGCTGCGTTTGGCTCGGATCTTCGCAAAGTCGAAGCGGAGCTTGCGTTCGATACGAACATCCACTTCGCTGAAGCTAGCTCGAAGAGCATCCATGGAGCTAAGCTTCTTCTTCTTCTCAGCCCAGAGCTCGAACTGAGCCTCGTGTTCGATCAGGCTTTCGCCCGGGCTGAGCACCACAGGGTACGTCCGCATTGCGGGCACGGACAACCCCTTGCCTTGCAGGCGCAACCGCTCGCGGTACTCGGAGACAGTCGTAGACTGTGGAGTCAAGAGTCGCTGTCGTAGAGACGTTCGAAGAGCGATCTCCTCCGGAGTACGGGCCGCAGGCCCAATGACATGCTGAGCCAGCGTCGGCTGGAAAGCCTGGCGGCATGCCTCCGCGGGGTCACGAGGCCGAAAGCCGTACTCGGCGGTGCTGGGGTTCAGCAGGGGCCGCAACTCGGGGCGCTGGGAGCGCATGGAGGCCAGCTGCGCCGCAACCTGCTCGGATTGAGCCTCGTCCAAAGGGTTGGAGATGACGGGGCCCAAGGGCACTTCCCCCGCACGAGGCGGAGAGTACCATGACTCGGTGAGCTCGCGCAGCTCGCGGAGCCCGGAAGAGCGTTCAGGGAACGGATTTGGAGTGCGCAGCGGTGGCCGCGGCTCCTCCCTCGACAGCGCAGTGCGCTCAGTAGAGGGATGGCTCGACGAGCGCGCAGGAGACACTCGCGCGCGGCGCTCTTGGTCGTGGGAGCTCGACGAGCCAACTGTGGCCGACGTGCCACCTCCGCGTTGTGCCGGCGACGTGGGCGAAGCGTCGCGGCGGTTCGGGGAGCGTTGTGGTGACGCTGCTTCACCCTCATGGCTCGGAGAGCCGACATCGGACTCGCTGTAGTCCACCTCGCCCTCCTCCTCATCTCCGAAGAGATCTTTGAGGTCCATGGTCGGATGGGCTAGTGCTCGAGGAGCTGGGGCGTGCTCGCCGCGAGCGTTGCTTGAGGCGTTGCGCCGCGAAGTACTGAGAGACCGAGAGCCTGGGAGGCGCGGTCGGTGGGCGCACCTGCGCCGGGGAGCTTGGGAGTTCGCAGGCACGAGGTGCCGAAGCGCGAGAGGAGCGAGGCTCCGAGGCGGACCTCGCGAGAGGGTTTCTGCGGTCGAAAGACCAAAGGCGTTATGACTTGAAGTCATGTGAGGGCGCGTTGCGCCGAGAAGTTCTCAGAGACGTCCACACGATGTGGATTGACTCGTTCGAGAAGGAGGCTTGACGGAACAAGACCCGGTCGTTGACCGTTAAGCGTGAACACCCGTGTCCACGGTTTGGTGGGGGAGGGTGTAACGGGGTTACACGAATGTTACCCGAAGGGTTACGAAGTGTGGCACACACAGGCTTGTGTGGTGCACACTGTCTAACCTATTTCAGTAGGAGAATCAGTACATGGCTTCAGAGCCACAGATTATGCATATGACTAGGGTTCACTATGCTAGATAGTGAACCAGATACATTTACACCGAAGGCGGCTCTGCCGCGATAAGAGAAATACATTCAGTTTGAAGATTCACAGCTAAGAGTTAAGGGTTGACTCTTGGAGTCCGTAGGGAGTACGGACTCGTGCGTTCTGGTATTAGAACGGGCTATCTTTAGCCGCGACTCTGTGAGTCTGTTACGTCTTCCTCTGACGCTAAAGCTACGGCAGCCCCGCTGCACACTTGGAGATAAATCATATGCTGTCTAACATATAGATCTTTGTATGGTGCCTAATTCAAGATTTTCAAAGTGCCGATTTCAAGTCCAAATGGGCATTAGGCACAATATCCTAGTTTCTTGATGCCTGCGTATGAGGAAGGGCGCAGCAAGCTGCGCCTTTGAATCGTACGGGTATACTTCTGCGCCGAGCCCAGCACCGTAGATCCTGTACTTACAGCGTTGGCAGGTGCGCAAATAAATGTGCAGCACCGTGACCAATCACAGTGCTGCACAGCTGGACCTAATAGCCTAAGCTTAGGATGTGGATTACTTATGTTGGTTGACGTAACTTACGAAGTGGTACAGTATTATATCGGTCATACAGTGTGACCCATGATTGAACACGTCGTCGAAGCGTTCAATGAAAAAAACTACATGTAGTGTACCGTTAATTTACTATTAAAAAATAGGGGTTTATGCTATTCAGCGCGCGGGCACAGGATCTATTCGTCGCCTAAAGTCATGGCACGCATAGCCAATGAATAACATTGCAGCTAGATGAAATGCTACAGCAGCAACGACCACACACACTATGGGACGGCGGTTCCGTCCAGCACCTTTTGCCAGTCAAAGTTGAGGGACAGGTCCATCCCTTCAGCACCAAGCACAAGAGGAGAGTGAGTCAGTAGGCTCAGGGGGCAGTGAGACGAAAACGAGTCCCGTACCTTGATGCACGGTGTTGAGGATGAAGATGAGCGCGAGGCTGCCAACCAGCTTCCCCTGCACGCTCATCCAGTACTTTTCCAGCACAAACGCGAGCTGGTATAACGTTGAGAGTCCGTACTTAGCGCGCACAAGGGTGAACAGGAACGCTAGCGTGAACCCTTCAGAGGCGGTGTACACAGCACAGTTCGTCGCCGCCTGCCACAAGCTCTCCTCGGAGATGCCAATGAAGTTCAAGTTGTACTTGGCGTACGGCATGTGATACAGCACCAGCGTGTAGATCCCGTAGAGGACGGTGCACACGAACTCAGCGTATTCCGCGAAGACCAGCACTTCGGAGGCGAATACGAGCTGCAGGGCTTGCGAGAGCTGCTTGGCGTGCTGGCGGTGGGAGATGTCAACATCGTCGATCGTCGTCGTGTGCAGCCGCTTGGCTTTGGACGGTGCAGCCTGTTCACGAGTGGACTTGGCGGCCAAGTCGGGCTCGATCGTGTCGAGGTCCAGCATGTTCTGCGAGCCGTTGGTCATCAGACACGCGATCCTGGACATTCGTCTGGAGCTGCTGACGCTGAGCTTCTCAGGTTTGGCGAAAACGTCGGACGGCTGCAGCAGCACGGAGCTGCCTTTACGGGACACGCCCATGACCGCTTGCTTCGGGTCGAGCTTAGCCAGACCGCGTGCTTTGCTGGAGCTGAGCGTCCCCGGGAACAGCGCTTCTTCGATGATTCTGACTGCGGTTTTGGTGGTCTGACGCCCGTCGACGACGAATTTATGGGCTAAGTACATCTTGACTTCGGCAATGGCCTGGACGAAGTCGACGACGATCATGAGGCCGCCGACTAGCGGCGACCGCGCGCTCTGGAGGCACGCGTTCTGGAAGAGTGAGCCGAAGATTTCCACGACACACAGCGTCACGTCCATGCTGATGTCTTCGAGGCAGCGGGAGAAGCGCCAGATGAAGCGCTTGATCACTGCGCGCAGCACGGGGAACGTCACGGTGATCACCGCTTGGACGTGCGCGGGGACGTGCGCGAAGACGAGCGTCACGCCCTCGAAGATGAAGAGCGTGGACGCCTGCGCACAGAAGAGCGGGAGGTACTCGACGATCTCGTCTCGATAGTACAGCCACTTCCTGCCGATGACCACGCGGTGGAAGAAGAGCAGGCTCATGGCGTACGTCGGGATGCCTAACAGGCTCCGGAACGGAATGGGGAACCTCCACAACGCGCCCAAGACGAGCATCGCCAGCTCGTTCAAGCCCGCAGTGAGGAATGAAATGATAACGCACTGCTTGTGGGAATAGGCAGAGTTGGGCAACATGAGAGAGGCCCGGATGAAGAACATCATGGCCAGCGTCATGGTCGTGTAGGCGAGCCACGACTGCACGAAGAAGCCAGGGTTCCCTTTCAGTCCGAGAAGGGGGCTCTGCAGCGGGATTGCCGCCAACAGGATCATGATTAGAAGACCTGGCACCGGTGTGAGGGCGATGACGGCGAACACGCGTCCTGGACTTGCAACTTGCTGGTATTCTTCGAACGCGAGCATTTTCTCGACGGAGTAGCGTCCTAGGTACATGTGCTCGGTCTTCCAGTCGTGGTATCGGCGGAGTATTCGCCGTGCTCCCCGCTGGGTAGGACTCTTGCGGATAGAAGGACGTCGAAGTTGACCCCCTGCCATGGACACGGTGCTTCCCGTTGCAGTGTCTGGATTTGGAACGTTCTGGGCTTCAGTCGCCACCTTTGGCGTCTCCTGCTGCTGATTGTTCATCTGGGATGCAGTCTCTCCTGGAGTGTTGGAAGCCTCCATCGTTGATGCTGTGTTTCGCAACAGTGCGCGAGGACCTCACGTGACCGACAATGAGTGGGCGCTGGTCGTGTTCGAGCGGAAGGAATAACTCAAGTGGCCTCATATTCGTGGACAAGCAGGGCCTTACCGACTAAAAATATGCAAACGCGACTGTTCTTGTTGGGGCCACACCAGGGGGGGGGGGGGGGCAACTACAAAATGATCCTATGCATTGAACCGATCTACCGAGAATTTTCAAATTTACGACTCGAAGCTACACGCTTATTGAATATCACATCGCTGTTCCGTCAAGCACCTTCTGCCAGTCGAAGTGGAGCGATAAATCCATGCCTGCACGTTGAAACAGTGGAATTGTTGTTAGTCGCCAAGATGTGTCAGCCGTAGCTACTGCCAACGTACCGTGGTGCACTGTGTTGAGGATGAATATGAGCGAAAGACTGCCGATGACCTTCCCTTGGACCCCCATCCAGTATTTCTCCAGCACGAACGCGAGTTGGTAGAAGGCGGAGAAGCCGTACTTGGCTCGGGCGAGAGTGAACAGAAACAACAGCGTGAAACCCTCAAAGACCGAGTAGACGGCGGAATTCGTCAACGAAGCCCAGAAACTTCCCTCCGACAGACCGATGAACGACAAGTTGTACTTGGCGTACGGCGTGTGATACAGCGAGAGCGTGTAGACGCCGTACACAACAGCGCACACGAACTCGGAGTATTCAGCAAACACCAAAACTTCCGATGCGAACACGAGCTGGAGCGTTTGAGACAGCAACTTGGCGTGCTCTCGGTGGGAGACTTCGATATTGTCGATCGAGAGCTTCGGCGTTGATGCTGGAACAGCGCTTGGGGCTGTGAATGGGAGCGACTGGATGGGGGCAAGGCTAAGCGCGTCTGCATCTGACGACAGACACGCGATCTTGGAGGACGTCCTTCGGTAGTTTCTAGGCCCCACGCCTTTGGTGAATCTGGCCCACGCGTTGGCCGAGTACATCATGACCGAGTGGCCTTTTAGCCTGTCCTCGACCTCTTCACTGCGCCCTAGTTTCGCCAAGTTGAGCACTTCTCTCGGACTCGACGTGCAGTCTGCTCGACCGCTTTCAATGATCTTGACGGCAGTCAGTGTGGCCTGGCGTCCGTCGACTATGAACTTGTGTCGGAGATACATCCGCGTCTCCAGAACGGCCTGGGCGAAGTCTACCATGATGATTAATGCAGTGACGCCAGGAGATCGCGCGTTCTGGATGCAGACGTTCTGGAACAGCGACCCGAAGAGCTCCACCACGCACAAGGTCACGTCCGTGCTGATGTCTTCGAGGCAGAAGGCGAACCCCCAAATAATGCGCTTGATCACGGACCGAACCATGGGAAACAGGACGGTGATCATCGCCTGCGCCCAGTCCGGGACGTTCTGAAACACTATCGCGACGCCCTGGAAGATGATTAAAGTCGACGACTGCGCGCAGAGCAGCGGGAGGTACCGAATAATCTGCTGGTTGTAGTGACTCAACCTTCGCCCCAGCACCAGTTTGTGGAGAATGACGAAAAAGACCATAAATGACGGAATCCCAAGGACATCTCGGAAGGGGGTGGGGAATTGCCAGTACATCGCTACCATGAACATGACGAGCTCGTTCAGACACGCGGTAGTAACCGAGATGAACAGCGCCTGTCGGTGCGAGTAGAAGGACTGCGGTAGTCGCAGCGAGCAGCGAATGAAGAGCAGCAAACTGAAGGCCATGACGCTGTACGACAGCGCAGACTGGACGAAGAACGAGGCGTTCCTCGTCACCCCAAGCAGTGGACTGTTCAGGGGGATAGCTGCGAGCATCAGCATCATTACGAGGCCAGGGACCGGAGTGAGCACTATGATGGCGACCACGCGCTTGACTGAAGTCGTTTGCCGATATTCCTCGAAGGAGAGAAGTTTATCGGTGGAGTAGCGCCCCAAGTACTGATGCACGTTCTTCCAGTCGTAATAGCGCCGAAGCAAACGCTCTCCTCGCGAGACGACGCCACTTTTGCGTATCGTTGGCTGACGCGCTGGAACTTCTTCGGTTGACTTTGTTGTCGCCATTAGGCGAAAGTTGGGCGCCGTATTGGTCGGTCTTGCCAACGTAGACCCCGCGACTCCGTGGCTGTGAGGCTCAGAGCGACTTAGAGTAAACCGTGATGACGATGTTCGCCGGTAGCATCGCTCTTATCTCTAAAGAACCAGAATAGCTCTCCACATCGGCCTTCAGTGGTGGCCGTGACGAAAGCGGATGCCCCCGAAAATACGTGTCGGATACAGCGACATTAATAGGTCTGCCGAACTGAGGACATGGCGCCGGTAAACTTTTCTTTTAGCTTTTTTACATTGGACAATGTTGCACCAACAATTGGTCGCCTGCCTCCATCTTTATCCGACTTCATTCGAAGTCTGACACGTCGGATCTTAGAGCGGATTGCGGTCGGATCCAGAAGCCATCGAAGCGAAAAACAATACATTCAAGCCAAGTCCTTGTTTTTCACTGCCGTCTGACTGCCTGCTAATGTGGACTTCAGTAGTAAGTGTGCTATTCGTCGATAGTGCCATCTATAATTCCCTCCCAGTTAAACGTAAGCGATAAATCCATGCCTAAAGGGCAGATTTCAAAAGACAAGACCATCAGACGCCGTTTCTGGATACTACTAACAACAGAGCAATCGAAAGAAAGAGCGTACCTTGGTGAACGGTGCTCAGGATAAAGATGAGCGAAAGACTACCCACCATTTTCCCTTGCACAGTCATCCAGTATTTTTCCAGTACGAACGCCAACTGATGGAACGTCGAGAGACCGTACTTCGACCGAACGAGCACGCAGAAAAGCACCATCGAGACGCCCTCAAAGGCTGCATACGCGAAGGAATTGGCGATCGAAGCTCGGAACTGATGCTGCGATAGTCCGATGAAGAATAAATTGTACCGGGCGTACGGCAGGTGATACAGCGTCGCTGTGTACAGACCGTAAAGCACCGAGCACGCAAACTCGGCGTACTCGGCAAACACCAGCACCTCCGATGCAAATACCAGTTGTAGAGCCTGAGCCAGGAGCTTGGCATGGTGGCGATGGGAGATCTGGACGTCATCAATTATAGTCGACAACTCCGGTGCAAATGCTTCTAGTGAGATGCTGGGTTGAGCTACTGGTTCATCATCGTTAGGTTTGGAGTCGTTACCATCGGATACCATGTCATTCAACTCGATAGCTTCCGCGTTGACGCTTCTCTCGGATGTGGCAGCGATCTTCGCCATGCTCTTGCCATGAGCCTTTCGTATCGACACTCGTTTGGGCTTCCTGATCAAGTCCAGCTGAGAAACCATGACGGACCTGCCTGTATGCGTCACGCCCACGACGGTGCTATCTGGTCGCTGCTTGGACAGGCGATTGGGCTTTTTAGCGTTCACCACGCCGAAATGAAGCGCTCCTTCGAGGATTTTAACCGCAGTTCGAGTTGTCTGGCGTCCGTCCGCTACAAATTTGTGCTCCAGATACAAGCGCGCCTCAAATACGGCCTGGAAGAAATCTACAGCGATGATGAGGGCACTCACACCAAAAGATCGGGCATTCTGCAGACAGACATTCTGAAATAGTGATCCGAAAATCTCAATGACGCAGACGCCGACGTCCGTGCTGATATCTTCCAGACAACTCGAGAGCCTCCAGATCACGCGCTTGAGTACAAAACGCAGCAGTGGAATGCCCACAGTGATCGCAGCTTGTCCCCACACCGGCGCGTGGGCGAAGAGCACAGCGACACCCTGAAAAATGACTAGAATTGAGACTTGGGCGGACAGGAGCTGCGTATACTTCCACCTGTCGACGCGGAGATCTCGCAGCCTCAGACGTAGCACAATTCTATGCAGTAATACCAATAATATCAAGAACGGAGGGATGCCAATGATGCCGCGGAATGGGACGGGGAACTCCCAGATCAACGCGACTCCAATCATTAAAACCTCGTTGAGTGCCGCTGCGATGACGGAGATAATTGCACTTTGGCCGTGTGAATATACGGAGAGAGGCAGACCCAGCGAGCAGCGGATGAACAGCAGCAAGCTGAAGGTCATGGCGACGTGGATGAGGAACGACTGCACGAAGAACGCGGCGTTGCCCTTTACTCCTAACACGGGGCTTCTCAGCGGGATCGCAGCTACCAGGAGGATAATTAGCAGTCCCGGTAGTGGAGTGAGAAAGATGACGGCGAATACTCGCGCGTAGCTGGCCACGCGTTGGTATTCCTCAAACGCGAGCATCTTCTCGATGGAATATCGCCCCAGATTCATGTGGTCGGACTTCCACTCGTTGAACTGGCGCGTGATTCTTCTTCTCGTCCGAGCTACGGAACTTTTGCGGATCGATGGGCGACGCAATGGGATCGTGGACGTCGACTGGTCTCTGCTTGTCGTCATAGTGGAGCGGTCGGCACTCGAGGCTCTAATAATCGCCCGTGGGGGCTTTCTAGAGGGTTTAGGCTGGTTGATTGAAGTTGGTTGTGGGTCGATCTGGAGGTTATGGCTCTGACTGCTTGGAGGACTGCGAGGGACATTGAGGTCACGAGGCATCGATCGTCCGAGGTGAAGCTGACTTCTCCCTCTCTCTCTCTCTGTCCACGACCAACTTTCGAACGAAAAAAGAAGTTGTGGTTGTCAATGGGTGGAAAGCGGTAGGCCAAGAATACGAACTCTGCAAATGTGAAACACTGAAATAGACCACACCAACACAATTGCGAGGCTAAATCCTACACGCCCCCCTGCCGCCAGCTAAATAGTTTTCCCTCACAGAAGAAATTGGTTGTCGAGTAAATAGCGTGAAAACATGTCGGTTTCACTGTTGCCTGCTTTGCTATCGCCCTCCCATTCCGTCTGTATCTACACAGCTCGTGATAAGTATTGCTGGACTCATCGTTGTTGATGATCGACAGCTGCCGGAGAACTTCGATCACGCACGCCACGTTGTCGGGATTTGCTGGCCACTCACTGCGCACTTCATTCCCCGCCAACTCTCCTTCACTACAGAGCCCAACTCACAGTGTCCAAGCAGAATGCGTCCACACATTCTCCTAGTGCTGGCTGCAGCCATTCTGCACGCAGCCAGAGCTGCCGAGTCGACGACCCCGCCCCTCTTCCAGCAAGACCGCCTTCAACTGGGCGAAAAGAGCGAGAGAAGGTTGCTACGGGGCCTCAGAACTAACGAGGAGAGGGCCGTCAACTTAGTTGACAAACTCGAGAAGCTGCTCCGTTTGAGTAAAACTGCAGGCAAAGTCGCTGCCAACGCCGTGGACGATTTCGCTGAAGCGAGTATCCAAAAGATGCTAACGGACGACAAGTTCAAGCGCAAAATGTTCAAGAAGTGGAACAAATACCCTCTCGAGGAGATCAAGACGAACGTGGACCTCACGAAACACGCGGGGCTGCTTCTGGAGTACGCCCACAAGTTCCGGTCCTACAAACACTGGAAATAACTTCGGAAAAGTCGTGGAGAAGTAGCTACCCACTGCTTGTGGTGGATCCTCGCGAGGATGGATGAAGGAATACCTAGGAATGCGTGGACATACATAAACCACCGTCGGCGGGAGTGTCATAAAGGTAGCATGTCCAGCTTCGGTACTACCGCCACTCCACTTCAGCTATGCTTCGAAGTACGTGGGCTATGAAGATGGTGATTGATTTTAGTTTGACAAATTTTGTTTTACTTTTCTATTAATGCTGTCAAACGGGATGTTTTTGTAGTATTTAGGTGTAAAAGCATCCCTTGGCAACGATTCATGTGACGTAGTATAGAATCAGCGACGACTACTGCAGTTATCAGATACGTCAGCTCAGAGCTACGATTCAAAATCGAACAAATTCGGCATCTACCGTAACTTTCACCCCCATGGTTTGAATAAAATGTCCAACCAGATCGTCGGCGCTACGAAAGCGCAACTTTTCCTCCACAATCGCGTCGACAACTGCGCCCACCACAGCCGAGTCCCCTTCCACTACTGTTTTCAGCGCGATGTTGGGCGCCGAGCTCATTGGAATGGCAGGCGAACACGCCGGGTGATACGCCAACGTGCCATGACATCTCTCGGTCTCGTCTCGGCTCATCAGGAAGCAGTGAGGAGGCGCTACAAAGCCCTTACGAGTGAACCTGTCAACGCAGTTCATAACCCCTCGCACCAAATGCGAGCTACAACCTTCAAGAAAGGACGGGAAGGCGGCCATCTTGCTAAGGTAAGCTCTGGATAGAATTTTCCAAAACTTTTCTTCCTCTGGTCTAAGCGCCTCCCCTCCTACGCATAGGACATCCTTTCGCACGTAGTTGCAGTATCTGCTCAAATTTCTGACGTATACATGTCGATGACTTGTATACGTCTATATGGCTGTAAGGAAAACAGAACCGCACCCCTGCAGACCTCGCCAAATCAAAGCTCAATAAGAAAGCAAGTCTACGTATACTTCAACTCGGCTGTTGAGAGCCATCGACCTCTCGACTATCAGTGAAACGTGAGGAGCGCCGAAAAACCTGAGAATCGGTTAAGTGCTGAAGGTTGAATGGGATCTTCTGACCAGGGAAGTGCTATTAAGGTTGTCAGAAGTGTTTGGTAGGCCGCATCCACGCAGAAGAAGAGTATAAACAGCTTATGGTGCTCTAAAGAAGCTAGGAGGCAGTTTTTCTTCCTGAACAATATTGACAATAAATAGTGGATATTGATGACCCCCGTACAATACAATATTGGTGGCCAACAATATTGCAATTTTACAATATCAATTTTTATTTTCCGATCCCTGTTTGCCGGGGGCTACAGCGTCCTCGAGAGCAAAGAAAGTGTCGACCCCAGCTCCGCTATCCCCATTCACGACAACGCAGCCACCAGAGGCCCAGTCGATTTCGTTCTTCTCGTTCCCCTGCTCTGGAATAAGCTGAGGGGTTGAAGCATCAAACTTGCAGGAGGTTCGGGAAAATCTTGCAGGCACAAGTTTCACCTTAATTCCGCGCATTTCTCCGTTCATCAGTGCACCAGGTAGTAGCTTCCCCAGCGTGACTGTGGTGTGCCCAAGTACCAGCAACGCGTTGATTCTCACAGCATAGAAGCAGGCACCGAACATCGCCCACAACTGCCACGCTTGAAGTTCGTGCTTCGAGTCATCGACATATTTTTCCAGGTCATACAGAGACCACGCGAACTCCTTCTCCCGATGATTCGTGAGCTCGTCACGCAACGATCTGATCTCGCGCAGCAATGTATAAGGGACTTGGACGTTCAGGCCATCTGCGCACGGAATTAGCAAGCACAGGGAAGAGTCTCTGAGTTTCGACCACTTGATGTCTCTGTCGAACGTATCACTCGGCAGAGCCGGTTGGCCAGCGATAGCGGAGGCTGCCAAACGAACGCACTGGCCGCGTGTTATTACTTTGATAATTGCCTAACGGTGTTATAATAGCACCGTTAGGCAATTATCAAAGTAAACACCCCTGATGCTGTCAAAGCAGCCGCGATCCAATCCCCAAATGCCAGCGAGCAATTGTTATCCAGAAAAAATCGGTACAGCAGCCGCCACGAGAAAGACGCTCGAATCGACATCTCTTGCTCTACTGACTGAGGATCAAAGTCGTTGTAGTACGGAACAATCACA
This sequence comes from Phytophthora melonis, assembly GCA_024211575.1. Lineage (NCBI taxonomy): Eukaryota > Oomycota > Peronosporomycetes > Peronosporales > Peronosporaceae > Phytophthora > Phytophthora melonis. The sequence continues at coordinate 277,432 of JAMXKT010000034.1, forward strand.
CTGGAAACGCTCTCGTCGGCGAGCCCCATTTGTTGCCGCAGAATCATGCTTCCTTCTTCTAGCATTCGCGTTTTGCCTAGACCGGAGATACCCGAGCAAACTGGAATCGCGTTCTTGATGCGGTCGCATGCTCCGCTCTTGTCTTGATGATGTTCTGGAAGCAGTGTGCTACCTCAGCAGTCGCGTCTTCCCGTCCAACCAGCGTAAATTCTTGTAGACTTTCCTCGCCCAAAAGGCGAGCATTCGAAAGAATAGCATCCGGATCCGTCATTTCAGCTTCCAAGAAAGCGAGGAGACTGTCAGCCGACGTAACACCCCTCTCAGGACCAGCCAGTCGAGGCCCCAGTCTTGCTATAGTCGTAACCAGCACGTGATTTTCGTTGGTGGACGTCTGCGGCATGTGCTTCGTCTCGAACATCCACTGGTGCAGCGTGTTCAATTTCAGAGTATATACGAGTAATGGCCGGTGATGTGACGTCTAACCCCTCATTCCAAATGATGGATTACATCGCAACAGACGATCTTAGACTACCGCATCAATATTTACGAGAGGTTCGCGGAAGTGATTGCCTGTTCTACTTCGGGCTTTGTCTAAGCCATCCACGGCAAGACAGACGTGGCGAGAAAGAAAGCGAGAATAATCGTAAGATAAAACTCCGCTTGATGTGGGCAAGCCGCTCTCTATTACAATAAAACTACTTGCGATAACAATTTTAGCAATGCTGCCACCGGTGTACAGCGTTTTCCAAAGGGAGTATCCACAAGCTAAAAAACGTCGAATACCTGATGTGCAATTACAAAGGCTGTCGCTGAGAGCTCGGTCGATTACTCTTTGCGCCGAATTCGAATCGTGCCGGAAATTCCAGCTGCGAATTTCATGGCCAAGACGATAAAGAAGTTGCTGGAGTAAGAAGCTCGACGCATGGATGGAACGAACGAAAAGCGGCAATACGTGGATATGCCTGAAACGCACCAAGGACTTAGGATGAAGCGCCGGATCACCCCGAAGAAGTAGAAAATGACGACGAATGGACGACTGCAAACATTAGCGTGGACGCTGTGAGTGTTCACTCGCGTGCTCACTTTCAAAACCGCTACCAACTGCTCAAGCCCTCACAGCTTCACCATGCAGAAGGCTCCGCTCCTCCTCGCTTTTATTCTCGCCATCGCCGGCTCCGATATCTTCGCTGCTGGCCAACCTAGCGGCCAAGGCACAAAGGAGGAAAACCAAGTTCTCAAGTCCTTCAATGAGACGTTGGGGGGTACCGCTGCTCTGCCGGACCGTGCTGGCAATTAGCAGCGTCTGCGATGTGACGGGTGAAGGACAACGCTCAACCACAAAAAAGCTAAATGATCGCTTGTCCCTAAATACAATCAGACGTTCTTCACGTAATTCGACCCCCTTTTGATGTGAATTCTTACGCTTGGTAGCTGACTTAGCGTCAAGTTACGTGCGTCTTGTTGAACAAGCAGCATGCTGACGAAACAATGTTGTGCACTAGCTCAAAAATCGATATTTTTCGAGATAAAAATATATCCGCCTGGTACTTCATCCTACAGACAGCCCACAACCCCAAAATCTGCAACAACAGAATTTTTTCACGGACAGCGTCAGGTTGCATTTAGGTTTACTCACAACTCCTACGACGTGGTGGAAATGCTTACGGATCGGTGATGGTTGGTTTGGCTCGATGATTGGGGACGCAGGCGTCCCGGCCGGTAGTCATTTGTTGGTTCAGTTGCACTGCAGTCCCCAGGGCTCACTCACGCACGCGATGTCCTGGACGTGACTCTCGCCCGTAACTTTGAGGTGGCGGTGCTCGTCGACGACCTCCTCCAGACGGCGGTTGCGGTACTGGTAACAGCGCGTGCAGCAGTACTTGCCGAAGCAGACGATCTCCTTGTCTCCCGACGTCTCGTTGAGCGGCTTGAGGACGATGCTCTCGGCCTCCTCTTCCTCGAGCGCGCTCAGAGCGCGGCACGTCGACTGGCCGTTGAGGCACACGACGCTCTCCGCCGAGTTCTGCGACGACCCGATGAAGAGCGTCGCCTGGGTCGTGTCTTGACCCGCAGCGAAGATGGCCGAGCCGGCGATGGCGAGGCCGAGCGTGGCGAGGAAGAGCAGCTTCTGCATGGTGGAGCGGTGGCTGGTTGAGAGGACTTGTGCTGCTCGAGGCGTTTTGGAAAGTGAGCGAGGTCTAACCACCCGCCAAAGCGGTAGGACGAACGCAGCAGCACAAGAACTTGCATCAGCCACGGGTAGTGGTCGGTCTGGATATATACTAGATCACAGCCAAGAACTAGGATTGTGGGCCTCTGCTTTCGAATTACGAGGCAAGAAAACAGCGCGACGAGAAATTCACCATGGGTCAATTGGAGAGAAGAGTAACACAACGCAGCTCCTTCGCATGGTGCTTATACAAAAAGACAAAAGCAAAAAAGTAGATTTAGGATCATAACATATTCCGAATGTCACGTCAGCATTCGGTTGCTTTTAGTTTTAAGCACACAAACTTAGTTGTGCACTGCAGGCCACAAGGTTGGTTGAAGCACGATACGTCCCCTTGACTCGGTTTTTGTTTTCCATTTCAAGGCGGCGGTTGTTACCATTGAGACAGTAAGGTGGCATGGTTGTCTTGTGGGCACCGCTTGAGGTACCCATACCTAGCAAGTACGGCGGTGCAAGTACCAGAGGCGGAGCCAGCCCGAAAAAAATAGAGGGGTATTCCAAAAACAGGGGGGTAGAAGGGGGGAAACGGCCAAAAATGGACAAAATCGCTTGAAAATCTATCAAAATCGGGAAAAATTCTCCGAAAAAAAGGGGGCATGCCCCCTCCCATTTTGACCCTGGCTCCGCCCCTGGCAAGAACTCAGGATTTTAGGTGCGCCACTCTTCCCGTAAACAAGCTTCGGCTCCAACACCGCAGCCGGAGACCGATCGCTCACAAAATTTAGCAGCTAGAACACCCGCGGCGGCCAACCGCTCGTGGCTCGGGTTGGATGGAATTATCCAATCCCGCCAGAGAGGCTTGCATCAACCTCGGTTCATGTTTGTTTAGATACATTTGATCACAGTCGGGCCTTTGATGCCGCACTTGACGTTATTGGCGAAAAGAAAAACAATAGAAAGGAGTAAAGGCAGATCCGACAAACATAACGAGAGAACGTCTGCTTGCATTTAGATTTCATCTCAACTCACTACCTACCTGAATACGTCGTGGAAGATGCTTACGGATCAGTGATGGTTCGGCTCAATCAAGTGAGTTTGGAGACGCGGTCGTCCCGCACAGCTAGTTGCACTGCAGCCCCCAGGATTCGTCGAAGCACGCGATGTCCTGGACGTGGCTCTCGCCCGTCACCTCGAAGCGGCGGTGCTTGTCGACAACCTCGTCCAGCCTGCGGTTACGGTACTCGTAGCAGCGGTCGCAACAAGCTCCGAAGCAGACGATCTCCTTCCTCCCCGACGTCTCGTTGAGGGGCTTGGGGCCATTGTAGCTCCCGCTCCCCAGGGCGTCCCCCTTGAGCTTGCGCAGAGCGCGGCAGCTCGACTGGCCATTGAGACAGATGACGCTCTCCGCAAGGTCTTGCGACGAGCCCAGGAAGAGCGTCGCCTTGGTCGCTTCTTGGGCAGCAGCGAAGATGGTCGGGTTGGCCACGGCGAGGACGAGAGCAGCGAGGAACGAGGTCTTCTGCATGGTGGGAGTGGAGTGGAGCGGGGTGGGGTGGGGGCTTGTGTTGCTTTTTAAAAGTGAGTGGTGTGAGTCTCCGCGCGATGGTCTCTCGCGCTACATCGCTAATCGGGGTCGCCTACTTACTTCGGGTGGCTCGATGCAGTCTTGATGTGGATTTGAAGAAGGGTATCAAGCAACTTGAAACTCGTGGGCACCTTTCACTTCTCCAGGTTGCGATAATCTAGAACAAGGCAAATGGAAGAAGACTCAGCAGGTAAATTGCACCAAGCGTCCACGATGTTTGGGTGGTGGCACTTCAAGCATTGAGCTGCAGCGCAATCCCCATCTTCGCTCATTCGCTTCGATGCCACGCCTGACGTTAAATCGGTGGTTACATAGTCCACGGTGTCGTGCACGTCGTCTTATTGGCAAGCTTCTAAACAAAAACTCCCCGGCCCGCTAATCGCTGTACTAGTAGTTCGGCGAATGCCGAATGCCACCACAAGTTTTGGATAGCTCACGCCTGACGTTCGACCCTCTTCTGTCATGCACGGTACTGCCCATTCCCCGAAAACCAGCTTTTCCCGCATCCACGGTGGATGGCGTTCCCGCAACGTTATCAGTCATCATTTTACAACGTCACAACACTTTTGGCGCAACGTTAAGGCCTTATTGCAACGTTATCAGTAAGATGGGTGCATGGTAGGACAAGGTCGGACTCGTAATTTATCAGATAAATTCCTGGTGTATCACACATAGGTAATTTATTTTTGAGGTATTATCTAGCGGGCTCACGAGGAGTGCAAATCCATCGAAGTGCTCACTGAGGACTTTTAAACAAGAGGATGGAAGGGACTGAAGTGGCACACACTACAAATACACTTCTGTGAACGCAAAGTGTCAGAATAGAGGCTCAAAACATGAATACTCTCATGTTGGGATTCAGTTATCTCCGCATGGATATATTGTAACGCGGATGCAACTGGTTTTCTGTGCTGTGATAGCTTGTCAAAGCGTCGAAGTTCTTGTTGTAAGAGTATATAACATATTAAGCGCTCATTAACGCGTTTCAAAAGTGACCATTATAGCTTTTTCTCAATTATTAACGTTGCTCTTACGATAACGTCGCATTGCTATTAACGTTGCCCACTAACGTTGCTCTTCGATTACGCCGTCTCACAAAATCGCCCCCCCCCAACTTGCTTCTAGGGTACGTTGTTGTGAGCTATCTAAATGTAAATAGAGGACCTCTCGAAGGGAAATGTGTTGCGAGAATATAGTTGCTTGACTACGGCCCCATTCAAAAAAAATATAATAAGTATATTAGTATACACGGAGTACTATCATTATGAATTCAGAGCTGCTTCATCCTACATTGACGGGTTTAATCATACCCGGTATAAAGTCGTACCACAATATATAGAGTAAAACTAACAGTAGTACGTCTATCATCTCCGGTCAGGTGCGTGTAGTTCTCCTACAATAGTAGTTCTAACCTGCGTTATTAACAGTATTCCATGCAAGTAGTTAGCATCAGCGTTACCTGCAACAAACCTATGCGTTATCTTCATGTGGAAAAGTAGATATCAGTGCCCTGCACATCCGAAATTACGTTCAAACATCCAAATTGTAACGCTACGCAAGCTAACGCTGCGCAAGCAATGTCGTCGTCGCTGTAAGATTTGAAACGTAAGAAGGTATAACTGTACTTACTGCCAATGACTTAGCTCACATATATTAGCTGTGTTCATGCTTATAGTTTACATTACTGAGTACAAGACCCACCACTATTTAAGCATATATCATTAACGAAGTGAGTCGTAAGCGTATTTTCAAAAACAAATTTAGCAGTAAGATAGCCGATATGAGCAAGCTAAACCTTAAATAATGTTCATGGACGTTGTGTGCAGTTGGCGAATACCAGTGGTCACTAATCAATTTGTGATGAGTTTCTCTTATCATTTTATCTACACGTACAGTATACTTATGCATGATCCGGCAACTCGTGTGGTACGCTACGATCAATCCCCTAATATTATGCTACACAGATTAAATCCCGGGTACGTTAGCGCTATTATTGCTCATTACAGCAAAGTATTTTGCCAAGTTTCCTATTGGTTGTCTAACCTTGGATGAGTCTGACTCAGGAAATACGATGGTGCTAAAACAACTATTCGTACGCCTTACCAAAAGCATACAAGTCATGTAGTACTCTTTGAAAACTAGCTTTAAAAGCGTAGAAAGCAGTATAAGCAACGTAAACGGACAACGTTAATATGCAACGTTAATATACAACGTTAACCCACCGGCGACCGCTCTTATCCCGATTTTGCAGGGATAAGATTAATATAGAAATTTGTATACTGGAGGGATAGGGTAAGCGAGGTCCCCAGCGGCCGCCTCCCGACCATTCAGGCTCAATCAGCTACAATTTCATTGGTCAGAGCTATCCAATCAAATGTCGGTCGCGGGCGTAATACTGAGCTGTTTCAAGACTCAGTGGGGAAAAACCTTGGCCTAATTTTTCCTAAATATAGAGATATTCTCGTCTGTAGAAAATCTAAAACAAAATGTTGTGATACAGAGTACTTGTGACACTAATGGACTCACATTTGGTATCGTCGTATTCATTAGCTCGGGATGACCCTGTGAGGCAGCGGCGGGACAGCCCCTCGCGAGCATGTGGATGCTGAAGCAGCAAGCCTGCCGTGATAGTCTGTCAGCGTACGCGATACAATACACACCATCCTGACCAATAAGCAATACGCTCAGTGTTGTTGTATCCTACGGGCGAAGCCGTAGCCGTTCAAGACCGTTCTCATATGCGGAAGACGTACTGCACGTATGCTGTTACTGAGTCCGTGATGCGGCTTGAAATATGGCTACGCGGATCCACCTCTGTCATCCCTGCACTGCCTGGTGATCAATGCTTCTGCGGCTTGGTGGTGGGCTGCTGAACACTTCAGGTTTGCCAGCGCGGTGTCTTACCGGCTTGAGTAGCTCCACACCATATGCAAGTTTGACGCCTTCAAAAATCGTAGTTCCAACGTAAGTAGATGGATGCGTCGGAGGCGGGTAGATGAGCGAAAGCGCATCGCTTCAATGTTGAGCGGGTTCTATAACATGCCGAGCTGAAGGCAACACGTTATTAAAAGTTTGGTCTGGTTTACTACTCGGTCTCTATGTTCCCTGCGAGGCCTACATGGCGCCAAGAACGTCATTTGGGCTCCGTTGAGATAGCTACTCTGTCGAAAGATGCTAAGAGGCGTGCTTCGGTGGATTTCAGAGTGATTATCACGAAGGCATGGTGATTGGGGCCACGTAGCTATGGGTATTGGCTTCTGTATAGCCAACCACGACAACGTGGCGTCGCAGTCTTGTCAACATTGACATGTTTGTATAGATTTTAGTATAGAGGTGCCATGGTCGGTTCAGAGATGTCAACATTGACATGTTTATTTAGATTTTAGTATTGGACGTTTATGTCGTTATTGACTTCGATAAGTCAAGGTTGAGATGTTTGTATAGGTTTCAGTATAGCAATGCAAACGGCTAGATGTATTGCTCCGTTAATCTAATGTAAGCTTAAACTATCATGAGCTCCGGTCGTCCGCCGATCTACGAGGCTCATTGGGAGCTACGACAGGCTGTCCATGTGGGGCTGGTCGAGGACCGCAAGGGGTTGTACATGTCCGGCTTCTGACCGACCGCGGCTATGCCGTCCACGCAAGACTTCTAAAGGGACGAGGCCGCGGACCGGTTGGCCGTGCCAAGCTTGTCGGGGTCTGCGATCGTGCCACCCGTGTCAGGCATGTCGGGCGCAGTCGGCATGGCGTCGGTGCCGTCATGTCGGGGCCGGTCGGCATGGAGTCGGTGCCGGTCGGCATGGAGCTGGTGACGGGAATGTCGGGGGCGTCGGCATGGAGCTGGCGACGGGCATGGTGGAGTGTCGGGCATGTTGGGCAGTCGGCATGGCGTCGGTGGCGGGCTTGTCCGGGCCCGTGGGCAAGCCGCCCCAGTAGACAGCAGTAATTGGGCTCGACAGAGGTCGGATGAGAGGACGCAGGGAGGCGGGCGCAATCACGACATTGTAGGCGCTTGAGTACTTGTCAGCATTTTTAGAAATGAGCTTTTGATGCGGAGCAGCGGCGAGCTTTGGTTCCGTTCATGCACCCACGAAGACACCTCTAGCTTCCGAACCCAGAGGAAAAATTGTAAGCAAATCTATTGGTTATTTCAGAAGTAATTGACGATCATTGGCGGAATCGTTTGAATATGTGAGACGATTGGTGGAATTGCTTGTTGGCAGCAGGAACCGCACAAGCAGGATGGCGCGAAACGTGACGAAGATGTGCACCTTGAAGATGTGCGCGTTGAAGTGATAGCGTGACGTGCATAGCGTGGCTTAAATGTGGAAGTCGTAAACGCCACAAACTAAATCCTCCCGCATTTTGCTGTCCTACAAGATGAGACCTTTGGCCGCAGTAGCGGTCACCGGCGGCACGGAATTACAGCCGCCGGACGTCTTAGCTTTAGGACCGCACTCACACCCATGTTGAAGATGTAGTAATTCTATTCGAGGCCGCAGCGCCAGCTCCGCTCGTGTTGGTGGCGTTGCCGGCTCGGCGATCACTACATTATTGCTACCTTACAAAAGTACCCATTTCGGCCGAGGTGCCGGACACGGGCGGCATAAAATCCTAGCCGCCGGCCTAAGTAGCTGTAGAACCTATCTTAACACCAAGCCCAGGATGCAATGAGACTATTCTAGGCCGCAGCGCCAGCTCGCTCGTATTGGCGGCGCTGCCGGCTCGGCGATCACTACATTATTGCTATCTTACAAAAGTACCCATTTCGGCCGAGTTGCCGGAGACGAGCGGCATAAAATCCTAGCCGCCGGCCTAAGTGGCTGTAGAACCTAGCTAAACACCAAGCCCAGGATGCAATAAGACTATTATAGGCCGCAGCGCCAGCACCGATCGTGTTGGCGGCGCTGTCGGCATCGCAAATTAGCGACTTATGTCAACGGGGAGTTATATTTATGTTGGAAGTCAACGTTGGCTCCATATCCGGTAAAAAAAAAGGTGATAATATCCGGATTATCTCAACGTGGACTTATGTCTACTGCAAGCCCCGTCACTTGGAAGTCGTCGTTGTCCTCTAATGAATCATGTTAAACCCTAGGATTGTATGCCGCTCGTCTCCGGCACCTCGGCCGAAATGGGCACTTTTGTAAGGTAGCAAAAGGTAGTGAACGCCGAGCCGGTAGCGCCGCCAACACGAGCGGAGCTGGCGCTGCGGCCTCGAATAGAATTACTACATCTTCAACATGGGTGTGAGTGCGGTCCTAAAGCTAAGACGTCCGGCGGCTGTAATTCCGTGCCGCCGGTGACCGCTACTGCGGCCAAAGGTCTCATCTTGTAGGACAGCAAAATGCGGGAGGATTTAGTTTGTGGCGTTTACGACTTCCACATTTAAGCCACGCTATGCACGTCACGCTATCACTTCAACGCGCACATCTTCAAGGTGCACATCTTCGTCACGTTTCGCGCCATCCTGCTTGTGCGGTTCCTGCTGCCAACAAGCAATTCCACCAATCGTCTCACATATTCAAACGATTCCGCCAATGATCGTCAATTACTTCTGAAATAACCAATAGATTTGCTTACAATTTTTCCTCTGGGTTCGGAAGCTAGAGGTGTCTTCGTGGGTGCATGAACGGAACCAAAGCTCGCCGCTGCTCCGCATCAAAAGCTCATTTCTAAAAATGCTGACAAGTACTCAAGCGCCTACAATGTCGTGATTGCGCCCGCCTCCTGCGTCCTCTCATCCGACCTCTGTCGAGCCCAATTACTGCTGTCTACTGGGGCGGCTTGCCCACGGGCCCGGACAAGCCCGCCACCGACGCCATGCCGACTGCCCAACATGCCCGACACTCCACCATGCCCGTCACCAGCTCCATGCCGACGCCCCCGACATTCCCGTCACCAGCTCCATGCCGACCGGCACCGACTCCATGCCGACTGGTCCCGACATGCCCGGCACCGACTCCATGCCGACGCCCCCGACATTCCCGGCACCGACGCCATGCCGACTGCCCAACATGCTCGACACTCCACCATGCCCGTTACCAGCTCCATGCCCACGCCCCCGACATTCCCGGCACCGACTCCATGCCGACCGGCCCCGACATGACGGCACCGACGCCATGCCGACTGCGCCCGACATGCCTGACACGGGTGGCACGATCGCAGACCCCGACAAGCTTGGCACGGCCAACCGGTCTGAGGCCTTCACCATGACCGTCACCGACTCCTTGCCAACGCCCCGACATGCCGACACCGACGCCATGCCGACTGCACCCGACATGACTGATACGGGTGGCACGATCGCGGACCCCGACAAGCTTGGCACGGCCAACCTGTCCGCGGCCTCCGGCATGCCCGTCACCGACTCCACGCCGACGCCCCCGACATGCCCGGCACGGGCGGCGTGCTCGCGGGCCCCGACATGCCTGACACGGGCGGTATGCTCCCGGACCCCGACAAGCTTGGTGCGGCCAACCGGTCCGCGGCCTCGTCCCTCTAGAAGTCTTGCGTGGACGGCATGGCCGCGGTCTGTCAGAAGCCGGACGTGTACAACCCCTTGCGGTCCTCGACCAGCCCCACATGGACAGCCTGTCGTAGCTCCCAATGAGCCTCGTAGATCGGCGGACGACCGGAGCTGATGATAGTTTAAGTTTACATTAGATTAACGGAGCAATACATCTAGCCGTTTGCATTGCTATACTGAAACCTATACAAACATCTCAACCTTGACTTATCGAAGTCAATAACGACATAAACGTCCAATACTAAAATCTAAATAAACATGTCAATGTCGACATCTCTGAACCGACCATGGCACCTCTATACTAAAATCTATACAAACATGCCAATGTTGACAAGACCGCGAAGCCATATTGCCATGGTTGACTATACAACATCCGATACATACTGTTACGTCTCAACGTTTCTTCACAAAGCTCCTACAGAAACCAATGCCAGTTATCGAATATTATTTTCTTGGCCAAGACAAGATGCTAAACACAGTGCTACACTCGTGTTGCTAGAAGGAAAATTGGAGAGCATAAGGGGCATCAAGGCAGCGATGGCAGTCCAGATTAGGAGCGAGAAAGCACAGGCTGACAGAGCTACCGCTAACGATGGAGAATTCACTGTGGTAGCTGAATACACGTGAAATATGCTACGCATGTGTGACGTCTTCCCGGTGATCCCATGTACTAGTCTCATCGCTCCGTAAATGCCATGCTTCTGGGGACTGCTATGATACTCATGCCCACATACTGACGTGTAAATTACTTGGTGGGCGTATGGATAGCATTCCCCACAGCACGACGCCTACTCAAGACAAGCCCACACCAAGACTTGCACCAAAAGGTATAGACCTGTGAGCGTCTAATACACGAGCGACACTAAGGTCACATTACTGGTTATAATAATGCGCGATCCACCTCTCGCAATTTTTCAGAAATTTACATTAGGTTGAAGCGCTAAAATGTGGCGGTCATGTTGCACTTTCAAACGTAAAACCACGCGTGACACCTAATTAAGGCGCGAACGAGTTCGCGCGCGCGAATCGACCGACCACGCACGAAATCCGAAAAGCAATTTGATTGGCCGGAACCAAGTCGGCGGGATCTCGAAAGGTCGCCACGGCCGTATGGCTTGAAACGGCACTTTCCCCCGAGGTTTTTCTTATCCCTGCAAAATCGGGATAACGGTCGCCGGTGGGTTAATGAGCGATGTGTTAATGTTGCAACCCTAATCTCAATGCAACGTTATCATTAAGCAACGTTGATACTCGGTGATACTTCGCATAATGTCTAGCTGATGCTATTGATTCTAAGCCCCTAAAAGACACTCTAGCGCAATAGCTTGCAAGCGTTTAGGACGCCAATCGATTCTTACTGATATTTGATGGATAATGACGTAGCACAAGTCAAAACCAGTGTAGCGAAGCAATTTTAGGCGGGTACCGAAAGCAACGTTATGATGAGCAACGATAGTCCTCGCGACGTTAATACGAGCAACGTTAACACTAGTATGATCAACCTACTATATATGTTTAACCTATACCAGTACGATACTATATCTGAACTTCTCTCTTGATCCGGTCGCCTTCGCCTTCCCACTGAGCGTAACCTGAAAAACACACAGAAAAATATAAGTATAGATGAAGCAGCGTTATCAATCATAGAACAACGTCAGCAGCCAAAATAGCAACGTTACCTGGGGTGGTGCCCAACGCGCGATAGCTGGTCCTAGGTCCTCAGTATTGGCGGGGAAGACTCTCGCTGCTTGACGTCCGCCGAAGCCTTGCTTTGCGCTCTTGCTGCCTGTTTAATGAATGCAATTCAATACCAAATAACCAAAAACAAATTAGCGGCGTTAAGACATTCATTTACAACATTGATACACAAACGTAAGAAGCAAGGTGGACTTACGCAATTCGCAAAGTCGTTTTGCTTGTTCCCTTCCTCCAGTCGTTCTTCCCTCTCCCTCGCTTTTTGCGTCATTGTACATACACGAAAACACACATTAGTTTATCATTTAATTAAATCAATAACTCGCCAAACCATATCAGAAACTTACATTCCCCCTGGCGGCTTTAAGCGTACACGTCCATGTGGGGCATGTGGGCCGCATTGCGAGCCTACCCATTGCCCTCCAGATCGTAGCGCATGTTTCCAGGAGGTGGCTGCGCGGTCCGAGCTATTTTCTGAAATGGAAGGCTGAGATTTCCCCCCTTTTTCCAAAGTACAGCTTCTTTTCGTTTAAGTTCGAAATTAATCGAGGCAAACCCTCACTGTAAATGAGGCTTTTGATCCTGAGGGAAAATCTGGCTTGAATGAGGGATTTGATTGTCATGTATTTTACGCGTCATTTATTCTTTGGGCGACGTTATTCTTCTTATTGCAACGTTATTGAGGTGAGGTTAGGGCTAGTTAACGTCGGAGCACCCACTTCGTCCACCGGTCAAATTCTATGTATACCACACCATTTCCATTGGGACAAAAAACTACGCCCATTTATTGACTGGCCGGCCTCCAAAAATCGTATCACAACAATGGCGGCATCAACGGAGCCGCAAGTGGTGGCGGACTTCCTGCAGTTCCTCGAGGACCCGGATGTGGCTGTGGCCGTGGCCGTGATCAAGGCGCTCACGGGCGTGATCACACGCAGCGGTGCCAGCACTATGATGCAGATGGAGGGCGAGCTGCAGGAGGCGGCGCAGCAGCTGCGCGCCTTCCAGGCCGCGGACGACAATTCGCAGGCCACGCGCTTCCACAACTCGATCGCCACTACGGCCGGCTGCCAGCTGTTCCTGCGCTACGTGACGCGCACGTTCCTCGAGTTCGACGACTTTGACCTGTGCCGCTCGCAGCTCATCGACCGCGGCAAGCTCTTCGCCGAGACGTCGCTCTCGAGCCGCAAGCGCATCAGCGACGTTGGACACAACTTCATCCGCGACGGAATGGTCCGCATTTTGTATTGTGAGTTTGGGCAATCAAACTGTCGTCTTATTATTCTTCTGGGCTTTATATGTTCTATTGTAGAAAGTGTTGACGCACGGCAAGTCCCGCGTAGTCATTGCGTTGCTGCGCGAAGCCGCCAAGACCAAGAACTTTTCCGTATTCGTGACGGAAGGGAGGAGCAATGCCTCGGGGTGCGTCGTTCTCTTGGATATTGGGTTTTTGATTATTATTTTTCTGATAGTTTTTTTTTAACTGTAGAGTTGGCACGGCGGAGGAGCTGGCGGAGGTGGGCATTCCTACTACGGTGATTCTGGACTCGGCGGTCGCCTACTACATGGAGCAGGTGGACATCGTCATTGTCGGAGCCGAAGGTGTCGTTGAGAACGGCGGAATCGTCAACTCGGTACGGATTTGTGTATACTTTTTGGAAATTGTTATGCAGAACTTTCGAGCTGATGATATATATTGTTTTGCTACTATTAGATCGGCACGTACTCGACTGCGGTGATCGCGCAGGCGCTGAAGAAGCAGTTTTACGTGGCGGCCGAGAGCTACAAGTTCGCTCGACTGTACCCGCTGACGCAGCGCGACGTCCCGCAGAAGCAGATGGCTGCCATCTCCGGTGACATCGCTGGCGGCGAGCCCACGGATGAGGTGATGAAGAACGTGACGTTCGCCAGCCCGTTCTTCGACTACACCCCTCCTGGATACATCGCCCTGATGTTCACAGATCTGGGCGTGCTCACGCCGTCGGCGGTCTCGGACGAACTGATCAAGCTTTACCAGTAACCAAGTGGCAATAAGCAATCAGTTCACTCGATCAGCAAAACTATGTTCAGGTTGTGGCAACTACTGTTCTTCTCCAGATTCAGATCCAGCTCATGCCACCTGACTACTTCGTGTCTCTCTTCTTAGCCGAACGCGTCTTGGCACGTTTCTTCTTGCTGCGACGCTGCTTTTGCTTTCTTGCATTAGACCCCGACTGCACTACTTCGGGAGAAGTCGGGATAAACTGTCGGACGACGCCTTTAATCGCCTCATATCCTGGATCCTGTTTCGCTTCTGGCACTCGCAGCCACGCATCCCAAACCTCCAGCATTCTAGCCGAAGCGCGGTCTTTGAATCTGATTGCAATAGCGCCACCGCTTTGTTAATATGAGCGTTGAAGTCAGCAAGTTTTAACTGAAAATGAGTGTACCTTGCTGCGTCTGCCACGCTCTTCCCCACGACGTCATTAAGGAATGGGTCCTCTGAGCTCGAGAACTCCTTGCTGGACTTCACCATTTGCGCGTACGCGAGTCCCAAGTTTTTCAGGTTCGAGGCTGGGTTCCAAAACTGACGTGGCTCGAACTGGTACGAGATTTCCATCGGCTTGGCTGCTTCGCTGAGCAGAGACAGATTTCCGGGGTCTTCTGCTATAGTCCGCTCCAGCAAATACGTGGCCCAGTTGAGCTCCTTCATGCCGTGGTCACGAGCCTATACGACACAGAAACAATTAGCGATCATTAAAAGAAGTACCAAGCTTCCTACACCGGCGCACACCTACGATCGTCCATTCCCACGTTTCATCGTTGTATAATTCCTCTGGTGGTAACACCGCGAGGCGCTCGCGGATCATCGCCTTGACCTTCTGCTGCGACGAATACCACCTTTTCAACGGCGGCGTGGGTGCTGCCAGGCTCTTGAACTCGTCGAGCAGTCCAAACGGCACCAAAGTGTACTTCTGGTTGAAGTCTTGGTCGTTGTAACTTAGTTTTCCGCCCAAAAAGATACGTGCCTGCTTGCTTGAAGGCTTGTGAGCTAAATCGCCGATGTTCATGTCTAAGAGTTGAGCCATGCTGAAGCCATCGCCCTACATCATCACGAAGGCGTTAAACATTTCGGTAGGCACTGCATAAATCACTGCAAAGCACGCTTACCGCGGAGCCAAATGGAACGAGCCTGGATCCTGGAAACTGCAGATTGGGGTAGTGACTATGCTTTGTTGCGAACCAATTGTACGTCATCATGGACAGGTTGAGGATCGTTACGTCAGGACGTCTCAGCTCACAGCGCTGCAGATACCGCAGCGAAGTCCACTGCAAATCAAAGTTCACGAACAGAACAGCGTCTTGAGGCAGAGGGTCCAGCAGCGCCTGAGCGTAGTTTCGAATGTAAAACGCTTGACTTTGGTCGCAGAGCTCGTGCCATCGCCACATCTGGATCCCCACGAGAGCCAAACAAGCCACTTGACAACCCGTAGACACCATAGATTTCGCCGCTTTGGAGTGGCCAGCGGCCACTTGCGAGAATAAATTCGCAATGTACCCCAGACCGATACCAAACCACGTGAATACCAAAACATTCGGCTGCTGCCAGAACCGCATCTGCACCCCATAGATGAGACCTTCGCTGATCGGGAGGTTAGCCAGCGAATGGAAGACGACCATGTAAAACGTATACATGGCAATCATGAACCAGCCAAGCTGGCGGTTCATGTTAGCGCTACCTCGAAGAGTTTGCAGAATGCCGATAGCTAGTACCGGAAACGCGAGCTGGAGCGGGATCTCTCTATTGGACAGGTCAATGCCATATAGATATAACCGCGTCCACAGACCCTCGTTGGCTTCGTTACTCGCGTACAGGCGGAAGGTGCCATAGTCTGCCCGACGAATATGATGAATCAAACCGGCCAACGTAGTGACATCCCCCCATGATCCAGGCTGCGGGTTCAAGACTGCAGTGATCGGCATGTAGATATACGGCGTCAATCCCAGAACAAACGCTCCAGTAAACTGGGCGAACTCTTTCCACCACAGCGTCCGTCTTCTGCTCCACAGCACCCACGCAATAATGGGCAGCTCAAACAGCACAATCGTGTGTTGGTTGCACATCGCCAACCCGCACGTGAACGCTCCCCACAACGCCGACCTCATATCTTGGTAACGCGTGAATCGCAGCAACAGGTACACCAACAACGCTGCGAAGGCGTTGTTGAGCGCAAATACTTCAGCCCCCACCGCGTACGTCCAAATAAGCGGTGAAAATGCGAAAAGAGCCTGAAAAGAACAACATCCAGACCACGTTAGCTATCTAAAACCCATCCACCTAGCCAGCAACTGTAATGCGAAACATACAGCCGCAGTGAAAGCTGCAGCACGCCGTCCAGCCCACCCAGTTGGCGCCATCCAGAGCAGCAAACTCAGATAAATAAACGCCACCGCCACTGTATCACACACTACAGATAGCAAATACACGAGTCAACGAGAAGCATACACTAGTGCAAGTACGGAGTAAGCGCTTACCAGCCGAGAAGAAGTTGGCTCTCCACGCCGGCGTCTCCCCGAACGGCAAAAACCTCGTGAAGACGTGGACGGCCATGTTGAAAAGCGGATACCCTGGCGGGTGCGAGACCCCTAAGTGGCACGACTCGGCCACGAGCTCCCGCTGTCGCCGCCCGCGACGGACGGGTAGAGCGTCAGCGTGTAGCCGAGCGCAGTGCCCGATGCGAGAAGCAACAGAACCGCCAGGTCGCCCGTCGATAGAGCGGATTGCGTAGGCGGCACTGCATTGCTGTTGATCTTTTGAACATCATCACGCGAGGCTGCGCCGGCAGGAGGAACGGCGTGGATAGCGGCGCGAGGGTCCTTACGACGTCTCATGCTGGTCAGAACTGGAAGATACGGGAAAAGATACGTTTCCTGTCTAAGTGCGAGGTAAGTACGATTTAAGTACGATTTCGTGTTTTGAACGACGCTTCAAGATCGGTATGTTGGCAGCGAATTGACAAAGGGCACATGCTTACTTCACGCATGGAAAGCGGCTACAGTACATGTACACGACTGGGACCGATATTAGAGCGATGGGCAGCAGCTCGGTTAACTACATGAAAAACTCGGTGCAGACATTATTGCCGCCATCGGACGGGCCAAGTGGACGCTGGAGGGAGGACGGGGCTCGTTTCACTTTTACCTTGACGCACATCGGCGGCAGCAATACGTACATGCACATGCACAGCTTGACGGTTCGAGCCTTGAGCTGCCGTCCGAGCTTGGAGCAGCACCCTCGAATCGCGCGCACGCAGCGACACGGTGTCGCCGACACCTCCTGCAACCCAGCGTTCCACCGCCGCCTAGCGCCATCTTGCGCTTCCGAGGCGTCGACAATTCGCGAGGTGGGCGGCGCAACGATCAGTCAGCTTCAACCGAGGCCCCCGCACGTCCGAATTCCACCGGCCCGATGCCGGGGTGTCACCAAACACCAGCAGGGCAATGCCAGCGATGGGCGAAACGCAACCCGTTTCACATCGACTACCGGCGTACAGCTTGGAGTCCAATCGTCCAACTTGGACGCGAGACTCGCGCCGGTGGCCAAGGGACAGCAAAGCCCTGGCGGGCTCCTGCAAGCTGCCGACAGTGGGCGCAGCTCTCCAGCCTGGACGCCAGCCTGGAGAGTGGCCAGCCTGGACGCCCCGAGCGCGATTTCGCGGTGGGGCCGTGCCGCCCATCCTCCGAGCCGTGTTGACGAATGCGCCCCAAGCACCAATGGCTGACCGTCAAACGTGTGGCCGCGAGCGCAGATTGAACATCAAACCAGCTGGCCCGAGCTGGGTCGGGGGCCCGTCGCGTCGCCCGCGTCACTGCTCGACGAACGACCACGGGCCGGCCAAGGCGCTGCCTGTCACCGTCGAAAATCGGTCGGGGGCTGTGTTCGCCGTGCAGCGACAGCGGCCGTTATCAGGGCTTCGGCCACTGCAACTTGCAGCCGAGTGTGTGTAGCGTCGGGGGAACCGTCTACGGTTTTACGGACTAACTTTGCCCAAATTTTGCTAATTCGTGGCGCTAAACACGGCGTTTGGTGCTTTAACCTTGAAGTTAGCGGCGTGGCCACGAGCAAGATAGCGTAGCGTAGGCCTCAAGCGCCTCAGAACGGCGCCGAAAGCCACCGCAAAGCGGCGTGTGACCCAGTGCGTGCTACACGAGCAAGCAGACTGTTTGGGCGACCGGAGCGGCGATTGAACTTCAAAGTCGCAAAGACGAAATAATCCTCGGGCTTCTTTTCTCGGACTGACGCGCTGGCGCCTCGAAGCTGAGGACGCTTGCCCTTCAACCTCCGTTGAAACGGATCGATAGACCTTTCGCTACTAGCGCCTCCCGGAGCTGGCTGGCTAGTCGCCCCTCGGCACCGACTCAACGAAGCCCAGCACCAGCAACGGCTGCAGCTAGAACTAACAGCCATTAGGCTCGTGGGCGACTTCAATTTGCCACCACGCAGAAAAAAGAACCGCGCAAATAGAGACGCGCTTCAAGACCACCACAAATTCCGCCGTGAAGAAGGCCGGAGAAATAGCAAGAAGGCTCGGAAGCCTCTGTGTGTGCATTGGAGCTCCTACACCTTGCCCAGGACTAAAGCTTTGCCTGAACAGCGCTCTTCATCCTGGCCAAAGCCACAGCAGGTTGAGACACAGCGACGTCCAGCGGCCCGCTTTGCTGCAAGCGCGACCCTTTTCTGCCGATAGTCCGGCGGTTTGCTTTCCGCTTGGTCGAGGCGCAAGGTTGAACTTTGCTGTGCGGTGCCACGTCTCTGACACGCGCGCCGAGACAGTCGACGCCGAGGCCCCACATCAAAATCTGCTCTCGAAGACGCCGTGTGCCCCTCAAAGGACAAACCAACACAGCATACCCCACCGCCACAACTCAATTTGACCCGCACAGCAATACCATCATTCCAATGGAGACCATCCTCGCGCCGTCAATGGACCTGCAGGGCCTGTGGAAGCAGCCGCCCTCGCCCGCGCTCAACGCGGCGGCCATCTCCTCGCCCAACGCCAAGAGCAGCCTCGTGCGCCTGCCTAGCCTCTTCGCCATGACCGCCAGCCCCACCACCACCACGGAGTGGTCGCCGCGCCTCGTGGGCATGAGCGACGTGCTCAGCGCGCAGGTGTCACCCCTCAAGGAGAAGGGCCTGAGCCGCCTGCCGTCCATCGGCGTCATGATCAACCGCGGCGACGCCAGCCCCGAGAGCCTCAGCCCCGTGCAGAAGCACTGCATGGACCTGTACAAGCAGCTGCAGGCCAAGTCCCCGCGCCAGCCCGAGACGGAGCTCAACAGTCTGCTGGCCGACGCGGCCGTGAGCCAGCTGGCCGAGCAGCAGCAGCAGCAGAGCCGCGTGTCCAAGGCCGACCGGGCCAAGCGCACCAGCAACGCCAAGCTCTGCGGCATGGCCGAGTGCAACAAGCGCGCCAAGGCCGGCGGCTTCTGCATCGCCCACGGCGGCGGCCTGCGCTGCTCCGAGGCCGGCTGCACCAAGCACGCCGTGAGTCTCGGCCTCTGCATCAGCCACGGCGGCGGCAAGCGCTGCACGGTCGAGGGCTGCCTCAACGCCTCACGCAAGAACGGCGTCTGCTGGAGCCACGGCGGCAAGCGCCTGTGCAAGCTCGAGGGCTGCAACAAGGGCCCCAAGTCCGGAGGCTACTGCTGGAGTCACGGCGGCAAGATGAAGAAGTAAGCGTCCGTGCGTCCGTCAACCCACCCGCATATTTATCCGTCGAGTTTTGGATGGAGACAGATCGCCGCAGGAGGCAACAAGCAACTAGCAACGTGTACATGGTATTTTGACGTATTTATTGACGAACAACAAGAAGCACAGCCATTTTATTTTGTCATCTCTCCTTTCTTCCCATTGCCATTCATCCTCATTCTTTCCTTCGCTCCTCCGATTTCTCTCCTGCTGCGGCTGCTGCTTGTCGACGTAAGCGCCACGACGGACGCGCCAGTTGCTTGCCGGTTTGTTTAACTTGCAGCTCGCGGGACTTGCCGACGCGAACGCAACATGCAGAGCGCGACCGCCACCACACGCGCATTCGCCTGGCGTCCAAGGCCGCCCGTATTCGCAGGAAGCGCATGGTTCGGTCACCTTGCGCGCCCAAGCAGCGTGCTGACTTCTTGAAGTTCACGAAGCACCATTACGGTATCATCTATGCCCCTTCAATCCGGGACGGTGACGCCGGCGCATTGCGCACCAAGCAGAAATCCAATTTGCCCCCACCCTCCTTCCCATGTCCTCCAACAGCAAACGCAACAGACCGCGTGTGGGCTTTCCCCTCCAAGCATCCTCTCTACTAGTAGTCTGCGCCACCAAGCCTTGGCTTCTTAACTCTGGTGCCACGCTCCATTCACGACGAGAGGAGGAAGCATCTCCACCAGTCGACGACGAATGCCTCATCACATTCTGGCGCGGCTCTGTGCGCCGGGCGGTTCGGGGTTCAACTTGTGTGGACCCCCAAAACTGAAGGCAAATCCTCGTGGCAGCGGCCGCTTCCTATCGACCTGCTTACCGTGACTGTTGGGCTGGTGACTCGACCTGGAAAGCCTTGGTGTCGTGCTCGCAGTGGCTGGCTGGCAGCCGCTGGCGTGCAGCAGCGCAGGCTGCAGCAGTACTGTGCCGTACTGGAGTGGGGGAAATTTGGAGGTGAGCCGTGAAATCTGGGAGAAGTTTGCATTTTGTTGCAAGAAGTTGCGAGCGAAGTTGCAGCTTCCTGCATGCATACAGTATAAGGCTCTGGAGACACGGTTGAACGCTTCAAAGCGACAAACCCACTCCCATTTACTGTACCAAATGCAGCATTTAATGATGCTTGCGTGGGCCTAGTTTAAGTTAAACTTTAACGCAACATGTTGGCCTCCATGGTTTCTGTTCGTCTTATTGTTTGAACCCTACCGGTGGCAGCAGGCATGCCGAAAATACGATATATATATATTGTTTGGCGGATACCATAATAAATATTGCTTTGCATCCGAGTTACAGACTAAATAAATAACGTAAGACTTAGTGTTGACACAGTAAATTACTGCAATCATGTTACGAGTGTACCTACTTACAGCCACTGCTCCACTGTCGCGACATCCCAGTACGAGCTGTTGATCTTGAGGAACAAGATCATCTCTAACATCATGGGGGAGAGGCGGTGGCGCTCATGACGCAGCACAGCACGTGCAACGCTGAAAAGCCTCTCCACCATGTTCGAGATAGGCGGAATTGCCCCCAGCAGCTCCTACCTGGTCGGCGCAGCAGCTACCTTGCGTCGCTTGAGCGTACGAACCGCGAACCCTTCCTTGTCCGCTGGCGTACAGTCCTCGCCTTCCACATGAGTCTGCGTGCGCTTGAACGGCTCCAGCGCAGCGACTTCGTCGTCTGTCAGCAGGGCCGCCTGGTCGTCCAGCACCTTGACGACTGCCTGCTCGAAGACGGCGGAGTGAACTATATCCGCATCAGCGTCTATACATAAATAAAACGGATCAAGCACTTAGTAATTAATAAAATAAAAACTCGACATATAATGAAGCGATGATCCTTACCGAGATACTTCGCGAACGACGGGTGGGTCTTGAGCAGCTCGTCGAAAAGGACACGAGCGTCCAGCAGCGTAAGGCCGTCGCCCTGCAGGTGCTTGGACACGGACTCAACGTCCCGGAGGCTTGCGAGCAACATCTCTAGCTTGCGGTGGGCTGAGCGGGACGGAAGGAAGCCCGAGAGCTCCTCGTCGTCCGCCGAAATAAACGCACGGAGCCGAAAATAGCGCTTGAGCATCGAAAACGTCGACGACCAGCGCGTGTCCTGTCTGGGGACAGTGGTCAATGGGGTCTTGGCGCTAATTTAGGAATACGCCCAAAACAAAACCAAAGTTAGCAGCCAATACAAAAACCAAAATAAAACAGCACACAGAGTACTTACCGCAGCTTGGCTGCTGGCTTCAAAGTCCGCAACTTACGCATAAGCTGCTGGACTTCTTCGAGGATGCTGTCGTGGAGCTCCAAGTAGTCTCGCACCGCCAAGTTCAGGCGATGGCTGGCACAGCCAATCAGCGGCACACCGAGTAGGTTCGCCAGTCGCTTGTTTACTCCACAGTTGTCTCCAACCAGGAATAGACATCCCGAGATAGACTTACCAAAAAAGGGTAGGAACTTTTTAATCGCCATCAGTCCATGATGGCGGTCAGAGTCTCCACGGAGATGGGATTCAACTTCAAGTATATAACAGACGGCATTAGCACACATGTAAATCACCAAAATAGATACGAAAATACTTACTGTCGCGTTTCCTTGGATTCGCAAAACGACAGGGGTAGGTTGCCCGTGACGACCCAGCGCAGCCACGCGTAGCGGTTCGAGGCTTTTTGAGTGACCCATGGCAGTAGTGTCCCCGTCGCAGCGACACTAGCGTCGCGCATGTCGCTCTCGTAGTTGGGGTGCGCCGCCCTCACATGCGACACCAAGTTGCTGTAGCCCGACTTGGGCGCGTGCTTGCGGCGCTTCGCGCAGGTCTTGCAGGCGTAGTAGCCCGTCGTCTCCCTCCTCGTCCAGGCATGGCTTGAAGTAGAAGGCAGCGATCTGCCTGGGCGAGAAGGTAGGCTTCGGTGCGGGGCCAGCGAGGAGATTGTCGGTCATGGTGCTAACGTCGAGTCGCTGGGTGGTTGCTTGTTTGAAAGTGAGGAGTAGCTGCAAAGTAACGTTGGTGAAGCGAGGTGCTCGACCACAAGTAATGGTTGGAGCAGGACGAGCCGAAGTAAAATACCGAATTTTAGATCTCGGTCACATAAATTTCGGATAAAACAAACACCAATGCCCAAAATAAAGTATTGTATCCGAAAATACTGTTATATTTTCGGGCATTATTATTTTTCGGGATTCCTAGCTGGTTGCGTTCGCGGAGCGGCGCTCGGGGCAACGGGGTAGCAGAAGCCAAACATCTCTGCATCATTTGCAACGATGAAATGGAAGTTGCACTATGCAGAACCAAGTCACAACGAAAGGTCCATCGTGCTCCATCGGAAGGAGCACTCGGTTCGACAGCCACGTAGGCCACTGGGGCTACGTCATAGCCCCAGTTTCCGCTCCAGACTTGTATGAAGCGAGGCGGGCAAAGGGACCCAGCAATGGGGTCGTTCCGGTTGGTGCGGGCTGGATCATCATCGGTACCTACCACAAGTACGAGGAGGAACCAAAGCCGATGATGCGGTCGGGTGTGCCTGTGGTATGGCTGATAGAGGAAGTTGGTGGGAGAACCACAACATGTGATCTCGGCTTGGGGTTACAGCCACTGATTGTCTGCTTCAAGCTTCAGCTTATTGATTTTGAGATTGAGACCCATTCATAAGTTTGGCAAGTCGCAAAATGCCCGCTCAATTTGCAAGGTCGTAATTGTTTGCATTATTCTGGCGAATTTCATTCTTACAGCCACGTCGAGACTCCAGTCGCAGGGTCATAGAGATACGCTCGTTGGTATTCCTCGCTCCAATATTGCACAGGACCGTCATTCTGAGGTGTTGTCGAGTCCGGCGACAGTTCTTGCCATCCACCGTCAATAGTGGAGCTGGAGCCACCGTCAAGAGAGAAAGCGCTAGCCTCCGTCATGTTGCTGTCCAAGCTCAGAACCTGTGACGAGCCCAGCGAACTCTGCAGCGACAGTTGTCGCGTTGCTAGAGTTGCAGCTTTCGCGTCTTGTTTCTTCTTGCGCTGCTGCGATTTCTCCTCCAGAAATTTGTGCACAAGAACGCGTTGTTCTCTTCGCTTGAGGTCCTCCCGAAGCAGAATTTTGTATCGGTGAAGCATGCGTTTACCGTCGCGTCTGTCGATCACCCGCTTGAACATGCGCTGGATGGGGCGTGCAGCTCGATTTTCGACCTCATAGCGGCGTTGCCGCTCGATGAGCTCAGCCAAGGCGCTGGATCGCCTCAAGCACTCTTGCTTTCTCGCAGAATACGCTCTCCAGCAGCGTGCGATCATCCTAACAGCATTGCTGCATCGTGGGAGCTCTTTGGCTAGCAAGCGAGAGATAAATCGCCAATTATCCTGACGAAGGCGTCGATACCATCGCTGGATAGTTGCAGCCGCCGAAATCTGCTCCAACACGTACACAACCGAAATCCTTCGAGAAGCAGAGATACTTTGGCGGCTGTGAAGACGTCGTGCCCAACGCTGGAGATTCCTCGCTGCAGTGTCACGACGACGGAAATGAGCTTCGAATACAGAATTGTGCCATTTCGACAAAATTCCTCCTCGTCGTAGGAACTTCTGGATTGTTGTCGCTGCTGAAAGCCTGCGCTGTTTCTCCTTCTTGTACGCAGAATAGCGCCTCCACTTCGACTGAATCACAACAATTGCGCTCTTGGCGATAGGTAAGCGGAATTTTACACGAAAACTTTCCCCAAGATGACGAGCGCGCAAGTACAGCGGACGTGTGGAGTCTCGAATCACACTCCGAATTTTGCGCTGTTCTTTCATTCGTCTGAAAGTGCGCTGCAAGCAAGAGGCTGCCAGTTCATGGCTTAACATCATCATGCGTCTGTCAGCTCTTGCAGCTACGCGGTGGTGAGCAGCTCTCCAGCAATTCTGTATGCGAGAAGCACTGATATTTCTCCTCTTTTTGTCACGACGGCACTGAAAGCCTCGTAGGTGGCGCTGGATGAGCAATACAGCATCCATAAACTCGACTTGGTCGACTAAGTATCGCACCATTTCGAGCGGTAATTCGTAGTCTCGCCATGCTTTATACGACGCCCAAGCGCTTTGAATCCGACGCGCTTGTCGTTCTCGACTTCGGTCGAAAAGATGAGCAATCGCTAGTGCACGCTTGCGAGCTCGCCGCTTTGAATAGGAACGATAAGCTCGTTGCAGTACTTTTGCAGCATTTTGGCGTCTAATGAAGCCATTGTGCGCCGTGCGCCGCATTTCAACCCGCTGGATCGTTCTTGCCGCAGCTTCACAGCGACGTAATTGAACCGTTCGACGGTGACGACGATATGCTCTTTGAATAATTCTAGCATTGCGCTGCATCTCCTCAAGAGCTCGCAGCAATGCTGCTTGCTTGGCGGCAGACTCTCGTTCTTCGCGACGGTCGTGAAGAAATCGAGCGAAGCGCTGAATGGTGATGACGGCAGCCAATTCTTCGTTGGATTGACACTCCAACACCCACCGTTTCCAGCACTTAAACCTTCCAGCCACGCGATCGATGGACACTTTCTCAATCATGGCAACAAGTCGACGTGACGCACTCAGTTGCAGTCTCTCCTTCCGCTGGGCTTCCAGCAGTTTACCGTACCAGAGCGTCAACGCTTTACGCAGCATAAAATTGATGCCGACATGAACGACTGCATTTCTGAATAGCTGCTGGCGAAGAGGGCGTGAGCACTTGGCGTTGGCGAGCTTTAGCACTGGAAAGTGTCCGTGGATCCACTGAATTTGGGTCTTCAATCGGTCCGCATCCCGTTGCAGCTGGGAGTTCGTATGATGCAATCCCGAACGCAACCGACCAAGCTGCTGCTCATCAGGGGCTTTCGAATACAGTTCTCCGTTCGTTTGGTTCCCAGTCGGCGGCTCATGTACAACCGGGTGTGAATTACCTTGCGACCGAGCAACTTCTGCTGCGATCGGGTCCAATTTTCGACAACGCTTGCGTCTGGCACCAACTTCTTGCTTGAATCGGAGCCCAACTTGATATGGAGGCGAATCATTTACTGTTAACCGATGCTTGAATCGAACTTTCCGTGTTAGACGTGGCATTCTTCCGTAAGGACTGATGATCTCGTCGCACCCAGGTTCGTCTTCATACTGCACGTTTTGCTGGCGTAAAACTCCTTGCAGTGTCTTCGCAGTCAAAATTCCGGGTGCCACTTTCCCTTCAAAGACCGTGTTGGCCGTATCCAAGCGAGTGGTGGTCGCTACCGAGTTGGTGCAGTCGGGCATTCTACACTTCGCGATCGAAGCCCATACGTCGCTTCACGATAAGAACGCAGCTAGCTATTCCAGGAACTGAGGCCACTCTGATGTCAGGTGCCTATTAGTCAAGGACAACGCAGCAGTATCGCAGGTACGAATAGCAGAAATACAGGATGGAGCCTCCGAAGTTGTAAGCTCATATTACTGGGGACCCAGCAGTCCCCGTAACACTGGAAGAAATCCGTGAACTAACTCAGTTCTCCGAGCGCAGGATGTCCGAGTCGCCGGCGTCCAGGATGCACATGCAGGACACGCGGAAGTACTTGCCGCAGGCCGTGCCCAGGTCGTTGTTGTTGCCCGTGAAGTGGTGCACGCCCGTCTTGGCCAGCATCGAGTAGTACTCGACCTCGGATTTGCGCAGCGGCGGCGTGTTGTTGGCCAGGATGATGAGCTTGGCCTTGCCGCTGCGCAGGTGCTTAAGCGTCTGCTTGTAGCCCAGAGCCACCTTACCGGAACGCATCACCAGCTGCAGGCGCGAGTTGATGTTGTCCGCGGACTTCTTCTGCTCGCACGAAGATGAATTTCAAGTTAGTATTTTTGTTAAATAAATGAATAATGAATAAGTTGTTGTGTTGTTGTCTGGTGCATTGCTGTGAGGTCCGTACCGACTTCTTCGAGGCAACCATCTTGACGTTCGAGGCGATTGATTCGATGCTTCTCAGCTGCTGGACGCTCCACAGAATGAGCCACCACGGCGTGGTGGCTCATTCGTGGTGACCACGGCGACCACCAGTGCGGAGACGGTGGAGGTAGCAGGTGACTGGTTAAAATAGATATCACTGGTTTTAGCCAATGAGAACGGAGTAGATCAGAAACTTCAGTTTTGAAGTTTTCACAAACTGAAGATCAATATGAACATGGCTACAGTGGCCGGTGAAGATGCTGTACAGGAATTGTGACCAAATGAATGTACAAGGAAGTAAAGTACTTGTTTATAAATTAAAGTTGTTGTGGCCCACAACAACTTGTGGGGCTAACTGCAACTGGTATTTCCACTTGATGGGCATGTTGTTCAGGTTCCATCACGCCAGTGTAGTGTACAATGTGATCATTAGAGAGGTGTGCCGGTACTGCATCCAGACCTAGTGTCAACTAGGCCTTCTGCGCGCGAGGCACTGTGGCGAGCGCCTTCTTGCTGCTTGGTCTGGCGTCTCCTCCCCATTCCTGATATTGATGCAAACAGAAACAAAACACGTCAGCAGAGTGTTGAATAGCACAAACCGCGAGCTGGTATGAAACCAACCGTACCGGGATAATCGGCCCAAGGTCGATATCGTCCGTCTCCCAGCTGACGACATTGTGCACGGCGGGGATCATGTGGTCGAAGAGGAACACGAGCGCGCTCGTGAGCTGGCCCAGCGCGGCGTCGCCGAGCTCCATGGGTGTGTGCGGCTTGTACAGCATTTCTGGCTTGGTTGTTGTTGTTGTAGCTGCTGCTGCTGCTGACTGGCTGACGGCTCTGTGGCTGTCTTTGGCTGGTTCTTGCTGTCCTTGACAAGTCTTGGCAAATTGGGAAGTGAGACTTGGCTAGCACCGCCAGCCGCCAGCGAACGAGCGAGCCATCTTTGTGAATTTGCATACGTCGACGCTGGCACGCACCCGCTCGCCATTAGATAGAGAAGGAGACGCTGCTGGATCGCGGTGCCTTCTTTTGCGCGGCGCTTGCTCCCGCGGCTCTTTAGCGCCGTAGGGCACTGGTGCAACAACATAGACGCGACGAACGTCAACTTCAGCTTGGGCGGGCCAATCGGCACGCGCGGGAATTTTGCGTCAATGAGCGTGCGTTCTGCAGAAGAGAATTGGCCAATGGTAGCTCACCCGAATTTCTGTTGGAATCTCAGACTTTGCGAAAAACACTTGCGCTCAGTATGCGCGGTGGCGTCGCGATCGCGACGTTTCATGTGCACAAATGGTTGCCATTATGCGGTGCCGAGTCAACAAGCTACACCAATGTAGCACAATGCAGACCATTCTCAAAGCGTGCCCTTCGACTGTAATCGACAGAGGATGCTGCTGTGGGCGTAGGCTCTGCATGTAGCGTGGTAGGTCCTCCGACAGCGAAACCTGCGACAAAAGGTGGCGCCTTCTGCTTCAAGCGAGCGCTTGCGAACAAAATTCACGTAGTGGTGGCGCTGACGCCGGCGGCAATGCGTACATTTCGGTGTGCTTTAGCGCTCGAAGTGCGCGTGTGACGGCGACGAGGGGGCAGTGATACCATGTAGCGCGCGGAGTCGGGGCAAGTCGGTCTGCTTCGTGCCGCTGGATCTATGCGGGCGTCCAGCTCACAAAGACGGCAACCCGTCGGCCACCGAGATGTAGGGGTCTTCAAGACCCAACAAAACCGTCTTGTTGGATTGGTAGGGAATCGATTGCTTGCACTTGTGTTTTTCCTTGAAAGCTATAGACCGCTATATTCGGAGTTGGTTGAAGCCGGGTGGATGTGTTGTCATCTACGGGACATGTCCTTTCGGTGCAGGCAACAGGGGCGAACAGCATGCGCAGATAAACTGATGCTTGGGAGCCGAGTTGGTCGCTTGCATTCCCAGTGTCCACTTGGGAAATCGATGCAGGGCGGGTCAGCTGACGGGCGACTTGCGTGCTGCAAACTCAAGAGGGTATCTATACGACCACCAATAGGCGGCTCTGTCAAATTGGCAGTCAAGTCAACGCTACGAGTCAACTTTGAGTACCCCCCCCCCCTCCGGGCTACCAAAGGCCATTAGTGGTGCCAAACAGCGAGCGGCTCGCTGTCAGCGTTTCCCCTATTTCCCCATTATCACGCTATGCCGTTATGAATTGGTTGGTGGCGCCTCACTGCTAATAATCACCTCGAATGATTGCCTAGCGCCTAGCGTATGAATTTTCATCATCATCGACCCCAGATTGCAGCTAAGAGCTAAAGACACACTCGCATGTCGCTCTGGCGGTTGCTATCACCAGGCAACTTGAGCAATGACAACGTAGCGTGGCAAGTTTGCTGTTCGGGGTTGCTACAGGTCATTGATTGTGGACCAACCTACGACAAAAGTTCAGGTTGATTCGTAGCCTCGAGTTGACAGACTACGGCGTGTACATTTATGGTAGATGGTCGCGTATGAATAAGAGTCGATCTACGGTGCATGCATTTCCATTCGTGCCCACATCCTAAGGTGAAAGTCTCCTTGGCAAGGAGTCCTTGCACTCCAATGCAGCAGCTGTACTGCACGCCCGGATGACTCGCCCTGCATCAACTTCCAGGTTGGACGGAGCCTGGAACTTTGCTTCCAAGCACCAGTGCAACTGCCCACGCCCGTTGTTGCATGCATCGTCTGAAAGAGCACCGTGCTCGTAACCCCAAATCTGGGCCCCAACAGGTTTGCTGGCGACTACAAGCGAGCAGCTCGGGGCAACCACTCTCCTCCCCATGACACCCATCGGTGGCAAGCGCTCATCCGTGTTTCTCCCTTTTTGTTTTGTGAACACTTGTCACCCAAGCACCAAAACTTGCAAAGGAACCGCAGCATTCATAGCTTCAACCAACTGAAAAGCTAATTCCCTACCAATCCAACAAGACGGTTTTGTTGGGTCTTGAAGACCCCTACATCTCGGTGGCCGACGGGTTGCCGTCTTTGTGAGCTGGACGCCCGCATAGATCCAGCGGCACGAAGCAGACCGACTTGCCCCGACTCCGCGCGCTACATGGTATCACTGCCCCCTCGTCGCCGTCACACGCGCACTTCGAGCGCTAAAGCACACCGAAATGTACGCATTGCCGCCGGCGTCAGCGCCACCACTACGTGAATTTTGTTCGCAAGCGCTCGCTTGAAGCAGAAGGCGCCACCTTTTGTCGCAGGTTTCGCTGTCGGAGGACCTACCACGCTACATGCAGAGCCTACGCCTACAGCAGCATCCTCTGTCGATTACAGTCGAAGGGCACGCTTTGAGAATGGTCTGCATTGTGCTACATTGGTGTAGCTTGTTGACTCGGCACCGCATAATGGCAACCATTTGTGCACATGAAACGTCGCGATCGCGACGCCACCGCGCATACTGAGCGCAAGTGTTTTTCGCAAAGTCTGAGATTCCAACAGAAATTCGGGTGAGCTACCATTGGCCAATTCTCTTCTGCAGAACGCACGCTCATTGACGCAAAATTCCCCGCGCGTGCCGATTGGCCCGCCCAAGCTGAAGTTGACGTTCGTCGCGTCTATGTTGTTGCACCAGTGCACTACGGCGCTAAAGAGCCGCGGGAGCAAGCGCCGCGCAAAAGAAGGCACCGCGATCCAGTAGCGTCTCCTTCTCTATCTAATGGCGAGCGGGTGCGTGCCAGCGTCGACGTATGCAAATTCACAAAGATGGCTCGCTCGTTCGCTGGCGGCTGGCGGTGCTAGCCAAGTCTCACTTCCCAATTTGCCAAGACTTGTCAAGGACAGCAAGAACCAGCCAAAGACAGCCACAGAGCCGTCAGCCAGTCAGCAGCAGCAGCAGCTACAACAACAACAACCAAGCCAGAAATGCTGTACAAGCCGCACACACCCATGGAGCTCGGCGACGCCGCGCTGGGCCAGCTCACGAGCGCGCTCGTGTTCCTCTTCGACCACATGATCCCCGCCGTGCACAATGTCGTCAGCTGGGAGGCGGACCTGAGCCCACTCGTTCCGGTACGTGGACTCTCTGCTTCTAATAGTACGCGGTACTTCCCTCAGTCGCTAATGGCGGTCTCGTTCTGTATTGGCCGGACGTAGGAATGGGCTGAGGATGCGAGGCCAAGCAACAGCAAGGTGCTCGCTACGAAGTCGCCTGCTCTGACCGCATAGCTTTGCGACGGATCTACGCGTGGTCTCTCCTCATAAAACAACCTGCTGGATGTACTGTAACTGCAAGACGCTACGACGTGAAGGAGAGGAAGAAAGCCCCCTCCCCACCGATGCATTAGAGTCAAGCAGCGCGTGAGCCGTCCCCACGTCGAGGCTGGGCTGCGCGCTTGGGTGTTCGTATGTTGAACATCTCTGCACTTTGCTCCTTTAATTTATATACCACTTGTCCATATTTCAACCAGCAACTCCATTCATCAGCCTCGAGTCAAATTCTCATTCCTGCTCCTCATGGACAAACCTGAACTCGCACTACCATGACCTCCACGCCCATCCTTCTCCTTGCTGCTATTCAGCGCCGCCGCCAAGCTTCTCGCCGCGAACAATCGTTTCGCTCGAGGATCAGTCGACACCAGCGGCGCCGACGTGACCGTCGAGTGAGCCGACCCGCCCTTCAATGGCCCAGCATGTCGGGAGCTTCCAACCATTTGCTCGGAGGACGTCGTCGTAGCTTTCTAGCTTCAACCAGCTGTGGCGTTTTTCAAACCGGTATCATCGGTATTGCTGTACCATTTCGCCGGTACCGCCGTTTCCGCTGGCTGGGACGCATCCGTCTTGAAGCCATCCGCCAAACCGACGTCAGCCGCACACCTAAAGTTTTGCCACCATGACCGACGCTGCTGCCGCTGCCCCGTGGGCGTGAAGCTCAACGCGTCCACCATCGCCGAGCCCTTCAGCCTGGCCGTGCGCGAGTACATCGACACGGAGATGGGCGGCCAGGGCCCCAAGCTCGTGGGTTTGCTGGCCCACGGCGACCCGGCCGCCAAGAAGTACGCCGAGTGGACGGGCAAGGCCTGCGCGCGCGATGGCATCCGCTACGAGCTGCGCGAGGTGCCCAGGACGAGCTTCTGGAGGCGCTAGAAGGCCAATCACGACCCGGACGTGCACGGCAACCTGGTGTACTAACCGTGCTTCGGCCCGTTCCCGAGCTTCTTCGGCGGCACCATGGACGACTACCTTCGCGAAAGCAACAGCAACAAGAAGGACGTGGAGGGCCTGTGACAGTTCTACCGCGGCAACCTCTACCGCAACATCCGCTACGTGGATGACGAGCAGACGCAGAAGTGCGTGCTGCCCTGCACGCCGCTGGCCATCGTCAAGATCCTCTAGCACATCGGCATCTACGTCTAGTCCAAGCCCGACGGCGACCACCTCGCGGGCGTCAACATCACGGTCATCAACCGCAGTGACATTGTGGGCCGCCCGCTGGCCGCCATGCTCGCCAACGACGGTGCCGACGTGTATAGCGCCGACATTGACTCGCTCTACCTGTTCCGTCGCGGCAAGCTCATTCCGAGCGAGGAGACCCAGGAGACGGCGTGCAAGAAGTCGCGCGTCATCATCACCGGCGTCCCCGTGAAGAGCTACAAGCTGCCGCTCGAGTGGGTGAGCGAGAACACGGTGGTGATCAACGTCGCGTCCTTCAAGAACGTTGACGAGGCCGAGCTGCTCAAGATCAAGGGCGTGCAGTACGTGCCGCTTGTGGGCAAGGTCACGGTGGCCATGCTCGAGCGCAACCTGCTGCGTCTGTACGAGAACTTCCACTGGAAGCCCAAGAAGGTCTGGCAGTAAGCGCGCCAGGCCTCGGCGAACACAGGCAAGCTAGAGTGCCGTGTCCACCACTGCGAAGCGCTTTGCGTTAAAAAATGCATTTGAATTCCGTCCTTACTTTCTTGATCTTAGCTATCGCGCGATGAGATCCGACTGACGTACTTCGAGGCAAATACTGCGTGTTTGGGATGGTTTCAACACGCAGTATTTGCCTCGGTATCTTGCACGCATTCACGCTCTACACTCACATCCCCATGAACTTCATGAACTTCATGAACTCCATCGACTTACACGCACTGCTATTCCTCATGCTCTTTTGCCATCGAGCGCTCGATAACTTCCATGTTCACTACGCTAGACGCCACCACCTCGTTTTGCTTGTCCAGAGCCCTTACTTCCAACTTGTGAGGCCCCAGCCCCAGTCCCCGCAGCAACATGTTGCCGTCATTCACGTGCGTCTTCTTGAAGAAGATGTCATCGTCCATCACCACCTCCAGTATGTGTACATTCACAGCAGTGTACTCCAGTACAATAGATTGGCCCTGCTCGAAAGTCGCACCCTCCGAGGGTGATGTAAGTGTCAGCTCTACCCCGTCCTCAGGAGAAGGAACCGTTGGTCTCCACACGTAGACATCTTGCTCGTACGTCTTGAGCTCTTCGATCAAGCCAGGAATCGGCACAGTCACCTCGAGGTGCAGCTTGAATCGCTTCCTCTCCTTCGCGCTTTCGTCGCCGTTACTAAATTTCCTCAGAGGAATGGGGAACCGCACCGTTCGGTTGAACGAGTTCACACTTTTGATGCCACTCCGTTCCTCGCTTTCCTCGTCTTCCAGCGCTAGAAATCCGACTTCGGACTTGATCACTTCGTCGTCCAGGGATACTCGATATCGAAACACTTCCGCTCCATATTGCTGCAACGCGTCGGCTGGAAAACCGACGAGCTTCCACTCGAACCAAAGACCTTGTGGGGTGATCTGAGCGTCGCCCAGCGGATTCAGTATCTGCAC
Organism: Phytophthora melonis; assembly: GCA_024211575.1. NCBI lineage: Eukaryota > Oomycota > Peronosporomycetes > Peronosporales > Peronosporaceae > Phytophthora > Phytophthora melonis. Next base: position 310,807 of record JAMXKT010000034.1, read on the forward strand.
CGACACGTTCGAGATGTCGTATGCCGAGTACAGCCCTTTGTAGTCCGGTAAAGGCACCAGCAACGGGTGAAAGAAGCTGTACACGCACGCAATGAGGTACGCCACCAGTACCGTAACAACGCAGCCCACGAAGAGCAACTCCTCCAGCGTCGGCACGCTGTCTTTCCGTCCGACCTGCCTCAATATTAATTCCTTCTTCGCGGACAGATCCTCGCCGGTCACGACTTTCGGCGCAGCTGGAGCGATTCGACTCCCTGCTGACCCTCGCCTTGCCTTGGTTATCTCCAACGCCTTTACCTCAGCTGTGCCGCGCTGCTCACCCAATTTCTTATGCTTTTCCACCTCCTTCTGCTCTTCCTGTTGCTCCTCCACGTCCGACTCCACATCAGTCACAGCCGTACAGTCGTCCTCGTGCTCAGCCTCCGAGTCGTTCATGCCTCCAGGCTCGCCTGCAGCATCCACAGGTTCCTCTTTTTCCTCTGTCTCGCCCATCTCTACGTCGCTGGACGCTCCATCACTAGTCGTCACCTGCTGGTCTCCCTCGGAATCGCAAGACGAGGCCGCCTCCGAGTCACTGGCCACACCCGACGTCGTGGTGTCGGTCTCATGCTCCGCTTCGCTTTCGGACACGGGCTCCAGCTCCGGCGGATCGTCCTCTAAGGCAGCAGGGCCGTTCACAGCAGCAGCAGAGCTGGGTCTAACTGTTGCTGCCGCAGCGCCCAGGTCCGACGACGACCCCAACAGGAAGGCCAGCACTGCGTCGCGGTCGTCCTCCTCGTCCCCAGCCATTTGTGGTCCGCTGATGACCATCAACCGAGCGTATCTTTTTGGTGGAAGATCGCAACGCTTGAGGAGGTTGGTGTGCGGCACACCAACGTCTGGTCCTCCGCCCTGTGACTCGAACCCACTATGGTTGGCTCGTTGAAGCCGACACAGGATACAGAACTTGGCTGCAGTTGATCGGACTGCGACTCGGAGCCGCCACCCGGAATCGGAATTCAGCGCGCTTTCCGACTGTACTGTACTTTGACGTTGTATTTTTTGGTGCCTGCAATATCCACCACGCGCTTGATTCAGGTCCAGTCTCGCGGCAACAGTCTTGATAGTTTGTCTTTGAGACTGGTGAGTGGCTGGTGAAGGACACTTTTGCCAGCAGAGCATGCACGCTGTTTTGCCTCACTCTGCTGTTATGTGAAACACAGGCATGTCTCCTTAGGCGCCTTCGTATGTTGTGTGGCAAGATGGCACGACGCTCGTGGCGCGAAGCTTTCATACCGGCTCGTTTCGAGTGCCGGAAATGATGCCCATTTGCGGTCTTCTAAACTCCGATTTATCGCCAAATAGCTACACCCAGGTGGTGCCTCAAAACCATCGGTCACATACAAACACCAAATACTGGCGCCCATCTCCGTCTCAAAAAGCAGTACAAAGTCGGTCCCTAGGTGGATTTTACGCGCGTTCATCCGATTTTAACGCCCCGAAATACGGCGTGTCATGTCGCGCCGCAGACAAGAAAAAGGCCCGGGACCTTCAAGGCAACTCGCCCACGCTTTCTTCCCCACTCCACTCTCCCTCTAGCACCGTCGAGCAAGCGTTCCAAGATGGCGAGCGGGCAGTCGGTGTTCAAGGGCGCGCTGGGCTGGGACGACTGGATCTGGTGGGTCGCCATCGGCTGCGTGGCGCTGCTGATCCTGCTGCTGCTGGTATGCTGCTGCGTCTGCATGCAGCGCGCCAAGCGCAAGGGCCACGAAGAGGCCATCGCGGCTGTGCAGGCCCGCCAGCGACTCACACAGGAGCGGGAGCGCGCCGAGCAGCAGCAGCAGCAGCAACAACAGCGTCTCCAGCAGGCGCAGAACGGCTACCAGCCCCTGGCTACGCGTACTCCAAGCAGGTGACGGCGGTGCCCTGGCGCCCGCGCCGAACCGTAAGAACCTCGGCCCGCAGGTGGCCGCCAACGGCTACAGAGACAACGGGTCTCAGCTGCACAGCGACCAGTTCCCCAAGGCGTACCCGCCTCTGCCCGGCCAGCAGCAAGCGGTGGTGGAATCGCCGGCGCGGCGCAACTACCAGGCCCCACCGAAATGGTACAACGCCCAGCGGAGCAGTCCGTTGAGCCACGGCTTCGAGGCTAACGCGCCCCGGCTCAGCTCCGGCAGCTTCAGCTACGAGCCGCACACGAGCTCCCAGTACCCGGACAGCATGCGCTACGATGACCCGTACGCGGAGGGAGGAGGCGTCGTCGACGGCGTGCCCTTCATGTCTGTCACGTCGCCCTCGGCGTCTAACAGCTCCAAGGGCAACAGGAAGAACGGCATCAAGCTGCAGAGCCAGACAGCTTCGTCCAACAGTGGACACGACCAGCTCCCCGCCCCCGTGGTTGTGCCCAGGTACACGCAGGCACCGTCCACTCCGTCCGAGGCACGAGCGAGTGCTGGATCCTCCGGGGTTTCGGGGAACGCTGCAGTCCCGTATCGACGCTCTGCGGTCGGCGGACAGTAACGACATGGTGCACTCCCGCATCAGTGTCGCCCCCGATGAGGTGCCGGACACTTCTTCTGCTAGAGCGGGAGGGGTTATGTGGAGTGTACAGATGCCGAGAGGATTGACCGCCCAGGAGTCGTACGCTTCGGGACCGGAGCGACGCTCTGGATTGCTGAAGGAAGTGTGTTGTCGCCCAACTCGTCAGCGATGTCGCCGTCCCCGTTCTCGTCCCCGTCCGCTTCATTGCAGAGCGAACAGAGCTACGAGACGTTTGACCCCGACGCGTTCAACAGCGCCAAGTCCACGGAGCTTGGGGCGATCATCACGCACGGCTCGAGCAGATCCATTGGCAGCGACTTCTCTCACGGACAGTTTGAAGACGCCGAGAGCTTTGGACCGGGGACGCAACTTCAAGCGGCTGAACAGTCGGAACGAGACTGCAGCGACGCCGGGCAAGCCTTCGCGGGCGGAGAACGTCTCCATCAACAGCCGCGGATCCGTCGAATTTTGAGCTTAGTGATAGACGACGAGCTGGAGGAAGGCCTCCGTCAAGACGCCACACACCACGCGCTGAAGGCCGAGTCGTGCCCCAAGTCGTATCATAGTAGCAACGCCGTATCTAATGTCACTCTACATGTAGTTTTTGAACACACGCCGCGTTAACATCAATCCTCCGAATCTTCTACCACCAGCGAGAGCGCGCACTGCCCGATCCTGTTGACAACGGCGGCAACGCCGCTGCAAGACTACTGAGCCCCGCACTGAGACCCGAGCCAGCTCGTCCGTCATCTGCATCTGTTGCTCTATTCGCAGTTTGTCGAAGCCCCATGTTCCCATTGCTGTAGTTACTGTTGTAACTGCTCCCTCCATCCCCTCGATTAGCGAAAGCCACCGTCTGCTGCAAGAACGTATCGAAAGCCGCACTGGGCTCCATTGTCAATGGCTCTGCACTCTGCAAGCCATAAACAGTTTTGATTAGATCTCGCTCATATCTCCGTCACATCTGCAACTTCACGCACCGATTCAATGCTCGCCGCAGTTCTGAACTCGGGGTACCCCATTGGCCCCGTCGTCTTGGGTCTATAATTTCTAGGCAGTAAGTCCCTCTTGTTGCCGACCACGAGTTTCGGCAGGTTGTGCAGCGTCGGGAAGTCGTGCTCGTTGCCGGTAGAGGGCACGACGCAGCCCTTGAGCTTCTGCATGTCGGCCAGCTCCTGCTCCAATTGCGCAGGTGCTCTCCGCTCTTGGCGTTGCTCAGATCGTGCACAAATATGACGCCGTGGACGTCGTGGTAGAAGGCCCCACGACTGAGCTCGTACTTGATGTGGCCCCACGTCCAGGAATTCCACGAACACCTCGCGGCCCGACGGCCCCAGAGGCTTCAGCAGCACGTGCACGTCGCACCCGGTCGTCCAGAGCGACGCGGATCTGTCATAACTGATATCACCGGGCGAGTGCGCGCGGCAGATCGAGCGCAAGAGCGCCGTCTTGCCCACGCCCGAGTCCCCGACGACCAGCACGCGCACACTCGGCGTCTCCATTTCAACTATGGCGTCCCGAAGGTATCAGCTTGTGAATGTGGGTCCCTTTTCGACCAATAAAGCTGCGTTAAAAACATGTAATCGTGGAGGTATGTAGATGTGTGATACCTTCCCCAGATACGTTACGACAGGTCTCGACAGCGCAATCCCGCGTATCGTTATATTCAGATCATCAACATGGCCGAGGAGTGGGCGTACGAAGAGGCCTCGGACGAGGAGAAGCTCCAGATCGCGCAGCGCTTCCTGCTGGCCAGCCCGCCCGGCCAGATCCACGAGGTCCTGCGCGACGTGGCCAAGCTCGTGCCCGCCCACGTGCTGCCCGACGCGGCGCTGCGGGGCGCGTTGCACGCGTACAACGTCAAGAACTGTCTGCCCGTGGACGTGCCGGACGCCGACTACAAGGCACGTTCCCCTCATATGATCGGAGTGATGAGGGTCAAGAGATAGAGGCTCTGACGATACCGTCTTATTTGATACTATTAGATCTTGATCTGCGAGGAGGGGGAAGTGGACGCCGCTCACTACATCGACCCCATCGGCAACCGCATCCTGGGCTTCGACCACATCAAGCAGCAGATCGTGGCCGACGACGTGGCTGAGATCCCCGAGGAAAGGGTCTCGGACTTTGAGAAGGAGCGGTGAGGAGCTCTTTTGGTGGTGATATTGGTTTATGAAGGGTCTTTGACTCATGATCTGTCTTATTTTTTGTAGCCAAGACGTGCAGAAGACGTTGAAGTCGTACTTGCAGTTCGAGTACATGCACGGGTGAGCAATTCTCTGGGTGGTGCTAATTGTTTTTATTATTATTTTACTAAGAAAATGTTTTCCTTTATACTCCGTTATTGCAGAGGAACTGCCGGTGTGTATGTGGTGGGTTCCAAGATCGTGGTCAACCTGTGCACGGAGCGGATCAACCTGCGCAACTTCTGGGGAGGCCGCTGGAAGTCGAGGTGGGAGGTGGACTTGACGGCCAACCCGGCCAAGGTCAAGGGCAACATCCAACTGCACGTGCACTACTTCGAGAACGGCAACCTGCAGCTGCAGAGCTCAAGGACGTTGAGGAGGAGATCACGGTCCAGCGCGTCGGCGGTCTGGGCGACGCTCTGCTGCGCGTCATGAAGGAGGCGGAGGACGACCTGCAGACCAACCTCGAGGACATGTACATTAATATGTCCGAGGAGACTTTCAAGGAGATGCGTCGCGTCATGCCCGGTACGCTTACCGTTTTCTCTCTGATCTCAAGTGCACAGTAGTGTAGTGTGCTGATCTGCATTTACTGCTGGAATGTGTACAGTGACGCAGACCAAGATGGAGTGGAGCTTGCACGCGCATCGCACGGCCAAGGACCTCGGACGCAAGTAAGCGAAATTGTGAGTCCCAGCTCCGCTAGAGATTCGTGCAGCCAAACAAGCCCAAACACGGAAAAAAATACACGTTGAGTACAGGGTACGAAAACTTCAGCGCGAGTGGCGTATTGTTGATGATATGGAAGTTGCTCTTGTTCGTTCTAGCTGCTGAGCTCGAGCGCCTCCAGTGCCTCGTTTTCTCCAGTCTGGAAGTTGGCGAGCTGCCACGAGAGCTTCCAGATGTGGACGATACCAGCAGAGTCTCCCGCGGCGAGGAAGTTGCGTTGTCTTGGGTTAAAGTCGAGAGTAAATATCGGCGCACTCGTAGTCTTGGACGCTGTAGCGGCCGCCGCACCCTTGGCTGCCATTCCCGGTGACGAAGATTTTGTGGTTGTTTCTGTCCCAGATCCAGCGACGGGGTCTTTGCCGCTAAGGACCAGCACGGGGCTAACGCGATCAACTTTCAGGTCGAAGACGTAGACGTTGCCATCCTCGCTGGCTGCGGCGAACACCATCGGACGCGTACGCGACCACTCCGCAGCGTAAAGGTACGCTGCTGAAGGTGTGACATCGACTGAGAGCAGCAACTCGCGCTGCAGCGTCGAGTACACACGGGTCGTACCGTCAGCCGATGCAGTGAGGAACAGACTCTTGCGGAATGGCGAGAAGCTCGCGTCGTACACTGGAGCTGTGTGGGGCTCGAAGACGAAGTCCATCGCGCTGGGGAAGATCGTTGCCGGATCCAGCCTCGCTTCGTATACAGTGGCGAGTGTCACCTCTTTGCTTCGCTTGGCAGACGCGTACGCTTCGACTTGACGTCGAGCTGCTGGGACTTTGGATGCCGGTAGCTTCATCACCAGTCGAGCTGCGGTTGCCGTCCACTTCTTCTCGCCCTTGAAGTCCGAGGAGCGAACGTTGGACGCAGCTTTGGCAAAGCACCGAGCAACAACTCCGCCTTCAGAGCCCACTGCGAAGGCGCGGCTGGCCTTATCGATGCTACTGAAGGCGAGAGCTTTGCCACCGATGACTGGGGATCGAGTTTCGTCGTTGTTGCTCTTCCCACCATTAGCGCCCGGTAAGTGCATGACGTAGCCCTCGACGGGGAAGGCGAGTTTGTCTTTGACCCGCCAGAAGAGAATTTTGCCATCCCCGCTGACACTCGCAATCTGCAAAGAACAACAGAGTAAGTACAAGATATTTGAGGTGAAGAAACGACACTAACTTACGTTGTAGTCGTTGGTTTGAATGTCGTAAACCCAGGCGACTTTGGTGACAGGTTCACGATGAAAGTAGTCGCCAATTCCTGACGAGAAAAACCGATAGTCCACTGGCTCGGTGTCCCAGACGAAAACCTCTCCGTTGAAGGAACCAGCGGCAACAATCGACGGGTTTTGCGGGTGGAAGGCGACGCACATAAGGCCACTCTGCAGTCATCGCCAACCCAACGGAGTCAGCGCTGTCAAGAGACGAACAAGGTTAGAGGAGAAATGCAGACACGTACCGAAGTTTCAAGCACCAGCGAGGGTTTCTGCGGATTAAGGTCACTCTGGAAGACGTTCCACAAGCAAAGTGCCGAGCGGTAGTTGCACCAGCCAGAGTGATCAAAGCGTCCGTACGCCACCGCAATGAGGGATCCCGTTGCATTCCACGATACGCCAGTGCACGAAAGCCTCAGCGAGGGTGGAGTTCCTGCGCCAGTTGACGTTGCAGTCGCTTGCTGCGGCTGAAAGTACGTGTCATAGTCGAACTGCAGTCGAAAGAGCTTGCTGACGTTCTTCTCCTCCGACTCCTCCAAGTACCGCTCCAAACCTGCAGCAAGTGTAAGATAATACTGGTGGCAATACCATCAAAGGTTCACGTAAATGGTCTCGCACCGCTGAAGCAGGAGCTGGTGTGCCCATTCTTGGCCATTTCTCGCAGCATGAGGCCGCCCACGTTGTGCAGACACTCCGACACGCGTCGCTGGTCTTCTTCCTGCGTGTCGGAAGCTGCGTCTTTGCCCTTCCCTTTAGCTGGTGCTTGTTTCTCTTGACCTGTTTGGGTGGAGGCTGAGGCGGTGGCATCGTCCGTTTGCGCCTCGTCGTCGAACATCTCGATCTCGACGGTTTGCGAGAAAACCTCGGCCACTTGCTTGGTCCGCTTGGCCTTGAAGCGCGCACTACCCAACGTCACGTCCTGGAACATGGTCGACCTGTCCTTGAGATACCAAGTCTGACGTCAATGTGTCTGCGTCCTTTCGCGCCCTCAAGACACAAAGATACTTTTTTTAAGGGAAATGTAGTTAACATGTGAGTACTCTGCGTCAATACCGAGCGCCTGATATATATTGGAGCGATTCCCGCAGCGATTTGGAAGGTTCAAATACCAAATTTGGTTAGAAAGACGACATAAAAGGACCATCCATCAGTCTGGGAGCCAATCAAATATCTGGCCGTGGCCCCCCCCCCCCCCCCCAGCCAAATTCTATTCCGGGATGTGGGTTAGGAATTTAGGCTGCGGGAATCGCTCGAGATTCATATAAATTGAGCATCGTGACAACAGAGAACATACAGAGGATTGTACTGAATTATATTAGCTAAGCACGAAGTTAATACTGGCTTTGTTAACTAGTCCTGAGTGACACCAACAGTGCCGTATCGTTTCAGCGCTGACTTTTGACCAAGCATCTTCGCACCATAGGAGTGCTGTTAGCAGTTCTACCTTATACGGATTGTCTGATCCTCCTCCTAGCTGATCAAGAGCATGCATCATCTTTTCAGATAGCACATTGTAGTCTTGCCTGGGGCGGCCGGGAGGCTGAACTCTGCCACGGCCCAAAGCGCAATGCCTTTGTAGGACATGATGGGCGAGTGCGCAGCCTTGTTGAGGATCCCGACCTTTTCGGCCCAGGTCAGGCGCAGACGCTTGGTTGGGGTGGGTGACATGGCGCTCTTGAAGTACTTGTGTGTTGCGAGTGAAATGCTAATATGAAATGCTGAGAGAGAACGAGTAGATCGCACGAAGCGCGCCATTTTTTAACTTTGCAGTCAGTACTATTGACCAGGGTGCTCTAGTTGAGGCACTCATGCCTCTTTGCCACAATCGGGAGTTTTGAGGCGCATTACTGCTCGAAATTTGAGCACCACTAGGGTTTTCATACAAATCTAAGATAAATGGCAGAAAAGGAGAGCCTCACGGGGTGCCTCACCAGATTCAGATGCTTGGTGTGGTACACGTCACTAACACATGCCAGACGCGCTGTGCTGTGGTCAGCAGACTTTGTATGAATCACTTACTACTACGCAGTAGCTTCCCCGTGTTGCACTAAGGCGTGACTCCTACTGCAGTTCGTAGCATGTATCAGTGGTAAGCGGCACAACCTTGGCTACAACCAACGTAGAAGTTTTGTTTCATTCAATGATGTTGTGCCTACACCAATACTAAGTATAGGATACCTCCACTGGAGGTATCCTGGATTTTTACATCAACACCTTTACCCATCTCCCGTTCGTCGCGTTGTATGACCTTGAACTATAAATTATTTAAGGTTATTAGTTATATACCCGTTCGGTATTCACGCAGATTTCTGTACTTTATTTCAATCTGCACGGCTGTGCAGTATCAATTACCTCGCTTTGCCGAAACTACTGCAGTCAATCAAATGTAGACGTATTCGTCTATGAGCTGGTACTTTGCCAAAGGGGAACAGGTAGTCGCCCGAAAACCCGAGAATGGTGGGATAAAACATCAATTCCGCCAAAAAAAGGCCATCACTTTTATCAATGAACATCGGGGCTCATGTAGTGATGGAAAAGAACCGTTCTAAACGTTTTTCAAATAAAGTTTCATTAATCATGAGGTTCAGAACCCCGTTTTAGAAATAGACATTTGCAACGCAGCACATGCAAGCTGGACATGGTTGAAAGGATCGAGTCGCTACACCTGCTCTGCAAACATCTCTGTCTCCGGGCCCATAATACTCTCTGGGTACTCATGAAATCGAGCTACATCGATCCATGAAGACGTCGTCACGGCCAGGTTGATGTAGATATAGGCCAGCTTCTCAACTTTGTCCTTCGTCAGCCGGTTGCGCTTTTTGCTGTGAATAAAGTCAAATATGCTCCAAGCTCGCTCACTTGCTGCAGAAGAAGTCGGGACGGCAAACACCAACCTCGCGAGGTCGTAGACTTTGGGGTGGCTCTTTTCGAAGAATTGCGAATTGTTATCCCACCAGTGACTCGGTGCCGCTGCTGCATACTGAGCCTTTTCCTGTGCAGACCATCCCTTCTTCAAGGTTCCAAACGCGTACAGCGCTGCCGTGAATGCTGACGAAGACGTACTACCAAGCAAATGCGCTCGTTCAGCAAACGCAACTGCTGCCGCAACACTTTCGTTCATGTCATTCTCCATGAAGTCACTTGTGTCAGTGGATGGATCCAGTAGAAACGCGATTTTGATGGCATCCGACTTCACAAACGTCCATCTTGACTCAATATGAGTTTTAATGGAAGTAAGCAGACCCGCTGGGATCACTCGGTTGCTGTTTTCATAGATACTGTGTGTTCTCAGGCGTCGAAACAACGCGTACACTCTCGATGTTGCACACTTATCGGATTCAATTCCGCAGCACCTCCACAATCGGGTCGATCAGCTTTACAGCGTGCTCTAAGCGTTCCCAGAAATCCGGATCATTGATAATTGCTATCACCTTGTCGAGGGACGCTCGATTGGCAGCTGTAACTTGGTAGCGCGACAGGAGCTCAGCGTTATCCGACGCATCGAATAATTTCTTGATAACCACCATATTCGTCAGCACGCTACGGAGGCAGGCATGAAGCGTGTACCAGCGAGTTTGGATCGGTAGAACCAGAGCACGACGCCGATCTGTGCTTGGGAGAGTTGTGGCTTGGTGAAGCGACCGAAACTGATCCAGCAAATCATCATGCGCCTGGATAACAGTTGACTGGAGATTGCGAAACTCGTCTAGAAGCGCGTGGTGGTCTCGAACGAACTTAGTGATAGCGACAGCCTCCCTTCGGATAGTTGTAAAGAACGACAGCTTGAACACATCCTGGATCAACAGATTTATGGTGTGGGCAGCGCATCCACCAGCAAAAATCGGTAGCTTGGATTTCAAATGCGCCCATGCGCTCACCATGTTGCTCGCGTTGTCCGTCATAACACTTGCAACGACAGCCCCCGTCTCGGTGTGGACTTCGTTTATTACTCGCTCCAACTCTTTCGCCATGTAAGCCCCAGTATGCTGAGCAGTACCAGTCGGTAGTGATGACCAAAACAGAGCTGGCATTCCGGGGGCGACGACCATAAAGTTGACAATGCTTGCATTATTTGTGTCACTCCATGCGTCAGTAACAACAGAGACCACGCGCTGCAGCTTAATCAGTTGAATCACATACTTTCTGCATTCATCGCGCATTCTCTGCAACATGACTCCGGCGATCTTGTGTCGGGACGGGATTATCAGGCCAGGCGCGAGTAACTGCATGAACTGGCGGAAGAATGGAGACTCCACGAGAACAAACGATAGTGCACATCCAAACATCATTTGAGCAAACGCGAAATCAAATTGCTCTTGAGTAACCGAAGGTAGAACGGTTCCACCAACAGGCAAGTCCGTTCGAGAAGTTGCTAGCGGAGGAGTGCCAGTGCCAGTCGTAACAGGCACCGACCGCTGCTGCTTCTTAGCTGCGTCAGCTCTCGCAAACTCACCCCATTGCTCGCGTATGCGTGGAGGCGCTGCGTTACAGCCAATCAAATGCGGGACCATGAACCGACCCGGTTGGCCGGTGTTAATGCGGCTGTGGCAGTATCTGCACTCCGCAGCAGCTTTCTTGCCATCGCCTTTTGGTTTCTTAACGAAGTGTTCCCATACAGGATGCGCGGGGCGGCCAGGTTTACGGGACGGCGAGCGATGCAATGATGCCGCCGGCGAGGACGACATTCGCTGCTGCCCCGCGGAGACGGCGAGGCGACCCTTGTGACTCCGACTTCGACTCTTGTTGGATCGTTGGAGACTCCGAGACACGACGTTGCCACTCCGCGGCCGCGGCAGACCCCCACACAGCCGGAAAAACCGGCGATTGTTGACTCGCGCTACCTTGTTCAGGAGACGGAGAGCTCAGCGCTACTGAAAACCTCGGTGGCGTGTGACTGCTTTGACGCTGGGCCGAAGGAGGAGGTGACTGCTGCTCCATTTGGACTTGGAAATGCTCGGCAAAGCGCTGACCGCAATGCCTCCTGATGCCCGCGTGCGGAAGCGAGTGGCTTGACTTCTGACATTGGGTTCGATAGATGAAGATGCAAGTCGAGTTCGCCCCCAGATTGCCCCAGAACACGAGCAACGTTCGCGGAGCACGCTGAATTGGTCTTCTATTGTGGTAGGGTCTATTATAAAAGTACAGTACGATTGTGTTAGATTGGTTCAAAACCTCTGCAAATGTTTAAACCCGGTTCTAAAATTTAAAAACGTTGTGTAAGTTTTCAACCCTTCGGGTTCTCTACCATCACTAGGCTCATGTAGAGGATGTTTAGACTCGAATTTCTATGTCGTCGGCCATCGGGAAACTTTCCCATTTACGGAGGGTTTCCCATAAAATAGTGGGTACTGTATCACAATTCGGGGTACCAGTAGAAAGAGGATATCTGTATGTAGCATTTTTTAAATACATGTTCAGCACACAGTTTACAGTACCCATACGCAAGTCAAAATGAGTCATTTTTTTTATTTTAAATGATTTTAAAAAAATGACAGCCAAATCCATGTGGGACGACAGATCGAGATTGTAAATCTTGAGGATTGTACCGGTATTAGAACTTGTAATAAGATGTGTAAGATTTGCAAACAAATCATATGGATGAATATTATTCTTTCATGTACACCATTTACTGGCCAAGTTGCAACTTTTTTCATGCAACATGAAAATAGTCCCATTTGTGCATTTAATAAAAAGGTCATTTAGGTCAGCTTTGCGCGATGTGCATTCAGTGCTTAAAATCTGTTGCGTCCATGTTGGAAGTTCGAGAATATGCTAGAAGCTTGAAATGCTGCACTACCCTCTCCAATGTATGTACAGCGCTCACTTTGAGAACGATGCCGTCGACACCAAGCCCAAGCAAAGCAGCCAAGCGCTACGAGCGCGAGCGAGCAAAAGAGCGCGTGATTCGAGCCTACAAGGAGGGGCGCAAGTGGCAGGATGTGGCGAAAGCTAACGACCTCAACTACAGCACTGCCCGGCGTGCGGTTCTTTCCGCGGACAAAGAGGCCAAGGCTCGTGGAGGATTGCGTGAGGCGAGCGTGAAGCTCACCGTGGATGCGATGGCCAAGCTGGAGGAATATATTGAGGAAGACTGCCGCAGAACGCTGTGCGACTTGCGCGACAAGCTGTACAGCGACACCAGTATCTCCGTGCACCCTCCACCATCCATCGAGCGCTGCAAGGGATGCTGTACACCTCCAAGCGTGTACGTATTGAGAAGGCCACTATGAACTCTACCAAGAATAAAGAGAAGCGCATGCAGTTCGTGGAGGATCTCAATAAGCACATCGATGCAGGTGATATGATCATTTTCCAAGATGAAACCAATTTTAACCTGTATCTGTCACGCAGTACAGGCTGGTCGCGTGTGGGTGAGCGTGCAGTGGTGGCTCTGCCTCCTTCCCAAGGCCGCAACCTCCATATTCAAGGCGGCGTGTCGTCTGGCACGGGAGTCGTGCTTATGAAAACGCATGAAGGATCCGTGAAAATGGAAGAGAATGCCCGCTTTTTAGCTGACTTGTTCATGGCTGCACTGCGAACGGACGAGTTCAATGAGCTGGGGCCGCAGCAGAATGTGGTCATCGTGACCGACAACGCCCCTGCGCACAGTGGGGTTGAAGATTTGACTCGGCGGATCCTAGCTGAAGACGGAGTTGTGAATCTGAACCGCCTAAAGATCCTGCGGTTGGGCCCCTACAGCCCTATGCTGAATCCCATTGAGGGATGCTGGAATTCGCTCAAGGCCGTGATGAAGAAGTACCTCGCGGATCAGAAGGAGGAGATGCTGGTTCGCGGAGACTACGACACGTTCACGGAGCACCGTCTTCAGATCATGAAGGACGCATTCGAGGCGAGCAAGGGAGTAATTACTCGTCGCTTAGTGTGGAAGTTCGAGCGCCACTGTCTGCGCCACTGCTTCGCGGCAGAGCGCGGTGAAGACATGCAGTTAGGAGCTTGAGGAGCATTTTGGAAATCGTGCAATGGTTTTGAGGGTCAGTTTGGAAAACATGCAAAACACACGGTTTTGTACCTGTGCATAAATTTTACACTTGCATGTTTTTGCAATCTTCCAACTTGCATGAAAAAAGTTGCAACTTGGCCAGTAAATGGTGTATTATTAATACATGTAGAGCATTGTACAGTCGTGCACCTCTAATTCGGCACCGGTATAACCTTATGGTTTAGGATAACCTATTCAGATTTGAACGGTTTCCAAGTCATGGAACCTTCCAAGAACATATCACTTCTGGGTTTACATATGGTCCGCCCTGCCGAATTAGAGGTGCACGACTGTATTTTATAGTAAAACCCCCTCGGTTGTCATGACGTCGGGAGCATTTCTAGTGGAGGGTATTCCTGTCATGAGTTGTAAAATTGGGCGCCTTCCAAAACCCTCACCAAAAGTCGCGAATAAAAGTTTAATCACGGGGAGCTGTTTGGTGAGACCACTTTTTGGTCTCATCAAACAATTCTAATGCGACTCTTAACTAGCAACGTGATTAAACAAGTGACTAAACTTCACTATACCCGAAGGTCGCGCTCCAGCAACCGTTTTGGGGCGCATTAAACGCTTCCGTAATTTAAAATAAATTACGGATAAAACTGACCAAACGGTTTTATATAGGTTTTGGAAGGCGCCCATTGGGACACCAATCGGACTTTTATCGTAGTTAGGCACCTCAGAACACTGGTAGATTTTGTATCTCTTAGTATGGTTGATGGGTGAGGTGAATGCAACACATCAATAGGAGCATTCACTCACCTAACACGGCGAGTAGTGCTTCGAACCACTGCCGTAGCGAAGCGTAGGCAGCCTGCACCAGTAGCGAGCGAGCATAGCGAGCGAAGCGCCGATTATCCTAAAGCACCACCACGTAGCGGCGGCGCTCAGTTAGCAGTTACTCGGTTTCGATAAGACTGTCGTTTAAAAATCGTTGTACCGTATCTCACCTGTGAGGTCACTGAACAAATGGTTAACAGTTATTTTAATAACTGTAATCTATTAAAATAGATTACATGTTAAAACCTTAAGCAACTCATTCTTAAAACTGCATATCACTTATAAAAATGATATGCACTTTCAGCTAATCCAAAGTGCCAAATATAACATGAAGAAAACGTTTTTGAAGAAAATGAGAGCTTGTTAACGGTATGAGTCCCATGAATGTGTTCGCGTAGCCATATGATACCTGCGCTAGGCTCAACTTAGCTAGTGGGCGGCAAAGTCCGAAAGTAATCTTCGTGTGAGGTACGGTAACCCACATTTATATTACTGACGGTAGGATATTCCTTACCTGAGGATTACTACCGAGGGGATCATCTGTGCGACGGTTTCTGAAGTAGAATTGAGTAACCACTGCTCACTGAAAGTCGAGCAACTCGACAGTGATAAAAGTAGCAATCTGCTGCTTGCGTACGTACAGAGTACAGTACACCTATCCTACGAGCTAGGGAGAAAATCGCTCGCTGCAAAGCAAAATGCATCGCATCGCAACTCTCTCTGCTCATTACGCAATTTGTTTGCTATCGTACAAGACACAAGCATCCAATACCCTCACCACGACTCTGACCCAAGAAATCCATGCGTCTAAGGGTTCTGCTCGCGATGGCTGCTGGTCTGGTCCTGGCCGTGGATCCTACCTCGGCGAGCACGATTTCCAAGTCGAACATGGTCCTGTCCCGAGCTGATGGGCGCGTCATGAACAAGCGATTCCTGAGGACGCATCACGTTGATGACGGCGAATACGAAGAGAGAGGCGTCAAGGAATGGCTGGCGTCGAAGAAGATATTGGCGAGTCTTGCTTTGGCGGATAATGATGGCAAGGCTCGGATCATCTCTGAAGTTCGAGATGCTGGCATCTTAGCAGCCCTCTTCAAACAAGCTGAGTCCCACCTGAACAGCGCATTTCCGACATTCAAGGACGGAATGCATGCGAACGACTTTGCTAACTTGGTAAGAGCGTCTAATCTGGACAGTGAGGCGCAAGGAATGTTGATTAGCGCTTACTCGAAGTATTGGGCCACCAACCATCTAAAACGCTGACGGCCTTCCACCAGATATCACGCCAATCAAATTTTGTCGCCTGCAGGCAACGCCAAATAGCTTGGTATGCTTTATTGGTATAGTTGCTGTGACTTAAGCTTGTGGAGACAAGACTACATGACTCATACGAAGCTCGTACTTGAGAGTACTGAAGTATTTATTTTGGATGAATAACACTTAAGTACTTCGTAAACGAACTATAATACTACAGCTACAAAACACATGTCAACTCCAACACCAATAATGCTTGTTTCAAATTTACGAACGAGCAGGTTTGGGAAATTATTGTTTGTCCGCCTGACCGAGAAGAATGGGCGCTCACTTCAAGATATCATCGAACCAACATCACAGTGATGCTGGGTCATTCTGGTAGGTCAAGCTTCCGTGAACGCTGTAATTAGAAGATATCCTAATGTCAGAACAAATTGCCTCACCGCTGCTTCTGTTATCTGTTCTGCGTTTTGTCCACGTATCCCACGGTATTCCTCCAGTACGAAGCCCCATGATACGGCAATAGATCTCGTGTCACCTAAAAAGCTCTCGCGGCATTGCGGGGTCATTCGAGGTAGCGTCGGAATCCTCCACAAGGAGTAGATGATGCCAGCGAGTGGATGAAGACGAAGCTCGGGCGAATATAATAAATATGTGCGAGCGCACGCACCACTCGCCTGCTCACTTTCAAATCCGCTTCCAACTACTCAAGTTCGCGCCCACCTCCACCTCCACCATGCAGAAGGCTTCGTTCCTCGCCGCTGTCGCTCTCGCCATCACCGGCTCGGCCATGCTCGCTGCCGGCCAAGAATCGACCAAGGCGACGCTCTTCCTGGGCTCGTCGCAGGACCTCGCGGACAGCGTCATCTGCCTCAACGGCCAGTCAACCTGCCGCAGCCTGCGCGAGCTGGAGGGGGACGCCGAAGACCTGGCCAACTATTCCATCCTCAAGCCGCTCAACGAGACGTCGGGGGACAAGGAGATGGTCTGCTTCGGACCCTGCTGCGCCCGTTGCTACCAGTACCGCAGTCGCCGTCTCGAGGAGGTTGTGGACGAGCACCGCCGCCTCGAAGTGTCGGGCAAGGGCCAAGCCCAGGCGATCGCGTGCGTCAACGAGCCCTGGGGACTGCAGTGCAACTAAACCCACTGAGCTGGGTCGGCCACGGCGCCAAAGCTCGTTGTCCGAGCCAAACCATCACTGATCCGTAAGCAGTCTGCCACGTCGTATTCGGCTAGTTAGTGAGTTGTGAACAAGCCTAAATAATGCAAACCAGAAGTTGTTTTCTCGAGGACTTGTGCCAACATTTTGCTTCAAGTTTTGGTATACTTCTAGCGTCAGACTAACAATACTTCCCTTTTTAACAGCTTACACTTGGTGTAATCTTGTACTTCGAAGTATTAATAACATCTCCAATGTAGCTTTTGAAGCCCGGCGAAAATATGCTTTTGTCATTTTTTTTTTTCAAATTGGTCTTGCCGAAGCGTGATGTTGTCGGTGCAATTGTGCTTCCCACGACGTCTTAGCACAACAGCATCCCGAACTCCCGTGGTTCTAGTACATCCAATACGATTGAGAAGAGTGCCATTCCCATTGGAACGACTCGGTTCCAGTTAGCAGCATTTTAGGTTAAGGTCAGCACAAACCAAAAGGTGTCAGCACCCGCAACTCGAATATTCGGGAAAATAATTAATTCCTGTTGTTCTACCACTACTTGGCTGTTGCTAGCTCACAGCCCCCTACTTACCTGTTAGCGAACCTGTTCGACAGTTGGTTTTTAACACGTTTTCAAGTTTGAGAACCTGTTGATGTGAAAACCTGCTGTGAGTGCTCTTTAAATACAAAGCAAACTCGTAGCGGTCATCAGGTTCGTTGCGAGTGCAAACATGCAATCACCTGGGCAAACATCTCGTACTAACGCTTGAGGGTCTTTAATCAGATGCAATCGAACATCAGACCGATAGCGTACAAGATACACCAATGCACAAAATAAAGTGAGCTACAAGCAACCGGAAGTCATGTACAGAGCTGCAGCACGTACGCAAGAACGCACCGCCGCCACGGTACTGTAACATCAGGACATCATTGCGCATCCGAACGAACCCGGATCAAGCTTGAAGGATATGGCTATTTGCAGCGCAGTACTCCCTTAACGCGTCCCTACCTTATTAGTCATGACATCGCGCACTTCAGGCTACCCCGTTTCCTCATTTTTCTTTTCTCCTTCAATCGGTAGACAAGACCACGAGATGATCGACGACAGCGCGGAAAGGAACGCCCTCATCGGGAGTCCCACGCTCTGAAAATCGAAGTTTATTTGTTTTAAGTTAGGGGCATTGCGTGGTAATAAAGGTGACTAACAGACGACAGCCGAGTAGTGCTAGCGACAGGTGGTCAGGGGCTGGAGAGGCACAACAGCCAAATAGTGCAAAAGTAACAGGTGATAAATATCACCCGAATATTCGTGGGTCGAACTCTTGCAGACTATGTTCATTATTGCCTCGCACTTACTAAAGCTCAGCATTATTTGTGAGGGTCACAACTGGTGTGAATTTCACAGCGTCAGTGCCTGGTGAAAAACAAAGTTAAGACTCGAAACTCGAACCGCTACGGGTTGTGATGCGCTGGATGTCTTGTTTTTTTTTTTTACTTTAAGTGCTCGGAACGGCTACGGCAATAACGTTTGCTGCGACTATCTCGTATGGGAACCTTTGCATCGATTATTTCCTTGCTCCTTTACTTATTGGTATGCTCAAATACTTATGAAGTTATGTCGATATCCCAGCACGTTCCGAGCTCACATCGCTTCATCGGGTTGCCGCGAGGGTAGTGGATTCCGCCCACCACTTCGTACTTACTCCCAACTGCAGCGGCAGCTGCCTTCGAGCCGACATCGTTCGTACCGCGAAGACAGCTCACCGGCGGTCGCGTCGATGAGGGTGAAGCTCACAACGGTGAGGCCAAAGACGAGGTAGAGCAAAGAGCGCATGTTCCATTCGTAGAGCTGGTAGGCTTGTGCTACCCGATGGAGTTTAAGAAGTGGTTAAGACGTATATCAGCGCGTTATGGCAACCAGCAATGTGTCCAAACATTTAGGATGGGGCTTCCGTCGAACGTGACGCCACCACCTGCAAACGAACCGCGATGAGCGTTTTAATTTGTGCGAGAATTTACGACGATTCTTAGGTTATATCTCTTAAACGGCCGAAGCTTCCTGGTGGCGATGGATTTGCTTTGTGTTCCACAACTGCAGCTCGAAGCCTTTCCGGGTATTGACCAGCAGAAGAAGAAGAGAAGTGTCATCCAAAGTATTACGGTGATACCCCAACTTAGCCAAGCCCTCTCCTGTGTTGTTTCACTTTTTCCTGACCTGTCGAGAGCCTTTGGAGAAGCCTTTCTTGAGCGAAATCATCCACAATGTGATGGTACTTTTGTCACGGTCTGTCACCCCTCGGACGAGACGCGGGGGAGACGATCTCCCCCCACGAGACGGGAGACGTAAAACCTCGAGAGACCCGTAACTCCCGGGGAGACGCACTTAATAGATACGATAGTGTACTGCGTCTCCCGTTTCGAGAGAACCATTGATCCATAATCTATCCTATAGAAGAGAACGAGCGTTTTAGCGTATTCTGTAGGGATTTCGAGCATTTTGCAGCCAGGTTTGTCGAAAGGCGCACTTTGCCTCAGATTTAAGGCATTGCTTTGCAGAAGGAGCCGGCGAGACTCTGACCAGCGCCTAAAGTAGGCAGCATCCTAAAAGGAGACGACGAGGAGAGACGGAGGTTTCGTCTCCTTCTCCAAACGCTTTTGAAGGGGGAGACGGTAATACCGGGAATACCGACTCCTCCTGGAAGGGGAGACGGTATATCGATAAAACCGTCTCCCCGCCCAAAGTCTCGTCCGAGGGGTCAGTGCTGGTAAAAACAGTTCGTTCATGAACGTTTAAAACGTTCGTGGTGTTTTTAATGTTTTTATTGAAACGTCTAAAACGTTTTTACGAAGACCCACGCGTAAAAAGCCGTAAGAAGTCTGACTTGATTTTGCTATGCATCAACAGTCTATTAATCGGCGTACTGCTGTAATATGATAAAGTCGTCGTGAGAAGAGAAAATCTTCCCACGACGACTTTTTTTTTGTTGCTGCAGAGGCCGCGGATGGCTACATGCAGAGTGGCTTCGTCGTGGGCGTCGGCAGCGACTCCAGGTCGTGTACGTGGCTGAGCGCCTTGGCGAGCTTGTCAAGGAGCAGGACAAACGTCACGTGCATCCCCACTAAGCTTCACCCAGCACAAGTTCCCGCTCATCAATCTAGACAAGAGCCCCGTCGTGGACCCGCAGGACACGCATTATCATCATTTGGAGAGACCGTGATCATCGCACTGTTAACGACCTGCGCCGCCTTGTCCTCATCAGCGAGGCGTCTCGTGCACGCTTAGGACTACATCAGCAAGACGCGGAGCTCACCAAGCAGGCTGATCTATTGCGCCACCCGCTCCCGCTCATCGACCCGACTATTTTGACGAAGAATATGCTGCCATCGACATCTAGACGCTACAGCAAACTCAAGAGCTCCGGCCTGCCCTACTTCAACCGCAAGTTACCCACGAAGGGAATTTGATTCGAGACATTGCACCATAAAAGATTGAGGCGAAGCCGATTGAGGTGAGACCATAGCTTTTGTGCGTTATGAAGCGAGGTTGGTAGTAATCTTGTGTTTGTGGCTGGATGCAGAAGGCTTCTGCGCGGCTGGACGACACAATGTGAAATACGAGCGGCATGTTTGCGTGGCGCGTTGTGAGCAAGTGAACCAAGACAGATGAGCAAGGAGCGTTCCTTTCCACTGGTGCAACTTTCGCGAAGGGCGACACGCTCAAGGACCCGGAGGATCATGCATCACTTGCGAGCTGTGAAACGGTTTTGGTTCGGCTTCAGCTTAGAATTGCTCTTCGAAGCAGCGATCACCTGCTGCAGCACGTGCAAACGATCGACATCTCTCCGTTGTGGCGTGGTAGGTGCTGCCTGCAAACTGTGCTGCGGACAGCAAGGGCGCCCATAATACCCCGCCAAGCTTGCGATCATCGTACCTCAACAGTGAAGATAAAGAGAAGGATAGTAGTAGTAACGTGTACAATGTGCATGTCGTATATATTATCTTCACAACTAATCGCCATGAGCGAGTTGCTGCTAATCGACGTTTCAAACGCACTATGCTAGTCAACGCGTGGTGCCTCGATGAATCAGACAAAAGGCTCGCCACTTGGCGCGTTGCCGGTCTAGGTACTCCAACAGCAGCGGCGTAATTTTGTAAGCACTTGAAGCTGGATACGCTTAGACGTTGGCTCCGCGCTACACACTGCTCGGTAGGGTGAACAACTCTACCAGTGATGTCTTCGTTCCTCTCAGACCTGGAGGTGTCCTCGGCTCTTGTGGAAAGGTGGTGTCGTTAAAGGCAGGAATAGGCCGGCTACGAAGATGTTCATCGCTCGTCATTATGTCGTCTGCGGCGTCTTCCATCGTGACATCCGAATCGTTACCAGCACTTGCAGGGTGAGACTGAGGATCCGGCACTTGAGCAAAAATCGCGACCCAATTGGAAAGGAGGTCATGTGCTCTTGTACTTGGTGTAATTGCCGGTTGATTGTCTCGTTGGTTGTTGTCTTGATCAGAAGATGGCTCGACTTGCGGCTCCTCAACAACACTCTCTGACTCGGGAACTGCTGCTGAGCGGTTATCAAACTCCGTTCCAAAACTTGAAAAATCCAACAGCCGACGGTAGATTGATGTGCTACCTCGAATGCGAGGAGGAAGCCCAGCACGCGAACCTGAATTGCTGGAAGCGTCTGGCACGTTTATCGAAGTTGGGTGGAGACGATTAGGAGTACGAGGCTCACGGCTTGAGATCACATCTGGACGACTGAAAGCTCCAATCACTGGGTTTTGAGACGTGCATGGATCTACTGTCGTCGGCGTTGGAGATGAACGACCTGATGCGTGAGTCGTACGACCCGTTGCTGTTCGAGTCGACGCCGATGTATTTGCCCAGTTATCACCTCGAAACCCGCGCTCCACCGGTCGAATAATACGGCCCGTGTACTTGTTGCCCTCGCTGTCCTCTACGACTTCATCATCATCATCATCAATTGGCCATTTTGCTGATACGCATGCACCCGCTTCTTGGCGATCGCGTTCCCGAATAGCTTGACTAGTAATCGCAATCTTGTTGGTTTTGGCAGCTTTCAGGCAGTTTCGCGTCGGTGTGTGGATCCGCCCAAGTACACTGAAATATCGTTCGCAAGTTGCCGTATTAGTGGCAATTGACAGTACCGCGAGAGCAAGACCAGGTAGATTAGGACCAGGTGACTTGTGTTTGGCATGGTTCCAGAACCTGGCACACGACGGGAACTCACGCCAATCCAGTGAGTCACGGGGACCAACATATAGTGCATCGTTGCACCACAAGTCCACTTGGTCACGTAGCATTCCAGGATCACGGCCAAAGAAGCGCTTAAAGTACGACACAGCAAAGGTGCATACTGAACCGATAGAAGAAATGCCGGTTTTAGGGAGAGCCCTCGCCACGTCACGGTAACGAGGATGCAAGACCAGCGCCAGGATAAACAGTGGCTGTTCACAGTCTGCCCAGCGCGCTTCCACGAGCGGTATCAATTCCTGAGCGTGCGGACTAGCGATAAATCCATCGAGAATATCACAAAAACACAATACAACATCGGCCAGAGTATTTTCATCGCGCTGCAAGATGAATGATGTCCTACAAAGTGGCCGAATCGTACGTTCCGCATCTTCCAAAGTATCCCAAAACGTTCCATCGTTAAATACGAGTGCCTCGCTAGGCAACTCGTCGTCTTCTTCGTATCGGATGGCAAACTGCTTCAGGGCGGTCTTGACGCGAAGAAGAGAGGCGAAGCAAGCTTGCATCGAGTTCCATCTCGTATAACACAGCGAAAGAAATGCGAGCGCCTTGGGAAGCTCGTAAGTTGCCTCAACGACTTCATTAGCTCGTTTAACCCTTTTGCGATGGTTCTGTGTAAAACATGGCTAACTAGCATGTTTTACAAAATCGACCCAATCAGAGTTTAGAATGATAATTTTAGCCAGTAAGGGTCGGGGCGGTAACCGTACTAAAACATGGCTAAGTAGCATGTTTTATATTAGGTACGAATAAAATCCAGTCTTATGTCCGATTTTGGTTTGCGGGTCTCGGCGTAAAACCATGCATCTAGTCATGTTTTACGGTTTTGTATCGGGAGGCTTCCATACAAATTCCAAGTATAAAAATCATCGCAAAAGGGTTAAGCCACTTGGACGACGATGCATTCAGTGCATTAACGGCCGCACTTGCTTGCTTGGTGACGGTGTGGAAATTTGTGCGGAGTAGCATCGCCTTAACCAGGTTGTTTATGTCATGAGCGAAGCACTTCCCGAAGTGGATGCGCGGCCAGCGTACAGCCAAGATTCGGCGAGCACGCTCGCACTGGCCGGCGTTATCGGTGATCACGGACCCGACATTCCAGCCTTGCGCCAACGCAGAGGCAATGCGCGTCTCCATTTGCAGCGCGAGAGCAACGCCATGATGCGCGGAGCCAACCTGGTGCAATCCCTCCACGAGAACAACTCCAAAAAGAGTGAGGTGAACAGCCAGTAAGTGCGTCTTGGCGATGTTTTGCCATACATCACTCAACAAGTTCACGCGCCCTCCAGTCCCATTCTGCTTCATTTGAAGCTCCAAACACTTATTCTCCAGATATTCAGCGGCGTACTCGTTCAAAATGCGGCCACCCATTACGCGACGCGATGGTAGATACATCAAGCATACCGCATCCAGAAAGCAAAACAAGCGTTTAGTCGCGGGGTGCTCCACAAAAGAATCTGGCAATGCCAATGCCACTTGGAATTCCAAGAGAAACCGTTCAAATTTGCGTCGCTGTGTTGTAGAATATGTGCGTCTGTACACACCAGTTGGGTCGATCTCCGCAAAAGTTGCGGCGGACGGAGTCGCAAAAGCTGCTGTAGGCTGAGCCACGAAAGCTGCTGTAGGCGGAGCCACAAAAGCTGGTGCAGACGGAGGCGCTTGAGTGTGTAGGTTTTTGAACACTCGACTTGGGTGACTTGGTTGAGGAGTCTGATACGATGGCGACCCAAATGGTTTCTCCAAAGTTGGAGTCGGCGGAATTGGCGCGCGTTCGATATCGTGAATGTTGTGATGGTTCCGGAGGTGCCTGTCGAAATTCTCCTGTCTTCCCACTATCAAGTGTGGTCCATCCGGTGAGAACGGATTGGCGATCTGCGGGTTCTGGAGCTTGCGACGTGCTGCTCGGTTACATCGGTCCCGATAGCAGCGCTTGCATTGGGCGTAGTAGTGGGCCTTATTTGCTTTCCGGTTTATTTTCACAAAATGGGCGCGGGCAACACAACCCGGACGACCCATTACTTCTCTCTTCTACGCGTTGCACATTTGAAAACCGATCTTAGTATACACTGAGCAATAACCCTTGCAGCCATATCCCTTACCTTGAGAGGAGCTTGTTCTTAAAGGTGGTTCTGGAAGGTCTTGCGGTCTTTGAGGTCGAATGGCGAGTGAGGTGATCCTTCGCCAGAGTGAGCGAAAGATTTTCGAAGGATCCTACTTTCGCGGAAGTGAGTCCTAGACTAGGACCGCACTTATGCGCCCATTCGCGCGGATCAGTTTGGCTCCATACGTAGACCAAGGAGCTCTTTGGCGCTTGCTCTTTGGCGTCACTATGCCAACAAAAGGAGGCTTTAAGGCCTCCAAATGCTCTACGCCAACAGGCCTGTATTTGAGATTCTAATGTAGTGCGGTTCACCTGGGATTGGTACCTCGTACCTCTGAACGAACGTTTGTTGGCGGACAAAAAACGTTTCAAACGTTCGATGAGGTGTTTATACATGTTTTTTCCAAAGAACGTTTATTGTGTGCATTGCCAGCACTGGAGGGGTGCGGTCTGTCTTGAACCGTTATTTTGGGCGACTGTCGTCAGTTTTGAACGCAAGAACTCTGTTTTCCTAGTTCTTGTCGAGGTCATCACATGTAAAACGTAGTCAGTCCCTGTCGGCACCATAGTCGATTACCTGCGGGTAATCTTGTCGACCTCGGTCGTACTCGCGTACATCAAGCTCAGTGCTCGTCAGTTGGTGACAGCTTCCATGTCGGAACGAGAAAGGTAATAATCTTTCGAATTTTTGTTGTTGCCAAAACACCATCAGCAGCACTAACCGCTCGGTAATCACGATGGAACTTTTTTGATGCTCAAAGTACTGGTGGCAGCCTTGATTTTTTGGGTTAAACGCTACGAGACTGCTACAAACAATTAGCATTGCTACCATCTCGCACAGGCACTTGGCGCTCCGCATCGAGATTCCAGGGGCGCTCTCCTCACTTCTTGTTGGCATTGTCGAAGATGTCGACATACCAGCACGTGCCGAACTCGCAGATCCTCTTCTGGTGGCCGTGGTGGTAGTCGACTTTCTCCTCAAGTCCAGCCTTGCTCCCATCAACAGAAGCAGTCGACCCAGAGCCGTCGGTCCCACTCAGTTGGCGCGTCTCGGAGCCGACATCGTTGATGCCACGAAGACTTTCGGCAGCGGCCGAGTCGAAGGAGATGAAGGCAACCACAATGAGGGCGAAGACGAATGACGAGCGCATGTTGAAGGCGGACTTGTGCTTTCCGATGGAAATTGCAAACTGGCAAGAGGTTCGCTGTCGATGAGATGGCTCAAGGGATTGTCGTCCACCCGAAGCATGCACAAGCCTGCAAATTCTAGGTGATTGCTTCGGTACAAGTGTCACCTCAAATAAGCGAACCGAGAGCTCCCCGTTCGAGAATTTGAAGATGGGGAATACTTGGACGAAAGTTGATTCGTCTTCTTGGCGTGATCCGTGTTGCCCGTAATCGTAGCCTCTAGCTGAGCACACACCAGACCCCTTTGACTGAATAAACACACGCATGTAGTTTTTGATTTATCGTTTTGTGCATCTGCCCTACTGCTAGTAGCACTTATCTACTGTACCTACAGTACCTACCAGGACGGAGTGGCCGCCGCCTCGCCGCCGCAGCTCTCTCCGCAGCCGACACCGCCCGACGAAATGGGCTTGGGGGCCTTGCCACGCATCGCGGCGCGGAAGAGGTCCGCCTTGTGCTGCTTGAAGAGCGTCTTGAGGCCGCCGCCGTTGAGGAAGGCCTCCTCGAGCTGCGTGAGCGAGAAGGCCACCTGGTGGTCCTTGACGCTCACCACGCGGTTGCGCAGGTCGACGGTCACCTCCTCGCCCTCGGCCGCCAGCTCGTGGAACTTCTCGTCCGTCACGACGATGCCCAGCAGCGCGTTGTTGGGCTGGTTGCGGGCGTAGATGTAGGCGAACGACTTGGCGATGACGGCCTGCACGCCGACGGCCTTGAGGCAGATGGCGGCCTCCTCGCGCGACGAGCCGCTGCCGAAGGCCGTGCCGGCCACGATGATGTTGAAGCCGTCCTTGACCTTCTGCGGGAACTCGGGGCGCACGTAGGCGAACGACTTGGCGGCCAGCACGTCCAGCTCCGTCTCGCAGTCCTCGGGCCACAGGGGCGACGACTTGTTGAGGCCCATGAACTGGGCCGGGATCACGGCGTCCGTGTCGATGTTGTCGCCAAAGACCTGCACCTTGCCGCTGAACTTGGGCGGCAGCGCGGCCTCGAGCTCCGCGACGGCGGCCTGCTCCTTGGCCTGCTGGACGCTCTCGTCGTCGTCGCCCGAAGCGAGCACGGGCTGCGGCTCCGTGACCTTGTACGACTTGGTCGATTTGACCGGTGACGGGGTCGACGCGTCGGGCTCGATCCAGTTGCGGTAGTTGTCGAAGTCGTCCTTGTTGATCTTGTCCAGGTACGGCAGCGGGTCCACCACCTCCATGTCGAAGCTCGAGGCGGCCACAACCGCGGCCGAACTGAGGTTACCGATGGAGCCCTTGCCCATGCGGTTGCGGAAGTTGCGGTTCTGGCTTGAGAGCCACACCTCGCCCTCGCCAGCGACATCGGCACCAATACCCACGCAGAAACTGCAGCTGGGGACGCCGACCGTGAAGCCGGCCTCCTCGTAGATGCGGATGAGACCGAGCTCCTTGAGGCGGTCGATAATCTCCAGACTGCCGGGGTCACGCGACGCTGGCCGTTGGCCGACGGGCGCTTGCCCTCGAGCATGGCCTGCTGCAGAACCATGGCGCCGAGGATCAGATCCTCCTGCGTCGTGGTGCAGGCGCCGATGAAGCAGCCGTCCAGCTTCATGCCGAGCTTCTCCTGCACGCTGACGCAGTTGTCCGGGGACGGGTACAGCGCGATCAGCGGCTTGACGTCCGCCAGGTTGATGACGTGGTGGGCCGCGTAGCTGCAGCCATCGTCGGGCTCGAAGAAGAGCGCCTCGTCGAAGTGCGACTCGCGCGCCTCGAGCACGCGCTGCGTGATGGCGTCGGCCTGGAACACGCCGGCGATGCCGCCGAACTCGGTGCTCATGTTGGCCACGGCGAAGCGCGCGTCGTCGGAGAGGTACTTAAGGCCCGAGCCGCCGTAGTACACGGCGCGCTCGAAGGCCACCGTGTTGCGCTTGAGCTCGCCCAGGATGTGGAGGATGACGTCCTTGCCGCCGATGCCGAAGCGCGGGGCGCCCACGAACTCGATGAAGCAGACCTCGGGCACCTTGAACCACGTCTGGCCCGTGACCAGCGGCATGACGA
The DNA here is from genome assembly GCA_024211575.1 of Phytophthora melonis. NCBI lineage: Eukaryota > Oomycota > Peronosporomycetes > Peronosporales > Peronosporaceae > Phytophthora > Phytophthora melonis. Next base: position 338,202 of record JAMXKT010000034.1, read on the forward strand.
CGTCACCGGCGCCCAGGCCGGCGGCGAAAGCGCCCATGCCGCCGGCACTGCACGTGTGGCTGTCGGCGCCGATGACGATCTGGCCGGGCTGCGCGCGCTTGCGGGCGAACTCGGTGTGCATGATGGTGGTGTTGGCCGGCTGGAAGTCTGTGAGGCCGTGGGTCTTGGCGAAGTTGGTGGACATCTCGATGAGCGCCTTCTGCTTGGGCAGGTGGTTCACGCGCGGGTCCACGGTGTGGTCCAGCGCCAGCCAGAAGCGGTCGGGTCGGTGCAGCGGCGGCCGCCCGATGGCCGCGTGCATGGTGTCCATGGCCTGGAAGGTCAGCTCGCTGGCGATGGTCCAGTCCGCCTTGACGCACAGCACGTCGCCCACGCGCACGTGCGGCTGCGAGAGGCCCACGGCGTGGTGGCACAGGATCTTCTCGATCACGTTCATGGGGGCGTGGCGGCCATGGCGACGGCGTTCTTGGATGATGCAGTGCGAGTCCGGTGGTGCAACGCGAAATGAAGGAGGCTCAACGTGTGTGGGCTCAACAAGGGGATATCAGATTTGACAGGGTGTTTGCGCATTCCAAAATGTAGCCATATGTGTGACGGCGTGTTCAACTCGACAGCTGTGAGACGCAATTCTTGTGGACGCAGCAGCACCAGCGGCCGAGCAGACTGGCGGTCCGTGTGGCGGAGGCTATGGCATTTGTTATCTGCATCAAAACGTGCTGATTGCCATTGCTGCAGTAGTATCGGATGTTGCAGGCAAAGAGGGCAACACGGATACTTACCGCAAACGGTCGAGCACTACAGTACGTGGCAAGTCCCGGAGCGTTGATATTGCTTTGATTACTCTGGGTATCTTGCTGCTCTGTGCAATTGCTTCAGGAGCGGTTTTATTACGGCGCGGTGTCGGCGGCGTAGGCGAGTCCGAGCTCGAGGCGGACCTTGTCCATGATCTTCATGATGCCGAGCGATTCAGCGTGCGAGTACTCGCTCCTCTCGATGCGGTTGCTCTGGATAGCCTCCGTGACGGCCTGCGCCTCGTAGAGGAAGCCCGAGTGGTGATCGGTTGGCGTCGGCCACGGGAAGCGCGACGTCGTCTCCGTCTCCTTCCCGTTCTCGTCGTACGTGACGACTGAGATCTCCATCGTCGCGTGGGCTGGCGGGTGGATGAAGATCCGTCCTTTGGCCCCCGTGATGGTCACGGTCTCACTGATCCGCGCCAGGGTCGAGTACTCCACTGTGGCGAAGCGCTGGCCGCTGTACTCGAGCGCGATCGAGCTGTACACGTCCACGCCCTCGTCACTGAGCTTCCCAGCGGTCGTCACCTTCTCAGGCTCAAACCCGAACACCATCGTGGCAGACGCCAGCACGTAGACGCCGATGTCCAACAACCCGCCGCCGCCCTGCTCCTTCTTCCAGATGCGGTCGTTGTCCGCTTTGAACGGGACGCCGAAGGTTGAGTGAACGTGGTGGACGTCTCCGATCGCGCCGTCGTCGAGCAGTTGACGCACAAAGCGGATTGCGGGGAAGAAGCGCGCCCACATGCCCTCCATGAAGAAGAGCTGCTTCTGCTGCGCCAGCGTGATGACGGCTTCCGCCTCTTTTGCGTTCATGGCCATGGGCTTCTCTACCAGAACATGTTTGCCATGGTTTAGGGCCAGCGTTGCGTGCTCGCAGTGCCACGGGTGCAGAGTGCCGATGTACACGACGTCAACCTCCGGGTCGGAGCAAAGAGCCTCGTACGAGTCATACGCACGAGCGATACCTGATCGAAGCAGATAATAAGCCACTTCAGCACCAAGTTGTTCCATTGCTACGACCGACATTATGTCATAATGTATGGTACGCACCGTGGGTGCTGGCGAATTGCTGCGCGCTTTCCAGCGACCTGGCCGCGCAGGCCTGGAACGTCACGTTTTCCAACGGATTAATTGCGCCGGCGAAGGCGTGCGAGATCCGGCCGCAGCCAAGGAAGCCCCATCGAATCGGAAACGTGTCAGCCATGCTTGCCAACGGACCGTGAAAATGCAATTGTGGCAGCGCTGGGGGACTGGCACTGGCTGCTGTGCCGCAATGTACTGTATGATTTGTGGTTGAAGAGGAGGTGATCTATGTACAGTACAGCTGAATCACGCTGACAAATCCCCCACCTTTTCATTTGGCTTGCAGTCACCGCGTGCTCTTCACGTAAGCCCGAGGTACTACAGACCATACTCACAGCACAATGATGACCAAGAAGTTGCTTATGGAGGAGATCGAAACTTGTCCCCTACATTCCGGTACACCGGGACCCTTATCGCATCAATCTCATTGCTACCTGCACTGTTGAGGTCCAACTTCAAGACCGATGTCGTTGCTGCTTACGAGGGTGTCCGAAGAAAAATTCGTTGTCAAGTCTCAACTTGGGCTGCTTCGTGACGCTCTTGCCTCCCTTTGTAGTAAGGCCATTTGAGGCAAAAAGCTAGAATCAGCTGAATGTTTCGCTGTTTAACGTCGATTCACTCTCGCTTTTTGTGGGGCCTGGTAGGCTACCTTCTTACAACCTGTGAGCGATCACGTTGGAGTGGTGGTTGTCCCTTTGGCCGTTTTCTTCGTCTTCTTGCCCTTACAGACAATCCCCTCGCTAGTCATGGCGTCGGGAACCCACTTTTTATTCCTAGATGAGGGTATTCCTGTCGTAGGGTGTACCATGGGGTGGTACACTGGACTGTACCACATATATGGTACGTATTGGTGCAGTCTTTTGGTTACATAGACCTAACCCCAACACCCGCCAAATCAAGGACAAAAACAAGGACCAAAAGTTAGAAGCGTACGCTGGCGTTGTTTTTGAAAGCTAAGCCATCTTTTTGACATGGATAGAAAGCCTTTGATTCGCTCTTTAAATACTGTGCTATGCATAGTGTCCACCACCGTCCATAATGGCAAGAGCTACAATTGAAAATTGTCATTAATAACATATCACGTTTCGTTTTTGTCCTGGATTGTAGGACAAATTCCTCAAAATGACTTGAGTTCAGTATGAGACTTCAGCCGTTACATCCGCTCGAACAGTTGTTGTCTTTGTCATACATGACACCCTCGTACTTACCTGGATCTTATTTCCTTCCATACAACCCCCAAGTCACTTTTGGTCCTTTTTGCTGGTTCTAGGACAAAACCCTACTAAATACGGCGTACTTAAGTGAGTTTTGGTCCTAGATTCTGGACAAAAAGTGTTGGGGCTAAAGGCTGCTCAAATCGATGAGCGGACATGAATGGAATTCGTGCAGATAACGATATATACCTCGGTAACACCGAAAGGATAAAAACATACTTAATATAATACCGTAAGACATGTGGGGCATGATGTAGGTAATGATACTAATGTGCAAAATAAGTTGCCACGATAGTATTGAGCCGCATCACTATGTTGGCAAGCACCCAAGCTCCATTCTATTCAAAGGAACGGTACTAGCAGGTCTGCAAGCCAGCTCCGAGTGCTGATGCAAGCATTAATATGAAATGCGGCACGAAAAACTGGACAATAGGAGCTGGTATCCTGGTTAGACTACTGCAGACGTCCTGTACAGAATGGACTTTTCCCATAGTTAAGCACCCCAACACAATCATAATCCGTGATTTTCTATTCCTTATGACGATTGAGGGGTGAGGGGAATATTTACTTGGCTTTGTATGGGACGGTCATTCAGAAATCGTTGGGACCCACCTTTATATTACTGATGAGCGGGTATTCCTATCCTAGGGATTACTACCGAGGGGATCGTCTGTAGATTATTAATCGGGGAGGAGGGTGCCAGAATATACAGCTTTTTAGGCCAAAACATACAGAGTTCGAGTTGTAGCATACAGTACATGTACCAGGTGGGCCATACTTTTTTTGTAAAACGATGAAAGACCTTTTCTGAGTGCAATTCATTCGGCCGAATGGTATATTCCGACCCTGTCAAGTACAGTGCGCCCCCCCCCCCGTTTTTGCGGAGGGCGGGCCATACAAACTCCTTTTAGACTTATACTGAGATAGCAAGTGTACCGTTAGGTATGATGCTGGCGCAGTTCTTGCACTAATATATATTGCATGATGAAAGTGCTTTTTCTACCGTATCTTGGGCAAACTATCTATAGATGTACAACTTCTCCTGCAACCACCCACAACATATCTAGCATTCTCTGCTAAGCCGGCGGGAAGAGCACAACATGCAGCCATGGCGTCAGCACTCCGCCCAAAGCTCAAAGGAGAACTATAAGGACTTTCGTAGCGAGTTGATGTGCTGTGTTTGCTGTGTTTCTTAAGCACAATTTCGATACCTGTCGTTTGTGTGGCGGTCAGCATACGATGACAGAGCGCCGCCTGGATTGTACAAGCAAAACGTGCAAACGTATCGGGAAGTGCCAGGCTATCTGGAAAGTATCAGCTCAAGACGCATGGACTATATGGGTGAATAAGCATGGGCACAGATGTGGTGTTCTGCCTTGTGACTCCACTCACCCGGCGCGTATTACGACAGCCATGAAGTTGTTCTTCGCCCAGCAAGACGAGATTTGGTATTCCACCGCGCCTCATTCTGGTGAATTGGAAGAGACAACAAACGACGATCTCAGGAACGAGCCGTGCACCACCGAGTGTATAACAGTTCGCAACGCGCTCAAACGCATTCGACGTGATCAAGGCAGTAAAAACACGAGGGGAGCAGTTCAACAACTAGTACGACTTCGCTGCTATCATAGTAGAATGGATGTTGTCGCGAGCTGCCCTGGAAGGGACGGCTGTCGCTGCGAGAACGAAGTAGCACGGTACGGACAGGTAGGAGCGGTAGAAATACAACAGAGTCAAATGCAAAGATTCAACTTGTTGTTTCCACGGCAAATTCACGACTGGCCTACTTACCCGATACGGAGCACTTCGCTCCGCTCTCTCTCTCTTCTGCTTCTCTTCTACTGGAACGTCGTCACTCTGCCGCTCTTGCACCCACCGTCGCTTCTCAGTCACCCCCTCGCGCTTGGCTCGCGTCGGGGCTCACGCCCCGAGCCACGCCGCGTCCGTGACCTCCGTCCTCTGCCTTCACGTCACCGCCCACTCGCGGAACATGTCACCGCTTCCACCGCGACTCTTCACTCTCGCAACTGACCCGCCGCCAGTTAATACTCGCCAAAGTCCGATGCCTGCTCGGCCAGCTCATCCTCGTCCAGCTGTTCTTCTAGCAGCAACTCCCGAGTCGATAGGCGGACAGCAGGAGGACGGTCGCGGCCGTACCCGAGACGGTGGTCACCGTCCCCACTCGGGACATCCTCCCCGACTGAAACTCGACGTCCTCGTCGAGCAGCCAATTCCTCCTTGCTCGTCCTCATCTTGGATCGAAGAGCTCGCTGCTCAGCACGCAGCCCACTCAGAGTCCGCACGGGCTTCCTATCGCCGACACAGCCGTCAGCCCGCCAAAACGCCTCACTTAGGCGCTCGGCCTGCTGTAGCTCTTCGACTTCCTGGAGCCAGTCCGCATATCTGTCCTTCGCCATTTTCGTCGGCGACCGTCCTCCAGACGCCTCCTCGTAGCCCTTCAAGAGGTGGCTAGCGACTCCAATTGCCACCACCACACAGCTCCACTGCATCACAATCGCATCGGGACTCAATCCCCCTTCGGAGGTCAACCCACCGTCAGCTAGTATGTAGTTCATAGTCAGGAGTAGCACTCCAACGCCCACAGCTCCTTGACACAGCTTCTCGAAGAAGTCATAGACGTAGTCGACGGTGTAGAACATCGCGTATGTCAGCAGCGACAAAAACGCCCAAAGTCCTCGACCCACGCAGCTCGCACGATCGACCGTACGCCGACACTCGGCCCTCGAGCCTTGCCAGTACTTCACGGTAGACTTGCAGGCCAATTCGAGCACGCCAGGCAAGAACACGCACCACAGTGCGTGGTACGCCTCCAACCACTTGTACATCAGTCGGCCTAAGCTATCCTTGTGCTCGCCACGAGCCTTGAGCACCACCATAGGCGTAGCCCAAATGGCTTCGAAAGCCTTCCACCGACGCTCAGCAGCCGGCCTCCCTCGCACAGACGAACCGTTCACAAACCGGCGGTACCTCCGCACGCACACTTGCAGTAGCGACAGCCACTTGACCGTGAAGCCGAGCACGGCTCCGATCAATCGACCAGCAATACGCCACAGCGGTCTCGTGATCACGCCCCCACCGCACCAGTCAGTACCAGCAACACGGCCGGCCAGTGGTTGCGCAGCAGCCACCACACGAGTTTCCACAGGAACAGTGAGTTCCACAAGCACCACTCCGCGACTTCAGTCACTGTCTCCAAGTCCAACATGGCGTCAAACGCGAAATGCCCTCGGCTTCACGCTCCGGCAGCTCCCGCCGCCCACTTCCCGCATCGTACGTATCAATCTGTTGCCAACCAACCCACCGTTACTCCTCGTCAACCCACTTGGCCCATCCGTCGACCGTCTCACGCCGACTGTACCCTTCTCCTTTCAAGGAAAGTGACTCCGACAACGGACGAGTCACGGCACATCAGCAGTAGCAACGGCAACTTGCCGCCTCGCCCTCATTCCAGCTTTCGCCGAAAAGAGGTCAAAACCCCCGCAAGCCCCCGCAGCCACTCCTCCGTCCACATGGCCAAGTCTCGCGACGTCAACAAGGAGGCCGTCATGCGCCGGCTCCGCGCGCGCCTCGATCGCCGGTCCCGGGGTGCGGACGCTGAAGCCGACGCTCAGCCCCGTGCCCAGGTCGACTTCTACGTCCGCCTGCGCGCTGCGCTCTTCGCCAACAGCGGCTCGACGAACGTGGACGCCGTTGCCGTAGCGGTCCTCGCGGACGACGCGCTTCTCCCCGTCGAGCTGCCCGAGACGGTGACCCTGCTGCCTCTGCCCAACTCGTTGCACGTCGTTGCCGCGCCGCCGCATGACCTGTTCACCGTGCCCCCGCCGCCGGCACGCTCGTCCAGCAAGCGCCCGACCACTCGCAGCGCCTCCAAGCCCCCTCCGTCCAAGAAGCAACGCAAAGCCAAGGCGGCGGTGCAAGGCGACGACGACTCAGACGAAGAGGACGCCGACAACGACGACGACGGCACGGAGACGTACGAGTTTCCGTTACCCGCTACGTGCCCGGCCGCCATCCGTCGCGATATCAACAAGATCATCAGGTTGGCAGACGCTCAAGGCAAGACTCTCCCCGCATGGCGTATCCGTGGGTTGGTCAGCGTGCCTGGTACGACTCGCAGGAGCACCCCGAGTTGCACGTAGCGCACTGGCGCTTCTGGATGCACTGGCGCGACGTCTTCTTCGCCTGCGCGCTGTACGCGCCCTCCGACGAGTGCACCGCCCGCCGCAAAGAAGTCGAACGCCGGCCAAGCTCGGCTCGTCTTCGTCAGCCTCAACATCATCGACCTCGGCTTCTACGGCTTCCTCGACATCTTCAAGAACACGACCCACGACAACCTCATGTGGCTCGGCGGCAAGGCAGCAAGGCGGTCGACCGCAGCGAAGGCGAAGGGCTCCGCCTCGACCGTGGCGACGGACCTCGGTACGCTGCTCCGCAACGAGCGAGGCCGCTACGACGCCATCATCGCCCGTGCCCTCGATCCGTACCGTGTGGACGAGGACGGCTACCAGTCCATCTCCGACCTCCTCGAGCAGACCGACGCGCTGAACCCGACCAAGGCCGCGCACCTGCGACTCAGCGATGAGGCCCTCGCCCGTGTCGTCCTCGACGTGACCAGCGCCCCCCCGCCCAACCTGTCGTGGGTCGGCAACAAGAGCGCCGGCACGTGGAAGATCCTGCTCGGCGACGCCCGCATCCGTGCTCTCGCCAAGAAGCTCGCGCCGCTCGTCAAGAAGGGCAAGCAACCGTTCCCGGCCCAGAAGCCGTACAACGAGGACAAGGAGCAGCGCGACGACTACTCCGACTTCGAAGATGATGAAGACATGTTCACTGTGCTGCCCCCGACGCCGCACCTGGACGGGGAAGACGACGGCGAGCCTGAGGAGCTTGACGAGAAGCTGCCCGAAGCCGAGGCCGACCACGACCAGGAGGAGGACCTCGAGCCGGAGCAGGACGACCCCGAGGCTGATGAAGATCGCAGCTCCGGCGCCAACACCGAGCCCACGGACGACGACCCGAAGGGCAGCGCCGGTGGCGAGGGCGACGACGCCCCTCCCAAGAAGAAGAGTGCTTCGGCGACCGCTTCCAAGTCCAAGTAAGCTTCAGCCGTTTTCTTAGGGACGCTTTACTTATCCATTCGTTTTTTCTTTCTCCAATACTGCTAGCGCCCCTCCATTAATCAATTCAAATTCAAATCCAACCACATAACTCCATTTCCACCGTTCCGTGCTCGAGTTCCTAACGACCGTATCACCACCACCGACGACCGTCCTTCGGACCACGAACAACACCCCACATTGACACTGCTACGCCATGAGCAGGGCTTCGTCCTCCACTTCCTCATTTGCCTCCTCCAGGCGCGAACTGCGTCGTAGCTCTGGCAGGCACCTCTTCTTCCTGTCGGCCTGCTCAAAAGCCGTCACCAAATCACTGTACTCGGGCATTACATCGGCCCGAGGCACCCAATGACTTTCAAAATTCGCCGTGAGCACCATGTATTCCACGGTACGGTCAACCACTCGTTTTGCAACGATCTCCAGCAGCGGCGAAGTAACCCCCGTGAGGGCCGTATCCCCGCGACCTATGGTCACTCGCTCCATGAAACTAGACGCAGGCAAATCTTCCTCGACCAGCGGACCATCCTCAGTCTCCTCCTCGTCCTCCACAATCCCCTCAGGTACCTCATCCATGTAGGGCCGCGTCCAGCGACCTCGGAACTTCTTCAACCGGTTGACGTTCACCGTGACGACCTTGTCAGGGTGCGTCGGAATATCAATTCGGTAGGCGTTCTCGCCCACCTTGCCAACGACACGGTACGGACCGTGCCACGCGAATGCCAACTTCTTCGTCCTCGCTTCCCCTCGCTTCTTCCGGAAGAGTTGATAGACCCAGACAGGATCTTCAATCTCGTACTGCACCGCCACACGGTCGCTCAGCCGCTGCTCGTGTCTGTCCTGCATCTTCAGAAGCTGCCGCTCGACCAAGTGACGCGAGTCACGCAAGGTACGGTAGAGCTCTCGACGGTACGCAGCCACCTCATTACTCTTCCACTTCTTGCCCAAGTTCAGGAACGCGACATCCAGCGGCAACTCCGGATCGCGTCCGTATAGAGAGAAGAAGGGCGAGTCGCCCAAAGCTTCGTGGTAGGCCGCCCTATAGGCAAATAACACCCTCGGCAAATATAGATCCTAATCCGTTTGAGCCTCACTCACGTGCATTTTCAGCATGCCCATGAGCGTCCCATTGGAGCGCTCGACCAGTCCTTGCGTCTGCGGATGGTACGCGGATCCAAACAGCTTCTTGATCCCCAGAGTCTGATAGAAAGACTTCGCAATCTCCGATGTAAAGTTTCGCCCATTGTCACTCAGCAACCGCGACGGAACACCGTGACGCGCCACGAAACCGTTCACCATTACTTCCACAAAAGTCACCGAATCCAGGCGAAGCACCGCGAACGCCTCCGCCCACCTCGTAAAGTAGTCGACAAACACCAGGATGTACTTGTTCCCTCGCTCCGTCACCGGCAGCGGACCCACAGCGTCCACCACTAGCATTGAGAATGGCCCCGAGAGGTCCGCCACAGGCATTCGCTGCATCTGGCCGGCCTGCCACGGTCTCGAGCCCTTTCCACTGCCACACCGTGTACACTAGCGGACATACTCCGTGACGTCCTTCCTCCAGCCCGGCCAGAAAGCGTGCCTCCTCACCTTCTCGAGCATCTTGGTCAGCCCCACTTGCGAAGACAGCACGTCGGCGTGACAGTAGTGTAGGACGGTCTCCACGTACGGCAACGGCACTACCGGGACGGTCAAGGACCGAGCGGGTCCGACCCGAACCAGCAAGTGCACCTTCCTCATCAGCAAACCGTTCACTACTACATAGCGGGACCTTATTTTCATAATCGTCGCTCGGAGGAACGGATCCAGGGGCAGCGCACCGTCCAGCAGGAACGCCACGAGCGACTTGACCCAAGGAACCTCCTGCTGTGCTTCCACGAACTGGCCGTAGTCGAGACCGAATCGGTCCACAGGCGTCAGAAGGGCGTCCCCCAAGGGGTCCCCACTCGCAACTTCATTCGGCTGATCAGGGCACTCGTCGTCGACATGTCCGTCGGCACGCTCGCCTCCGACACCCTGGTCCTCGCCCACTCCTGTCTGCTCACCGACTGAAGTCGGAAGCACGTCATCGACCGCGTCTTCCGGATTCAGCAGGTCACGCATCAAGAGCGCGGCCACCGTGTCCATAGGTAACCTAGACAAACCGTCCACGTGCCCCAGCGAAGTACCCGGCTTGTGGTGCACCTTAAACTGCAAATTAGAGAGTTCCATAGCCCACCGTGCCAACTTGGCGTTCGTAGTGCGATTACCAGGACTGAACACCCACGTCAGGGCCTGGTGATCTGTGTACAGATCGAACTCACGCTTGTCGAGATAGCATCTGAACTTCTGAGTTGCCCATACAACACCCCAGCCCTCGATCTCCGAGATACCGTCTTGCTTCGTGATCCAGTTCTTCTGGGACCCAGTCAACAACTTGCTCGCGTAGGCCACAACGCGGTCGCGGCCGTCTACCTCCTGCATGAGGCACGCTCCAATCGCATACCGCGACGAGTCAACGTATAACTTGAACCGCTTCTTACCGTCGGGATAAACCAGGATCAGGGGCTTCATGAGGGCCCGATTCAGTTGCCGAAAGGCACCTTCACAGTCCTCGTTCCACTCGAACGGAGAGTCCTTGACCTTCAAGCGTTCCAAGGGCGCCGAGATCGAGGCGTACTCCGGAATGTAGCGACGGAAGTAACTCGTCAGACCCAGGAACGACCGGATGCCGTGAACGTCCACCGGACGCTTCACGTTCAGAACCGCCTTCACCTTCTCAGGATTAGGTAGAATACCCGTAGGCGTGACGATATGACCCAAAAATGCAACTTGGCTCCTTCCCCAGTGGCACTTCTTCATCTTTAACTTGAACCCCGCCTGTTGAAAGCGAGTCAGCACTTGACGCACGCGCACCAGGTGCGTGGGGAAGTCCTTGCTGAAAATCACACAGTCGTCCAGATAGACAAGGCAAATACGCCACTTCAGATCCACCAGCACGATCTCCATCAACCGTTCAAACGCAGGTACAGCGTTACAGAGTCCAAAAGGCATCACCAGCCACTCATACAGACCGTACTTGCATGTAAAAGCCGTTTTGGACACGCTGTCCGGATGCATGGGCACGTTCCAATAGCCAGAGGCGATGTCGATCGTCGAGAACAGCTGAGCGTCCCCCAGTACGTCCAGGATGTCGTCAATTAACGGCATGGGGTAGCAGTCCTTCACCGTGACCGAATTCAACTTACGGTAATCGATACAGAACCGTATCCCGCCGTCAGGCTTCCGAATCATCAGGACGGGGCTCGCCCACGGACTGTTCGACGGACGGATCAGGTTCAACTCCAGGTACTGTTGGATTTCGGCCTCCATGATTTCCCCTTCCGCTAACGAGACACGGTACGGCGGCTGCTGTATCGGCGCGCTGTCACCGGTGTCAATCTTAAACTGCAGCAGGCCTGTACGTCCTGGCGCCTTCGATGACTCCACGAACATTGAGTGGAAGCCGTCCAGCCCGGTCTGAAACAGCTCCTTCTGCTCCTCGGACAACTTGGACTCGGAGAAGGCGGCCTTCATGCCGTTTCCCTTGTCGGGCGGGATGTCAGGCTTCGAGGCCTTCACCTTTTCACCTACACCCTCCTCACGCTCTTCCGACACGGACCTCACACTCGCCCCGCCCGCCTCATTGACTTCGGCGGGAACGGTGCTCTCAGGAGTCGCCTATAGAGGCTCGAACGCGGACTCGGGGATCACGGACGTGCTCGCCACGACCGTCCCCTTGCGAATCCAGTACTCGTCCGAGGACGCGTTGCATACTTCGACAATCACGCGGCCGTCCTCCACGGTACACAACGTGCGCGCCACGCACAGCGTAGGAGGTAGAGCCAGCGAACCTTCGACCAGCACGAAGGTCTTGTCGGCCACATCACCCACTACTCGAGTCTTCACGAGGGCTTGACCTCGGGGCGGGAGCCGCACCGACGTCGTCATCGCCGTCATGTAAGACTCCTGTACCATCGCGAAGCCCAAGGGTAGCACCTCGCCGGAGCTCTTCAGCGTCAGAGACCGTTCTGCCACATCAATGACAGCTCCGAACGCGCCCAAGGCGTCCACGCCCAAGATCGCATCAACATGCAGCTTGTCCGCCACTAGCACGCTCAGTGAGACCTCCACAGACCCAAGACGGAACGACAGCGAGATCCAGCCGCGAATCCTCAACTGGTGCCCCGACGAGCTCCTCACCAGGCCTTCATAAGGCTCCAGCGGCTCGGAGGACCGTCCCAGTCGCCTCAGCACGCCACGATCAACAAGACTTAGGGTAGCGCCGATGTCGGCCAACATTTGAGACGGTAAGCACTCAATATAACCGCTTGAAAGCGCCTCAAAGTTGCCAACAGCACACATCACTCTTCTGCCATCTCCCACGACCCGGTACGCCCTATCTTCGCCCTCATCGTCATAGACTCCAAAACCATTCGGCAGGTTCACCGTGACAACGTCCACCAGACCGGTCTTCGGCGGAGGAGTTCGAGCGGGACGCTCACACCTCACCACTTCAACGTAGTGAGAGGCGTCCTCATCACGCTCAGGGAAAAACTCCATCTCATCAATCACCTCGGCGTATGGTCGATAGAGCGACGAACAGCGACCACCTTGCCCGAGCGGCGCCGACGGCGGCGTCTAGCACTCGGTGTCTTCGATCGCCCTGTACGATCCCATAGCTCTCGCCAGATCCTCTGAGAATTGTCTCCGAAGTACTTCCTCATCCACGAACACAGGCGCTCACCAGCGCGAGCTTTCACGCTCATCAACTCTTTAACACGGTCAACATGCCACCGAAGTCTCTCTTCATCATACTCAGGAGCCTTGTCACGAAGGGGAGGGACCCCCACCGTTCCTTCTTCACCGTCGGGAGGCTCTTGCGCCTCACGCTCGCGTCCTCCATAGCTCCTAGCTTCCTTCAGAAAACGGAACACAGCTTGCCGCGCCACTGCACGCGCGATCTTCGGGTCCACGACTTGCACTTCACTTAGAATAGGCACCGCTTCGGCCACGGCGACCATTCCTCCCGGATCGCCCGGAGGACGCACAACATTCTCGGCCATGACCGACTCAATAACTGCCCGAGGCTCGGAGGCGAATACCACCTCAAGACTCGGCGGCCCGGACTCGACGTCGCCCTCGCTCGCGACGCAGCCAGCCGGCGACACGCCCTTCGGGACGGCCACTGCCTCCGACGGCGAGCCGTAGACCACGTTGACCACGGAGCTATGGAAATCGCGGTTCGCGCGCTTGGCCTCCTCTGACTTGTCGAGCATGTCCCCGAACCAGTCCAGCCAATACTCAGGCGAACCGTACAGGTCAGAGGACGCCTGACGCGTCCGTTCCACCACTTCCAGTGAGATCCCGAGTGTGCGCGCCAACTCTTCCGACGACGGCTCGGCTTGAGCTGCCGCATTCATCGCCGCCCGCTTGAGGAGCTCTACCTCGTCCAGCGGGTACATTCGGTCCTCGAGCTTCTTGTTGTATTCTTCGGGCTCGGGGACGACGTCCGTACCGGCGAGGACGGAAGCCTCCTGGCCGGGTTCACCGTTCTCCATAGCAGCGAGTTCTCCGTCCGAAAACAGACGCTTGTAGTCAGGGACGGACGCCACCCCGGCGGGACCGTACCGTCCTTCGTCGTTGTCTTGGCGGGCAAGCAATCCTCCGTCCAGGTCGAGAACAGGCAGCCCGCCAAGTCGTAGCCCTCACCCCACTCGTACGGGGGCGGCGCGTCCGCGAACGGCGTCGGCACCTCCTCCGCGCTCACCTCCTCGGCCTCCGGTGCATACGGCGGAGGAGCGTCTGTGAACGGCGACGGCACCTCCTCCTCCATGCCCGCGTCTCCGGGTGCGGCGTCCTTGCCCGGTTCGTTCTCGGGCTCCACCAGCGACACAACTTCCGGCTTCTCCTCCGGCACCTCGCCCGCGTTCTCCTCCGGCAGCCCGGCCTCTAGCTCGACTGGCCTCTCCTTCAACACCCCACTCATCTTCACGTCGGCCGCCGAGGCAACCGAGTTCTCCAACGCAATGAGCGCGTCCTCGCCGGCCGTCGAGCTCACCAAGTCCTCGTAGACCGTCTCGTGCTCCAAGCCGTCGATCCTCACCGCGAGGTCCTCACCTTCGTCATCCGTACTAACCACAATAAACTCAGCCTTCTTTTTCTCGTTCTTGCTCTTGTTTTCTCCATACGTAACTTCATCAATGGCAGGCACCACTCCGTCCAGCTCCGCCGACACACCTATGCAAACATTCACCTCCGGGACCGTCCTCTTCACTTCGTCACGGTCGCGATCCTCATCCCCCGAGCCATTCAATAGACAAGAGGAAGGAGTGACTCTCTCCTCCCCTTCATCCCGCCCTCTTCATTGAGGCGAAGACGCTTGCGCCGCCTCCCGCAAACTCACGGCCAGATCTTGGAGCGCGGCAACACCTGGGCAACCCGCAAACGAGTGACCGTCCTCCTTGCAGAACCCGCACTTCATTTGGCTTCGGCCACCGTTCCTGGAGGCGGGGGCCTGACCGCCGGTCCGACCACGGCTAGATCCGTCCTCGCATTCCACGGCGATGTGACCAAGTTCTCCACACTGGCTGCATATCATCACCTGTCGCCGACAAGTCTCGCGAGAGTGGCCAACGTAGCCACACCGTCCGCACACGGGCGCTCTCTCTTGCGTCCGTGAATCAGCCCCCATGCGAATTCCTCGAGGTCGACCTGAGCGTTCCCGCTCGGGCCCTGGCTGGTAGTAGTGGCCGACACATTCGGCATGCGGTTCCTCGGCGAACGCGGCGGCTGCCACTGGCTCCGCATCATCTGCTGCTGCCATTGCTGCTGCTGGTTCACGAACGTGGCCATCGTCTCCGCGGAGGCGTCGGCTGCGGGGCCCGCACTCGGGCCCGTCACCTTCTTGTCCTCGGGGAACTCGTCATCTTCTTCTATGGGACGGGACATTTCCTTGGCCAGCAGCCACTCGCAGGCTTCGGGAATGTCTCGTGCCGGACCGGAGTCGAGCGTGGCTAGCATGCGCTTGTTGCGCAGCCCGCGTCGGAACAATTGGTATCTCATCTGCGGGGTGGGATAGTCCTGCGAGTCGCAAAAGTCGGAGACTCGGTCGCCCCACTCCTCCACGGACTCACCGCGCTCCCGCTTAGTCGTCTGCAGCCGTTCCCATAGTTCGTCGGCCGTCCGACTCAGGAATTGGTTGTGGAACCGAACTTTCAGCGTGGTAAAAGTCTTAATGGTAGAGTTATTCCACCACCGTTCCGCCGGTCTCCCTTTAATCTTCTCCCGAAACACCAACAACCGTGACTGATCAGGTAGGTGCGCCGTGTGCGCCTCGAACATCTCCCAGAAGTCATGAGCCTTCTCCATCGTAGCCGTGTCTCAGTAGAACACCGGCAGCACCTTCATCACGTTGTACACCATCGACGATAAGCCGTACGCGTTCCGAGCCGGGGATCGCGTAGTCACGGTGCGGTAGGCACCACCGTGACTCCCAGCGGCCTGTAGCTCCTTGGTAGCAGGTGCAGCGTCCGGGGCCGGAGCCGCGGTCCTGACCGCCTTCTTACTTGGCTCGCTCCTGGCCTCCTGCTTGACCTTAGGCTCGGTCTTCACGGTCGCGCCCCTACTCCCGTGGTAACCAGCGTGAGCACCGACCCTCCACCCGTACAAGGGAGGGTTCGGTAGTCGCCGTCCCGTTCCTGTGTACAACGGGATGAACCCGCTCGGGCTCCGCGAGGGCACTCCTCAGGTTCCTCTTTCACATGAGCTCCGTAGTATGACCGGAGGGGAGACTCCTCGATCGGTACCGGATCGTCGTACCCGAAGCCTCTCGACCAGTAGAACCTCGGCGCCGGAGTCGAGTCACTCGCATCCTCGGCATCACGGTCCCGCAGTTCGCCAGTGTCGGGCACCGCCCTCTTCTCCTCGGGCTCTAGCTCCGCCCGAGTTCCTTCTCCTCCACGCTCTTCTTCAGCATCCTTGAACTCATCTCCTCTTCGTCCGCCCAGAGATCTCCCATCATCTCCTTGCGCAGGGACTTACGGCCGGCCGCGCTCGTCACCTTGGCCGTCGTGCTCATCCCGATCCCATCGCCAGCCGACGACGTCACCGACGCCGACCCACCAGTCTCACTAGCCTTACGAAGCCGTTCAGCCTCCAGGCGAGCCACTTCCTCCTGCACGGTCCGCTGCTCCGCGGACCCTTCACCTTCTCCAACTCCAGACATCTTCTCCAAACTCCAAACTTCAGGGCTCCGATCGAGCCGTCGACCAATTTCAGGGGCACCGAGCGTGCCGTAGACCAATGTCACTTCCAGACCAGACCCCTCCACTCAAGTCGAGCGGGGATGCCGAGACTTCGTGACGACCCCAGGGACGAGCTCTCGATCGCGATTCCAACGCGCTGCTGTCACCTCGCAAAGGCCCACGAATCCGACGACCAGCTTGACTAGGCTGTCCGCCGCGTACTTCACAGCGAAGCCAGTACCCTGCTTCTCCGCCACGTGTCGCGAGCTGCCCTGGAAGGGACGGCTGTCGCTGCGAGAACGAAGTAGCACGGTACAAACAGGTAGGAGCGGTAGATATACAACAGAGTCAAATGCAAAGATTCAACTTGTTGTTTCCACGGCAAATTCACGACTGGCCTACTTACCCGGCACGGAGCACTTCGCTCCGCGCTCTCTCTCTTCTGCTTCTCTTCTACTGGAACGTCGTCACTCTGCCGCTCTTGCACCCACCGTCGCTTCTCAGTCTCCCCCTCGCGCTTGGCTCGCGTCGGGACTCACGCCCCGAGCCACGCCGCGTCCATGACCTCCGTCCTCTGCCTTCACGTCACCGCCCACTCGCGGAACATGTCACCGCTTCCACCGCGACTCTTCACTCTCGCAACTGGCCCGCCGCCAGTTAATACTCGCCAAAGTCCGATGACTGCTCGGCCAGCTCATCCTCGTCCAGCTGCTCTTCTAGCAGCAACTCCCGAGTCGATAGGCGGACAGCAGGAGGACGGTCGCGGCCGTACCCGAGACGGTGGCCACCGTCCCCACTCGGGACAACGTCAATACAGCGTTTTTGTTTGGAGTCAAGCTAGATAACGAAGGTACGGCTACGCCGGCATCGGCTTGGATGAAGACCCTTTTATCATTGGAATCTCATCCTTTGACATGATCGATGCTTGTTTGCGTTTTACCACCCACGGCTCGTACTGCCAATTTCAAGCCAATGCGACTTTCAAGGTTAGCGACATTGGGTACCCTGCAATCACATGTGGGTTTACCGACAAGTCGAGGGCGTATCAAGTGGGTGCACTTTTTGTTGTTAGCAGGAGGGCTGTATTGGAGTACACAGAAGGCTTTCGAAGTTTTGTAGACTTAGTGAGCGAGGCCCGAGGGGCTTCGCTGAAAGTTAGTGCAGTGATGGTGGATGCAGAAGATGCACAGTACAGCTCTTTCTGGTCGATACCAGCATTTGCCGGGGCTAATATGCTGACGTGCTTCTTTCACGTACTGTATAACGTGCTAAAACGCGTTCAACATTTTCCAATCAAGGACAGGATGCAATTCATGGCGTCCATTGTTGATATTCACTACGCGAGCTGCACAGAAGAATACGAGACCGTTCGCAAGGGGTAAAACCCGTCCTACAGTAGGACTCCAACGTAACTAATCAAGTCCCTAAAAACAAAAATCTTGGCAGCGCTGGCTGCTGGGGGCTCTAAGCTCTCAGGGGAAGAACGACGAGTGGCTGGCTGGCTCTTTGTTCTTCTCCGGTTCGGAAACCCACGGTTCGGGCGTGTGGTTCACACCACTCGTACCTAACCGACCACTTTCCTCCTTCGTACCATCACTGTGAGAAGAGGGGCAAGTGGATTTGATTAACCTTGAGGGTTAGCCTCGATGGAGTCTCCCCCCGAGTGGAGCAAGGGTGTTTCGCGACACTCCCATGACGAGGCCTTGATCATGCTGCTTGCCGCGTCTTGAACCATACCGGGTTTCAGCCGGGTATACACCGAGAAGCACCAACTTGACCATCGGCCCATCAGTCGGATCACTAGGTCACTCTTGCCGGCGGCAAGTAGCGCACATGCACCCCCAATTCGAAGCGAATGCGCTGAGTAGTCCTTTGCGGGGAGCCCCATGCCTCGCGCGGCGGCTTTGATGATGGTGGCAACGCGTGTCTTTTTGATGGTTTTCGTCAGCGATGTTGATGTTAGGATTGGTCCCAGCGACTTGCCCTCTCGAGTCCATTGTTGTCGCATCGCGGAGACACGCTGCCGCGGCTAGCACTGGGCACAGTACCAAGTGTTTCGAACGGTAGTGACGGACTACCGTACCTTGGCCTATACGGTCACCTTTGTGTGACTCGAACATCACGTCCACTGAGTGCGCGTCGTCGGACTCTGGTCCGGTCTGTACCCCACGGCGATCTCGAAGAAACACGTTGGCTGCTTTTACGCAATGCACACGGTCTCCGCTGCCGACACGTGCCGTGGGAACCGGTCCTCATAGCTCCGAGCTTCGGTCGAGAAAGAAGAACCCCATCACAATCGAACCCCACACTAACCGAGACTCAGAGTCTGCGATGTATATCTGCTCGTAGATATCCGAGCTTCGGTCGAGAAAGAAGAACCCCATCACAATCGAACCCCACACTAACCGAGACTCAGAGTCTGCGATGTATATCTGCTCGTAGATTTTGAGCAGCATCTGTGCAGTAACTGGTTGCTTCCGCTCCACTTGACTGTTGGTGCGCTTGTATCCCTGAGCGATAAGGTCAAATTCCGGATCATGGTAGTTGAGCCGGGCATTCCGAACTGCCTTGTGCGCGAAGACCACCGCTGCCATGTTTCCGTCAAAGGTCTGATACGTGTTGCCGATCTTACTCCGGTTGTGCCCTTCGGAAGCACATAGTCCGGCGAGCAGTCCCACCATCCGTGCTTGTTGTGCCCTCCCAGAACTTGAAATTCCTGGTGTACCTCCCCAGTGTTCCTTCGGCGACACTCGCTCGTTTGAGCTGCTGCGTCTTCTGTTCAACTCTTCTTCTCCGCTCGATATCTGTACCAATTCGATACTATTAGTACTAGTGTGCACATCGCACGACCGTCGCTGCACCATGCTTCGTGGAAGTAGGTGAACGCAAAAGTTGACCCGGAATTGAGCCTGGCCCAATGCACAACGGCGCAATTCGTCTTGTGCTTATGTATCGTTGCAGTTCATGATACTTGCGACGTCTCGAGAATCTGTGTGAATCCAAACTTGACGCCAGGCGTCATTAATCGCCAGTTTGGGTCCCCAGCTCGAAATCGCTCTCTCCAAGCATCGAGCAACCCTCACATGGCCTTCTGAATTGCCGGGGTATTGGAATTCGACGCGTTCTCTGAGCTTCATGCTCGTGATCGTTACACTGCACCGATGGTTCAGTACTAGCCAGACTTCGTCGTAGCTGAATGCTGTGTCGAATATGCGCATCGGCATGCCTCTAAACTCGTTCTGGAATACGAGCTCGCTCCACCAGACCAAGTCCTTCTTATGAATCTCAGTTAGTGACACAACGGACTGCCGTTGTCTCCGCAAGCTGTTCTGAACAGATACTAGCCTCTGAATATAGGGTTTCGTGATCGGGACAAAGCTGATCACGTGTCGTAACACGTCCACCAGACTATCGAGTTGCTTTCTTGAGATCGCTCGTTTGCCAAGCAGGTTCGAAACCACTGCTTTGGTCTTGTCGATCTTTTATGATAGGCCAAAATTTAACGTTTGTGTTTTCCCTTGCGGGGGCGGGCGGGCCTCATTATATGTCACAGTGCGGGGAATTCTTGGCGCGTACATTTACTTACAGTAACTCTTGTCGATCTTCCTTTGAGGAACCGACACTACTTCGTTCGGGATATCCCAGTCAATTCCCACCGCGTGGAACTCACGGGACCAGGTACTAAACTTTCCTTCGTGCCAACCGTCGGAACCGAATACGAGCTTGATGCCGTCTCTGAAACGTGTCTCTGCTTGTTTCAATCGATCAACAATATCGACCTCGATCAATACGATGTCAACGATCCACTAAAAGATCCAGAAGGGCTCTGTATATCCCAGTATCACCGAAGCACCCGAGCGCTGGTAGTGTCGAACGGCTTCGCCGAACACGGTGAAGAAGCCGGAGGACGCGGTCCAACCGAAAACAGCCATACTTGACACGATACCATGGTTCGTACGCGGAAATTTCCCCCCGAACGCGGATGCGTGACGCGCTTGTACTGGAACATGGTGGAAGGCATCCGGGATGTCCGCAACCATGGCGTAAATAGCATATCCCGGATAACGGCGCCGAAGGTAGCAGATATGTCGCACAATGTACACAAACGGGTCCCACGTGGCGTCCGGGGACATTGAAGAATCTGTGAGGTCATTGACGGAGAGACCCGGTGGGGCTGATAGATCGTGGATGATGCGGCCGTCTACGCCCGGGGGCAAGTTTTTCTTGGGAACAAGCGCAAATGCACTCGCATGAAATCCTGGATCGGCTTCCAACGTAGCCAACGTGGCCACAATGCATCTTCCACGATAGTAGTCCGAGAGCAACTTGTGTGTCACGATTGAAGATCCTTGGGTGGCACCTGGGTAGTTAAGCGGCGACGGTCGGACATCGGTCCGAGAAGAGTCCATACAATCTGGGACCACGCCGTTCTCAGCAATGGTACACAGCAGCTCGAGCTGCGGGTAGGAGGAAATATGCTGGCGATATAGCCACGGCCGGAGGGCCTTGTTTGGGCGAAAATCCTGAGAGGTTTTACCTCGAAACAACTCGAGGGTACCGGCGATACCGAGACGAGGGTTAGCGACGAGGCCGTCCAATATGTGAAGATACACAGTCGGGATTGCCAGCCTGCCCGACGAAGCCGCGAGGAATGCCGTATCCATGGGAAAGCGAACGCCAACACGATGAGCCCATCGACGAAGACTGGTAAAAACGTCGAGGGGTACACAGCGTTGGATACCGTTGATAAAACACGAACGAGGACTGTAGAAATCGAACAGGGATGGTTGATAGCGTGCCGACGTGTTGACCACGGGCGACGCAGGAGGCAGGTTCACGGAAGGGTGGACAGGACTCCCGCCTATCTCAGGAACGAACCGAGCACGAATCAAGTGAGCCACTACCTCCAGTTCCAGCAACACGAGCGACCAGGTCATAGCAGCATGAGCATGACCATCGGATGGGGAGATACTGGATCCAGTTGAATAGGTAGTCAGCACGAGGGGACAAATACCCTGGTCGGGCCGAGCTGGCCACGGCCAACAAGCGCCTCAATAGGATATAGCCCCACCGGGAGACGGCGTATCCATGGCCCAGTTGCATAGTGCGTCAGCGGCGACGTTATAGTCGCGACTCACATGGTGTAGGTAAAATCGCGGTCGGCCAGTGCCCATCGCGCGGATAGTGGCCACCCAAGGGCGTAAACGCGGGTTACTGCAACGGAACTCCATGGGGACCAGACGAATAATTAGGCTGGAATCGCCGAAAATGTGCGCACGAGCTCTGGGAAAATTCCCCCATAGCCATTGAAGGCATGTCAACAGGCCTCGGGCCTCCATGACGTTGTTGGTCTGACCATCATCGAATGATGATCGGGCAGCACATTGCAGAATGGAGTACGTCGTCGTCCAAACACACCACCCAAATGCGCACTGACCGGTGGCAGAACGACTACCACCGTCGAAGGCCCGAATATCACATGGTGATCAAGGGGCAGTGAAGGTGTGGAATGCGCGGAATCGCTGAAGTACGAAACGCTGGACATCGGCTGAGATCCTAAAGTTATGCCCAGCAAAGATGCATGAGTGGGTCGCGGCGGTGCGCTGGCGTTAGAAGGTACCGATCCGTCCGACGGCATCCCGTCCGCCATCGCATGCGGCACTGTTGCACTGCAAGCGGATGTCATAGTGGTCACGGGAGGACAGATCGAAGCTGAGTTCGTATTACCAGGTAATTCATACCTGCCTACATGCCCTCCCCAACAACTTCATGTCCGCTGTGGGTGGCCGTGTTTGAGCGGCCCGTGGGTAGATGTCACCCAGCGCAGGACATCCGGAGGCAGTTGACATAAAGCGTGTCGGTTTGCACAGCGCTCGAACGTGCAATCCTTGGCAACTTGGTATCGAACGCACACGGTGCTCCATTCTCGAACGGAATCTGATCCCGAATATTAGACGGAATGGCCGATTGCTGACGGCCACGCGGTCCGTTGGTTTGGGTCCGCTGTCGGTCCGTAGTGCGGCCACGATTGGGTCCGGAACGATGCAATCCTCGAGAGTCAGCTCCGCCGTGGCCATCAAAGACAGACCAAAGAACGGCATCGTTTAAAACCCGGAGGGCGTACTGCTGGTACTCATGGGAGTCCGGACGAAGCATCCGTGATGCGCGGGGTACGAGATCCCGAGCGTGAACACCATGGCAAATGTCCTCAAATAGACCCGAAAAAACGGCCTGGTAGAGATCGCACATCGCGTTCAGCAGTTGCAGTGGCGCCGACCGTGGCACATGATGCAAGGCATGTCCGTGCACTGCAC
Organism: Phytophthora melonis; assembly: GCA_024211575.1. Lineage (NCBI taxonomy): Eukaryota > Oomycota > Peronosporomycetes > Peronosporales > Peronosporaceae > Phytophthora > Phytophthora melonis. The sequence continues at coordinate 361,006 of JAMXKT010000034.1, forward strand.
GGAAAACATCGGCAACGGCGGACGGAAACCACTCTGCAGCCGCGTCCTGGATGACGTGGAGAACGCAGTGGAGATGATCCGCTCTGCGAATGACATGCACTGGGGCCGGTTCTTGGCCACCCCAGAGGGTATCATCGTGAACTACAGTCCGATCTTGACGGAAAACCCCAGCATCCTCCGAGGACAGGAAGTGGTCAATAGGGCGGCTGTGAAAGTTGACCGCGTATAACATCTTGATTGACACTTTAGTTACCCGGTAACGGCCGCGGAGACGCTCCCGTTGAAGCATGGTGCAGGCACGGTCATGTGGATTCATTTGCCGAAAGCGTTCAAACTGATCGTCGTTACCTGTGGATTGTTCTGCTGGTCGTGGTTCCCACGAGAGCAGTGTCATGGACAATTGCCTCGTTCTCAGATGGTCGGAACCGACTGTTACCGGTCGGCCGGTATAGTGGTGGTGACCGGGCGCGGGATCGCGATCTCATGCGGTCACGGCCGCGCTGGCCGTCTCGAGACGTCGAGCGCCGAGGGCGAGATGGCGACCGACTGCGACTGACCGACAAGCGTGGACGTCGTGGCGTGAGTAGATGGCGTCGGTGGGAAGTATGACCCTGGGCCCGGTGCCTACCCGAACGGCTGCGAGGGCGACGCCTAGCAGTCGGCGAATGGCTACTCGAGCGTCGGGGTGGCGAGCCTGAACGACTCGTAGATGCACGTTCACGACTGCTGGATGGGCGGACATGGGGCCGGGCACGACCCCGACGTGTGCTATGGGATTGCGGAGATTGGCTGCGTGAGCAGCGAGGCCGCGACCGCTGGGCCCGGTCGTGTGAACGAGAGCGCCGACGTGAGCGGTTCTCTCGCCTCGCGTGGCCACGATCGTGCCTACGCTCACGGACGGGACGCGAGAACGAGATCGGCCACGACGCGAAACCCGCGAGCTGCGAGGAACATCCTGCGAAGAAGAACGAGGAGAACGGCCGCGGGTCTGGGTACGTCCTCGAGACGCCACGATCTGTCGACGCTGAGGCGACCGTCGCACTGAAGTAACGTGGCTCGAATAGGTTGGCTCTGGCATAGACCTTGTTGGTTCCGCCGTACTTCCAAGTGTAGGTGGGTCACTCGCAGGAGCATCGAGTGTCTGAGGCCGGAAGGGTACATGGGTCACACGTGGCAAGTCTTGCTGCACTAATGACACGAGAGCCGAAACACGTGCCTCCATCGCGCGGTGTTGTTCACGCTGCTCGTTAAACAGGGTGGCCATCATTGCGAGGCCAGCCGAAAGCTCCGGCGTCGTAGACGCTGCCGATACCGAGCCCGTTGCTGGAAAACTCACCGGCGGTAGGTGAGGGCGGGAAGCGTATGTCCGCTCGCAAAGGTAGGGAACATCACATCAACTGGAGTCAATAAAGTTTCTTCACGAGTCAATAAGGATAAAGGTGAGCCTGGCTCAGACTGATCGTGGGCTGCGTGTTCATCGTCGTAACTCGGCGGAGATGCCACGCCAAATGCATAATCAATTGGGCGAATGCTTGTCTTCGCACCCCGGGTCGTAACGTAGCACACCGAGCGTTGGCCGATGTCAACTGTTGCCTCCGTAGCAACGCGTGGGTGGGGGAAGGCCTGTTGGAGCTTCGCTCGAGCGGCGGCAGCGGATGTCGGAGTCGATGTGAGGAACGCTGACCACGGACCGGAGAACCGAGGAGGACGAAGCCCTGCAGGTAGGCCGTGGCAAAACCCACGCATGAACTCGGGTGTCGAAATGCTGTGGGCCCGGACATCATCCAGCAGGATTGCAACGGTACGGCGCTGCTCGTTCTCGTAGCCGCGTACAGCCACGATAAAGACGTAAGGAGAGCCCGGCTCCAAAAGAACATTACCGTCACTCACCAACGAGATCGCCGACGAGCGCTCATACGAGAGAACTTGACCGCAGAGGTAGACGTCCGACGTCTTCAACACGAACTTGGTGTCCCAGTAGGCGGACGCCACGTAGAACCTGACGAACCGCACAAACCGAAACACAGCCAGCAACGGCCGGGCGGACAGCTCGTACGATAGATCATGCGCGGGTTGGGTGAGGCGCCAGTACGGGATCCAATACTGCACATCGACGTGCTCGCGCAGAGCCGACGACACATCGACACGACGCTGACCAGGGAGCAGGAAGACCAAAGTGGCGAGCCAAGTCGACCTGCGCACGCCATCGTCATCATCGACGAAAGGGCTGCAGTCATCAGGCTCCAGCAGCTTCGTTTCGTGGCTCAGCGTCGCGTACACCGGGCCTGTTCAGTCGCCAGAGAGTTCATCAGGGCACTCGAGGCGGACCGTTCGGCCGCCGAGGGATGGGTTGAGCGACACGACCCGGGGCGGGTTCGCCGGGGGCGGGCAGGCTTGTAAGCGACGACGTGCATCAAAATCTTGGCAGCGCTGGCTGCTGGGGGCTCTGAGCTCTCAGGGGAAGAACGACGAGTGGCTGGCTGGCTCTTCGTTCTTCTCCGGTTCGGAAACCCAAGGTTCGGGCGTGTGGTTCACACCACTCGTACCTAACCGACCACGTTACGAAGTGTGGGACACACAGGCTTGTGTGGGGCACACTGTCTAAAAAACTATTTCAGTAGGAGAATCAGTACATGGCTTGAGAGCCACAAATTATGCATATGACTAGGGTTCACTATGCTAGATAGTGAACACGATACATTCACACCAAAGGCGGCTTTGCCGCGATAAAGAGAAATACATTCAGTTTGAGATTCACAACTAAGAGTTAAGGGTTGACTCTTGGAGTCCGTCGGGAGTACGGGCTCGTGTGTCCTGGTATTAGAACGGGCTATCTTTAGCCGCGACTCTGTGAGTCTGTTACGTCTTCCTCTGACGCTAAAGCTACGGCAGCCCCGCTGTATCGTTTACCAACTACTTCGATGCACAATGGCGCAAAGAACGATACTCGCCATGGCAATCGTACCACACACCACGCGGGTTCGCGTGCACGAACAACCCCTGCGAAAACCTGAACGGGATTTTGAAATCGTTTCTCCAAAGACGCCGCCACAACATGCGCCGGCTACTGTTGAAACTTTGCGAATTTATCGAGACAATTAACCCGCTAAAGCCCGTGACGTCTGAGTACAAGGCAAAGGCCACCGGTGATGTTGTCAAAGCTGCAGCAGGAATGCTTGAAGCCGGTCGTGTGCTGTTTGAAACAACCTCCGATGCGGCCCTAGTTAGGGTTTTAGTGGCCCCGCAGCCAGAGACCACGACGGTGGAGACTGACGCACAAGAATTTCGTTTAGTATTCGATGGTGAAGCATCCTCCAGAAGCCCGCGTCCGTCACAACCTTCGACGAAGTCGAAACTCCAGAGTTTGTTTTTGCGTTTAACCGCCGGTGGGGAGACTGAGTCTGATGTTGATCGCTCAGATGGGGATGACGATTCTGACGGTAATCACTCCGGTGGGGACGCTGTTATTGCTGGTAGCCGTGAGTTCGATGTTGCTCACTTGAGTGGAGACGCTGGTTTGGACGATGATCGCTCGTGTGTTTACGCTGAAAGTGATGGTGGTCACTCTGATTCAACGGTGGAAGAAGATTCGCTTTTCGACAATGTAAATGAACTCGGTGATGATGAAGAAGCGGTCCGCAAGCAAAAGGATTTGTACTACCTGGCTACTAGGTGGTCATTGCGTCGTGCGCATACGCTCGGTAATCCTCACAGAGGTTGGTGGGTTGATCTCGACGACAAGACGTGCGGATGCAGGTATTAGAAGAAATTTCTCGTTTGTGCTCACTTAGTAGTCGAATTTCGCAAGTACAACCTTGACACAGTGAACAATGGCCCGTTTGAAAAGCTTAAGTACAGAATTAGATCGACCGCTAAACGCAGTTGCGCAAAACAACCTAAGTCAAAGTCGAGTTAAGAGAAGCCCAAGGCTAAGAAGTCGAGCCAGAAGAAGCCCAAGGCTAAGCAATCGAGTCAGAAGAGACCAAAATCGAAGAAAACAGGAGATCGACGTTCTAAGACCATCCAGTCAACCGAGCAAGATCCTCAGGAAGATGTCACCACAGGTAGACCTCCCGCCGGCCATGACCGTTCAGTACATTCCACATGAATAAGACAATATACGCTTGCAAAACGCTAAAGAATCGATGTCCCGGTGTAGTAAACTGTTGCGACGGCTGCAGCATGAAAGCATACGAAAGGCAGGAAATGTATTTGTGTAATGATCACTCAAAGATCGCAAACACACCCACACACAAATCAGAATCATGGAGTTAGATGCTCCCAAAAACCTTGCAGTGCGGAGCTCCAATGACTACATTGGCAGGCTCTTCAATGCCATCTTCTGCACGAAGTGTTTGTAGGATTCGCTTGCTGTCTTCGTGCCTGGCTTTTGTGAGCTGAATTCTTGCGTCTGCAAAGCTAGGTTCGGGCGGCTCATTCTCCGGATCCGGCTCAAACTGCGCTACACCAATCATTGCTCCAAACAAATCCTCGAGCCGGAGTGAAATTGATGCAAATGCTTCCTCCACTGTCTTGGGTTTGTCTTTCACTCTGGCCAAGACAACGGCTCCCTGAGAACTGGCGATAGCAGTCTCGATAACGCCTTCCAAACTTCCTCCATTGTAGGAAGTATGGATACGTAGTCTCTGCTCCTCACCCAGCGAAGCGTAGTAATGGTTGCGAGCGCGTACTACCTTGGAGAGTTATTGGCAAAGCATGCCGGGTTGAGATGGAAGAAAACCAGCTCGCTGCGCGACTTGATCCGACTGTGGTGGTGGCAACCCCATCGCACCCGGTGGATGCGAAAACTCTTGCGTTGATGGTGGCTCATATCCTCGAAGCGGAAGCTCATGTGTTGATAGTGGTGCCGGTGGTTAATGGTTCGGTAAGCTGTCGTACCGGAAAGGCGGAACGCTAGCCTCTATCGTTACTGCGTTCCGAGCCAGAGTTGGTACACCCACGAGAAGACTTCTTTTTGCCACCGGAAGATCTGGGGTCTCGCTTTTGGGGTTCCAGGATAGTGTCGTCTTTCATTCATGAAACCGGTGAGTCCTTCTGGAACGTTGATGTTAGGCGTAGCCAGCAGTTGACGTCGACGCTTCCCCTCTCCAATTGCCTTCCACGCGGATTTTAGACGTGCTCCACCGGTTCCGCGCAAGAATATCGTATCATGAACACGTCGCTCACTTTCAGACAGACCTAGGCGCTTGCTTGTGTATGCGTAGTCATTTCCACTGGTCACAGTAAACTCCCACGCGGTGATATGGGCGCGCATAAGTATCCGATAGTGCTGAGGCTGTTGCCGAAGAGTTGATATCGCTAAATGACCGGACAGCCCGTTAAGACTGTAAGACATAAAATAATAAGAGTCAAAACCATTTTGGAACAAATAGATTTTCCTCTGTGTCTTACCATCCCGATCGCATCGAGAAAGTGTATCAGAAAGCTGCTAAGGGTTACGATAGGTGGAGAGCGATGCGCCTCAAAAGCACGATCCCAACAATCCAGTCCTTCTCGTACTCTTCAATCGCCACTACTTCGTTGTCAGTATCATAAATACACTTGTCTCCACTCATAACTCGTATAGTGAAACAGTGCGTCACGCGCAGAGAGCTATACACCGGACACATGTACACTCCATCAGCAAGATCACAAGTCGCTAATCGGCTTGGCGCAGACTTGCCATTTACATCTCCCAGCAAGTTTACATCAAACACGCGTGTACTGATCTGATACGCGGGCGTTCCAGCGCAGCGAGCATTCAGAAACTTAATGTAGTGTCGGAACTCTCCAGTAGATAAACCTTCTGCGCCAGCGCTCGTCCCCGCCCTTTGCAGTAACTCGCAAACACGTCAAAGTACCCAGGGGGCGACCACATTCCATTTCCGAGAAGCGCGACAGCGGTTTCAACCGCAACAACAGCACATTTCCCCTTCGGAGAAGCTCCTCTATTGTGAACATGGCCATTCACGCGACAAAAATCATAGAATGACTTGTACGCTGATGTCTTCCACAAATCCTCAACCTTGCATGCTGATTCAAAGCCGTCTTCAACAAGACCTTACCAGACAACCACGAGTCTGGCCACCGATAACCGTCCGCCTCATCACGCCATTGGGCGCTGTACCAAAACTCGAGGCCCTGAGGCTGGCGGTCCAATATTGCATACACTACACGAACGTCTGCCGTATCTTCACGCCGATTGACAGGGGCTTCGCTGGATTCCCAGTAGAAATCACTGCACCAGACAACGCAGAAAGCTCTAGGTTAGAGACCCGCAGTGCAAAAGTTAGTCGGATTTGCTACTAAATTGCTCATTTCTACGCCAAATTTCGTCTGTACTCGCACTGCCACGCGTCTCAATCTTTTGTTTTCGTTCCTGGGGTAGTGTTTTGCATTCTTGTCTACACCGCGCCGAAAGCACCCCACCCCGCCCTCGTCCTGTTCACTTTCTTCTGCCTCTGACGCTGCTTACGAGGACGCCCCTTCTGTGCTAACGGTCGGTTGTGCCGAGCTTGTACATGTATACATAACTCCAGCAGGAATTCATTTGTTTGGCAGCATTGCATGACTCAATGTGATTACCAGGTCATATGGATATTTCACTGCTGTTGCGTGTACCGGTATGTTCTGGAAGCCCCCCCCCCCCTGTATGTTTTGGAGTAATCTGTGTATGGTCGGGATCTTTCAACTTAATCGGGTCATTTGCGGGTTTGGCAAGGATGATTACACTGTACTTTGCCGATAGCGACCAGAGCAGCCTCAATAACTGATCTAGAAACGCGATCCAAACGACGTATACGTGTACTGTACCACATTGACGTTCTTACTGGATGCCCCTAGTCACATCGTGATACATACTGGTATATCCTTTTAAAAAATCCGTAATCTTGAGTAAAAACAAAGTAATCATTATACGTGGATACCTCCTACGGATGAAGGCACCGCGATGGAAGGTGCAACAAATGCGTTGAGAGTAACAATGTAATCCCAGTCACCATTCGATTCATTCTGCTTTTTGCTTCCAAGTGCACAGTTTTGACACACGACAACGTCACCAAGCGCCATGAAGATTACCTCCGCTCTTGCCGCCTCCGCTCTGCTGGCCAGCGCCGCCGTCTCCGAAGACCGCAAATTAACTGCTAGTGGCGACAAGAAGACGTACATTGTGGGTCTTCACGAATCCCCTGACGGACTGAATTTCAGTGGTGGGGCTCTCATCTCGACGACTCACGTGCTGACATCGCCCTACTGCTACAATGACACTGCTGTATGGGCTTCAGTTGGATCCAACTACCTCTTCCGCGAGGAGGACGGTGAGCGGATCAACGTCAAGTTAGCCTAGACTCACCCCAAGTTCTAATTCGAGTCCGTGATGTTTGCGTTCACGGTACTCGAGCTGGAGAATCCGAGCACTTTCACGCCCGTGAAGCTCGCCGATGCCGATGACTCCGACCATGACGTGGACGAGTTGGCCATGTCGGTGGGCTAGAGCTCCTCGGCCCGTTCCGAGAGTGGGCGGGGTGAGTTCGAAAAGCAGCGTACAGACATCAAGCTGATGAGTGACGACGAGTGTTCGTCCCTGTCGGAGGGCTTCGTTTGCGACACTGTTGATCGTTGAATCGGAGACTGGAAAGGAGTCGGACGACGTCCTTCTGGGAACACTGATCGCGTCTAGCCTCTGCAACGATAGCGGGAGACCCACCGTGTAGCCACGCGTCTCGGCCGGACGCTCGTGGATCGCCAAGACGATCAAGGGCAAGAAGACGAAGAGCACAGCCTAAGCGGCTGCAACTTCATCCAAGGGAAGGTTGCGGAAGTAAGGCTACCAAACCGCTCGGTACACAGTGCTGTTTTTTTTAACTTATCGACCTATTACATGCTTCGCGACCAGGTTGTGTACAGCAGGTATTGTTCAGGTATATTATCCAGGTATAATTTATCACGTTTGTTATTACCGTCATTTCAGCTTTTGCCTCACAGCCACCAATTCGAGGGGGCCAAATCCAGCCACGTGGCAATCGGCGCGCGGCAGTTGTTCGGCCCTGTAGACCCCATCACCATGGCGCGCACCCCAGGACGGACCATATCAAAGCGCAGATGGCCGAGCGAGCGCGGCAGGAGGCGGAGGCGTGCAGGAAGGTGGCCAGCGCGCGCACCAGATCGCAGCGATCACAGGCGATGCAGGATGCCCGCGGCTCACGAGTTACCCAGTTCGGCCCTCGTGCATGCGACCACCCGCATCCACTGGCGAAGAAGAGGAAGATCAGCGAAAAGATGAAGAAGATGCAGAAGAGGTCGCGTAGAAGAAGAGAAGAAGGAAGGGACAACCAAGGGCAGGCAGCGCCCAGGGAAGAAACGCACCTTTTTCGACGTCGAAGACGAGGGCCTGGGCCACGTCCCAGCGTTCAAGGCTCAGTACGACTCGTGGCCCCTGCTCGACATCAGCCTGCAGGAGTACATGGAGGCGACACGACAGAAGATCGTCATCGCCGAGGTGATTAACGTCGCTCGCCGCAACACAGCCTTGTGTAAACAGTTTCGCTTGCACTGACTTCCAGACTTCGAGATCCCGCTCTTGCCTGACAAGTGGGAGCCGTATCAGCGCAAGTACATCTGCATACACGGCTGCGTGAGAGGTCGACGGGGAAGAAGGCGTCGCACAAGCTCCGCCGTACGGACTGCCCGTTTCCGATGCTGGCTTAAGTCTTCATGCGTCGAGATGCCACGTGGAGCATCACCATCACGCGCGAAGTCTACAGCCATAACCACCCCATCTCCGACGGTATCTACAGGTCTTACCCAGGTATTCGCCAGGTTCCAGCAGATTCTGCCCTAATGCCGGACATTGAGCAGCTAGTCGTCACCGACGCTGGGACTTCAAGCATCTGCAATTACATCCGTGAGAACTCCAACCACCGCGTCACGATGGACGACGTTCGAAACCTGGTTGCACGGATGCACAAGCAAGGCAAGTTAGTGTTGTGATAACATGAGTTTCACCTTCCAGTCGTGCACCTCTAATTCGGCAGGGCGGACCGTATCAAAGCTGCGAAGCGATCAGCTGCCAAAAGAGACAACACACAAGCCGAATTATGATAAGCACTTATTGTTATTATGTTAATTCAGTAGATATCTCATATCCATCTTCGATACAATGCCTGTGTGGCACCGACAGCGTTGGTGGCTGCCGTGCCGCTTAGACACCTGCAGTTTGACTTATTTGTGGCTGAAGAGAACGCGATCCACAGCTGAATCACACTGGAAAATTTCCTGTCCCTAGCCCAGGTGCGGCTTCTAGAGCTTATAGGTTATAATAGGTTGACGTTGTAGTTTACTACAACAACGCGGCACGGCCACAGGATCCTGCACAGCCGGCAGGTGAACTTGGGGTCTGCTACTACGCCGTAGAACTACGGTAGGCTAGTAACTAGTGGACCGCTAGGTCTCGTATCTGTGTCATAAGCTGACGCCTTGTTGACGAAGACGCAGGGCGAGAAATATCTGATTAACCTCCACCGCGGATGTAGATGCTCTACAGTGTGCCAATTGCATTGCATTGCACTATCCGGACGTTGTGGCGTGACAAGACAGCCAGCATCAATGATGCGTGGATGCAAGTTTCTTCATGCAAGCATTTGCCCCCGAGCTGGGCGTCTGAAGCTCACCAGTCTACACATTATCATACAAAGACCAAGTACAAATTACTGTATCCGTTGTAACAAATAGACACACAATTGACGATTTTTGGATCAGCGTATCCTTGTTCACTTTTGAGTTTTTCGGCTTGTGCCACACGCAATAACGGATCCCATGACCGCCCCTCTTCGCTGGGGCTTCCTCGGCTGCGGCCGCATCTCGTCCGACTTCGTGAGCGCCATGAAGTCGCTGGACAGCGTCGTGTTCCAGGCCTGCGCCGCGCGCTCGCTCGCCAGCGCCCAAGCCTTCGCTAAGGAGCACGGTACCAAATCAGCACCTCAAACTATTTTAAGATGAGTGCACACATGTACTCAAACTATTTTGGATTATTATTTGCGTACAGGTATCGCCAAGGCCTACGACTCGTACGAAGCTCTGGTCTCGGACGCTGAAGTGGACGTCGTGTACATCGGAACGCTGCACCCGTGGCACTACGAGCACACGGTGCTGGCCCTGAACCACGGCAAGCATGTTCTGGTGGAGAAGCCGATGGCCATGAACGTGACTCAGGCCTCGGCCGCCATCGCCCTCGCCCGAGCGAAGAAGCTCTTCCTCATGGAGGGAATGTGGACGCGCTTCTTCCCGCCATCCGCCACGTCCGCCAATTGCTGGCCGACAAGGAGATCGGAGACGTCCACCACGTGCACGCGGCCTTTGGCTGCCAGTTCGACGCCGACAACGCCCGAATGTGGCACAATGAGCTGGGCGGAGGCGGTCTCCTGGACATTGGCATCTACCCACTGGCCTTCGCCACGATGGTGTTCGGAGCCAAGCCTGAGAAGGTCTCGTCGGCTGGCAAGTTGAACGACGGCGGAGTGGACATCTACAACTCGGTCACGTTGGAGTACAGCGACTCCCGCTTTGCCACAATTGAGTACACGATGCTCGCCACGATGGACGAGACGCTGACCATCACTGGCAGCAAGGGACTCATTCACCTCCCGGCGCCGGCTCATACGGCCACGGAGGTGAGGCTCGTCAAGTACGCCGAGGACGGCTCGCAGAAGGAGACCAAGTCGCTGTTCCCGTGGCCGGCGCCTGCCCCGGTGTCACCTTCAACTACGGCGGTTCGGAGGGCTTCCGCTACGAGGCGGAGACGGTGATCGAGGCCATCCAGAGCAAGCAGCTCGAGAGCAAGGAGTACCCGCTGGACGAATCGCTCCAGATCATGACCATCATGGACAAGATTCGCAAGGACGTGGGACTCGTATACCCCGCCGACTCCCAGTAGGCTGGTTTGTCGTTTGCAGTGCGTCAGCGGCATCAGGAGCTTGTGTGTTGCCGCAATCGCATTGCAGGTGTGTTCGTGAAAAAAAAAACTAATAAAAAAATGTTTTGAAGATGATGGACGTGCGTTTTTAACCTGCAGTCTGCCGCCGGGCTTGCATGCTCTACCGACAATGCCAGAATGTGAAGCTAGGGCACCTTCAACCACGAATCAAAAGCTTTAGTCAGCATGATCCACTCATGGACAGAAGGAGCACGATGCCCGAGCTTGCAGCTCATGGAGCTTCAACATCACTCGAACCGCCTTGCAGACTGAAATCACTTCGGATTTATCCTTCTGGAGGAGAACACTAAACTAAATCCATGGGTGGCAACTCGCAAGCTCCGCTCCGCTGGGGCTTTATCGGCTGTGGCAATATCGCCAACGACTTTGTCAATGCCATGGCGAACGATACGATCAGTCTGGCAGCGTGCGCAGCTCGGTCGCTCGAGTCCGCTGAAAAGTTCGCCGCGACTCACGGTACGTACAACAATTTGGCGCTTCTGGTTATGCCCCGACTCAAGCCTCCCTTTCTGTTGTAGGTTGTGCCCGAGCGTACGAATCCTATGAGGAGTTATGCGCCGATCCCGACGTGGATGTGGTGTACGTCGCCACGATCCACCTCATGCACTTCGACCACATCACGCTCGCGCTAAACCACGGGAAGCACGTGCTGGTGGAGAAGCCCATGACGATGAATGCCAAGCAGACAGCGTCGGTGGTTGAGCTGACCAAGACCAAGAAGCTTTTCCTCATGGAAGGTAGGATCTGCTACTTCAAAGCTCCCGGTGAAGAATGATCGGTTGCTCACATTGCTGTTGTCAAATTCGCAGGAGTGTGGACGCGCTTCTTCCCCTCCATTAAGTTCGTTCGCCGACTCCTATCTGAAGAGCGCATTGGAGCCGTCCACCACGTACACGGCGACATCGGCATTTCCTTCGTGAACTCTCAAACCGAAGCGAACTTCCGCAGTTCTTCGGGGGACGGCGCTCTTCTGGGCATCGGGATTTACCCGCTGTCATTCGTGACGATGGTCTTCGGTACCAAACCGCTGAAGGTCACCGCAACGGGGAAAACCAGCTCGGGGGGAGCCGACGTTTATGGCTCAGCGACTCTCGAGTACAGCGGCAACCGCTTTGGCACCATCAACTTCACGGCTCTAGCGGAGCTGGGCAACAGCGTCACGATCTCGGGCAGCAAAGGTCGAATCCGTATCCCGTCGCCAGCCCACAGCGCGACGGAGGTCGTTGTCACGCAGTTCCTCGACGACGGATCCCAGCAAGAGACGGCGACCGAGTTCCCGTGGCCAACGCCTTCCTCCAGTATTGCAACGCCGTTCAAGTACCCGGGGTCGGAAGCTCTCATCTACGAAGCGGAAGCAGTCACCGAGGCAATCCGAGATGCTCGACTGCAGTGTGAAGAGTACCCCCTCGAGGAATCGCTGGCCATTGCAAGGATCATGGACGAGATCCGAGAGGCCATCGGGGTGGCCTATGCAGCGGACGACGGAGGCAAGAGCCATTAAACAACCTTGAGCTGGTCGCAATTCCAGTGGTGCGGTCGAACACAACAACAATGGGCTAATGACACGGCACAGGCGATAACGAGTCGTCCGTTTTCGTTATCGAAACCCCATCGTTTGCCAGCTATGAATACAATTAGGGACCGATCTTAGCGGTTGCGTGTCCTCCTTATCATGTAGGCACGTGCCTGCCCGCCTTCCCCCTTGGACGGCCCTAGACGCCAACCTGAAACAGCTACAGGCGTGATGAGTGAGCGAGTCGACGTTGTTCGAAGCATGAATGCGTTGCCCGCGCGACTGCCCGTCGCTCGCATTGACACGGGCTTGAGTCTGCCCACAAGAGTCTCACTCCCGCGAGTTTCCAGCATCGCCAGCAACTCTGGAGCGCCTACAATTACCACAAGTCGTGACGTCTCCGACCTCGACGCCCAACCTGGTGGCAACTTCACTGAGAAGACCAGCAAAAATGTCAAATTGCACGTCACGGATGAAGAATTACCAACGAGTAGCGCGTTAAGCCGATGCTTCGAGTGGCAGGGGCCCTCGCTCAAGTACCAGGGACGATATTCCATCGACAAACTGCTCGCATTCGAGGATTATCAGCGCGTTGTGAGTCCACTGCGCGTGCTTGGAGTTCTCGTATTGACTCCAATGCCCAGTCTCCTTGTTGTCGTGCTACTCGCTGCCATCCCGCTCGAGAGTCCGCTGCTGAGCGTGGAGAAGAACGCGACGTACTTCTTGCAGTCATTGCTCGCCCACGCCGCCATGATCTTCAGCTTGTCGATGTTTGTTCGGTGTTCGCTCGGATTGCCATCGAGACTCTATTCCCACGCGGAGTCAGCGCTAGTTTCGGTACTCACGGCGACTTGTAACGAGCTTTTGATGCTAGCAATTGCCGTATTGTGGAGATTTCCCGTGCCCTTCGACCCTTTCGTGAGATTTCCGACGCTAATTGTGCTATTCGGCCTCTTCCAGAAGCTCGTTATCGGCTCAAGACTGCGTCACTACCACCGGCAAATGATCCGACTGCTTCCCTTGTTGTGCTTCGAGTACGCTCTGCTCGTCGTGTTTCACATCTTGGCTGTTGTGTTCGTGAAGGCACCGAGCTCAGTGCAGGCGGGGCTCACCGCGACATTCCCGGTACTTTTCGCCTTGATCAAGCGGATGGTGTGGTGCGTCTCCCATCCGCTGCAGGACATGAGCACGGACGTGACGCTCTGTGTCGTCGTGATTTTTGGCTCGCTGCTTCGGATGATCTGTCTTCAGAGTGTTCACTCGCTGGAAGTGGGCGTGTTGCTGGTGCTCCTCGACGCAGTTCATGGATTGATCGAGACGTGGCTGTACCTGGGGCACAAGTTCATCGTCGACGGACGCCAGACGACTCGAACGGCAGTGAAGATCGTGGAAGGAGCGCTATTCCCCAGCGCCGTGAGCTCGAATGACGTGCTGGGGATAGCAAAAGTGCTCCCAAACACGTTCGCCTTCCTGGGAGACGCACTCAAAGGCGCCTCGGTGTCTGTCGACAGGCCGGGGCGACTACTGAAATCATCTCGACCGAAGCACAAACAGAAGAAGCTCAACAGCGACTTCAGTAAGCGATTCAGCGCCAGCGTCGTGGTGATGGATGTCGAGCCTTTCGCTCAACTGGGACTCACCACCGCCCCCATCTCGGAAGCCTGCGCCCTGCCTTTGGTTTGTATCGATGACGTGGACATTCCTCATCGCGAGCACGCCAAGTTGTTATCGCAGGCGCTGCAGCTCCTGTTCGCCTCGGAGATGCTGATCTTTGCCGAGTACTTTGAGTTGGCGGGGGCGGTGGTCTACAGTTTGTACTCTCTCGCACTCTACCACTTGCCGTACGCCAACTACAACTTCAGCTTCATGGGCGTCTCTACTAGAGACTTTTGGTTTTCCTTTGGGAGTACAGCGGTCTACGCCGTGTTTAAACTACTGTCACTAGCGGCGCTGTTTGCGCTGGTTCGCACCAAGTACGGCGTCTCGACGCTCTACCAACTCGCGTTCGTTCTGGAGAAGTACTGGATGAGTGTGCAAGGCAAATTACTATCTGCGCTGCTGTTCACGTTTATTCTCAACACGGTTCACCACGGTACGAACGAGCTCATATCGATAAGCTTTTTTTTTCGACAAATAACTTTTTGAACCATCTTGGATTTTTTGCAGGAATGGATTTGTCACTGAAGTTCGACTGGGAAAACATCTTGAGCGGCGCATCCGGTTGACCAGCAGCAACTGCTGCAGTGGCGTGATGGTTCGTATGGTTTCAGTCGCGATCCAATCCCTGAGGCCGATAAGAATATTTATTGTGCTCTATGCTCACTGGACTTGTGATATACAAGTAGCCGATGGGCTCGTATCGTTCTCGGCGCCTATAGCATGTTGGCTGGCGACGGGAGTCCGTTCTCATTCCACATCTTGCTGCCTGAAGCTCAGAGGAATCGCTGCTCCATCAAGCCATGGTCAAGTGGGGTATCGGCCTGATACTGTGGATGGCATTATTCTCCACCATTTCGGCTGTTCAAGACCCGCGAATGCTTCGATCAGAAGTTGTGGCGCGCAAAGCGAATTCATCGTCGTCTGGAAGCTTCGACCAAGAGCTGACGAGTCCGGGCGAGTTTACGCGCGCAATTTCCAAGCTCAAGGACCATATCCGGTGCTTCAAGAGTTTGTTCAACGCGGAAAAATGCATCATCTTGGCGATGAAACCCTCGTGAGGAAGGAAGCAGGCCTCATAATTCACTATTCGTTCGAAGATGGAGTTGTTCGATTACCTCGTGCGACGAGGTTGCGCTGGTAGCTCCAAGTCGACGGAAGCACCACCTTTAATAAATCGACTGTAACAACTACCAGCTTCTTATCGCTGATAAACGTCTTAGCCACTCTACAATATCCACCTGGAAGCTCAAGTCCATCAACGCTACCAAGGAAACCATGCGCTCGTCATTCGGCCTCGCCTTCGCCCTCCTCGCTGTTGGCTTCTTCCCCATCGACTCGGCCGCCGCTGACAGCCTTCGTGGCATCGATGGCGTCAGCTCGGAGACGCGCCAGTTGAGCGAGTCCGACAGCGACGGATCGACTGCTCCGCTCTCGTCGGTTGCTGGGAGCCTGGCTGGGCCTGAGGAGAAGACCAACTACCACCACGGTCACCAAGAGCAGCGTTGTGGGCTCGGCCAATGCTGGACCGTCGATGTCTATGACCAGTAACTCGCGTCATCGGCAGAACCAACTTCGGAGGCTACTCCCGGATCGCCGACGCAAAAGCTTCAACGTACGCCTACAGGTTGTCGTAACAGTATCGTAAGTGTGAGCGTATCATAAACCTTAAATGTCAAGAATGAAAATTCTTTGAGCACCAAAAACCTTGATGATCATTATATTTTAGCGGTTCGTCCAACCACTTGCACTGGGTGGGATGTGTATTTTATATACAGAAGACGACGTACGCGGTCAGGTTCGTGTCGAGAAGAGTGCCACCCACAATGAATGGAAGTACCTTATGAGCTGTATTCAATCCGTAGCCAAATTTTGGATGTACGTGGGGTTTTCAGCTTTCCGTTCTCACTTTGCAATTGACGTCCTCAAAGTTAAGGTTGTGCTACCCCAGAAGCATGGCCAACTGGACCATTGTCGTGGCCATTTGGGTGGCACTCTTCTCTTTCGTTTACGCTTCGCAAGAACAACGGACGCTACACCAACTCATCGGGCTGCTCGAAGCAAATTCATCACTCAACGGCCAAGAACTTGTGCATGCACCCACTGCGATCCGCCACACCTCCAAGCCGGCAAAGACCAACACTCGGTGCTTCAAGAGCTTGTTCAACACGGAGCAGTGCGTCACCCTGGCGCCCGCATCGTCGTAAGCGAGAATGGAGCGACCAGAACTCAGCCAGTACTTCTGCCCCAATAATGAACGTTCTAATTTGAATTCGGTTGTTGCGTTCATAGAACCTTGGAACCGTAGCATCAAAAAGCCTTTGACAAAGCCACCATCCACTCTTGATGGGATTCCCGCGTAATACTTGCAACGATCAGGCAGCCCCACAGTCTTGCTACCGGTACTCTCACCTCACTTTCCAAGTGGACGCCTGAAGCCCCAACCTCCTCGATCATGCGCACCTCGCTCACCGTCGTCGCTGCTCTTGCCGCCATCAACTTTTCACCTGAAGTTGCCGACGCTACTGCAGCGCTCAGGGGCGGAGTTGACGCTAAATCTGTCGAAGGGAGCAAGTCTGCGCCGGAAGAGTATGCAGGATTTGGTTTCGGTTGCGATGGCATATGTGCTGGGGCGAAGGCTTCGTGAACTACCTTCACGGCCGCAACCGGACCGCCACCTCCCACCACAGTCATCGCGCACAGCTCCCCATTGACCTCTTCTGAGGCGTCACAACGGCTGCTGCCGTCTGTCTGCATCTCCTAATTTTCAGGGCAGCAAGACTTACTTAAGTACTAAGAAACGCCAATGGTTCTTACGAAAGAAGTAAGGTCAGCGTTGGTCATGTCACTCTGCTGCTCAAACTTGAGTATATCCGAGCCATCGCCACGGACGCTAAACAAATGCCGATTTCAATCGACCCAGCGGATAAAAAACATAGATTGCCTTGGCGCGTCCGTCGGGTGTCGAAAATGGTACCGAAAATGCATCGCCACGTTTCTGGTAGAGGTGTCACTGCTTTAGCCGAGCTTGACTGGTGTAAGTGTGCTGTCCGCGTGGCCTAATGGATAAGGCATCGCCCTCCGAAGGCGGGGATTGGGGGTTCGAGTCCCCTCGAGGACGCTCTTTTGCCGTGCGAGAAAGCCAAAGAGGGCCCAGGCAGGAGCGATGCTCGATAAGTAGTACCGAACCGACTGGAAATCGAAACTTGTTCGTCCTGCACCACGCGTGACACGTGCAACTTCTACTCGGCCGTTGTTGCGATTTCCAAGCGCTGATATCGCCGACGTACCACCAGCAACGAGCGGCTACTGCATTCCTGTGCTGTCCTCGCTGTCACCCTTCCTTCCAGCCAGTGAAAGCAACCCGAACTTGGCTCACGAAAATGTACAGAAGTCAAGTCACCGGCGCAAGGCTGGAACAAACTCTGCAGCCGTCTTCGCCAATCACCCCATTGACACGCACGACAAGAACGTGGACGTCAGGGCCGATCCTTGTCTCTAACATATAGCCATCTTGACTTCAACGGGCTCAATTCACGCGCCATCCAACTCAATTCAAAATTGAATTCCAGCGGGTTCACATCACCGCGCGATCTTATTTTTGGAACTGGATTGCTGGTACACTGTACCATCCTATTCCCCCTTCGCTGTCTGAGGCCTCCTCTGTATTTATAGATCAGCAGCAGGAGCAGGAGAGCTAAAGGCGGCATCTGTCGTCGCTTCGCTTCACTTCCGCTTCGCTCGCGCGCCCCCCACTGAGCCAGCGTCTCGTACGGCAGTTGGGCCCATTCGACGCGCCTCCCTCAGGCGCACCCCGCCGTGTGGCTCCCCTCCCCTCGACGCCTACAAGCCGCGCTAGAAGAAAAAAACCGCAACAACCATGAAGTGGCTCCGCTCGGCCGAGATGGAGTACATCTCGCTCATCGTGAACGAGGACGCGGCCCACGACTGCGTGCAGAAGCTGGGCGACCTAGGCGTGCTGGAGTTCACGGACCTGAACCCGGAGCTCACGCCTTTCCAGCGGCGCTACGTCAACTACGTCAAGCGCTGCGACGAGATGGAGCGCAAGCTGCGCTACTTTGAGGTGGAGCTGGCCAAGTTCAGCATCGCGCCCAAGCCGGCGGGCTCCATCGACCAGTTCCTGCAGGGCTCGGCCGACATCCGCTACGGCTCGCAGGACACGGCGGCGCGCGCGCTGGACACGCTCGAGCGACTGCTGGAGGACAAGGAGCAGGAGCTGCTGCAGCTCAACTCGATGCACGAGAAGCTCACGCGCGAGTACAACGAGCGCAAGGAGCTGCAGGAGATCATCTCGCGTGCCGGCGAGTTCTTCGAGATCGAGAGTGCGTCCCCACTACACAGCCTCACGTTTTTTATTATTTGAGGATGATGCTGATTTTTATTTTTTATTTTGTTGCTGCTGCTAGTTCCTGAGGTGCAGGCGCGCCGCAACTCGCGGACGGCGTCACGCTCAGGTGGTTACAGCTTCGTGGAGGCGTCTCCTGGACTGGGGGCTGGCGAGGACTCATCCACACTGCGCTTCCGTAATGTGACGGGCGTCGTGCCTGCCGATGAGCGGCTCAAGTTTGAGCGCATGATCTTCCGTACCACGCGCGGCAACTGCTTCACGCGCTTCTCCCCCATTGAGGAGCCGCTCGCGGACCCGTCCAACGGCCAGCCCGTGACCAAGCACGCTTTCGTCATCTTCTTCCAGTCGACTTTCATTGAGAACAAGCTGCGCAAGATCTGCGACGCCTTCCACGCCCGGCTGTACTCGCTGCCGCCCATGGACGACCGTGCTGCTATTGCCCACCTGATCCAGAGCAACGCTGGCGAGCTGAACCAGAGCAGCCACATCCTGCGCCGCAACCGCGAGAGCTGCGTGCTGCTGTGCCGCGACCTGGCCGAGACGCTCGAGTCCTGGAAGTGGTCGGTGCTGCAGGAGAAGGCCACGTACCACGCGCTCAACATGTTCCGTGCTGATGTTAGTGGCATGCTGCGCGCGGAGGGCTGGGTCATCAAGGAGGCGCTGCCGAGCGTGCGTCGTGCTGTCACGCGAGCGCACACGGCGGCTGATGACAAGTCCATGCCGTCACTTGTTGATACCGTAGCCAAGCCATGGCCTGTGCCGCCCACGTACTTCGAGACGAACAAGTTCACGGAAGCCTTCCAGGCCTTCGTGGAGACGTACGGCTGCCCTCGATACCGCGAGGTGAACCCGTCGGTGTTCACGATGGTGACGTTCCCGTTCCTCTTCGGCGTTATGTACGGCGATATCGGTCACGGTCTCTGCGTGCTGCTCTTTGGTCTGTACTTGATCTTGACGGAGCGCCGTTTGGAGCAGCCAGGTGGCATGGGCGAAATGGCGGCATCGATTTACGGCGGACGCTACATGCTGTTCATGATGGGCGCCTTCGCCATGTACGCTGGTCTCATCTACATCGACTTCTTCTCGCTGCCGCTGAACCTGTTCGGCTCCAAGTTCGAGTACCCGGACTGCCTCGAGTCTCACGACCGTGAGGCGAAGTGTGTGGCCGAGTACATCATCGACGGCAAGATGTCCTATGTAAATGCCACGGACGTTTCTAGCGGTGCCAACGTGTACGCGGTTGGGCTGGACCCGGTCTGGAAGACGTCTTCGAACGAGCTGCTGTTCTTCAACTCGTTCAAGATGAAGATCTCGGTGATCTTCGGTATCGTCCAGATGACGTTCGGTATCCTGCTCAAGGGCTGGAACAACCTGTACTTCCGCGACTACTCGACCTTCTTCTTCGAGTTCGTGCCGCAGATCGTGTTCGCCGTCTCGCTCTTCTGCTACATGATCGTGCTGATTGTCATGAAGTGGAGCATCGACTGGACCGAGCGCATGAGCCACGAGGTGTGCCCCTACAACTTCGCCGGCGAGCACACGGGTTGCCGTCCGCCTTCGCTCGTGAACACTCTCATCAACATTGCGCTGGCTCCCGGCAACGTGGTGGACCCGCTGTACGAGGGCCAGCTCGAGACCCAGCAGACGCTTTTGATGATGGCGTTTGTGTCCGTGCCGGCGATGCTGCTGATCAAGCCCATCTACCTCAAGTTCCAGAACGACCGCGCCGCGCCCCTGTGAGCCACCACGTGGACTTCGACGACGAGGCGGAGGAGCGCTTGGTGTCGCACCACCACGGCAACTCGAGCGGAGGTGGCCACGGTGGCCACGGCGAGGAGTTCGAGTTCGGCGAAGTGGTGATTCACCAGGGTATCGAAACCATCGAGTTCGTGCTGGGAATGGTCTCGAACACGGCCTCGTACTTGCGTCTGTGGGCCCTGAGTCTGGCCCACTCTGAGCTGGCCACCGTGTTCTGGGAGAAGACGATGCTGTCCACCATCAACAGCGACTCGTTCATCGCCATCTTCATCGGCTTCGCGGTGTTCGCGGCGACGACGTTCGGCGTCATCCTGGCCATGGACGTGCTGGAGTGCTTCTTGCACGCGCTGCGTCTGCACTGGGTGGAGTTCCAGAACAAGTTCTACAAGGCCGACGGCCACAAGTTCCACCCCTTCTCGTTCAAGCAGACGATCAAGGACTCGCAGCAGCTTTAGATAGCAGGCGCACTGAGTGGAGATGGCTTTCTCGAGAGTATCGAGAGTGAGCGACCCTGGAAAGCAAGCTCCGACCAAGAAAAACTCGACCCAACGGCTCGCAGGTGGGCGATCAAGAAAAAGAGAGACTGAAGTTGAAGTGCAGACCCTGGATTATAGCGAAGAGGCAGGAGGAAAGAAGAACAGGTCTGCAGTGCATATGGAAGCGTTCGCGTCTTCCCTTTTTATAATAGGACTTGCCAGCTTTTGAGCATTGTGTTGTGTCTCTCCTAACTTTTATGCAAGTCCACAGAGTCCTCCAGCACTTGTACAACTTACTTGGAAGCCTTGGCCGCCTTCTTCTCCATCTCACTGCGACACAAAAGACGCATGCAGACACATTCATTAGTCCAAGTCTCTGTCCATTCTTGCCAACTCATTGCAAAGCTCACATTTGCTGGTACTGTTTGCGCAGAGAGCTGCTGGCGCTCAGGTCCTGCACACGCTCGAGCGCCTTGCTGTCCGCGTAGAGGTATCCGGCGCTTCCGCCAATGAGGACGCCTCCTGCAATGGCGAAGAACTGCACACGCTTCGGGAACGGCCCAAGGGCTAAGAGAAAAGCAGCACACCATGCACAAAAGTCAGCAAATAATGGACCAAAGTCTCAGTTGCGGATCGTGTCATAACTTACTGGTGATGGCGGCGGTGACGGCGGCTCCAATGGCGCCGCCGACGCCCGAGCAGTACTCGATGTCGTTGCGTCGTCGGTCCATCCAGACCTTCTCCTCCAGTGTCAGGCGGTGCGGCGTGCGCGGAGCGGAGCGTTGGCGGTGGCGTTGGCGTTGGCGTTGGCAGGCGTCGAGCTCATGTTCAGCACTTGGTTGCTGTGTTGTGTCTATGATGCGGTTTAGTGTGGGGTGGGTATTGGGGCCACCTTGTGTTGCGATTATGTTGCGCATCGTGTAGCGAACATAAGCGCAACGTGAGTCACTTCAACTTGCCTTTGCGATACCAACGGCAGGTGGCGGTGCCCGTGCTGCCGGTGCAGCACATGGCCGAGAGCTAAATATTTGAGCTCGCTGGCCGGAGCTGAGTTAGCTCTTGCGTCTTGGGATGACGAGCCTCGCGCCCTCTTAGACTGTAGGAGGGCGTTGCATGCGCCTTGCTCCAGTCGAAGTCCGACGCCACGAAAGCGATGGGGTGTGGTCAGATCTGCTCTTGCAGTACAAGTGTACAATAGATCAATTTCACTTACCGTGGCGTTGCTAAGACCAACGTGGCGTTCTCGTCGTCACCAGCGCGATAGCCGTCAATGGTTTCAGTAGTTGATGGTAAACTCCCCGGTGCGAGTTGTGGTGACTGGGGCAACTGGTTGCAGCGAGTAGACTTTGAAGCGAAAGTTTAGAAGGACAAACGCGAATAAATTATCTGACTACAGTCTACGCCTTTCACATACTAAGTTACGCTCAGTTGACGCTGCTGGTGTCGAAGAGCTTGACGTCGTAGCCCGGGTGGCGCTTGAGCGCCTTGGTGGCCAGCGACGGCGTCGGCGTCTGCGGCGTGCGAGCAATGCAGGCCGTGGGCGTGACCGTCATCGTGGACGACACCGAAGCCACCGAGGTGCTGATCTGGCTCGGGTTGGACGAGTACACGTCCATGAGAAAGTCCATGGACTCGTCGAAGTCCGGCACCGTCGGCTTGAGCTCGACGGCGGCCGCGTTCGCCTCCCATGACGATGGATAGCTTGAGTTGCCGATAAAGGCGCTCGCGATCGTGGACGTGCTCAGCTGGCTGAAGTCCGAGCTCACCGTGGCCACCAGCGTCGGGGGCATAGCGGCCGCCGACACGTAGGACGTGTGGTGGTGGTGGAAGGAAGAGCTGGGCATCGCCGGCAGCGAGGTGGTGCGAGCCAACAGGATAGGCGGAGCGGCCATAGAGGTCATGGGTGGGGTCATGACGTGGGCGGGCATCGACGTGTAGCCCATGGTAGACGGGTGCTGGTACACACGCGTGTGCATGTTGCCGTAAGGAGAGACGGGGTGCTGCGGGTACCCAGCCACCCCTGCACCAGTGCCATGGGCGGGGTCTGCAGCGTGCCGTTGCGGTTGCGGAGACCGCGCATGCGGCGCGCTAGCTTCTCCCGGTACTTCTGGGCGTGCGTCTGCGTTTGACGAACCGTGCGGGTGGCGACCATCTCGGCGATGGCCTTCCAGGGCCCCTTGGGAACGTCTCCATCGCGCGCAGGAAGCGCTCGTGCTCGGCCTTGGTCCACGTGCCCGAGGCCTTGACGACTTCTCCGTTGGCGTCGAGCTGCTGCTGCTCGCGGTCCAGGGACTCGGCCACGCGCACCGTGCCGTCCTTGACGATCAAGAGATCCTTCCGGTCAAGCTCGATGATCGACGAAGTGGATAGACGCAGGTCATCGTAATCATCAGTGGCCTCGGACTTGTCCTCCTTGTTGCTGCTGACGGTAGTGGCGTCCTTCTTGCTGGCGTCGAACTTGGAGTCCTGGGAGCGGAGGTGCTGCTGCTCGGCCATTCCGAAAGACATTGGGAGGTCGTTGGTTGTTCTGGGTCTTGGCGAAAACTTAAGTGAGCGGGCGACTGACTCGTTGGCGTCTGTCTGTCGTAAGTATGTTGCTGTAGATCTGGAGTTCGATCTGGTTTGCTACCGACGAGCGAGAAATGAAAATGTGTCGGTGTGTCGGTTGCTGTTGCTGTAGTCGCGTGGGTGGGCCGGCGACTGGTTGCTGTGTTAGGTTTCTACAACTGAAGCTGGTCCGTTGGTGCTTCAGGAGTCAAATTCGAGAATGAGCTGCTCCCTGCAGAAGCCGTGAGACCCCTCTCCAGTGTCTGGTTGCACCGCTGGCACAAACGCCGACAGCCGTGATACTATCAACGCCG
Organism: Phytophthora melonis; assembly: GCA_024211575.1. Lineage (NCBI taxonomy): Eukaryota > Oomycota > Peronosporomycetes > Peronosporales > Peronosporaceae > Phytophthora > Phytophthora melonis. The sequence goes on from JAMXKT010000034.1 coordinate 384,629, forward strand.
ATAGCGCCGGGCCGCCGTGGCCCGCGTGCGTGACTGACTTGAGCGCGCCGGCTGGCCGAGCTGGTTGCACTGTCTATGGGTTTTGCTCCGACCCGCCGCGTCGGACGATGTGCGTGCTGGGGAGAATTTGCCGCGAGACGGGCTTTGCGTCAAGGCAAGCCAAGCCCCGCAGCTTCCAGCATCAGCAGCACCAGTAAGCGTCACCACAAGGCGGCCGAACAGCGCGTGAGGTAGGAAAGAGGAGGCGCTTCGTTTGCTCGGGGGCCGGAGCAAAATCCAGCATTCGTAATGCCGGAGCCGTTGATCCTCGGCGTCGTGCACCGGCGGGGCCGCCTGAACCGGGCGCTCGAGAGACCGAGCGAGTCATGCCAGAAAACAAGATGGCGGGGCGCCATCTGATCTTGAAGCAGCGAGCGTGTCAATCGAGTGTCATGTTTGAAACGGACGGCGCGCATAAAGAGGCCAAGCGGCAACTCCACGAAAATGCCGCATAACAGGAATATGATGGGACAGAATAGGGATGTAATAGTATCTTCGTATTTTGTGCATGCTCTATACCGGTTCCATGCTAAACAGCAGTATTGCGCCCGTATCCTACGGCCATCACTTCGCCATCACACGGCTGAAGTGGAAGTTGCCCTTGAGTTGCCTTTTTTGTGCCGAGCAGTATCGAGCTTGCCTGACCTCGCTAACGGCCAAAGCCACAGCGAATGCCCATAGAGCCAAGAGTGTGCATTTAGAGGTGGGATATCCAAGGGCAGTAGCGTCCTCGACGGACGACCGGCGGCATCGTGCGCGTGAGGCCTTCAGCGTTACAAGATGAAGCTGTAAGCGGCCCGCGCGTGAAAATTTGCAGAGCTGCTAGACCGCCTGCGTCTCGGCATCTGGCCGCTCCAGCTGGGGCGTTCGCGCGCTCTCTCTCTACTGCTGCACTGAGATTTCGCTGAGCTTTCGGGCTCCACCTGGTGATGCCCGCTGTTGGGATGAAAGATGCGGAGATCGGGCTCCATCACCCACCTGCACGACCCGAAACCAGTCCGCAACCGCCTGAATATGCGAGCGCGAGTCCCCATCATGTTTGCAAACAGCTTGGTCAACTTCCGATGCCTTTCGGCCCGTCGGTTGTTGACTAACTGGGGCACATCCTTTCTGCCACTCGCATCAAGCGGTTGACCCTACGGAGTACCACGTTCGCGACCGGAGCGGTGCAGCGCACGAGCGGTCGAGCCCCTTCTTGCTCCGCTGTGCGCGAGCATCGGAAAAGCGGGGCGGCGCTGGCCCGGTCTTTGACGAGTGATGAACGATTGATGAACTCCCTACGGGCTCGCGGAGTCATCGGCAAGCCCTCATGGTGCGCTCTATTTTAATTAGCAACAGCAATGCGGGAATCTATCGCACAACCGCTGAGTGCTGTGCTCTTCAACGATGAGGTCGGCGTAGGAACGACCGTGACAAACGCGCTGCTTGGGTGTGTTTGGGCGGACCGACCAACAAAGTGAAAGTCTCCATTGGCACCACTTCCTTGACTTGACGGAAGATTCGGTCAAGCGAGTGAGGCGTGACGCGTGCGTGGCGGTACAGTGCCAACGGATCGCGCTGTGAGCCGGTTTAGTTGCTCCCGACACTTGTCCAGCGACAATAGCTACCGTACACTGTACATACCTGCGAGAAAATCAACTGAACTATTAATACTGCACTGCACTGAAAGGAGCCGGACTCGTCAATGAGTCCACACCGAGGGCTAACCACCAACGTCCACCAAAGTTGAAGTGGCCGTCTTATTCGCACTCAAAGGCTCTATGCACTGACAGGTCGATCACCTCTGCCCTCCTATGTGCCTGACCAACACACTGTCGAGGATCTTTTCTGCGTCGACCTCCGTCTCACTTCGTGTCCTCGACAATCTTCAGGAGACAAGTTGCGTGTTTGCCCTTTTGCTGCTTCCCACTCCCACCCACCACATCCCTGACGTCGCAGCAAGCTCGCCTACGGGGCCTTTACCAATGCAGCAACGGCGAATGGCTTGGAGCGCTCCGTTTACTGCGCTGCCAGCCGCCGAATTACGAAAATTTTCACGTCTTCCAAGGCTTGAGCTGCACTTGGCGGACCACCAATCGGAGAAGCTTTCGGGGCGGCCTTCTCGGTGGGAAGCCAGTCGATCTGCTCGCAGGAGAAGCTGTGCGACAGTAGTTCAAAGAACTGGTGCTCCATGGGGTTCCGCGACCGATGAGCCATCAACACGAGCGTCTCCGTCGTCGATAGCGCCTCCAGAGATGACACGAGGGGCGCGTATCCTTCCGGATCGTACACGACGTCCGAGAGCACCAGCACGTCCGGTTGAGACGGCAGATCGCGCGGAGGTTCTCCCCAGAGATGCGCCCTTGCAACCGGGACGACGGAAACACCTCCTTTAGCAGGACTCTTCGTCGGCTCGCCTTCGGTTTGGTCGATAAAGTTCAAGCGGATGTTGTACTCCAGCAACGGGATAACCTCCTATGTACAGCCAAGCATCGTCAACGCAGATCAACATGATGAGTCCGTCGGATCGGCAAGGTGATGTCACGAGCATGGAGTTGCTCCAGCAAGCCGGCGCTTGCGTACCTGCATGTCTGTTAGGGTGACGCTGGCGCCTAGCATGGCGCAGAAAATGCCGACGAGGCCCAGGCCGCTGCCGAGTTCCACCACTTGCTTCCCGACAAGTAGCTCTCGTCGAGCGGCCAGGTAGCGTGTCAACACTAGGCACGAATCCCATAGCTTGCCTCCGATTCCTAAGCAACACGCGCACATACAAGCACCAAGCAACATTAGCTCTGCGTGAGTACCAGCTCCAGTGTTGAGGGCCTGACTAATGTACGCGTTACTTACCGAGGTTACCGGGCGACTCGGCAAGAAGGATGTCATGGTGCAGCCCATCCATCGCTACGGCCCGACAGCAGTGCACACCGAGATCTCCAGTCACTCCCTCCTTCAGCTCACCACCCGAAGGCACAACGATAAACGGCAACGATACCACGGGAAACAAGTTCCACGTGGCCTTGGACATATCATGGGCGCGGACCTGAAGCGCGACTGGTGTGATCGAGTCTGACGCATTGCCGACAGCCACCACGGCCACTCTGAAGCTCGCCTTCCCTCGGTCATTCAGCGTCACCTTGCCAGTTGCGTCCACACTCCCTCCATCGCCGACGTCCGACGGGTCCAGCGGCTTCTGGAACACCAACTTGTACTTATCCGCGCTGTTATTTCGCAGCGAGCACTGCAGATAAATATGTTCTCCGCTCTTCACGTAATCCCGTCGGAAGAGGCCAAACTCGTTGCCAATGTTGGCATTCACGTCGAAGAACTGGTCCAGCGGAACCTGCGACGGCAGCAGACACCTACCTCGAAAACAGCAAAAGCAGCCACAACACAAAAGAAAAAAAAAACATTAGCGTCTAAGTGTCCGTTCGACCAGCTCCAGCACCTGCTGGTGCCCGCCATCGGCACGCACCCGAAATTGACCCGGAGCTGCTGTTTGTCGTGCACCATCTTGCCCATCTGCTCGACCTCGCTGGCAGCCACCTCGCGGTCCCGCGCCAGATTCTTGCGCAGCCGCCGCCTGGCCGCCACGCAGTACTGGAAAACCGTCGGCGCGCTCTTCTCGCCGTTGTCCAGCACGGTGTTTACCAGGTGCAGCGCCGCCTCGAAGCGCTCCAAGTTCTCGAGCGCCACGAGCTTACGGAGCGTCGCCTTCTCGTTGCCCGGATCGTGCTTGAGCGCCAGCGTCGCGTCTGGCAATGGAAAATAATAGTATCTTAGAGTTTTTGTAGACTTTTAGAGCGTTGTAGTCGCTGGGTACCGACCGTGCAGCGCCGCCGCGAAGTCGCGCTCCTGGATGGCGGTCTGCGCGCGGTTGGAGAGCAGTTGCGCGGCCGTCAGTGCCTTCCACGAGGCCGCGCTGGCGTCAGTAGACGCGGATTTGGATGCACTTTCATCTTCTGCAGTTAGCAAAGCGATGGCGCGCGTGTAGCTCGCGCGCGCGGCGTCGTAGCGCCCCTCGGAGTAGAACGCATTGCCCTCGGCCTGGAGCTGCTTGACCTGCTCCATTTTCCACGAATGAGAGGGCGGGTCGCCAAAAACGGGCTAGGGGGATGGGCCAAGATACTTTTTGGCTCTGGTTTGACAGGCATTGCAACGCGTTAGATAGCTGGTACATTGCATTGCTCCTGGGGATGAAGCAGGGCAGAGAGAGGCTGCAATGGAGAAAGTAAACGAAGCTGCTATTGTGCTGCTGTTGGTTCGGCTTTGAATCGCTCGCTTCGGCGGCGGAGTTTTAACGTAGGGACAAACTGGGTAGCCACGTTTCTGCTTGGAAATTGCTGGCTGCGTCTCTGCTATAGCCGAGTTAGACTGATGGCTTGTGCACAGTCCGCGTGGCCTAATGGATAAGGCATCGCCCTCCGAAGGCGGGGATTGGGGGTTCGAGTCCCCTCGAGGACGCTCTTTTTGCGCTCTGGCGATGTGAGTCCATTCTAACTGTAAACCAGGTTTTCGAGTTGCTGATTTCGTTGCAGTATGATGCAAGCTCTGGTGTTACGGGCGTAATACAAATAGGGCCACGTATCTGTAGATTCATCGACTTGTGCTACGTGCCTCTAGCGCACTGCAGCTGTGTATCTGCCGGTATGACCTGATATTTTGTTTCTATCTTCTAAACTAAGGTTTCTAATAAATTGCCATGATGGTCTATTTCATGCCGGGCTTCTGTGGACGTTGAATTTGCGGTTAGATGGGTGTCGTGTTCGCACAAACACTAACTGTACAGCTAACACTACCTGGTAGTGTGCGCAAACTGTTTGTTAGTGTGTTGTGAATCTGGCTTACGTGTTTGTGACGTTAGGCATTTTTTGTCTACATGTATTTATCTTGAACTAAAAAAAGTCGAATTCTTTTCACTTGTCGATAGCTGACTTGCACGCGAATGTTTTCTTTGATCTCTTCAAACTAAGCAGCACTATGTTACTTTTGCTATGCTGTGGTGCGTACACGGATTGTGGACTCGACAACGGGTGCTATTAATACTTAATTGTGAGTACAATCCACTGACTTCTGAGTAATTCAACACAATGTGACTTGGAAAGATGCCACGTCTGGCATCGCCACCTTGGACCAGACCAGAGCAGAATGCAATGTGAATGCATCTGGAGAAGTAACGCATCGATCCACTTATGGACGTGAATACGCTAATACAGAATTCAAGCGTTGTGTACCAGAAACAAAAAGAGAAATTGACCTGAAGGGTTATTCGTGTTTGTGAATGGCATCTCAACAAGCAACGTCTTTTTAGTTTAGTCAATAGTTTTAAGCTGATGCAGCGCACGAATTTAAATGAAGTTACGTACTCAGAAGTCCGAGCACATTACTCGTTAAGCTCGAAAGTCCGCGAAACGTACTCAAAAGTAAGGATCCTTCGGCAACGGGTTACAGTAGCAGTACCATTTGATCTGCTAGTAGTACAGCAGCAAACAACAAACGCGTTTGCAAACAGCACTAACTGTAAAGTAAGTGTGTTGTGAAAATCACTAACATGTTTGTGGAGTACACTAGATGGGTATCTATATCTACCTGGTATCTATCTACTTGCGTGAGAACCCCTGAGTCGCGCTCAGACGCAACCCCGCCTGTAGCTCACGCGCCCATACGAGTACACATCTACGATACATGCAGAAGCCCCTGGCTTTTGCGCTGTAAATCACGGGCAGCTCGAGCAAATGAGTAACCTGATATCCCGGTGTGCTTACATCACACCACGAGAACAACACAAGGGAAAGCTGATAACAAGCGCAAGAGTATTTTATGCGTCCTGAAGCGAATCGTCAAAAGATCCAGCAACCATGGTCTCAGTTGCCAAACATCGGCAAAGTTTCACATGACGTCGCTCTTACGCCTTGCGGTCGCAGACTTCGTCCGGCGCTACAAGCTCGTCCCCAAGCCCACCGCGCCGCTGCCATCATCTCGGACTTCCTCATCGCGGACATTTCCCTGTCTCGTGCCTGCCAACTGAGCCCCGTCCGATTGGTGACCTTGCTGAGTCTGGTCTGGTCGAGGAGCTCTCAAGCCGCCGATACCAGCGCCTGGAGCCTCGCAAAGCTGCTGCAGACAGAGCCTCTTTACTTCCGACGGGAGTCCTCCAGGTCTATGGTACAAGCTGTGCGTCGCGACGACCTGAGTATGCTCTATTGGCTCCTGGCCCACTTCCCAAAGTGCCCAATAAATATCAAGTTGTGTGTGATCGAGGAAGCAGCTCGAGGGGGCACCTGGGTATTGCAGGTGTTGGTCTCTGATCGATCTCGTGGAGCTATTCATTGGAGTGAATTCAGCCTAATGGAGGCCGCCAAGGGGTAACACTGGGGCCTAGCTCACTGGCTGTACGACCGCGCCCACCTTACGCTGGAAAAGAAGCAGGCAAACACGCAACTCGTTCAAATCGCGGTTAACCAGAACAACTTCGACCAGCTCAAGTGGGCTATTTCAAAAAAAGGGATTCGGAGTGGGGAACCTTAGTTTATCACCATGCACAGCTCAAGACTGGTGGAGATTCTGCGCTTTATCATCCAGCGAGACAGGGTAGTGAGGAGAATAACGCGTGGTTAGCACTGTACCAAGCAGCAGAGCAAGGAGATCTGCTCTTTATTCAGTGGGTTGTGGCTCACTATGTGAAAAGGACCAAGGACTTAGAGTGCGTCCTCGGTGTCTGTATGATTTCGGCTAGCAGGAGTGGCCATCTCGATGTGGTACAATGATTGATCTCGTACACGGGCGCTTCCGATCTATGTTTGAGGCAGCCAAATGCGGGAGATTGGAGATAGTACAGTTGCTGTATGAAAACTATTCGAGCGACCGAAGTGTCGACCTCTTCCAGGAGCGTGAACGGACCTCTCTAGGGGATGAACTGACTCTCTGCGGCTCGGATCGGGCGGTTTGACATTGTTCAATGGCTGCACAAGAATCGGTTGGAGGGCGGGCTGTGACGATCGGTCCTTTGGGAACTGCGAAATAGCTTTACAGTAATCGATCCGAGGGATGCACTCCCTCAGCTATGCTTGGAGTTGCAGCGCGAGGGCATCTTTCGGTCGTGACGTACGCAATTGCGGGCGGGAATTTTAAGATTGCGCTCTTCCTTCACGCACACTACCCCTCCGACTTTAGTATCGAGTGGCTCCGGAAGAGGAAGGGACTATTAACGAGCAAGCCGCGCGCAAACTCGTCTAAGCGGGAGATTGAGGCGTGGATGGAGGAAACATTTTAGATAGGGATCAAGGCAATACGCTTGAACACGAAGAAATTCATTTTTCTTAACAAGCCAAATTCTACAAAATATCCTTCGCATAATTGTAGTCGACAGTGACACCAATCGTGGCTCTATTCTGCTTGGTTGCTAGCATGCCCGATTTTATCTCGCTTTTGTAATGAAGGTGGGTATGGAATCTTAGATCCCTTTGCTCGAGGACGTTTCCGAACGATAACTGCAGCCCGACGGGGTGTGCTTGCGCTGTAGTTTGTGTCACATGATGACGACTTAAACGAGTGTCGACGGACTGAGCTCAGTGTGGTTTTCTGGTTAGTCTCGGATCGGCGAGCACTTCGAGTGGTACAGCTTACGCCGGGTACTGGCGCTCTCTTTGCTGCAGCTAGTAGTCGCGTAGCTTCCGTTTCACGGCGCTGTGCTTCCTGTGCCGTCCTGCTCAGATATGTCTTTTCAGCGGTTAGCGAGTTGATCTTCCAAGAACAAAATACAGCAATAACGGTTTGATGTTAGTCGTATTCACATTCAATAAAATTCGGCACATTTGTTTTGGTATAGCACGTACCTTAGCATCAAGTCGAAGTGTTTTTTTCTCAGCACGTTCAGCTCTCGCTTGCAGCTTCTGGTTATCCGCCTCAGCCAACGCCAGAGCTGTTTTCGTGACGTCCAACTCGCGCTGGAGCCGCTCGGCAACGTGCTGCTGCTCCGACATTCGGGCTCGACTGATGGATGCCCAGTCGCGCGCGGACTCGAGCTGAGCCACGTCGCGTCTGGCCCCCTGAAGCGCATTTTCGAGGTTCTCGATCGTGGCTCGACATTCACGGTACTTCGCCTTCGCCTGTCATTGGCAAGACGACAACGCTCAGTCCGGTGGTGATGTCAGGTAGCATGCTCTAGTCAATCGACCAGGATTGTGGACATTAATTACCCGATTGCTGTCCTTGACGAGGGAGACCACCATGCGGTGCACCAAGTTGCTGGGCATGGACGCAATTAGCGCGGCTGGAAGGAAGCATTCATGTCAGAGACCAACCACTCTGGAGAACTCGGTACAAGTAAGTAACAGAACAGCTACAGCCACCGACCTTCCGCCTCTGGGAACGCCACGATCTTCTCCATGCAGATGGACTCGAAGTGCTTCGTCACGAACCGGAGACACCTAGAAAACAGACCGAGAGTTCAGTCGTCATATACTACACACGGCTATGCTATGCATTTGTACTCACAGATCCACGAGGGGCGGCACCTGCCTCCTCCTGGTTGGCTTGTTCTGCTGCTCGTCCTCACCCTCGTGGGTCTGCAGCAGCGCTCGACAGCGGCCCACGTGGATGGGCAGCGAGGCGCTCCCGAAGCCCTGGTGGCAGTGCGGGCACGTGGCCATGCGCCTCAACCGCGCGCTCTCCGACAGGGCCCCGCCGCTCACCTGCAGCGCCGCCAGCGCTCGCACATCGTCGTCGTCCATGGTCATCACAGTTCTGTACGCCTTCTCACGATTCTTGGATCGGATTGGAAAATGGTGGTTTGGGATTGGATGAAAATAAAATAAACCAATCATCGGGGTGAATTCTTCATTGAAGAACCTTCTAACTTTACCATTCTTTGAAGTTCGAAGTCGACCAAGTTGCCGCCCATGGCGCAGATCAAGGCCGTGGCCCTTGTCTTGCACTGGAAGCTCGCCAGCGCCAACGCTGTGGCGCCTGCCATCTCGGACCTGCTGATCGCCGGCCTGTCTCTAGCTCGGGTCTGCGCGTTGAGCCATGTCGGCTCCGTCTCGTTGCTGGATCCGTCGTGATGACTTTACGATGACGAAGTGGATCCTGCAGCACTTTCCCGGCTGTCTCGTCACGAAAGATGTGGTGGAGGAAGCTGCGCGAAGAGGGCGGTTGGCCCTGCTGCAATTTCTGGAGACTGATGGTGCGGTTGAAGGGGTTCAGTGGAGTGAGTCGAGTCTTAATGAAGCTGCGGAGCATGGACACTGGAGCGTTGTGCGATGGCTGTCGGAGCGGGTGAAGAGGGCCCAAGAAAAGAAAAAAAAAAGTCGATCTCCACCTTGGTCAGCAGCGCTATCGAGCAGAACAAGCTGGAGCAAGTGGCGTGGGCGGTGACATCGGGATATAGCGCTGTGATCCACTATTTTCCTAAGTGCCCGGAGGCAGAGGCCGCTGCGCTCGGAAATTATTCGCTACTTGGTGCAAGAATCATATTGCGGGAGGGTGATGTGGGGCTCATTAGAGCAAGCAGCGGAGGTCGAGGATCTTCCTCTCGCTAAGTGACTGACCGTCCGTCACGTTGATCGATCGGACCTCCCTCCGGCCGCTTTTCTCAGTGCTTTGGAATACGCTGCTCGAGGTGGCCATGAGCGCATACTGCAGTGGCTTTTGAGATATATCACAGGTGCCTATAGCATTGCAGTTGATATATCAAGGGTCATTCTCGCTGCTGCAAGGAGTGAGAAGGTTGTTGCGGTTCAATGGCTAGGTGAACAGTACACCGATGTTTAATGCTAGTCTGTTTGACTATAGGCACACAACTTTGCAGATGCAGTGGACATCTATCTGTGCTTCAGTTTCTTCGCGGGGTACACGAAGTGAGCCGTCAACGACGTAGGACACAGGAAGGCAGCGCGCCGGCCGATGCGTCTTACGATCTTATCTCTTCCCAGTGAGTTATGGATAACGCTACCAGGAATGGTTATCTCGATGTTGTCAAGTGGCTCCACGCTCATCGTTACGAGGGGTGCACGACAAGACGCCATGGATGCTGCTGCTGCAAATGGGCATTTGGACCCTGCGGAATCCATCACCTTCTTGGTGCAACCTTCCGAGGGGTTCCGATGGCTGCATCGGAACCCCTCGGAAGGTTGCACCAAGAAGGTGATGGATTCCGCAGCCGAAAACGGACATCTAGAAGTCGTTCAGTGGCTGCACTGGAACCGATCAGACGGCTGCACAACGTGATGCAGCGTCAAAGCGTTTCGGGTATTGTCCTGATCTCGATATTGAACTTGTGTGCCCTAATGCTGCCTCGGTATTTTACGGTAACCAATTTGAAGTTGTTCGGTGGCTCTGGTCACACCGCGCAGAGGGATGCACGGCGAAAGCGATGGATGGTGCTGCAGCCAACGGGAATTTTTGACATGCTTCGATGGCTGCACGAGCACATTCACGCAGGCTGCACTAGCGACGCCATGGATGGTGCTGCGCGCTTGGGCCGTCTGGACATCGTCCAGTGGCTTCATTCAAAGCGGCTGCCAGGGTGCTCGCCCCGTGCCTGGGTTGAAGCGGCCGCTAAAGGCAACCTGTTGATCCTCGAAGCTGGGCCGAAGTCTCTTGAATATTCTGAAATGGTTACAGTTAAACCGACCGGAGAGCTTGGCAGATGAGGCTTTGGAGGATGCCGCGGCTTGGGGACATCTGCATGTGGTGAAATGGCTACTCAGTTCCACTCCAGGAAATTACTCCGAGCTAGCGTTGGCGGGCGCAGTGGCATGCGGGGAACTGGAAGCAGCGCTATATTTCCAAACGCATCAGCAGCCACGTAACCCGTCGTCGCCGGACTGGACAGACTCACCAAACACTGAACTACACCCCGACATTGGAAATTGGATATTTGAGAACTACGGGGAGGACAACCTTTCCGCTTGAAATGAGGCACGTTTGACACCAGTAGTATTGAGAAAGTGGAGCCATTGATGAGGGCGTTGGACGGATCGAGCCCGGGTTTCATTGGGAAGGGAGATATATTATCATCCAGGACAACTTTCACATGAATGGATAGCGTGCTTCGTTGCACGTGCTCACTTCAAGTTAGCTTTCGTACGCTGGATTTGCTACACCTCGTCAACCTAGCGTACACCGCGGCTCTGAAGCATCCCTTCTGGCGACACTGTCATACACGTACTTACACGGCGTGCTGCTTGACGGGGTCCCATGGCGCCGTGGGCAGGTACGACTCGGGCGAGGCCAGCCTGGCCACCTGCTTGGGCGTCAACTTGATGTCGGCCGCCTCCAGGTTGCTCAGCTGACGCTCCGCGTGCACCGACTTGGGCAGCGTCACGAATCCGTTGGCCAAGCTGAAGGCCACCAGCACCTGCGCGGGCGAGGCCCCGACCTCCTCGGCGATCGAGACCAGCGTCGGGTCGTCCATCTTGGTCGCCCTCGCCAGAGGCGAGTAGGCCTGCAGCAGGAAGTCGTGCTCCTGGCAGAACTTGACGAGTGACGACCGCATGAGCCACGGGTGGAGCTCCACCTGGTTCACGGCAGGCTTGACGTGCGCGGTCTTAAAGAGCTTCTCCAAGTGCGCTTCGCTGAAGTTGGACACGCCAATGTCCTTGAGGACGCCCTGCTCGTGCAGGTCCTCGACAGCGCGCCACGCGTCTTCGCGGCCCTCGGGGGCTAAGGGAGCGTGCAGCAGGTACAGGTCAATGTACTCAAGCCCGAGCTTCTTGTTGCTGTCTTTGGCGGCCGCCAGCGCCTTGTTGTAGCTCCAGCTGTCCAGGATCAGCTTGGTCGTGACGAAAATTTCCTCGCGCGGGATGCCCGAGTCGCGGATGGCGCGACCCACGTCGGCCTCGTTCTCGTAGTACTGGGCCGTGTCGATGTGGCGGTAGCCCAGCTTCAGAGCCGACAGGACGGCGTTGTAGGTCTCGGCGCCCGGCTCGGACTGGAACACACCCAGGCCGACCATGGGGATAGTCGCGCCACTGGGCAGGGTCTTAGTGGGGATCGTCGGCGTCATTGTTGTGGTCTTGCAGGCACTTGGTCAGTTGACGAGATATTGAAAAGTGAGGAGCGAGGTCGCCTAATATGCACCGAAGGTATTTTACGAGCATGTTGACACTAGCCAGAATGCCTTGCGTAAGCAGGCCAATCTGCGAATACGTTCACAAATACCGCCTTACGTATATCGTAGAGGAGCTGACGTAGACGAAATGTGTCGACGTGTATGCTCAATGAAGGTAAGTAGGCGATTTACATTTTTCCGCGCAGACAACGCGGCGATTTGGTAGTTGGCTTCCAGCCAAGTCCGAATCTCGCTTGAATACGATAATACCAGGTAAGTAAGTTACGCCACATTCTCTGTATCGTATCGTCGTTCCACAGCTCTCTTTTCTCGTCGTCGCTTGGTTCGTCATCACGCTGTGCGTGCAGGTGAACCACATTTTCGAAGCGCCCAGGTGAAATTGCGTTGCGCATCGCTCGCATCAGCTCAGCTTGGCTGCAGTGGGGAGCAAGGCGCTGCACCACTGGCAAATGGCTGCCAGACGCAGCCAAGCGAATTACTCTAGCTGCGCAGACTTCATGGCGATTAACAAGTAGCCAGCGTACAACGTTGAGGTGTCCATTAATGGCAGCCGTATCTAGAGCGTCAGGAGTGCATCTCGCTGTAAATCGATTGAGCAGCCACTTGATAACGTCCAGGTGGCCTTGACACGCAGCAACGTCCATCGTTTCTTCAGTACAATCAGCTTTCCCATGGACGTGACGCCTATCCAACACCTCAATATTCCCGGCAGTAGACGCCTCTGTCGTGGCGTTAATTGTACGCCCTTTCGAGCGATTCACACGCAGCCATTCAAGAATTTCAATCTGCATCTCCTTGAAAGACTTGCCGCATTTATCGGCTCGAGCGGCAGTCATGTCCATTGCTGCGGTTGTGTAACCTTCTTCGCGGTTACTATGCAGCCACCGCACTACATTTAAGTGACCTTTTGCTGCTTGTAGTGGGTTTTGGCCCTATGGCCCTTACCCTTGTCTGTTCAAGCTTCACTGGCTCCCCAGTCTTCCTGGACTGCCTATACCGGGCAGGCAAGACTCGGGGAGGCCATAGGGAGTTTGGGATTTACCCAGAGAGCAACAGAAGAACATAAGCACACTATCATAGTATATGTTGGTGGCTTTGGGCGTTCCAGCGCCCACGTTGGTGTTCTGTCTGTAAATCCTCGACCTACTACACTGCTGCTTCATCCATCGCAGTCGTCGTGCACCCCTCCGAGCGGTGATCATGAAGCCAAATGACAATCTCTAAGTGTCCATTTGCAGCAGCAGTGTCCATCGCCGCCGCTGCCCACTCCAAATTTGTGACGCGACGACAATGCCGCTTTGACCTGCGACGCTTCTTTTGGATAGATTGGGTCAGTGAGTGAAACAATTAAATCACACGAAGATGACCGTCCTTCGCTGCCGCCAGCATGGCTTTGGAGGTATGGTCACCATCATATTCACTCGGACCCTCGAATAGATTCGGATCTAGGTTCGCGCCGTTAAATCCTGGCGAAGCAGTCAGTAAATCATTTCGAGCTTCGCATTCGAAGCGGCCCAAATCATTGCCTCACACGGAGCTTGAGAATCAGCAAGGTACGCAGGATGGATCAGCAGCCATTGGATCACTTCGATTTGTCCCTTCCCACATGCATTTGACCAGATATCCTCGTAGATATCATCCGGATCGTCCAGAGCTTCGTTTCTCGCCAGGAGCGTCTGCAAAAGCTCGAGGTCGCCAGCATTGGCTGCTTCTGAGATTGCGCCTTCAACAATACGAGCTGATTCACCGTACCCCCCGTCCAACAAATGCCATAGTATCTCCTTTCGAGCTGCCCAAATCGCTTCGAAAGATATTTGACCAGTGTCGCCAAAATCCACAACTCCTAATCCAGTTTTTTTGCAATCACCCACTTGACTCGCTCGAGGTCATTCGCTTGAATTGCGCCGTCCATCACACCATAATTTCTTTCTCTGCTATCTGGTGTACACCGACGGACAGAATGCAACAGCCACCAAAGTGACTGAAAGGTGACGTAAAAAAGACGAGCATGATAAACGGAGATCTGCATACCCAATATTTTTAACCAATCATATTTCATTAAAAAGACTCGCTAATTCGGAGCTCCGCAAAATGCGGGAACCCGCTGAAACGCCATCAGAGCCTCCGCCAATCGAGGCGGAGCTCCTGCAGCAGTTTGAGCCTCCGCCGCTCGAGTTGGCGCTGCCGCTGCAGTTCCAGTCTCCGCTGCTGCCGCAGTTCGAGCCACCACCGCTGGAGTTGGAGCTGCAGGTGCCGTAGACTTAGAAGCGGTTCAGGCAGAGTTTGCACGTGTTTTTAAGGCCAAGTATAGCGGTTATTGTCCTAGCAAGGTATTTAACTGCGATGAAACCGGCATTTACTTTGACGCACCGCCGGGCAAGATATTGTCGGAAAGAGGTCAATCCGCAGCAATAACCGCCGAGCAGAAGCATTCTGCCAGATTGACTGCCGTTTGCACCGTTCGTGGTGATGGTGTCAAGCTTCCATTGCTCTTTATTGTGCGCGGAGAGCCAAATGGCACCATTGAGAAGGAAGAATTGCCGACTTACCCTGAAGGTACGCTGTTGCCTTTGATATATTTAGTAGCTGTGGATAACTGACTGTGCAATATGTAGGCCATGTTTATACTGTTCAGACTAAAGCCTGGATGGATGCGCTGGTGTGGAAGTTCTACTTACGCACCCTTCTGCAGCAGCATATCACAAGCCAGTCTTTACTGCTTGTTGATAACCTAGAGTGCCATGTATCCGGCGAATCTGTAGCAATTGTTTCGGAGGAGCTCATGGCGGTGCTCCAGCCATTGCCGAAGAATTCTACCTCTGTGTGTCAGCCATTGGACGTTGGCATCATGGGGCCTTTAAAGGCAAAGCTGAAGGCTTTGTGGTTGACCGAAAACACTACCGCTGCAACTGCCAAAGAAAAACGCACAGCAACGATAAAGCGTGCAATCGCTGCGTGGGAATCCATCGATGCCGACACAGTTACGAAGGCGTTCAACAAGGCGCTTAAAACCAGCTACTAAATCTACATTTGCCTCTTTGTAATTCGTACAGTACTAGAGCGGTTGCAAATCGTTAAAATAAAATGGATCTTGCTACTTGACAGCTGTTTCAACAAATTGGGGTGGCTGTTGCATTCTGTCCGTCGGTGTACCGGTGCGCTGGTATAGCCACTCCACCAGATCCCAATGGCCGTGTTTTGCAGCTTTTCATCGTTCCATTGAATCCCGCCGTGAGAATTATCTGCTTCCAGCAGTTCCAGCACCCACAAGTGACCACCTTTTGCTGCCTCCACGACTACATTTTCACCAATTGGACAGCCCGTAACATGCTTCAGCAACCACTGGATCATGTTCTTGTCAGCTCGACGAACTGCCTGGGCCATGGCTTGAGAGAACTCCCATCGCTTGTAAATCCTGTCGCTCTGCAGTAAAGTGGCTACAGAAAATTTGGTCCCGCGCGAACTTCTGGTCCAGACCAAATCCAGTAGCGCCGTGGCCCCGGCGAGGCTCACTTCACACACGTGCGCAAGTGTGATGTCGGGGACAAGGAAGTCGGCAACGCAAGAGGCAAAACGCTCGGGGGCATTGGCGGGCAGCTTGTACCGCATAACGAAGGAGACGAGCGTCAGCTTCCGCAAGTCACCATGGTTCAGTAATGCGAAAATAAATACAGACCCAAAATATGATTTCAGGAATGACCCACTGACACGATGGAATTGGAGATTTTCCAGATTTTCCCGAGCCTTGCCCGTGATTGGTTGGTTCAGAGGCTCACTATGGGAAAGGGAAGCAGCGACACGTGGCGTAGGGGGTAAGCGGATCCTGGTCGGACTCGCGCTGACGGTGTACAAGGTTTGGCGACCCCGGATGGAGATGTCCCCGAGAGTGGACCCCGGCTGGAGCCAAGTACCGGACGAGAGGCAAAGCCCAAGAGAGCGTAAAAGTGCCCCCGACTGGAGGCCGCCTGCTCTTGGTGCACCGTACAGCGCAGGAGGAGCCCGACCGGATTGAGCAAAGACCCAGAAGCCCCGAAGTTGCCCAAGCAAACCCAGACGTGAAGCCCAAATGGGATATGAACCCGTCAGGAAATGAGCCTGAACCCCAAATGGAGATACCAAGATACCATCCCAGATGTGAAGATCCAGTATACAAAGTTCAAGATGTTTCCGACCGACCAAGCCGACCAGCCAAGATCTGTTTGGATTCCGTGGAACATTGAACTTCGTTTGCGTACCCAGTGATGACTGTACTTGCTGGAAGTATGCTACGAGGGACCGCGGACGATTACGACGACAAGACTATAGTGAAGACAAGTCAAGATGGAGTGCATGTAAAGATCGACAGCAGATAGCCAGACAGACAGAGAAAAGAGACAACAGATAACAGATAAACAGAGTTCGTTTTGCCAAGGATCGCGCAAGTGAGTTGGAGCAGCCTACCGGACGTGCATTCCCGGAGGACCGACTAAGTCTACGCGTGAGGGCCCAGCAACTGTGACATCTGGGTCGAGCTCCCGCAACAGAGTCCAGTCCAAGTTGGGGGTGAGTACCGGGTACCAACCCGAGGTTGATCCACTTCCATTTCATTTCCTAGTTGCGGTTGAGCTCGTCCCTCACAGGAAGGCCCCGCATTTCATATTACCGATTACCTTGTCACCTGGTTGGAGTAGCCCCAGGTGGGAAGTATTGATTTAAGTGCTATTGTGTGGTAGGACGTACTTGATTGTGTTAGTTTCCCTCAGTACTTGAGGGTGGTGCGCGTGAGCCAAAGCCGTCCGGGATTGACCAGTATCCCGGAGTCCGGCTGGAGTTGACTGGAGTAGTGACCGACCCTTTCACGGTCCAAAAGAATAAGGAAGGGCTACGTGTTTGTATATAACTCTGTATCTGTTTGTATTGTTTGGTTATCTGAGAGCTGTCAGAGGCGACGTCCAAGAAGGTTACGTTCTGCCCTGCTGCCTAGCGACCTACAAGTATCAAGACAACTCATCCACGGTTGGAGACCCTGGTTACGAAGACAAACGAACCCACAGGGATTGTTCACAAGGACACACGCCACCCCGGTTGGAGTGTACATCTAGGTGTATCATTTCCGGCTAGGGTCTGTTCTGGGTGCACCCCATTCGGGAGTCTACATCCAGGGCGCGCTAACTATACACCTGGGCGGTCAGGCGTTCACCCGCCTCGCCTCAGCTGGTGCGCGTGCCCGGATTCGAACCAGGGATTTCACCGGAGTTGTTTATATTTTGTAAGTTTATAGGTGTGAGGTGTGCTAACTTTCCTAACTGGCGTCTATGACAGCTAAGCGAGGAGACATGCGCTAAGGAGGGCGCGGAGGACGAGGACGCGGAGAGGCGTCGCGTCAATCGCGTCGTGCGGCGGGGCTGCCGCCCGAGGAGCAACCGAGCCTGGAAGAGGTTCAACGCAATGCTCGGAAGGTAAACGCTGAAAAGCGTAAGGCAGCCCTGGCCGGAGATGGGTCTTCGAACCAAGTCCAACCGGCACCCGAGCCGGCCGTCCCGAATGACGCGCACCAAGTGTCGAAGGACGGCGAGCCCGAATGTGCTGATGCGGGCGCGGAGTCGAAGACCGCAGAGGGGGACCCTGACCAGGGTGAACCCAACCAGGCGTCTGAGGGAGGCGCCGACGTGGATGAGCCCCAGGCGGAGGGTCGAGTTTCGGACTCCTCTCTGCCTGGTCAAGATGTGCAGCCGGACACGCAAGTGTCCGCCGAACCTAAGCCGACATCGTCTGCCGACGAGGAGAAGCCGGCCGCAGTCCCT
The DNA here is from genome assembly GCA_024211575.1 of Phytophthora melonis. Lineage (NCBI taxonomy): Eukaryota > Oomycota > Peronosporomycetes > Peronosporales > Peronosporaceae > Phytophthora > Phytophthora melonis. The sequence continues at coordinate 402,500 of JAMXKT010000034.1, forward strand.
GCGAAGGCGGTGATCCCGCCCGCTGATGCCCAACCGGAGACCCAACTCTCGGTGAGGGCCAGCCGGGGGAACCCATCGACAGAGCTGCCGGCCGAACACCCAAGTGTCCAAGCGGCGAAGGCGTATGCAGCGTTGCAGGCGTCCCGGTGGGAGAGCCCGGTCTGGGCTCACACTTCCGCCGAACGTGGAATACGCCTGGCCGGAGTCTCATCCAGACTCCGTGTTGTGGTTGACCGCGACGCTTGCGACGTCCAAGTACTTGGCGTCCAAGGTGGCTTCGTCGGACCCGGCCGAGGTTTGGCTGGCCGACCTGGCACCGAGCCGTCGAGACCTGTCGACCGCGCAAGACCTGGTTGGGGTCCAGATCCCGACTGGGTTGCTGGACTCACGGGAGTGTGTTGCAGTCCTGCAGACGCTCCTGTTCGAGGCCGGGTTCCAGTTCGTCAACGTGGTGCCGGCCTGGGTGGAGGCGCGAGTGTCCAAGGTGGAGCCGATGTCCATCCGGACCCTGGTCGGAGACGTCCAGCGACTGCTTGCTGCCGAGCTCATCGAGTGGCGCGAGCTGGTCGTTGGAGCGACGTTCAAGATCCTGCCAGCGTTGGAGGCCCAAGCGAAGACAGAGAAGCCATCGATCATGGATTACCACGCGGAAGACGCGGATGGAGATCTATTGATGAACGACTACGAGCTCTTGCTAGGCCGGACCTACGTCCTACGCCTACGCTTGACGGGTCTTCGTCCCATCCGGAGTCCAAGCGGGTCGTCCACCGGTGAGCCAGCGCCCAAGCATCCGCAGCATGCACCGCCGAGGGCTGAGAGCTCGCTTGCGTCCCCGCCGTCCCAGTTCGAGTCGTTGCCGTCCGAGTTTCCGTCGGCTGAAGAGTCCGCCCGGGATGCCCCAGTCAGAGGTGCAACTTCGGACCCTGTCCCGAGCATAGTTGGCACCTCCGACCGGGCTTCCTACGGCGCGACGTCCGAGTCGTACGTGTCCAGGAACACCACCTCGGACTCATCGACCTCGACGCTCGGATACAGCGCTGCGTCGCACATGCCGATGCCCCAGCTGGGATCCTTGGCGATGTCCGCCCGGGGACCGGTTGGCGTGTCGGTCGGCGCTGGAGACGTGGGTTTCCATGTGACGCGCGAGGTGGCCCCCAAGCGAGAGCTGATCCCTGATCACGCTGATGCCAGTATGGCGCGCCTGGACGAAGTGGCCAGCCGGCTGACATCCAGGACGCATACGTCGACGAGGTCCCGGACACACCGACGTTCCCGGCGTGGCTCGATGTCGAGTGGCTCGGATTCGGACGGAGATGGTCGGCGTCATCGCCGCCGCTCTAACCGGAGGTCGTCACGAGACCGATCCCCATCCAGACGCTCGAGTCGATCCAGGCGTTCATACCGGTCGTCCCGGTCTGGACGGACAAGCCTGTCGGCCCAGTCGGGGATGGCGGAGATGGCGGTGTCGACCTTCCACCAGGTCCAGCAACTCGGTGCCGAGCTGTCAAGGCTGCGCGAAGCGGTGTCGACGGGGAAGGATCCCAGCCGGGACGCTGATGCCGAGCTTGCTCTCGCCGAAGCCCAACGGGAGGCGCGTGATGCTGAACGTCGCGCCCAGGAGCTTGAGCGACACCTTCATGAGGTCTACGCCCAGGCGTCCCAGGCCGCCTCGCAGTCCCTGACGGCTGAAGCCGACGTCGAAGCTGCCCGTCTTGAAGCTGCACGGGCCGAGCGTGAGCGTGTGGAGGCAGCTGCCGCAGAGTACATCCGCCGGCAGCTAGCTGAAGCCGACGCGAAGCACGCCGCTGAGATGGCCGCCCGGGCCGGGCAGGCCCAGAAGGACCTGGCCGCGTTGGCAGCCAGGCTGCAGGCGTCGGAAGTCGCGCGTGCGCAGGAGCGTGAGTCTGCTCAGAACATCCAGCGTTTCCACGTGGGAAGAATACGCGACCTTCAAGCGACATCCGTCCAAGCTCAACCTGAACAGGGAACATCCGACCTCAATCGAGCAACTCCCATACAAACGGGAGGTGACAACCCCGAACGGGCAACGGGCGCAATCACGGGAAACGCAACGGTCGCAAGTGCACAGCCGGGACAGAAGAACACGACCGAAGCCGGCTGGGGACAGCTACTGGCGACACTGCCGGAAGTCGACGTCGCGCGTCTGGCAAGGCCTCTGAGGCCCACCGCGGTGAAGAATGAGCCGATCGCAGTTAGTGCGGTGCACCGATCTTCTACGGCGACGCAAGTTGCCCCGACGGGTACCACCCGTCAGGAGGCGAAGGTGCCAGTGAAGAAGGAGTCGACATAGCCGAAGAAGGACCCCCCCAGGAAGAGTGATCGCAGGAAGGATGAGCGCCAGAAGGACGACCGCAAGAAGGCGCCGCGCAAGGGGCGCGGCCGGGACCGCGACTCGTCCCCGGACTCCAGCCCCAGTTCCTCGAGCTCGGATGGTGACAGTTCCAGCTCGGATGACAGCCTGGATGGTGTGGATGCTACACCCACAGCGGAATCAACTACGGTCGGGGACGGCAAGACCTCCTGGACGTTCCGCCCGTATGTCAACTCCAGCACGCTGGGCCAGTTCGATGAGAAGGCCCTCTTGGAGATCGACGTACCTGGTGGGAGAAGTTTACCAACATCTCCGTCCAGGGTGGTTGGTCCGACCAGACCAAGGTTCGCGAGCTGAAGATGAAGTTGTCGCCTGCCGTCCGGAATTGGCGCGGTCAGCTGGAGAAGCACGTCCAGAGCGATTGGACGCGCTTCGCCCAAGAGTTCCGCCGCAAGTATCTGAAGCTTCGGACGTCGGAGTCTGAACGGTACTACACTATGCGGCAGAAGGGGTCGGAAACCCCGATGGAGTTCTTCTACAGGCTGAACGAGGCTGCGGTCAAGGCGGGGATCAAGTACCGGAAATCCAAGAAGGAGCGCAAGCAACATGTCAAGCGTTTCCTGAAGAACCTCCGGGACTCCCAGCTGAAGGCCATCCTGGCTAACCAGAAGATTCGCAGCCTGGACGACCTCGAAGATATCCTGGAGCAGCAGGAGGACCTGAACCTGGATGGAGGTTATGATACACCACCGCCCAAGCGGGATTTCCGAGCCGGCAACATCCAGGACTCTCGTTTCAAGCCTAGGCGCCGTGCGTTTGTGGCAACTTCGGACGGGGAGTCCGGCTACGAGTCCGAAGGTCGTGTGCGTTTCGAGGACGAAGTCGAAGAGACCAAGCCGTCCCAAGCGGAATCGAAGGAGTCCAGCCGGAACACCCCGGCTGAGGTGACACCGACTGCCCCAACCATTGCTCAGATCCCAGAGCCCGAACTTCGTCAAGCCATTTTCAAGGCGATCGAGCAGAGTGGGTGGCGCCCGCCTGCGCAAGGAGATTCACGTCCAGGATGGCAATCGCCCCGGCCAGGATGGCAATCCCCTCGGCCGGGATGGCAGTCGCCCCGGCGAGAGAACCCCGATCGGGATGAGTTCTGTGAGAAATGCCGGAAGCTGGGCCATAAGGAACAGAATTGCTGGGCGGAGATCATCTGCGATCGTTGCAGTCGGAAGGGCCATCCGGGATACGCATGTCGAGTGAGACCGTGTGCACGCTGTGGCAAAATACATGAAGGAACCTGTGAAGATTACGAAGCTCTGGAAGCCGTGAAGTCACTCGCTCGGAAAGGGATGTTACAAGACTTACCTCTAGCCCTGCGCAAGAAATTGCTGGGTGATGAGGCCGATCCGGGGTCGCCGTTAAACTAGTAAGCCCGCTGGATGGGGATCCAGAACGCGCCGGGCTGGCGAAACCCAAAGGATTGTGTGTCTTAGTGAATGTCGGACCCGAGTTGAGGAGGAGAAAACCAGATAACCACCAATGCATGTCAGCTATATTTCAGGACAAGTTTGACGACCCCAATTGTGCGGATTCTGGACGGGAAAGCCTGGATGGAGATGATCAAGTCGAAGTCCTCTTACAACCCGGCCAGAGATACGGTTGGTGGGAAGACCATGAGCCTGAAGCAAGTCATGAAGTGGCGACGGTGCATGGGGCGGTGAATGATCTCCGAACGAGGATACTTTTGGACACTGGTGCATCTGGAAGCATGATCAGCTTAGACCTTGCGCGTAGGCTCAAGCTGAAATTCCGGATGTTGCCGGAGCCGATCAGAGTGTCCGGATTAGAGGAGCGCCCACGAACATCACAGCGTACGCCCGGGTGAAGATCACTCTGGGTTTCCGCGTGGTGTACGTGATGAGTGTATGGTTGGCGAATATCGGCGAAGGGCTGGAGGTACTTCTGGGGATGAATTTCATGTATGCGGCTGGAGTGCGGTTGAGCGTACGAGAAGGACTCGTGCAGCTCCCGGACGAGGAAACTGTTGTGATGTGTGACGGCCCACGCCGTGAGAAAGTAGGGCTGGACCTCCCGGTGACCCCGGATGAGGGGATCTATCTCCGTCCGGGGGAACACGCGGTCGTGAAGATCAGATACGGCCAGAGCAATCCTCAACAGGATGTTGTTTGGGCCGGTCGGGGTGACCGGTGGGTTACCCAGATCCTGTATGCAACCAAGTCGTGGGCGTCCTCGGTGAAGGTGGTGAACATCTCCAACCGGAGTGTGTGGCTCGACAACCGGACTCCAGTGGCTCGGATTGTCGAGTTCGGGCACTTCCCGCGATTTGGAAGATTTGTCCGGCCAGGAAGTAAGCGGTACCAGGAGTGGCAACAACTCATCTTCGAGAACACGGTGTCTCCAGAAGCGGAAGCACGTGAACGAGAGCAGATTGAGCTTGAGTGGAGTCGACAACCCCAGCTGTAGAGAGACCACAGCGCGAATGGCCAACAAGGATTCGTATGCGGCCCGAACCGGGATCCCAGACGGACCGGCTGGTCATGCTCCAGCAGAGTGCTGTTGAGTCCCGGTGGGGCCTATTGAGGGGTCTCGGATGGAGATGGTCATGATACAGAACCTGACCGACACCCGATTGTCGAGAGTTCTCGCAGTGATAATGGCACCGCAGCTGAGTCTGATCCAAGACATGGCGAGTGGAAGCTGAGCATTTCAGATTCTGCTGAGTATGACCCAGATGGTGATAGTTCGGATTGCATATCCGACCAGGAAGAGCCCGACATACCCACTGTGTCGATGCCCAGTACCCCGCTGCGGAAGCTGGAAGAAGAGTACAATCGGTGCATGAGGATCAGTCAAGAAGAACTCGACCTAGAAGCTGGAGTATATCTGCACGAGGGGAGCGAGATGCTGTCCCAGCTGCGTGATGAGTTGGCCCTGCTTCCTGAGTTGAAGGATCTGAGCCCTGAATGTGATATCGACAAGGCGGACGTTGGGGAACCCGGACAGACTACCCCGGATGGGGAACAGAAGCTGCGCTCCATACTCAAGTATCATCGCAAGATCTTCCTTGGGATGGCAATGCTGCGCCGGCCCGGCCAGGGGCGTGGTGTGCGACTTGGATGTAGGCGACGCCAAACCTGTTGCTCAACGACCAAGGTCCATTGCCCCCCATTTGATGATGAAGGTGTACGAGCTCCTGAAGAAGCTGCTGGAAACAGGCCTGATCGAGATGTCGCTGTCGCCGTGGGCCTCCCCGATTGTGATCGTCCTAAAAGAACGGTGTTGACATCCGAATGTGCATCGACTATCGGGTGGTCAATGGGTTCATTCGGCTTTCTAGCTATCCGTTGCCCCTGATCGATGATCTTCTGATTGGATTCGAAGCCGCTATGTGGTTCATGAGTCTAGACATGGCGAGCGGATTCTGGGCAGTCAGGATGACGGAACGTGCGAAGTTGATCTCCGCGTTCATCTGCCCATTCGGACACTTCCAGTGGGTCCGCATGCCATTTGGGCTTAAGAACGCCCCGCTCGTGTATCAGGCGGTGATCAACAACTGCCTTTGGGGTTTCGTGCGGCTCCCTCGGGAAGAAGAAGAGCAGGTGGACCCGGACGTGCTAGAGTTCCTCGGTTTGGACCCGTCCGTTCGGGGTGAGTCCGAACGGGAGAAGGCTGGAGGCGGCGTCCCCGTCTTGGTTGAGCAAATGACTGTGTTCCAACGCAACATCCCGATGCCGTCCCAGCTGGGACCCGTCCTCGGACGGAGCTCTTACATCGATGACATCGCGCATGGGGCACCCACTTGGGATCAGTTGTGTGAGGACCTGAATGCGCTGTTATTCCGGCTGCGCTACTGGAACATCTCTGTCAGCCTGCCCAAGAGTGAGTTTGGGAAGCTAAGCATCCCGTATCTCTCGCACGAGATCAGTGCGGAAGGACTGCGCGCGACTCCGAAGATCGCGAAGGGCGTTCAGGATCTACCGTTCCCGTCCACCCTGAAGGGAGTTCAGTCATTCCTCGGAAGCCTCAACTATTATCACAAGTTCATCGAGGACTTCCCAGTTGTAGCTGCGGTCCTGTACGAGCTTACGGATGAGCAAGTGAAGTCCGGCCGGAATTTGTCGAGGGCAAAGGAAGCATTCGAGATCCTGAAAAGGAAGATCGTGTCGACTCCTGTTGCGACACCCCGACCGGACTAAGCCGTTTGTGATCATCCCGCATGCGAATCGCTGGGCTGCCTGTGCGGTCCTCGGACAGGAGTACGACGGGGTGATCCAGCCTGTAAGGTTCACGGGACGCGTGTTGAACGATGCGGAGATCCGATATCATGTCGCCGAGAAGGAAGCCGTTGCAGTCATGCGGGTCCTGGATGTGTTTAGCACTCTCGTCCAGGGCTGCCCAATCAAGGTGTATACCAGATACTCGGTATTGTCCTGGCTATTGAAGTCCAAGACCGCCGATGGTCGACATGTCCGGTGGGGTTAACTCTATCCCATTGGGACCTGGAGGTGCAGAAAGTGAAGCGAGATGAGGACGGCCTGGCCGCAATCCTGGGTGCTGGCATAACGCCACGTGAGCACCTGGACGAAGTTGCTGAATCACTTATCCCCGCCAAGGGTCAAGTGAAACCCCCACCAGTGATCAGCGTGGAGATGTTGGAGGCTAATTTCGCCGGATATGTCCTGAGTTTCGACGGGGCCGCGAAGACGTCAACAAGGCGAGGAAGTTGCGGATGCATCATCTGGGAACTCCCCGGATGGAAGGTCCTGGCCGCGCAAGGTTTCATCCTAGACGATGTCACAGTGAACGACGCCGAGTACCTCGGCCTTTTGAATGGGCTGAAGATGATCTACGACCGGGGTATCCCGGACGTGGTTGTTGTCGGAGATTCTCGGATCGTCATCCAACAGGCTCAAGGACTGATCAATTGCGACCAGCCAAACCTACAGCGACGTCTGGCTGAGTATGAGGAGATGAAGCAAAAGTTCACCTCAATCCGGCTGGTACACGTCAAGCGGGAGTACAACCAGGCTGCCGATTATTTGACGTCTAAGACACTGGCGCTCGGAGAGTCCTGTATGATTGATGACCCAGATGAGATGGAGCACCTGGTGCGAGTCTCACGGATCCACGAACAGATCATGAAGCCCGAAGTGGCCCCGAACGACGACCCCCCAGGTGAGCCCAGTCAGGATCGACGATTGAGCCGCCCAAGGACGCAGGTCCCGGGCCGGAATCAGCTCCCTGCCAATGGCAGCCAGAGTCATGGCCGCGATAACTCGCAGCCAGAGTCGTGGAGAACCCGATCGGGGTGAGTCTATGAACCCGCTCGAGTACCAGGCCGAGAGGTGGCGCCGGATCAAGGTACACCAGGACGCAGATCCCGAGTTGATGAATCTGAAGAAGTTCCTGAGGGGCGACCTGGATGATTTTTCCCGCCTGGAGATCCGCAAGCTGTCCAAGCGGGCAGACCTGTTTGCGTTGGATGTCCGGGATGTACTCTACCGACTGGTCCGGTCTAACAGAGACCAACCTCGCGATAAGACTGACGAGATTCGCCTAGTCGTGCCAGAAGCGCTCCATCTGGACATTTTGCACTACGCCCATGAGGATTTCCAAGGTGGCCATCAGGGATAACCCGGACGCACGAGAAACTCCGGCTGGAGTTCTACTGGCCAGGGATGTACGCAGATGTCGAAAGGTATGTCAAGGAGTGTACCGACTGTGCCAGCGGCAAGGGGCGTCCGCCCAACCCTGGACCCTCGCCCGGGAACATTGAACCCAGAGAGCCATTCGAGGTGGTCTCGATGGATTTCGTGACCCACTTACCGAAGTCCGAACGGGGTAATACGTTCTTGCTCCTGTTCCAGGATGCGTTTTCGGGTTTTGTGATGTGCAAACCGATGAGTTCTACCACCGCTCAGGATGTAGCTGAGGCATATGAAGAGAGGGTGTTCCGCTGCTTCGGAGCCAGCTCTCTACTACGTCACGATCAAGATCCAAGGTTCATGAGTGAAGTCTTCACCCGGTTCAGAGAGCTCCTGGGTAGTCGGCAACGAGCCACGTCGGCATACAGGCCCCAGGCGAACGGACAGCAGGAACGTTCCGTCCAGACTGTGGTGAGGTCCATCCGGGCTTACATCGCAGAAGCGGACCAGAGCGATTGGGACGATCACGCAGAGAGACTCATGTTCGCGCTCAATACGTCGTTTGATGCCACCCGTTTGGACACTCCATTCTACCTGGTCCACGGTTGGGATGCCAGAAGTACGATCTCGGCCATGCTGGGACCTAAACCCTCCAGTGTTCCCGAACGGACTGCGTATGAGTGGCGAAGAAAACTCCAGCGGGACTACAGCTATGCTCGGGCATGTGCGGAGGATCTCCAGAGGAAGGCCAAGCGGGCCCGCTCGGAAGAACAAACCCGGAAGTGGAACGAGTTGTCAGATAGACTCAAGTCAGGTTTCAACGTCGGGGATGCGGTCTGGCTGTATATCCCAAAGGTGCAGCCAGGTCTGAGTCGCAAATTGGCTCACTTGTGGCATGGTCCATTCAGGATCGCCGAAGTGGTCGACGAGTTCCGGGTGAAGCTCAAGGTCGAGGATACGGGCTACCGTGTAAACCCTTGGGTGCATATCAGCCGACTGAAACCCCGGGCGTTGTATCCCAGACGGCCTATGATCCAGCCGGAGATAGAAAACGATGATGATTTCGACACCGCACTTCTTCCCGAAGACAGCTGGGAAGCCGATAACGAGAACGACGAGTACGAAGTGGAGAAGATCCTGGATCTCAGGTGGAACAAGCGTACGCGGACGTCCAAACGGGCACGAGAGTATCTCATCAAGTGGAAGGGGTACGACGAGCCTGAATGGATACCGATGACGCAACTGAATTGTGGAGCGCTCTTGTACGAGTTCAATCAAGGGGCGAAAGCCCGAGCGCGGTTCCAAGCCATGCAGGCTGGGGACGACCACCCTAACGTACAATAGTTCGGAGTGGTCAGGTCCAGATGGGAAACCCCAATTGGGAGTGTTGACCCTAATTGGAGTTCCCGGATGGAGAACCTAATTGCCTGGATGTGAATGTGTGAACTACGGAAAATGATTGTGAGTTTGTATGGGGCGAATCTACGATGAAGGTGTGATTATGGCGAGTAACCTGAATGAGATTGGAGTTCTCGACGACAAGTGTATGGAGTTGACTATGCTGCCCGGAAGGTAGTAACCAGGCCACAAGAGAGGGAGCGAGACTGCAAACAGGATTGAATCACCCTGAATGGTCTGAACGAAGAGGAGAATGACGGGAACGATGGAGACATTAACGGTAGTTATGGAATTAGAGTGCTACGCTACGGATATGCAACTACATCCAGGATTGCCGCAGGAGCTGGATGGGATGACCTCACTGGAACTTGGCCGAAACCCAATTGCCGACACGCTCGCGCTCTGACAGCAACATCGTGTCAACGATCTCAGTTGGGACATGCGCCAGACGTTCGGCATCCGTACAGGATGACCATTGAGTCCGGCCGGGGTCTTCGCGCTCAGCCATCGCGATCTGGTCGGCCAGAGTGTAACGCGTGCCGTCATCCTTCTTGGTTGACTCGTCGACCAGATACAGATAGCAAATCTTGCACGGATACAGCCAGAATCCAGGCTCCCAGACCATCGTCTCCGGCATTCCGGCCTTGATCATGCGCTTGATACGGGCCTCGAAGGTCCGAGCAACGCCGTCGTGGAGTGTCTGACGTCTGCGGTGGAGGTCCTGAGCCCGTTCGTAGACCGCGAGGTCGCCCCGTTTTTCATCGTCTTCAGGCTTGACTTTCATCATGAACCAATGGAGAATGTGCCAAAAGGCCGGGAGGTGGTCCTGCATGTACTCGACGTGTTGATCGAGCATGCGAATCACGGAAGGCGACAACTGGTCCCGACGGTGGAAGTACATGACCTTGACCCGGTTGGCGAACATCTCCAGCCAGGGTTCTGACTCCATCAGGGCCGCGTATTCGTCCTCGACAGCGGGCCAACGTCTAGCCAGGAACTTGGTCTCAGGCTGATGTGGTGCATAATTCGGGAAGCCAGGCGTCTGGCCCTCAAGGCCACCCTTCTTCGGAGCAAAGCGAGTACCAATGCCGCGACGACGCCACGAGATAATGTCACCGGACGGAGTCTCGATGATCGCCAACTCCTCGACGGATAGGCCCTCATATTGCTTCGAGGCTAGAGGCGACTGACCACCCTCCCGCTGGGACCTTGATGTCCGACTGCGCTTCTTGGGCTGTTTCTTGGACGGCGTACTTTTGAACTTGTCCTCAGAGCGAACTTCGAGCGAGACGAACCCCGTTTAGAGGACACCGCCCGGGAGTCACCTCCAGATGAACTGTCCGATGACAGCGACACCCGGTTCCGCTTGGAGTTGCGTTTCGGCTTGATAGCGTCCTCTTCGCTGCTTGACGCCGAACTGGATCCCTCGATGGACTCCGCCTTGGATGACCCGCTCACACTCTTTCTGGACGAAGATCGCTTAGGCTTGTCCTCATAATCCGAGTCGCTTGAGTGGCTATTCTCGCTAGAGTCCCCGTCCGGAACAAGTTCCAGGACCGCAGCTGCATCTTCGGCCAAGTTGCGCAGCGGCGGGAACTTCTCTGGGTATAACCCTTGGCGGAGACGCTGTTGGAGAATCACCTCAGCAAGCTTGTAAAACGTCTCGGGCACGTGACGCGTCCAGGGTGTGTCATCAAGGGTGCCATGGTACATCATCTTGACTAACATCTCGAGCAACCAAGGTTTCGGGAAGTATTGATGAGCCGGCTGATCTTGTCGGAGGATGTCCAGTGCCTCCTCGTACCCGCGACTCATCCGCATCAGGAACTGAACATCCAGACGGACATCCGACCAGGAGACGAACTCCGGAAGGGATTTAGCACAGTCCGGAATCAGGCGTGTGAAGTCCGTCTGGGGAGACAGAGGGAGAACATCAGACCCAGGATGGACAGATGGCCGGAGCTGCACGTACACAGGCCCATTCTTGCTAGAGAGCTCAGCTAGACCGCGGGGACAGGAACCTGAACGGGATTCCTCCGGTCGCTGACGCTTAGACCTAGGTGGAGGCGTGTCCGCTGACGAGAACCCCGCGCGGGAGCACGTAAGTGGGTTGTCTTCGGACTTCCTTTCTTGATCGCCGACCGGATTCCCACCATCGTCTTCCGCCTGAACGTTATCGTCATCGTCCTCCATGTCTGAGTCGACTGGGCCTGGATAGGGAGGTATCATCCTGAATGGGCGATCAGCAGCCTCGACGGTGATGTTCGTGACCCAGTGTGCTGGAGGGGTCGAGCCCCGTTGGAAATGCCGGAGCAATCGTACCAACCTGGGCCACCGACCACGCGTGGCAGCTCCTCCCTGGTTCAAGAATTGCATCAGCCGAGTAGCGTCGAATGCGTTTTCCCGATTGGAAGCACGCAGGCGCTCGACTGCACACACTGCGCGTTCGAGCTTGGCTTCGGTTTCGGCAACCTTAGTGCGCAATGCCTCCTCCTCGTCCAGATAGGTCCGCGCGGCCATGGCAAAATCGTGTTCCAAGCGGGTTTGAAGTGCAGCATTCTCCGCACGAAGAGAAGTTACCTCCCGCTGATGATACATCTGGAGGAACCGGTGCTCCTCGGCAAGCGTGTTGTACCGCTGCTGCAAGGAAACACCCCGTTAGGAGATGCCTCAGCTGCCCCCGGATGGGAAGTCGCCGTGTCGTGCCCGATCGAGGACCCTATGGAGTAACGACGTCGTGTAGAACAGCCGCTCGGCAAAGCGCTCGACCGGAAATTGGGACAGCACGGAGGCGGACTCTCGTCGCCAGAGTAGTGAACTCAATGTGGTCTCTAGCTCAACTAGCCGGATGGAACCCTGGTCGACACGAGGGTGCAGCAAATTATTGCGCAGCTCCGTCTGACTGCCGACCAGGTTACCCAAATCATAAATGTCCTGGGCGGAGAGGCCATCGAAGATTGCGAGCGCCTCCGAGCCGCCGTATCCCTCCTGAACGTAGCAGTCCGACCGGTACGCGAGCGGATGTGCGGGAACCCCAACCAGGTAGGAGTTCCCATCGTTGCTCCGTTTAGGGGGCAACACGTGGCGTCCAGGCAGGATGTTGCAGACGGTTTGAGACCCAGGACTGGACGATGGGATGATGCCCGAATTGGTGTAGTCGACCGCTTCGTCGAAGGACAGCAAGCTGGATACCGCAGCAGTCACGCTTGGAGTACGCTCGCGCGGAGGACCTTGATCGATGATTACCTCGAGGTCGCCGGCTACCAGAGAAGATGAGCTATGCACAGGCAGGGGCGAGTCATGCTCCTCCTCCTCGCTATTGTGCTCGCTGCCACCCTGGATGCCGGTCTCCGTCGTTCGCCCGACTTCGCTGGAGCTGCCCTGGCCGTCGACGGCGTCCGTACAGGCGTGGACCTCGCCGCTAGCGGCCTGACTGCCGCCGCCGTTGCCCGCGCCCGCTTCCGCACCCCCACTGGAGGCGCAGAAGGCGGAAGTTGCGCTGGGATAGGCGGCGCGTCGGCGCTCGATGCAGGGGCGTCCATGGCTTGAGAAGTGGAGCGCAGTTTTCGTTGTGAGTGGAGATTTCGTTGCCGCAGATTGGAAAGAGGAATTGATGAAAAGCGACCCGGTTGGGACAGGGCACAAAGAAGAGACGCGACAGTTGGAAGCTGACTGAAGATATCCCCGTCTGGGGCGCCCACCCATCTGGGCTTGCTCGGATCGTGAGATCTTGTCATGATCAATCGTTTCGCTGAATGGGCTCTACAATGGATCGTAACAAGAGGGGCGGTTGACACGATGGAATTGGAGATTTTCCAGATTTTCCCGAGCCTTGCCCGTGATTGGTTGGTTCAGAGGCTCACTATGGGAAAGGGAAGCAGCGACACGTGGCGTAGGGGGTAAGCGGATCCTGGTCGGACTCGCGCTGACGGTGTACAAGGTTTGGCGACCCCGGATGGAGATGTCCCCGAGAGTGGACCCCGGCTGGAGCCAAGTACCGGACGAGAGGCAAAGCCCAAGAGAGCGTAAAAGTGCCCCCGACTGGAGGCCGCCTGCTCTTGGTGCACCGTACAGCGCAGGAGGAGCCCGACCGGATTGAGCAAAGACCCAGAAGCCCCGAAGTTGCCCAAGCAAACCCAGACGTGAAGCCCAAATGGGATATGAACCCGTCAGGAAATGAGCCTGAACCCCAAATGGAGATACCAAGATACCATCCCAGATGTGAAGATCCAGTATACAAAGTTCAAGATGTTTCCGACCGACCAAGCCGACCAGCCAAGATCTGTTTGGATTCCGTGGAACATTGAACTTCGTTTGCGTACCCAGTGATGACTGTACTTGCTGGAAGTATGCTACGAGGGACCGCGGACGATTACGACGACAAGACTATAGTGAAGACAAGTCAAGATGGAGTGCATGTAAAGATCGACAGCAGATAGCCAGACAGACAGAGAAAAGAGACAACAGATAACAGATAAACAGAGTTCGTTTTGCCAAGGATCGCGCAAGTGAGTTGGAGCAGCCTACCGGACGTGCATTCCCGGAGGACCGACTAAGTCTACGCGTGAGGGCCCAGCAACTGTGACATCTGGGTCGAGCTCCCGCAACAGAGTCCAGTCCAAGTTGGGGTGAGTACCGGGTACCAACCCGAGGTTGATCCACTTCCATTTCATTTCCTAGTTGCGGTTGAGCTCGTCCCTCACAGGAAGGCCCCGCATTTCATATTACCGATTACCTTGTCACCTGGTTGGAGTAGCCCCAGGTGGGAAGTATTGATTTAAGTGCTATTGTGTGGTAGGACGTACTTGATTGTGTTAGTTTCCCTCAGTACTTGAGGGTGGTGCGCGTGAGCCAAAGCCGTCCGGGATTGACCAGTATCCCGGAGTCCGGCTGGAGTTGACTGGAGTAGTGACCGACCCTTTCACGGTCCAAAAGAATAAGGAAGGGCTACGTGTTTGTATATAACTCTGTATCTGTTTGTATTGTTTGGTTATCTGAGAGCTGTCAGAGGCGACGTCCAAGAAGGTTACGTTCTGCCCTGCTGCCTAGCGACCTACAAGTATCAAGACAACTCATCCACGGTTGGAGACCCCTGGTTACGAAGACAAACGAACCCACAGGGATTGTTCACAAGGACACACGCCACCCCGGTTGGAGTGTACATCTAGGTGTATCATTTCCGGCTAGGGTCTGTTCTGGGTGCACCCCCATTCGGGAGTCCACATCCAGGGCGCGCTAACTATACACCTGGGCGGTCAGGCGTTCACCCGCCTCGCCTCACCACTGGGTCATTCCTGAAATCATATTTTACACTTGTGACGCGCAATTGTCCAGTTTCTGATAACGTTACACATACGACGTGATTATACTCGACGTTGTGGGAGAAAAATAGTACGTTAAGAACATAATTGGGCTGCCAATTGAGAGATATCACTTGATTTGTGTATTGGGAAGTAACCCCTTCTGGCAACTGCACAAAAAGTGTCAGCACGAATTTGCTTCACGAACGTTTTCTTTCACTTTTGCCACGTGGGTATCGGACTAATTTTGGGGAAAAGATAGTTTAGTTTGCCATTATGGTGTTGGCACTGCAACACTTCCATTTTTCCTGCTGTGTGCGTGATCGATGTCCACGCTGCACGACTGCAGCGATGGATACTGCGGTCTCTAATGGCCATCTATACATTGTCAAGTGGCTCCACGCTTATCGCTCGGAGGGATGCACTACTGCTGCCATGGATACTACAGCTGGTAACTTGCATTTGGAAGTCGTGCGCTGGCTGCACTGGAACCGTTCGGAAAGCGCTACGACTGCTGCAATGGACCACACAACCACCCAGGGCTTCCACATCTCTTCGTACCATGTCTGTACAAGGTGCAACTGCTGCGTTGACAAAACGCTGAGCTCGTTCTACAAAGACCAAATGGCAACTATGGCTTGGTCATCCTCAAACCGCTCGGAAGGCTGCTCAGTTGCTGCCATGGATGGTGCCGCAGCAAATGGCAATTTGAAGGTTGTGAGGTGGCTGCACGAAAAAGTGAACGGGCAGTGCACTACCAAAGCAATGGACGGAGCTGTGGGTGGCGGACACCAAAGAACGGTGAGGTGGCTGCACGGGGCGGGCTTTTTTCGAGGAATCATGGAATGTCGTGTATCTCCGCCGTCAGGGGTGGGAACGGTGAGACCCTTCGGAGAGAAGGAGGCTCGCAAGGGGTCGAGGGTGATAGAGTTGACGAGCTTTAGAGAGGGTAAGCAAGTACTTAGTAGACTTAAGGAAACTATACAAAAGCTTTCTTCTTGCTAGGTAAAATGCCAAACCTGGTACGGTGCCAATTCGTGGCACGACTTGAAATTTTTACCAATGACATATCCCTATTTCGTTAATCTCGCTTCTTATTGGGTAATCTCTTTTCGGATCAGTTGATGGCACGCTTTTAGTGGCTGTAATAATTTTACAGAGGTCTAATTAAAACATAGAGGACATTTGGATTCAGCGCCCACAAGCCACACATTGCACGAGCGCCAAGATGGAGGAGGAGAAGGAGACCTACAACCAAGAGGACGTGGATCGTGCGCTGGCACGTGCCGCCGCCGGGGAGAAGAAGACTGCGGTGGCGAGGACCTCGCCTGTGCCGCTGCGCACCCTCTTCCGGCTCGTCAAAGGGGTGCTGACGGTGGCAGCACTGGGCCGTCGCGACCAGGCCTAACGCCCCTAATGCCGGCGGAACTGGAGCGTGATCAGGCTGAGTGGATTGCTGCCATGCAGCGGTGCGGTATGCCCGTCGGCCGGCGAGACGTCATTGCGAAGGCGAGCGCGATGCTTGCAGCTGTTACTGGGCGGATGATGCCCACCTGCTCTACACCTACCAGGATGTTGACTGGCGGCTGGTACCGCCGTTTTCTCCAGCGTCACCCCTTCCTCACCAACCGTATTGCGCAGTGCATCGCGCGCGTGCTCAACGCCATGGACGAGAGCGGTGTGTCCACGCTGTTCTACATTTTGGCGAAGACGTTCATCGAGCTGAAGATCGACGCCACGCGTATCTTCAACATGGACGAGACCTCGTTCATGCCAAAGACCGCGCGGCGGAAAGTGGTGGCTGTGCGCGGTTCAGCCAACGTATGGCGCAAGGAGACGAAGCCAAGCTTCCACATGACTCTGGTGGGCGCGGTAAGTGCTAGCGGTGCTACGATACCCCCTCTGATTATTGTGCCAGGCGTGCGACTTTTCAAGGAGGACGTAGCGGCACTGCATGTAAAGGGGGCGGCAATTACGGGGGGGGGGGAGGCAAAAGGCTTCAGTAACACGAAGATCTTTGTTCAATGGCTGACCTTCTTCGGAGAGAGCATCGCCCACCTCCAGAAGCCCGTGGTGCTGATCGTGGACAGCAGCGCAACGCATATTGCTCCAGGTAAGCGGTGATGTATCCTTTGTGAACACATGTTTGTATTCATATCGGTTTTAACGGGTATTATGACGCAGAGTCGGCTGAAATCTGTGTCCAGTACGGCATCATGCTATTGTGCCTTTCAGAAACTTTGGCCAATCCGACCTCGAAAAGGTGGTCTTATGAAGGAGAGGCTAGGGCTAGACCTAGGATTTGCTGCTGGCCTTGCATCGGATTACGGAAGTCCTACGTAGGAGCTCCGTCTTCATCTAAAGGGTACCCTTTTGGAAATAAGGACCGAATGGCCATGTTAAGCTGGCCATTCGGTCCTTCGTAGGACTAGCGAGTCCTTCGTAGGACTAGATAAGGCCAGTGCGCCTGAAAGCATACGTGGCAAATGCATAGTTTTGCCGCACCCGTACAGGGGGAGACTCAGGCAGCACCGCAGCCAGGTCACCGTGCTCAGCCTGTCCGTACGTACATGCGCTACAGGTGTAACAGTACTGAGCGCGCTCACTTTTTGGCCTACCTTTGTAAGCCATTCGGTCAGTGTGCATTCAGTTTTTGTTTATGCATGGTTTTACTGGCCTTGGCACTAACGTTTATGAGGTCTTACGTAGGAGCAAAAGTCCTACGTAGGACCTCAATTCGGTGGGCGTTTTGCCAGAAAGGCACAATAGTTGTATTGCCGGCAAATGCGACGCACCTCTTCCAGCCCCTGGACGTCGCGTTGTTCAAGCCATTCAAGGATTGTGTCCATGACCTAATGCTAGAGCGGCTGTTCGCCATCAGCGATCCTGTGATCAGGAAGACGACAGCAAGTGCGGCATATGGCCGTTGTCCATAGTTCAACTCAAGGCACGCTTGGAACTGTACAAGGGCGGTGGGGTCAAGGGCGAGATTGGCACCGCGGACTGGTTGAAGCACCGAGAAGCTGTCCTCGATGAAGTCCGCGACGAGCTTCTTTTGCTTCCACCCGTATCTGTTACAGGGAAGAAGAGGAAGCGCTCGACTGTGGACGTTTGCTGGGCGGCTTGTTACAAAAGAGCGGATGCTAGCAGGCGCCTACGACTAACTAGTCTAAATCGTCCCACCAATTGGTCCGGTCAAAATTAGTAACAAATAGATGCTTGAGTTGATTACGGCATAACTTCGTTGTCAGTAATGATAATGGACAACAAAAATATTCATCATAAAGCTTTAGTATTGTACTTTGCTGTATTAAGAAGCCTGGTGATATCTTATGCAGCTTACTGTGCGTTTTCGACTGATTTCTGGGGTGCATCGAAACCGTGCCACGATTGGCATTTTACCTTTGTTGTTGTCTTTTAGACAGGGAAGTTTCACGACTGATTCTACATGTCGAGGGTCGGCACGGCCGCCCTCGTTCCTACGGGTGACACCTCTCCTTCAGTACCTCGGAGGCTGCTCTGCATGTCCTCCATCCTCGAGTGACAACCCGTCCACGATCACGATCAATACCATAGTTCCACTTGCACGACACCCGTCCTGGGTGGGAACGGGGACCTACTTGGACCGTTATTAGTCCCACTCGGACGCACATCTTGCCTTCACAAATCCAGTAGCAGCTTTGAGTACCCTAAGAGGGGTACCCACCGTAGGATGTAGCCATATCTCCACTCGAGCTCGGCGGACGGATGAGGGTTCGCCAAGTACCGGGTCTTACCAAAAAGCCCGGGTTTCCCACTGGCTCGAGCCAAATGACCACTGGTACTTGGTGGTTCTTTTGTGCACTTTTTTCTCCACGCAAGAAGTATCTACCGGTCACGAAAAGTATTATGTAAGCTGTGTGGCAGGACGGAAGAATCGACCGTTCGAGCAAATAAAGAGTAGATCTTGCAGGAGCTGATCGCCTTCGCTGCAGCACACGAGACGTTAGGGGGCTCGCTTACCGGGTGCGTATCGCATTCAAGGGCATCGGTGGACCTCTCCGAAGGTTTGTCACCGCATGCAAAGCAACGTAGAGCCCCCCTGAAGCGGCCCGTGAATGATCAAGCGTTTTGCAGTTGTTAGATATTTCGCTGGTGGCGCGTGCTTGTGGAGGACGTGGCGCTGGAGCTCCCGGCGGCGCTAACGACACGGGACACCGGAGGTGCTCCGCTCCACGCAATGAAGCGCTAACCCAGCGTTTATCACTCTGATCTGAGCGCAACATGTACAAGTACCAAGTCAGCTACCTCGCTGGCACCATGGACACCAAGACTCGTCGCAGGCGGGTGCCTCCCACAATGCGAACGAGGCAGGCGTCCAGCTGCAGGTGAATGACCAAGTGCTCCTGTATATCATCGACGGCATCTAATTCACGGAGGTGCTGGAGCTGACGGCGCCGTCCATCCAGGACTACCTCACGTGCGAGTTTGGCGGCAAGAACCACGTCGAACTGGGAAAGGTGGCGGACTACATGGAGACGACCGACTTGCTGCGTGAGGAGGCGGGCAAACGGAGACGGCAGCAGCGCTTTGCAATGCGACGGGCTACATGGAGACGGCCGACGCGGTGCGTGAGGAGGCGGACAACACGGAGACGGCTGCCGCGCTACGCAAGATCAGATATCGTGCTGGCAGGGGACCTGGCCGCGCACGTGGTGCAGCACAACTTGGTCGACTTTCACCACGCCGACGACACCGACACGAGCGTCGCTATGCCACTGTACCACGTAGTTCACCCATGCTGTATCACGCGTCCTATGCTCACGTACTTGCCATTGCATTTCGACACGGGCTCGCACTCCTGCAGCGTCACGTTGACGCCTACTTTGCTGTAGAGCTCCACGGCCGGGTTGATGACCTGCCAGGATGATCCTGCGCACACAAAGACTAAGGGCGACAAACCGAGCTACGATAAGGACATCACCGGCGTAATCGCGCTTATGGAGGACCAGCACCACGAGAAGAACTGCGTCGAGTTTGTGTATCTGAACGAGGACCGGAGCGTGACCAAGAGCCTGCTCAAGCACCGCAGCAACTTTGTGCTGCACGCGGACCTGCACGCCGGCCTCTTCTCCATCTTCTCGGACTGAGGCCTCGGCTCTCTTGGTAGTGTTGCCAAGGGTAATGAGGTTGCCAAGAGGATTCAATGCGTGGTTCTGGACGACGACGAGAGGTCTACGAAAATGCACAAAGTGGTGAGGATTGCAAGGCATGCGGAAGACAGGTAGAAGTGTATGAAACTGTTCGGCCAAGAAAACAGCGGCTGAATAAGTGCAAACGTGTATAGTACGAATATGTTGTTTCGGTTAGCAAGCTCTTTAAGAAGCGCATATGTCTACGATGAACTAGGTGCAGTGGCATCAACAAGCTCATGATCACCGCCACCACTTGCAACTTGTTGAGCTTCCTCCTCCTCCGCGATGTCAACTTCATCTAAGAAGCTGTTCCAAACCTCAAGAGTAAACAGGGCCTCATCGTCCGCTTCATCACGGATGGGGTACTCCTGCTGACTTGGAACTGCTGCTGACTGGGCCACTTCTGGGACTATTTCACGACTGTGAGCAACATGAATGCCACCCGCGTTTTCGACGGCACCCGGAGTGCTGTCAGTTTCCTGAGATTGCGAAGAGGATGTCAGCACCTCGTTTGTGCAAGGATATCGTCAACTTCGTCGTCAGACGCCACATCGCTTTCGAACGGCGATACAATTCGATTCCTCCTCCTCTGCTTTGCCATATTCTTCGCAGAAATTGTCCGCCGAGAATGCTCCCTGACCGCTTCAGTTAGCAACGGCTTGCTCGCTTTCATCTTGTTCCGAAGGTGTGTGTGTGTGTGTATATTGCCGAGTTCACTGCACAGTCTCTCGCATGTTGCAGTGCTCACAGCGACGGACAACACAGTCAACGCAAGTACCGGAAGCTTGTAGGATGGATACTCCCTCTTCAAGTCCGTCCAAAACGAAGGTACAGGCTTGTCGTAGTCGCTAGGTGGAATCGTTGTGTATTGGCCGTCAAACCACTTGTTCAAACTTTCGCGCAAGCCCGTCACATTTTCATCCACGAACCGCCGATAGTAATAGATACCAAAGTGCTGAATACGTGACCGGCCGGAAATGTAACGGGGTTACACGCACAAGTGGCTACAGTCACTTGTAACTCTAACAGTTACGTTAGCTGTTAGAGAATGGATACTTCCTCGGCCTTGATGTACGTTACATCAAGTGCCACATTCATTTACGACCACCACGACGAGTGGTCCATAGACATTTAGGATTCCTATTGGTTGAAAGCAGCATCTTTTAACCAATGAGCGACATGCATAGCAAAGGAATTCTGCCAACCAGCCGTTGGCAGATTCCCAACTTAGAATATTACATTTAGAGGAAGTCAGAAACATAAAACAAAAATAACAGTTCTCATTTTAACCCAAAAACATTATTCGGATCATTAATCTATACTCGGAGGCCCGAGTATAATTAACTCTAGTTTAAACTAAGCTACGCTTCCTCATACACGAGCGCACACGTGTAAGCTGTTGTAGTGAGCCAAGGTAGGCACACTACACCTGGTAGCACTTTGTAGTCCGTCCAACGACCGACTAAGTTGAGTTCGTACGTCACCGCACGAACACGGAGCCGAGAACCTTCCCATGGATACCGAAGTGTCCATGGAAAGCTCCACGACGCCTGCAACCCATGTTGCACGCGCTGACTGTCCCCACCTGTCAGACCCAGAGTGGGAAGCCCTCCAACGACTGTTAACAGTCATTGGTGAGGCGGCTGTAGCTACGATGCTGCGTACGCTAACGCCGACAGAGCAACACGGTGTTGCTCTGGGCTTCATCATGAGGGAGCAGCGAGATGCTGCTGCCAATACCGCGGTGTCGTCGGGGACGACACCTCGTCCACAGTCGCTGAAGCTCAATGTGAGCAACTACGTCGGAAGAGAGGGTGAACCTCTCCTCCGTTGGCTTGTCGAACTCGACACTGCTATCGCGGCCCGACGTATCGTCGACCCGTTGTCGAAGGTCGCGTTCGCCATGTCATGTCTTGGCGGACGTGCAAGGAGCTGGGCGTAGGACGCCGGCTCTCCGACCCTACGTGCTTCAGCACGTACAAAGGCTTCAAGGAGGAGCTCAGACAGGCGTTTGAGCCCCCGCAGAATGAGTTCCGGTCGAGGGCAGAGTTCCTCGACCTGCAGCAGGGTAAGCATGATGTTCATGCTTACGCCCAGAGAGCGCGGTACTTGGTCTCGAACATCGTAACCAACCCGATCGACGAGGCGACTAAGGTCATCACGTTCATGAAGGGACTGAGAGATGGGCCTGTGAAGACCTATCTCTTCCGTGAGTACCCGAGTACTCTCGAAGCCGCCATCACGCTTGCGATGCAGGAAGAGTTTAGCCTGCGACAGGCTAAACTGCACGCGCATGTGCCGAGGCCGCAACCGCGCCCGGTAGTGAGGACGGGAGGTCCGGAACCGATGGACCTCTCGAGCGCTGCCACTGCTGGCCCCCAGCAGCGGCAAGGAAGTAATGTGCGGTGCTACCGATGCGGTAGGATCGGTCACTTTGCTAGAGAGTGCACGGCACCCGTGCACCAGCAAGGTGGCTATCGCGGCGATGCTGGGCATCGTCGCAGCCAAACAAAAAACGCTGGACGCCAGTAGGCGCGGGGCGCCCTACTGGTAATGCTGTTCCGCGTGTCGACCTAGGACACGCGACACTGAGGACTGCAGCCCCCAGTGAGGATCATTCTCACTGCAAGAAGCAAGATGACAAGGCTGATCTTGTCATCCTGAAGGTGAAGTCGATGAGAGCAAGCGGCTCTCGTCGTGCGTTGGTAGATTCTGGCGCGTCGAAGAACTTTGTTCGACTGCGAAGTCTATCAATGCTTGACTTCGAGGATTTAAAGCTACCTCGAAGTCTGTTGGAAGTACGTTTGGCGACAGGTGTCGTCGTGAAGACCGAGAAGCGCATGGTACGCGTGCGCTTCACGTACAAAGGTCGAGCGTTCGTTGAAACCTTTATCGTCCTGGATCTGGACGATAAGTTCGACATGGTATTGGGCATGCCGTGGCTCGCACGGCATGGTCCGGTAATCGATTGGGAGAAGCGCACTTTAGTGCGCTTCGGTCGCGACGGTGGAACAGAGAGCGATGGCCCTGTTACCACCACACACGCACCAGTAGGTGCGCGCGAATCTGTAGTCGAGACAGCGCCTAACGCCGCTGTCCCGGAACGCCCTGGACGCGCGCGGGCGCGCGCGCGAGGACAAGTAGCGTCGGCGTCGCCGCCGACGGCGAGTGAAGAAAATGTGTTGACTTCGGAAGTCAACACCCGCTTTTCAGCGAATCAAAAGAAGTCTCCGGCCTCGAGCGGCGCGGATGACACCAGCGAGTCACGCGCGTCAGCCGTGGAGGCTGACGCGAACCTGATTGGATCGGTTTTGGCCCGTAATGGGAGCCAAGGTGACGTGACGCCGTCGACTCCGGCAGTCGATGGTTTGGATGAATTCTATTCGTCGGCTCGGGAGCCGACGCACCCTCCGCAATGGGGGTCTCCGCCAATGGAAGGCGTCGAGGTATTGAAGTCGCGTCGGTTCCGGGAACCGACGCTGCGAAAGACATTTCGCGTCGACTCCGGGAGTCGACGCACCCTTTGTAATTAAGGACTCCGCCAATGATAGGCGTCGAGGTGATGTTGGCGTGTCGGTTCCGGGAACCGACGCTGCAGGCGGTGCGGACAGTTGCAAACGTCCCGCACCGGAAAAACTTGCATGCTGTCGTGCAGCCGGGCTGCACGACGAAGCGCCGCGCGACCAAGCCGGGCTTGAAGTCGCTCGCCCGCGGGAAGTACCCGCCGGCGGAATAAAGAAGAACACCCGTCCACGGCTGGGCCTGGACGAGGTCAAGGGCCATGCGGAGCCGGGCTCCGCAAGTCAAGAAGACGGCGCATGCGAAGGTCGCTGCGCAAGTCTCGGCCCGGGGCCGAGACGCTACAAGAGATGTCTACCGGGCAGACGAAGGCTGAGAAGCCGAACGTCGAGACGTTGAACGTCTTGACGCGTACCTGTGCCGGGTTCCGGCACAGGGAGATGCCCTCGCTAATCCTCCGACGCAAGCGTCAGAGTTGACTTCGCTTCCAGTCATGAGCTGGAAGCGCTTCGCGCATGACTTGCACGATGGACGCATCGAGCAAATATGCATTCTCTCGGACGCCGAGAGAACGAAGAGCGAGAATGAGGAACTGAGGCAGTTCTTCATGGAGAGCACCACTGAGAGTGAAGACACTCTCAGTGCCACGACGAAGAAAGAACGCTTTGAAGAACAGAGCTGGGACTCGCTGAAGGCGAGTCCCTACTATGAGATTCTACGGGAGTACGCGGACGTACTTCCGGAAGAGATCCCTGCGGAGCTTCCGCAGGACAAGGGCATTCAGCACGAGATTGATCTCGTGCCGGGCACGAAATACTGTGTCACGCGGCAGTGGCCATTGCCGCGAGAGCAGGTCAAGGCGATCGACGACTTCTTCGAAAGTCGTCGCAAAGCTGGACAAGTGCGGGAATCGAAGTCCCCGCACAGTGCTCCGACGTTCTGTGTCAAGAAGCCACAGGGCGGCTGGCGCATCGTTCATGCGTACAATAAGCTGAACGATGCGACGATACCGGCGCAGACACCGATACCGCGAAAAGATGTTATCATCGATTCGATGGCCAGGAGCACTGTCTACAGTGCTCTTGATCTGCGCGATGGGTTCTATCAGATCCTAATGCGTGAGAGCGATATTCCTCTCACGGCTGTGAGCACGCCGAGTGGCATGCTCTGGGAGTGGCTAGTGATGCCGCAGGGTCTGAAGAACGCCCCTGCGACCTTCAACAGGTGCGTGACGCACTTGTTGCGCTCGGTGCGCGACTTCGCGCCGAGCTACTTCGATGACGTGTTCGTCCACAACCGTGCTGCGGACGGGATGAGCGACGTTGAGATGCACAAGGTGCATCTCCGGAAGCTGCTTGCGCTCATGCGCAAGCACAAGCTCTGCGCGAACCTGAAGAAGTGCATCTTCGGGGCGAGCGAGATACCCGTGCTCGGGTGTCTCGTTGGGAAGAACGATGTCCGCCCTGACCCTGAGAAGGTCAGAGTGATCAATGAGTGGCCGACGCCGACGAGCGTCAAGGAACTGCGGCAGTTCCTTGGCTTGGCCACGTACTTGTGCAAGTACGTGAAGGACTACGCGGGCGTGATACGCCCGCTGTCACAGCTCCTGAAGAAGGACGCCGAGTGGATTTGGTCTGCTGAATGTCAGCAGGCCTTCGATGCAGTCAAGCAGGGCTTGACTGAGGCTCCGATCTTGGCGGTGGCCGACCAAGATCGCCCATTCCACGTTGTGTGTGACGCATCCGATTTCGCGATCGGATGTGCGTTGATGCAGCACGATCACGAGGGCCGTGATCGTGTTGTCTACTATCAGTCGCGTCAGCTGAAGCCAGCTGAGCGCAATTACCCGGTGCATGACAAGGAGCTCCTTGCCATGAAGTATGCACTTGCGAAGTTCCGAGTGTATCTACTCGGAAGTAAACCGTTCGTGGTCTATACAGACCACGCGTCGCTGCGGACGGCTGTCAAGTCGCCACACATCTCGCAACGTATGGCGAGATGGCTTTCGTTCTTTGCGGAATACAACTTCCGGGTTGAGTACAAACCCGGAAGACTCAATGTGGTGGCCGACCCGTTATCGCGTCGACCTGACTACGCTACGAATGAAGTCGACGTCAATGCCATTGACGCCATGCGATCGAGCACTCCCACGTCGTCGCTCCTCGACGACGTGAAGGCCGCGTACGCGCACGACGCGAACGCGAAGCTCTTGCTGGCCTATGGCTCAGTGCCTTCTGACGAAGCTCGTCAGAAGTTGCCACGACATCTTCGTGCTCGTGCACACCGTTACCGGGTGCACGAGGGGTTGCTACTCTACAGCGCAGTCAACGACAACGCGGACCGCGTTGTCGTTCCCAATGATCATGACCTGCGACTCAGGATCATGTACGAGTATCATGATGCACCGACTGCGGGGCATCCGGGCCGTGAGAAGACGTATCTTCTTCTCACGAGGGACTTCTACTGGGCCCACCAGTACAAGTGGGTGCGCAAGTACGTCCGTGCTTGCGAGGTGTGTCAACGTGTGAAGCCTGCGCCGTTCGCGCAGGCTCCTTTGCAGTCACTGCCGACTCCGTCGGAGTGTTGGCAGTCCATGTCCTTGGACTTTGTGTTTGGTCTTCCCCCGGATAGCTAGGGGAACACGGGCGTTGTGGTCTTTGTTGACCGCTTCAGCAAGATGGTACATCTTGCTGCAGTACCCGCCGAAGTGACTGCGAAACAGACAGCACGTCTGTTCGTTGACATGGTGTTCAGACACCATGGCATGCCGATGGACATCGTGTCCGATCGAGACCCGCGCTTCACCGCGCACCTGTGGCACGAAGTGTTCACACTTCTTGGCAGTCAGCTCTCGATGTCGACTGCGGATCATCCGCAGACGGACGGACAGACCGAGCGCGTGAATCGCGTGCTCGTGGATGTACTCAAGAGCTACGCCCACTCGTTCCAACACTGGAGCGAGTGTCTGCCGATGGCGGAGTTCGCCATCAACAACTCGGTGCATGCCTCGACCGGGCATACACCGTTCTACGTGAATGCCTTGAGGCACCCACGCCTCCCGAGCTTACTCGGGATGCTGGCTCCTTCCTTAAGTGGGGGAGGATCTACGACTGCAACACAGCAGCCGCAAAATGCCGCTGACACCTGCACGGTGTCAGCCGCAACAACGCGAAAGAAGACGAAGACCGCGTCTGTGCAGGGCACAGACGCAACCAAGAATAAGAAGGCCGCGTCTGTGCCCTGCACAGACGCACACAAGCAGAAGAAGAACGTGTCTGTTCGTGGCACATACACCACACCTACGAACGCAGAGGCCGGGCCTACTGCTGGAAGCAAGCTGAACGAGTTCAGCTCGGACGCAATGAACTTCGTGCAGCGCAGACAAGCCGTCATTCGGTTTGTCCAGGACGCTATTGCAGCGTCTGTCGATCGACAGAAGCTGAACGCAGACAATGTTGGCAGGGGCAACACAAATGAATTCAAGAAGGGTTCATTGGTTTTGTTAGCTACTCAAAACCTGCCTAAACATGCAGTTTCCGACTTCGGAGCGAGTAAGCTCGCTCCGCGCTTCATTGGGCCGTTCACAGTGTTGGCACGGCATGGGAATGCTTACACGCTAGACATTCCGTCTAGCATGCGCCTCCACCCGACCGTTTACGTCGGGCGGCTGAAGCCATACCAGCAGCACGAGCCAGCTAGCTCGGCCGGCGCGAAGCGGAAGCCGAACCTTTCTCCAGCGCGTCAACGCGCTGGACCAAACGCACGACGCGACCACCAACGTCGACGGAGACGTCGGACGCGGTCTGCGCGGCCTGAGCGACTTGAGCCCTCAGGTTCGCCATCTCTTGCCTCAGAGCAGCGAAGTCACTGCTCTGAAGCCGCTCCACAGCGGCAACCCGGTCTTCGATGGACGGAGGCCCAAGGTCAACCCCAGGTTGACCATACTCGGGGCGTGTTCCCACCACCGCCGCCTCCGATCCGTGACGCCCACGGCTCAACACGTTGGATTGTTGAGCGTATTGTCGACCATAGTATCCCGAAAACGAACCGTCACCCGGTTCGTTATCGTATTCGTTGGAGAGGGTTTCCGCCCCACCAAGATACATGGGAGCCGCGGAACGTCCTGCTGCAGGACGTTCCGGAAATGGTGAGGGCGTACGAAGCCCACCACGCACTGCCGGCGCGAAGGTAGTGCGAGCGCTGTGGTCACCCCCAGCGCTCGAAGCACCACGCTCGTCGCGTTCCTCACGTGCCATGAACTTGGCACGGAGATCCTTGAGGCTCGCAGGTACACGAATCGACGTGTACCCGTTCAGGTCGCGGTCGCTTAAGCGCGCCGCACCCGGAAGACACAACATGCACTGCTGGCCTTCGGGCACAGCGCACGGAACACCAGCATCCACAGAAGATCTGTGGAGCTGCTCCAATCTCCCACGCGTCGAGAACGTCTCGAAGAGCTCACGGGCATGCTTAACCCGCTCGCGGTAAGCTGCCGGATTCTTGTTGAAGTTATCAACAAAGGCATTCCAACTTTGACAAAGTGCCTGCCATTCGGGTACTTTGCTGCGAGAAGAGGTCTTCTTGCTGGAGTAATATCGGAGCTCATGGAAGAGTCCGATGTAGTAGTCGCGCCTTTGATCCGTCATCGGATCAAAGTGCTGGCCCTCCGCCACCTCATCGTCCTCGATCGCGCTGCATACGTACAGCGGGATAGTGTTCGGGGGCACCGAGTTACCCACCCGCGCCGCGATGTCTGCCACAGACGGCATCCATGGATCACGCGCTGCATGAGCAGCGCGTGGAGAGCGAAGGCGCCGCATCGCGCGGCGAGCTCAAGGCTCCAGCAGCAGAGAGCGGAGTCTCCTTTGCGCTACGCGAACGCTTCGAACTCGAAGCGTCCGAATCGTCTTCTTCACGAGGGCGTCTCGACCCGGCGTGCGGGTCGAGACTATCGCTGTCAATCGACTCCTTGCGCCTACTGGGGAGGCATCGCCCTCCTCCATGTCCACGTCGTCCTCGCTATAGTCAACGGCATCGTTGACTATCGAAGAGCCCTAAAGGACGATCTTCGGCTCGGCTGCGGCTTTGGCAGCGCGAGCGTCCTGCTTCGCCTGCTGCCGCTCGAAGTACTCGGGGACAGAGAGATTCTCTGTCCCAGCGGCGGGCTTCTCCTCGGCGGCGGTCTTCTTCGGCGAGCTCATTGCGGAATGAGCTCGAGTTTTCTTTCTCCCAACGTGAAGAATTGACAAGTAGTCAATTGCCTGATTGACGTGCCGTGACCGGCGCGTCTAACCTTAAGGGGGGGATGGTGTAACGGGGTTACACGCACAAGTGGCTACAGCCACTTGTAACTCTAACAGACGCGATGTCTGTTAAAGGTTCAAACACTTCCTCGGCCTTGATGTACGTTACATCAAGTGCCACATTCATTTACGACCACCACGACGAGTGGTCCATAGACATTTAGGATTCCTATTGGTTGAAAGCAGCATCTTTTAACCAATGAGCGACATGCATAGCAAAGGAATTCTGCCAACCAGCCGTTGGCAGATTCCCAACTTAGAATATTACATTTAGAGGAAGTCAGAAACATAAAACAAAAATAACAGTTCTCATTTTAACCCAAAAACATTATTTGGATCGTTTATTTAGATTAATCTATACTCGGAGGCTCGAGTATAATTAACTCATTTAAACTAAGCTACGCTTCCTCATACACGAGCTCACACGTGTAAGCTGTTGTAGTGAGCCAAGGTAGGCCCACTACACGATGCGACGAACCCTGGACGGACCCCTGGCACGGGCTCAGTATGCCCGGTCACGGGACATCCCCTCGACTGCGCGTTCGATGTCCTTGTCGGATGTCCGGATGCCGAGCGAGCTCCAAGCGCAGTAAGGCCGAAAGCTCTTCGACTGCACGCAGTTCTGCTGTGATGGCAGCAGGCGCGCGAGTCTGCACGCCATCATCGATCACCACATTGACGTCGCCTTCGACGTCCATGAACGGGGTAGCAACAGCAGCGTCAACTCCGTCGCCGTGGAGGCAACGCAAACTCTGCTTCTCAGCACGTTTTCGATCAGCGGCGCGGGCGTAGATCCTTCCGTCCACGCACAATCATAACCACGGGTGAGAACTCGTCCATCTCGTCCTTGTTTTCGGCGTTTCTCCAGCTGTGGGTCACAATGCCCACCGTCACAGTCACCACGGGCGGCGGTGGTCCGTAGGGCGTCCAGTCCATCACATAGTTCGCGGCGCTCAACAGCACCAGCGAGATAACCACTCCGACCTCGCCCAGCAACGCGAACTCCACCAGATCGTAGGCGGCCACCGGGCCGAAGAACAGCAACGCCACCGCGAACTTCATCACGAGGAACACGATCCGCAGGCCCTCGAACACGCGCTGCCGACTCTGAGCAGCAGCTTCGCGTGTCGCCTTAGCATAGTTAACCATCGAGGACGCCGTACTCAGGCCGAGATCAGGCAAGTAGGTGTAGAAAGTAGTCTACCGTATTTCGCATGTAGAGAAACACACCCATGCCATGTGTTTAGGGTTATTTTCACGCCGCAGCCCGTAATTGTTGTAAAACCCAAAAAAATTGGGACAGGTGATCCTAAAATGGAATAGGTGACTATTTTTGAAGTTAGACGACTGCTTCCTCTGCAATGTCGTCTAGCAAGAAGTCATGGTTCAAATCAACAGGATTACCCTCTAGTAGATGCAACTTCTCTAGATCGGCGATCAACTTCCACCTTTGCAGCAAAGTCGTCAGCAATCACATTTATGCCGGCGGGGCTGATTTGGCTCTGTCTCGTAGGACAGCGAAAGCTGAGTCGATGACGGTTTTTGAACCCAACTACCGATTTATCAGAGGTCATAAAGCCTTGCACTTCAGCCTCCTCGACTAGGTCGATAGCCTTATCCTGCAGCATCTTGGTAGACACGGGGATGCCCTCATCTCGCAGCTCACTTACCCATTGAGCCGAGTAGGCTTCGCTCTCAGCCGACAACACGGTTGCCGTGCCGACGCTGCGCACTTTCTTATGGGTGCCCTTGCGTTCAGCCGCAGTAGCGTTAAGCCGCTCGCTCTTTCGAGCCCACCGCAGAATCGTAGTGCACTTGCTGTTGTAGGATGTGCTACTAAGGTTAGGATAATAACGCTTAATAGTATGCTCAATAGCCTTTCACGGCTTGCAATGAGCGACAACTGCGAGCTTTTTGTCGACCGTTTCCCCTGTCAGCTGGTACTGCTGTACATGACGGTCAGTCCCGCCAAGACTCGGTCTTCCTTGCGGGCGCTTGCGCACCATTGTCAGACTGGTGGCTCCAGCGTCGCTACAACAAAAATGTGTAAGGTACACGATATAGGGTGTATCCCTCTACATGCGATCTCACACACTTATTTTTTAAGCCGGTGATCGGTCAAAATAAAGGTGTATCGCTTAAACTGCTGTGGCGCTCTACATGCGAAATGCGGTACGCAGCGACCCACCTCTTGTGGAGCATGCGTCCGTACTCGCCGTACCTCTCCTCCTATTCTTCCAGCACGCGGAAGGGCACAGCGAACACCGCCCCTAACACTGCATACGCGTACGACGCTCCACGCAGCTGCCGTACCTTGCTGTTCAACAGCACGGTGTTATACTGGCAGAGGCTGGAGTTCCACAGGGAACCGTTGAGGCATGCGACTCGCCAAGCTTGCTCGGCAAACACCCACCAGACGTTCCGCAGCGGAGTTGACACGACCTAGGCCAGAGGGGGTGCTTGCTGTGTGCAAGCACCAGCACAGCAGTAGGCCGGCAGGAGCTTGGCGGGCGCGTAGCGCTCCTGCCAGCGAAGGAGAGTAGCCAGCAAGTCTCCCATTCTAGCTCAATGTGAGAGTAAGACTTACTTTCTGAATCACCACCTCTGTTAGAACGGACCTTGCCGTGGAACGCTCAGTTCTCGTCCCAAGGTCAATTCAGCAGCTCGAATCCATCTTTCAGCCGTGCATCAAGTCAATAAGGCAAACTGCATTCAATCTTGTCTTGCCTTTATCGGCAAGTCGTCATTCACAGATTTCCTATGGAGCACGCAGTCCAAGGCCGACCAACTCAAGCATCGCCTGGAGTCCCCTTCACCATGAGTGACTCCCACGAGGACATTGCCTGCAAGTTCAAGGCGTTCCTCGACCAGAAGGACCCACCAGCGCGCCAGGAGGTTCGGCAACGCGTGAGCGTCTCGCTCAGGAGGTGTTCTTGGCGACGATGCGAGACATCCTCGCCATCAACAAGGGTTCCAGCGGCCTCAGCATCCGAAACAACATCACCGAGGCAGTGCTTTACGGCGCGGACGACGCAGCGCACGCCCTGAACGGCACGGTCTTGATCTTGCCGGACCCGTTGAGGCAGGAGACGGCGACCGAGGCGGCTCCACACCCTGTCTTCAGCAGCAAGGCCGAGAAGTGCGTCTCCACCGGGATGGTGGCGTCGAGCAGCAAAGAGAAGAAGAAATCGCGCCCGTCCATTGAAGATCTCCACCACCTCGATTTCGAGCTTCGGACACGCCGAGGGACGTCGTCCACGACATCAAGGGTCTCTATCGTCATGCTCGAGCCATCGGACTCGAGCCTTATCAGCGCGCGTTCCCCTGGGAGAATCGCCACCTCTTCTACGACCCGGAGGCGTATCCCGACGTCTACGTTGCGCACTGGTGCTTCTGGCAGTGGTTCCGGAAAGCGTTCTTCGATTGGGCTTTGCACGTTCCGCTCATCGACAAGAACGCGCTCGGGCAAGAAGATGAATACAGCTCGCGAGCGTCTCCGGTTCATCAGTCTCTGCATCGAGACATGGGGCTACTACTGCTCCCTGCGGCGACTGGATGTGCCCGGGAACAGCTAGT
This sequence comes from Phytophthora melonis, assembly GCA_024211575.1. Lineage (NCBI taxonomy): Eukaryota > Oomycota > Peronosporomycetes > Peronosporales > Peronosporaceae > Phytophthora > Phytophthora melonis. The sequence continues at coordinate 434,762 of JAMXKT010000034.1, forward strand.
TGATGTGGAGGGCGGACCTTCGAGCAAGCCGCCTCCGACGGGCGAGGCGCGCACTTGTCCCCCAATGCTGAGCCTCAAGTACCTGTTCAAAAGGACAAACCGGCGTACCACCAGCGTATCCGCGACGCGATCAAGCCTTTCAGGATCGACTCGCCGCGCTTCGAGTCGTTAACCGAGATGCTGGTGCAGACGGGAGCTTTGGCCCCGACGGACAAGCGTTCCCAGCGTCTGAGCGACAAGGCCCTGGTCCGCATGGTGATCGACATCACGTTCCCAAGCACGTGCCGGACCATTGGGCGCCGACGCTCACCGACGGCGTCTGGTGCGTTCTCCTAGCCGACAAGCGGATCAGTGACTTGCGCGTGAAGTACGAGACGCAGCTCTCGGGCGGCAAGTTCGAGCCGAAGAAGGTGCCGAAGTACAACCCGAAGGAGGCCAAGCACGAGGGCTTCAGCCCGCCGTTCCGCGCGGACGACAAACCCACGGCTCTCGGGCCGGCCACCATCGTGGATGACAGCGATATGAAGTTCCGAGAGGGACCGGGCGAGGAGCTCGCCAGGATGGTCGCCGAAGCAGAGTCCAAGTCGGACGCGAACAAGGACGACGAGCTGGAGTACATTACCCACGGTGACGAAGAGAGAGACGTCCGAGAGGAGGGAGAAGTCGGAGCCTCCGACGACGAAGAAGGACGACGAGTCGGACGACGACGACGAGGACGGCGACACCGACGAGGTCGATGATTAGGCGGCCCCGAAGAGATAGCGAGAGGGGGATGAGAGAGATCGCCAGTAGAGGTAGTTGCAGTAGTTCGTATTCCGTTGGAGTTCGTTTGTCATTGAAGCAATACATATCTCACCCCCAGGTCGTCCATTCCACCGTTCCCATCTTGTCCTCGACTTAGTTGAAAGCGTGCTTCCAGCACACAGGACACGACCATTTGTCGTACCTAAAATCCAAAAGTAAAGTAAAAAAGAAAGTAAAAGAAGAGGGCACTCAAGCAAACCACAGGCTCGAGGCGGGCTCCTCCCCGACTGCGCCGAGACCGTCACATCGCGGCTCAGAGTCGTCGTTCAACAGGTCTGCCATCGAGATGGCGCAGATTTTCTGCGCGTGCAGTCGCGAGAGTCCGTCCACGGCCCATGGCCGTTCCAGGCTTGTGATAGACCTTAAATCTTAACTGAGATAGTTTCATCGCCCAGCGAACAAGCTTTGCGTTACTCGTGCGCTTTCCTTCACTAAACACCCACTTGAGATGCCTTGTTATCAGTGTACAGGTCGAACTCGTTCCGGTCCAAGTAGCATCTGAACTTCCGCGTAGCCCATATGATCCCCCAGCACTCGATCTCGGAGGTGCCGTTCACCTTATTAACCCAATTGCGTTCAGAGCGAACGAGGAGTTTGCTAGCGTACGCGACGACACGCTCGCGACCGTCCACAGTCTGCATTAAGCACGCCCCCACCGCAAGGTGAAAGGGGTCCACGTAGAGCTTGAAGCGCTTGGTGAAGTTGGGGTAAATGAGGATTGGCGGCTCGACGAGGCGCCTCTTTAGCTGCAGGAAGGCGGCCTCGTAGTCGCCGTCCCACACGAACTCTACGTCCTTGGCCTTCAGACGCTCGAAAGGATTCATAGTCAGGAATATAGCGTCGGAAGAAGCTAGTTAGCCCTAAGAAAGCGCGGGCGGTGTGCAGGTCGTGAGGTCGGGCTACGTTCATCACCGCCTTGACCTTTTCCGGGTTGGGCAAGATGCCCGACGGCGTGATGATGTGGTGGCCGAGGTACGTCACCTGGTCTCTCCCTCATTTGCACTTCATTTTCCGCTTGAACCCCGCCGCCCGGAAGCGTTCCAGCACCTGCGTCAACCGCACCAGGTGCGTCGGAAAGTCCGCGCTGAACACCACACAGTCGCCGAGGTAGACCAAACCCGTGCCACTTGAGGTCCACGAAAACATTCTCCATCAGACTTTCGAACGCGGACACCGCGTTGCAGAGCCCAAGGGGCATGATCAGCCATTCTAACAATCCATACTTACAGATGAACGCCGTCTTCTCCACGCTGCCAGCGAGCATGGGAACGTTCCAACAGCCAAAAGCGATATCCATAGTGGAGAGAAGCTCAGTACGTCGAGGATGTCGTCGATGAGAGGCATAGGGTAGCAGTCCTTGGTAGTCACAGCGTTCAGTCACCTGTAGTCGATACAGAAGCGTATGCCTCCATTTGGCTTGCGGATCATGAGTACCGGACTAGCTCACGGACTCGTGGACGGGCGTATCAGTCCGAGTTCCCTGTATTGTTGTATCTCGGACTCCATGACTTCACCCTCGGCATGCGGACGCGGTACGGAGGTTGCTTGATCGGCAGGTTCGGATCCGTGACGATCGAGAACTCCAAAAGATGCGAGCGTCCGGGTTTGAGCGAGGTCTCGACGAACATGTCTCGGAACGAGCCCAGCCGTTCCTGCATCAGGCTCTGCTGTTCCCCATCCAACTTGAGTCAGCGAAGTCGGGCTCCAGCTCGACCTCCTTGGCCTCCTTCCGTCCGGGCATCAGGTCGCGCTGAAGCGACGTGGCGGTCGCGGCCGCGCTGATCACCGAGTCGGTCCACCGCTTGTTGCTACTCGGAGACACAGGCGGCGAGAACTTGGGCTTGGTTTCCCGCGTCCAGCGAAGCGAACGCAGACGTGGGCACGGCCGTAGCGGCGGCTAAATCCGTTCCCTTCTTGATGACCAGCTCCTTGTAGAAGCGTTGCAGACCTCCACGTAGGCCTCGCCCTTCTTGATCGAGCACAGCGTTCTCGCGACTTTCACGTTCGAGTCCAGCTCGGGCAGACCTTCGATCAACGTCGTCGCGTCCTTCGGCGCCTCGCCAATGAGATCCGAGGCCAGGAGAGCCTGGCCCCGAGCAGAGCCGCACTGTCGACGCGATACGTGACACGTACATTCCTTTGACGCGGGGAGAGCCCAGCGGGATCACTTCGCCCGTGTCCTTGGGCGCCATAGTGTTCTCGTCCAGGTCGATCACGGCGCGGAACGCCTTAAGCGTGTCCGTACCGAGGAACGCATGGACATACAGGCGATCGACCACAACGAACGGTCTCACCTTCTCGATCGTTCCCACGCACAGCGGCAAGTCGATCTCACCCTTGATCCGCAGCTCGTGACCCGACACCCCGTTCAAGTTCCCATTGTAAGGTCGGAGCGTAGCGTTCGAGTGACCGAGGCGGGTCAGGACCTTAGACTCGACGAGACTTGCGATGGCACCAGAGACTATGAGTAGTTCAGTCGGTAGGTCTTCGATGTGTCCAGTGAAGACGGTCTCGACACCTCCCACCGAGTAGATGACACGCTTGCTGTCGGGCACGGGGTTGTCTCCGTCATTCGCGCTTCCTTCACGTTCACCCTCGTCTTCTACTTCGACAAGACCGGGCTTCCGGAGTCGGACACCGTGCTCAGGGTCACGAATAGCACACACGTAGTGACTCGATGTCGTCCGCGTTCTCTACGAACGACGGGTTCTCACCGAACGCTTCAGAGATCCCGCAAAACAGCGAAATACAGTCGTAATGGACGCAATGGCGAGTGCGAAGCCGCCGCGAGAGGACTTCGTGGGCGGCACGGTGACACTCGCACACTCGCTGTCTCTCCGATCTCTTGGCACGCATCAAAGAAGAATCCTCACTGTACAGTTCGAGCATTCGGCTCATGATGGCGGCCATTACACGGTCACAAAGCACACCAGCAGCAGCGACTACAAGTTCTCGGGTACGGGACCCTCGTTCGGCATCAGTCATAGGTACTGGTTCGACGGGTCAGCACTCGCCGGAAGGCAGGAGGTAGCCGGCCGTCGACAGGAGTTGCAGCGGGGTTTGCCGCGAGCCTCTTCCTCAAGCACTAACTGATACACGACGGAGCGTACCAGAGCGCGCCAATGAAAGGACAACTCGACTACAACGTTGGGTTCGGTCGTCTCACTCTCGTCGGTGGTGGAGAACGTCACGCATATGTTCCCCTTCACCACCTTCTCGTCTGGGTCCTTGCCCACAAGGTGTTTGGGCTCCTCGGCCAGCGCCAGGATCTCATCCCCTACAGGGTCATCTCCACCACCGACGTCTGGGGCGTCAGAGCCACGGGGCACGACCGCATTGACAGTCACCGGGCTCTCCTGGTCACGCGTGTCCGTAAGTTGCAGATGGCACGCTTCGCCTCCTCGGATGCAGCCAGTGTCTTGCGATACCAGGCGATCCAGTATTCGGGAGTGGAGAGCACTCCGGGGGACAACTCACGCGTCCGTTCCAGAGTCTCCACAGGCAGCTTCAGCAGGACACTCAGCTCCTCTAGCGAGTATTCCTTCTGCTTCTTAGCGTTCTGAGCTCGTTTCTTCAGTGGTTCCACTTCATCAAGGGGGATCAAACGCTCCTCTAGTTTCTTGTCATACTCTTCTTTCTCCTCTGTTGCGTTCCGAGTCTGCCGCTGACCAGTGCATTCAACTCCTCAGGCGTGAGCAGTTGTTTGTGGGGAGGCGTATCCTTGCCCTCCTTCGCTTGCCCACCTTGGGCGACGGCCTTAAGTATAATACCGTCGTTCTCGTTGTCCTTGTTCACCACGGTCGGAGTTCCTTCCGTCACGGACCCTTACCGTTCCAAGTGAGCCAGCCCTGCGTCTTCGTCCAGCGTACTGAGAGCGTTTCCTGTTACCGACTTTGAGATTTCCTAGAGCAGAGCTTTCTCCTAAATGACACCCACACATAGTCAATCATATTAAGCCATTCATCCAGCTTGATACTCGAGATCTCCGAGATGACAGCACCTAATGCACCAAGACAGTACCAAAAAAAGCCAGTCATTTTGCAAAGAGCGAGCAGGACGCCGCGATCCCCCGGCCAGCGCCAAGGCAGGGCGCGGACCTCCGGCACGGGAAAGGCCCCCAAGCGGTTCCAGCGAGTGGCGGTGTCCTACAGCTTTAAGCTGGGTTCAATGAAGAGCCTAACACCATGTCTGCAACGGTAAAGAAATTCTTTCCTATGCTCTCTCCAGCTAAGCAAAAAGAGAAACAGCGCCAAATCTACTCGTGGGTCAAGCAGCGCGACTTCATAGTGAAGCAATGCGAGTCGTCTACGATCGTGAATAGATTCTACAAGGCAAAAATCATTTCGACGAAAGCGTCGCGTACGCTTTAGGCGCCTGTTACCCTTGCCGAAGAAGATCCCGACTGGGATCTACTGTTTCAGCTGGTTCGAGGTTTCAACATGCAGCGTCGTGTAGTGACTAACGCTTCGGTTTACCCTGCTCGCGATATTGACACGCTGACGGCCGACGAGGAAGAAGCTTAAATACCGGTAATTGCATAAATACTCGTGTACATCGTTGCGTTTGCATTGATCAGTTTTTATCCGCGCTTACCCTGTACATCTCGTGTACGCCTACAACAGGACAACTTCAAACTTCCTGGGGTATCATGTAGGAAATCTCAAATTCGGTAGCTCTTGCTGCGTATCCATTTGCGGTTTCTGGGGCTCCCTTGAGGAAAAATAAAACATCGTGTCATTCGGACGAATGCCACCTGGGGTTCCCAAACGGATGAATAGCATGTGTGAAGGACGATCTTCACGCGCACCTGATTACCCCTAAGCTTTGCGGATACCATGTGGTCATACCGGTCGGTTGAACGTCGAAGCGCTTAAGACCATTTGTTGCAGAATGCGTACGTGTATTGTGTAAGAATGAATGAAGTGTTGCTACACTGATCTATGTATCTCTGCCAGAGATACCAGCTCTTCATGGTCCAGCAACAGCAATACGAGTAGAGTCAGCGTACTCTAGCGCCTTCGCCAGCTCCTGCGCTTTCAGCTGCTTGATGACTCCGTTCTCAAACTCTACCTTCCACTGGTAGACATCAACCCGATTACTCCAGGAGCACACCTTACCCTTGAAGTTTTCGTAGGACACCACACCGTCGACAGTTTCCTTGAACTCCACTCTGCACTGCCAGTTTAGAGCCATCGCTGGGCGCTTCGGTAGCTCCCGCTGAAGACGCACTACCGAAAAATACGCCTCGCTCTGTAGAGCACGCGGACTTTTACGCAGTCGACCCGGTGGTCGTCGAGCTGGCAGGCGCATAAGCATGTGGCCTAAGTCGAAATTGTCCAGAGATGCTAGTGCGCCAAGCACGTGGCTACAGATCCAGCCAGACGAGTACTGTGCTTTGCAATCGCATCGGTATCTGTTACGAACTGCACGGATCTAGAGACAACATAAAACATGTATTCTAAGTACATTTCCATAGTATGAACCAGACATGTATATACTGCGTACCTCTTCCATGGACCAGTTTGGTGACTCCCAGTTGTGTAGATACGGCGTGGTCTCCAGCTGTGCAACCTTGTGAAGCGACAAATAGTCGAGCGAAGGGCTGGTACTGCATTTCCGTCCCCGAGAAAACTAGCATGATGTCTTCCAAAATCGTTCGCACTTGAGCATCCATTTCTGGAGCCGTAACGCCAGGTTCTCTCACATTAGCCGTTGATAGGTCCGCATTTGGACTGAGGTCCTTCAACTCCGGAAGAGCAGCGAGCTGATCTCGGAGGTCGTTCAACAATTCCTTGCCTTCATGGAAGTACACTGTAGCTTCTTCGGTGTCCTCACTGATCTCAACTCGGAGGCATTGAACGTACGTTTCCTGAAGACGAGCAATCGGATCAGACACGAAGTCGGTTGGCTCCGCCCTGAACACTCGATCCAACTCGGTTTGAGCGTCTTGAGCATCCACACCGCCTCCAGCAGGAGAGGTCTGAGCTGCCACCAAATAGTCATAATCTGCTATGGGCATATAACGCTGGTTTCGATTCTCGTTTCCTATTCAAATATATGACTTTCTCTTCAAAGAATACAAATCTCATCGATATTGGCTCAAAGCTAAAGCAAGCACACGGCTTATACAAAGGACGTGAGATAGTCATTAGGGAGGCGATGAGTTTCCTTTCAGGTGGTCTCGCTTCTCTTCCAGAGATGTTAAAAGACGCGTCAAAGGAAATCTCGCTTGAGAAAGAGTGCTCTCCGCATAACCTTATCAACGGGAATAACTTTCAGTCTAAACGGCCGATCAAATATCTCAATAGCTACAAAGCCAAGGATACTCTAATTACCAATGCACGTAAAATCGTAGCTATCAGTAATGATACGTTCGATTGTGAGAAATATGCAATTCATTACTGCAATCGTGATGTGGATGTTCTTAAAACAGGCTTTGAGGCATTTAGATGACTTGTCAAAAGTGAATTTGATCTTGATGTCTATCGATTCCTTTCCATCTCATCACCATCCATTGCGTACCAGTATAATGAAGGCTGCTTTGATGATTGCTATGAAGTCAATTCAACTCTACTTGGATTCCTTCGTCAAGCAACAGTCGGTGGTCGCGTAATGACCCGTGATAATGGTAAATATCATATCAAACACAAACTAGCTGACTTTGACGCTGTATCACTGTATCCAAGTGCTATGAGGGAGCTACCTGAGTATGTGAAAGGGAAATGCAAGTAGAAATACTATTCCGTCAGATGCGGATTGGTATGTTGCTCGTGCGCGAATCGAATCAATTGGCATTAAACGCCACTTCCCTTTGCAGAGCTTTTACGAGAATGGATCTCGCAACTTCACAAACGACATTGTCGGTAGGGAGATGATCTTAGGCAAACAAGCTCTTGAGGATATTGAACAATTCCAATTGGCCAAATACACCGTTATTGATGGAGATATTTGATAACCGTCCCTTTTGGATGGTGTAAGCCATGTCAAGATGTGCTGTAGGGTACTGTTCATTACACTATCGACCCCGCTCTACCCCGGCTGAAAGTCCTGCCCCCTGGGGGACTCGAACCCTCAACCTCCCGGTCCCCGATGTGCGGCCCTTACCACTACACCGAATGGGATCGGTCCGTTATTGATGGAGCGTACTGGAACGATGGTTTTAATGATCAAATCACAAAGACTATCTCTAAAATGTTTAACGCTCGTCTTCGATACAAGGCTGAAGGTAACCCTCTTTAGAGTGTTTTCAAACTAATGATGAACTCATCCTATGGAAACCTTTTGATGTAGCCAATCGTTAAAAAGAAAGTGTTCGTTAGCGGAGGTAAGGATAAAAGCGATGCATATACTTGCAAGAACGTTCATAAGATGATCTCTAGAACACCTATTACTGATTCATTGGCCTTGTTTGAGGAGCACAAACCACTAAAAGATCACTTCAGTCCAATTCATCTAGGAATTCAGATCCTGGACTCTAGTAAGCACATTATGAATCGTGTATTGTGCCTTGCAGATGATATTGACGCTAAAATTTGGTATCAGGACACGGACTCGATGCATATTGATTACGACTCAGTTATGAGACTTGCATGCGAGTACAGAAAAACCTATGGTAAGGGGCTAATCGGTAAGCAAATGGGCCAATTCCATGTTGATTTTGTCCTTGATGGATCTAAGGGTGTTCTCTACGCAGAGGAGAGTATCATTCTTGGAAAGAAATGCTACCTTGACATCTTAGCATGCACCGGTAATGACGTTAAGTCTCTGCATATTAGAATGAAGGGCATCCCATCGAAGTTACTTGAGGAAAATGCTATTAAGATGTTCTCGAGGTTGTTTCATGGTGAAAAGGTACAATTCGACCTAACTGATCAATGTTCGATTAACATCAATTCAAAAACACCGAATGTTTCAAAGCGTTCAAAATTCACACGCCAAGTATCATTCAGCAATGTTGAAGGAAATATGATTATTTAGAATGATTGAAATCTATCATTCTATGTATACACGATGGAAGCATTACTTGAAAAGTTGTATTACGATCCAAAAACAGGTTATGTAGGCGCTAATAAGCTCTATGGAAAAGCAAAGGCAATTAATAAACGTATTACTAAAAGACAAGTGAATGAGTGGTATAATGCACAGTCAAAGATCCAAGAAGTTTCCACAATTCAAAATCGCTTCTAGCAACCCTAATGAATGGCAAATAGATCTAGTCTTTTGGGAGAATCAACCAATCCTTATTTCAGTTAATATCAATAGCCGAATCGCTTTGCAAAGTTATTGAAAAACAAACGAGCAGAAACGGTTCTAAATGCACTTGAGAGTTTCGTCCAAGATAATAGTGTTTCAGCTCTATTTTCAGACAATGGAAGTGAATTTACCAATAAGAAGGTTCAGTAATATCTATCAGAACACTTTAGCACACACCGTAATGCATTTGCTGGAGACCATACAGTACTTGGTAAGCTAGATCGATTCATTAGAACTATTAAATCAAGGCTGACCAAAATGAAAGAGATCATCGGTTTCAAAAAGCTAACACAAAAGATGTTAGATGAAACGATTCAAAACTACAATGACACTCATCACTCAGCGATTGACGCAAAGCCATCTGAAATGAAAGGTAAGTTATTAGCGAGGCTAGCACGGAACCTCTGTAGACAATCAGTTTTGCAAGCACTGAATCGCAAGCTACACCGAGTTTAGTAACAAGTGGTTCTCAAGCTAAGCCCGATGTATCTACTATCGGTTCACAAGCTAAACCTGATACATCAACGAGTAGCTCTCAAGCTAAGCCTAATGTAACGTCGAAGGAAATGCAAACTAAAAGAGAACTATCAGAAGAAGATAAGGATGCGATACGTTTTATTCGAAAACATTACAGGACATATCCAGAATGGGCCGTGCTCAAATTCCGCCTTTAACAAAAGATAGACAAGAATTGACAAAATAGTACATCGATAGATCCTGCTACTTGTACAGGCGAGATACCGACAGACGAGCATCCCCGTCAAAGGTTGATTGGGAAGTTACAGCAAAGGATATAGCGGGGAGGTTCTACGATGAGCAAAGTAACATTGTTGATGAGTTAGATACTATGAAGTTAGAAGATCGCGACGCGCTTGACTACCGGTTTTGGTTAAAACGACGCGGTGAAACGCTGGAAAAGCCTTAAAAGGCTGATACGGTTCGGTTTACAAGAGGGACAGTGTAACGGGGTTACACGAATGTTACCCGAAGGGTTACGAAGTGTGGTACATACAGGCTTGTGTGGTGCACACTGTCTAACCTATTTCACTAGGAGAATCAGTACATGGCTTCAGAGCCACAGATTATGCATATGACTAGGGTTCACTATGCTAGATAGTGAACCAGATACATTTACACCGAAGGTGGCTCTGCCGCGATAAAGAGAAATACATTCAGTTTGAAGATTCACAGCTAAGAGTTAAGGGTTGACTCTTGGAGTCCGTAGGGAGTACGGACTCGTGCGTTCTGGTATTAGAACGGGCTATCTTTAGCCGCGACTCTGTGAGTCTGTTACGTCTTCCTCTGACGCTAAAGCTACGGCAGCCCCACTGCACTTGGTAGCACTTGTAGTCAATCCGACACCTGAGTCTGGATAGACTGTCCCTCTGTGAAGGATGGAGCAGTTCGCTCACTTGCCCCCGAACCAGCAGGATGCGCTTAAAAAGCTTATGTCCTTGCTGGGCCCGGAGGGCGTGACGCAACTGACGCAACAAGGCCCCGACGCGGCGAATGCGCGTCTCGAGGCGTTCTCCAGCTACGAGAATGCTCTGTTGGAGCACCTCCAGCAGAGGATGGCGACGACCGCGGCGCCGCAAGCGCCCGCTACGTCATCCGACGCGGGAACAAGACCCAAGCCGCTCATGTTGAGCGTGAAGACCTTCGAAGGCAAGGAAGGGGAAAGCTTAATGCTTTAGACCCGTGAAGTCGAGATGGCTATGAGCTCAGCTCTACTCCGGACGGAGTCACAGCGCGTGACGCTAGCTATCTCGAAGCTTGGTGGGCGAGCGAGAGAATGGGCACTAACGTCAGGGACGTCGGTCGACACGGCCTTCCCGACGTGGGACCAGCTGAAGCAGCAACTGTCCCGGGTGTTCGCTCGGCCTAACGAGGCGTATCACGTGCACTCACGCTTCCTGGCTACCCGACAAGGCAAGAAGGATTTGGTGGACTATGTCCAGGAGTTGAGAACTCTCATTGCGGGCATGTCTGCCGAGCCTCTGGCTGAGGTAGTCATCGTCACGGTGTTTATGAAAGGGCTTCGCACTGGCGTGACCAGGATGGAAGTCTTCCGCACTCACCCAAGCTCTTTTGAAGACGCTGTGAGCATCGCGTTGAACGCGGAGCACAACTTTAAGTCGTCAAGACTTGGGTGGAACGCTCCTCACACCAGTTCGTCGAACGGTCCGGAGCCTATGGACCTCAGCTATGCTGAAGACGAAGAAGCCGAGCTTCGGGCTGCTGAGCAGCGGCGCGGCATCCGCCGATGCTTTATCTGCGGTGACACGCGTCACTTGCGCGCCGGATGTCCGCTGCGCCTCCAAGCCGCTCTTCGGGTTCGAGCCAGGGCTCTGATTCGTCTCGGGGAAACGAGAAAACCCAGTAGGCGCGGGTGGCCCTACTGGGGAGGAACTAAGTTCTATTGAACCTCGGCGAGGTGGAGGTCGACAGGACTTAGCCCCGAAGAGAGCTGTACTCTATAACACGGAACGTGTGTGCAAGCCGGGCTTGCTAGTTGTCCAGGCTTGGGTGAAGGGCTTCACAAAGCCATGGACGATTTTGATCGATTCGGGAGCGTCGGGTAATTACGCCCGGCGTTCCACGATGGACGGAAGTCAGCTTTATGCTGAGGCGCTGGTAGCGCGTGGGAGTGACATCGTCACTGTTCGTCTCGCGACGGGCACTCGTGTCACGGTGCCTAAAGTCCCTGTGGACTTGGGCGTGAAGTTTTTGGATTTTGATAGCGTGGAACGCTGTCTGGTCTTAGACCACGATTCGAGATATAATCTCATCCTTGGCATGGCGTGGCTGAAACGCCATGAGCCTTGGATAGATTGGAGGTCGAAGACCCTTGGTGCTACGCATATCTCTCCTGGCGGAGCATTGGCGAGTCATGAACCCACCTCTGCTAGGAAGCAGAAGCGCTTCTGGCGCGAGCACTGGACCGAGTCGGTCAATGTGCTAGACATCGGAGTTTCCGAGTTGGTGGACACTGCGTGTGTCGAGAACGAGCGTTCCGAGCGTGGCTCGTGGACGGCAGGTGGAGCGGCACGAATTCCGCTGAGCGGGTGTACGCCTGAGGGCAACGCCCCGCTGTACCCAAGTGAGGACAAGGTCGGCATGGCATGGAGCCGAGGAGCCATGGGCGAGGCCCGGCTGATGAAGGATGTGGAGCGGCACTAATTCCGCTGAGCGGGTGTGCGTCTGAGGGCGACGCCCTGCTGCGTGCCAGCGACGGCGCGGTCGGCACGATGTCGAGGGACAAGGGCTCTGCCCGGATGAAGATCATGGAGTGGCACGTAATCCACTGAGTGGAGGCTGCGGGTCGTGCAGCCCTTCGCTGAGTGTCGATCAAGACACTGGTGCTCCTCTGGAGCTGAATGAGGTGGTGACACCTGGCGTCACGAAGCACGCGAAATCACGGAGCTCTTCTGGGCGGACAGTGTCCATGAAGAGGCAGCAGCGCCGCAAAGCGCTGGCGGCGCGACGCAAGGCGTCTGCGGTCTCACGAGTCGAGAAGGGTGTGTCGAGCGGTGAGGCTCCACACAAGAGCGAGCAGCTCTACACACTTGTGAATGGAGTGACGGGCGATGTCGACGGAGACATCAGTCTCAACGACTTGCCCTCACTATCTGCTCTCCTGGAGCTGGACGAGATGTCCTTGTCCGAGTTGGGTGAAGCCTTGAAGGCTGGAGACTTGGCGAAGGTGGTGGTCATACGACCTGAAGAAGAGTTGAACTCGTCCTCGCTTCTGGATGAAGCTGTCCTGGAGGACCCTAAGAAGGCGCTGAATGCGCGAAGCGGATCGGCGATCCTGAAAGATGCGTCGGACCCCTTGTATCACGTGGTGAAGGATTATCAAGACGTGGTCTCGAAAGAACCGCCCTCGGGGCTACCTCCGGATCGAGGTAGATTGATCTCGTTCCGGGAACGAAGTACTGCGTGACGAGGCAGTGGCCTTTGCCGAAGGAGCAGTGTGACGTCATTGACGCGTTCTTCCGTGCGAAGCACGAAGCGGGCATGGTGCGTGAGAGTAAGTCTCCTCACTCCACGCCGACGTTCTGCGTCAGAAAGCCGAATGGCAAGTGGCGTATTGTGCATGCTTTCAACAAGCTGAATGCCGCCACCATTCCGGCGCAGACGCCGATTCCTCGAAAGGACGTTCTTCAGAACAACATGGCAGGATGTACGATGTACAGTGCGCTCGACTTGGTCGATGGCTACTACCAATTGCTCATGAGGACGAGCGACATTCCCCTCACTGCGGTGAGTACTCCGAGCGGCATGCTCTGGGAGTGGTTGGTGATGCCCCAAGGGCTTTCGAACGCGCCAGCGACGTTCAATCGTCTTGTGACGCAGCTCTTCCGGTCCCATTGGGCGTACGCGCAGACGTACTTCGATGACATCTTTGTCCACAGTCGTGCGGAGCACGGGAAGACTGATATGGAGAACCATGTCGAACACCTGCGTGCTGTGCTCGAGTGCATGCGCCAAAACAAGTTGTATGTCAACATTGACAAATGCATCTTCGGAGCAGAAGAGATTCCCTTCTTAGGGTGCTTCATCGGGAAGCGTGGCCTGAGGGCCGACCCGGTCAAGGTCAAGGTCATTGTTGACTGGCCGGTTCCTCAGAACCAGAAGGATCTTCGCAAGTGGCTTGGCTTGGCCAATTACTTGCACAAGTACAGCGAGAACTACGCTGAGATGGCTCGGCCACTCTCCAATCTCCTGAAGAAGGACGCGGAGTGGTGTTGGAACACCGAGCATCAAGATGCGTTTGCGGCAATTAAGGATAGTCTCCTTCATGCGCCTATTCTGGCTTTGCCAGACCCCGCTCGTCCGTTTAGTGTCGTCTGTGACGCCTCGGACTTTGCCATCGGCTGTGCCCTGCTACATGCAGACGCCGAGGGGCGCGAGCGCGTGGTGGCGTTCGAATCTCGTCAGCTGAAGGCTGCTGAGAAGAACTATCCTGCCCATGACAAAGAGCTACTTGCGATGAAGTATGCGCTCGCCAAGTTCAGGGTTCACCTGTTGGGCTCTCAGCCGTTCGTGATTTACACGGACCACGCGTCGTTACGCACTGCGACTCAGTCGCCTCATCTCTCGCAAAGGATGGCCCGTTGGCTGTCCTTCTTCGCAGAGTACAAGTTCGAGGTGAAGTACAAGCCTGGCAGGCAGAATGTCCTCGCGGACGCGCTGTCGCGCAGGCCGGATTATGAGCTGGCTCATGTAACGACCGTGACTTCGTCATTACCGGATCTGATCCGAACGGCTTATGCCAAGGATGGCACTTGTGTCGCGTTGCTGAAGGCTCTCGGGAGCAAGGAGTTTCAAGACTCGGACATTGAATTGTCGGCGCGAGTGCGCGCGCGTTTGCATCGCTACACCCTCGATGGTGGCCTGCTGTTATACAGCACTGGCTCCGAGGACACGCCACGCGTGGTCATTCCTCATGATGAGGACCTGAAGTATCGTATCCTCTATGAGGCCCACGACACGCCACTGGCTGGCCATCTTGGCCGTGAGAAGACCTACAGCTCGGTGAGCAACCACTACTGGTGGCCGAAGATGTACAAGTGGACGAGCATTTATGTGCGCACGTGCGAGACGTGTCAGCGAGTGAAGTCGTCACCCCATGCTGCAGCCCCGTTGGCAAGCTTGCCTGTCCCTTCGGGCTGTTGGCAATCCATGAGTATGGACTTTGAGTTTGGCCTGCCGGCGGATGCGGCGGGCAACACTGGAGTCGTGGTCTTTGTAGACCGACTGAGCCAGATGGCTCACATTGCGGCTGTGCCGGATACCATCGATGGTAAGGGTACAGCAACGCTGTTCTTGGACCGAGCGTTTCGACAACACGGACTCCCTGAGTCGATTGTCTCGGACCGAGACCCCCGCTTCACGGGCAACTTCTGGAGCGCGGTCTTTGCGGTGCTTGGCACCAAGCTGGACATGTCCACGGCGGATCACCCGCAGACCGATGGCCAGACGGAGCGAGTGAATCGCGTCGTCGAGGACGTGCTCCGCAGCATTTGCGCTGAGATGCCGAAGCGTTGGAGCGCTATGCTGCCACTCGTTGAGTTTGCGTTGAATAACGCCGTGCATGCCTCGACCGGCTACACGCCGTTCTACGTGAACAGCTTGTCTCATCCCCGCGTCCCGCTGACGCCGCCACGTGGTGGCCTCGGGCTTGGTGGGGGAGAGGAAACCGATTTAGCTGATCGGCTAGCTGATGTCAGCCCGGCTACTGTTCGTAAACAGGTTGACACTTTCTTGTCGACGCGCTTGAGTGTCTTACGACACGTGCGTGACGGAATGGCTGAGAGCCCAGACAAGCAAAAGGAACATGCGGATGCTCGGGGCAGAGGCAATGTTGACAGTTATGAGGTCGGGGACCTGGTATTGCTAAATGCTAAGAACCTACCTACACATGCAGTGTCGCTGTCTTCAAGACGAAGTTGCACCCGCGCTTCATTGGACCTTTCAAGGTCGTGGCCAGGAAGGGCCTTGCGTACACGCTCAATCTTCCGAAGAAGATGCGGACGCACCCCGTCTTCTACGTGGGCTTGCTCAAGCCGTACCATGACCCGACGCAGGTGCAGATGGAGGCACCGAGGGCGACGAGGTCGCAGGCGCGGAGGTCGCGAGCGTCGAGGACGCAGTCGCAGGCGTCGCAGACGCGACCATCATCGCAGGCGCTGCAGGCACCGGCGGAAGGTTCGGCATCGGCGGTGCCGCGAGCCCTGAGGGCAGAGTCGGAGTCGGAAGTGCCGTAGGCTGGGGACCACCGGCGCAGGAGGCGCAGCGGGCGGGCCCTGCATGCGGGCCAGAAGGTCAATCTGACCCTGCAATGCAGCCTGCTGACGTCGAAGCTCGGAGAGCTCCTGGCTACGACGGTCGTCGCGATCGCCATAGTACTGCACCCAGCTCTCCAAGTGTCGGAGCCGGTCCCTGACCTCGCGAGGCACTTGAACCCAGCTCAAGTCTCGAGCGAGCTCGTCGAGCTCCGTGGCAGTGCGCGCGAGACGCACATCGACATCCTGGACATGGTCCCGAAGACGAGTCGTCTGTTGCTGAACCTCGAACAACTCATCATACGTCGCGAGGCGGCTTGGTGCGTCCTCCACCGGCGCTGCTCGATGAGCAAGGGAACCTTCACTACCATGTGGAGCGCCTGCTGGTGAAGCGGCGGTGCCGGGGTCAAAACCAGTATCTGGTGAAGTGGCGAGGGTACCCACACTCAGAGAACTCATGGGAGTTTGAGGTGCCCCTTCGCCAAGACTGCCCAGACGTCGTGGACGCTTTTGATCGGCTTGATCACCAGCGCCCCGTGGGCTCGAGGCCGGCATGCCGGCCGTCCCGCGCTTCCCGGCAATAGGCTGGGAGCTGCTGGGTCAGCCACATTGCTCCGGGTTGGCCCTGAGCCACAGCGCTCACGCCCTCACGGGTAGGAGCGACTGGAGAGCTCAAAGGAGCGAAGCGCGCAGCGCTAGAATGGGTCTGCGGCTGAGCGTTGGCCGAGAGGCTGCGTTTGGCTCGGATCTTCGCAAAGTCGAAGCGGAGCTTGCGTTCGATACGAACATCCACTTCGCTGAAGCTAGCTCGAAGAGCATCCATGGAGCTAAGCTTCTTCTTCTTCTCAGCCCAGAGCTCGAACTGAACCTCGTGTTCGGTTAGGCTTTCGCCCGGGCTGAGCACCACAGGGTACGTCCGCATTGCGGGCACGGACAACCCCTTGCCTTGCAGGCGCAACCGCTCACGGTACTCGGAGACAGTCGTAGACTGTGGAGTCAAGAGTCGCTGTCGTAGAGACGTTCGAAGAGCGATCTCCTCCGGAGTACGGGCCGCAGGCCCAATGACATGCTGAGCCAGCGTCGGCTGGAACGCCTGACGGCATGCCTCCGCGGGGTCACGAGGCCGGAAGCCGTACTCGGCGGTGCTGGGGTTCAGCAGGGGCCGCAACTCGGGGCGCTGGGAGCGCATGGAGGCCAGCTGCGCCGCAACCTGCTCGGATTGAGCCTCGTCCGAAGGGTTGGAGATGACGGGGCCCAAGGGCGCTTCCCCGCACGAGGCGGCGAGTACCGTGACTCCAGTGAGCTCGCGCAGCTCGCGGAGCCCGGAGGAGCGTTCAGGGAACGGATTTGGAGTGCGCAGCGGTGGTTCGGGGAGCGTTGTGGGGACGCTGCCTCACCCTCATGGCTCGGAGAGCCGGCATCGGACTCGCTGTAGTCCACCTCGCCCTCCTCCTCATCTCCGAAGAGATCTTTGAGGTCCATGGTCTTATGGGCTAGTGCTCGAGGAGCTGGGCCGTGCTCGCCGCGAGCGTTGCTTGAGGCGTTACGCCGCGAAGTACTGGGAGACCGAGAGCCTGGGAGGCGCGGTCGGTGTGCGCACCTGCGTCGGGGGGCTTGGGCGTTCGCAGGCACGAGGTGCCAAAGCGCGAGAGGAGCGAGGCTCCGAGGCGGATCTCGCGAGAGGGTTTCTGCGGTCGAAAGACCAAAATGTGTTATAACTTGAAGTCATGTGCGGGCGTGTTGCGCCGAGAAGTTCTCAGAGACGTCCCCACGATGTGGATTGACTCGTTCGAGAAGGAGGCTTGACGGAACAAGACCCGGTCGTTGACCGTTAAGAGTGAACACCCGTGTCCACGGTTTGGTGGTGGTGGGTGGGGGTGTAACGGGGTTACACGAATGTTACCCGAAGGGTTACGAAGTGTGGTACATACAGGCTTGTGTGGTGCACACTGTCTAACCTATTTCACTAGGAGAATCAGTACATGGCTTCAGAGCCACAGATTATGCATATGACTAGGGTTCACTATGCTAGATAGTGAACCAGATACATTTACACCGAAGGCGGCTCTGCCGCGATAAAGAGAAATACATTCAGTTTGAAGATTCACAGCTAAGAGTTAAGGGTTGACTCTTGGAGTCCGTAGGGAGTACGGACTCGTGCGTTCTGGTATTAGAACGGGCTATCTTTAGCCGCGACTCTGTGAGTCTGTTACGTCTTCCTCTGGCGCTAAAGCTACGGCAGCCCCGCTGCAGACAGACATGGGTGATGACCAACGATGGGACCAGTCAAGTTTAATATGGCTATTGCGATTAAACCAAGCAAAATTCAACGAAGCCAATATCATCATTTATCCTGTGTATGATTAAGGGTAAGCAGGCCCGTGAGCGCTTCGAGACGTTCTCGACGCGTGGGAGATTGGAGCAGCTCCACAGATCTTCTGTGGATGCTGGTGTTCCGTGCGCTGTGCCCGAAGGCCAGCAGTGCATGTTGTGTCTTCCGGGTGCGGCGCGCTTAAGCGACCGCGACCTGAACGGGTACTCTACAGTAACATCAGACAAAGCACCAAAACTTTTCAAGCTACAGTTAACACTAAATGAATCAAAACCGGACGAACTTCAGGCTATCCGGATTAAAACCAATGAAAACAATCCAACTATTCTGAAGTTAATAAATTGAGGCGAGACGGTTAAGTCAATACTTGCTAAAGCTAAGAAGAACGGAATCGATATAAATTTCGATCGAGTTGGCTATAAGGATATCAAGGCAAATAAAAATCGGTTTTAGCCTGCTAATGAGTTATTTACCGCTGCGCCTGGAGTTTCAGTTGGTAGCGCTAAGACGGATATTCGTTACAAGGTATATATTCCAGCTAGTGATGCAAAGCGCTTCATAACTGGCTTTCTTAGAGAGGCACACGATAGGGATGGTATTGTTCCAATCCAGCTTCCGCGGTAATTGTTAGAAAGGACAAGGCTAAAGAGCATCGGAATTATTATCTTGCGTGGTATCCAGCTGCTAATACGTTACGGATCAGAGATGGCTCGAAGAAAAACGATTCAATCATTAAGAGTAATAAGCTTTTCTTCAGTCATATTGAGTGGACTTACACGATAGACGTTCTAATTGAAGTTATGGAAGTCTTCCGCAAAGAGCTAGGTGATGTTAACAGCATCAATTCGGCTCAGGATAAAACAATTAGAAATGCACTTGCTCTATTCGAAGAAGTGGCTGTCCGAAATGGTATATCAGCTATTAAATCCAAAGTGGATAATGAAACTCATGACATGGAAGATGTAGAAGATTTCAGTAACCGACAAGATGATCGCGCTGTCAAGCAAACTATGAACGACATGTTTAAAAGAGTCAGTGGTAGCGGTCTTAAAGGACGCGGTCTCAGAGGCGCTGGTTGGCTTCCAGGCGGTCAGTGTATACCTAATAAAAAGCCGAAAGGAGAACCTGTTTATGCGAATATCAAACGCGGAGGCAATGGCCGATACAACCTTAACGATATTCAGGGTACAGCGCCTTCATATACAAGAAGATTGGAAGTAAGTATATTCGTATCCCTGAGCTAAACAATCAGGTTTTAGACATAGTGAGACCATCGCGAGAGTAAATGGGGCCAAGACGTGACATCAGTAAGGAACTCACTGGAATGCTGAATGATCTTGTCTATAACCAGAACATTATTCAAGCTGCGTACGACAAACTACCTATTTAAGATCAAAAGCTTTTCAAAGAAATACTGCGCATCACTCATATCCAGCATGGCTTTAGAGATGAGCTTCCTGACCCTCTTGGTAATCTGAGAAGGGAATATGACAAGCTTAAAGGTGAGGTCATGCTAGGGAATAACAATCCTGATGTTCTGAAGCAGCTTAAAATCGTAACTGTTGACATGCATTCGAACAAGCTAATAAGTGATTCTGAATTTAAGGATATAATTGTTCGCCTCATATAGAGCAACATGTTAGTCTTAGACACAAAACAAATCTCAAAACGCGGTGGGTTGTATAACCTGCACGCAGACCAAAACTTAGCAGAGCTAAAGTCAATCATGAAAGACCTGATCGTGAAGGAACGCTCGTCTAGTCATACCCCTGCGGTATGGGCAAGAGATCGAACTGAATACTCGAAAAAAAAATGCGTCAACGCAGACGGAAGCAGTAACACCGACGCATAGTGGTGGTCGTGTCTGGGCATACGGACCGCGTAAAAAGAAGACACCTACTGAGAAGACTTTCGCGCTGTAGAGCCGCGCAGTGATGACCCTACCATAGGAATTCTCTTGCAAGCATTCCAGCCGGGCTATTATTGTGTTGATGTCTCGCTAAGTAACATTGCTTTCGGTGCCAATCAGTGTGGTCTAAGTATGAATAAAGCTTTAGCGGTGTTGTATCGCGATAATGTTGATAGCAGCGTGTATCGCCGAAATTGACATCATAAACCTTCTACCGTTGATTATAACATCAGCGGCATATTTTTTATTCTTCTGCCTGCTTATCGAGAACTTCCATTTCTATAATTTCTCAGACATAATTGCTCTCAGCCCGTCGAGTTCAGCTTTGAGTTCTTGAATTGCAGAGTATGCTGGTTAAACAGGCATAATCAACACCCCATCCAGTCTTTGGTGTGCCGTCTGGGTGGGAAGTTCATCTGCATCTTCACCTTCCGGTACGTATACAGGTTCAGGAACGATATCAATCACTTTTTTAGCTATGAACCAATAGCTCGCTTATCATCACTAATCCATCTGAATTGACGTGGTTGCATTTGCATGACCTCATCGAGACCATATGGAACATCAAAGATATCTTTTTAAGTCGTCGATCTAAGCTATTAGTGTAAGCTCCTCCATACCGAGGGGTGTAGCCGTTATATGCCCAGTTTCCGTCGCAGGTTGCAAATCTGATTCCAGCTGAGGCATTCACGTGATTACGAATGCAAGGATAGCTTGTCGTTGAATTAGCCCATCTGTACATCGGGGAAACAGAGGACGATTTCACATGCATTCCGTAGTTGCTCCAGATAGCTCCAGATGCGTGAATATCTCCCTCAGGACTCCAGTTTGAAAGATTAACTCCCATCCGGCCTGCAGAGTTGATATAAACCTGTGTTGAATTACCAACCATGAGACGCAAAGGATCGGATGTAGTGGTGCCTAGAGCGACTCCGGACGTTCCTCCCGCGGCATCATTGTAAACCTGGACATCAAATTCGATAGGGGCTACTTGGTCATTAGCGATCCGAAGAGCGCGTTGCCATGATCCGCTAAGTAGATTTGCTGATGATGTAATATCAACCTTGGCAGTACTCGATGTTGATCCAAATCTGATGTATCCGGCTTGCGTAATGCGCATACGTTCTGTCATTGGACTAAGAGCATTGGATCCTGATCTAGTTGAAATAGCAAAATCGGCCATAGAATAATGAGCTGAAGTAGCTGTTCGTGTTGCATTTAGGTTAACAGAGGCGGTGTACGTGGTCATATCACTAGTGCCTTCAATTGTAAAGGATATTCCAGCCTGAGCGCCAACGGTATTACTCAGATTGCGAATGATTAGATTAAATTCAGAAGCGCGTGTAGTCGATGTAAATGAAGTATTAGCTACGATCCGGCATTGAGTAGTCGTTGTTGAGATAATATTAGTCGAGGATAAAGACGTGATACCTGTAGTTATTGAGCTATTAGAGTCTAGAACGAGTGCCTTCGATTCTTCTGCCGTTCCTGCTCCAGTAGATAGATCAAGGTAGTTAAACTCAGAGGTAGTTGTTGTGCAGCCGGAAAGCTTGTTCAGCTCCGCGCCAGTAGCATTCAGGGTTGTTCCTCTGATTTGAAGAGTGGTAGGATTTATGTTAAGGGTAGTATCATTCATAGTTTGCGTACCAGACTTACTGATCGTATCACACGTCAGCGATGTTGATGATATTGAATTCGAAGCTGTAAAGTTGCGCGATATAGTTAGATCGCGGATGCCTGAGAATTCTTTTGTACTGTTAAGAACGACGACACCGCTCGCGGAAGCACCTCCCTCGAGAACGTTCACAAAGTAAGCATGATTGAAGTTAACTCATGCACTAACGCCGTCCCGGAACTTCAAATGTGGAATACAGAGACCTGTACCCCGGTATCAAGAGTTAAATTAGTTAGCGTTCCAACGGATGTAATATTGGTTTGTGCTGCTGTAGATAGCGTTCCTGAAATTGTTGCTGCGCTAATTGAGTTAATCCCGGTCAGCGTTCGACTTGCTCCAGTAAATGTTAGGTTCCCTGCAATGGTTAACCCCGTCAAAGTCCCTAGAGATGTGATATTTGACTGTGTTCCAGTAGCTATTGTACCATTAATGTTACCGCTCACAGTAAGCGACGAGAGTGTCCCTAGAGACGTAATGTTATGTTGAGCTGCTGTTGCTATTGTACCACTGATCGTTGTAGCTGTCAAGTTATTGATAGTAGCAATGTTACCAGACCCATTCAAAACAAGCGCTTTGTTGATCGCAGCCGTACCCGGGTTAATCCCGACGACGTAAGACGGTGCGCCAGATACAGGTGATCCATTGACTGTCAAACTGGTACAACTAAGAGCACCAATTCCACTGATATTACCACCTACTCGCGGTACAAGAGCTATACCAGGTGTTGCTGTCCCTTGCGTGATACCTGTAATGTAACTTAATCGATAGTCATTCCGACTAAGATAAATCGTTTGAGCGTAGGCATACGTTAGGGAACCGCTCTGATCCAGAGACACATAAAACGGTGGATTGTATGTTGAAGAATCAAATAGAGGCTGAGGATAAGCAAATACAGACATTTTTATTCACAGATTATATATGTTATCAAAGATAACTGGAAATCTCTGATTTCATATATAGAGTACGTGAAAATGAGTGGTATTCTGAATTACGATGAAGCTATCCCTAAGAAATATCTCAATGCTGCTGTCAAGACTATCCCTGATCTAGATATTAAGAGTTTATTTCCAATGCTAATCCTTGGTCCGAGCTACTCCGGTCAGACTAATCTATCACTGTTTATATTGAAGCATTCACCCAACATGTTTGTTCATCTCCATATCATTGCTAGAAACCCTGACCAGCCTATTTATCAATATTTGAAGGAAAAACTAGATGGATTCATCACATTTTATGACCAGCCTCCAAACGTAGACGCTGTCAGACGAACGCCAATCAATAGCAAGAAAATCGAGTTGGTTCTAATTGACGACTACGGGGCTGACAAGCTCTTACAAAAAATGTGTTTAGCGGCTTCTTCATTAGAGGTCGTCATCATTGGTTGAGTACAATATTTATTACGCATTCATATTTTGCGACTGATAAGCTTCTGAGGCTTAACTCAGAATATGTAGCTATCCTAAAAGCTAATTCAAAACGAGATTTAGAAATGGTTCTTCGTGACTTCAATATTCGGGCATAACTGAAAAGTCGATACTACACTACTACAACTAAGCTACGAGTCACGTAGGTCAAATGTTACGGGTAGATTCGGTCAAAAGCCAGCTTAGATATAACTTCAACAGGGTCATAGACACTTATAGACCCGTGTAGTGTCGACCCTACCTTCGGTATCTAATGTTGCGTCGATATTTTGTTGATCTTGAGTAACAGGTTCAGAAGTTGAGTCAGTACTAGTTGTTTGACTGCTTTGAGTAACACTATTCTGATTTACGTTGATAACTTTACCCTGATCACTCGTCCACGCTGTTTCAGAATACAACTCACGTTTCGCGTCAGCTTGCTGTACACGCCGCTGAGCTTTTTCTAGAAGCTCAAGTCTCTTGCGCTCACGTTGAGCTATCGATGTAAAATTAGGAAAGATCGGTCTAAAGCGTGATATATTAGACAGACTGATAAAAAATGTAACTATTTTACTCGGTTTGAGTCGATTGAGTCACTTTGTTCGAACCATTGAGATTGATAACCTTTTCTGCGTCACTAGCCCACTGAGCATCTACATACATGTCCCGTTTAATATTTGCTTGACTTACCCGTCGGCGCGCTCTTTCAAGAAGCTCAAGCTGCTTTTCTTCTCTTTGAGCCAGCGATTTGAACGAAGGAAACATTTTCTGCTCTATATTACCATGAATGAAATTTTTACTCTGATTAAATCGTAGGTGATACTTTAGCTTCTTCGGTATGGCATCTGACTCCCACTGACCCATTGTGTATTTATGAACGATACTATTGCGCCGATGTAGCATTGACTGATATGCTAGTAAAATCTCATCAAAAGGCAGATCAAATAGCTCTTCCATCTCATCTTTAAGATTTATATCGGTAACTGTCTAACGATAGGCTCTGACGCTGTCTGTCATTTGTCCTAGCTTATGTTTGATGTAGTCGCATCGTTTAACATCGTATATCATCTCATAGAGCTTGATAGTCTTAGCTAGGTACATGCGAACTCGGTTATGCATTTTGCTTAACTCCTTCCGATACATCTCGATTTTATTGTCCTTATCATGCTGCTTGCAAGAGCCGCTTTTCAGAGCTGTTCATGAACACTGTCCATTGCGTTGAGTTGTCGCTGTGCAAGATGTCATATCTCGTATTATACTTTCTATATAGTACTTCTCCGGTCCGGAAAAGAATTAACAGTTAGGTTTTTCATGAAAAACCTCGACGTTTGATTGGTCGAAGTACCCTGCTATGCCACATTTCATTGGACAAAACTCCAACATCAGTGATTTGTATGAAACACGATTGGCTATTTTTCTGGCGTTGGAATACTCGTTGGTTCACAGCATTATATCACAGAGATAAGCTCTCTTTCCGCTTTCTGGAGTGTATCTCCAAATTTTTATCTGATCAATTTTGATGGTGCAGCGAATTTAAACCGCACACCTGTAAAAACCGATTGTTTAAACCGATTGATATCAACGTTAAATGGCGGGAAAATGCATTCATGAGAGATACTGCGTGATACCGCGGATCTAGCGCTTTAATTTAAGGGCATCCACAGCTCTGTTGGAGCAGTAGAACGCAAGCTACAGTCTGATTAGAGAACTGTTAATTCTTTACCGGACCGGAGAAGTAGCTTATATAATATTCCAAAAAAATATTATTGCTTCATATATGAGCATGAATGATGACTTAGTCTATGTAGATGATGACGAAGTTTGTGTGGCGCCGTATGTATACTTTAATACTACGATCGAAGCTAATGCGGCAACTTTCAAAAAAACTAACCGGATCGAAAACAAGGTGTACGCCCCAACTAAACAAGAAAACGTCAAAATAGAGAAGAAGTCTATTAGCTCATTGCTTAAGCTGACTCTTTCATAGAGGCTATTTTTTCTTTAATAGCTCGCGGAAGTACTTCTGCTCAGGCATACTCATTCGATTCTTGTTCACAAGCCGAAGATTATCCTGAGACTCCCAGGTTGGCTTGTCGTAGTCCACCCATTTGATATGATATCTATGCTTACCGTTTTTAAGGCGCTTGTGCTCTAGAATATTTTCGATCTCGAAGAGGTCTTCTTTGTCGGCTGCTGCTGATGTAACCTTAGCGTTTACTAGTTTAAGATCATTTGCTGCTTTGAATAGAATATGATTGTTTTTGGATTTGATACGTATCTCTAATCCATCGAATCCAGTCACCTCATATGTTGTTTTGCTCCATTTAGCTTTTTCATTATCGCAAGGCGTATTAGGCTTCATATGATATCTAACAATCGACCCAGAAGGAATATCATGTTTAACTTTTTTAACGACTGTCTTGTTGTGATTAAGTAAAAAAAAACGAAAAAAACGAGGATGAGGATTAAGCACTACGACTCCTTCTGTTTTATTAAACTAATATGACGTTTTGGTTTTTCGTGTCGTTCTTTGTGATAGCGGGTATAGCTTAAACCACATGGACATTCAAATCGTTCTGCGGCTAATACTCGAACTTGATCTCTAATTCGTTCACGGTTTTGTTGTCGATATTGGTCTCGGTAGTCTTTAAGCCTTTCCTTGTTAGTTTCACGATAAGTTTGTTGGTACTCTTGCTTTTGTTTCTCTGATCGAAACGCTCGGACTTAATAACACACTCACTGGAATCAATGACAAGCTGCTCAAATTGACGTAGTTGTGAATTCGTTGTGATCTTGTGTTCGCTGATTGTCATGATTCGAAATGCCTGAATTCCATTATCTCTAAAATATGGAAATATTTTGAACAGGATTTGCTTTCCCCATTCAACCAACGAATATAATAGTGATTATGTACATCCCATCTTTTCTGTAGATATAAGATAGTACTACCAATACATACGATGCTCTCAACTTCGTTGGTGATCTTGTATACGCGTCCAATCATGATATACTTTATATATTTATTAGTATTTATCGCTTAAATATGATTTCACACATACTCTGACCTATGTGCGCGTCATTTGTTAAGCTCGATTCAACTAATCTTGTTCAGAATAATATAAACAATACTTGGCGCTATGAATTTGCTGGCTCATCTGTGAACTTTAAGAACAATGACATTGCTATTCAGTCAATTAGCCTCTACTGTTCCGATTTTAACATAGACAGTTTGGCGTTTTCAAATAATACCTTTCAGATAGAAGTTCCAACTGCAGCTACTACTTCTAGTATTACAGTAACCCTAGCGGACGGTTGGTACGACTACAGTAACATTAATTAAAATATTCAAAAAGCACTTGTTGTGGCTGGTGCTTATCTAATTGATGCTCAGGGAAACAATGCTTTCTTTATTCAAATCAGTGCTAATTCTACCTATTATGCATGTCAACTTGATTGCTCTACTACACCTATTGCGATCGGTACATATACTAGCTCTGCTTCTGGTTTGTACAGTGTTGGCGGATCTGGTCTACCTACTACAAGTCGCGTACCACGATTGATCATTAACAACGCTGCGTTTGGCAAGGTTCTAGGTTTTTCAACAGGTACGTATCCCTCGGCGAGTCAAACAACAGCAGCAAGTATTCTTAGCAATATTGTACCTCAGGTTCATCCAACATCTAGCTACATCGTTCGTTGTGACATTATCAAGAATGATTATGTTGTCGGCGGTGACTTACTTGCCGCATTTGATCGAGGTGCTGCTAAAATCGGCGACCTTGTTCATTATGCTCCATCCAATTATGCATGGATGAAAATTAACGATGGTCCTCGTGCTTCCATCACCGTATCGATTTATAATCAAAATGACCAGCCAGTACACTTTCGCGATGCAAGCGTGTCAATCATGCTTCTTACCAAGCCTCGTGAGTTTGCCAATAACAAATACTAGGGGTAGAGTCGCAGACGCCAGCCCGCAGTCTGAGCGTCAGCTCAATAGGTGAAAAATATTACTTTTAGACTTGACTATTTAGCCAGACTTGATGCTTCTTTTTTCGTTCATGTCGACCTTTCCCATGTCCTTTGTTCCATCTACCGCCACATTCACATATTACCGATTCTGCCTTCTTTGCTCTTAGTTCGTCTTTATTTTTTCGCGATTGGCTTTGTTTCGTTGGATGATTAGCTCTTTGTTTGCTGCTGCGTATGCTCTAACTGTAGCACAACAATTTTCACGATCATTTAGATATTGTGATTTGTTTGATATCTTAGTTATCGCAAAAGGAAACAATTTATTGCATGACTTAAGCTTTCGGATCCATATTGTTTCGTAAGCTTCTAGATGGTGACGATCAATGACATCATTTTCTTTAATAAGAAAACATTTAAACTGATCTACACCATGGTCGCGCATATGTATATAGATTCTTGCTCCGCATGGTCCGTTACCATTAACCCATCTGTGAAAATTATTCTTAGTGCTTTAGCTCTCCGAGATCAACTAAATCAGTGATGATACCCTTCTTTTTAGCATATCCTAATGTTCTCTCAGCTCCTTGTTTGATATCATCCATACTAATGCGACCGCCTTCGGTATCCGAGTCACTATCATACCCCTTAACGCCAATACCGGTGAGTGACTTGATCGCTGCTCTTGCGGGGATAGCTGCTGTTGGTTGACCAGCATATGTAGCTAGAGCAGGTACAGTTGCATCTACAGCTTTCGACAGTAAGCCACTGTCTTTAGCGAATTCATAAGCTGATTTAATAGTGCCCCGGATCTTACTGAGCATAGATGCACCAGGCATACCACCTCCATTAGATGTTTAAATGGATATCCAATTTCTTTTTTGGTTATTGGTAGACGGGTACCTTTTCCGGCTTTACGCGCCTTTAACACCTTAGTATAAGATTCAGGATGCAAATGTAATGTAGCACCCGTACCAGCTAACTCATCCTTTGTCAACGATAGTTTACCTGTCTTGAATGCTTGTTTGAGCTTCGACTCAGGGATACTTGCAGTAACAGCTAACTCCTTGAACATCATGATTATATTACTCAACAAAGAGAAACTTTGATTTTTATTTAATTCTGAACTAGAGAACAACAATGTTTAGATTGTGAAATCTCTTGAATTGATCCATTCTATTTTTTGTTTGCAATATAACAACAATAGACACGATATACCACAGTAATAACCGTGCGCTGATTGCGTTTGTATTTTGTTATACTTATCAACCCCGTAAGAAGTTGGCGGGCCTTCCCCCATTGAATCGAAGTATTCATGATTATGAACTGCTGTCCAGTGCCCCGCATCCATGTTAGGTTTGCGTAGTAAAATAAAGAAAGAACCTTTCTTAGGTAGCGGCTTAGTAACCTCGCTAGACTCGTATATGTAGTCCAAATGAACGTCAAGCATATCGGCAAGTTTGATAAGCTCATGATCACTAGTAACTCCTTTAACGAGGTCCATAATTATTTTATTTTTCGATCATTATACTTACCAAGATATAGTCTAACTCGAACAGCTACCAACATGTCTGATACTCAGCTAGCTGATCAATCTTATATCAGTCTTCTCTGAAGGCTGACCATTCAGTGCGCATATCGTCGCGTAAGCGTGTACCGTATGTAATCGATATTAATCAAGGTCCTTACATTAATGGTATATTACAATTGATGCTACCTCTCAGCTAAATGGCGCAGAAGGTTTTGGTTGCCTCCGCGATGCATACATCATGATTCCTTACAAGCTGACAATGAAGAATACTCATGCCAGTATCGCTCTGACCAATCCCGCAAATCGTCTCTCAGTTGGTCTCAAATGCGGTGTATGGAATGTTATTGATAGCCTTAGTCTAGAACTTAACGATAAGAGTGTTATTTCGATGAGTGAATACAAACTATTCGCTAATAATCTTCGCGCTCAAACTGAAGCCAGCCTTGATTATGTTCAAAAGCATGGCGCTGAAGCCTTCTTATACCCTGACACCTCTGGCTCACTAGTATTCAGTAGTGCTGCAAGCGTCAACGGTGATGGTTACTCGAACAAATCTTCTGATGTTACTGCCGCTTTAAAGACAGCTGATACGGGTGCTGGTGTCCTACCCGCTAATGAAGGTTTTGTAAAGCGTCTTCTATATAATCCTATTACGGCAGGTGGTAAGAACACTAATGGCCTACGCTTGCTTCTGGTGTAGCTAACACACTTGCTACTCAATTCGGTCGCGGTGCATTCGTACCAGGAGGTACCGCAGCTGGTGCCATTGCTGGTAGATGGAACTACATGCTCAAGATTCGTTTGGTTGATCTCCATCCTATCTTCAAGGAACTTGATCTTATGGCTAATCCTGAAATTTGTATGCGCCTTAGTGTAAACCAAGGAACCAGCTTTATTAATTTCGGTTCTGGTACAGGCTCAAAGGCGATGACTCTTGCTTCCGCAACACTAAGTTCAGGTCTTACGTGCCCCATCATGGTTGCATCAACAGCTAGCAACTCCCCAAACAATGTTGTCAATCCCGACGCTACGGCTGCTGCTCAGGGTCAGATTACGGTCGCATGCGGCATAGTCAGTAACAGTCTAGAAACGGATAATACATATTTTCCTTTTAGTACTGCTCGCCTATATGTTTCTTTTGTCGATATTGAAAACCCTCAGGCGATTATTTCAAAGCCTGTAGAGATGGTTCGTTACCTAGATTACTACGCCCAATGGGTTTCGCAGAAGGCTGGTACTGGTGTAAGCACTGGACAGCTAAATGTAGCATTTGATCTTCAACTGTCTGTCAGTCTTAAGAATGCAAAATATGTCGCTCTACTTCCATTTGCCGCTGTCGTTACGGCGCATATAACGACGACAGGACGAAAAGAAAATATATACGCCCTAAGACTTATGGCGCATTTAACTTCGTACAGTACTGTTTCGGTCCACTTAAATACGCTCTCTATCCGCCGTTCGTTTAGGTTTTGGTCACTTCGGATTTCGCGGTGCAGGAAGCTCGTCGCGTGGAAGCGTGGCGCCGCGACACGAATGCGGCAGCTGGGTGCTCCGGCAGGACGGGGAGAATGGGACGACGTGTGCGGCTGCGTGTGTAGGAAGCGTAAGGAGTAGTGTCGCCCCTAGTAGGCGTGCATTACTTCGCCTAAACTGATAGAGCTGCGTCACGCATCTCCTTGCTCTCGGCCCATGCGTTGTGCAGTGAATGCGGTCATCCAATGCTCATTGCGTAGTGAATGCGGTCCTGCGGAGTCTTGTGCCACACCAGGAAGCCCCCGCTTTGCCTCAGATCTGTGTCTGGCGAGAGCCGTAAGACTGTTATGTGTGTGGTAGATTAGATCAATGGGTCGCACTAGTTCGATTGCAAAGGTCGCGAAGTCGCAGCTGCTGTGGCAGTAAACCTCCGCGGGTGTCCGCGAAGCACTGTTGCTTCAGACAGGGCCGTGTGGTTCACGTACTACGTAGTACTTGGGCGGCGGGCCGGCTGCTGCTAGTGCTCTTACCGAGGGAGTCTGGGTGTGCAGACCCAGAACGGTTTTCGACAAAGTACGCAAGAACTACATACCAGTACATGCAGCAAAACACAGACGTCATCGCAGGACGTAAAGGCTTCGCCGCAGCCATCGAGGCGACACTAGGCTTAGTTATCCTAAAGCCCAGATACGTACATGTATTATCTGCGCCGTACTGCGTGTTCGCATACACAAATTAATTATATGTGCCGTAACTCCTTATCTGCGCCGTATGATTATCGTGTTGTCGTAGTTATATGCGCCGTAACGAGAGTCTCCATTTGCAGAAACTTTAGCAGGTAACTTTGCTTCGTCTCAAGTTCAACAGTTCCAATCTCCATTCGATTATGCACCTTGGACCGTCCAACCTGGTTCTTCAATTCGTAAGTTCAATGTTAAGATTGATTCATCGAACACTTTCGATCTCAACCATGACTATGACTTCATGGATTTCTGCAATGAGTTTTCTAAGCTTGAATCTACCAACGGTGATCAAACACAATAACTTGTAAATGGTCTCATTGACTACCAGACTTGGTCGCAGACAAACCGCGT
Source organism: Phytophthora melonis (assembly GCA_024211575.1). Lineage (NCBI taxonomy): Eukaryota > Oomycota > Peronosporomycetes > Peronosporales > Peronosporaceae > Phytophthora > Phytophthora melonis. The sequence continues at coordinate 465,993 of JAMXKT010000034.1, forward strand.
TCTTATCGCCGATGTTAGCCGCCTAACAGAGAAAGATACCCCGAAGTCTATTCAGATTATGGGAACCAATGCTTCGTTGCAAGGTACTAATATGATTGTACTTGTTGCGTTTGAAAATGAGATGTCGTACTAACCGGTGAGGTACTAGAATACCTAACTAACTAAATTTCTAAATGCCGCGACACTAGAAAGTCACTTTTTTAGCTTCATGGATGATGCATTGTACTTGACTTGCAGCAAATCAATAGCTGTACCTATATCAACACGCTTGGTATATACTTCCCCTTCTGTAAAGTGGATAATAAAGGTTCTTGAAATAGGGCTATAAGTCACCATTTCAACCATTTCACTTGATACCATACTATAGAGCGCCATTATATAATTATTTTTATATTTTTTATAGGTGTATGTATATAGATACCCCTAACAATGAGTCAAGTTTTAACGTTTGGCAAGCATAACTCGAAGTCGATTGAGGATGTGTTTAACTCTGATATTGGTTACTGTAGATGGCTAATGACTCAACCTAATTTAGTTGATGATGAAATCTTATCTTATCTTATCTTAAGAGTAAACTAGGTAGTAATTATGGTAGTTACGTATTAACGTTCGGGAAGTACAAAAATAAAACCATCAATCAAGTATTTGCGATTGATAAAAGATATATTGATTGGATATGCCAAAATCTATCTTTCAATGAAAAATTCCCTGAGTTGATGACTGCCATTGATCAGTTGTACAACTAAATCGGCATTTTTAAATATATATAGTTAATTACTCTGTGCTAGTTAGCAGTGGTTCGTTTGCTGAGTCTAACTTGACTCGACTACGCTTTAGCTTGTAGTACTCTTTATGCCGCTTACTAATTTCTTCCTTGTGCTCTTATTCATATTCCTTCTGCTTTTCAAGCTTTTTATCGCGATGTCTTAGATAACATCGTTTTTGTGCGGTTTGAATGGCCTCTTTTCTTTCCATGTATTTTTCGTGTGAGTTAGTGATGCTTCTATATTAATAACGGTATATTTTATCAGCATAAAAAATGTTTGTATGAAATAGCATGCTATCTAATAGTGTAACGAAATGATTGTCATTACCCATTAGTGTATCGAAATGATTACCCGACTCTAAAAGTGATACGAAATGATTGCACCCATGACACGTGCTTGCCATTTGCTATTGATTAACTGCTAATCGGTGAGACACTGATGTGATTATTACTGCCCAATAGTGGTACGAAATGATTGTCGCTACCTAATAGTGACATTGAATGATAGTACCACATGACAAGTGGTTACCATTTGGTATTGATTAACTGCTAATTGTGGCGCTGTTTTCCCATTAATGAAGCTTCACATTAGAAGCTATCTAGCGGTTCTGAAACCTAACATATTGTTTATTTTTATCAGACAAGAGTAACAATGTTGTAGATTGGTGTAGTTGGGAGAATGAGAAAATTACAATAAAGTAACCGAATGTGCTCTATGTAGCCTGGCTGGTATTTTAGGTGTATCGTTTTGCTTGAAAAATAGGTGGCGCTTTTATCCCACTAAGGCGTTATACTTTTGTGCATGCGTTCAATTTAAACAGAGTTCGTTTGCCCCGAAGGACGCAAGTGGTGGAGGTCTTTGGCAAGAAGGTGTCTTGGCGATCATCCCCACAATTCAAGCTAACATATCCACGTTGTCAGCGTGCCTCGATGCGACGGCAGTACGGTTATTTTATATTAAGGTTACATCTTAGGGTGTATTTCATATTTTTCGGGTGGAAGGTGATCCATTCTAAGGTTTAGGCAGGGTAATTGTATTGTGTGCTTGGAAACATTGGCGTGTCCCGGTGCATTGTGTGATTATAAGTATCGGTTCATTCTGGACCTGGTGCGCGGGAAGTCCCAGTGTGTGTGAGTGCCTTGGATTCGGACTAAGCTCAAACCGAGCCAAGTAACTCCAACCAACCGGGTCGTAGCTTGACTCTTAGAGAAGAAAGGAGAAGCTGGTACACCCAGGCTCAGACAAATAAAAGGCGAACTTGGCCCGTACCCAGGTCGACCGGGAAAGAAGGGGTGTTGTGGTTCTAAGCCCGAACCAAAGAGAGAAAGTAGAGGCTATTGTGTGTGGCGTTGTGTTCATCAATGAAAACCCGGGACATTTCGGGCTGTGGACACGTGCGGACTGTGACTTGCCAAGTGGGGAGCGAGTTTCGTCTGGAAACACCTCCGGAGACCTTCAACATCGACAGCTGCTGGTGTGGGCGACGCAAGTCTGGGCCCACAGCGTAGCCATGATCAAAAGAAGCGCCAAAGGGATCGCAGAGTGAGGAACACACGCCTCGACCGACCCAAGGCGGCGCGGATCCAAGAGTCCAAGCGGCCAAGCCCAGCGAAGCGGAGTGGGAGTGTTCGCTCAGTGGAAGGAGCTGAGCGGAACTCTTGCAGCGCTAAGCAGGGCTGAGTCAAGTGGTGTGAGGGGCTGAGCGAACACCAAGGTCGAGTGGTCTAGCAACCTGAGAAGAGAGCGCGGGCGCTTCGTCACACTTGGTGCGCGTGTCCGGATCGGGGATACGACTTTGGACGGACAAGCTACAGTCATGTCGACTGCTGCTGATTCGAAGGAAACCAAGACTGAAGGTGAGAAGAGTAAGTCTTCGCTTCGGCGACGTTTGAGAGTGGCTGGATCGCCAGCTGAGCTGGCGCCGACGGAGTCCAAGACACCCAAGACGAGAAGATCGACTTCGGGAGCCCGGACACTTAGTGCTGAGGGAGAGACCGCGTCGTCAGGCGAAGCAACCGACAACGGAAACTGCTGTGCCGCCACCAAGTTCATCTGAGGAGAAGAAGCCTGGGGATGAACAAGGAGGTGGAGCGGGTGCTCAGCCGAGCACTCGTGTTGGTGAAAGTCCAAGCCTGAGGGAGCCTGCTGTGAGTCGAGCGCTGACGCCGCGCAGGACTTCTGAGGCTGCGACTGCAACTCGCCATGTCACGGAGGCTACGATCTCTGGGGTTTCATCCGGACACCTGGAGCTACGGCCAGGCACCTGATGTCTGTGACTCGGTCGCCCGCTGCGAGATGGCTGAATTTGTTCCATGCTGAACGTCGACGGATCCCGGTTGTCTCTGACCTGAAAGTAGTGCGCGTGACGCTGAGGCTGATACCGCCCATTGCATGCGTCGCTTTGTTGCAAACAATGCTTCATGAGGCTGGTTATGAGTTCCTGAACCAAGTCCCAGTGTGGCACACGCTGCATGAGGTCGCCGGAGTCCTGGATTCACAGATTCGGTTTGAGATTGAGCGCATCGCCCGATTCCTCGGAGCTGAGCTCAGAGCCTGGAAGTCTGCCGTCGGGTCAACACCATACTACGTGAGGCTGACTTCAGATCCCCAGCTGATGGCAGCTCAAGCCACTGAGACTCAGGTTGGATTTCCTCTAGACAAGGATAGAGATGCAATTATGGTCAGCTTTTTTCTTGAGGCAATGCGACTTCAGCTCACAGGTCTCAGACCCCGGAGCCCGGCCTCGAGTGTTTAAGGTGAACCATCCCGGAAGCGTGCTCTGCTCACAAGGTCTTCTGCTGGAGGTTCTATACCAAGTTATCGAAGTTCTGGTGAAGCTTCCTCAGAGACTGCTCTCGCATTCCGCAATGAACAAGGGCCCAGCATGGTTGGCGCAAGCTCTGGTTCTGACATGGTCATGGATGAAGGTGGAAATCTGTCTGGATTGAGTTCCTCGGGTTCCTCCCTGATGTCCACGACTGATTATATGATCGGGACTGGATGTCGACGGTGACCTTGATGCGAGGCTTAGCTACGACGATGTCGCGCAGCTCGTTCCCTGTTATGATGATCTCAGTCACGCCTCAGCTTACTCAAGCCGGTCAAGCATCAGCCAGAGCCGAGCCGAGGACGTATCAACCTGAACACCCATCTCAGATACCACTGCCCGGCAGTCCTGAATCGAAGCGCCCAGCACCGATACAAGCCGAAATCCGACCAACGCAGTCTGCTGGATTCCGATTCCGAGACCCGTACGACGTGAGTTCGCCTGCGTTTGCGAGGTCGACGACTTCAGACCACCTAGAAGCAGTGGAACGGGACTACCAGCGAGCTCTTCAACAGAGTGAAGCTTCTGCCTGGGTCAGACTTGATGCGGAGCAGACCTAATATAGGGCCCTTGAAGCGAGATTGAGCGCCGCGCTGGCAGACAACCAGGTGGAGCAAGCTCGATTGCAGACGGAGTACCAGAACCTTCAGGCGACCAACGCTCAGATGTCGGCTGCCCAACAGCAAGCTAAGACGGGACAACAGAAGCAACTGGAAGCCCTGGAGAAGATGGTCCAGCGATGCACTGCCGAGGAAGCTGAGAAGCGCAAGGCGGACGAAGCTCGAGCACAGCAACTGCTCCAAGTCCAAAAACAGTCGCAAGAAGCTAAGGTTAGGGCTATGCAGGCTGAGCAGAGGAGGGCACAAGAGGAACGAGCTTGCTGAGATAAGACTGAACACGAACTGGGGTTGCTAAGGTTGAGAGAGAAACATGCGCAAGCCGAAGCAGAGAACCAGCGGGCCATGCAGGAGCAGGAGGAGAAGACCCGCCAACTCCTTGCAGCCCAGGAGCCGCCCAGTTCATATCCTGGCCCGGTCGCTTCGGTTGCTGGACGTGTGCCATTGGCACCGGACCCCCTGGTTTTAACATCCATCGCGTCGACTCGAACGTCGACCGATTCGGTCCTGGCGCAGTTGGCCCAGCTCACGAGTGTGATGCAGCAGTTGGTCCAATCCAACCAGGTCAAGTCTAAGGCGACAGGTACGAGACACCGTGTTGGCAAGGCCCAAAGTTCAGCCAAGCATACTGAGTATCCGGCTCGACATCCGGAGCGAAAGGCAAGGCTCGGGCGACGAAGCCTGGCAGGCCTGGAGATTCGGACGGGGACGACTCCGACTCTGACGACTCAATCTCGCGTGACGCGTCGCAGGATGAGCTCGAAGGACAGTTTGGCGCTGTTGCTCAGCCCAAGGGGCTGATACCAGCTCGGGGACTCGAGCTGTTGTCCAAGCGATGATTCCCCATGCTGCTTTGGAGAAGTTCAACGAGAAGGGTCCCCTCGAGGACCGAGTCAACTGGTGGGCGAGGTTCATGTACTTTGCTACGATGGCTCCCTGGACGAGAAGACCCAGTTGGTTCAGCTGCGCATGAGGCTCATGGGTTCGCTCAAAGACTGGTGTACCCAGCTCCCGGATGTCGTTCGCTCTGACTGGAAGAAACTGTCACATGTCTTCAAGAAGGAATGGTGTCGTACGCTGAGCTCCATGGCTGAGCGTTACTACTCGATGGAGATGAGGGATCCTGATACACCTCGGATGTTCTTCTACCGTCTGAACCATGCCGCCAAGAAGGCTGGGATACCTTATCTGAGGCCGACGAGTGATCGAGAAGCACGCATACGGCGTTTCGAGCTTGACTCCGAAGAACTTGGCTCAGTCACAGACTGAGTGTCCGCTCTCTCCGACGTGCTTCTCTGGCTCGTCCCTGGCTGTACGTCGTCCGGGTGAGGTGATTGCGGTAGTGGTGGCTTCCATGAAGCAGGACGTCCCTGAGTTTTCCGGGCCATCTTGACTTGGGCGGTCTCAGACAACACCGTATTGGCGGCGTACGCCTCAGCTCTCCGCTGCTTCATGTTGGCTCGGTCTTCGTTCGGGTCATCAGACTGCGTTAACAGCAGTAGCTTCACAGGTTGCTAGTAGGGTGGCCTCTCTAAAGCCGGCGGAGTGTTGAGCTCAGCCAGCCTAGCTGCTTCCTTTTCTCGGCTCAGAACGTCTGGGGAAGGCTCGGCTTCGTAGATGAGCTGAGCCCAGTCACTGTGCTTCCTTGAGTAAGGCCGCACAAACCGCTTTCCGTTGGGCAGGTAATCCTTCTCCACCAGGCAAGCAACAACAGTGTTTGGCGGATCATGACTTCTCGCTCCGACATGTTGGCCACCTTGACTGTCTTGCGCCTCCGCTCAGGTCCATAGATGAACTGTGTAACCCACTGGTCACGGCGCCCAGCCCAGGGAATCACTTTCGCTGGGTCAGCCTGGTGATCAGAGATTGATAGTAGCGTTACCTAGAGTTAATAATCCGGTAATAAGTAATATATAACTAATAGCGAACTAGTAATCGGACTATTAACTTTGCGCCAGGCCCCTTCTGCTACTAATATGAGAATATTAACTCAGATTGTGACCCCATATTAATGTCTGGTTAATAGCATGACACCGTGGTAATGCAACGGTCACTCGCGTTGTAGTCTTCTGGCAGGGCCATCGCAAGAGCGCAGCGCATACACTCAACAAGGTAGCGGCGCTCGGTCCAATCACTAGAAGCAAGCTAGCGGTTCGTCGCACGGGACCGCTCTGTGAACCGTAGGCTACGGCCCATAGGCCCTAGATCCTGTAGCAGAGCGAACCGCCAAAGCCCATAGCCAATGGGTATCGCTCATTCTACAATTTACCAAGCAAACCGTACTGTCAGCCCACCATCAAGAGACATGGAGTCGCATGGACGATCAAGCCAGGTGCCAACGCTACTGGAGTCCCAAGCTCCGTTTCTTCTTCTCGGTCAGCCAACGACGTCAGCAGCATCGGCGGTGGAGAGTTTGATGGTGGCCTCCCCGAGTTCGCCGTGCTATTCGTCGTCATCGGCAGTAGTTGATGCTTTCGGGATCCCTACCAGAGCATGGGTCAATTCACGCACGTCTGTCTCCTGTGCGCCCAACAACTGACGTCTCGGTCGTATGCACCCCCCGACGCCTGGGAGCGTTCTTTGCACTGCTGGTTCAACACGTCCAACGCGACGGCGCACATGATCTCATATCATGAGAACCAGGCTGTGACAAGCATGGAGTTGAAGACGCCTACCCGGAACTGTGGCCGTCATTTTGGTCGGCGTCATCTTGGTGGTCGTCAATTTGGTGGTCGACAGTAGTAATAATATACAAATATAGTACTACTATAGTAGTATACTAGCTCCTGGATCCGGACATATTATCAGGTTATTAGTCTTCGAGCTGATATCATGAGAACCAGGCTGTGACAAGCATGGAGTTGAAGACGCCTACCCGGAACTGTGGCCGTCATTTTGGTCGGCGTCATCTTGGTGGTCGTCAATTTGGTGGTCGACAGTAGTAATAATATACTAATATAGTACTACTATAGTAGTATACTAGCTCCTGGATCCGGACATATTATCAGGTTATTAGTCTTCGAGCTGGTCTCTGAATATTACTATATTAGTTTGACCAAAATCCATTCTACTATCAATCTCTGCTGGTGATACTTGACCGAGACTATTACAGATTGTCCAGGGTAGAGGTAGGCAGTCTCGTTCAGCCAGCCGCTGACCTCCAGTCCGACGTGGTCGATCTGGGGACCTCCAACCAAAAACAGAGATTCTTCGTCCGGCAATCTCACGACACGTTCGCGAGCACAAAGTCGCACTCCAGCAGCTACCATGAAGTCCATTCCGAGAAGACCGTCCACTCCTTCGCCGATGTTGCCAATCCAGATATTCATGACATACACCGCGCGCACTCCCAGCGTCAGCTTGATTCTAGCTTGAGCAGTAATGTAGGTCGATGCGTCTCCCATCCCAGTTACTCTGAGCCTGAAACCACGGCGTAGCTTGAGCTTCAATCTGCGTGCAAGATCTAAGCCCAAAATGCTTGTCGTGGCTCCAGTATCCAGTAGTATCTGCGTTATGTGATGAAAGACCACTCCGTGCACAATCGCCATCTTCCGTTTCTCACCAATCCACGTGTGCTCACTCCACCAACCGTACTTCTCGCCCGGAGTCAGAGCGAACTCGAGATGGTTTTCCATCTCATCCCCCGGGTCCAGCGTGTTGAGGTCAGTATCGAAAGTGTAAACACCAGCTTCATAGTAAGAAGTTGTACATACGGGGTTATCTCTGCGCCAACATGGAAGGGCTGGGCCCACATATGCAAAGGCGCAGAGCGCTTGGGATTAGGCTCGTCACGCACTGTTCTCCCAACCAGTGAGCCTAGTGGTTTTACGACTGCTCTTGGATCTCCGGGGTATCCAACAGAGCTAGGATCACCTCAGGAGCAAGGCCCTCGACGGAGCCTCCGGTACGGATTGCCTCGCGTACCGCCTTGAGCGCTGACCACATACCGCACAAACCCCGGCGATGGTATTCACCACACTTGGAACACGGCTGACGCCCACAAAATTGGGTCGGGTTACCGTCATCGTAGCATCGCCCACAGATAAGTCGGCTCCACCACTTGTCAGTCGGGTGGTTACGGATGCCATATTCGTCACATTTTTGCTCTGGGTGCTGGTCTCCGCCACGGTCATAGCGCTGAGCGTTCGGCTTCTAGGCCAATCTCTCAGCGATTCGGAGAATTTCTTCACCGGCCAGGAAGGTAGAGCGCCTGGACTCTGCCTGAGCGGAGCTCGCAACGGCAGGAGCTGGCGCGGGCGCAGGCGGGGGCAGGGTCCGATCAGTCGAGCGATCCACATCTTCTTCGGAATCTGCCTCGCACTTCAGGTCGTAGTCGTCCTGGAAAAGCGCTTGTCGTCCCAGACCTGGGTTAACTTCCACACCTTCTGCCTTGAACGCTCGTCCCTCAGCTCGACGTTGTGGAGGTTTGAAACGTCCAAACTGTAGTCCTTGCGCTGGGCGCCGCTTCTGCTCATAGCCCTCGTCTTGGCGGAGAGCCTCGATTCTCTTCAGGGTTTTCTGTAATTCATCCAAGGTATCGAAGCGCTGTCCCTGAATAGTAGTTCTCAGCCTCGAGTCAGTCAAAGCCTTAAGTGAAACTAGGAATCTCTCAATACAGTCAAAACCGTAGATACATTCAGTTGGTGAGAACGTTCCAGTACTAGATTCACCAATGCAAAACGATACACAGTATGGTTTGTGAATACTATCAACGACTAGTGTTTCTAGATCAAAATACACGACGTTATAAGTTTGTACGTCCTCAAACTCTTTTGATGAAGTATTAAACTTACGAAATGGTGCGTATCCGGTTTTCATCTCATCGTCACTTCGATGTAGCTTGAAATTAGTTTCATTGAAGTCCTCTTCGTCTAAGTAACGAACCTCTTGATACTTGTTGTTCAAAAGGAGAGGCGTATTTCTCTGAGTGATTGTTTCAACATGAGTCTCACGGTGGTGATATAGAAAGCTAATCACATTATAGCTATCAAGAAACTTGATTTTAGTTAAGTTGAAACTAGGTCGTCCTCTCTTAATCGCAAAATCTGTTCTATTGTATTCCGCAACGAATTCTGGATTAGCGATAGAAGCTTTGGTGATCTTTGTTGGATGAATAGCAAATAGATGGCCACCTACAGCGCCAAGTAATACGTGTTGGTTACTTTTATCGCTATAGGATGTGGTTTTGAAGTCGGCTTTTTCACCTTTCAAACGGTACTGCTTCACGACAATATTTAGATTGAAAAGCTTTCGCTGTTTTTCTAATGAAGTCAACTGTAGCACCACTATTGAACATCGTTTGAGAGATTTGTTTAACCGTTTTTGCTGAAGCCCCAGCTTTAAGTAGAGTGAATAAGAAGCTTGGATAGTCCTTAGCATCAACATCATTATTGTACTTTTCAAGATCGAACGATACATCCTCTACATTAAAGTCCTGATAATCAGAATAAACTTGATATGCTTCAAGCTTGTAGTCTACCGTTAGATAACGGAAGAAGTTCTTTCTCTGAGATCTGGATCTTGCAGGATTGTCAATCTACTCAACTTCAATCACAGTCGATGGAAGGATGTTTAACTCAACGTCAGCACGGATGAGTATTGGTTTTCCTCATCGATGAATAGGTTGTCGATATTAATCAAACGATCCTCCAGATGGTAAGTCTTGACGATAATTCAATTGTCATCCTTAAAGTGAACAAGTAGCTGCTTATCAGCAGGTGGTACAATGTCTTTACGAACACGGTTGAACGTACTGAGTGCTACCTCAGTCTTACCGGATTGTGCGTTGATGGTATCCAGAGAACGCTTATCTTCATTTTGGATAAATCCTAACGATAGCTGCTGCTTTAGTCATTCGAAGTTAATCTTGTATTCAGATGCGACAAGTCTAAGATTGGATATCTTGTTCAAATCTGACACATACACCTTCTTTCCCATACGACGACTCACCTTCACACGGTGGCTTGATCCCCATTTGATGAAAGGGATGTTGAAGTGGCGTAGTCCTTCGAGTTCGTGTGCGAGCATGATTATATGTATGTTGCTATATTTCTCGAGTGAAAAAGTATTTAAATATTAACTGGACTTCGCTCAAGATCAAAATCTTTATATTCAGACAAAGACAAAAAATCCAATTTAATTAAATCGATTCAGTTGTTTCGTTAGTCGACTGAGCCTCTTTTAAAGCTCTGCGTTGCTCATGTCCCATCTCGATTAGCTGTATTGTATTCTCTTTGTTTAGCGATACGTGTTTCCCTTGTCTTAAGATAGTATCGTTTTTGTGCTGCTTGAATAGCTTAAGCTATGTATTTTTCATGCGAGTAAGTCATTTTCTATATTAATAACTTCATATTGTTCAAGATAAAAAGATGTTTTGTGTGAAATAGCATGCTATCTAATAGTGTAACGAAATGACTGCCATTACCCATTAGTGTATCGAAATGATTACCCGACTCTAAAAGTGATACGAAATGATTGCACCCATGACACGTGCTTGCCATTTGCTATTGATTAACTGCTAATCGGTGAGACACTGATGTGATTATCACTGCCCAATAGTGGTACGAAATGATTGTCGTTACCTAATAGTGACATTGAATGATAGTACCACATGACAAGTGGTTACCATTTGGTATTGATTAACTGCTAATTGTGGCGCTGGTTTATTACGTCTAAACTTGGCTTCATCTTGTAATCGTCTTTATCACATATTTTACATAGCCGGTTAAAATGCCTCCGACAGCTCCGCTCAAGTCCATGCCACTCCGCTGACGTCACATCCAAGGTTGGGCTCGGACCCCATATCACTCCGCCCAGCTCGACATCTTGGGCGAAGGCTCCATGAGCATGGCAACACTTGGATCGTGTTCAGCACGGTCTCGCTTGGACGCCTGCTCCGCGACTCAGCTCGCCACCTTGGGCCACAACTTCATAACCACGGGAAACGCGTCAAACTCCAACTCCACCAGGCTCCGCTCAGCTCGGACTGCGCGCAACATCTTTCAGCCTTCCGGACTCTGCTCGGACTTGAGATGTCTAATGCCAGACATCTCGGGCCTCGGACAGGCATCGCTCAGAACCTGGTTCAGAACCAGGTTCTGAGCGAAGCTTCGCCCTGTTCTCAGGTTTCGTCACCTTCGTCGCACGTCTCGTGAGTAGTAAAGGGTAGCACATTTGGAGGTCGGTTTTTTTCTCACACTACCCCCGAGCCTTCTAGACACAGGTAAAATAGGGGTAAATACCTCTGATGTGTATTTTAATACTTTCAGAAACAATAGAGGACAATATTTTAGGTATCATTTAGTATTAGTACCAAAAACGCACCCAATCGCCCCATCTCTTGTGTTACATCAAACCCAATTCCTTAGCACCAATCATCACCAATCCTCCCATCTCTTGCGCTACACTGGTTCAAATTTCATAGCATTACACCGCAAGCAATACACCCCTCTGTAGTAAATACCGCGTCGCGCTAAAACGCGATTTGAACTCCAACAAATCGCAATTTTTTATTCTGATAAATATAAAGTTACTAATATAGAAGTATGGTTTACTCACACGAAAAATACATTGAACGAAAAGAGGCAATTCAAGCCGCACAAAAGCGGTGTTATCTGAAACATCGCGAGAAAAGACTTGAAAAGCAGAAGCAATATGATCAAGAGCACAAGGAAGAAATTAGTAAGCGGCATAAAGAGTACTACAAGCTAAAGCGTAGTCGAGTCAAGTTAGACTCAGCAAACGAACCACTGCTAACTAGCACAGAGTAATTAACTATATATATTTAAAAATGCCGATTTAGTTGTACAACTGATCAATGGCAGTCATCAACTCAGGGAATTTTTCATTGAAAGATGAATTCTGGCATATCCAATCAATATATCTTTTATCAATCGCAAATACCTGCTTGATGCTTTTACCCTTGTACTTGCCAAACGTTAAGACGTAAGATCCGTCATTATTACCCAACTTACTCTTAAGATAAGATAAAATCTCATCATCAACTAAATTAGGTTGAGTCATTAACCATCTACAGTAGCCAATATCTGAGTTATACACATCCTCAATCGTCTTCGATTTGTGTTTACCAAAAGCTAAAACTTGACTCATTGTTACGGGTATCTATATACATACACCTATAAAAATATATAATTAATTATATAATGGCACTCTATAGTATGATATCAACTGAAAAGGTTAAGATGGTGACCTATACCCCTGTTTTAAGAACCTTTACCATTTACTTTACAGAAGGGGAAGTATATACCAAGCGTGTTGATATAGGTACAGCTATTGATTTGCTGCAAGTCAAGTACAATGCATCATCCATGAAGCTAAAAAAGTGACTTTCTAGTGTCGCGGCATTTAGAAATTTAGTTAGTTAGGTATTCTAGTACCTCACCGGTTAGTACGACATCTCATTTTCAAACGCTACAAGTACAATAAAGTTAGTACCTTGCGACGAAGCATTGGTTCCCATAATCTGGATAGACTGAGGGATATCTTTCTCTGTTAGGCGGCTAACATCGGCGATAAGAACGCGGTTTGTCTGCGACCAAGTCTGGTAATCAATTAGTCCATTCGCAAGCTCTTGTGTTTGATCACCGTTGATAGATGCAAGCTTTGAAAACTCATTGCAGAAATCCATGAAATCGTAGTCATAATTGAGATCAAAACTGTTCGTTGAACCAATCTTAACATTGAAGTTACGGATTGAAGAACCGGGTTGAACAGTCCAAGGTGCGGAATCGAATGGAGATTGGAACTGCTGAACTTGAGAAGAAGCAAAGTTCCCTGCCGAAGTTTCTGCAAACGGTAGTAAAGCTACATATTTAGCATTTTTAAGGCTGGCTGACAATTGAAGATCAAATGCTACATTTTGCTGACCAGAGCTCACACCAATTCCTACCTTCTGCCCAAACCATTGAGCATAGTAATCTAGGTAACAAACCGTCTTTACAGGCTTGGAAATAATCGCTTGAGGATTTTCGAGATCGACAAAAGGTACATATAGACGGGCAGTACTGAAAGGAAAGTAGGTATTATCCGTTTCTAGACTGTTATTGACTACACCCCATGCAACCGTAATCTGACCCTGATTAGCAGCCGTAGCGTCGGGAATGACACCATTGTTAGGGGAGTTGGCTGCTGTTGATCCAACCATGATAGGACATGTAAGGCCTGAAATTAGCGTTGTGGAACCAAGAGTCATCACCTTTGTGCCTGGGCTAGTACCAGAACCGAAATTAATAACGCTGCTTCCTTGGTTTACACGAAGACGCATACGAATTTGAGGATTAGCCATAAGGTCAAGTTCCTTGAAGATAGGGTGAAGATCAACCAAGCGGATCTTAAGCATGTAGTTCCAGCTACCAGCAATGGCACCAGCAGCGGTACCGCCTGGTACGAACGCTCCGCGACCGAATTGATTAGCAAGTGTATTAGCTACACCAGAAGCAAGCGTAGGCCATCCGTTAGCACGACTAATAGTTGTGCATGACTAATTGTGGTGGACGTACTTTATTTACTGTGTTAAGTACGATGCACGACTAAATAAGTCGCACGACTAATAAGGGTGGCCGGTGTTGTTGCAATCGCCTCATGCCCATGAAACGGTGATATACCTTATCTTTTCGTATAAGTACGGATCCAGCGCCTAAAATAGCCTAGGATAGTACCGGCGGCCACTCCAATTTTGAGTAGAACCCACAATACTTTGTAGTACGGAAGCCCAATAGGGATTAATTCTAGACATGAAATATGTGGTCCACAGAAAAAAGTAGGTAGCCAAACGCTCCATAAAATTTCCAAGTGGTTTGATTTAGCGTCCTGTACAATTTTATTGGGTTTGGGGCAAGATAGAATTAGGACCAATCTTCCACAAAAAAAGAAGTATTGTACCATAAATATGGTACTTTAGACGCGCATGATGCGCATCATTGCAAATCCAGACCACCATGGACGAGGACAACGTGGTGGGGGCGCTCTTCCTGCAGAATGGGGAAGACAACGGATACGACCCCGAGGACTTCGTGCAGGAGCTGGACGTCGGGGCCTCCGCGCCGCACTTCCGCATCTCCGTGGCCGACGACGACGGCGGAATCCCCGGCTCGCTCTTCGCCTGCGCCGTCTGGAACGGAGCCGTGCGTGTCAACTCAAAGCTTCTACCTGGGGACTTGGTGCAGATTCAGCGCTTTCTAATTCAGTTCAATTATTGCATATTTATTATGCAATCTAGAGGTTCATCGCCATGCATTTCGCCAAGCACCCAGAGCTCGTGAAGGGACGAAGTGTCGTGGAGTTCGGCGCGGCATCGTGAGTATCGAAAAGGAGAATACTATAGTACTATTAGGATGGGGAACAAGTGCTGACGCTTTACTGTGTGGGGGGCGTCGAGTACTGTAGAGCGCTGCCGTCGCTGGTGGCGCTGCATTTTGGAGCGGAGGTGGCTGTGATGACGGGTGCGTCTGGCTCGGATTTTGATGGGGGCTGCTGATGAAGAATGCTCAGCTGACTGGGTTGTGATGCTGTAGACTATCCAAACGACCTGCTGCTGAAGAATATCGAGACAAACATCAAGCGCAACGAGCACCAGCTTGGTAGCGGGAGACACGAAGTGCGAGGTCACTTGTGGGGCAGCGATACGAAAGGACTGCTGGGCTGCCTCGCTGCTGCAGAGCCCGCGTCAGACGCTGTTGATTCGGCTGGAAAGGAGTGTGACGACCCAGCGGGGGATAATAGTGCAGATGATGGCAACAACCCACCGAAGAGTCGATTTGATGTGGCAGTCGTTGCCGAGTGTCTATGGCTTCACCACTTGGTAAGTTTTGGGACTGGTTACGTGTGTGTGTATAAGGAGAATGGTGGGGTAGCTTATGGAGCTTGTGTCTTCTGTGATTTTGCTACGCAGCACGAAGATTTACTGAAGTCTATCGACTCGTGCCTGGCGCCTGATGGAAAGGTAAGGCGATTTTTCTCTCTCTCCCCAGACATCGCTATCTCTTTAACCCTGTGATCGGTTGGTTGTTGCGATGTGATGTTCCTGGTTGGTGCAGGTATTTGTGAGCTTCGCGCACCATGTACCAGGCCACGAGAAGAATGACTTGTCATTCTTCACCAAGGCGAAGCAGCTGTACGGATTCGATGCTAAGCACGTGGACACGCTAGCCTCCCCCCACGTGTTCAACGCAGACTTACTGGTCGACCAGTACCTGTACGTACTCACTAGGTCCACTTCATAGGGAGCGCGAAAAATACAAAGGCGGCGAGTGCGTCCTGAGGTTACACGGAAATCCAGGAACGGATACTTTGGTAACCATCATTCCGTTGTAGACGCACCATAATCTCGTCGTGGTTTTGATGATGCGGTCTGCTCCCCTCGGATTTGCCGGACCCCGGGGGGCTCATTCACCAATTTGAGCCGGAACAAGCACAACTCGCAAGCCTCTCACGATGAGCTCGTCACCGAAGCCGACCGATCCGTGGGGACTTGGCCGCAGGCCCACCAAGGAGGAGATGGACCGCTGGACGGACGAAAAGTGAGTCTTTCACGCTCTGGTTGGTGAAGAGTTGATGTCCTCTTGCTCACTCTGATGCATTACGCGCTACAGTTCCGCCAAGTGTCTGGAGTACGTGAAGCAGCACGCGGAGCGCGGCAACCCGGCGTCCGTCATCGCCACAATCGACGAGTTCACGGCCACGCACCACATGATGAACATCGGCGAAGTGAAGGGCGCTGTCATCGACGAGGAGATCCGCAAGAAGAAGCCCGCTGGTATGGCGGAGCTGGGGGCCTACACGGGCTACAGCACCGTGCGCTTCGCCAGCGTGCAACGTGAAGTTGCTGGCAAGGACTCGCACTACTACTCGTTCGAGTACTCGCCGGTGTTTGCGGCGCGCGTGCGCGAGATGGTCGAGCTCGCGGGTTTGGCGAACCAGGTGACGGTGTATGTGGGCGCATTCTCGGAGCAGTACGAGGTGCTTCGAGGCAAGACCGTCGATGTAAGTGGCTGCTTGTAAGGGAGATTAGTCATTGGTTACTCTGTTCTGACTTGGTGGTTGTTGACAGCTCTACTTCATTGACCACGAGAAGACCGTGTACTTGTCGGATCTGAAGCTCATCCTCGGCAGCGGAACCTTGGTGCCGGGGTCTGTCATCGCTGCAGACAACGTCGTGAGACCTGGTGCCCCGGACTATCTGGAGTTCATCGAGAACAGCCCGCAGTTTTCTGCAGTGCGTCACACGGTTCACTGTGGACGCGACCGCCAGCTGCTGCCGGACCTGTCCATTGCTACGTTCCGCGGCTAAGAGGGACTCTGCAGATACCAAATCGATGCACTGCCGCGCTTAGAAGACACGGCTGATGTTCTTAATGAAGTATCGAAAATGGAATTCATGTTGAGTATGATCTCGATCGATCCTACGGCTCCTTGTTACAAATTAGAAGTAACAACCTACAGCATCACTGCCACATCAACTCGGAAGATAGCCATTTAATGCCACTAACGACAGCATGAGCAAGTGCTCAGGGAACATGCTCTACATGTCGGAGCGTCGCACATCTACCGCCTCTACGTGGACTACATGGGCTGGACGCTGGACTTCACGGGCCCGCAGATGTTGACTCCTGGGTCGATTGTTTCTTGTTGCGTTTCATCTTGAGCTGGCTGAACTGTAGCCGCCTCGGTTGCTGGAGCCTCCGTTGCTGGCGTCTCGGTACAGGGCGCTTCAGTTGCCGGGGCCTCCGTTTTTGGTGCCTCGGTGAAGGGCGCAGGAGGAGGAGGATGGCGTTGACCGTCAGGGTTGATTAGCAGCACTTGACTTTCGTAACCTTAATACACTTTCGACCTCGCGCTGCTTGCTTGCGAATCGCACAGCGCTGTAGCCCGTGTACCCTCCGAGCTCCGCCATGACCGCAGGCTGCTTCTTGACGATCTCCTCGTCGATGATCTCGCCCTTGACGGCTCCGACGTTCATCAGGTGGGTACTGGACGCGAACTCGTCGATGCAGGCGACAACCGACGCAGGATTGCCACGCTCTGCATGCTCCTTCACGTATTCAAGGCACTTGGCCGACCTAGGAACCATCGCGCCATGGCGTCAGAGTTCAACTAGATGTCGTAAGACCATTGCAGCCGACACCAACTTCTTTTCAACGATGTACTCTGCAGGCTCAAGCGCATGGCGCCGCCAGAGACAGCAAAACTGAGCACCAAAAGCTTGGAAGGAACCATCAAGACGCAACATATTCACAGTAGGCGAGTGCATCGCTCAAGTTAATTAGGTTTCGTCGATTGGGTTGTACTACTCGGGGCTGGTTTACATGTCCGAGAGCAGCATGTAGAGCGTGAGCGTCCCCGTTCGGGGCTTCTTGTCTCCGCTGCCCTCGCTTCTGATGGGGCGGGTCGTCCGGGCCAAGTCGATCGGAGGCAGCGTGCCAGTCGCCACGACATTAGCGCGCTCACTTGCGTGGTCGGAAAACTCGCGAGGGGTCTTGCGGAACAGCGACTTGAGGAACTTCATTGTATGTGCTTGAGCTCGTGTGTCAGCGACTCGAACGCGGCAAATTCGCGAATGAAGAGAAGCCCTGCCGGCAGCCAAAGTGGTTGAGCTGGGGGGGTCCAATGACTGCGTACAGTACGTTGCAGTGCTGCAGAATGCATGTAGACCATGCCCGAATGCATGCTTGCAAGACGAGGTCCTCCCGTCTCAGCACAATGCTCGATGATCGATCAGCATCAATGGCCCTGCTTTGTCTTCTTCACCGACAGCGGATGCATCTTCACCATGTCCAAGTCCTCGCCTCGAAAGGACGCCTGCGACTTGTGACGGTTAACTCTGTTCAACTGGTAGTCGAGTCACGACCCTAGAGCCCTGAAGCGATCCTTGATCTTCTGGGTGCGAGGATGGCGGAGAGGAAGCGCTGGGACAAGCAGCAGCAGCAGCAGGACTTGCTCCATCCGTCTCGAGGCGACGGCGGCTCCTCCGCCGAGGCGAAGGCGGACCCCGTGCTCACGCGGCAGCTGCAGTACATCAAGGTGCTGGAGGAGCGCAACCGCGTCAAGAAGCGCCTGGCCGCCGCCTCGAAGCGCAACGACCGGCTGCAGGAGCGCGAGGAAGCGTTCGTCACGGCCTTCAACGTGCCCGCGAGAGCCGCGGGCGCAGCGCCACCCGCTTCAGCGTCCTCCTTATCCTCGCGCAACACGAGATCCGCCACGTCCGTGCTGCCCACCAAGTTCTCGTCCAAGAGGGAGGAGACCAAGCCCCTCTCAAGTGCAGGTCGGCGCCGTCCACGACGCTGAACTTTGGCTCGAGTTCTGCCGCGAATGAGGAGAAGGGGGCGGTGCGACGAGCGAAGTGGAGCCGCCCTCAAGCTCCGATGGGCGTCGCGGTGGAGCATCAGGACGGAGTGCCGCTCTTCCGGCTGACGACACAGAAGGAGAGCGAGGAGAAAGGTGGAGATAGTGATGAAGAAGAAGAAGAGAGCTACTTGGAGGAGTCGTTCGAGGAGTTCGAGGAGGACGACGACGTGACGGAGAGAGACCGACGGCCTAAAAGGAAAGAGCTGGTGATTGACGATATTGAAGAAGACGTGGAGGCGAAAGATAACGCGAATAGCTCGAGTCCAGTTGTCGATCTGTCGAAGACGACGAAGGAGCTGGTGGGGATTATCCAGCATCTTTCCCGAACGAAGCAGCGAGCGCTGGTTGATGTGCTCCACAAGTTCCAGGCGAGTGAGCAGGATGCGGACGACGTGAAGGTGTTGCAGAGCTCGATAGGCGACCCCGCTATCTGGAAGGAGATCACGTCGACGCTGAATCCGCCCACGGCTACGCCTGCCGAGGCAAAGGCGACTGTAACGCAGTCAGTTGATGAGGTACCGACTGTGGCGCCGTTGCAGAATTTGCTGGAAGAGCAGCTCCGATGGGAGGACGAGTACGCCAACGAGATGAAGGAGCGTCTGGAACGCGAGCGAGAGGAGAAGCAGCGGATTCTGAAGGAGGCGGAAGAGCGGCGAGCCAAGATGATGAAGCAGCTCGAGGACGAAGAGCGGGAGATTGAGCGACTAATGGAGGTCAAGCGGCAGGAACGCCTGGCGAAGCTGCGCGCGCTCCAGGAAGAGGCTGCGGGCGCCGACGCCGCGCTCAGTAATCTTAAACCCGACAAAACCGTCCCGGCAGCTAAAATGGAGACCAAATCCAAAGCCAAGAAGAAACACAGAGAAACCCGAGAAGCTTTCTCAGTGGACGATGGATTGTACGCTGCTGAGGCTAAGAGCAGGCCTCAAGCGACGCCAACCGAAGAAAAGGTTGCTGTGGACCTATTAGACTCGAAAGCTCAGCAGGATCCGGTCCCTATCGTCCCCAAGCTCAATCTTGGATTCAATCTGGGCGCAAGTTCTGCTGCCAACTCGTCGCACTTTGAGATCCACGTAAAGTTGCTGTCGACGTGGAGCAAGACGCGCGTTGTGGGGCTCACTCAGATCTGCGTTTACGACCTCAACGGCGAAGAGCTGCCAGTGGATTTGGAGTCTCTACAGCTTTTCGATCAGCCGACTGGGAAGTCGCTGCCGAGAACGAACGACATGGTGCGCGGCCTGCAGAAGCTTTTCAATGGAGTGGCTCAGACGAATGCTGAGAAGGACATGTGGCTCGGGCGTTTGGGGGACTCAGGTACGCAAAACGAGGTTGGAGCTGCTTTGCTGTAGAGTCTGATGAATGTGTGCTGCAGGTGTGCTCCTCGTTAGATTCGAAGTTTTGTCACCTCCCAGCAAACTCTGCATCTGGAACCACAACAGCGTGCGTAGTTCATACATACCCTGCCTCTGGTATTTTATTGTCCGATCTAACTGGAACTTCATGAAATTTTCGTAGAGAACGCACACGGCGTGCACACGAGACATCGAAGTGTTGGTCAGTGGGAAATGTGTGTGGACTGGTTCGCTGCCTGAAAGCTTCGGAGACCCGGACGACAACACGTGCACGTGGATTGATCTACTTGGTACCGCACGGAAGACGTCGCGCACGTCTCGTGTGGAGAACAGCTCTGCTCCAGCAACAGATCGAAGTGACGTGAAGGAGTCTTCGCAGTGGGCACAGACGATCAGATCGCAGCAGCGATCAGAAGCTGAACCGGAGAGAATACCAAGTGACAGCACTCCAATGTGGCTTTCAGGCTCAAATACCACCTCCTCCTCCTCCACATTAGAGCGCTCCGCAGTGACGAGCCGGTCTACAGCCAGTCTTGACACGTGGATGGCAGACGAGAAACCATCTTCCGGCAGCGTGACTAGTCGACGGAGGCAAGGAAAGCCAGTGTACGGCGTCGATCGCACTGTGGATACAGCGAAAGACACAACCACGAGGGAATTCCACACAGATCAAGCCGAGGCAAAGCTGCATTCAAGCCACGGCGGCGATGCAAAACCCCGATACGAACAAAACGTGGTGGCACCTTCACTGGCGTCCCTCTCGTCCTGGGATAGTCTCGAGAAGTTCAGTAAGACGAACCGAAGTCGACTGGCTCAACCTACAGGCGTTGCAGAGCCACCCTCGCTTGGAATGGACAGTGGCTTTGACTCGTGGGAAGCGAAACCCAAGGCGTCAGCGGCGCGCACGTCGTTTACAACTTCCGCACTACTCGCCGAATTACGCCAAGGATCGATGGCGACCAACTTTTCCGCTGTGCCATCATCATACCCAGACGTTTTGAAGAGCTCGCCGTCTCAACCAAGCTTTGTTGATACCACACAAAACGTCGACAGTGACGTGGATTACACTAGCGCCGGGGTGATGGCGGATATTCCGGTGCTGCCGAGTGGCAAGTGGCTGCAGATTGAGATTCTGAGTACGTGGGGGGATCCCTACTACGTCGGACTCAATGGGGTCGAGATTTTCGATCACCGGGGCGAGTTGGTGAAGTTCCACGACCCAGCCACGCAGGTCAGAGCTTGCCCGGAGAGCATCAACGTGCTGGAAGAGAACAGCGACGACCCGCGCGTCCCCAAAAACTTGGTCGATGGCGTTAACTTCACATGCGACGACTTCCACATGTGGCTGGCTCCTTTCACGCCAGGCGAGGCTCACTACGTCCTGCTGGAGATGGATGCCTCAGCCTCAATATCGATGGTACGGATCTGGAACTACAACAAGTCACGCACGCACACGTGTCGGGGCGTGCGTGAGGCTCGCCTCATTTTGTACGAGTCAGCTCCGACCGCGTTGATTTCAGGGAGTGAGAGCAAGTTTGCGGATAGTGCCGAGTCTGGGAAAATAATCTTTGAAGGCGAGATACGGCAAGCGCCTGGCCTGGTCGGGGCGGACAGTATGGAGATCTCCAACGAGGTGATACTTTTCACTCAGGAGACAGCCATTCTGGAGGCCATTGAGGCAAATGACGAGGCATTGCGGACTTTGGCTGGAGAGCAGCAGCGTGAGGATGAAGAGACCCGAGAGATTGTGGCGTCGGTGCATCGGTCGATGGAGTTGCAACGCCCTCGTACATCCGATGCTGGTTCTCGCGTGGTTGAACAGAACCAGGAAAGTGACAGGGACGACAGGAGCCAGCTGCGCGTTGGCAACGACGGCCGACCCATGACGACGGCAACGCGTTCACTCGCAGGTCGAGATACGACGTTGAGGACCTCGATTGACTCGTGGATGATCAGTGACGAGCCTCAACAGCGATCGCCAGATGCAATGAAAATGAGTGAAGGGGTCGGAAGTGGAAGTGGCAGTGGTGACGTACACTCAGATGAGAACTTGGCGCGTGGTAGACGCCTCACGCTTCAGCTTCACGGTACATGGGGTGATAGGAATTACATCGGGCTAACGCAAGTCGACGTGCTGGTCGGGTCACGAGGCACTCCGATCCCTCTGGACGCTTCGAATGTCGACGCTACACCACGCGATTTAGCCTCGGTACGTTCACTTTTACTGCTGGTCTTGTAGTTCTGGGAGCTAATGTGTGTGGTGTTTAGTTGGGGTATGTCGGCGACCCACGCACAATCGACAAGGTAAGTCACGCACACAACTACATCTCAAGGAGAACTTGATTGACAACAATGTGTATTATGTGATATAGTTGGTGGACGGCGAAGCTACCACTTGCGACGACACGCACATGTGGCTCGTCCCGCTAGAATCAGGTGTCGTCCCCGAAGTGCGGATCGAGCTCAAGACGGCTCAGTACTTCTACGGTCTGCGGATCTGGAACTACAACAAGTCTCCAGAGGACACCTACCGCGGCGTCAAGCAGCTTGTCGTGACGTTAGATGGCGTCGTCATTTCTCCCAAGGAGACCGGATATTTGCTGCGTAAAGCGCCAGGCGTCGCGGACTTTGACTTTGGCCAACTCGTGAAGTTCTCAGAAGACGCGGGGGCCAATGACAAAATACCTGCGTACTCCGAGCGCGTGCGTTATCCCTTCAATGCCCGAGCATACAAGACGCCAATCATTCGGCAAGACTACGAGGCACCACTGTATCCTCAGGGTTTTTTGCTCAAGATCGTTTGTTGGGCGACATGGGGAGACCCGTACTACCTTGGACTAAATGGGATCGAGCTGTACGACTTCGCTGGCGCTCGGATACTCGATAAGGCGCCGATCATCACAGCAGTACCGTACTCAGTCTCGGAGCTGGACAATTCAAGTGGAAGGCAACAAGACACGAGAATCCCTGATAATTTATTAAGCGGTCGCGACAAGAACACGTGGGAGGCGCATGACGCGTGGCTGGCCCCTCTGGCGAGTTCTCTAGGGAACCAACAGGGCAACATCGTGTACATTGGGTTCGATACGCCCGTGGTGCTTTCCATGATCAAGTTCTGGAACTACAGCAAGACGCCTGAGCGCGGCGTGAAAGATGTGGACATTTACTTGGACGACATGCACTTGTTCTCCGGAACTTTACGAAAGGCGCCAGCGGCTGATGTCCACGCTGCTAGCGGTCGCTTTGGGAAGGTGCACAAGGTGACGGAGCAGTTCGGACAGGCCGTGCTGTTCTCCGCGAGCCAGGCTCAAGTGGACGCCGAGAAGCGCAGTGTTTACTACTGCGGTGTTGAGGAGCAGGACGTCCTGGGGATCAACGAGGGCCAGGTCATGCAGGAGTCTCGAGCCATGTACCGCAAGCCCGACCCAGGAGCGGAAGGAGTCGTGGTCGATCTCGATCTGCGGCCAATGACGGCCGTGTGTCGACAGTAAACGCGCATATTTAATGGTTCAACCTGGGGCTCTTGATGGTACTTGGAGGCCGCAACAGGCCGACACGTTCGAAACAGAGGCCCATAAATATCTACCTCAACACGAATCAATGGTGTTAGGGCGATGCTGCAATCACTCATGGACGGAATTAGCCCAGGCTAATCTTTCTCCGGTTTCTGGTGCCATCAGTAGACAGGATCACGTGAGTGAGGATAACCCATGCCTCGCATCCGGGTGGCATCCACGGCTGGAGGCAGCGAAGGCGTCTGGGCGCTCGCTGTGCTTTCGAGGTGGACTTTCAACTACTTGGGCAGAAGAACTCACAGCGAGACGTTCACTTCTGCAGAGGTTCTCATCCAGGAAACCCACACCCGGCAACTTATGGCACGCAGTAAAGTGTTCGAGCGAGGACTTCCGTTCTCCTGGCTGCGCTTCGTTGTTAGTCTCGTGTCGCTGGTTTTGGTCTTCTCGGATATTTTTCGCGGCGGTCTTGGGGTGTCGAACCTGGAGAAATATTACCCTTCAATACACCCGGACGAGCTGCTGGGCTTCGGGACCTCGTGGAACTATTCCGTCTTCGCGGCCACCCGAGACGATGCGTACAGTGGGAAGGTTAACGCAGCCGTGTGGACGTACAAGTTCGACTCCACCTCGATCGTCTGGCGCGCTTTTGTGCGGCACTTTGAAGTTTCAGACTGCCCGAACTGTTTGCTGTACAGATCCGAGTGTCCTGGTGAATCGTTCGACGGCGAAGTCGCGTTTAGAATGATCGATAAAGTGGTGGATGCTGTCGCTAACCTGAATAACTCTCGAGTGGTGAATAATTCTGGACCCGTGGGGCTTACGCTGCGGACAGAAAACGAATATGTCGACCGGCTACACCAGTTTCTCCTTCCCAAGTGGTTCAACAACTTCAACTGGCGGACGAACCAAGCGCTTTATTACTCGCCCGAGCTGCTCTCAAACACAAACGCTCGAACCATTTGCTTCCCTGTCAATAGTGGTCGCATCAAAGTGCCGCGCTTTTGCCACGAACTGTGGACCAACCTGGATCGGTCCTGCGCTCCTTCTGACACCTCCTCCAGAGCAGCGGGGCTCTTGTACGTGCACACAATCGAGCGTCTTCGAGGTATCCAAGCTCGGTTTCCCAACGCAACGGTGGATCTGACGTTCCTAGAGAGTCAAGAAGATCTGCAAGTGTCTCGAGGTGGCTTATCGTCCACTGGATTCCGACGATCCGATGTCAGCACCATCATCCGCGCTCGAAATTGTGTTGGAGCTAACGTTAGTTCAGAATCTAGCCAATGTGACACGGTGTTTTTAGAGGACTATCGCTACGAAACCGGACTGCTGACGTCGGACGTGG
Organism: Phytophthora melonis; assembly: GCA_024211575.1. Lineage (NCBI taxonomy): Eukaryota > Oomycota > Peronosporomycetes > Peronosporales > Peronosporaceae > Phytophthora > Phytophthora melonis. The sequence goes on from JAMXKT010000034.1 coordinate 490,771, forward strand.
TTCAATGGTATCGGCTCGTAGCTGTGCTGCGGGGTTTCGGACAGAGCTACTTCTGGCTCCGTGGAGTCGGTTTTATCCTCAGTTGCTTCTTCGTCTTTGGAGCATTGAACGAGAGAATGTCGATCCGGAGCCAGTTGCGAAAGGCGCGCGTGTTGTGCATGAAGGTGCCGACGCAGTGCGTTGTGTACGGCAGCTCCGTTCCAATAGTCTGCTACGTGGTGGCGCACTTGCTCGACGCGCCCTTCACGTACTACGTATTGGAGAGCCACTTCTTCTCCCAGGCCGGAGTTTTCAGCATCGAACCCAAGGCGTTTGTGTCGTACGCAGTCGTGCAGATGCGCTCCGTGTGGGTCTACGCCTTGGCGAGCACCTTATCGTACAAGCTTCCGCGTTGCGCGGCATTATCCGTACAAACCAAATGCACATCGGAGTGCTGGGCGTTCCAGAGTTTTTACTGAGTGGTTTTTCCAGCGTGACTCTCATAGCCCAATACCGATCGACTTCCTTTCGATCGGCGAAGATAGTGAGATCGATGGTGCTCCCCGATAATGTCGAGAACGCCTGGGAGGCCGCCAAGTATCAATACGACTTCGCACGTCGAGGCCGAGGCAACACCTTACTAGGTGGAGTGCTGATCGATCTCAAGTTTCTCATCTGCTTTCTGCTGCTGCTTGCGGCTGCGTGGGCAGCGCACGAGATGTGGTCGCACTATTGGGACTGGAAGCAGAGACACTGGCATTGGGCTGTCCTACCTCCGACTCCCGTTCCGTACTCGGCGGGGGTTCTATGGCCGACGGTGAGTGTGTGCGTTCAATGGCCGACCGACTACTACTGCATTCGAGACACACGATATCGGGGACCGCTGGTGGCTAAACTCGTGGAAAGTCGACAGTATACTGGCACTCACTGCTTCTCCTTCAAGTCGAGGTTGATGTGGTCGAAGCCGAACCACAGTGCGCGCGTAATCGCGTCGCTAAGTGCCAGGCACTCCAAGTACCTCCAGAAAGAAATTCACCTGCGACTCACACGCAGGCATATCAACCCGTACCGGTACATTCAACACCGTCTCAAGTGTCTGCACTGGCGCTCGGACGACGTCGAGGCGAACGTGGCTTTCATCAACGCTGTTCTAATGAGCGACCCGTACGTATTCTTGAGTATGATGCTTGGGTGCGATCACTCCACGAAGCTGGCGTACTACCAGTCCGTGTGGCGGCCGCGCCAGATTCTACTGCTGCCAGAAGTGGTGGTTAGCAGCCTCAATCCGTACGCCAGCGGGCTGAAGCTGCTTCGTCGAGTTCACCCCTCCGAGCTCTCGTGGTCCGAACTCGTGCAATGCGGCTAAACAACGAAAGGATCAGAGCTGTTTTAACTTGGGGGGGGGGCTGGCATCGTACATGAATCGCAGACCTCTGTCGTGGCTGGCCTATTGCCGATAACGTGTATAATTCATGCCACTGGTCCGTTTTGGTCTTTGGGACTGTGGGAATTGTTCGTCGCCGACTCAAGACTTTGTCGAAACAGAGCCTCGAAATACCTGAAAGCACGGAGCAAGCGTGAATGTACGAGATTAGACACGAGTTAAGTTTGTCCACTTGCCAATGAACATCCAGTAGTACGTTGACAGTCTTGCTTCCATGGCTCGCATCCACGTGTCATCCGCTCTTGGGGGCAACGATAACACTAGGGCACAGGCGGTTCTTTCCAGGTGGTCGGCACGCTACCAGAGCCGACGAGATCGTGACAGTAGCAGACTCCAGCTAGCTGCATCTGAGGCTCTCATCAAGAACAACAACGCCCGACAACTCGTTGCGCGTGAAAGAGCCTTCGCGCGAAGGTTTTCTTTCACTTGGCTTCGCTTCTTCGCCGGTTTAATCTCGCTGGCCCTGGTGTTCTCGGACATTTCCGCGGTGGACTTGGCGTGGCAGATTTTGAAGAGCATTACCCTTCACTAAACCCGGACGAGCTGCTGGGCTTCGGGACCTCGTGGAACTATTCCGTCTTCGCGGCCACCCGAGACGATGCGTACAGTGGGAAGGTTAACGCAGCCGTGTGGACGTACAAGTTCGACTCCACCTCGATCGTCTGGCGCGCTTTTGTGCGGCACTTTGAAGTTTCAGACTGCCCGAACTGTTTGCTGTACAGATCCGAGTGTCCTGGTGAATCGTTCGACGGCGAAGTCGCGTTTAGAATGATCGATAAAGTGGTGGATGCTGTCGCTAACCTGAATAACTCTCGAGTGGTGAATAATTCTGGACCCGTGGGGCTTACGCTGCGGACAGAAAACGAATATGTCGACCGGCTACACCAGTTTCTCCTTCCCAAGTGGTTCAACAACTTCAACTGGCGGACGAACCAAGCGCTTTATTACTCGCCCGAGCTGCTCTCAAACACAAACGCTCGAACCATTTGCTTCCCTGTCAATAGTGGTCGCATCAAAGTGCCGCGCTTTTGCCACGAACTGTGGACCAACCTGGATCGGTCCTGCGCTCCTTCTGACACCTCCTCCAGAGCAGCGGGGCTCTTGTACGTGCACACAATCGAGCGTCTTCGAGGTATCCAAGCTCGGTTTCCCAACGCAACGGTGGATCTGACGTTCCTAGAGAGTCAAGAAGATCTGCAAGTGTCTCGAGGTGGCTTATCGTCCACTGGATTCCGACGATCCGATGTCAGCACCATCATCCGCGCTCGAAATTGTGTTGGAGCTAACGTTAGTTCAGAATCTAGCCAATGTGACACGGTGTTTTTAGAGGACTATCGCTACGAAACCGGACTGCTGACGTCGGACGTGGTTCAATGGTATCGGCTCGTAGCTGTGCTGCGGGGTTTCGGACAGAGCTACTTCTGGCTCCGTGGAGTCGGTTTTATCCTCAGTTGCTTCTTCGTCTTTGGAGCATTGAACGAGAGAATGTCGATCCGGAGCCAGTTGCGAAAGGCGCGCGTGTTGTGCATGAAGGTGCCGACGCAGTGCGTTGTGTACGGCAGCTCCGTTCCAATAGTCTGCTACGTGGTGGCGCACTTGCTCGACGCGCCCTTCACGTACTACGTATTGGAGAGCCACTTCTTCTCCCAGGCCGGAGTTTTCAGCATCGAACCCAAGGCGTTTGTGTCGTACGCAGTCGTGCAGATGCGCTCCGTGTGGGTCTACGCCTTGGCGAGCACCTTATCGTACAAGCTTCCGCGTTGCGCGGCATTATCCGTACAAACCAAATGCACATCGGAGTGCTGGGCGTTCCAGAGTTTTTACTGAGTGGTTTTTCCAGCGTGACTCTCATAGCCCAATACCGATCGACTTCCTTTCGATCGGCGAAGATAGTGAGATCGATGGTGCTCCCCGATAATGTCGAGAACGCCTGGGAGGCCGCCAAGTATCAATACGACTTCGCACGTCGAGGCCGAGGCAACACCTTACTAGGTGGAGTGCTGATCGATCTCAAGTTTCTCATCTGCTTTCTGCTGCTGCTTGCGGCTGCGTGGGCAGCGCACGAGATGTGGTCGCACTATTGGGACTGGAAGCAGAGACACTGGCATTGGGCTGTCCTACCTCCGACTCCCGTTCCGTACTCGGCGGGGTTCTATGGCCGACGGTGAGTGTGTGCGTTCAATGGCCGACCGACTACTACTGCATTCGAGACACACGATATCGGGGACCGCTGGTGGCTAAACTCGTGGAAAGTCGACAGTATACTGGCACTCACTGCTTCTCCTTCAAGTCGAGGTTGATGTGGTCGAAGCCGAACCACAGTGCGCGCGTAATCGCGTCGCTAAGTGCCAGGCACTCCAAGTACCTCCAGAAAGAAATTCACCTGCGACTCACACGCAGGCATATCAACCCGTACCGGTACATTCAACACCGTCTCAAGTGTCTGCACTGGCGCTCGGACGACGTCGAGGCGAACGTGGCTTTCATCAACGCTGTTCTAATGAGCGACCCGTACGTATTCTTGAGTATGATGCTTGGGTGCGATCACTCCACGAAGCTGGCGTACTACCAGTCCGTGTGGCGGCCGCGCCAGATTCTACTGCTGCCAGAAGTGGTGGTTAGCAGCCTCAATCCGTACGCCAGCGGGCTGAAGCTGCTTCGTCGAGTTCACCCTCCGAGCTCTCGTGGTCCGAACTCGTGCAATGCGGCTAAACAACGAAAGGATCAGAGCTGTTTTAACTTGGGGGGGGGGCTGGCATCGTACATGAATCGCAGACCTCTGTCGTGGCTGGCCTATTGCCGATAACGTGTATAATTCATGCCACTGGTCCGTTTTGGTCTTTGGGACTGTGGGAATTGTTCGTCGCCGACTCAAGACTTTGTCGAAACAGAGCCTCGAAATACCTGAAAGCACGGAGCAAGCGTGAATGTACGAGATTAGACACGAGTTAAGTTTGTCCACTTGCCAATGAACATCCAGTAGTACGTTGACAGTCTTGCTTCCATGGCTCGCATCCACGTGTCATCCGCTCTTGGGGGCAACGATAACACTAGGGCACAGGCGGTTCTTTCCAGGTGGTCGGCACGCTACCAGAGCCGACGAGATCGTGACAGTAGCAGACTCCAGCTAGCTGCATCTGAGGCTCTCATCAAGAACAACAACGCCCGACAACTCGTTGCGCGTGAAAGAGCCTTCGCGCGAAGGTTTTCTTTCACTTGGCTTCGCTTCTTCGCCGGTTTAATCTCGCTGGCCCTGGTGTTCTCGGACATTTCCCGCGGTGGACTTGGCGTGGCAGATTTTGAAGAGCATTACCCTTCACTAAACCCGGACGAGCTGCTGGGCTTCGGGACCTCGTGGAACTATTCCGTCTTCGCGGCCACCCGAGACGATGCGTACAGTGGGAAGGTTAACGCAGCCGTGTGGACGTACAAGTTCGACTCCACCTCGATCGTCTGGCGCGCTTTTGTGCGGCACTTTGAAGTTTCAGACTGCCCGAACTGTTTGCTGTACAGATCCGAGTGTCCTGGTGAATCGTTCGACGGCGAAGTCGCGTTTAGAATGATCGATAAAGTGGTGGATGCTGTCGCTAACCTGAATAACTCTCGAGTGGTGAATAATTCTGGACCCGTGGGGCTTACGCTGCGGACAGAAAACGAATATGTCGACCGGCTACACCAGTTTCTCCTTCCCAAGTGGTTCAACAACTTCAACTGGCGGACGAACCAAGCGCTTTATTACTCGCCCGAGCTGCTCTCAAACACAAACGCTCGAACCATTTGCTTCCCTGTCAATAGTGGTCGCATCAAAGTGCCGCGCTTTTGCCACGAACTGTGGACCAACCTGGATCGGTCCTGCGCTCCTTCTGACACCTCCTCCAGAGCAGCGGGGCTCTTGTACGTGCACACAATCGAGCGTCTTCGAGGTATCCAAGCTCGGTTTCCCAACGCAACGGTGGATCTGACGTTCCTAGAGAGTCAAGAAGATCTGCAAGTGTCTCGAGGTGGCTTATCGTCCACTGGATTCCGACGATCCGATGTCAGCACCATCATCCGCGCTCGAAATTGTGTTGGAGCTAACGTTAGTTCAGAATCTAGCCAATGTGACACGGTGTTTTTAGAGGACTATCGCTACGAAACCGGACTGCTGACGTCGGACGTGGTTCAATGGTATCGGCTCGTAGCTGTGCTGCGGGGTTTCGGACAGAGCTACTTCTGGCTCCGTGGAGTCGGTTTTATCCTCAGTTGCTTCTTCGTCTTTGGAGCATTGAACGAGAGAATGTCGATCCGGAGCCAGTTGCGAAAGGCGCGCGTGTTGTGCATGAAGGTGCCGACGCAGTGCGTTGTGTACGGCAGCTCCGTTCCAATAGTCTGCTACGTGGTGGCGCACTTGCTCGACGCGCCCTTCACGTACTACGTATTGAGAGCCACTTCTTCTCCCAGGCCGGAGTTTTCAGCATCGAACCCAAGGCGTTTGTGTCGTACGCAGTCGTGCAGATGCGCTCCGTGTGGGTCTACGCCTTGGCGAGCACCTTATCGTACAAGCTTCCGCGTTGCGCGGCATTATCCGTACAAACCAAATGCACATCGGAGTGCTGGGCGTTCCAGAGTTTTTACTGAGTGGTTTTCCAGCGTGACTCTCATAGCCCAATACCGATCGACTTCCTTTCGATCGGCGAAGATAGTGAGATCGATGGTGCTCCCCGATAATGTCGGGAACGCCTGGGAGGCCGCCAAGTATCAATACGACTTCGCACGTCGAGGCCGAGGCAACACCTTACTAGGTGGAGTGCTGATCGATCTCAAGTTTCTCATCTGCTTTCTGCTGCTGCTTGCGGCTGCGTGGGCAGCGCACGAGATGTGGTCGCACTATTGGGACTGGAAGCAGAGACACTGGCATTGGGCTGTCCTACCTCCGACTCCCGTTCCGTACTCGGCGGGGTTCTATGGCCGACGGTGAGTGTGTGCGTTCAATGGCCGACCGACTACTACTGCATTCGAGACACACGATATCGGGGACCGCTGGTGGCTAAACTCGTGGAAAGTCGACGGTATACTGGCACTCACTGCTTCTCCTTCAAGTCGAGGTTGATGTGGTCGAAGCCGAACCACAGTGCGCGCGTAATCGCGTCGCTAAGTGCCAGGCACTCCAAGTACCTCCAGAAAGAAATTCACCTGCGACTCACACGCAGGCATATCAACCCGTACCGGTACATTCAACACCGTCTCAAGTGTCTGCACTGGCGCTCGGACGACGTCGAGGCGAACGTGGCTTTCATCAACGCTGTTCTAATGAGCGACCCGTACGTATTCTTGAGTATGATGCTTGGGTGCGATCACTCCACGAAGCTGGCGTACTACCAGTCCGTGTGGCGGCCGCGCCAGATTCTACTGCTGCCAGAAGTGGTGGTTAGCAGCCTCAATCCGTACGCCAGCGGGCTGAAGCTGCTTCGTCGAGTTCACCCTCCGAGCTCTCGTGGTCCGAACTCGTGCAATGCGGCTAAACAACGAAAGGATCAGAGCTGTTTTAACTTGGGGGGGGGGCTGGCATCGTACATGAATCGCAGACCTCTGTCGTGGCTGGCCTATTGCCGATAACGTGTATAATTCATGCCACTGGTCCGTTTTGGTCTTTGGGACTGTGGGAATTGTTCGTCGCCGACTCAAGACTTTGTCGAAACAGAGCCTCGAAATACCTGAAAGCACGGAGCAAGCGTGAATGTACGAGATTAGACACGAGTTAAGTTTGTCCACTTGCCAATGAACATCCAGTAGTACGTTGACAGTCTTGCTTCCATGGCTCGCATCCACGTGTCATCCGCTCTTGGGGGCAACGATAACACTAGGGCACAGGCGGTTCTTTCCAGGTGGTCGGCACGCTACCAGAGCCGACGAGATCGTGACAGTAGCAGACTCCAGCTAGCTGCATCTGAGGCTCTCATCAAGAACAACAACGCCCGACAACTCGTTGCGCGTGAAAGAGCCTTCGCGCGAAGGTTTTCTTTCACTTGGCTTCGCTTCTTCGCCGGTTTAATCTCGCTGGCCCTGGTGTTCTCGGACATTTCCGCGGTGGACTTGGCGTGGCAGATTTTGAAGAGCATTACCCTTCACTAAACCCGGACGAGCTGCTGGGCTTCGGGACCTCGTGGAACTATTCCGTCTTCGCGGCCACCCGAGACGATGCGTACAGTGGGAAGGTTAACGCAGCCGTGTGGACGTACAAGTTCGACTCCACCTCGATCGTCTGGCGCGCTTTTGTGCGGCACTTTGAAGTTTCAGACTGCCCGAACTGTTTGCTGTACAGATCCGAGTGTCCTGGTGAATCGTTCGACGGCGAAGTCGCGTTTAGAATGATCGATAAAGTGGTGGATGCTGTCGCTAACCTGAATAACTCTCGAGTGGTGAATAATTCTGGACCCGTGGGGCTTACGCTGCGGACAGAAAACGAATATGTCGACCGGCTACACCAGTTTCTCCTTCCCAAGTGGTTCAACAACTTCAACTGGCGGACGAACCAAGCGCTTTATTACTCGCCCGAGCTGCTCTCAAACACAAACGCTCGAACCATTTGCTTCCCTGTCAATAGTGGTCGCATCAAAGTGCCGCGCTTTTGCCACGAACTGTGGACCAACCTGGATCGGTCCTGCGCTCCTTCTGACACCTCCTCCAGAGCAGCGGGGCTCTTGTACGTGCACACAATCGAGCGTCTTCGAGGTATCCAAGCTCGGTTTCCCAACGCAACGGTGGATCTGACGTTCCTAGAGAGTCAAGAAGATCTGCAAGTGTCTCGAGGTGGCTTATCGTCCACTGGATTCCGACGATCCGATGTCAGCACCATCATCCGCGCTCGAAATTGTGTTGGAGCTAACGTTAGTTCAGAATCTAGCCAATGTGACACGGTGTTTTTAGAGGACTATCGCTACGAAACCGGACTGCTGACGTCGGACGTGGTTCAATGGTATCGGCTCGTAGCTGTGCTGCGGGGTTTCGGACAGAGCTACTTCTGGCTCCGTGGAGTCGGTTTTATCCTCAGTTGCTTCTTCGTCTTTGGAGCATTGAACGAGAGAATGTCGATCCGGAGCCAGTTGCGAAAGGCGCGCGTGTTGTGCATGAAGGTGCCGACGCAGTGCGTTGTGTACGGCAGCTCCGTTCCAATAGTCTGCTACGTGGTGGCGCACTTGCTCGACGCGCCCTTCACGTACTACGTATTGGAGAGCCACTTCTTCTCCCAGGCCGGAGTTTTCAGCATCGAACCCAAGGCGTTTGTGTCGTACGCAGTCGTGCAGATGCGCTCCGTGTGGGTCTACGCCTTGGCGAGCACCTTATCGTACAAGCTTCCGCGTTGCGCGGCATTATCCGTACAAACCAAATGCACATCGGAGTGCTGGGCGTTCCAGAGTTTTTACTGAGTGGTTTTTCCAGCGTGACTCTCATAGCCCAATACCGATCGACTTCCTTTCGATCGGCGAAGATAGTGAGATCGATGGTGCTCCCCGATAATGTCGGGAACGCCTGGGAGGCCGCCAAGTATCAATACGACTTCGCACGTCGAGGCCGAGGCAACACCTTACTAGGTGGAGTGCTGATCGATCTCAAGTTTCTCATCTGCTTTCTGCTGCTGCTTGCGGCTGCGTGGGCAGCGCACGAGATGTGGTCGCACTATTGGGACTGGAAGCAGAGACACTGGCATTGGGCTGTCCTACCTCCGACTCCCGTTCCGTACTCGGCGGGGTTCTATGGCCGACGGTGAGTGTGTGCGTTCAATGGCCGACCGACTACTACTGCATTCGAGACACACGATATCGGGGACCGCTGGTGGCTAAACTCGTGGAAAGTCGACAGTATACTGGCACTCACTGCTTCTCCTTCAAGTCGAGGTTGATGTGGTCGAAGCCGAACCACAGTGCGCGCGTAATCGCGTCGCTAAGTGCCAGGCACTCCAAGTACCTCCAGAAAGAAATTCACCTGCGACTCACACGCAGGCATATCAACCCGTACCGGTACATTCAACACCGTCTCAAGTGTCTGCACTGGCGCTCGGACGACGTCGAGGCGAACGTGGCTTTCATCAACGCTGTTCTAATGAGCGACCCGTACGTATTCTTGAGTATGATGCTTGGGTGCGATCACTCCACGAAGCTGGCGTACTACCAGTCCGTGTGGCGGCCGCGCCAGATTCTACTGCTGCCAGAAGTGGTGGTTAGCAGCCTCAATCCGTACGCCAGCGGGCTGAAGCTGCTTCGTCGAGTTCACCCCTCCGAGCTCTCGTGGTCCGAACTCGTGCAATGCGGCTAAACAACGAAAGGATCAGAGCTGTTTTAACTTGGGGGGGGGGCTGGCATCGTACATGAATCGCAGACCTCTGTCGTGGCTGGCCTATTGCCGATAACGTGTATAATTCATGCCACTGGTCCGTTTTGGTCTTTGGGACTGTGGGAATTGTTCGTCGCCGACTCAAGACTTTGTCGAAACAGAGCCTCGAAATACCTGAAAGCACGGAGCAAGCGTGAATGTACGAGATTAGACACGAGTTAAGTTTGTCCACTTGCCAATGAACATCCAGTAGTACGTTGACAGTCTTGCTTCCATGGCTCGCATCCACGTGTCATCCGCTCTTGGGGGCAACGATAACACTAGGGCACAGGCGGTTCTTTCCAGGTGGTCGGCACGCTACCAGAGCCGACGAGATCGTGACAGTAGCAGACTCCAGCTAGCTGCATCTGAGGCTCTCATCAAGAACAACAACGCCCGACAACTCGTTGCGCGTGAAAGAGCCTTCGCGCGAAGGTTTTCTTTCACTTGGCTTCGCTTCTTCGCCGGTTTAATCTCGCTGGCCCTGGTGTTCTCGGACATTTCCCGCGGTGGACTTGGCGTGGCAGATTTTGAAGAGCATTACCCTTCACTAAACCCGGACGAGCTGCTGGGCTTCGGGACCTCGTGGAACTATTCCGTCTTCGCGGCCACCCGAGACGATGCGTACAGTGGGAAGGTTAACGCAGCCGTGTGGACGTACAAGTTCGACTCCACCTCGATCGTCTGGCGCGCTTTTGTGCGGCACTTTGAAGTTTCAGACTGCCCGAACTGTTTGCTGTACAGATCCGAGTGTCCTGGTGAATCGTTCGACGGCGAAGTCGCGTTTAGAATGATCGATAAAGTGGTGGATGCTGTCGCTAACCTGAATAACTCTCGAGTGGTGAATAATTCTGGACCCGTGGGGCTTACGCTGCGGACAGAAAACGAATATGTCGACCGGCTACACCAGTTTCTCCTTCCCAAGTGGTTCAACAACTTCAACTGGCGGACGAACCAAGCGCTTTATTACTCGCCCGAGCTGCTCTCAAACACAAACGCTCGAACCATTTGCTTCCCTGTCAATAGTGGTCGCATCAAAGTGCCGCGCTTTTGCCACGAACTGTGGACCAACCTGGATCGGTCCTGCGCTCCTTCTGACACCTCCTCCAGAGCAGCGGGGCTCTTGTACGTGCACACAATCGAGCGTCTTCGAGGTATCCAAGCTCGGTTTCCCAACGCAACGGTGGATCTGACGTTCCTAGAGAGTCAAGAAGATCTGCAAGTGTCTCGAGGTGGCTTATCGTCCACTGGATTCCGACGATCCGATGTCAGCACCATCATCCGCGCTCGAAATTGTGTTGGAGCTAACGTTAGTTCAGAATCTAGCCAATGTGACACGGTGTTTTTAGAGGACTATCGCTACGAAACCGGACTGCTGACGTCGGACGTGGTTCAATGGTATCGGCTCGTAGCTGTGCTGCGGGGTTTCGGACAGAGCTACTTCTGGCTCCGTGGAGTCGGTTTTATCCTCAGTTGCTTCTTCGTCTTTGGAGCATTGAACGAGAGAATGTCGATCCGGAGCCAGTTGCGAAAGGCGCGCGTGTTGTGCGTGAAGGTGCCGACGCAGTGCGTTGTGTACGGCAGCTCCGTTCCAATAGTCTGCTACGTGGTGGCGCACTTGCTCGACGCGCCCTTCACGTACTACGTATTGGAGAGCCACTTCTTCTCCCAGGCCGGAGTTTTCAGCATCGAACCCAAGGCGTTTGTGTCGTACGCAGTCGTGCAGATGCGCTCCGTGTGGGTCTACGCCTTGGCGAGCACCTTATCGTACAAGCTTCCGCGTTGCGCGGCATTATCCGTACAAACCAAATGCACATCGGAGTGCTGGGCGTTCCAGAGTTTTTACTGAGTGGTTTTTCCAGCGTGACTCTCATAGCCCAATACCGATCGACTTCCTTTCGATCGGCGAAGATAGTGAGATCGATGGTGCTCCCCGATAATGTCGGGAACGCCTGGGAGGCCGCCAAGTATCAATACGACTTCGCACGTCGAGGCCGAGGCAACACCTTACTAGGTGGAGTGCTGATCGATCTCAAGTTTCTCATCTGCTTTCTGCTGCTGCTTGCGGCTGCGTGGGCAGCGCACGAGATGTGGTCGCACTATTGGGACTGGAAGCAGAGACACTGGCATTGGGCTGTCCTACCTCCGACTCCCGTTCCGTACTCGGCGGGGTTCTATGGCCGACGGTGAGTGTGTGCGTTCAATGGCCGACCGACTACTACTGCATTCGAGACACACGATATCGGGGACCGCTGGTGGCTAAACTCGTGAAAAGTCGACAGTATACTGGCACTCACTGCTTCTCCTTCAAGTCGAGGTTGATGTGGTCGAAGCCGAACCACAGTGCGCGCGTAATCGCGTCGCTAAGTGCCAGGCACTCAAGTACCTCCAGAAAGAAATTCACCTGCGACTCACACGCAGGCATATCAACCCGTACCGGTACATTCAACACCGTCTCAAGTGTCTGCACTGGCGCTCGGACGACGTCGAGGCGAACGTGGCTTTCATCAACGCTGTTCTAATGAGCGACCCGTACGTATTCTTGAGTATGATGCTTGGGTGCGATCACTCCACGAAGCTGGCGTACTACCAGTCCGTGTGGCGGCCGCGCCAGATTCTACTGCTGCCAGAAGTGGTGGTTAGCAGCCTCAATCCGTACGCCAGCGGGCTGAAGCTGCTTCGTCGAGTTCACCCCTCCGAGCTCTCGTGGTCCGAACTCGTGCAATGCGGCTAAACAACGAAAGGATCAGAGCTGTTTTAACTTGGGGGGGGGGCTGGCATCGTACATGAATCGCAGACCTCTGTCGTGGCTGGCCTATTGCCGATAACGTGTATAATTCATGCCACTGGTCCGTTTTGGTCTTTGGGACTGTGGGAATTGTTCGTCGCCGACTCAAGACTTTGTCGAAACAGAGCCTCGAAATACCTGAAAGCACGGAGCAAGCGTGAATGTACGAGATTAGACACGAGTTAAGTTTGTCCACTTGCCAATGAACATCCAGTAGTACGTTGACAGTCTTGCTTCCATGGCTCGCATCCACGTGTCATCCGCTCTTGGGGCAACGATAACACTAGGGCACAGGCGGTTCTTTCCAGGTGGTCGGCACGCTACCAGAGCCGACGAGATCGTGACAGTAGCAGACTCCAGCTAGCTGCATCTGAGGCTCTCATCAAGAACAACAACGCCCGACAACTCGTTGCGCGTGAAAGAGCCTTCGCGCGAAGGTTTTCTTTCACTTGGCTTCGCTTCTTCGCCGGTTTAATCTCGCTGGCCCTGGTGTTCTCGGACATTTCCCGCGGTGGACTTGGCGTGGCAGATTTTGAAGAGCATTACCCTTCACTAAACCCGGACGAGCTGCTGGGCTTCGGGACCTCGTGGAACTATTCCGTCTTCGCGGCCACCCGAGACGATGCGTACAGTGGGAAGGTTAACGCAGCCGTGTGGACGTACAAGTTCGACTCCACCTCGATCGTCTGGCGCGCTTTTGTGCGGCACTTTGAAGTTTCAGACTGCCCGAACTGTTTGCTGTACAGATCCGAGTGTCCTGGTGAATCGTTCGACGGCGAAGTCGCGTTTAGAATGATCGATAAAGTGGTGGATGCTGTCGCTAACCTGAATAACTCTCGAGTGGTGAATAATTCTGGACCCGTGGGGCTTACGCTGCGGACAGAAAACGAATATGTCGACCGGCTACACCAGTTTCTCCTTCCCAAGTGGTTCAACAACTTCAACTGGCGGACGAACCAAGCGCTTTATTACTCGCCCGAGCTGCTCTCAAACACAAACGCTCGAACCATTTGCTTCCCTGTCAATAGTGGTCGCATCAAAGTGCCGCGCTTTTGCCACGAACTGTGGACCAACCTGGATCGGTCCTGCGCTCCTTCTGACACCTCCTCCAGAGCAGCGGGGCTCTTGTACGTGCACACAATCGAGCGTCTTCGAGGTATCCAAGCTCGGTTTCCCAACGCAACGGTGGATCTGACGTTCCTAGAGAGTCAAGAAGATCTGCAAGTGTCTCGAGGTGGCTTATCGTCCACTGGATTCCGACGATCCGATGTCAGCACCATCATCCGCGCTCGAAATTGTGTTGGAGCTAACGTTAGTTCAGAATCTAGCCAATGTGACACGGTGTTTTTAGAGGACTATCGCTACGAAACCGGACTGCTGACGTCGGACGTGGTTCAATGGTATCGGCTCGTAGCTGTGCTGCGGGGTTTCGGACAGAGCTACTTCTGGCTCCGTGGAGTCGGTTTTATCCTCAGTTGCTTCTTCGTCTTTGGAGCATTGAACGAGAGAATGTCGATCCGGAGCCAGTTGCGAAAGGCGCGCGTGTTGTGCATGAAGGTGCCGACGCAGTGCGTTGTGTACGGCAGCTCCGTTCCAATAGTCTGCTACGTGGTGGCGCACTTGCTCGACGCGCCCTTCACGTACTACGTATTGGAGAGCCACTTCTTCTCCCAGGCCGGAGTTTTCAGCATCGAACCCAAGGCGTTTGTGTCGTACGCAGTCGTGCAGATGCGCTCCGTGTGGGTCTACGCCTTGGCGTGGCACCTTATCGTACAAGCTTCCGCGTTGCGCGGCATTATCCGTACAAACCAAATGCACATCGGAGTGCTGGGCGTTCCAGAGTTTTTACTGAGTGGTTTTTCCAGCGTGACTCTCATAGCCCAATACCGATCGACTTCCTTTCGATCGGCGAAGATAGTGAGATCGATGGTGCTCCCCGATAATGTCGGGAACGCCTGGGAGGCCGCCAAGTATCAATACGACTTCGCACGTCGAGGCCGAGGCAACACCTTACTAGGTGGAGTGCTGATCGATCTCAAGTTTCTCATCTGCTTTCTGCTGCTGCTTGCGGCTGCGTGGGCAGCGCACGAGATGTGGTCGCACTATTGGGACTGGAAGCAGAGACACTGGCATTGGGCTGTCCTACCTCCGACTCCCGTTCCGTACTCGGCGGGGGTTCTATGGCCGACGGTGAGTGTGTGCGTTCAATGGCCGACCGACTACTACTGCATTCGAGACACACGATATCGGGGACCGCTGGTGGCTAAACTCGTGAAAAGTCGACAGTATACTGGCACTCACTGCTTCTCCTTCAAGTCGAGGTTGATGTGGTCGAAGCCGAACCACAGTGCGCGCGTAATCGCGTCGCTAAGTGCCAGGCACTCCAAGTACCTCCAGAAAGAAATTCACCTGCGACTCACACGCAGGCATATCAACCCGTACCGGTACATTCAACACCGTCTCAAGTGTCTGCACTGGCGCTCGGACGACGTCGAGGCGAACGTGGCTTTCATCAACGCTGTTCTAATGAGCGACCCGTACGTATTCTTGAGTATGATGCTTGGGTGCGATCACTCCACGAAGCTGGCGTACTACCAGTCCGTGTGGCGGCCGCGCCAGATTCTACTGCTGCCAGAAGTGGTGGTTAGCAGCCTCAATCCGTACGCCAGCGGGCTGAAGCTGCTTCGTCGAGTTCACCCCTCCGAGCTCTCGTGGTCCGAACTCGTGCAATGCGGCTAAACAACGAAAGGATCAGAGCTGTTTTAACTTGGGGGGGGGGGGGCTGGCATCGTACATGAATCGCAGACCTCTGTCGTGGCTGGCCTATTGCCGATAACGTGTATAATTCATGCCACTGGTCCGTTTTGGTCTTTGGGACTGTGGGAATTGTTCGTCGCCGACTCAAGACTTTGTCGAAACAGAGCCTCGAAATACCTGAAAGCACGGAGCAAGCGTGAATGTACGAGATTAGACACGAGTTAAGTTTGTCCACTTGCCAATGAACATCCAGTAGTACGTTGACAGTCTTGCTTCCATGGCTCGCATCCACGTGTCATCCGCTCTTGGGGGCAACGATAACACTAGGGCACAGGCGGTTCTTTCCAGGTGGTCGGCACGCTACCAGAGCCGACGAGATCGTGACAGTAGCAGACTCCAGCTAGCTGCATCTGAGGCTCTCATCAAGAACAACAACGCCCGACAACTCGTTGCGCGTGAAAGAGCCTTCGCGCGAAGGTTTTCTTTCACTTGGCTTCGCTTCTTCGCCGGTTTAATCTCGCTGGCCCTGGTGTTCTCGGACATTTCCCGCGGTGGACTTGGCGTGGCAGATTTTGAAGAGCATTACCCTTCACTAAACCCGGACGAGCTGCTGGGCTTCGGGACCTCGTGGAACTATTCCGTCTTCGCGGCCACCCGAGACGATGCGTACAGTGGGAAGGTTAACGCAGCCGTGTGGACGTACAAGTTCGACTCCACCTCGATCGTCTGGCGCGCTTTTGTGCGGCACTTTGAAGTTTCAGACTGCCCGAACTGTTTGCTGTACAGATCCGAGTGTCCTGGTGAATCGTTCGACGGCGAAGTCGCGTTTAGAATGATCGATAAAGTGGTGGATGCTGTCGCTAACCTGAATAACTCTCGAGTGGTGAATAATTCTGGACCCGTGGGGCTTACGCTGCGGACAGAAAACGAATATGTCGACCGGCTACACCAGTTTCTCCTTCCCAAGTGGTTCAACAACTTCAACTGGCGGACGAACCAAGCGCTTTATTACTCGCCCGAGCTGCTCTCAAACACAAACGCTCGAACCATTTGCTTCCCTGTCAATAGTGGTCGCATCAAAGTGCCGCGCTTTGCCACGAACTGTGGACCAACCTGGATCGGTCCTGCGCTCCTTCTGACACCTCCTCCAGAGCAGCGGGGCTCTTGTACGTGCACACAATCGAGCGTCTTCGAGGTATCCAAGCTCGGTTTCCCAACGCAACGGTGGATCTGACGTTCCTAGAGAGTCAAGAAGATCTGCAAGTGTCTCGAGGTGGCTTATCGTCCACTGGATTCCGACGATCCGATGTCAGCACCATCATCCGCGCTCGAAATTGTGTTGAGCTAACGTTAGTTCAGAATCTAGCCAATGTGACACGGTATTTGTCGAGGACTATCGCTACGAAACCGGACTGCTGACGTCGGACGTGGTTCAATGGTATCGGCTCATAGCTGTGCTGCGAGGCTTCGGACAGAGCTACTTCTGGCTCCGTGGAGTCGGTTTGATGCTCAGCTGCTACTTTGTTCATGGACCATTAGTCAACTCACACAAGAACGTATCGATCTGGAGGCGACTGCGTAAAGCGCGGAGGCTGTTCATGATAGTACCGACTCAGTGCGTTGTGTACGGCAGCTCCGTTCCAATAGTCTGCTACGTGGTGGCGCACTTGCTCGACGCGCCCTTCACGTACTACGTATTGGAGAGCCACTTCTTCTCCCAGGCCGGAGTTTTCAGCATCGAACCCAAGGCGTTTGTGTCGTACGCAGTCGTGCAGATGCGCTCCGTGTGGGTCTACGCCTTGGCGAGCACCTTATCGTACAAGCTTCCGCGTTGCGCGGCATTATCCGTACAAACCAAATGCACATCGGAGTGCTGGGCGTTCCAGAGTTTTTACTGAGTGGTTTTTCCAGCGTGACTCTCATAGCCCAATACCGATCGACTTCCTTTCGATCGGCGAAGATAGTGAGATCGATGGTGCTCCCCGATAATGTCGGGAACGCCTGGGAGGCCGCCAAGTATCAATACGACTTCGCACGTCGAGGCCGAGGCAACACCTTACTAGGTGGAGTGCTGATCGATCTCAAGTTTCTCATCTGCTTTCTGCTGCTGCTTGCGGCTGCGTGGGCAGCGCACGAGATGTGGTCGCACTATTGGGACTGGAAGCAGAGACACTGGCATTGGGCTGTCCTACCTCCGACTCCCGTTCCGTACTCGGCGGGGGTTCTATGGCCGACGGTGAGTGTGTGCGTTCAATGGCCGACCGACTACTACTGCATTCGAGACACACGATATCGGGGACCGCTGGTGGCTAAACTCGTGGAAAGTCGACAGTATACTGGCACTCACTGCTTCTCCTTCAAGTCGAGGTTGATGTGGTCGAAGCCGAACCACAGTGCGCGCGTAATCGCGTCGCTAAGTGCCAGGCACTCCAAGTACCTCCAGAAAGAAATTCACCTGCGACTCACACGCAGGCATATCAACCCGTACCGGTACATTCAACACCGTCTCAAGTGTCTGCACTGGCGCTCGGACGACGTCGAGGCGAACGTGGCTTTCATCAACGCTGTTCTAATGAGCGACCCGTACGTATTCTTGAGTATGATGCTTGGGTGCGATCACTCCACGAAGCTGGCGTACTACCAGTCCGTGTGGCGGCCGCGCCAGATTCTACTGCTGCCAGAAGTGGTGGTTAGCAGCCTCAATCCGTACGCCAGCGGGCTGAAGCTGCTTCGTCGAGTTCACCCCTCCGAGCTCTCGTGGTCCGAACTCGTGCAATGCGGCTAAACAACGAAAGGATCAGAGCTGTTTTAACTTGGGGGGGGGGGGGGGGCTGGCATCGTACATGAATCGCAGACCTCTGTCGTGGCTGGCCTATTGCCGATAACGTGTATAATTCATGCCACTGGTCCGTTTTGGTCTTTGGGACTGTGGGAATTGTTCGTCGCCGACTCAAGACTTTGTCGAAACAGAGCCTCGAAATACCTGAAAGCACGGAGCAAGCGTGAATGTACGAGATTAGACACGAGTTAAGTTTGTCCACTTGCCAATGAACATCCAGTAGTACGTTGACAGTCTTGCTTCCATGGCTCGCATCCACGTGTCATCCGCTCTTGGGGGCAACGATAACACTAGGGCACAGGCGGTTCTTTCCAGGTGGTCGGCACGCTACCAGAGCCGACGAGATCGTGACAGTAGCAGACTCCAGCTAGCTGCATCTGAGGCTCTCATCAAGAACAACAACGCCCGACAACTCGTTGCGCGTGAAAGAGCCTTCGCGCGAAGGTTTTCTTTCACTTGGCTTCGCTTCTTCGCCGGTTTAATCTCGCTGGCCCTGGTGTTCTCGGACATTTCCCGCGGTGGACTTGGCGTGGCAGATTTTGAAGAGCATTACCCTTCACTAAACCCGGACGAGCTGCTGGGCTTCGGGACCTCGTGGAACTATTCCGTCTTCGCGGCCACCCGAGACGATGCGTACAGTGGGAAGGTTAACGCAGCCGTGTGGACGTACAAGTTCGACTCCACCTCGATCGTCTGGCGCGCTTTTGTGCGGCACTTTGAAGTTTCAGACTGCCCGAACTGTTTGCTGTACAGATCCGAGTGTCCTGGTGAATCGTTCGACGGCGAAGTCGCGTTTAGAATGATCGATAAAGTGGTGGATGCTGTCGCTAACCTGAATAACTCTCGAGTGGTGAATAATTCTGGACCCGTGGGGCTTACGCTGCGGACAGAAAACGAATATGTCGACCGGCTACACCAGTTTCTCCTTCCCAAGTGGTTCAACAACTTCAACTGGCGGACGAACCAAGCGCTTTATTACTCGCCCGAGCTGCTCTCAAACACAAACGCTCGAACCATTTGCTTCCCTGTCAATAGTGGTCGCATCAAAGTGCCGCGCTTTTGCCACGAACTGTGGACCAACCTGGATCGGTCCTGCGCTCCTTCTGACACCTCCTCCAGAGCAGCGGGGCTCTTGTACGTGCACACAATCGAGCGTCTTCGAGGTATCCAAGCTCGGTTTCCCAACGCAACGGTGGATCTGACGTTCCTAGAGAGTCAAGAAGATCTGCAAGTGTCTCGAGGTGGCTTATCGTCCACTGGATTCCGACGATCCGATGTCAGCACCATCATCCGCGCTCAAGACTGTATTGATTCTAGTCCGGGGTCTAGGAAATGTGACACGGTATTTGTCGAGGACTATCGCTACGAAACCGGACTGCTGACGTCGGACGTGGTTCAATGGTATCGGCTCATAGCTGTGCTGCGAGGCTTCGGACAGAGCTACTTCTGGCTCCGTGGAGTCGGTTTGATGCTCAGCTGCTACTTTGTTCATGGACCATTAGTCAACTCACACAAGAACGTATCGATCTGGAGGCGACTGCGTAAAGCCCGGAGGCTGTTCATGATAGTACCGACTCAGTGCGTTGTGTACGGCAGCTCCGTTCCAATAGTCTGCTACGTGGTGGCGCACTTGCTCGACGCGCCCTTCACGTACTACGTATTGGAGAGCCACTTCTTCTCCCAGGCCGGAGTCTTGAGTATTGAACCCAAAGCGTTTGTTTCGTACGCAGTCGTCCAGATGCGCGCCGTGTGGGTCTATGCCTTGGCGTGGCACGTCGTCGTGCGAGTATCAGCATTGCGCGATAGTACTCGAGCCGACCAAATGTACATCGGAGTTCTGGGAGTTCCGGAGTTTCTACTAAGCAGTCTCTCAAGCGTCACCCTAATGGCGCAGTATCGCTCGACGTCCTTCCGATCGTCAAAGGTTTTACGGGTTATGGTGCTCCCTGATAATATGGGAAGTGGGTGGGAGACGGCCAGGTACCAGTACAGCATGGCCCATCGAGGGAGGGGCAGCGTCTTGCTGGGCGGGGTGATTATTGATCTAAAGTTCCTCGTTTGCTTGCTGTTCCTACTTGCCGCTCTCTGGGTGGTACACGCGTTGTATTCAAACTACTGCGACTGGAAGCAGGAGCATTGGTATTGGTATGCACTACCGCCAACACCGGTGCCGTACTCGGCGGGGGTCTTGTGGCCAACAGTGAGCGTCTGCGTGCAATGGCCAAGCGACTACTACTGCATTCGTGACAGGCGGAACCGAGCACCGTCGCTGGCTCACCTCGTGGAACGAAAGCAGCTCAGTCATCGCTCTTCTCCCAAAACAACAGGGGTAATGTGGTGGAAGAAGCCTCCCAAGGCACGGGTAATTGCCTCACTGGGTAGCAGTCATGCCAAGTACCTCCCGCGAGCAGAGGAGAGGATACTCACGCGATTGGCACGAAAGAACGTTAACCCGTATCGGTACATTCAACACCATCTCAAGTGTCTGCACTGGCGCTCGGCCGACGTCGAGGCGAACGTGGCTTTCATCAACGCTGTTCTAATGAGCGACCCGTACGTATTCTTGAGTATGATGCTCGGGTCTGATCACTCCACGAAGCTGGCGTACTACCAGTCCGTGTGGCGGCCGCGCCAGATTCTACTGCTGCCAGAAGTGGTGGTTAGCAGCCTCAATCCGTACGCCAGCGGGCTGAAGCTGCTTCGTCGAGTTCACCCCTCCGAGCTCTCGTGGTCCGAACTCGTGCAATGCGGCTAAACAACAAATATTTAGGCATTTTTTTTCGAATTGATTCTGAGAGGAGGCACTGAAGCTAGAGAATACGCGGCTGGACATCAAGGGACGAAAACATGGGAGCACCATTTATTTTAATAATTGGTGCTCTTGTAAAAAGCAAATAACGATTTTGCGTTGCTAAAACAAAACATGCGATCATGCAAACTTATTTACAGCCGACCACTTATTTTGTGGCTGTTTTATTTCGTCTCAAGATAACGAGCTCCGCCTACCGAGTCCATTCTTTGGCTATGGCCGACCGTGATCGAGCGCTCGATGTTTTCACGAAGTGGGCCACCCGCCACTCCAAGGCCAATGCACTAAGCTTAACGGATCCGACGACGCCTACCGAATTAATCCAGAGAACTCTTATGCGGAGACTCGCTGTCCGAGACCGAATATTTGAGCAGCACCTCCCGTTATCCTGGCTACGGTTCTCCCTTGGCCTCGTCTCCCTTGTGTTGGTGTCCTCGGACATTTTTCGGTCGGGGTTGAGCGTATCAAACATGCAAGACTTCTACCCCGCACTACAACCCGACGAGGTCGTGACTTTCGGGACATCGTGGAACCACTCGGTGTTTAGCTCAACAAAGGCGGAGACTACAAATTGTAGCACAGGCTCCAGTGTATGGAACTACAAGTTTGACACGACGTCCATCGGCTGGCGTGCGTTTGCAAGATATTTCGTGGTATCGGACTTCCCAGACTGCATCCTGTACCGCGAAAAATGTCCTACCGAGTCATTATGCGGCGAGGTAGTGTTCAAAATGATCGACTCCCTGGTGAACGCATTGGTACTATCTAATAACCGTGGCCGATCCAGAGTATCAGCCCCGTCGGGGCCTATAACGATGGCTCTACGATCGAAAAACGATTATGTCGACCGCTTTCACCAATTTCTGCTCCCGCAATGGTTTTACGACGTCAACTGGAGAACGAACCAGGCGCTTCATTACTCTCCAGCACTTCTAGCAAATGCAAGCGCTCAGACAATTTGTTACCCCGCTAGAGGCCAGCGCGCACGAATACCGCGGCTCTGTCAGCAGCTTTGGATTAATTACCGCCGATCATGTGCGGCTAATGATGCGGAGGGTAAAGCTGTTGGAGTAATCCATGTGAACATCATGGAACGCCTCCGTACCGTACAACAACGCTTCCCCGGTCTCTCGATTGACCTCACGCTTCTGGAAAGCCACGGCGACTTACAAGTATCAAAGGGGGGATTTTCTTCGCTCGGGTTTCTATGGGGGGACGTGAGCACTATCATCCGGGCCCGCAATTGCACTGATGATGGCACGAATAATGCGTGCGAGACTCTGTACATTGACGATTACCGCTACGAGACCGGATTGCTGGTTTCCGACATTGTCCAGTGGTATCGAGTCGTAGCGGCACTCCGAATTATCGGGCAGGGCTACTTCTTCATTCGTGTTATCGGGTTGATCCTCAGTTGCTACTACGCCTACAGTACGCCAAAGTCACGCCCGGGACTGTCAAGGTGGTCGCGTTTCCGAAAGGCGACAAGCCTATTCATGAAAGTCCCGACGCAGTGTGTGGTCTACGGCAGCCCGTTCCCCGTGGCCTGCTACGTTCTCGCTCACGCCTTAGACGCTCCTTTCACGTACCAAATCTTGGAGAGTCGGTTCTTCTCGGCCGGTGGGATTTTCAACTTCAGTTTCAGGGAGTTCATTTCCTATGCCGTTGTCCAGATGCGCAACGTTTGGCTGTATACATTGGGCTGGCATCTCGTTGTGAGCGTCTCGACTTCGCGTTGGATAATCCGCAATACTCGCCAAAATAACGGCATCCTCGGCGTGCCGGAGTTTTTTCTAAGCGCGTTTTCAAGTCTGACTTTGATCGCCCAGTATCGGTCGACATCATTCCGCTCGACTGAAATACTGGAAGTGATGGCGCTCCCCGACAACGTGAGCCCGGCGTGGGAGCTGGCCAAGTATCGCTACAACTTTGGGTATCGTGGAAGAGGTAACACTTTCCTCGGTGGAGTGATCATCGATCTGAAATTTCTCACTTGTCTCGTACTCGCAGTTGCCACTGTTCGAGTGGCACACTTGATCTGGGTGCAGTATTGGTCTAAAACGCGAGACAAAGGTCGACATAGCGACATTCAATGGTATTTTATCGCCCCAACGCCGGTTGCGTACTCGGCGGGGATCTTGTGGCCTAGCGTAAGCATGTGCGTGCACTGGACGAGCGATTTCTTCTGCATCCAAGAGACTCAACGCAAGCTGGGATCCTCTCAAAAGTTAACAGTGGCCGGCAATCTTGGGCGGAACAAACTACAGGTTCTTCCTTTAGCTTCCGCCGTCCCAGTGCAAGTTCCGTCCATGCAAGTTCGCAATAATTCCGTGTCCATCGTAATGAGCGTGGGCACGTTCAGGTACATCCAGCACCAAATGAACTGCCTACATGGACGCTCAGACGTTGTGGAGGCCAATGTGGCATTTATGAATGTAGTGCTCATGAGTGACCCGCTGGTATATCTACGAATCCTGTATGGCCGAGATCACCGAGCCGAGCTAGCGTATTACCAGTCCACCTTGCGGTCACAACAGATCCTACTGCTGCCTGTGGAGGTTGTTGGCAACCACAACGAATACTCACTGGGTTTCAAACTCCTTCGACGCGTTAATCCCGGCGATCTTTCGTGGGCAGCGCTTGTACAGTGCGGCTAGACTGACCCTGCTATTAGATGTTGAGTACCTCCAAACTGAGTGATTCACAAACTGATCCAGATCCCCCTGTTTTAACTTTAACGTAGCTGAGATATTGAAGAGGAAAGTAGTGCGTGAGTCCTTCTTCTTTATCAAAACAAGGTTTGAATTCTTTGTACAATTTTAAAAGCTTACACACGCTCAGATAAACGAGTACCGTGCAAATTGCGATGGAGACACAGGAAGCAAGCGACAACAAACCAGAGAAGTTGTTCCCGACCTTGGCTTTGCTCGGACCGAGAGCTTTAATTAAGAACCTAGGCTTTCTCGACCTGATCAAAAGATGCTACGTAGTATTATACTACTACTACTAGTAGCAATGCATACTAAAGTAATAATAATAAAGGTGATTACAAAAATATAGCACTATAGAACTATGTGTGTATAGTACTGCAAAAATAGTAATACTATTTGTAGTAATAGGGAAGAAATACAGAGAAGAAACTCTATCAAACACACCATCAATTATTTTAACGCTACTGGTGCACTACCATCTAGCACTGTAGCGTAAATCATCAACAAATTCAACCTTCGTTGCTGAGGAGGGCTCTACCCGTCGCCATGAACAATGTGCTGTAGAGCAGATCAGTTCTGCTGCTCGGCGTTCTGCTCGGCGTTCTGCTCAACGTTCTGCTCGGGGCTCTGCTGCTCCGGGCTGGGGGCCTTGGTCTTGGGGGCCTTGGTCTTCTTGGGGGCCTTCGTCTTGGGGCCTTCGTCTTCTTCAGGGGGCGGTGGTGGCAGGCGCCTTTGTCTTAGGGGCCTTCGTCTTCGACGCCTTGGGTGTCACCGTAGGGGTCGTCGTCTTGGGCACCTTCGTCTTCGGGGCCTTCGTCGTCGGTGCCGGCGTGATCTCGCTCTGAGTCTTGTTACCAGCGCTCTGCTCCGGCGAGGACTGCTCCGGCGAGGACTGGGTGGCCTGGCTGATGTCCTCGTTGATGTGAACGTCGCTGGTCGAGTACTGGCACAGGGTGCCGGACGGGCCGTTTCCAAGGATGCTGGGCTCACCGTTGGCGTTGCCCTGCGACCACTGGCACACCTTGACGGTGGCCTTGCTCGACTTGACCCAGACGTTGCTGAGCGTGGCCTTGTCGCCCCAGTTCTTGTTGACCGTCACGACCGAGTTGCCCGGGTTCACGACGTACGTGTTGGACACGGACACCTCGCGCGCCTTAGGCCGCAGGTGCCACACGAACGGTAGAGCTTGCTGACGTCCTCGCCGTAGAAGCCGTCGATGATGACCTTGCCCAGGCCGTTTTGCTGGATCACCTTGTCGTCGGCGTAGCGAGCGCCACCGCCGATGACCTTGGACACACTCGACGCCGAGCCGCCCTTGATGCTCAGCGCGTCCTCGCACACGTCGTCCCACCACACGTTCTCAATGATGCAGTCGTGGTTGTCACAGTGGACGCCCTCCATTTGGTTCTTGCCGATGATAACGTTCTTGAGGTGACCGCCGGCCTCCACGAAGAAGACGCCCGTCCTCCAGCTGCTCTCGGTCTGGCCGTCGCACTTGACGTTGGAGCGCTCGAACGTCTGCATCTTGCCATCGAAAACCTCGCCGGCCTTGATGGTGCGCACCTCCGAGAACTGCACGAGGCCCGTGCTGGAGGGCCACGAGCCGTCCGGCAGGGACGCGGCCGAAGCGGTCGCAGCGAAGAGAGCAGCAAAGGCGAAAGACTTGAACATCTTGGAGTGTGGGGAGTTGGTTGGAGCTTGCTTGGCCACTTGCTGGTGAATTGAGGAATGAGGACTGGTGGGGGCAACGAAAGTTGTTGGGCCCGTGAGCTAGGCGGCAAACGCACTCGTTGATCCTTGCGGTGCGAACGTGGAGAGCTGGAGTACCAGTTGGTTTCCTGTAGTCGTGCTGCTGCGTGGGGTCAGCTGGGTCCATGTGAATTAATCCCGTCGGCCCTTCTTGCTCGCGTGTCAAATCCGTGGCGATGGGCCAATGACTCTCAACTTTGCAGGGGTGCGTGGCGTTGGTGTTGACAACAAGACACTCGTGCCATTCGTAACGCAGAGATTGTGAACTGTCAGCGCTCAAAGTTCGGATACATGTAGGCAGTGTCCAGTCTCAAATGTGCATGCAGTGTACAGTATACTGAACAATACACGTAGTTAAGGTCCGGTATTATATAGTTGTAGGGTATTGCCCCCCCCCCTCCCCCCACGCGTGCAACGAGCCCATATGCAAGGGCATTCGGAAACCTGGGAGACCCCAGTGGACAGAGATACCACGAAAGTCACGACCCAACTTCTCTACGAAAATATAGTTTGCTATTAATACATGTACTGACAGTAGCCTACTGTATGTACAGATGCTTGCTGCAGACTGTACCAAGTGAGCCTATAGAGTAGTGCAGTAGCCTACAGCTGCGGCGTCGTGTCAACTCGATTGGTGTGCCATAGGTCAAGCGAGGCCAGGTCCACTTTGAGCTCTTTCCGACGAAACTGCCGCTGGGTAGTGTTGATGGGGGTGAGCGATTTGCATCAGGGGCCCGCAGTTTTTCTTCGTCCAGGGTGTGTGCCATGACGGCAGACATGCTATGTATTATGAATAAATAAATCGAGAGACCTACAGTATGTGCAGTAAACGTGAGATGGCACTGTTTTTTTTAGTGTCTGCATTTTCGAGTCGACTACCGGAAACAGATGCGATTATTTTTAATTTTGTCGCTGCGCCGGATTACATGTAAAAAGAATTTACGACGAAGTACACGCAACGAGTGTCAAGCATGTGCCCGTGTAGCTCCTTAAAGACATTGCTGCGGCTACCCCCCACCCCACCGGTATGTACACCGTGGCACGTGCACACTACTATCTGTGCTTTTATTTTTTAGAAAAGAAAGGAGCAGCCGAAGATAAAACACCAACCAACTAAAGGCATCTTGTTGTCGCTACGTCATTCCAATTCCTTGAAGATCTGTTGCAGCTGGTTCGTTAGTCGCGTTAATAACCAAGATCACAGCCACGTTTGGTTCTCGAACACCACAAGGTCATGAGCCGTGGGCGACTGACCGCGACTTGTGGCCGTGTAGTCGCTCTCGGTGTCTCCGTGTCGGCTCGTGTTATCTCTATAGCAGGGGTACGTACGTATTCATACCCGTACATATAGGTACCTCTTCTTGGATGAAGTTCCCGCGCGACTTCATCACCTCTGTAATGGACGGAGAGAAAGAACGTTACGGTACGGTGTAGTTCTCCCCATGTCAGCGGTGGCACCAACAAGGGGAGCCACATTGAGTCGGTTTGGATTCCTTTTGCGCTTACCGTGGTATACCTACCGTAACCTAACTACTGTATTCGTCGATGAGCTGTCCCCCCGTGGTTCTTTGCCAAAGGGGGACAGCTTATCGATGAAAGGCCTGAAGGGTCTCAGGTCGTTGTTCATTGGCTCATAATGAAATTTAAGCTATTCTATTGGATGAAACCCCGAAAATGGTGGGGAAAACGCCAACTTCGTGTACACTAAAGTTGCTCATCACTTTATCTTGAAAATCAGAGTGGGAGGGACAGCTCATCGACGAATACGAAGGCTGGGATAGGAGGATCTTAAAATAACCTTTATTTTTATATTTATTTTTGGGACGAAGTCCCCATAATACTGTAATGACTTTGTACCGGTATATATTTCTTGTGATTCATTGGAAGAAATAGGTAGGCTTAGGGTTGCAATGTATACCCAGGGGCGGCGCCCTCGACCTCCTCGAAATTTACTTGGGTATCATGAGCTTTTGTGTACCTCGGTCGAGGGGTGGCTACGCTCTTAACATTCTTTTAGTAAGGTCAGGCTTTGCCCGTGGGCCTTAAAAGAGTTAAAGTAATGGTACATAAGTGCACGGCGCCCCTTCGTCTCGCGGTATCACGGTGGTATGGGGCCCTGTCGTATCGATGTTGAAGAAGTTTGGCATCTTGCCGCAGGCGTGCATCTGCTTTGCTGCCAAGGATAAACTTTGCTTTGCTATCAAGGATAAACTTTGCTTTGCTATCAAGGATAAACTTAGATATCTGGAGAGCGCAATGGCAGAACGATCCATCTCTATATGCCCTAGTCATCATAGCGGTGCCTTTAATAGATGTGCATCTCTTTTAAAGAAAATGCGCCACCGCTCTGGCATGTTTATCATACACAGTCGTCAAGTTGGCCATCTGAAGCTACAAGATTGCTCGACCATGGCGATTTTTTGCGGATTTACTGACAACAAAGCATATTTGAATTGATCTATTAGCAGCTCACATGTCAAACATGACATTAGTGTGCCGAGAATGCGCTGCAACTACTGTAGGTGTTCATATCCAGCGTAGATTGCACTGCTCTTATCGATTTGCACCGAAATGGCGAGGAATTAATGGCAACATGCAGTATTGTGGTTTTCAGCAATTTTGCCGCCCGATTTGACGCGTTATCTCGGAGCCCGATTTATATAAAATGGAGCTCCAACATGATCGGTGAGTCCGATTTAGCTATATCTGACCTGAGTTAAGAGCATAAGGCCTAGAGGGGAGGCATTCCAAGCTGGCCATACCTCCCCACCTCTAAGGAGCAAGAATGCGTTGAGGGCAACAGTACCCTGTATATATCCATTTAAATTTAACGATGGTCAGCTAAATCACTTGTGTCATCGTCTACGGCAGCTACAACTACGTACCACGCCAATCTGATAGGGCCCGAGGAATAGTTTGGCAGCGGTCCCTTTTGCCGGCGAAAAGCGGCATTTCTGGCACTTGCTTCACAACTCGGAACCCCCAGCCGCAAATCGGGTCAGATATAGTGAGCTTCCCTCAGCCCTTCCTGCTAAATCGGAGCCCTCGAGCAAATCGGGCCCGATATATCGGATCTCGGACCACCCGATTTGCCAAAACCGATGAAAGACGGATACTAGGGCTCCGCGAAGGCTGGGATAGGAGGATTTTGGAGTAAACCCTTTATTTTTGTTTTGTTATTAATTATTTTACTTACTAATTCGGTCATCTCATGCGCTTGCTTCGCAGCCGCAGCATCTGCCCGGACATTTGCTTAAGACTGTAGAGTAATATATCAACAGACAATGCTTAACAAAACTAAAACGCGACCCCTATCTGAGGTCTATTTGCAGCTAGTAGAATCGGCATACTATTGTACACTCCACCTCAATCGTCCCTTTACTTCGCTATAACTCAATATATTTACTGATTCATACCAGTGTCATCGGTAGCACACCGGTTCAGACTGCCCACGCATATAAACCTTTTGGAGGGGCCAGTGAGGCACCGTGTTCATACCGGTGTGATGGGTCTTCAGTGCGCAACCGGAGTCGTACCGGTTTCATAGAGATGTACCAGTTAGATGCCAAGAGGGGTCATCTTTTGACTTGACGTACCACGGATATAATCCTATTTGGTCTGCGATAGCAGCACTAACGTTGCTTCCTATCCCAGTATAATCCTACGGTATTTGGTCAGCACTAACGTTGCTTCCTATTAATATCCCAGTACAATCGTAACTTACCGTACCGGTAACCTAATCATGGCGTTATGATATGTCCGATCGGGGGGTTACACGGTGTACTGGCTCATCGTGAGTCACCCGAAAGCTTGGCCCACAATGCAGGTTCGGTTTGACTAGGTCGCAACCACTAGCTTTGAATTTCGTGATATTTATCCAAGGTGGCGTACACTACAGCAGATTTACGGATGCCAAAATGAGCGGAATGAACGGTTGTGCTTATTCATCTATCAAGTTACCCAGAGGTGTTTTACAGTGTATTCAGCCAAAACTGGCCTGCTCTACTTGACTCACTCGGCGCTTGCGACGGTCTTCTTACAAGTTTGCACTCAGAACGGCGCTGTATGCTACTTACTAACCTGTCAACGATCCACCAATAAACAGCGTACCACGCCGCTGTCTACAGCAGCAACAACGCTTTACTTTCAATACAGGAACGGCTATTGGGACCTACCATCGGAGCAGTGCAGACGCGTCATAAAAGCAAAACAAAAATGCAAAAAAATCACAAATCTATAGGCGCTGAAGCAGGTTTCCCCATCACGCAAACCGGGTTGGGGGCAACCCACGTTGATGAGCAGGTAGGCGTGACATCAGCAGAAAGCAGGTTGCTCGTGCTTAAGTTCGTGCTTTTTTTACTCCGGAGCAAATAAAATATAAAATTGTTTTGCTGGGTTTTTTCTTCCATGACAATCATTGCAATACGACTCTTACCAATATCAATTATTTTAGTTGAAAATACAGTAATTATTGTATTGAGCTTGTTTTATCTTAACATTTGTGTGTAGATAAAATACCGACAAATATTGAAGTCACACGGCTCAATCTGAGACTGCGTCGAACAAAAAAATACTAATCAACCAAAGTACGAATCGTGATTTAAGTATATCGTTCAATAGAGTCGTGGCTTGTGTGTCTTTTAAGCTATTGAGCGTTGAAAAATGTTACGAATTCGAGGAGTGGCATCGGTCTGAAAAAAATATCTCCATTTCTGGACTCCCAAATCCCGCATTTTTTTTGGGGGGGGGCGGGGCGTGTGGCCTCAATATCTGCTCAAATTTGCATACTGTATATTATAGGAAATGTTGTGTTAAATGCAATCGAATTAGAGTGTTTTCCGGTTCCTATGAGTAATTTCAACTTTTCTATTTTTGATGTCCGATTAGGTACGAAATTTGATTGATCAACTTTAAACGCGATTATCTCGATAACTCTATATGGTGGTTTCGTATCGTTTGAGGCTGTCTCATATAAAATCATTACAATACGCCGATTCCCAATAATCAATTATTCTAGTGGAACAATACCGTAATAATTGTTTTTGTATTATTTTCTGACCCCTGTTCCGGAGAAATTTGTTGCGGTTTAGTCAGCTTTTTTAATGTGACCGATAACTAGGGCTTCGCGAAGACTGGGATAGGATTGGTTAACTCACCTTTGGCAATGTACAGTAAGTGATGTGGTTTGACGGAGTGTTTTAGACTTCTCAAGAATGATGGAGGCTAGTCCAGGGCGTTTGCAAATTGGTCGAGTTGAAATTTCGTTTTATTGATTTTGCTCTAAAATCGGTTGTACGTCGTGACCATAGTGGTGACACATTGTCGGGCAGATTGCGAAGCAGGCGCAGGAGAAGCCCATGGAGCGTGCGGATTGAGTTTATCAATAGAAGACCGGTTCATCACCGGTGTCAATTGGGCGGGGGGACAGCGCCCGAATTAATCCTGTGTGGGCTGGGCTATCAGCACTTCGTCGCTTCCCTCCCAGTAAAATGTACTAAACTATACCGCCCGGTTCCAACGTCCGCCGGCTGTAATTTTCCGTCAGACTGCTTGCAACCACTAACTTGACCCGGTCAGCGATGCCTCCCTTTACCTCCTCGCTCGTTATTGCACGGCACTCTCTGCAGAGATGCACGTGCCGACTGTGCAGAGTGGCGAGTCGGGCGTATCCGCGAACGCAACTAGATCACGTCCAAGCCTTTCCCCGAACCAAGGAAATGCGCCTACAAGGCCATGTAAAGAGTACGTTTTCAAGAGTCTATTACCGTAAATAGCCAGCGCCTTTAAGTACTAGTAGCACGTTCTTTTCAGGTTGCAGAGACAACGGGCTAGTTTAGGCTAGATAAGTTGGCGAGGAAGCCATAGTTTCCCGATGCCGCAGTGACTAAAGATAGAACGCGGCAGGAGGCCAGTGACCGCCTGAGGAAGGGCGCTCACTCTCGAATTTGCCTCGCCGCAGCTAAAACCTCCAAGGAACCCTTCCTTTTCGGACTCGACCCGGTCTTTCGCCATGGCTACAACCTATTTTTACCTACGCCCAGGCACCTTCAGTGTGGTTGGTTTCGCGTATGGGAAGGTGGAGGGCGTTGGAACACGAGGCAGCAAGGTCAAGGTGAAGTTCGTGTCAAGTGGTCGCTGGGCCGAGGAGCAAGCTGAACCCGTCGATCTGATGCAGGCGGAGATTGCCCCGAGGGAGGTAACCCCTGAAGAGGCGCTGAACGGGGTCGGTACATACGTCGGGGGTGTCATCTGCACGTCTTGGGTCAAGCCAGGTAGTGCCAGGGTGTGGGACTACGGACTTGTAGTGGGCTATAAGTGGTGCGCTGAGTCTCGTCATGGGACGCTAGACGTGAAGTTCGGGGGAGTTGATGCCTCCATCGTGTATGTGGCCGACTCAACCCAAGACGTGGCCGTGGAAGTATATGGTCTCCAGCCTTGTAGAGGCCAAAGCACCAGCCTACTCATGGCGCCTGAAATGAAGCAGCGACACGCGATGGTCTACAACAAGTTCAATGGGGTCGATGGAGCGGCGGTGCGGGACTCCGGAACTCTCCTAGCTGAGGTCGGAGGTAATCCGTGCGATGAGACTCGGCGCCTATCCTTGCTCGATATCACCAGTTTTGAGGTGGTGCAAGTGACAGTTCGCCACATATTGGATTATGTCTTCTATAAAGAGGGCGGTCGGCCTCACCCTGCCGGAATGATATTCGGTGATACGATTTTCGATGAGGTCGACTCTCGTACGACCACAGGAAGCGGTGCTCCTTCTCACCGAGATCCACCGAGGACGGAGGTTGTTCTCAGTGATGGGCTCAGTGACTCCGAGGATGATGGTAACATGATCGAGGCTCGCGTGCAATCATCGAGCAAAGAAGGCCAACCGGAACCAAAGCGTCAGCGCCGGGACGACAGTGATGCAACCTCGCAGGGAGGTCAACCACAGGCCTCGGTCGGACTCGGCTCGGCAAGTCTACGACTAGACCCGGATGTAGACCAACTCATCTCTCTCCACAGATCAGGGGCCGGTACAAACAGCGCGGCCACCGTTGGTATTGTACGCGGCGAGGATGACTTTGGGAAGACCCAGTTTCGACCCACCGGTATGCAGACAACAGTCCATTTAGCGCTGGTGAACGGTAAGTACGCGTCTTTCACGGCGCAGCAATTTGTGGAATTTATCCAGATTCATTGGAGACAATTTGGCTTCTTTCCGCACCCTGCTGTCCTGCGTGGTCTGTTTGGATGGGATTTCGGTACGCGAGGGCTATCGATCCAGCATTTTGCTCGAGTGACGGAGTTGGAGAAACGAGAGCGCGTCCGAAGGAGTGATATGAGTAATTTTTCAAAGAAGAACACCCTCCCAGCACCACCAGAGGCGACTGACTTCGCCACCCTTGCAGGTGCGGTAGATGTGCTCAACAATGTCGCCAGACAATTCTATAAACCTGCGGTGAGTGACGCACTGCAAGCTGCGTCAGCGTTTCTAGCAGAGCTGCGCGTCAGCGAGTTGCCAACGTCAGCTGTGGCGATTGCCGAAATCACTGCATGGATCGACGACCGTCTTGAGCTCTTCCGAGTGTTCATGGCAGATGAAAGCTGGGTGGAAGTCGCCGCCATCAAGTCTCACTTCAGCGCATCGCACGAGTCGTTTGTACGGGTGCACCAGCTAATACTTCGCCAGGACATTGTTTCCGCGCTCAAAACAACCAAGTCGAGCTCAAATCGCAACGAGCGAGCGAACCGTGGAGCGGGCTCAGACAAACGAGTATTCATTCCCCAAGATATCCGAAAAGCGTTGCCGAAGCAGGGCAATAAACAGATTTGTCTGCGTTTCCTTTCCGCTCAAGGCTGTCGTGGAAGGAATGGCAATTGCATTATCAACACGCTCTGCCACTTCAAACCAGCTAATCTTCCTGAAGCTGTACGGGAGTTCATTATCGAGAACTACGGGGGTCTCGCAGTGGATATGCAGTGACGGGGCCAGGAGATGATTCATGGCCCGGTCTCTCCGTCGGCAAAGGACCAAGCCTTGAACGCCCAAACTTGTAGCAATTTCGAACCAAAGTGCGCGGGCTTGGAAGCGGAGACGTACGCGCGACGACAAGCAGCCCCCGTTGTTCAAGAAGCGTCTGTGGCAATCAGCAACCCGGCGAACAAAGCGTTGTCCACCTTCGGGCCGCTCATCAGGTCCCTGCCTGTGAGCCCGTCCAACCTTGGGCCGCTCAATAGGTCCATGCCTGTGAGCCCGTCCACCCTTGGGCCGCTCAACAGGTTCATGCCTGTGAGCCCGTCCACCCTCGGGCCGCTCGACAGGCACACGCCTTCGAGCCCGTCCACCCTCGGGCCGCTCAACAGGTTCATGCCTGTGAGCCCGTCCACCCTCGGGCCGCTCGACAGGCACACGCCTTCGAGCCCGTCCACCCTCGGGCCGCTCAACAGGTTCATGCCTGTGAGCCCGTCCACCCTCGGGCCGCTCGACAGGCACACGCCTTCGAGTCCGTCCACACTCAGGTCGTCTGATGGAAGTACTACTTCGAGCGCCTACAGTAAATTCATTTTCGATCTCAGGACTCGAGTCAAGAACACAACGGTGATTCGCCAACGCCTGGCGCAATTGCATCACGAAGCTAGTTACTCCAATCTCAACGACTCTCTGCGGCTGCACGGCCTGCAACCCCCTGAGCAAACGCCCACGTCGATCATGGATAAAGGCCGCGAAAAATATCTGCTGGACCGACAGAAGCAAAGCGTGTTCAGTGAGTTTATCCGTCGCACAAGGATGCAGCTGCCGCAGTTCGCACGGCTACTTCGCGGGGAAAGCGTCAAGGACCCAAGGCCAAACAAAGCGCTGGAGGAGCCCAGACCATCGACAGCCTGGGATACCTATCGCTACCGGTCGCACTGGCAGCAGATTGTACGTCAAGGCGTGACTCCGGTTTGGAAATCCTTGTTCAAGCCGCAGTCCGTCATACCACCAAATCATGGATCCACGAAACGCGCACTTAATGTCATCATCAAGCATTTGCGCAAGGGTCAAGACTCGAACCGATACCTTATCCTGGACATTGATTTGCTACCACTCCTACACGACGTCACCTGCAGCCCGTTCGGAGCAGTCCAAAAAGGAGATGTGGACCTTTCCATCGACGCCCGAATAATTCACGATCTCTCTTTTCCGCCAGGGGAGTCTGTGAACGACAACACAGAGCCCGATCACGAGGTGGAGGTTGGATATGATGGCCCCGAAGCTCTCGGCAACCGTATTATGGATGTGGCCACCGCGTTCCCGACGCTACAGCGAATGATGACTGGGGACGTGAATGGTGCCTTTCGCAACATCCCGATGTCAGCTGACCATGTTGGGCGCTTTGCCGGTACTATACCGGAGCTTGGAATCTTAGTTGTGGATCTCTGTTGTCCATTTGGCTGGAAAAATTCGCCTTCCTCGTACTGGATTGCCGGAGCAGCTATTGGTCACTTGTATGCCAGCTCCGCTCCGACATGGCCACTACAACTCCCTGAAGCAATGGGAAATTTCGATGCGAAGACGTGGTGCGACGATCACGTCGCAATCGAGCCTGATATTGGGTCCCGGCTAGCAGAGGCTGAACTTGCACTTCGGTCCGCGATGGTAACAGTCCTGGGCTCGGATGCCTGCAATGAAAAGAAATTCACGAGCTGGTTCCAGACCGGACGGGCGCTAGGTTTGGATTGGGATATGCCAGCGCAAACTGTATCGATGCCGCCAGCAAAAGTGGAAAAGGCCCTCTTGCGACTTCATAGCATGGCGAAACGCACCAAAACTACAAGGTCCGAGTTGCTGAAACTCTTAGGAAGCCTTCGGCACGTGGTAACGTGTATCCGTGCAGCAGCACCATTCTTTCAGCGGGTCGCAGCTTTAGCACGTAGTGCGCCACGCTTCGGATATATCGATGTATCCGACGAAGCCAAGGATGACCTACGGTGGTTCGGAGTCATTATGCAAATTGGGAGACTGAATGGAATTCCACTGGCGCGGTTCACTCGCCGTGATGAGCCACATCACAACATTCAGATGGACGCGAGTGATCAAGGACTCTGCGCTCTGTTCCCGGCGAAGAAAGAGTATTTGCAGGTAAAGTTCACGCCAGAGGAGCAGAAATTGATCCGTGACTGCATGGAGACAGGAGAAAGTAGCTTCTGCATCAACGTGCGGGAGTTAATGAGCGCCGTGTTCGCTTCGCTAGTGTGGGGCCCCGCGTGGAAGAGATCGGACGCGGAACCGGACACACATGTGCGATTTTGGATTGACAATACTTCCGCTGTGTCATGGAATAACCGAAAGTCCAGCCGGAACACTTTCGCTCAAATGCTGCTTCGTATCATGGCCCTATGTGAAGTCCAGCACGGGTTTTATTCGACGGCATCTCACGTCGCCGGTGTGGATAATATCATGGCAGACGCAGGCAGCAGGGTGTGGATGTCGCCGTCTCTAGCTGTCTCGTTCTCTAACTTAAGCTCTGATTGGACACAGGTTCAAGTCCCAGACGACTCGCGCAATCTCTCGAATCTCTGGGGGCGCTTCTGCGAGCAGGGGCCCTGGCCCAATCTTCCAGGAAGCACTACTCACGCGCATGGGAACAGTGGTCGGCTTGGTGCAAAATGATGCACTTCAGCCCATGGCTAACTGCGACGGATATCGACAAGAATGCTGAACAGCTCGGCGCGTTTGCTGTTTACTTGTGGAAGTATGGTATGAACCGTAGGCAGATTGGCAACACCTACTCCACTATCTGCGCCAAACTGTGCGCAGTGCGCTGGTTTCACCGCAATACGGCGGGCTATGACCCTGGTGTTAACGCGTCTCACGCGATTCTACTCCGTGGTATACGCCGATTTACCGATCCAGTCGTCAAGCAGCAGCCCTTGACCGCCCGGCTTCTTCGTTCGATCTTCCGCTTCCTGGATCTCACAAGGCCACGCGATCAACTCATGTGGGGCGGGCTGCTTCTCGGATATTTCTTCCTACTTCGACGCTCCGAATATCTCTTCATCGGAAATCGAGTGCACAGTTACATCCTGCGACTCTCGTCGATTCAGCTTCTCGACGGCAAGGAGCAGTCCGCGACACCTAAACAAGCCAAAATGGTGGCGATCACTCTGACGGGGGCAAAGAATAACCAATTCGGACGACAAGAAAGGAGATACCATTACAAGTCGGGTGATCGACTGCTCTGTCCTGTGAGAGCAGCGCGCTGGGTTCTCAAAGCAGCAGAATTTTTCGGTACAAGAGCAAGTGATCCTGCATTGGCGATGCCACGTGGAGGCATAACGTCTGATGACATCTCAAAGCTGGTCAAGCGAGCGGCTCGAGAAGATGAGCTTGACCCCAATCGCTTTTCCACCCACTCGGTCCGCATCGGCGGTGCCACCGCGCTACTCAACGCTGGAGCTGATCGACTGGTCATCAAACTACTTGGTCGCTGGTTATCAAATGCATTCGAAGAGTATCCGGTCCTGACGGCAAAGGGCTCGATGGAGCTCTCTCGACAAATGTGCTGACCCCGTGCAAAGCACGCGCCACGATGCGAGTCGCCGCGGCCATTTCAGCTTGGGGTAGCCGCCACGCCACGCCCCTGGTGTGGAAGCACAATGAAAAGATCATTTGCCCCAACGCGACATCGCTGGAAATTTCAGGTTGCAGAGACAACGGGCTAGTTTAGGCTAGATAAGTTGGCGAGGAAGCCATAGTTTCCCGATGCCGCAGTGACTAAAGATAGAACGCGGCAGGAGGCCAGTGGCCGCCTGAGGAAGGGCGCTCACTCTCGAATTTGACTAGCCGCGGCAAACCCGCCACGCCACGCGCCAGGTGTGGAAGAACAAGGAAGAGTTCAGTGGCCCCAACGCGACATCGCTGGAAATTTCCGGTTGCAGAGACAACGGGCTAGTTTAGGCTAGATAAGTTGGCGAGGAAGCCATAGTTTCCCGATGCCGCAGTGACTAAAGATAGAACGCGGCAGGAGGCCATAGGCCGCCAGAGGAAGGGCGCACACTCTCGAATTAGCCTCGCAGAAGCTAACCCCCCACGCCACGCCCCAGGTGTGGAAGCACAATGAAAAGATCATTTGCCCCAACGCGACAACGCTGGAATTTTAAGGTTGGTGAGTCATCGGGGTTGTTTAGGCTAGATAAGTTGGCGAGGAAGCCATAGTTTCCCGATGCCGCAGTGACTAAAGATAGAACGCGGCAGGAGGCCAGTGGCCGCCTGAGGAAGGGCGCTCACTCTCGAATTTGCCTCGCCGCAGCTAACCCGCCACGCCACGCCCCTGGTGTGGAAGCACAATGAAAAGATCATTTGCCCCAACGCGACATCGCTGGAAATTTCAGGTTGCAGAGACAACGGGCTAGTTTAGGCTAGATAAGTTGGCGAGGAAGCCATAGTTTCCCGATGCCGCAGTGACTAAAGATAGAACGCGGCAGGAGGCCAGTGGCCGCCTGAGGAAGGGCGCTCACTCTCGAATTTGCCTCGCCGCAGCTAACCCGCCACGCCACGCCCCTGGTGTGGAAGCACAATGAAAAGATCATTTGCCCCAACGCGACATCGCTGGAAATTACGTCGGTTGCTCCCATCCCAGCAAAAACACCTTCAGAGCGGAGTCAGTTGTTGCACTTTGATAGAGCGTGCGAGGTCAAAATGTTTGTCGCCGACGTTAGCATCAGAATGAAGAGCTTGAGGATGCAGTCATGCACTTAAGACGCTTCGACCGCTCAGTATGAGGAGGACATGCCTGGTCACGCGTAGGTGTGCAGTAGTTTTCTATAACTGTAGGACCAACGGCGGACCAATGACTAAAGTTTGGTGAGACGTTTTTTGCGTCTTATCAACAGTTGGTCCATGCTTGGTACAGTACGCACTTGGTACAAATTTAGGATTTAGGGTTATGGGCCGTTTTTGGAAGGCCAGGCTACCTAATACGAGTTTATCTGAATCAATCGAGCCAGAAAACTTGGTCTCAGGCAAAGATGGGGATGAGCTAGGTGCTGTACCACCGCCTGATCATCAAGGTGTGTGTACGTGGGCCCCTTACTCTTCAGTAGCGACAATAGCGGTATGTATGTGGGCTCAGCGCGCCATGGTTCTGCTGATTGAGCATCAACTGGTCATCCGATTGCAGCAGCAGTAGCGGCAGTGTGGCTGATCCTCTGCGTTCGGCAGCAGTGTGAGCAGCGATATCATTGACTAGGAAAGCAGCGTAGATACCACTCCAGCGTGCAATTCAACCGGCGAGGGCAATCAACTACACCTTGGTGACTGCGCTCACAGTATTTAAGATCGGCGAGTCTGGTGCAAAGCCAAATGGAACCAGCGGTGAGCAATTTGCATCGGTTTGCAGCGAGTAGCGCACTCCTAGAAGGTGGCGTGGCGCCTCCACGGATGGCGGGAGTACATCGGCAGCATCAGCGGTGGTAGTGAACGGCCTACTCGACGCGTTCACTGTAGCTGCATTCCATGTTTCCAACAATCGCAGGTGGGGCAAACTTACTTGTATTCTGCATCTTGAGGGCGAGGTGTGGCGGGTTGCGATCCGAAGCAAATTTCTAAATGACTAGACTGGCCCTACTCTAGCTGCTACCTGCGATCTGAAAACGACGATTCCTTCGCTCCACCCTGCGACCGCTGGCAGGAAATCATTCATTTCCAACAATCGCAGGTGGGGCAAACTTACTTGTATTCTGCATCTTGAGGGCGAGGTGTGGCGGCACCCCACAAGTAATGAAGCCGGCGCAGTGAAGCTTGAAGTTGATGTAGACACGGCTTCAGCACATGAGCTTTGAAATATGTGCTGTTCCATCCGCCGTTAGTACCGGGTACTCCTCGAACGAATTCGACAGCCAGCGACCGAGGAGTTTTATAACCAAGCGGTCTGCTCCATTGTTCAGGAGTGCTGTCGCACCACCAACTCGCACGGAATGGGTTGAAAACTTGTCAGGATTCTGTCCATCAGCCACCGCACCGGCTTTGATGATTTTCGTGATCTCTGACGCCGAAATGCCGTGGTTGGGCCCAATACTCAGTGCAGGTTCGTCATCGCGTGTCCGGAGAGCTGTAGCTGCTTTATGAATCCATCGCGCGGCTTTTACTGGGCAAAGTGTAGAATGACCGGACTTGTGCTGAAAGCGTCTCTCCTCTCGGCCATATTGATTGTTTTTCGCGCCTGTTAGCAGCCCTTGACCGCCCGGCTTCTTCGTTCGATCTTCCGCTTCCTGGATCTCACAAGGCCACGCGATCAACTCAGTGGGGCGGGCTGCTTCTCGGATATTTCTTCCTACTTCGACGCTCCGAATATCTCTTCATCGGAAATCGAGTGCACAGTTACATCCTGCGACTCTCGTCGATTCAGCTTCTCGACGGCAAGGAGCAGTCCGCGACACCTAAACAAGCCAAAATGGTGGCGATCACTCTGACGGGGGCAAAGAATAACCAATTCGGACGACAAGAAAGGAGATACCATTACAAGTCGGGTGATCGACTGCTCTGTCCTGTGAGAGCAGCGCGCTGGGTTCTCAAAGCAGCAGAATTTTTCGGTACAAGAGCAAGTGATCCTGCATTGGCGATGCCACGTGGAGGCATAACGTCTGATGACATCTCAAAGCTGGTCAAGCGAGCGGCTCGAGAAGATGAGCTTGACCCCAATCGCTTTTCCACCCACTCGGTCCGCATCGGCGGTGCCACCGCGCTACTCAACGCTGGAGCTGATCGACTGGTCATCAAACTACTTGGTCGCTGGTTATCAAATGCATTCGAAGAGTATCCGGTCCTGACGGCAAAGGGCTCGATGGAGCTCTCTCGACAAATGTGCTGACCCCGTGCAAAGCACGCGCCACGATGCGAGTCGCCGCGGCCATTTCAGCTTGGGGTAGCCGCCACGCCACGCCCCTGGTGTGGAAGCACAATGAAAAGATCATTTGCCCCAACGCGACATCGCTGGAAATTTCAGGTTGCAGAGACAACGGGCTAGTTTAGGCTAGATAAGTTGGCGAGGAAGCCATTGTTTCCCGATGCCGCAGTGACTAATGATAGTACGCGGCAGGAGGCCAGTGGCCGCCTGAGGAAGGGCGCTCACTCTCGAATTTGCCTCGCCGCAGCTAACCCGCCACGCCACGCCCCTGGTGTGGAAGCACAATGAAAAGATCATTTGCCCCAACGCGACATCGCTGGAAATTTCAGGTTGCAGAGACAACGGGCTAGTTTAGGCTAGATAAGTTGGCGAGGAAGCCATAGTTTCCCGATGCCGCAGTGACTAAAGATAGAACGCGGCAGGAGGCCAGTGGCCGCCTGAGGAAGGGCGCTCACTCTCGAATTTGCCTCGCCGCAGCTAACCCGCCACGCCACGCCCCTGGTGTGGAAGCACAATGAAAAGATCATTTGCCCCAACGCGACATCGCTGGAAATTACGTCGGTTGCTCCCATCCCAGCAAAAACACCTTCAGAGCGGAGTCAGTTGTTGCACTTTGATAGAGCGTGCGAGGTCAAAATGTTTGTCGCCGACGTTAGCATCAGAATGAAGAGCTTGAGGATGCAGTCATGCACTTAAGACGCTTCGACCGCTCAGTATGAGGAGGACATGCCTGGTCACGCGTAGGTGTGCAGTAGTTTTCTCTATAACTGTAGGACCAACGGCGGACCAATGACTAAAGTTTGGTGAGACGTTTTTTGCGTCTTATCAACAGTTGGTCCATGCTTGGTACAGTACGCACTTGGTACAAATTTAGGATTTAGGGTTATGGGCCGTTTTTGGAAGGCCAGGCTACCTAATACGAGTTTATCTGAATCAATCGAGCCAGAAAACTTGGTCTCAGGCAAAGATGGGGATGAGCTAGGTGCTGTACCACCGCCTGATCATCAAGGTGTGTGTACGTGGGCCCCTTACTCTTCAGTAGCGACAATAGCGGTATGTATGTGGGCTCAGCGCGCCATGGTTCTGCTGATTGAGCATCAACTGGTCATCCGATTGCAGCAGCAGTAGCGGCAGTGTGGCTGATCCTCTGCGTTCGGCAGCAGTGTGAGCAGCGATATCATTGACTAGGAAAGCAGCGTAGATACCACTCCAGCGTGCAATTCAACCGGCGAGGGCAATCAACTACACCTTGGTGACTGCGCTCACAGTATTTAAGATCGGCGAGTCTGGTGCAAAGCCAAATGGAACCAGCGGTGAGCAATTTGCATCGGTTTGCAGCGAGTAGCGCACTCCTAGAAGGTGGCGTGGCGCCTCCACGGATGGCGGGAGTACATCGGCAGCATCAGCGGTGGTAGTGAACGGCCTACTCGACGCGTTCACTGTAGCTGCATTCCATGTTTCCAACAATCGCAGGTGGGGCAAACTTACTTGTATTCTGCATCTTGAGGGCGAGGTGTGGCGGGTTGCGATCCGAAGCAAATTTCTAAATGACTAGACTGGCCCTACTCTAGCTGCTACCTGCGATCTGAAAACGACGATTCCCTTCGCTCCACCCTGCGACCGCTGGCAGGAAATCATTCATTTCCAACAATCGCAGGTGGGGCAAACTTACTTGTATTCTGCATCTTGAGGGCGAGGTGTGGCGGCACCCCACAAGTAATGAAGCCGGCGCAGTGAAGCTTGAAGTTGATGTAGACACGGCTTCAGCACATGAGCTTTGAAATATGTGCTGTTCCATCCGCCGTTAGTACCGGGTACTCCTCGAACGAATTCGACAGCCAGCGACCGAGGAGTTTTATAACCAAGCGGTCTGCTCCATTGTTCAGGAGTGCTGTCGCACCACCAACTCGCACGGAATGGGTTGAAAACTTGTCAGGATTCTGTCCATCAGCCACCGCACCGGCTTTGATGATTTTCGTGATCTCTGACGCCGAAATGCCGTGGTTGGGCCCAATACTCAGTGCAGGTTCGTCATCGCGTGTCCGGAGAGCTGTAGCTGCTTTATGAATCCATCGCGCGGCTTTTACTGGGCAAAGTGTAGAATGACCGGACTTGTGCTGAAAGCGTCTCTCCTCTCGGCCATATTGATTGTTTTTCGCGCCTGTTAGCAGCCCTTGACCGCCCGGCTTCTTCGTTCGATCTTCCGCTTCCTGGATCTCACAAGGCCACGCGATCAACTCAGTGGGGCGGGCTGCTTCTCGGATATTTCTTCCTACTTCGACGCTCCGAATATCTCTTCATCGGAAATCGAGTGCACAGTTACATCCTGCGACTCTCGTCGATTCAGCTTCTCGACGGCAAGGAGCAGTCCGCGACACCTAAACAAGCCAAAATGGTGGCGATCACTCTGACGGGGGCAAAGAATAACCAATTCGGACGACAAGAAAGGAGATACCATTACAAGTCGGGTGATCGACTGCTCTGTCCTGTGAGAGCAGCGCGCTGGGTTCTCAAAGCAGCAGAATTTTTCGGTACAAGAGCAAGTGATCCTGCATTGGCGATGCCACGTGGAGGCATAACGTCTGATGACATCTCAAAGCTGGTCAAGCGAGCGGCTCGAGAAGATGAGCTTGACCCCAATCGCTTTTCCACCCACTCGGTCCGCATCGGCGGTGCCACCGCGCTACTCAACGCTGGAGCTGATCGACTGGTCATCAAACTACTTGGTCGCTGGTTATCAAATGCATTCGAAGAGTATCCGGTCCTGACGGCAAAGGGCTCGATGGAGCTCTCTCGACAAATGTGCTGACCCCGTGCAAAGCACGCGCCACGATGCGAGTCGCCGCGGCCATTTCAGCTTGGGGGTAGCCGCCACGCCACGCCCCTGGTGTGGAAGCACAATGAAAAGATCATTTGCCCCAACGCGACATCGCTGGAAATTTCAGGTTGCAGAGACAACGGGCTAGTTTAGGCTAGATAAGTTGGCGAGGAAGCCATAGTTTCCCGATGCCGCAGTGACTAAAGATAGAACGCGGCAGGAGGCCAGTGGCCGCCTGAGGAAGGGCGCTCACTCGAATTTGCCTCTCCGAATCTTACCCGCCACGCCACGAGCCATGTGTGGAAGCACAATGAAAAGATCATTTGCCCCAACGCGACATCGCTGGAAATTTCAGGTTGCAGAGACAACGGGCTAGTTTAGGCTAGATAAGTTGGCGAGGAAGCCATAGTTTCCGATGCCGCAGTGACTAAAGATAGAACGCGGCAGGAGGCCAGTGGCCGCCTGAGGAAGGGCGCTCACTCTCGAATTTGCCTCGCCGCAGCTAACCCGCCACGCCACGCCCCTGGTGTGGAAGCACAATGAAAAGATCATTTGCCCCAACGCGACATCGCTGGAAATTACGTCGGTTGCTCCCATCCCAGCAAAAACACCTTCAGAGCGGAGTCAGTTGTTGCACTTTGATAGAGCGTGCGAGGTCAAAATGTTTGTCGCCGACGTTAGCATCAGAATGAAGAGCTTGAGGATGCAGTCATGCACTTAAGACGCTTCGACCGCTCAGTATGAGGAGGACATGCCTGGTCACGCGTAGGTGTGCAGTAGTTTTCTCTATAACTGTAGGACCAACGGCGGACCAATGACTAAAGTTTGGTGAGACGTTTTTTGCGTCTTATCAACAGTTGGTCCATGCTTGGTACAGTACGCACTTGGTACAAATTTAGGATTTAGGGTTATGGGCCGTTTTTGGAAGGCCAGGCTACCTAATACGAGTTTATCTGAATCAATCGAGCCAGAAAACTTGGTCTCAGGCAAAGATGGGGATGAGCTAGGTGCTGTACCACCGCCTGATCATCAAGGTGTGTGTACGTGGGCCCCTTACTCTTCAGTAGCGACAATAGCGGTATGTATGTGGGCTCAGCGCGCCATGGTTCTGCTGATTGAGCATCAACTGGTCATCCGATTGCAGCAGCAGTAGCGGCAGTGTGGCTGATCCTCTGCGTTCGGCAGCAGTGTGAGCAGCGATATCATTGACTAGGAAAGCAGCGTAGATACCACTCCAGCGTGCAATTCAACCGGCGAGGGCAATCAACTACACCTTGGTGACTGCGCTCACAGTATTTAAGATCGGCGAGTCTGGTGCAAAGCCAAATGGAACCAGCGGTGAGCAATTTGCATCGGTTTGCAGCGAGTAGCGCACTCCTAGAAGGTGGCGTGGCGCCTCCACGGATGGCGGGAGTACATCGGCAGCATCAGCGG
This sequence comes from Phytophthora melonis, assembly GCA_024211575.1. Classification (NCBI taxonomy): domain Eukaryota; phylum Oomycota; class Peronosporomycetes; order Peronosporales; family Peronosporaceae; genus Phytophthora; species Phytophthora melonis. Next base: position 535,327 of record JAMXKT010000034.1, read on the forward strand.
TGGTAGTGAACGGCCTACTCGACGCGTTCACTGTAGCTGCATTCCATGTTTCCAACAATCGCAGGTGGGGCAAACTTACTTGTATTCTGCATCTTGAGGGCGAGGTGTGGCGGGTTGCGATCCGAAGCAAATTTCTAAATGACTAGACTGGCCCTACTCTAGCTGCTACCTGCGATCTGAAAACGACGATTCCCTTCGCTCCACCCTGCGACCGCTGGCAGGAAATCATTCATTTCCAACAATCGCAGGTGGGGCAAACTTACTTGTATTCTGCATCTTGAGGGCGAGGTGTGGCGGCACCCCACAAGTAATGAAGCCGGCGCAGTGAAGCTTGAAGTTGATGTAGACACGGCTTCAGCACATGAGCTTTGAAATATGTGCTGTTCCATCCGCCGTTAGTACCGGGTACTCCTCGAACGAATTCGACAGCCAGCGACCGAGGAGTTTTATAACCAAGCGGTCTGCTCCATTGTTCAGAGTGCTGTCGCACCACCAACTCGCACGGAATGGGTTGAAAACTTGTCAGGATTCTGTCCATCAGCCACCGCACCGGCTTTGATGATTTTCGTGATCTCTGACGCCGAAATGCCGTGGTTGGGCCCAATACTCAGTGCAGGTTCGTCATCGCGTGTCCGGAGAGCTGTAGCTGCTTTATGAATCCATCGCGCGGCTTTTACTGGGCAAAGTGTAGAATGACCGGACTTGTGCTGAAAGCGTCTCTCCTCTCGGCCATATTGATTGTTTTTCGCGCCTGTTAGCAGCCCTTGACCGCCCGGCTTCTTCGTTCGATCTTCCGCTTCCTGGATCTCACAAGGCCACGCGATCAACTCAGTGGGGCGGGCTGCTTCTCGGATATTTCTTCCTACTTCGACGCTCCGAATATCTCTTCATCGGAAATCGAGTGCACAGTTACATCCTGCGACTCTCGTCGATTCAGCTTCTCGACGGCAAGGAGCAGTCCGCGACACCTAAACAAGCCAAAATGGTGGCGATCACTCTGACGGGGGCAAAGAATAACCAATTCGGACGACAAGAAAGGAGATACCATTACAAGTCGGGTGATCGACTGCTCTGTCCTGTGAGAGCAGCGCGCTGGGTTCTCAAAGCAGCAGAATTTTTCGGTACAAGAGCAAGTGATCCTGCATTGGCGATGCCACGTGGAGGCATAACGTCTGATGACATCTCAAAGCTGGTCAAGCGAGCGGCTCGAGAAGATGAGCTTGACCCCAATCGCTTTTCCACCCACTCGGTCCGCATCGGCGGTGCCACCGCGCTACTCAACGCTGGAGCTGTTCGACTGGTCATCAAACTACTTGGTCGCTGGTTATCAAATTCATTCGAAGAGTATCCGGTCCTGACGGCAAAGGGCCTCGATGGAGCTCTCTCGACAAATGTGCTGACCCCGTGCAAAGCACGCGCCACGATGCGAGTCGCCGCGGCCATTTCAGCTTGGGGTAGCCGCCACGCCACGCCCCTGGTGTGGAAGCACAATGAAAGATCATTTGCCCCAACGCGACATCGCTGGAAATTTCAGGTTGCAGAGACAACGGGCTAGTTTAGGCTAGATAAGTTGGCGAGGAAGCCATAGTTTCCCGATGCCGCAGTGACTAAAGATAGAACGCGGCAGGAGGCCAGTGGCCGCCTGAGGAAGGGCGCTCACTCTCGAATTTGCCTCGCCGCAGCTAACCCGCCACGCCACGCCCCTGGTGTGGAAGCACAATGAAAAGATCATTTGCCCCAACGCGACATCGCTGGAAATTTCAGGTTGCAGAGACAACGGGCTAGTTTAGGCTAGATAAGTTGGCGAGGAAGCCATAGTTTCCCGATGCCGCAGTGACTAAAGATAGAACGCGGCAGGAGGCCAGTGGCCGCCTGAGGAAGGGCGCTCACTCGAATTTGCCTCGCCGCAGCTAACCCGCCACGCCACGCCCCTGGTGTGGAAGCACAATGAAAAGATCATTTGCCCCAACGCGACATCGCTGGAAATTACGTCGGTTGCTCCCATCCCAGCAAAAACACCTTCAGAGCGGAGTCAGTTGTTGCACTTTGATAGAGCGTGCGAGGTCAAAATGTTTGTCGCCGACGTTAGCATCAGAATGAAGAGCTTGAGGATGCAGTCATGCACTTAAGACGCTTCGACCGCTCAGTATGAGGAGGACATGCCTGGTCACGCGTAGGTGTGCAGTAGTTTTCTCTATAACTGTAGGACCAACGGCGGACCAATGACTAAAGTTTGGTGAGACGTTTTTTGCGTCTTATCAACAGTTGGTCCATGCTTGGTACAGTACGCACTTGGTACAAATTTAGGATTTAGGGTTATGGGCCGTTTTTGGAAGGCCAGGCTACCTAATACGAGTTTATCTGAATCAATCGAGCCAGAAAACTTGGTCTCAGGCAAAGATGAGGATGAGCTAGGTGCTGTACCACCGCCTGATCATCAAGGTGTGTGTACGTGGGCCCCTTACTCTTCAGTAGCGACAATAGCGGTATGTATGTGGGCTCAGCGCGCCATGGTTCTGCTGATTGAGCATCAACTGGTCATCCGATTGCAGCAGCAGTAGCGGCAGTGTGGCTGATCCTCTGCGTTCGGCAGCAGTGTGAGCAGCGATATCATTGACTAGGAAAGCAGCGTAGATACCACTCCAGCGTGCAATTCAACCGGCGAGGGCAATCAACTACACCTTGGTGACTGCGCTCACAGTATTTAAGATCGGCGAGTCTGGTGCAAAGCCAAATGGAACCAGCGGTGAGCAATTTGCATCGGTTTGCAGCGAGTAGCGCACTCCTAGAAGGTGGCGTGGCGCCTCCACGGATGGCGGGAGTACATCGGCAGCATCAGCGGTGGTAGTGAACGGCCTACTCGACGCGTTCACTGTAGCTGCATTCCATGTTTCCAACAATCGCAGGTGGGGCAAACTTACTTGTATTCTGCATCTTGAGGGCGAGGTGTGGCGGGTTGCGATCCGAAGCAAATTTCTAAATGACTAGACTGGCCCTACTCTAGCTGCTACCTGCGATCTGAAAACGACGATTCCCTTCGCTCCACCCTGCGACCGCTGGCAGGAAATCATTCATTTCCAACAATCGCAGGTGGGGCAAACTTACTTGTATTCTGCATCTTGAGGGCGAGGTGTGGCGGCACCCCACAAGTAATGAAGCCGGCGCAGTGAAGCTTGAAGTTGATGTAGACACGGCTTCAGCACATGAGCTTTGAAATATGTGCTGTTCCATCCGCCGTTAGTACCGGGTACTCCTCGAACGAATTCGACAGCCAGCGACCGAGGAGTTTTATAACCAAGCGGTCTGCTCCATTGTTCAGGAGTGCTGTCGCACCACCAACTCGCACGGAATGGGTTGAAAACTTATCAGGATTCTGTCCATCAGCCACCGCACCGGCTTTGATGATTTTCGTGATCTCTGACGCCGAAATGCCGTGGTTGGGCCCAATACTCAGTGCAGGTTCGTCATCGCGTGTCCGGAGAGCTGTAGCTGCTTTATGAATCCATCGCGCGGCTTTTACTGGGCAAAGTGTAGAATGACCGGACTTGTGCTGAAAGCGTCTCTCCTCTCGGCCATATTGATTGTTTTTCGCGCCTGTTAGCAGGATGCCCACCATTGTTGCTTTCCTCGGAATGCAAGGTTGACCGTTCTGCGCGAGAAACGTTATGTTTCCCAATCGAAGACAGAACGTGCTCCATTTTCCATCGATGAGAAGATACTCCGATCGACGCAATAGGAAAAAGTAGGCAAGCAACAGACCACCCCAGAGAAGCTGACCGCGAGGAGAGCTGAGATCGCTGGACTGATGAATGGCAAGTAGAATCCGGGCAGTGAGAGGTTGGCGCTTGGCTACAGGATCCGATAGGCGGTGAATTCCGCGCATCAGCACGGCGTGGCTAGCCGTTAGGCCGGGTTCGTAGCCTAGATAATTGCGGTGGTACCAGAACACCGCACTGAGTTTGCCGCGAATAGTAGAGTGATTGTTGCCCTTTTGCTGCTGGTTCATCCCATACTTCCATAGGTAAACTGCAAATGCGCCGACACACTCAGTATTGCGAACACAGTCTTTCTCTGAAAGCCAGGTCGAATACCCCATAGATTCACACCACGAACACCATTGTGACCACGCGCGAGAATAGCGAGCTTGTGAGCGGTCGGCTAAGGCGGATTGGCGCAGAAGTGCCCCCAAAGCTGCGAGAGATCCCTGCAATTGACTGGGACCGCCACCTGTGTCCAGCCACGAGAGAGATTAGTAAAGTTTTCTGCCATGGTGGAGGACTGCCAGATCCTGCTGCCAGCGTCTGCCATAATGTTGTCGACACCCGCGATATGAGCCGCCGTCGAGTAGAAATCGTATTCAACTTCTTTGAGAGCAAGAAGCCGAAGCAGCAACTGGGCAAATGGATTGCGAGATGCACGACGGTTGTTCCAGGCGACCGCAGCCATGTTGTCGATCCAAAACCGAACATGATGTTGCCGATTGCCAGAAGACGGACTCCAGCGGCTGCCCCAGACGATAGACGCGAAAACAGCGCTCATGAGTTCACGCACGTTAATACATAACGCGGTAGACCCGCGTTCACTCTCCCGAATCAGATCTCGTTCAGCTTGACTGAATTGAATCTGAATAAATTCTTGAGCAACCGGGAGCAGGACGCACAGACCCAAGTCACTGGCGTCCATATGGACGTGAATAGTAGGTTCTTGCGCAGCAGTAAATCGCTCCAGCGGAATCGAGTGAAGGTGACCAAATTGTAGAACAGCCAGGAACCACTTAAGATCGTCCGCGCATCCAGACGAGATTTGGACACTACCAAAGCGAGGGGCACTGCGCATGAGGTCGGCAACACGCTGGAAAAAGGGAGTCGCCGCGCGCACACATGTAGATACGTGCCGCAAACTTCCTAACAGTTTTTGCAGAGCTGAACGCGTTGAGGAGCTCTTTTGCAGCAGAAGGTTAATACGAGTCCGGGCCTTCAAAATCTTCTCGGGTGGCATGGTCACTGTGACAGCACTAGTATCCCAAAGCAGCCCGAGTGCCTTGCCTCGAGTAAACCACACAGAAACTTTTTCATCATTGCATGCGTCTGGTCCAAGCACGGTTGTCATGGCTGTACGTAGGGACAAATTCGCTTCAGCTAAGCGTGTACCAACATCGAGCTCGACAGCAACGTGATCGTCACACCAGGCTTTGCCGTCAAACGGCTCACTCGCCCACCGTGGTTGTTCGGGCCAGGAGGGTGCGGTGTGAGTGTGGATGTGCTTAATAGCACCACCTGCAACCCAATAACAAGCAGGAGACTCGGTCCAGCCAAACGGACATGCCAGGTCGATAACCAAAATGCCCAGCTCTGGTATAGTCCCCGAAAACCGACCGACGGAGTCCGCGTGGATAGGTATGTTCCGAAACGCTCCATTCACGTCCCCCGTCATCATCTTTGCGGGTTTCTCGCATGCAATAATCCGTCGGGCAATTGCCGACGGACCATCATAAGTCACCTCAATGGCTGCAGTCAGCGCAGTATGGTCGTTCACAGACTCGCCCACAGGGTCCGACAAGTCATGGATGAACCGAGCGTCCACCGATAGATCTGCCTCCCCCTTGGGAACAGCGCCAAATGGACTGCAGGTAATGCCATCTAATTCGCGAGCGAGATCAATGTCCAGCACTAAGTAGCGATTAGCGTCTTGGCCTTTGCGAATGTTCTTAACGAGCACGTTGAGCGCACGACGAGCGGAGCCGTGGTTTTTGGGTAGGTGAGACTGACGATCAAAACGACGAGACCATACTGGTTTAACTCCACCGCGCACAATACGTTCCCATAGTTTGTGATGCTTGTACGAAGACCAACACGGAAGGGTTGACGGTACCTCCAGCGCCTTATTAGGCCGAGGGTCGAGAAGAGTTTCACCGCGCACGAGCCGAACAAAATCAGGTAAAGCCATCTTGGAACGCCGTAAAAGCGTGCTGAAAACTTGCTGCTTGCCTCTATCCAGAAGATATTGCGTCTCGAGACCCCAATCATTGCTAAAGGCTGCTGGAGGAGGCATGACCAAATCCACGCGAGACAGTGCATCAGCGAGGGACTGATTAGCAGTTCCAGTATGAAATTGCCACAGTGCGCGTTGGGCGCGTGATGTCACGGCACAACGTCGCGTGAACTGGTCGACGTAACGCTTTGCCTCCATCGTGTTAACCTGGGTCAGCAGCGATGATTGACCTTGAGCTCCACTTCCAGCAATTGAGACTGCGCGGTGAGAGCTCTGCTCGAGACATCCGTGAGCCTGCGCTCGACGGGTAGGACCGCCGCCCGATGGACTTTGGCCAAGACGTCCGTGCGGCTGTGCGCGACGGGTGGAACCGCTGCCCCATGGGCATTGGCCAGAACCTCCGGGAGCCTGGGCTCGACGGGTAGAGCCCCCACCCGATGGGCTTCGGCCAAAAATCTCAGTAGTCGCCCCGTGTGGAGCAGCTTCTGCAGCATCGCTGGAAGGAATTGCCGGTGTCAGTCATAACTCAGAATACTCCGCCCGCAAACCGCCATAATTCTTCGTGATCCAAGTCTTCACAGCAGTCGGCAGCCGTTCAGGCTTGAAATGTCCACGCTCACTCGTGAAACAGACAGCACCTTTGCTGTGACAGCCAACCCGAGATAGAAAGCGCATACACAGTTGCTTGCCATCCTGAGTCGGGAGCGCGTTGAGAACTGAAGCGGGGACCGACTTTCGATTTTGAGCACGGGAATTGCCGGTGCCGGCCGAGGTGGTCGCTGCCAGTTGGGGATGCTGTAGCGCTTGGTCTAATCGGGCCTCGACCTGGGTATTGACTCGGTGCTCGACCAGAAGATTGAGTAGGCGCTGATGCGACGCGCTGTTGGGCTGGAACTCGAGTAGAACAGCGTTCACTGCCGTCAGGTCGGACGACGCAAAGGCTCCACGCGCTTTTTGAAGACGCTTGTCAATCCAATACACGACCTCCGCTAGTGCTGCGGGGGGAAGAACGCTCACGTCTTCCGACAGCAAGTGGACGCAACTTGTCGCCGCTTGAACGATTTCGCACACCGTCGCCTTGTATACCTTGCGAACAATCTGTGCGAGCATCTCTAGCGCAGCCACCAGGTCAGTGATATCCAGGGGCTCTGCCGGTGCAGGTAACTTGTTCTTGGCAGTGAAATCACCGAAGTCGTACTTGCGTTCCGCTTCACGCCGATCGCGTTGATGCCGGCGCGCAAAGTGCATGAACGATAGGCCATAAGATCCAAACTCCCATGAGTAAAACCCACGAAGCACGGCAGGATGTGCGATCACTGGCAGATCCTCCACCTCTGTTTGCGTAGTTTCAAGAAAGAGAAGTGGGCTCAGCATGCAGTACTTACCGTTGACCAGAACCCGGTGAATTGTTTGTTGAAGAGCACTGGGGCGAAATGGAGCCTTTGCCACGTCACGGGAATCATGCCAGTTCTCCGACTCAGCGTTGCCCCGCGACCTTGAGCGCTTGAAGGCAAGGAACTCTTCGTACTCGTCTAAGAGGGCAGTGCGGGAGACCGCGCTCCCCGCCGACTGACTTGGATCTCTTGCACCAGCATCGCGGCGACGTTTGGAGCTTGAATTTTCGCCGATATTCCCACCGGAAACTGGGAGATTAGACCCGGCGTCGGCGTCACTATCAGAGTCACTCAGTGTGGTGGTGTGGGGCACTGCCCCTGCGACTGTGCTGTCTGGTTCCAACCTTGGAAGGGCCGGTGAGTCTGTAGCCGGATTGGCAGGAACTTCTTCTTGACTTGGCAGAGTTGGTTCCACGTGTAATGCGGGTGGCTCGTAGTCAAATATCGTACTGCCGAGATGCATGCCGGTCGGGACGGAGCGATTTCCTTCCTTGTAAAACCCAAAGTCCAGAATGTGCTGGATTGGCAACAACACGACTCGACCGGCGGTGAACTCGTACAGAGGCACGCGTAGAGTCTCATCTAGAGGTCCAGCCTGAACACTCCCACGAATCCGCGTTGAGTCGCGAGTTGCCATGCCGTTCACCCCCACGAAGGCATCATATGCGGCCTGGTTGATCTCTCTCATTTCGCCGGGCATGACGTCAGCGACGGGTCGGCCACTACACGGTCTTAGCGCAAACGTTGCCATCTCAATGTCTTGCAACACAGAGCTCTCTAACAGCACCGCGTCCGTCTTGTCACCGAAGTCGACGTGAAGAAGGCTGCTGTGCGCCTCCGGCTTCCACTCGTAGCCGACGACAACCCCATAAGCCCAGGCGCGTGCGGAGTGGTCACCAACGCTCGTGACGCACACTCAACTTCCAACATATGTTCCATTACCGCTAAGAGCTTCCTGCTCAGACACGACCCGATGCTGGAGCGGCGCCCGGGGCAGAGGCGCCGAGAAGGCAGGGAGCGCTTCCCAGCGCCCACTCGCAACGAGGCGAACGCGAACGTTAAGCGAGCGCCCTGAACGAACCTTCGCCTTGCCGTAGGCGAAGCCGGGTGAGTCTAGTAGGCCTTGCTTCACGAAGACGTGGTCCATAGTGAGTCCGAGAAGTGACCAAATGAGATCTTTCCGAAGGGTCGCGCCGAGGTTGTTGCGATCCGAAGCAAATTTCTAAATGACTAGACTGGCCCTACTCTAGCTGCTACCTGCGATCTGAAAACGACGATTCCCTTCGCTCCACCCTGCGACCGCTGGCAGGAAATCATTCATGGCTGGAGAAAGTGTACTCAGTGAGGATATTTCTTAACCGAATCACCGCGTGCGGTTTTTTATCTATGGATATCGTGTCCATATTGCAACAGCATTGCGGTTGGAATTGTCATGAAGCAACCCAGTGGGGGTGTTGTGGTAGGTTCCTCCTATAGCGCTGCATGTGAAGATCAGGGCGCTACTTTACTCATGTGTGCGTAAATTACCGGTATTTGGCAACAGGCTGTTGCCTTTTGGTTCTGCGCAACTCGTACTTGGTACGACAAGTATAATACGTCTATTAACACGGTAATTAGGAGTTGGAAGAGCAGCGAACAGTAGTAGCGACTGGGTAGTGAGTAGTTGAGTTGCATAGAATGGTACTCACTAAATCTGTGAGTGTTCAACGATCGTAAATCACAAGTTATAACACCGACGGCGGATAATAGTAGCTCGTTAGTGTGTTGGATGTTCGTTCAACTTCTGACTTCCGTTGGTCACACATACACTATTTAATAAGTCAACTTCAAGCTGTCGCATGAGTAAGTTGTCACTGAAAGTTGCTGCAAGATGTTATTTACTTAGGATTTGACCCAGAGTCGTTAGCAAGATGAGCCTCCTCATACGACGGATAACGCGCTGGCTCGGCGAGCAGAGGCTCTAGCCGACCCTCGGCGGTAGAGCTCGACGATTTCCTTTACTCACCCATCTATATCAGCAAGAATGAAGTTTAATTGGAAAATACTACAGTTTAGTTGGTCAATCACTCCGTAGTACAGGGAGCACTGACTACGTTGAGTACACCCACGGCCAGAACAAAGACTAAGGCGACAACGGAGAAGTCAAGCTATTCAGTAAGTCCATCGAGACAATGACAGCATGCACAAATTATGTAGTCCAGCGATTCCAGTGCGACAACCCTAGGCAAGAGTCTACGGCATCTCAAGCAACACGAGGCATGCTACATGAACGAGTGGAAAGTTGAGCACCGTCCGACATGCATACACGCGCACTGGAAGTAATCGTGGAGACGAGTTGCATCTTCTCGTCCGTGCAAACAACGAAGCTGGTAGAGAGGCTGCGCAGTACAGTTACATTGTACAGTAATACTAGTAAGTACATGTACTTCTACATGTAACAGGACATCAGCGAGGCCGCGTTGGTCTAGCTTGTCTAGCCTTTCACACCCAGGGCAACCGACCTTGTGGTGGTCGAGAAGCTAACAAAGCCAGGACCGCGTTGATTAACGCGACTAACAGAGACCAGCTGGTTCAAACCATCAAGGGAACAGGATTGACGTAGCGACAACAACTTGCCTCCAAATTCTGGTTCTTCGTTCTGCGTTGCTATTAATAAGGTGGGATTGCTGCTTGGCCCCAATCACAGTAATGCTAAGTATGCCTTTCATTTTCTTGAGGAAGGCCACGTGAACGCAGCTTAGTCACGGAGAACCTGAACGGCAGTAGGCCGCACGGCTCAAATGCCATTAATTTGGGGCTCGCTCTGGTAAATCAGTGGAGTCGTCGTAACGCAATCTCGTTTGGAAGCATCTGTCCGGTATTAGTCGATGTTTAATCTGCGGAGTCGCTGACACTTTCCGCGTCTCGTCGCCACCAAACGGGCGCTCTTTCGGGTTCTCTCTCTGTTTGTTGTGCGGTCAGATACTCCGGCCATAGATCAGCAGCGACGGCTCCTCTCCTGTTGCTCTAAGCTCCCACTACACATTTGGGTCAAGTGCACGTTTATAGCTTGTCAATGTATCATCTTCTCTAGGCAACAATACTTTGATCAGAATGAAACTCGCGGCGTTGACCTGTTATAGCCGCCTGCACACTGCATAACGAGCTTATAGAAGCTGGATCCCGAAGACACGTCGTGCTTTCAGCTGCCGACAGCTGGCCCCAAACAAAGTGCACATATTTACTTTTAAAACCTGAATCGGAGCCCCGCAGCATGACTGCTACATGACGGATCGACTGCAGTTTCGAACAGTAAAAGCATCAACTTTTTCACAAACACCAAGTTGACAGGCCCGCGCCATGGATTTGCTTTGAAATATGTACGAGCGAGAAGCAGTCGTTCGCAGAGCACCCGACGCAGCAGCATGACTGCTAGAAAACAACTGGCGCTCCAGCTCTTCAGTCTTCACGTTCGGCCGCTGGCGGATCGAGCACTGATTGCACAGGTATGTTACGGACACCACGTTAATCGGTCAGCCCCGGCCACTCCTCATTAATCAATTTGCCATCGGCGCAGCAAGCGGCCAAGCGCCTCATCAATACTGGTAAATCCACCGCTGTCTACTGCAATGTTCAAGTTCTTCGCTACGACTGCTGCTCTCATTGCGACCGCTGCGGCCGCGTCCCTGCCCGACGGCTCGTGGCCCTCCAGCAAGGGCCTCGTCCAGTTCGACAAGGTGTACACGGTCAAGGCCGGTGAGGTGTTCGACGGCAAGATGCAGACGTTTGAGCGCTCCAACGTCAAGTGCAACGGCCAGTCCGAGAGCAAGTGGGACACCGCTGTGTTCTTCGTGGAGGCCGGCGGCCACCTCAAGAACGTCATCATCGGCAAGAACCAAATGGAGGGCGTCCACTGCGATCAGCACGACTGTATCATTGAGAACGTGTGGTGGGACGACGTGTGCGAGGACGCGCTGAGCATCAAGGGCGGTTCGGCCTCGAGTGTGTCGAAGGTCATCGGCGGTGGCGCTCGCTACGCCGACGACAAGGTGATCCAGCACAACGGTCTGGGCAAGGTGGTGATCGACGGCTTCTACGGCGAGGACGTCAGCAAGCTCTACCGTTCGTGCGGCACTTGCGGCCCCAAGGTGCGCGAGGTGTCCGTGTCGAACGTGCTCGTGGTGAACCCGACCAACGCCGTGGTGACGGTCAACAAGAACTGGGGCGACAAGGCCACGCTCAGCAACATTTGGGTCAAGTCGAGCAAGGCCGCGGTCAAGGTGTGCCAGTGGTCGCAGGGCAACCCGAAGGGCGAACCCAGCATCCTTGGAAACGGCCCGTCCGGCACGCTGTGCCAGTACTCGACCAGCGACGTCCACATCAACCAGGACATTAAGCAGGCCAAGCAGGGCTCGCCCGAGCAGTCGTCTCCCAACCCGGACGACGAGTACACCGCCCAGACTGACATCACACCCGCCCCCAAGTCGAAGAAGGCGACGGCCCCAAGGCGTCGACCCCCACGGTGACGACTGCCCCTCTGAAGAAGACGAAAGCCCCCAAGACCAAGACGCCCGCCACGACTGCCCCGTTGAAGAAAACGAAGGCCCCCAAGACGACGGCCCCTCTTAAGAAGACGAAGGCCCCCAAGACGAAGGCCCCCAGCCCGAAGCAGCAGGACGAGGAGCAGCAGGACTCCGTGCTGCAGGACCAGATTGACCAGGACCTCCTCGGTTAAGCATAGAACTTTCTATGCTAACGAAGGTAGATAACTTTACACTGCAATACTGAGTGCATCAGCTAGACGCAATTGGTGGTAGTGTACAAGTAGCGTTAAAATAATTGATGTGCGTTTTGATAGAAACAAGTTGTACCATGGAGTTCTTCCGAATGTCGTAGCTGTTCAGTCTACTGTATCAGAAATCCAATGTGGCGTTGATAGAAGATAGCGGTCTATGATACGAACTACTGCATGCAACTGGGAAACACGGTATTGATAAACCCTGCCGAACAGTGTCCAGGCAACTGTAATCAGCAACATTGTGTGAATTTGAACTGATGCTTGAAAATGCTTCAGTACTTCTTGAAGCTGTAAACACTACACGCAGTGTTTTCTCAGTGCAGTGGGTCGTGCAAATATCTTGAGCCAGCGGACGAAACAGTGGAACGCCAACGGAGCTGCCTGCAGAAGCCTCAGGGGTCTAAATATCTACTCGCATACCTCAAGCCGTATGGTAAAGCCGTCAGCTGGATTCGAGCATTGCGCGTACGGACACGCTAACGGCCAAGTCATTGAGCTCTCGCCGCTCTTCCAGACCGTATTGTACCGGTACTCACACGCCGTGCCGTACGTGCACTTGTGCATGTAGAGGCTTAGCAGGAAGAGGTCAGATTACCGCTGTGATAGCACGAACCGAAACGAGTCTCCGTTGGTCCAGCTTTCACACCGAGGGCCGCTGCCGGCCACGACCTCGTGTCCTTGTGGTGCTCGAGAAGCAAACGTACATGTACGTAGGAACAACCGAGCTGATTAACGCGACTAACGGAGCCAGCTGATTTCAGATCATCAAGGAAAAGCATTGACGTAATGGCAACAAGATTCGTCTGGTTGCTCATACAAAAGCCGATCGGGTGAAAGTGCCACAGTAGCGGTGGCGCTCGGCCCGCTTGAACTGTAGTAATGATTATCAAGCCTTTCATTCCCTGAAGCGGAAACCTCGTGTGACCCCAGCAGGCCGCCACACAACACTAGCATGAGCAGGTATGAACACCTCCACTCGGCCGCACGAGTCGTTGTTGCTGCTGCGCCCGCAATCTCGTTCGAGCGCATCTGTTTCCGGTAGTCGACGTTTAATCGGCGGGGTTGCTGACACTTTTCTCCGCGCCACGTCGTCGCCAAACGGGCCCCTGCCGTACAGTACTGTGCGCTCTATCGTCCTTTGCTCTTGCGCAAGTGGATGCCGCGCATGCTCTAGACTGCTGTACCGTAGAGCAGACAACACGCCCAGGAAAACGGCAGCTCGAGTCGGTCCAACCAACCTTGCTGCGCTTCAATTTGAGTCCTCCACAGCGCCACGTTTGAAGTTCAAACGTGGCGCTGTGGAGGACTGGAGCGCACATCGGCAATTCGTTCTCTCTTCACCAACAGTTTGGTCGGAATCGAAGTCAGCGATTACCCAGGATCGGTTGACCCGATTTGCTCGAGGCTCCGATTTAGCAGGAAGGGCTGAGGGAAGCTCGCTATATCTGACCCGATTTGCGGCTGGGGGTTCCGAGTTGTGAAGCAAGTGCCAGAAATGCCGCTTTTCGCCGGCAAAAGGGACCGCTGCCAAACTATTCCTCGGGCCCTATCAGATTGGCGTGGCACGTAGTTGTAGCTGCCGTAGACGATGGCACAAGTGATTTAGCTGACCATAGTGAAATGAAATGGATATATACAGGGTACTACGCATTCTTGCTCCTTAGAGGTGGGGAGGTATGACCAGCTTGGAATGCCTCCCCTCTAGGCCTTATGCTCTTACCGATCATGTTGGAGTTCCATGTTATATAAATCGGACTCCGAGATAACGCGTCAATCGGGCGGCAAAATTGTTGAAAACCACAATACAGATTTCGCCCTCACTTCTGACCTTGGGTACCACTGTGGGTTTTTCAAAGTATATTTATTTAAAGATTAACACTATTTTCTACAAGCGCGATGTACATGCCCGCAAAATGACCCCGTGGTGGTTAAGTTCCACACCACAGCGGCAGGAAGAGCGCTCGTTAACGCTGTTGAAGATAATACATGTTGTGGGAACGCTCAAACGAGTCACCTGCGAAATTTATGAGGCCACCGTTAGCCTGGAAGGACACACAGCGGGCTTGGCTTCAATCCGCCACTTCTGGTTGGTTTTCATCCTTCATACCATTGGATATCGGGTGCTGCCGTGTGCGGTGGAGAAAGCTTGGATCGCCTGGAATTAATTGTGCAGCTAGGCGTGTGTTCCGACAGACTTAAGCCCCTCACAGCCCATTTCTCGCCTTCAGATGTGAATGCAGGGATTTTCCTTGTATAAAATAATATTATAAATACATATAAGGTTATTAGTTAATCACGGTGTCAGAAGTGAGGGCGAAATCTGTACATGTAGCTTTTATTTTGGGTGGGCCCGAACTAAGAGGTACTTAAGTACACTGTAGCACTCTCGTTAGACTCGAGACCAGTAGAATCGCACAGACGGATTTGAGAAACGCACAGATCCAAGGGGGAACCGCACAGAAATACTGATATACCTTCCACCGCCCACTATTGAAGGTGTGCTGGGGGTTGCACCCCCAGACCCCCACATAAAGAAAACTAACTCCGAGCGTGCGGCAACGGGTCCGTTCGCTGGACAAAACCCCAGACAAATATCTAATTTCATGGTACATTTGTATCATAAAGTTACTTTAAAGACGCATTTATTTGTACATTGCAGTTCTCAGAATTTATACTTGTCACAATTTGGACATGTAAGTAAGAAACTGACGGGGTTTTAGCAAATTTTAGCTAACTGTGTGTTTCTGGTGTACTATTTTTGTATAGGAAACAACCAGTAAAATAGTACTACAGTGTACTACTACTACTACAGTAGTTAAGGTGGACTTAAGAGCGAATGCACGAGTGTTAGTATATTTCGTATCATACTGGTGGTCTACTATAGCTGTGCTACTAGCGCTCTGGGCGCCCGCTACGCGGGCGCTTTGACCACGGGTTAGCATAGCTTTTTAAATTAAAGCTTAATAGTGTATACATCATTTTAATTTGCACAACAATGTGCGGGTACAGTTGACACATATCCGTTGCTATACCTTCGTGCTTCAGTAGCAAACAATAAAAATACATTTTTCTATTAAGCTTATTTTCAAATGTCGCTCACGATTCAAAGTTGAGTACATACCTAAACATCGAGTGAACTGATATTGTTTTCATTGTATTATTGATCACCCGTCTCTGCGAGGCCAGCTGCATTGTCAAGGACATGTATTAGTACCGTGTAGTGACCACTGCGTATTTACTTACCTTTTATATAAAGGTTAAAAGTTACTTAAAATATAATTGGGTGTGACTTATACTGCGTAGCAAAGTGGTACTCTAATGCTGTTACTACGTTAGCACTGAAAGACTGCAACTTTGCAAGCATGATTTACGCACTGCACGCCGCGCTATATGTATTGGTAGCGATTGTGCAACTTCGATGATTAGATTCTTGTGTATGCGTAGTATATTCACTAAGCTGCATTATGTGCATGCTGCAGCAGTTAACGGTACACGTATCTAGGGTAGTAGCGCGCATTTGTTTTGGAAGCTGCAAGCGTTGCCAGTGTCACTACTGTACTATTCTACGCTTTGCCTACTCTGCATCTTTCATCTGGATTTATAACACGTTATTGCTCTTAGTGCATGGCGTTCAGTACCTAATAGCAGTAATTCGAAATTTGCGCACGACCGTGCAGTTGTGCGCTGCGCGCAACTCGAGCAGCATTTTCTAAAAGAAAGTTGTTTATTTGAAGCGCGAGAGTTACGGTTTTGATTTGAGTTGGAGTGCATTGTTGTCACTTGGCTGATGCGACTATCGTTCCCACGGAAGCGAGCGTCGGACTGCAGCAAGATCCTGCCATTGATCAGCTTATAATATTAAAATAAAAACATCAAAAGTCGTAAGTATGATACCTCGATGCGCGCGCTGGTGATGCACCTTGGTTTACTTAATTCGACCAAGTAGTACTAACGTTACGTAGTACGACTACTCAAACTGGTGTACTATAATCCTTGATTCCTGCAAATACATGCAGCACGCTTGCCAGCTACACCACGCCGCGTGCACACACATGCTCAGAGCGGTTTATCAGCTAATCTTTGTGCAGCGTTTGGTGGTCTAAATGCGTCGCTCGCACACATTCGTGGTGTATTAGAAGATGGACGCCACACCAGTCTACCCCTAATTCCGTACTATAAACCCTCAACTGCCCTGAAGGTACCAGTTATCCCAACAGGCGGAACTCCCGAAACCGTAAAGTCGTTTATGTAGATATATGCATGTACTCACTGTCGTAGTGTCCGCTGCCGCTGCAGCCGGCTGCTTACTCCGGTATGCCAAGCGCCCTCCCGCTCGCTGCCTCAGTCCGTCCGTCCGCCGCGCGCCAACTTTCAAAATGGGGGATGTGATCATCACACCCGGTAAAGTGCGATTTTTAGCGTGATTGTGGCTAGTTTTGTAATTTAGAAGATAGTTAAAAAGCCAGTGTGAGTCGATTTGATGGGTGAATAATGCAGTGCTAGGTCCGTAGTAATGTAGTCGAAATGAGAGGTCTAGGCTGTAGGTGCGGAAAGCGTGACGCGATGACCGACAGACAGGATTCTCGGTTAGAGGACGGAGAATGGACACTGTCCATTCCATACCATAACGGTGCCGACAGCCGCCGACATATGCCGACATCAATCTTATTGGCTAAAACCTTCACGAGCATTGACACCGATTTGTTAATATTAAAAACACTTTCATTGGCTTAAAGAACGACATGTCGGCACACATCTCAACCTGCACGCAGACAGACAGCGGGAGCGGCGCCGGCGAGCAAGGGGCGTCCGGCGTGGGGGTGGCGGGTCCCCCGCAACAGCAGCAGCTCAGCACAGGCGCGCGGCCGGCATGCAGCACCAGCACGCAGACAGACAGCGGGAGCGGCGCCAGCGAGCAAGGGGCGTCCGCGCGTGGGGAGGCGGGTCCCCCGCGGTAGACGCACCAGCAGTACGCGGCAGTGCAGAAGCAGCCCAGGGCCCCGCAGTAGCCGCCCTCGCCCCAACGAGCAGCAGCAGCGCCACCAGCAGCACCAGCAGCAGCACCACCACCACCAGCAGCGGCGGCGGTAGCAGCGCGGCGCCCGTTGACGCAGACGGCTGCGAGCGTTGATCTCTGGGGCAGCGAGGGGCACGCTCGCTGCTGTCGAGCAAGGGAGGCGGAGGACATGGCCACACCGCAGTTACTGGTGGGATGGCGCTTTCTACCTGGTGCTGCGGTGGTCGGTGGTTCAGTGAACAACGTAGGCACTGTATTTATTTTCATTTAACATGAAAAGATTTAATTTTTGATACTTGCTGACTTAGTTCACGCTCCGCCTTAATATATATTGTATAGAGTGACTTGCATGTGTCGCTGGCGACACCTCAGCTGCAGCGACGACAGTCCCAGAGCAATGCCTTACCTGAAGCCGCTTTGTGCCATGAACGCATGCGGGTAAGGCGTTGCCGAGAAAACTCGATTGAAATTTGTGATGTAAGTGACGGCGCCATCCAAAATGCATCCAACAGGCATCCAGACTCAATACAAAGTCATAGTAATGTGTCGGCAGCGTGCAAAATATGTGTATAACCACCTAATTACTTAGCCTCACTATAGGAGGGTAACATATCTCAACAGCCCTGCCGACATTATACGTCGGCAGGAGTGTCGGCAGCTCATACGCCTACCCCTAAGGTTGATGATTGGATAAAATAGCGTTTATCACCCTTCTCATTCGATAATAATCGTTTATCGACATTTGATTGGACCATGGCAGCCATACACTGGACGCCTGCCACAAATGCATTAAACGACCGCCTTATCTGCAGCAGATAAGGCGGCCTTAAAAATGATATAGGTCGACTTATCGCTCGAATGCGCCACCACAAATGGCTTATCGGGGTCACCTACGTCCTACTCATACTGTCCTAAATCAGGTGGCTACACTTGCAGATTGCAGCCAGTTCAAAGTGTACCCGTCACTTTGTCCCGGACAACGTAGTGGGTGCAAAGCAGCCGCCATCCTTCCAGATTTTGCCACTTTCGATTTTGAGCGCGGCGAGCGCAAGTGGCTGAGGATGGCGAGCGAGGAGACCGGCGCGCTGCTGGTGCTGACCAGGACCTTCCTGAAGCAAGGCAAGGCTGTGGGCGAGGTGTGACGCGAGGTGTACAAGTTGCTGGTGGAGGAGGCGTGGCGGATCGCCATGCGGAGCCGCCACTACCTCACCACCCAGTGCCTGGACGCGCCGTGCAGCTCGGCGTGGATGATACTCTACCACGAGGGCACCGACACCAACTTCATCAACACGACGAGCCTCACAAGGTACTTGCATTCATCGAGTTATCTGTGCAAATCTAATTCTAACGAGAGTCTGATCTACAGGCCAGCCTTCCACCAGCTGCTACGGAGGTTCGTCGGCTTCTACTACATCCGCAAGAAAGCGGCGCGTGGCCGCCCGTCAAAGCTGCGCTACCACCACCAAGTACTCGGGCTGGTGCTGTCTTTCTATGTGGGCTCCATGGAGCAAAGCACGCTCTGCATGGTGTTCGGCGTGCCCCCGGCCACGCTGTCACGCGTGCTGCGCCGCGGGGAGGAGGCGCTGGCCAAGGCGCTCACCGGCTACGCGCCGGCGCGGATTTCCTGGCCGTCACCAGCGCGGCAAAGGGAGCTTGCGAAGCTCGTCGAAGCCCGCGAGCCGCTGCTGCAGCACACCTTTGGCTTCATCGACGGGAAGAACTTTAAGGTACGAGCTCAGAGATGAATCAGGATGTATGTATGTATTGCTAAGCGCGACGCTAATACGTTTTGCTACCTACGTGCTGCAGGTGCAGCAGCCTTCTAATGCTGACTTACAGAACGCAATGTATAACGGGTGGCTACACTCCGTCTTTGTGACAGGAACCATTTGCTTTGCGGCGGATGGGTGCATCATCTGGAGTCGCCACAACTGTCCGGGGTCGTGGAACGACTCGGACACGTCGCTTGGCTTCCGGATGAAGCTGCTCGACCCGAAGTACTGCCCAGACACGCGCATGAACGTCGTGTCCGACTCGGCGTTCCCGTGTTCGACGGCCATGGCTGGACGCATCCTCACTCCGCTCAAGGACGGCGACTTGGACCGCATCCTGCCATCGATGAGAGCCTCTGCACGCACCCTCCACAACGCCATCACTTCGGTGTGTCAGGCGGCGGAGTGGGGCATGGGGAGCGTGCAGAAGGTCTACAGTCGGCTCAATCTGCCGCTGCCGTACGACCCCGAGCTCCGAGGACTTCGCCTCAACAACCTGTTCCGTATGGCGAACTTCCGAGTTCGCACCGTGGGAATCTCCCAGATCCGCACCACATTTGCGGGCGACATGGAGGTGCCGTCGCAACTGCGCTAATTTTTTTTTCTAAGTGAGTCATTTGTTTCTGTTTCGAATCAATACATTTTCTTGAGCAGGAGAGCGGCTTTGATGACTTTGTTTAGTGCACTAACTGGTAGGCGCTGTTGTAGTGTTGGCAGATGCTTGAGCTGTTTGTATCTCTGTTGACTTCAGTAAAGTTATGGCGAAGAAGGAACGCATGAATGCGGGTTCGTAACATGTAAAGATGTTGCTTTGATTTGGTTTTCGCTTAGATGTGTATGAACACTACGACTACTTGATGAATGCACTCCATTCCGAGCACCTGCGCAGCATCGTCTGGACATCGACTCCTCACTCGCTTACGTGTTCTTCTTCAGCGCGCCAATAAGCATGACGAGGTCCTGCGTGCGCGCACGCGCTTCCTCGCGGTCACGACGAGCGCGCTCCTCGCGATCAATCTTCTCTTGGCGGCGTCGCTCTTCAGCCTCTGCCGTCTCTGCAGGAAGGCGCGCTTCTTGGGCGATGACGTCTTCACGGTGGTGCTTCTCCTCGACCACGCGGCGCTCCTCAGCTTTCCGCTCGTTCTCCTCACGAAGGAGGAGTAGCATCTCGAGCAAGCCCCCACCCATGCTGCTGGCCGAGGCCTCGAGGCCGGCGAGCTTCGTTTTGAGCGCCGTAGTCGTTCGCATGGCCCGAATTCGCTTCGCCTTAGCGAAGCTGGCCTCTGGGTCTCTTTGTCGTCTTCGTTGGCGCGCTTGACGCCGATGGTGTCCCGAAATGTAGTGAGGTCCTGGCCTCCCAAACAATTCGAGTAGTTCTGCAGCTTGGGGTACTTGTCCGCTTCGTGGCGAGAGGCGAGCGCTCGGGCTGACTGCTGCTGCAGTTGCTGTGATGCATTCGCAGCCTGGCTCTCGTGGGCGGTCGTGCGGGCCTTCGACACGCCACTCAATCCAGCGCGACGGGTGCGTGGAGCCGCTGGAGGAGGCGCTGGTCGTGGTGTGCGAGCAGCGTCGTCCGCACCTTCAGGGGCCAGCGGCGATGCCAAGAGCTCCTGGAACTCGCCAAGGTTGGACGAGCGACTGGACGCGGCCGACTCGGACGTGACGGACTCGTCGGTGCCGAACGCCCCTTCCGTAGCCGCCCCGTCGGCGGCCGTGTTGCTGGCGAGCTGCACGCCTTCGCCGTCCCCGTAGAAGCTCTCGTCGGGGTCGACGTCGAAGCAGAAGTCCGGCTCCACGGGACGCTTTTCGTCGTCGGCCTCGTCGTCCAGCTCGATCACGTTGGCCTTCTCGTCGATGGCTACCTTGATCTCTTTCGCCCTCTTGATGTTCGGGGGCATGGTTTGCACGCCGGTCGGCTTGCGGGTGCTATAAAGCACCTTGAACTTGCGTCGCAAGCTCTCGAAGTCGCACTCGGGTGTTCCTCGAGGCCGATTGGCGTTGAAAGACGCCGCAAGACGCTCCCACTCATCTTTCTTTGCCAAGCGGAAGCGCTTGCTTGATGAGCGACAGGAGTCGGTCGATGTCGGCCAAGGTGTAGTTGGTGTTGCCGGAGTGCTTAACCATCTAAGTACACGTGCATGTAAGTAGTGTAAGCCAGCGAACAGTGCGACTTAGGTGGCAGCGTGTGTTGTAGCGTACCGGGACGAAGGGCTTGGTAGAAGCTTGGAGGTGGCGCGGAGGGCGTGCTTGGAGTGGGTGGGGCTGCGTGATGCGAGGCAAAGGGCGAAGTGAGAGAGACGATCGCGCCGAGCAGCGGCAGCGGTGATGCCGAGAACAAGCTCTCGCTGCCACCAGTTCGGCTTTGAGGCTCGCGATTGCTGCTTTCGAGTAGCTTCAACGTCGAGCGCGCGAAATCTGCGCGCGCAAAGGCAACCTGCTACGCACAAGCCACTTGAAATCTTCGAAGGCGCTTCATCTTGGCGCCAAAACCCACATCACCTGCCGTCGGGTGGGACGCTCACGTCGAAGTTTTGGGGTCGAAGTAGCGTAGCCGCGATCACCTAACATGAATGCACCCACAACGCTCTTTCGGTCATCCTTCATGCATTCATCCTTTCCTACCTGCACAACGCTCCCGCCTACGTATTGACCTACCGCTCCTACGCGCGTCTTCACCTCCTCATGGGTCTTCTTCATCCTGAATGTCGCAGTGGCGGCACCCGTTCTGCTGACAGCGGCAGACAAACCAAAGGTCATCGCCATAGTCCACAGTAATCTCCTCGCCGCACCGAATGTCCTGCGTGGTCGCCACCACCACGGTGGTACGGCGGTGGTTGGCCACCTCCTTGAACTCGGCCGCGGGTCTGCACGAGTGGTTCAGGAACCGCATGAGCCCGCCCATGGCCTCGGCGTTGATCGCTGCACAAACCGGATACGACGGCTTCTCGGGGCGCGTTTTCATCACGAGGCGGTACCCTCCGTTACGCGGCCGGTTGGCGCGTGCCGCGCTCACGTGTTCCATCTCGCCGAGATACTGGCCCAGCACCTCGCCGGCGCTAATGTCCTCGGCGGCAACGACGCCCAATTGACGGGTGCGCAAGTTGCGCCCGAGAAAGACCTTGCCCGACTCGCCCAACCCGTTGCCACACTTGCCCTCATAAGGGCAGCAGTTGACGTTGCAATAGACGTTCATGAGCGCGTTGCGGCAGCTGTCTGCCCGACAGCGATCCCAGCAGCCACACGAACCAAAGTGCGACACCGCGGGAAGACGGTGGCCAGCGGATTAAACTGCTCACGCAAGTGTGCGACGGCGTAAGGCCACCGCGCGGGCACAAACACGTCGCCTGGTGGAGATGCCAGCAATGCTGCACGTGGCGGCCGAGGCGGTTCCACCATGGCGTGACGAACTTGACAGTCTTGATCGGCGTTACGAATGCGGAGGCCTTGGTCGGCGGCAGCAGCGTCACGAGCGCGGAGTCCTTGGTCGGCGGCAGCAGCGTCACGAGCGCGGAGGCCTTGGTCGGCGGCAGCAGCGTCACGAGCGCAGTGGTCTCGGCCGGCCACAGTGACACCACGAGCGCGGTGGTCTCGGCCAGCAGCAGCGGGGAGATACGCTTGGTGAGGCGCCGAGCGCTGGCGCGCATACGGGGCGGCAGCTTGACGGCGTTCTTGCCGCCCTTGACGGGGGTGGCGAGTCTTGCTCGTCTTGGCGCGCACTGGTGACCGCGGGGCGTCTCCAGAAGCCCGGGCGAGGAGGTGGTGGGGCTGGCGTACGCGCGCACACTCGGACGAGGCGGCGTCTCCGGGGTTGGACTCGGCGGCGGGTTCGTGGCCGACTTGGAGCGGCGCTTGGTTTTCTCCGGGGACAGCCACGGAGGCGTCGCCGTGCCCGTTGCGCTCGACGCGACGTCGGCACTGCTGGGGAAGCCAAGCTCGGCAGTCGACTGCACCACGTTTGGCGGCGTGTTCTCCTCGCTGGAGCTATCGTCATACAGCGCAGTCTCCAGTGGATGGAGGAGTGCGTCAGGTGGACCATTGGTACTGCAGCAGGACACCGCATTAGCCACCATCCATCACAAACCCTTCCATCTATAGTCGAACGCACCTTTGAGCTGGCTGGCTGGGTGTCTTCGCGGGTTCAGAGGCGATTTCGAAAATGAGCGCAACTTCAAGTTGTCGGCAAGATGATATAAGCTAGGCGATAAGTCGCCAGAGTGATGGTCGGCATAAAGTATACAAATATCAAGATAAAACTTTAAGATGGCTACACGACATATATCTAGGGGTAGGGCAGTTTATCGAGACCATATCTGGGCCTCCCGAGATTTATGACCGGCATATGCCTCGTCATATCTGCTGCAGATACAGATAAGAGCCGGTTGGAGCAACATGCGTTTCTGTATTCGATTGGGAGGGGCATTTGAATGGAGAGGCTCATGTGGCCTGCTGCTGTCTACGCTACGTGCCCCCTGAACTGGTTTCTGTTAGCTAGGGGTTCAGGATATCCGCGATCTGCGTCCTGTTGACGAACAGACCGGCATGCTGCCAGCAGTGCTGGATCGCGGCGGGGGTGATGCTATCCCACGCCTCCTTGCACCACTGCAGCGCCTCGGCAACGCCAATGTCGTGGGCGTCGGGCTCTCCAGCCATGAACCGCTGCATGATCGCCTCGGTCTGGTGGTCCATGACCTGCGCCTTCAGCTGCGCGATGACACCTTGGTCCATGGGCTGTATGGCCGCGGTCGTGTTGGGCGGCAGGAACTCCAGGCGGACGTGGCTCAGCGTGGTGACGGGCGCCTTGTGCGACGGCGCGTTGTCCACGAGCAGCAGGATCCTGCGCCCCGCCGCCGCCATCTGCGCGTTCAGCTGCTCCATCCACTGGCGGAACACCACCGTGGTCATCCAGCCCTTGCTGGTACCCACGTACTCGAGGCCGGCGGGCATGGCGTGCAGCCAGCGTGGGCGCCTGGCTGTGCCGAGGATCGTCAACGGCAGCTTGTGCGTGCCCGACGCGTTGGCCGCCACCACCATCGTCACGCGGGCCTTGCGCTGCTTGAGTGCTGGGGCTGAGTGGAGGCACAGCGAGCGGCGTGGCAGCGCTCGGTAGAAGTACGCCGCCTCGTCCATGTTGTAGACGTCGTCCGGGTGGTACTCGCCGATGATCTTGCGCAGCTCCAGCGCCGCCGCACGAGCAGCTGGCATGTCGACGCTGCCGATCTCTCCGTGCGCGCGGCGGCTGCGGATGCCGTGGCGTCGCATGAAGTGCCGCAGCCAGCCGCCGCGGGTGAAGCGGGGACGCGCGGCCATGGGGATCTGGAGCTGATCAGCGCAGCGGCGCGCGAGCCAGATAATCAGCCGGCCGTTCAACGCGACGTGGCCGGCCTCGAAGAAGGCGATGGCGTCCACCAGCATCGCGTCCAGCCGCGCCACGTGTTGCTGCTGCGTCCTGCGACGTTGAAGCTCGTCCGGGGTCAGGGTCCGCAGCACCGGCTCCTGGCGCAGCACGCGGCTCACCATGGCCTTGCTGGGCGGGCGCTTCAACTTGAAGGTCGTCTGCGCCCAGGTGGCGAGCTCCTGCAGGCTGGGGTGCGGGTGAAGGGTGTGGCGGTGCTTGCACAGCTCGAGCTGCTGTTGCTTGGTCAGGTGCACGCGCATGATTCGCAACTGGCGCCTGTCTCGCTGGCCTGTTACTGCGATCCGGCCCTTTACGGATTCTTCATAGCCAGTCGCGTCCTTTCCGTAAATAATCCATAAACGAGGTTTATCGTAGAAAAACCCACCTGAGGTTAAACGTAAAACCTCGTGAAAGCTCGCTTCATGATTTCTTTACATCTCATTCCCGAATCTGCCGCCAAGCCCTCAAGTCGCCAAGCACTCAAGTCGTCATGTCTGGACGCCGCCACGCCAGCCACGCCAGCTACTCCCGCCGCTCCCGCTCCCGCTCGCGCTCGCGCTCCCACTACTCGCGCAGCTCCCGCCGGTCCCGCCGCACGCCGTCGCCAGTTGCGTCCGCGTACTCCTCGTCGGACCGCTCGCTGTCGCCGCCCGCCGTGGAGGCCGAGTACCTGCGCCGCCGCCTGCTTCGCGACCGCAAGGAGGACAAGGCGGCCAAGGCCACGCGGGCCAAGGAGAAGACCGCGGAGCCGCAGTCGGGCAAGGGCTGGGCGTGCTGTGCATCTACCCAGGGTGCACGGCCCCGTCATGTACACCCACTCGTGGAAGAACCACATGATCAAGACCCACCTCAAGACGACGGGCGAGGTGTACATGAAGCACCACCGCGACTCGTACGAGGTGGCGGTCGACAGCGCCGAGCTGCTCAACGACGCCGACAACGCCAAGCGCATGCTGATGTTCCGCATCGGCAACATCGAGCGCTCGCTGGACCGCCTCACGCAGCGCTTCGAGACGGAGATGGAGGCCAAGGTGGAGGCGGTGATGGCGCCGCTGCTGAGCGAGCTGTATCAGCGGCTCTCCAAGCGCCTGGATGCCCGCCCAAGCTCGCCGTCGCGCTCGCGTTCGCCACCACCACGCTCCCGTGCGCATGCCAAGCGCCGCTACGACTACGACGGCCACCACAGCAGTCCCAAGGTGCCTCGCCACGCACGATCGGCTTCGGTGCGCACGGTGTTCGAGCCCGCTGAAGATACGTCGATGGAGGTCGTGGAGGAGGAGGAGGACAAGGCTCCAGTGCCGACGGCGGCGGCGGAGCAGCTTGTGCAGATGGCCACGTCCACGCCGGCCGCCACTTCGACTCCAGCCCCAGCAGCACCAGCACCGACGACTCCAGTCCCAGCAGCTGCAGCGACGACACCAGCGCCGGCAGCACCAGCAGTGGCGTCGGCACCTGCAGCGAAGGCAACGTTGACAGCAGCGCCGGCAGCACCTGCAGCAAAGGCAACGTCGACACCAGCGCCGGCAGCACCTGTAGCGAAGGCACGGTCGACACCAGCGCCAGCGAAGGCAGCGCGGACACCAACGCCAGCAGTACCTGCAGCCAAGTCAACGCCAGCAGCACCTGCAGCGGAGAATCAGTCCGAGGAGGAGGTGAACGACGAGGAAGAGGAGGACGAGGGGGACACCCAAGTCCTCTCTGACCAGGAGCACGCATCGACGTCCAATCGCCGAACCCAGAAGCAGTCGCAGGCAGCACGGACAAACCTCGTTAAGGGACGGCGCAACAACAAGATCAAGGGCGCAGCAAGTCAGGTCAAGATCAGCCGCACAAACCAAGCTGCGCGACCAAATCAAGGCGAAGTTGAAGGCGGCGACGGAGAAGCTCGAGGCTACGGTGGAAGCGCTGGCCACCGCCTCCGATGGAGAGCAGGCAGCAATGGAAGCGGAGATCGGCAAGCTGGAGGCGGAGGTACAGAAGATGACCAAGGACCTCGAGGCGATCAAGCTCGACTTGGGTCTCAAGGGGGCAGCCAGCAGTGCGCACACGGCCGTCATGTTCGGCAAGGAGGTGGCACAGGTGCTCAAGGAGAAGGAGAACGCGGTGAAGGCAGCGACCAAGAAGGCCAACGCCAAGCAGTCATCGGCAAAGCGCGCAGCTGCGAAGGCGGCGATGGAGATAGCTGTGAGCGAGAGTAGTAATGACATACACATTTGGAAGACGTTTTTAAAAAATGTACTTTTTCTTTTCACGTATCCCTATCCACAAGTCGTTTCCTAACATCACAAAAATCGTACACTTTATATAAAAATGTCTTCTTTCTCCATTTTTGCTACTTCAGATAGTCTTCTACTAATTTTGATCACCCTTATAAACCATAGTACCAAAAACGCACCCAATCGCCCCATCTCTTGTGTTACATCAAACCCAATTCCTTAGCACCAATCATCACCAATCGTCCCATCTCTTGCGCTACACTGGTTCAAATTTCATAGCATTACACCGCAAGCAATACACCCCTCTGTAGCAAATAGCGCGTCGCGCTAAAACGCGATTTGAACTCCAACAAATCGAAGTTTTTATTCTGATAAATATAAAGTTACTAATATAGAAGCATGGTTTACTCACACGAAAAATACATTGAACGAAAAGAGGCAATTCAAGCTGCACAAAAGAGGTGTTATCTAAAACATCGCGAGAAAAGACTTGAAAAGCAGAAGCAATATGATCAAGAACACAAGGAAGAAATTAGTAAACGGCATAAAGAGTACTACAAACTAAAACGTAGTCGAGTCAAGTTAGACTCAGGAAACGAGCCACTGGTAACTAACACAGAGTAATTCACTCTATTTTTTTTTTAAAAAAAAATTGGCTATTTAGCTGTACAACTGATCAATAGCAGTCATCAACTCAGGGAACTTTTCGTTAAAAGATGAATTCTGGCATATCCAATCAATATATCTTTTATCAATCGCAAATACCTGTTTGATGCTTTTACCCTTGTACTTACCAAACGTTAAGACGTAAGAACCGTCATTATTGCCTAATTTACTCTTAAGATAAGCTAAAGTCTCATCATCAACTAAATTAGGTTGAGTCATTAACCATCTACAGTAGGCAATATCTGAGTTATACACATCCTCAATCGTCTTCGATTTATGTTTACCAAAAGCTAAAACTTGACTCATTGTTACGGGTATATCTATATGTATACACCTATAAAAAATATAAAATTAATTATATAATGGCGCTCTATAGTATGGTATCAAGTGCAAAGGTTGAGATGGTGACCTATAGCCCTGTTTCAAGAACCTTTATCATTCACTTTACAGAAGGAGAGGTTTATACCAAGCGGGTTGATGTAGGTACAGCTATTGATTTACTGCAAGTAAAGTACAATGCATCATCCATGAATCTAAAAAAAGGTGACTTTCTAGTGTCGCGGCATTTAGAAATTTAGTTAGTTTGGTATTCTAGTACCTCACCTGTTAGTCTATTGTACGACATCTCATTTTCAAACGCTACAAGTACAATAAAGTTAGTACCTTGCGACGAAGCATTGGTTCCCATAATCTGGATAGACTGTGGGATATCTTTCTCTGTTAGGCGGCTAACATCGGCGATAAGAACGCGGTTTGTCTGCGACCAAGTCTGGTAATCAATTAGACCATTTGCAAGCTCTTGTGTTTGATCACCGTTGATAGATGCGAGCTTTGAAAACTCATTGCAGAAATCCATGAAGTCATAGTCATAGTTGAGATCAAAAGTGTTCGTTGAACCGATCTTAACATTGAAGTTACGGATTGAAGAACCCGGTTGAACAGTCCAAGGCGCGGAATCGAATGGAGATTGGAACTGCTGAACTTGAGAAGAAGCAAAGTTACCTGCCGAAGTTTCTGCAAACGGTAGTAAAGCTACATATTTAGCATTTTTAAGGCTGGCTGACAATTGAAGATCAAATGCTACATTTTGCTGACCAGAGCTCACACCAATTCCTACCTTCTGCCCAAACCATTGAGCATAGTAATCTAGGTAACGAACCGTCTTTACAGGCTTGGAAATAATCGCCTGAGGGTTTTCGAGATCAACAAATGGTACATATAGACGCGCAGTACTGAAAGGGAAGTAAGTATTATCCGTTTCTAGACTGTTATTGACTACACCCCATGCTACCGTAATCTGACCCTGAGCAGCAGTCGAAGCGTTGGGGATGACACCATTGTTAGGGGAGTTGGCTGCTGTTGATGCAACCATGATAGGGCATGTAAGGCCTGAAACTAACGTTGTGGAAGCAAGAGTCATCCCCTTTGCGGCTGTATCAGAACCGAAATTAATAACGCTGCTACCTTGGTTTACACGAAGACGCATACGAATTTGAGGATTAGCCATAAGATCAAGTTCCTTGAAGATAGGATGAAGATCAACCAACCTGATTTTAAGCATGTAGTTCCAGCTACCAGCAATGGCACCAGCAGCGGTACCGCCTGGTACGAACGCACCGCGACCGAATTGATTAGCAAGTGTATTAGCTACACCAGAAGCAAGTGAAGGCCATCCATTAGTGTTTTTTCCGCCCGCCGTACTAGGATTAGCTAGAAGACGTTTGACAAAGCCTTCATTAGCGGCTAGGACACCAGCACCCGTATCGTTTGTCTTTAAAGCGGCAGTAACATCAGACGCATTGTTCGAGTAACCATCACCGTTGACGCTTGCAGCACTACTAAATACTAGTGAACCAGAGGTGTCAGGGTATAGGAAGGCTTCAGCACCGTGTTTTTGAACATAATCAAGGCTGGCTTCCGTTTGAGCACGTAGATTATTAGCAAATAGCTTGTATTCACTCATTGAAATAACACTCTTACCGTTAAGTTCTAGGCTAAGGCTATCAATAACATTCCAAACACCGCATTTAAGTCCGACCGAGAGACGATTAGCGGGATTGGACAGAGCGATACTGCCATGAGTATTCTTCATTGTCACCTTGTAAGGAATCATGATGTATGCATCGCGGAGGCAACCAAAACCCTCTGCACCATTTAGTTGAGAGGTAGCGTCAATTGAAATAATACCATTAGTGTAAGAACCTTGATTAATATCGATTACATACGGTACACGCTTACGCGCCGATACGCGCACGGAAGGGTCAGCCTTCAGAGAAGACTGATATAAGAATTGATCAGCTAGCTGAGTATCAGACATGTTGGTAGCTGTTCGAGTTAGACTATATCTTGCTATTTATAATGATCGAAAAATAAAATAATTATGGATCTGGTTAAGGGCATTACTAGTGACCATGAACTTATCAAACTTGCCGATATACTTGACGTTCATTTGGACAATATCTACGAGTCTAGCGAGGTTACTAAGCCGCTACCTAAGGAAGGCTCTTTCTTAATTTTACTACGTAAACCTAACATGGATGTAGGACACTGGACAGCAGTTCATAATCATGAATACTTCGATTCGATGGGCGAAGCCCCGCCAACGTCTTACGGGGTTGATAAGTATAACGAAATACAAACGCAATCAGCGCATGGTGATTACTGTGGTATATGGTGTCTATTGTGGTTATATTGTAAACAAAAAGATAGAATGGATCTATTCAAGCGTTTTAATAATTTAAATGTAGTTGTGCTTTAGTTCAGAATATATAGACCAGCAATCATGTACCGAGAGTTAACGATTTCGAGTAATGTCAGCGCGCCTAAGCTAAAGAAGGCGTTCAAGACAGGAAAACTTAGTCTAACAAGTGCAGAACTAAAGGGGAGCGGTAGTGTTATTCACTTACATCCAAGCAGTTATGAGAAGGCGCTCAAGGCACGAAAAGCGAACCGTGGCGTTCGTCTTGAAATTACCAAGCACGAGGTCAAGAAAGGGTTCAAGAAGGCTCAAGGAGGCAGTGTCTGGAGCAAAGTGTGGAGTGGTATTAAGTCGGCTTTTAAGTTCGCTAAGGATTCAGGAATCTTAAGTAAGGCTGTAGATGCGGCTGTACCTGCTCTAGCTACATATGCTGGCCAACCAACAGCTGCGATCCCCGCAAGAGCTGCGATCAAGTCACTCACCGGTATTGGCGTTAAGGGGTACGACAGCGATTCAGATACCGAAGGCGGGCGAATTAGTATGGATGATATCAAACAAGGAGCTAAGAGAGCATTAGGATATGCTAAGAAGAAGGGTATCATCACTGATTTAGTTGATCTAGGAGAGCGTAAGCTTATTGACAAGGCTACGAAACCGGAACATGTTGATATGATTAAGTATGTTCGCAGAGGTATTAAAAATAGATACGGAGTTGGCATTAAATCGAGCAAATCTACTCGCTTCGTTAAGGGGTCGCAAGAAGCTAAAGATCACATGGCTAAAATACGAGCTATGCGTAAGAAAGGCTCTAAGTCAGGGGGTAGTTTTAAACTTTGATTGCCATAAAAAATAATATTTTTTTCGCTTATTTGTTATTAGCAAACTCACGAGGCTTGATGAGAAGCATGATTGACACGCTTGTATCGCGAAAGTGTACCGGCTGGTCATTTTGATTATAAATCGATACGGTGATGGAAGCACGAGGACCATCGTTAATCTTCATCCATGCATAATTGAGGGAGCATAATGAACAAGGTCACCGATTTTAGCAGCACCTCGATCAAATGCGGCAAGCAAATCGCCGCCAATAACATAATCATTCTTGATAATGTCGCAACGAACGATGTAGCTAGATGTTGGATGAACCTGAGGTACAATATTGCTAAGAATACTTGCTGCTGTTGTTTGACTCGCCGAGGGGTAAGTTCCTGTTGAAAAGCCTAGAACCTTACCAAACGCAGCGTTGTTAATGATCAAACGTGGTACGCGACTTGTAGTAGGTAGACCAGATCCGCCAGAGCTATACAAACCAGAAGCAGGTCTAGTATATGTACCGATCGCAGTAGGCGTAGGAGAGCAATCAAGTTGACAGGCGTAATAGGTGGAATTCGCACTGATTTGAATAAAGAATACATTATTCCCCGAAGCATCAATTAGATAAGCGCCAGCCGCAACAAGTGCTTTTTGAATATATTGATTAATGTTACTGTACTCGTACCAACCGTCCGCTAGTGTTACTGTAATCGTTGAAGTAGTAGCTGCTGTCGGAACCTCTATCTGAAAACTATTATTGGAAAAGGCTAAACTGTCTATGTTAAAATCGGAACAGTAGAGACTAATTGACTGGATTGCAATGTCATTGTTTTTAAAATTCACGCTTGATCCAGCGAATTCATAGCGCCAGCTATTGTTTAAATTGTTCTGAACAAGATTAGTTGAATCGAGCTTAAGAAATGATGCCATAGTTCAGAGTATATTTATGAACTAAAATTAATTCTGATCTTCAATTTTTATTGACTGATCAAAGTTATATCGTAGCTCGCCTTTAACCGAGTCAATAAATAGGAACTGTCCTTTTCCTCTAGCGATAGCTCTATTATAATATCTAACGATACCATCTTCATTTACACCTGGAATGTTAAAATCGGTTACTAGAAGCTTTAAGTCCCGCTTACTGTTTGCTCTGAGAATCGCTACGTATTCTGTATTCAAACGCAGCATCTTCTCGGTACCAAACCATGAGTGACTCAGGAATATAGTTGATAGGAAATGGTGGCGCCCTCTAGTCATGTAGTGAGAAAACACATTTTTCTGTAGTAGCTTGTCATTACTGTAGTCATCGATGATCACTAGCTCTGGTTTCTTGCCCGGTGTACGCCTAATTTGGTCTACATTGGGAGGCTGGTCGTAGAATGTAACGAAACCTTCAAGCTTATCCTTCAGATAATCATATAGTTCCTGATCTTTGTTACGAGCGATAATATGAAGGTGGCTAAAAACATGAGGAGAGTGTTTGAGGATATGAAAAACGAGGTTGTTTTTACCTGAGTAACTAGGACCAAGTATAACCATTCTAAAAAGCTTCTTTATACCTAGATCGGGTATATCACCAACCGCCGCGCTTCTATATTGCTTTGGTAAAGCACCGCCATAGTTAGGAATCAAAGACATTTTCGCGTACTCTATATATAATCTGCGAATAAAAATGTCTGGATTTGCTTATCCTCAGCCTCTATTTGATTCTTCAACATACAATCCCGCGTTTTATTTGTCTCTGGATCAGAGTGGTTCTCTAACGTATACCTATGCTCAAACGCTCTATCTTAGTCGGAATGACTATCGCTTAAGTTACATTACAGGTATCACACAAGGTACAGCAACACCTGGTATAGCTCTTGTACCGGGAGTAGGTGGTGATATCGCTGGAATTGGAGCACTTAGTTGTAGTAGCTTGACAGTCAATGGGTCACCTGTATCTGGCGCACCAGCATATGTAGACGGGATTAATCCTGGTACGGCGGCGATCAACAAAGCGCTTGTTTTGGATGGCTCTGGTAACATAGCTACTATCAATAACTTGACAGCTACAACGATCAGTGGTACAATAGCAACAGCTGCTCAACCAAATATTACATCTCTAGGTATGCTATCGTCGCTTACTGTTAGCGGTAACATTAATGGGACAATAGCTACTGGAGCACAGCCGAATATCACATCTCTAGGGACTTTGACTTCGTTAAATTGTTCAGGAAATATATCGGGTACGCTAGCAACTGCGTCTCAACCAAATATTACCTCTTTAGGCACGCTATCGTCGCTTACTGTGAGCGGGAATATAACAGGTACAATAGCTACGGCTGCACAGCCTAATATCACTAGCGTAGGAACGTTGACCTCATTAAACGTTTCTTCATCGATTTCACTAGGCGCAACATCCGCAACGCTATCTTTAGTTGGAGGAGCAAGCGTTTTATCGATATCTGGAGCGACAGCCTCTACATGGTCTAATAATGGATGTCTAGTCGCATCAGGAGGAGTTGGAATTGGAAAAAATATAACAGTAGGCGGAACCGCTTATTCAGCATCTTCTTGGCTTACAGAGGGTATCCAATATCGTTCTATCACTCAAACATATACCAATACAAGCACGGCTGCTAGTGGAACTACTGCTTCCGCTGTAATAACATCCTATGGAAGGCCGGTGATTGCTGCTACTAATACTGGCGTAACAACAACTAGAGCTGCTACGGTATATATAGCAAACTCACCCCTTGCCGGAACCAACATGACTTTGACGAATTCACATGCTCTATGGGTTGATTCCGGCTCTGTACTCATCGATGATACATCATTTAGTCAGAGTATAACAGGAGGAGCTTTATCAGTTTCTGGCTCAATAGGAGCGGTAAACATAACAGTTGGAAAATCAACTTCGCTTCCAAATTGGGGGACTGTAGGATGTCAGATAGCAACTATCGGTAACACATACACCAACAATTCAACAGCGGCTAATGGTACTATGACCTCTGCTGTTATTAATAATTTTAGGGTAGTAGTAATGACATACACATTTGGAAGACGTTTTTAAAAAATGTACTTTTTCTTTTCACGTATCCCTATCCACAAGTCGTTTCCTAACATCACAAAAATCGTACACTTTATATAAAAATGTCTTCTTTCTCCATTTTTGCTACTTCAGATAGTCTTCTACTAATTTTGATCACCCTTATAAACCATAGTACCAAAAACGCACCCAATCGCCCCATCTCTTGTGTTACATCAAACCCAATTCCTTAGCACCAATCATCACCAATCGTCCCATCTCTTGCGCTACACTGGTTCAAATTTCATAGCATTACACCGCAAGCAATACACCCCTCTGTAGCAAATAGCGCGTCGCGCTAAAACGCGATTTGAACTCCAACAAATCGCAAATAAACCAAAATGATTTGAACGTGAAGGATGAAAAGTTAAGAATATAATAACAGATAATCATGTGTAACTACATTATGAAAAATGGTAAGATTTGTCCGAAGTCGCCGACTAAGGAACGTTGTTCGATGCATTCAGTTAGTAAGTTTCCAGCGCCGGAAATGGATGCTAGCAAAGCAGAAGAAATGATCCAACATATTATTAATCAAATGCCTGAAACAGAAGTATTTTGTCCTTGTGGGAAATCTGTAAAACGGTGGAACTATGCACACCACTGCTCATTTCCTAAGCATCAAACATGGACGAAGTTAATGCCTGAACCTCAAAAACTCAAATCCTGGATCGCAGATGGTAACATGCTAGGAGGGTTTCGTAGGTGGTAAGCGTAAGTCAAACATTTTTTTTTTTTTTTTTTTACTTAATATTATTTTTTTTGTTCTATCCTGATATATATCCAGCTAAATATAAAGTATAGCTGACAGATAATAATTTTATCATCGACCTCATATAGCATCATGAACTCGGACGAATATTCAGGTCTTCAACGTCTAAAGATTCCTATCATTCGATGGGGTACTAATTACCGTATCAAGATCCGCAACCAGTATGGAATTACTACGTTCATCTCTAATGTTAAGAATCCTAGAAACAGAAAGCTTATGGCCAAGTTTTATAAGATTTCTGAAAAGCGTATCAACACCGAACTAGACTATGAATACAGGAAGCCGCGTTCATACAAGTTTGAAGAGAACTCTGTTATGGAGTCTCACGAATTTGTTGGCTTCAGTCAAGACGAAATCTATGACAAGGTGAAGACATTCCTTGAAGGTCTAACTCGTGCCGTTAAGATTAACATTCGTCTAGGTTTCAAGCTAATCGACCGAACCAATGGGTTAGAACGTGATTATTATCCGAGTACAAACACGGAGATCTGGCCAAGTACTGCTGTAGCAATTAACTCAAAGGCTGATGTAGAAAGGAAAGTCATGAGCTACATGAAAGCTACTGATTTTACTGAGCGCATCAACTATCCGTCATCCGCTTACCAACTCAAAGAGATTAATTCTGTTGTAATTGTGATCTATAAAAGGGATCATAGTTTAGGCGATTCGGAAATTAAAATTCCGGAATGCATATCTAAGAACAGATTTATAATCAACTTCCCTAAAACAGATAACAAATGTGTGTTCTATTGTATTGGCTATCACTTAGCTACCGGGGAGAAACCGGATCGACGTAGGGTTGTATCACACGCCAAGGAGCGTGTAAAACAATTCTGTGCATATGAGAACATCCCCTATTCGCCTAAGGTTTTCAAAGAGTTCCAAGCTGTTGATATCATGCAGTTTGATAAACTTGAAGACTGTTTCAAGCTGGGTATCAATGTGTGGGAAATGAATGAAGACACACTAGAGGTCAGTAAGATTAGGTCACCTGAAAAGGACTATGGGAACGCTATGAACATTCTTGAGTACAAGGGTCACGCGATGTATATCACAGAGCTAGACTACGTTCTTAACAAGTATCCATGCAACGGTTGTGATGCTATCTTTGACTCAGCTGACAAACTTCGAAACCATAAGAAGACCAAATGCCACCTCGATGTTCTTGAGAGCTTTGCTAAAAATCCAACTCTATATCGACCATCAGAGAATCGAGTCAAGTCTCTTCTTTCGAAGTACAAAGTCTATGACGTTGACCATTACATGGACCATTTCATTGTCTACGACTTCGAGAGTATCCTTGAGGGTAAGAACAGGCAAAGCGGGCGTAACACCAAATATACCAAATACCATCATGCGATTTCAGTTTCTGTTTGTGACAGTCTAACGAAGCAAGTAAAATGCTTCGTTAACGAATCGCCAAGGGGGTTACTAACCGAAATGTTCGAATATATCCATGAGGTTTCAGAGCAGATTCAAAAGTATAACCTTCGGAAATACAGAAAGGTCTTTGTAATGATGTCTAGAGAAATTAGAAAGCTAAAGGCATCAAAGGCTAAGTATGACTCAGCTGATGAAAAGGTGAAGGTTCTTGACAAAATCATCAACAAGATGGTTAAAGAGAAAGATAGTCTAGAACTTATATGCTCTCAATCACCTGTACTTGGATTTAACTCTGGACGCTACGACATCAATCTTGTCAAGAATGATCTCTTTGCTGTACTTGGTACGGATGACATCAAGATGGTTATCAAGAACCCGAACTACATGTGCATATCGACGGATAAACTGAAGATCCTTGACATCTCTAACTATCTTCCGGCTGGAACATCATATGCTGAATACCTCGAAACGTATTTAGGTAAGTGCCAATGCGATGATGAAATCAGATGTGACTGCGGTCTTGGCAAGGGTATGTTCTGTTATGACTATCTGACATCGTATGAAAGAATCTTCGATGAAGGTCTACCGCCAAGATCAGCATTCGATTCCGAACTTAAGGGTACGAAATGTACTGAAAGCGAGTACGAGCGTCTAAAGTATGTTTGGGGACGGTACAACATGAAGACTGTAAAAGATCTTCTAATCTGGTACAACAACCTAGATGTTCAACCCTTTGTTGAAGCTATCCTTAAGCAGCAAGAGTTCTACAAGTCATTCGAGCTTGACATGTTCATGGACGGAGTAAGTCTGCCTGGCCTTGCTGAAAAAGTCATGTATCAAACGTGTTATGACAACCTTGAGAATGAACTATATAATGGAGGCATCGAAGAAAAGTATTTCAACCGGGTCTATAATGAGATTGAACGCTTGTTTACTAAGATTGGAGGGTACATTGAAAAACACGAATGGAAAGTAAGCGCGCATGATAAAGATTACACACTTGCCTATATCAATGTCTTCGATAGGTACAATTATCGGTCAATATTTGAGTTTACAAGTGAATCTGATGCTAAATACATACACAACAAGCTTGTTGAAAAGTTTTCACCGAAATTACGGTTCGAACTGGATACGAGTAAAGTTGAACCGCCTTTTAGCTTCCCGCTTAATCGATTAAAGGGCTACAAACGACAAGATAAGGCACGCGGTCGTGATTTCGGATTAACGATTAACCATCTTAATGAGCTATTGTGGCGAGAGTCTTATCTATGTGAACACTGTGATTGCCAGCTAACGGTTGAAAACGTATCAGCTGATCGCATTGACAACGCTAAAGGTCATATTGATGGTAATATCATCATCTCATGCTATGCCTGTAATGTAGCCCGCAAAGATATGAACCCTTACGCGTTCCGTCATCAGAAGCTACTTGAGCGTAATGGTGATAAACTTATCTGGTCTATCGATGAAGAGCAGAAAGAGATTTATCACAAGATGAAAGCTAACATTGCCGGCGGTCCATCAATCATCTTCAACCGCTTCGCCAAGCGCAACGAGACACTGATTCGTGGGGGCAAAAAGTGTAAGAAAGTCATTGGTTATGATGCTAACGCTTTATATCTATGGGCTCTAGCTAATGAAATGCCATGCGGACGTCTAACCTCTATTGATGCTTACGAAGGTATTATTGATGATATTCAATCAGACAAGATCTTCGGATTCCTCGAATGCGACATTGAGACACCGGAACACCTCAAGGAGTACTTCAGCGAGATGACCCCTATCTTCAAAAACGTAGAGATTGATACGTCACGCGAGGACATTATTGGGGAGTATATGTTCAATCATGCAAAGGATATTGGACGTAAACCAACCAAATCACGCAAGCTCATCGGCTCATACTTTGGTGAAAAAATCCTTATCTACGCACCGCTCTTGAAATGGTACTTAGCTCACGGTCTTCTTGTTAAGAAGACATACTCATTTGTCAAGGCGAGCTCACACAGACCGTTTGAACTATTTGCGAATAAAGTCTCAGACGCACGACGTGAAGGTGATAAGGACGCTTCTAAGGCTATGATTGCTGAGATGATGAAGCTTGTTGGCAATACACCATTTGGGCGATCTGGCATGGACAAAAGTAAGCATAAGGAAGTCAAATACTTGGATGATGCTAAGTCTGTTAGAGCTATTGTTGAAAAGCAAAATTTTCATGATGTTGTTGAGCTTGAAGGATCATACGAGGTCAGTCTTAGGAAGCGACGTATCAAGTTTAACAATCCGATTCATGTCTCTATTGCTATCTATCAGCTAGCCAAGCTACGCATGCTTCAGTTCTACTACGATTGCATTGATTTCTACTTCGATCGCTGTGACTTCCAGTATCAGGAGATGGACACGGATTCAGCCTATATCGCATTCAGCGATGACAAGCCATTCGAGAATCTTATTAAGCCTGAACTTGTAGATCACTTTAAGCAACACAAATACGACTGGTTCCCGCGCGACTACAATAAAGAGGTTGCAGCCTATGATCGACGCACGCCTGGTCTATTCAAAGAAGAATGGCGTGGTAACGCTATGGTGAGTCTATCTTCAAAGAACTATCACTGTTATCTTCCTGATGTAGGTCACAAGATGAAGACTTCTGCTAAAGGAGTTCAACAAGCTGGCAATCGCAACGCTGACATCTTGAACCAACAGGGCTTTGAGTCTGTCGTCAAGGACCGGGTTACACTCAAGGCTACTAATCAAGGCTTCCGAATTGACAAGGTGACCAATGGTATCGTTACGTACGAACAGTGTAAAACAGGTCTTTCGCATTGGTACGATAAGCGAATTGTTCTTGCCGACGGTATTACTACTGCACCTCTGACTATTTAGTTTCGCGGTTATGGAGAAGCCGTGCGACCTTTTTTTCGATTCAATAAGCCAACCAAAACTCATAAAAAAGTGAGTTGATCACGCAGGGCGTGGGGTCGCAGACACTTCGCTCAAGTTTGAAGCGTCAGCTTATCCTGAAGGATAAATCTATAAAGTATAATAACATATCATATACGCGCAACGCAAACAACGTAGTCATGAACTTCCCTATTACGCACGCTAACTTCAACCAAGTCACGGTTGAACAGCTTCGCACGGTTTATCAGTTCCATAATGATGATCTGTATGAGTTATTCATTAGCGAAATGCTGCTGAGTGATTCATTTCTCATCAGTGGTGATTATGAGATCGATCATGAAGCGTTGCGTACTGATATGGAAGATTTTGACATCTATCACAATGATACAATGGAACAAGATTTTAATCACGCCCCAGTATTTGAATGTGATCATGCTTCTTGTCAAAACATTGGCTGGAGTTTACTAGACTGCATCAGACACCATGCTTGCCCAGCTGAAAATAACCATGAAATTATCAATTGCCCTTCATGTTATGCCCGTATCATGATTGGTGATGTGATTCCATGTAAGTTACAGCCAATTGCTACAGATGAGGAAATTAATCGGCGAACGATCAGGTATCTTAAGCAAGCAGGAGATGGAATCTATGCTTTAAAAAGTCAAATCTTTGAGCAGTTTGATGTATTCAAGCAGCGGCGTTTCATTAAAGACTTCTTTAAAACAAACGTATTCGAAGAACTTATCCTGACTGCATTGCACCCTTCACGCATTCAAAAGCAACTAAATCAGTTTGATGATGTAGAAACATTCTTTGAGGCAATCGGTTGCTAAGCATTAAGCTCTAATTTTTTTTGTCTCTTAAGTATAGGGTCAAAATGCGGCGTGAACAATTCAAATACGATCCAAATGACTCAAAGCAAACCTTCCTTGACAAGCTGTACCATGATCCAAGCTACGGATTCGTTGGCATGCAAAAGCTGTATGAGAAGGCTAAAGCTATAGACAGACGCATCACGCACAAAGACGTTAAGGATTTCTTTAAAGCTGGGGTTGAAATACAGCGGTTTCAACATCAAAAGCCTAAGTTTGAACAGTTTAAGATAGCATCACCTAATCCGGACTCATGGCAAATTGACTTGGCGTTTTGGTTCAAGAAATCGATCTTGACATGCGTCAACATCAATTCAAGACTTGGTTACGCGGCGCTGTTACCAAACAAACAAGCAACTACTGTTCTAGATGCATTGAAGGACTTCGTGAAAGCAAACAGACCTAGAATCGTCACGAGTGATAATGGAAAAGAGTTCATGAACAAGGCAGTTCGAGCATACTTCAAGGAAAAGAAGATCGAGCACTATAACAATGAACCTGGTGATCATGCTACGATGGGTAAAATCGAACGCTTCAACCGAACGATCAAGCAACACCTGATGCAAATGCCGGACCGCCAGAATCTGACACCTCAGTTACTTAAAGCTGTAATTTCAAACTACAACAACACTACGCATCGTTCAATAGGTATGACACCTAATGAAGCGCGAGGACAGATAAATGACAAAGACCTCGAGCACAACAAGAACGTTCTAACCAAGGTAGAAAACGATATCAGCGTAGGTACAAAAGTCTTGTATCGTCTAAATAAGGCTACATTTGACAAAGAGGACGTTCGCTGGAGCAAAGCTGTTTACAAAGTGGTTGGCACTGATGGTTACAAGGTTCAGATCCGTTCAAAGAACCGTCATACGCTTTACAAATCGCCAAATGATCTCAAACCGGTTAACGCGAAGGTAACAGATGCACCTTATAAGGAAGGAGACCTCTTCGAGATCGAGAAAATTCTTGAGCATAAGCGCGATAAAGACGGCAAGTATACATACCATATCAAATGGGTTGACTACGACAAACCAACATGGGAGCCTCAGGATAACCTTCGCCTAGTTAATAAGAATCGAATGAGTAAACCAGAGCAGAAGTACTTCCGAGAGTTATTAAAGAAAAAAAGAGACTCTACGAAAGAGACAACTTAAGCAATGAACTAATACTCTTCTTCTCTATTTTGACGCTTTCCTGTTTAGTTGGTATGTAGACCTTGGTTTCGACCCGGTTACTTTTTTTGAAATTTGCCGCATCAGCTTCGATCGTAGTATTAAAGTATACATACGGTGCTACACAAGCTTCGTCATCGATGTAGACTAAGTCATCATTCATGCTTATATATGAAGCAATAATATTTTTGGAAAATTATAAATGCTAGTATATAGAAAGTATAAAAAATACAAGATATGACATCTTGCACAGCGACAACTCAACGCAATGATCAGTGTTCACGAGCAGCTCTGAAAAGCGGCTTTTGCAAGCAGCATGATAAAGATTATAAAATCGAGATGTATCGGAAGGAGTTGAGCAAAATGCATAACCGAGTT
The DNA here is from genome assembly GCA_024211575.1 of Phytophthora melonis. Classification (NCBI taxonomy): domain Eukaryota; phylum Oomycota; class Peronosporomycetes; order Peronosporales; family Peronosporaceae; genus Phytophthora; species Phytophthora melonis. Next base: position 576,617 of record JAMXKT010000034.1, read on the forward strand.
CGCATGTACCTAGCTAAGACTAACAAGCTCTATGAGATGATATACGATGTTCAACGATGTGACTATATCAAACATAAGCTAGGGCAAATGACAGACAGCGTCAGAGCCTATCGTTACACTGTTACAGATATAAATCTAAAAGATGAGTTGGAAGAACTCTTTGACTTGCCTTTCGATGAGATTTTACCAGCGTATCAGTCAATGTTACATCGACGCAACAGTATCGTTCATAAATACACAATGGGTCAGTGGGAGTCAGCAGCCATACCGAAGAAGCTAAAGTATCACCTACGATTTAATAAGAGTAAATAATTTAAGTCATGATAATATAGAGCAGAGCTTAGAGAACTTGTTCGAAAAGATCTGCGATCCTTCGCACTTCGTTCTAATAGAGCAGAAAATGTTTCCTTCATTCAAATCGCTTGCTCAAAGAGAGGAAAAGCAGCTTGAGCTTCTTGAAAGAGCGCGCAGACGGGTAAGTCAAGCAAATATTAAACGAGATATGTATGCTGATGCTCAGTGGGCCAGTGACGCAGAAAAGGTTTTCAATCTTAATGATTCGAACAAGGTAACTCAATCGACTCAAACACAGTAAAATAGTTACATTTTTTTATCAGTCTGTCTAATATATCACGCTTTAGTCCAATGTTTCCTAATTTTACATCGATCGCTCAACGTGAGCGCAAGAGACTTGAGCTTCTTGAAAAAGCTCAGCGGCGTGTACAGCAAGCTGACGCGAAACGTGAGTTGTATTCTGAAACAGCGTGGTCAAGTGATCAGGGGAAAGTCATCAACGTAAATCAGAATAGTGTTACTCAAAGCAGTCAAACAACTAGTACTGAATCAACTTCTGAACCTGTTAGTCAAGATCAACAGAATATCGACGCAACTTTAGATACCAATGGTAGGGTCGCCACTGCGCGGCTCTACAGTAATGCTAGCACGGAACCTCTCTCGTCAGTCAGTTTTGCAAGCACTGAATCGCAAGCTACACCGAGTTTAGTAACAAGCGGTTCTCAAGCTAAGCCTGATACATCAACGAGTGCTTCTCAAGCTAAGCCCGATGTATCTACTATTGGTTCACAAGCTAAACCTGATACCGTAACAAGTGGTTCAGAAGCTAAGCCTGATGTAACGTCGAAGGAAACGCAAACTAAAAGAGAGCTATCAGAGGAAGATAAGGATGCGATACGTTATATTCGAACACATTACAAGACATACCCCGAATGGGCCGTGCTCAAAATTCCGCCTCTAGCAAAAGATGGTGAAGAGCTTAGAAAATACTACATCGGTAGATCTGGCTACTTGTACAGACGAGATACCGACAGACGAGCATCCCCGTCAAAGGTTGATTGGGAAGCTACAGCCGAAAATGTAGCAGGAAGATTCTACGATGAGCAAAGTGACATTGTTGATGAGTTAGATACTATGAAGTTAGAAGATCGCGACGCGCTTGACTACCGGTTTTGGTTAAAACGACGCGGTGAAACGCTGGAAAAGCCTGAAAAGTCTGATACGGTTCGGTTTACAAGAGGGACAGACACGGGTGATGACCAGCGATGGGACCAATCAAGTTTGATATGGCTATTGCGATTGAACCAAGCAAAATTCAACGAAGCCAATATCATCATTCATCCTGTGTATGATTCAGGGTCTACCGTAACATCAGACAAAGCACCAAAGCTTTTCAAACTACAGCTAAAACGAAATGAATCAAAACCGGACGAAATTCAAGCTATCCGGATCAAAACCAATGAAAACAATCCAACTATTCTGAAGTTAATAAACTGGAGCGAGACGGTTAAGTCAATACTTGCTAAAGCTAAGAAGAATCGAATCGATATAAATTTCGACCGCGTTGGCTACAAGGAAATCAGGGCAAATAAGAATAGATTCAAACCTGCTAATGACTTATTTAGTGCAGCGCCTGGTGTTTCAGTTGGTAGTGTTAAGAGTGATATTCGCTACAAAGTAGACATCCCTGCTAGTGACGCAAAGCGGTTCATAACTGACTTTCTTAGAGAAGCACACGATAGGGATGGTATTGTTCCAATCCAGCTTCCGCCGGTAATTGTTAGAAAGGACAAAGCTAAAGAGCATCGAAATTATTATCTTGCATGGTATCCAACTGCTAATACGTTACGGATCAGAGATGGCTCGAAGAAAAACGATTCAATCATTAACCCTTTTGCGATGATTTTTATACTTGGAATTTGTATGGGAGCCCCCGATACAAAACCGTAAAACACGACTAGATGCATGGTTTTACGCCGAGACCCGCAAACCAAAATCGGACATAAGACTCGATTTTATTCGTACCTAATATAAAACATGCTACTTAGCCATGTTTTAGTACGGTTACCGCCCCGACCCTTACTGGCTAAAATTATCATTCTAAACTCTGATTGGGTCGATTTTGTAAAACATGCTAGTTAGCCATGTTTTACGCAGAACCATCGCAAAAGGGTTAAGAGCAATAAGCTCTTCTTCAGTCATATTGAGTGGACTTACACGCTTGACGTTCTTATTGAGGTCATGGAGGTTCTACGCAAAGAGCTAGGTGATGTTAACAGCATCAATTGGGCTCAAGCTAAAACGATTAGAAATACACTCGCTCTATTCGAAGAAGTGGCTATCAGAAATGATATATCAGCTATTAAGTCTAAAGTGGATAATGAAACTCATGACATGGAAGATGTAGAAGATTTCAGTAACCGACAAGATGATCGCGCTGTCAAACAAACTATGAACGACATGCTTAAACGAGTCAGTGGTAGCGGTCTTAACCCTTTTGCGATGATTTTTATACTTGGAATTTGTATGGAAGCCTCCCGATACAAAACCGTAAAACATGACTAGATGCATGGTTTTACGCCGAGACCCGCAAACCAAAATCGGACATAAGACTGGATTTTATTCGTACCTAATATAAAACATGCTACTTAGCCATGTTTTAGTACGGTTACCGCCCCGACCCTTACTGGCTAAAATTATCATTCTAAACTCTGATTGGGTCGATTTTGTAAAACATGCTAGTTAGCCATGTGTTACACAGAACCATCGCAAAAGGGTTAAAGGACGTGGTCTAAGAGGCGCTGGTTTGCTTCCAGGCGGTCAGTGTATACCTAACAAAAAGCCGAAAGGAGAACCTGTGTACGCAAATATCAAACGCGGAGGCAATGGACGATACAACCTTAACGATATTCAGGGTACAGCGCTAGCGAGCGCCTTCATATACAAGCAGATTGGAAGTAAGTATATTCGTATCCCTGAACTAAACAATCAGGTTTTATACATAGTGAGACCATCGCGAGAGAAAATGGGGCCAAGACGTGACATCAGTAAGGAACTCACTGAAATGCTGAAGGATCTTGTCTATAACCAGAACATTTCTCAAGCTGCGTATGACAAGCTACCTATTGAAGATCAGAAGCTTTTCAAGGAAATCCTGCGCATCACTCATATCCAGCATGTCTTTAGAGATGAGCTTCCTGACCCTCTCGGTAACCTTAGAATGGAATACGACAAGCTTAAAGGTGAGGTCATGCTTGGAAACAACAATCCTGATGTTCTGAAGCAGCTTAAAATCGTAACTGTTGACATGTATTCGAACAAGCTAATAAGTGATTCTGAATTCAAGGATATAATCGTTCGCCTCATATAGAGCAACATGTTAGTCTTAGATACAAAACAAATCTCAAAACGCGGTGGGTTGTATAACCTACATGCTGACCAAAACTTAGCTGAACTAAAGTCAATCATGAAAGACCTGATCGTGAAGGAACGACCCTCTAGTCACACCCCCGCGGTATGGGCAAGCGATCGAACGGAATACTCGAAAAAAAATGCATCAGCACAGACGGATATGACGATTGATCCTAAGGATCCTAAGAAATATACCTTCCCCGCTCCTAGTGGTGGACGCGTCTGGGCGTACGGACCGCGTAAAAAGAAGACACCTACTGTGAAGACTTTCGCGCTTTAGCTACCATAGGAACTCTCTTGCAAGCATTCCAGCTGGACCATTATTGTGTTGATGACGTGCTAAGTAGCGTTGCTTTCGGTGCCAATCATTATGGTCTAAGTGAGAGTAAAGCTTTAGCGGTGTTGTATCTCGATAATGTTCAAAGCGAGTATCACCGAAATTGACATTCATAATCCTTCTACCGTTGATTATAACATCAGCGGCATATTTTTTATGCTTCTGTTTGCTTCTTCGGATATCGAGAACTTCCATTTCTATAGAGCCGCGAAGTGGCGACCCTACCCTTGGTATAGTTACTCAGACATAATTGCTCTCAGCTCGTCGAGTTCAGCTTCAATTGAATCCAATCGTTTCAGTACATTCTGTAAGCATTTGTGAAGGAGACATGCGATCTTAGGATAATCGAGGGTTAGTTGAACTCCATCGATATCTCCCTCTTGCTCAGCCTTGAGAGATTCATTTTCAATCAATGATACGCACTCGATGCTATATTTAGCAACATCCTGAGCAATGTATCCAAGCTCCTTTTTATCAGGCGTTGATCGATATGAGAATAGTTTTGGATTAACATTTCGTACAAACTCTGTAGTATCGACTACATCTTCGATATTAGTCTTCAGGCGTCGATCAGACGTCGTTATGAAGCTTCCTGAAGCTACTAGAATCGAATTAGATGTTTTTAAACTTACTGCTACGCTAGACAGTGGCCCGATAGTAAAGGATGTTTGTGATTTGGTCAGTGCACCATATCCAAGTCCAGAGACATCAATAGTTTGTGATACTGAGCCTGAAACTTCTAACCACGCTGATGGGCTTGATGTACCAACACCTACTCTTCCTGCGTTTGTTATGGTTATACGAGTCGAATCATTAGTTCCTAACTTTAAGTCATTATTTGACATCGTTCCAATGAACATTGAATTAGTTGATGTTGCCGTTGCTCCATTATGGATTTGAATCGCTCCTCTTACCGGTGTTGAATTCGATCCATAAAAGTCTTGACATATGGTAAAGCTTCCATCTAACCAATTAACGCCATCTCCAGTAATAGTTTGCCAAGCAGTTTGAGAAGCTGTTGGTGTATTAACAACAACTCCACTAATAGCCGAATATATGTTAGCATAGACATCACCACCAATGCCAACACCACCTCCAACGATAAGAGTCCCCGTTAATTGAGAAGTAGAGCTAATAGCTCCCGATAGATATGTCGATCCATTATTAATCCAGAGAGCATGACTGTTCGATAATGTCATATTGGTTCCAGCTGTTGGCGCATCATTAATATATAGTGTAGCAGCGCGAGTGCATGTTACTCCAGCATTGCTTGCAGCAATTGTGCATCCCCTAAAATTATTAATAACAGCAGAGGTCATAGTACCATTAGCCGCTGTTGAATTGTTGGTGTATGTGTTACCGATAGTTGCTATCTGACATCCTACAGTCCCCCAATTTGGAAGCGAAGTTGATTTTCCAACTGTTATGTTTACCGCTCCTATTGAGCCAGAAACTGATAAAGCTCCTCCTGTTATACTCTGACTAAATGATGTATCATCGATGAGTACAGAGCCGGAATCAACCCATAGAGCATGTGAATTCGTCAAAGTCATGTTGGTTCCGGCAAGGGGTGAGTTTGCTATATATACCGTAGCAGCTCTAGTTGTTGTTACGCCAGTATTAGTAGCAGCAATCACCGGCCTTCCATAGGATGTTATTACAGCGGAAGCAGTAGTTCCACTAGCAGCCGTGCTTGTATTGGTATATGTTTGAGTGATAGAACGATATTGGATACCCTCTGTAAGCCAAGAAGATGCTGAATAAGCGGTTCCGCCTACTGTTATATTTTTTCCAATTCCAACTCCTCCTGATGCGACTAGACATCCATTATTAGACCATGTAGAGGCTGTCGCTCCAGATATCGATAAAACGCTTGCTCCTCCAACTAAAGATAGCGTTGCGGATGTTGCGCCTAGTGAAATCGATGAAGAAACGTTTAATGAGGTCAACGTTCCTACGCTAGTGATATTAGGCTGTGCAGCCGTAGCTATTGTACCTGTTATATTCCCGCTCACAGTAAGCGACGATAGCGTGCCTAAAGAGGTAATATTTGGTTGAGACGCAGTTGCTAGCGTACCCGATATATTTCCTGAACAATTTAACGAAGTCAAAGTCCCTAGAGATGTGATATTCGGCTGTGCTCCAGTAGCTATTGTCCCATTAATGTTACCGCTAACAGTAAGCGACGATAGCATACCTAGAGATGTAATATTTGGTTGAGCAGCTGTTGCTATTGTACCACTGATCGTTGTAGCTGTCAAGTTATTGATAGTAGCTATGTTACCAGAGCCATCCAAAACAAGCGCTTTGTTGATCGCCGCCGTACCAGGATTAATCCCGTCTACATATGCTGGTGCGCCAGATACAGGTGACCCATTGACTGTCAAGCTACTACAACTAAGTGCTCCAATTCCAGCGATATCACCACCTACTCCCGGTACAAGAGCTATACCAGGTGTTGCTGTACCTTGTGTGATACCTGTAATGTAACTTAAGCGATAGTCATTCCGACTAAGATAGAGCGTTTGAGCATAGGTATACGTTAGAGAACCACTCTGATCCAGAGACAAATAAAACGCGGGATTGTATGTTGAAGAATCAAATAGAGGCTGAGGATAAGCAAATCCAGACATTTTTATTCGCAGATTATATATAGAGTACGCGAAAATGTCTTTGATTCCTAACTATGGCGGTGCTTTACCAAAGCAATATAGAAGCGCGGCGGTTGGTGATATACCCGATCTAGGTATAAAGAAGCTTTTTAGAATGGTTATACTTGGTCCTAGTTACTCAGGTAAAAACAACCTCGTTTTTCATATCCTCAAACACTCTCCTCATGTTTTTAGCCACCTTCATATTATCGCTCGTAACAAAGATCAGGAACTATATGATTATCTGAAGGATAAGCTTGAAGGTTTCGTTACATTCTACGACCAGCCTCCCAATGTAGACCAAATTAGGCGTACACCGGGCAAGAAACCAGAGCTAGTGATCATCGATGACTACAGTAATGACAAGCTACTACAGAAAAATGTGTTTTCTCACTACATGACTAGAGGGCGCCACCATTTCCTATCAACTATATTCCTGAGTCACTCATGGTTTGGTACCGAGAAGATGCTGCGTTTGAATACAGAATACGTAGCGATTCTCAGAGCAAACAGTAAGCGGGACTTAAAGCTTCTAGTAACCGATTTTAACATTCCAGGTGTAAATGAAGATGGTATCGTTAGATATTATAATAGAGCTATCGCTAGAGGAAAAGGACAGTTCCTATTTATTGACTCGGTTAAAGGCGAGCTACGATATAACTTTGATCAGTCAATAAAAATTGAAGATCAGAATTAATTTTAGTTCATAAATATACTCTGAACTATGGCATCATTTCTTAAGCTCGATTCAACTAATCTTGTTCAGAACAATTTAAACAATAGCTGGCGCTATGAATTCGCTGGATCAAGCGTGAATTTTAAAAACAATGACATTGCAATCCAGTCAATTAGTCTCTACTGTTCCGATTTTAACATAGACAGTTTAGCCTTTTCCAATAATAGTTTTCAGATAGAGGTTCCGACAGCAGCTACTACTTCAACGATTACAGTAACACTAGCGGACGGTTGGTACGAGTACAGTAACATTAATCAATATATTCAAAAGCACTTGTTGCGGCTGGCGCTTATCTAATTGATGCTTCGGGGAATAATGTATTCTTTATTCAAATCAGTGCGAATTCCACCTATTACGCCTGTCAACTTGATTGCTCTCCTACGCCTACTGCGATCGGTACATATACTAGACCTGCTTCTGGTTTGTATAGCTCTGGCGGATCTGGTCTACCTACTACAAGTCGCGTACCACGTTTGATCATTAACAACGCTGCGTTTGGTAAGGTTCTAGGCTTTTCAACAGGAACTTACCCCTCGGCGAGTCAAACAACAGCAGCAAGTATTCTTAGCAATATTGTACCTCAGGTTCATCCAACATCTAGCTACATCGTTCGTTGCGACATTATCAAGAATGATTATGTTATTGGCGGCGATTTGCTTGCCGCATTTGATCGAGGTGCTGCTAAAATCGGTGACCTTGTTCATTATGCTCCCTCCAATTATGCATGGATGAAGATTAACGATGGTCCTCGTGCTTCCATCACCGTATCGATTTATAATCAAAATGACCAGCCGGTACACTTTCGCGATACAAGCGTGTCAATCATGCTTCTCATCAAGCCTCGTGAGTTTGCTAATAACAAATAAGCGAAAAAAATATTATTTTTTATGGCAATCAAAGTTTAAAACTACCCCCTGACTTAGAGCCTTTCTTACGCATAGCTCGTATTTTAGCCATGTGATCTTTAGCTTCTTGCGACCCCTTAACGAAGCGAGTAGATTTGCTCGATTTAATGCCAACTCCGTATCTATTTTTAATACCTCTGCGAACATACTTAATCATATCAACATGTTCCGGTTTCGTAGCCTTGTCAATAAGCTTACGCTCTCCTAGATCAACTAAATCAGTGATGATACCCTTCTTCTTAGCATATCCTAATGCTCTCTTAGCTCCTTGTTTGATATCATCCATACTAATTCGCCCGCCTTCGGTATCTGAATCGCTGTCGTACCCCTTAACGCCAATACCGGTGAGTGACTTGATCGCAGCTCTTGCGGGGATCGCAGCTGTTGGTTGGCCAGCATATGTAGCTAGAGCAGGTACAGCCGCATCTACAGCCTTACTTAAGATTCCTGAATCCTTAGCGAACTTAAAAGCCGACTTAATACCACTCCACACTTTGCTCCAGACACTGCCTCCTTGAGCCTTCTTGAACCCTTTCTTGACCTCGTGCTTGGTAATTTCAAGACGAACGCCACGGTTCGCTTTTCGTGCCTTGAGCGCCTTCTCATAACTGCTTGGATGTAAGTGAATAACACTACCGCTCCCTTTAGTTCTGCACTTGTTAGACTAAGTTTTCCTGTCTTGAACGCCTTCTTTAGCTTAGGCGCGCTGACATTACTCGAAATCGTTAACTCTCGGTACATGATTGCTGGTCTATATATTCTGAACTAAAGCACAACTACATTTAAATTATTAAAACGCTTGAATAGATCCATTCTATCTTTTTGTTTACAATATAACCACAATAGACACCATATACCACAGTAATCACCATGCGCTGATTGCGTTTGTATTTCGTTATACTTATCAACCCCGTAAGACGTTGGCGGGGCTTCGCCCATCGAATCGAAGTATTCATGATTATGAACTGCTGTCCAGTGTCCTACATCCATGTTAGGTTTACGTAGTAAAATTAAGAAAGAGCCTTCCTTAGGTAGCGGCTTAGTAACCTCGCTAGACTCGTAGATATTGTCCAAATGAACGTCAAGTATATCGGCAAGTTTGATAAGTTCATGGTCACTAGTAATGCCCTTAACCAGATCCATAATTATTTTATTTTTCGATCATTATAAATAGCAAGATATAGTCTAACTCGAACAGCTACCAACATGTCTGATACTCAGCTAGCTGATCAATTCTTATATCAGTCTTCTCTGAAGGCTGACCTTCCGTGCGCGTATCGGCGCGTAAGCGTGTACCGTATGTAATCGATATTAATCAAGGTTCTTACACTAATGGTATTATTTCAATTGACGCTACCTCTCAACTAAATGGTGCAGAGGGTTTTGGTTGCCTCCGCGATGCATACATCATGATTCCTTACAAGGTGACAATGAAGAATACTCATGGCAGTATCGCTCTGTCCAATCCCGCTAATCGTCTCTCGGTCGGACTTAAATGCGGTGTTTGGAATGTTATTGATAGCCTTAGCCTAGAACTTAACGGTAAGAGTGTTATTTCAATGAGTGAATACAAGCTATTTGCTAATAATCTACGTGCTCAAACGGAAGCCAGCCTTGATTATGTTCAAAAACACGGTGCTGAAGCCTTCCTATACCCTGACACCTCTGGTTCACTAGTATTTAGTAGTGCTGCAAGCGTCAACGGTGATGGTTACTCGAACAATGCGTCTGATGTTACTGCCGCTTTAAAGACAAACGATACGGGTGCTGGTGTCCTAGCCGCTAATGAAGGCTTTGTCAAACGTCTTCTAGCTAATCCTAGTACGGCGGGCGGAAAAACACTAATGGATGGCCTTCACTTGCTTCTGGTGTAGCTAATACACTTGCTAATCAATTCGGTCGCGGTGCGTTCGTACCAGGCGGTACCGCTGCTGGTGCCATTGCTGGTAGCTGGAACTACATGCTTAAAATCAGGTTGGTTGATCTTCATCCTATCTTCAAGGAACTTGATCTTATGGCTAATCCTCAAATTCGTATGCGTCTTCGTGTAAACCAAGGTAGCAGCGTTATTAATTTCGGTTCTGATACAGCCGCAAAGGGGATGACTCTTGCTTCCACAACGTTAGTTTCAGGCCTTACATGCCCTATCATGGTTGCATCAACAGCAGCCAACTCCCCTAACAATGGTGTCATCCCCAACGCTTCGACTGCTGCTCAGGGTCAGATTACGGTAGCATGGGGTGTAGTCAATAACAGTCTAGAAACGGATAATACTTACTTCCCTTTCAGTACTGCGCGTCTATATGTACCATTTGTTGATCTCGAAAACCCTCAGGCGATTATTTCCAAGCCTGTAAAGACGGTTCGTTACCTAGATTACTATGCTCAATGGTTTGGGCAGAAGGTAGGAATTGGTGTGAGCTCTGGTCAGCAAAATGTAGCATTTGATCTTCAATTGTCAGCCAGCCTTAAAAATGCTAAATATGTAGCTTTACTACCGTTTGCAGAAACTTCGGCAGGTAACTTTGCTTCTTCTCAAGTTCAGCAGTTCCAATCTCCATTCGATTCCGCGCCTTGGACTGTTCAACCGGGTTCTTCAATCCGTAACTTCAATGTTAAGATCGGTTCAACGAACACTTTTGATCTCAACTATGACTATGACTTCATGGATTTCTGCAATGAGTTTTCAAAGCTCGCATCTATCAACGGTGATCAAACACAAGAGCTTGCAAATGGTCTAATTGATTACCAGACTTGGTCGCAGACAAACCGCGTTCTTATCGCCGATGTTAGCCGCCTAACAGAGAAAGATATCCCACAGTCTATCCAGATTATGGGAACCAATGCTTCGTCGCAAGGTACTAACTTTATTGTACTTGTAGCGTTTGAAAATGAGATGTCGTACAATAGACTAACAGGTGAGGTACTAGAATACCAAACTAACTAAATTTCTAAATGCCGCGACACTAGAAAGTCACCTTTTTTTAGATTCATGGATGATGCATTGTACTTTACTTGCAGTAAATCAATAGCTGTACCTACATCAACCCGCTTGGTATAAACCTCTCCTTCTGTAAAGTGAATGATAAAGGTTCTTGAAACAGGGCTATAGGTCACCATCTCAACCTTTGCACTTGATACCATACTATAGAGCGCCATTATATAATTAATTTTATATTTTTTATAGGTGTATACATATAGATATACCCGTAACAATGAGTCAAGTTTTAGCTTTTGGTAAACATAAATCGAAGACGATTGAGGATGTGTATAACTCAGATATTGCCTACTGTAGATGGTTAATGACTCAACCTAATTTAGTTGATGATGAGACTTTAGCTTATCTTAAGAGTAAATTAGGCAATAATGACGGTTCTTACGTCTTAACGTTTGGTAAGTACAAGGGTAAAAGCATCAAACAGGTATTTGCGATTGATAAAAGATATATTGATTGGATATGCCAGAATTCATCTTTTAACGAAAAGTTCCTGAGTTGATGACTGCTATTGATCAGTTGTACAGCTAAATAGCCAATTTTTTTAAAAAAATAGAGTGAATTACTCTGTGTTAGTTACCAGTGGCTCGTTTCCTGAGTCTAACTTGACTCGACTACGTTTTAGTTTGTAGTACTCTTTATGCCGTTTACTAATTTCTTCCTTGTGTTCTTGATCATATTGCTTCTGCTTTTCAAGTCTTTTCTCGCGATGTTTTAGATAACACCTCTTTTGTGCAGCTTGAATTGCCTCTTTTCGTTCAATGTATTTTTCGTGTGAGTAAACCATGCTTCTATATTAGTAACTTTATATTTATCAGAATAAAAACTTCGATTTGTTGGAGTTCAAATCGCGTTTTAGCGCGACGCGCTATTTGCTACAGAGGGGTGTATTGCTTGCGGTGTAATGCTATGAAATTTGAACCAGTGTAGCGCAAGAGATGGGACGATTGGTGATGATTGGTGCTAAGGAATTGGGTTTGATGTAACACAAGAGATGGGGCGATTGGGTGCGTTTTTGGTACTATGGTTTATAAGGGTGATCAAAATTAGTAGAAGACTATCTGAAGTAGCAAAAATGGAGAAAGAAGACATTTTTATATAAAGTGTACGATTTTTGTGATGTTAGGAAACGACTTGTGGATAGGGATACGTGAAAAGAAAAAGTACATTTTTTAAAAACGTCTTCCAAATGTGTATGTCATTACTACTACTTGATAACCCTAGCGTCTAAGACGGCCGTCTTAATACGGCATATTAAGACGTAATCGGCGGCCCAAGAACCTCACGAGCTTCAAAATAGCTTGGTGCTAACCCTAACCACTCTCAAAACAGCTCCAATGCAAGTCCATAACCCTAGCCCTCGCGGACGATACGCCTTTATGGATTCTTTATGGTCGTCTTTATGGGTTCTTCATGCCTGTTTATGAATTCTTCATGACCACCTGTATGGATTCTTCATGCCTGTTTATGGATTCTTCATGGGCGCTTATGGATTCTTCATGCCGCCTTTATGGATTCTTCATGCCGCAGAGGGCGCCTTTACCGTCTCCGCACGAGCACGGGCCGCGATGGTACGCCCCCCAATGGGCCGCCAATGGGCCGCCAATCGCATGGGCTGCGCCCCACAGGGTCGTTCCCACGTGGCTGCTCCCGCGGGGTCACGTTTCCACCACCTTCCACCACCCTTCCACCACCTATGCTGCTGATGACGCTGCTCCATATCAGGTGTGGAGCCCTTAAAAGACGTTCCACCACTTCCACCGGTGGAAACGACATGAAACGACTGGGTACCCCCTAGGGCCCTACCCTTTCTATTTTTGTCTTTTTTAAAAAAAGGTGGTGGAAGTGGTGGAAGTGGTGGAATGGGGTCTAGAAGGCCTGTAGTAGGTATGGTAGCTCGTGAAAAGTGGTGGAACCGGGTGGTGGAAGGTGGTGGAAGTGGTGGAAACGCGGGTTTATGGATTCATTACGGCTCTAGTATAAAGAATGTATAAAGCTTTACGGATCGCGTATGGACCGAGTATAAAGAATGTATAAAGCGTATGCTAGAGGGCTTGACTAACCCTGATATCGAGCAGCGTCCTCAGCAGGACCTTACAGACGCAATGAAATCGAATGAGAGTGTATTAAAACCGTTAGCAAGCACGACCTACAGCTCGATATCTTGAGTCGCGCCCTCTGATGCTTGAGCTGGGGGTTGCGGCGGCTTCAGCAGGTCGTGGTCGAAGCTGTCGCGGAACTCCTCGAATGCATGTGCAGAATCGAGTGCCTTGGAGACCATATCCTTCGTCAGTTTGTCCGCCTGAATTGCGTCACCCACCGGCGCTGCCACTGCTTCAACCGCTTCCTCCACTTGGCCAGCGATTCGATTGAAGGCCTCGTACTCGCTCACAGCTATCTCCATCGCCGCCTTCGCAGCTGCGCGCTTTACCGATGACTGCTTGGCGTTGGCCTTCTTGGTCGCTGCCTTCACCGCGTTCTCCTTCTCCTTGAGCACCTGTGCCACCTCCTTGCCGAACATGACGGCCGTGTGCGCACTGCTGGCTGCCCCCTTGAGACCCAAGTCGAGCTTGATCGCCTCGAGGTCCTTGGTCATCTTCTGTACCTCCGCATCCAGCTTGCCGATCTCCGCTTCCATTGCTGCCTGCTCTCCATCGGAGGCGGTGGCCAGCGCTTCCACCGTAGCCTCGAGCTTCTCCGTCGCCGCCTTCAACTTCGCCTTGATTTGGTCGCGCAGCTTGGTTGTGCGGCTGATCTTGACCTGACTTGCTGCGCCCTTGATCTTGTTGTTGCGCCGTCCCTTAACGAGGTTTGTCCGTGCTGCCTGCGACTGCTTCTGGGTTCGGCGCTTGGACGTCGATGCGTGCTCCTGGTCAGAGAGGACTTGGGTGTCCCCTCGTCCTCCTCTTCCTCGTCGTTCACCTCCTCCTCGGACTGATTCTCCGCTGCAGGTGCTGCTGGCGTTGTCTTGGCTGCAGGTACTGCTGGCGTTGGTGTCCGCGCTGCCTTCGCTGGCGCTGGTGTCGACCGTGCCTTCGCTACAGGTGCTGCCGGCGCTGGTGTCGACGTTGCCTTTGCTGCAGGTGCTGCTGGCGCTGGTGTCGACGTTGCCTTCGCTGCAGGTGCTGCCGGCGCTGCTGTCAACGTTGCCTTCGCTGCAGGTGCCGACGCCACTGCTGGTGCTGCCGGCGCTGGTGTCGTCGCTGCAGCTGCTGGGACTGGAGTCGTCGGTGCTGGTGCTGCTGGGGCTGGAGTCGAAGTGGCGGCCGGCGTGGACGTGGCCATCTGCACAAGCTGCTCCGCCGCCGCCGTCGGCACTGGAGCCTTGTCCTCCTCCTCCTCCACGACCTCCATCGACGTATCTTCAGCGGGCTCGAACACCGTGCGCACCGAAGCCGATCGTGCGTGGCGAGGCACCTTGGGACTGCTGTGGTGGCCGTCGTAGTCGTAGCGGCGCTTGGCATGCGCACGGGAGCGTGGTGGTGGCGAACGCGAGCGCGACGGCGAGCTTGGGCGGGCATCCAGGCGCTTGGAGAGCCGCTGATACAGCTCGCTCAGCAGCGGCGCCATCACCGCCTCCACCTTGGCCTCCATCTCCGTCTCGAAGCGCTGCGTGAGGCGGTCCAGCGAGCGCTCGATGTTGCCGATGCGGAACATCAGCATGCGCTTGGCGTTGTCGGCGTCGTTGAGCAGCTCGGCGCTGTCGACCGCCACCTCGTACGAGTCGCGGTGGTGCTTCATGTACACCTCGCCCGTCGTCTTGAGGTGGGTCTTGATCATGTGGTTCTTCCACGAGTGGGTGTACATGACGGGGCCGTGCACCCTGGGTAGATGCACAGCACGCCCAGCCCCTTGCCCGACTGCGGCTCCGCGGTCTTCTCCTTGGCCCGCGTGGCCTTGGCCGCCTTGTCCTCCTTGCGGTCGCGAAGCAGGCGGCGGCGCAGGTACTCGGCCTCCACGGCGGGCGGCGACAGCGAGCGGTCCGACGAGGAGTACGCGGACGCAACTGGCGACGGCGTGCGGCGGGACCGGCGGGAGCTGCGCGAGTAGTGGGAGCGCGAGCGCGAGCGGGAGCGGAGCGGCGGGAGTAGCTGGCGTGGCTGGCGTGGCGGCGTCCAGACATGACGACTTGAGTGCTTGGCGACTTGAGGGCTTGGCGGCAGATTCGGGAATGAGATGTAAAGAAATCATGAAGCGAACTTTCACGAGGTTTTACGTTTAACCTCAGGTGGGTTTTTCTACGATAAACCTCGTTTATGGATTATTTACGGAAAGGACGCGACTGGCTATGAAGAATCCGTAAAGGGCCGGATCGCAGTAACAGGCCAGCGAGACAGGCGCCAGTTGCGAATCATGCGCGTGCACCTGACCAAGCAACAGCAGCTCGAGCTGTGCAAGCACCGCCACACCCTTCACCCGCACCCCAGCCTGCAGGAGCTCGCCACCTGGGCGCAGACGACCTTCAAGTTGAAGCGCCCGCCCAGCAAGGCCATGGTGAGCCGCGTGCTGCGCCAGGAGCCGGTGCTGCGGACCCTGACCCCGGACGAGCTTCAACGTCGCAGGACGCAGCAGCAACACGTGGCGCGGCTGGACGCGATGCTGGTGGACGCCATCGCCTTCTTCGAGGCCGGCCACGTCGCGTTGAACGGCCGGCTGATCATCTGGCTCGCGCGCCGCTGCGCTGATCAGCTCCAGATCCCCATGGCCGCGCGTCCCCGCTTCACCCGCGGCGGCTGGCTGCGGCACTTCATGCGACGCCACGGCATCCGCAGCCGCCGCGCGCACGGAGAGATCGGCAGCGTCGACATGCCAGCTGCTCGTGCGGCGGCGCTGGAGCTGCGCAAGATCATCGGCGAGTACCACCCGGACGACGTCTACAACATGGACGAGGCGGCGTACTTCTACCGAGCGCTGCCACGCCGCTCGCTGTGCCTCCACTCAGCCCCAGCACTCAAGCAGCGCAAGGCCCGCGTGACGATGGTGGTGGCGGCCAACGCGTCGGGCACGCACAAGCTGCCGTTGACGATCCTCGGCACAGCCAGGCGCCCACGCTGGCTGCACGCCATGCCCGCCGGCCTCGAGTACGTGGGTACCAGCAAGGGCTGGATGACCACGGTGGTGTTCCGCCAGTGGATGGAGCAGCTGAACGCGCAGATGGCGGCGGCGGGGCGCAGGATCCTGCTGCTCGTGGACAACGCGCCGTCGCACAAGGCGCCCGTCACCACGCTGAGCCACGTCCGCCTGGAGTTCCTGCCGCCCAACACGACCGCGGCCATACAGCCCATGGACCAAGGTGTCATCGCGCAGCTGAAGGCGCAGGTCATGGACCACCAGACCGAGGCGATCATGCAGCGGTTCATGGCTGGAGAGCCCGACGCCCACGACATTGGCGTTGCCGAGGCGCTGCAGTGGTGCAAGGAGGCGTGGGATAGCATCACCCCCGCCGCGATCCAGCACTGCTGGCAGCATGCCGGTCTGTTCGTCAACAGGACGCAGATCGCGGATATCCTGAACCCCTAGCTAACAGAAACCAGTTCAGGGGGCACGTAGCGTAGACAGCAGCAAGCCACATGAGCCTCTCCATTCAAATGCCCCTCCCAATCGAATACAGAAACGCATGTTGCTCCAACCGGCTCTTATCTGTCAGCGAGCCATACTGAGCCCACAGCCATAACGCCTAACGGATTGCCTGCTGACAGACAAGAGCGTGTCCAGTGAACGGCCAGTAACTGATGAACCTGCAGCAATCTATCCAGTATAACATATGACAGGAGTACTGCTTTAAGGCAATTATGATTTGTTTATTGTCGTTTATGGTTTCTTCATGGGCTATCGTAACGATTTCATGCATATTTACGGATTCTTCATGTGTTTATGCATTCTTTATGGCCTTTACGGATTCTGCATATGATTAATTCGTAAAGCGTTATAAAATGTTCATACCGGAAAAAAGAAGGTTCAGCCCACGGCTATGCGCGACCTTTGGGCTCGCTTGGCTGCGCTGTAAGCCACCTGATAGGCCCGTCTCTCCTCCGTGTGGCTAGCGTAGTACGCCTTCTGGCGTTGCAGCCGCCGCGCCCTGTCGCTCTGGTAGACTTGGGATTTGTATGTGGACTGGGTTGACTCCATGTTTGTATATAAGTGGGGGCGGCGGTCTCAGCTTGGCGCCATTTCAGATTATACCTTCCATCCGCCATGTCGCCCCGCCGCGAAGAAGCCGCCCAAGTGCCGCCGCCCCAAGAATCGCTCGAGGAGAAGGCGCCGACGCCGGTCAAGGAGGAGGGCGAGCGCGACATCGTCTACATCCACGAGGGGACATCGGCGTCATCAGCGTCGAGAGGACCATCCGCGGCGCTACCCTCAAGAGCCTCATCGTGGCACACCTTGGTCTGAAGGTGCGGCCGAATGCGATGCGCGTCGTCGTGCTCCGGCGCGAGGACGGCACCTTCGCGACCCAAGACGACGCCGAGCGGGTCCACGGTGTCCTGCTCACGTACTCCTTGGAAATCTCGGAGATGCTGCCCGAGCTTCGGAAGGGCGTCGACATGATCCACGTGCGCGTGGAGCTCAAGTCGAAGCTGCGCTCCGAGCCGACCGATGGCAACACCAGCACGGCGGAGGAGGCGGTGAACATCTTCAACGATGCGGTCGGCCGGAAGCGCAAGGCATCGGATGCCACCGTGGCGTTCTCCAACTGCGACCAGACCACGGCTGATGACCTCCACAAGCACATCGCCACCGACAAGTACAAACAAGTCGAGGAGGATTTGCCGCCGGAGTACATCGCGATGCTGGAGCGGGCGTACATGGTCGAGGTGAAGAAGCGTGGACTGCCGTGGAGCCTATCGGAAGCGGACCGACGCCCGTTCATCGAAGTCGTCCTCGGAACCTGTATCTGCGCTGCTCAAGCCAACATGGAGAGCGAGATCGAGAACAAGGAGGAGCGGAAGGCCAACAAGCTGCTTCTTCAGAGCGAATACGTGCTCAAGGACACCAACATGATCGCGCTCGGCAAGCCGGACTGGGTGATCAAGAAGGGCGCCAGGATGGTCATCGTCATCGAGGCGAAGCGCTGCGACGTCACACAAGCCCAGTACCAGAACATCGCCGCGATGGAGGCCGCGCGCTGCGTGAACAAGATGATCAAGGACTCCTGGTCGACGATCAAGGGCATCTGCACGGATTTCCAGAGCTGGGTTTACATCTCCCGGGAAAGCAGAAGCGTGAAGATGGATCAAACGTCGTTGGAGATCTCGTGCGAAGAAGAAATCCCAAGGGGCCTGCACAAGGCTGCTAAGAAGCTTTATGGTATGTTAATAAACTTGTAGGAATTGTTTATCATTTCTTTATGGTCGTTTATACATTCTTCATACCGCTTCCATAAGCAATCCGTAAAGCTTTATACATTCTTCATACCAGAGCCGTAAAGAATCCATAAACCCGCGTTTCCACCACCTTCCACCACCCTTCCACCACCTATGCTGCTGATGACGCTGCTCTATATCAGGTGTGGGGCACTTAAAAGACGTTCCACCACTTCCACCGGTGGAAACGACATGAAACGACTTCATGCGAAGGGGTACCCCCCTAGGGCCCTACCCCCTTATTTTTGTCTTTTGATTTTTAGGGGTTAAAGGTGGTGGAACTAGTGGAATGGGGTCTAGAAGGTCTGTAGATCGTGTGAGAGCTCGTGAAAAGTGGTGGAACAGGGTGGTGGAAGGTGGTGGAAGTGGTGGAAACGCGGGTTTATGGATTCATTACGGCTCTAGTATAAAGAATGCATAAAGCTTTACGGATTGCTTTTGGTTCAAGTATGAAGAATGTATAAAACGGGTGCTAGAGGGCTTGACTAACCCTGATATGGAGCAGCATCCACAGCAGGACGTTACACGCGGTTGTAGGCTATCCCAGTCATTAGGCTATGGAGCAGTTGTGCATGTGCACGGTCCCTCTCCCTGACCGTCATCCCCTGATACGCAGCAGACGCTTGCAGATCAGACTCGTAGATGTGCCGCATGTCGTTTACGGTCAGCGGTGTCCCAGCATAGGTGCTGAAGATGCGTGGCGGCCGGCGCGCGAGGCTGTTGCGTGATGCGACGTGCGTCAGTCTGTTCTGGCGGAAAGACCAGATGAACAGGTACTCTACACGATCCTGTAGGCGTTGCAGCACGCGCAACCACGCGGATAGGACGTACGCAAGGTCCCGCCTGACCTCAATCGTGGTCTTACCCATGTGCCGGCTGTTCTTGAAGTCCTGCATGACCACTCGAAACGAGAACAACGGTCCGGCTTTCTTGAAGTACAACCAGTTGCCCTCGGATGGGATGGAGCGCAGCCTCGAGGTCAGGCGCAGTGTGCTCCAGTCAGCGCGGAGAGCCGGCTGTAGGGTGTCGCACGCCATCAATGCGATGCGCTGCATCTCTTTCGCAAACCGTGTCGCATTCAGCTTCTTCCCGCGCATAGCCACCAGTTGATTGAGGTTCGCATCCGTCAACGGCGTCAGCGGGAAGCCGTATCGCACGAACAGACGCTCCATCGCATCAGCTATCACCCCTTCAAGGTCAGCAAGCGATCGGTAGCGCTCCTGCTGCTCATCCGTCAGGCGGTTCTCCACTGGATTTCTCTGCATAGCCGCCTTCAGCCGCTCGATCTTGCGCCCGTATGTACGCTTGCTACTGGCTGTGACAGCGCCCCCCGCAGCTTTCACCAACGCAATCACGTGACACCACCTTGAATACTGGGTGCGAAGGTTCTCCGAGTCTTCCATGCGGCTGACAACCGCCCTTGTACGGTTCAGGAACGTAAGGTCGCGTGCGTTACGCACCTTATCAGCCACTGACTTGAGGAAGCCCACGCGGGCTCTCAACAGCACGGAGCTGCTGGTTGTGGGCGCAAACGCATCCCTGATGACCGTCTCCATCGTATGCTATGTATAGGCCGCACAAAAAAATGTTTAAGAGCAACCTAAAACGACTTGCTAGACCGGACCTTGACGACCCGATAGTGAGGATAAGATGCAACGGATGGGCGCCTTTTGCGGTCCGGGATTGCTGATGGGTTCATTGGAATGAGCATGGAGTCCGTCCGGACCAGCGGAATCGGCTCAGGGATCGCGGTTTCGCCATCGAAGGGCAGCTGTTGAGTTTCCCTTTTTTGGTCCATGGATGATTTTATGCTCTTATGTATACGACCAAATAACAAATTTTGGTTAACGCAAATTAATTAGTGTATAAAAATTCGTACTTGAGCGGAGTGCCTACTTGGGTATAACCGTCATTACCGATTTCATCGATCTACCGCGCAAGTGCCCGAGGAAGCGCTCGCCCAGCAGCAACGCCCGACCCTTCGCAGCGGTCGCCCCCAGGTACGCTCATTACTCAGCTCGCCGTGCAGCGCTTCGAGGAGGAGAACGGCAAGCTAATACGCTATCACGTGTTTGACTGCGCTACCCAAGAGAGAGGCTGCCACCGCGACAAGCTCTTCCTGACCTCCACCCGCTATGTGATGCTCTACGGCACCGTCAAGGACGAGATCGATGGCAAGCTATGCGGGCCGGAGGGGCTGCCCGACTACCCGTGGAAGCTACTCTACTGCTTGTACGACCGGACGGTGGACCCCACGCCCGAGCAGGACGTCGTGCTCGACGCCGTGGACCTGTGCTTCAAGACCAAGGAGGGCAGGGAGGCGTTCGATGGCGTTGTCAAGAAGGCGGAGAGGCTGTCCGACGCGGAGCTGTGCCTCGCAGCGCAGCGCTACGACCGCAGGCTCTTTGACCTGTGCCGCATGCTGCCCCAGACGTGGCTGACCAACCGCGAGAACGCCTGGCAGCTTGCCGGCTTCTTCTACCGCCGCCCGCACGTTTGCCGCGACCTCATGCGCCTGACCTACGTGTGCGTCCTCGCGCATGTGCGCGGCTCCTACTTCGACACAGCAGCCGCCCTCGCAGCCTTCAACGACTGGAGGAATCCCAAGTGGCACCCGAAGCTGACGGAGGGCGTCATCAAGCAGATCGTGGGCGGCGCCAACCCAGCTGGATACCGTACGTGGGCAGAGCGCTGCGAGCGCGGCGGCGGCTGCGTGGACGACATCGCTGACGTCAAGGACATGCAGAACCCCAAGAAGCTGAAGGCGGCCATGCTCGAGGCGCTGCTGGATGAGCTGGAGAAGCTGCCCATGTCGCTGATCCGCGAGGACAACGAGCACTCTGTCGACACTCTGGCCGAGGCAACCAAGTGGGACTCGCTGGAGGCGCTGGCCTACGCGATCAAGTCGAGCTACGCGCACGTGAGCAACCGCGGCACGCCGTACCACCTGAAGAAGTACGTGGAGATCGTGCGGTTCGGCGGTCGCGACTCCGTGCGCACCCTCGGCTACGAGCGCGCCAGCACGCGCAGCAAGAAGACGGGCGAGGCCGACACCATCTACCGCGTGGTGTTCAAGGACAAGGAGGTGGTCATCAGCCTCCACGACATCCTGAAGGCGTGCAAGACGGGCATCATGTACCACAACGCCGACGTGCTACCCTACAGCCCGAAGGAGAAGCCCGACATGGGCAAGACGTTCAACCTGTTCAGCGACTACCAGCACGTGTACGACCCCGAGTTCGTGATCGACATGAAGCTGGTGAGCATGTGGGCCGACCACATCAAGTACATCATCTGCAGCGGCGACCCTGTCGCCTACGAGTACCTGCTCAACTGGTTCGCCCACATCCTGCAGTTCCCCAAATCAAGACTCAAACGATACCGCTGATCAAGTCGAGACAAGGGGCGGGCAAGAACTTCATCTTCAACGTCTTCTCGCGCTACGTGCTGACGCCGGGCATGGCGTCGGTGATCAACGACATGGAGCGCGCTACGGGGCGCATCAACGCGCTCAACCTGGGCAAGACGGTGATCCTGCTGGACGAGGCGATGGACTCGGGCAACCGGCGCATGGCGCAGATCATGAAGAACCTGTCGACGGAGAGAAGTCGCTGATCGAGCGCAAGGGGCAGGAGTCGTTCCTCGCGAGCAACTTCCTCAACTACATCGTGGCCACGAACAACGACTTCTCTTCGGTCATCGAGGAGAGCGACCGCCGCTACGTGGCGATGGAGGCGAGCGACAAGGTCTGCCCCAAGATGCCCGGCGCCAAGGAGTACTGGGACCGCATCCACGACCCGCTGCTGACCAAGGAGGCGGGCCTGCACATCTTCCACTGGCTGCTGCAGCGGGACCTGAGCGACTTCGACTGCCGCCAGATCCCGACGACCAAGTACAAGCGCGAGCTCAAGGTCCGGCAGTCCAACCACGCCGTGCGCTACCTGCTCCACCGTCGCGAGCACTGGCTGGAGGTGGGCTTCACGGAGGAGACGAAGGAGGGCTCGCGGGAGACGTACGAGCTCTACAAGGAGTGGGCGGCATGGGCGGACCCGAGCACGGGCGTCAAGGGCGAGCAGGTGTTCGGCACGATGCTGAACAAGCTCGGCTTTACGCTCAACAAGGGCGACAAGGTCAGCGGCAGGACCATCAAGCGCCGCACGTTCTCCGTGGCCCTGATCGAGCAGAACCTGGAGCCGTACATCATCATCGACGCGACGGACAACGAGGCGGACTGAGCAGCTTCAACATGCACAGCGCATGGCAACCTGCAGACCGGTCACCGCAGTACGCAGTGCCGGTAGATTAGACTATTTAACGACGCGACCCCAAACGATAAGACAACTCAATGAAGACACATATATTTTTTTTGTTTCGTTTTTTATAGTCAACCATGACGCCGACACCACTTGCCGAGACGTTGAAGTTGTATAAGGCGGAGCTCAAAGCAGCCCATGAGTGCATCCGCACGAACTTAGGCAAGATAGAGGAGCTGACCACGATGATCAACGACGTGCAGCGAGTAGACTACATCAAGTACAGGCTCATGCAGATCGGCGGGTACGACCGCGCGTTTAGATACATAGTCAGTGACGTGCGCTACAAGGGCGAGCTCGAGCAGCTGTTCGACCTGCCGTTCGACGAGATCTTGCAAGCGTACATGTCCATGCTCAACAGGAGGAATAGGATCGTGCACAAGTGGACCATGTCGCTGTGGGAGTGCGGCCCAGTGCCCGACTTCGTGCGCTACCGCTACCAACAACATATTAATTATTTAGCGGAGAGCGAGTCTTCTGGTTCCACCAATATAGAGCCATCTGAGTCATCAGAACCACGCACCCATGTTTCCTAACTTCACCAGCCTGCAGCAGCGCGAACGGAAGCGCCTGGAGCTGCTGGAGAAGGTCACGCGTAGATATAGGCAGCGCGAGACGCAGCGTGATATGTACGCAGTGGCAGTGTGGGCTACTGATGCTGAGAAGACTGTAGCACTGACCAACGAAAAAAAAAAGATTGATGTCCGTGATGTAGGCAGTAGTAATGTGATAAACGAAAATACAAACACGATAGAAACACAAACAGAGCCCGTGAGTGTGGGTGCTGATGCAGCTACGGATCCTGTAGAGGTGAGTCAGCCGCCGTCGGCTCGGCTGTCGCTGATTGAGGCCATACGCCGCATGACGTTCGACATTCCGCCACCGCAGACAGCTGACGTGATCACGCAGACGGATGCGTCACGGATGACGGACTTCAGCGGCCAGACGGACGCAACACGCACGGCCGACTTCAGTGGCCAAGCAGCGCCGCAAAGGTCCGACGGCAGCGCGCAGACGTTGCTTCCGCCTCGGACGACAGAGTTCGCTACACAAACATACACATACGCAACCGAGCAGCCCGTCATTAGAGAGATCCTATCGCAGCCTCCACCGCTGCCTACGCTGGAGAGCGCTGTGCGCGAGATGCCGTCGCCAGAGGTCCGCGAGGCCTACACCGACATCTCACTAGACGTAGCCGACGCGTACAGCGACGCCGGTACTAGCGACACCGATCCTGGTACGCCGCCCGACACCGATGATGAATACGGCGACGAACCGCAGAGCCCTGAAGCCGTTAGTGTCATGAGCGGCATCACCGCCACCTTCGGGAGGTTCCTGACCTAGCCCAGCGCGAGATATCGCCCCTAAACCTGCGTGGGCTGCCCTAACGGCGCCTTAGTCACGCAGTCTACTCGGAGTGACATAGCCGACATTGACTGGCCCCTCACAGCGAGGCTGATAAGCTCTATCTGCCTGATCCGAACAGGCTTCCAGGACAGCGAGGAGTACGTTGACTGGACGCCGCTGGGCGTGCACCCGCTGATGTACACCGGCCAGCGCGACGAGTTCGTCATCCTCGGCAAAGAGGGCCTGCCGTGGAGCACCTTCAGCGAGCGTGAGGGGAGCCTCAACTGGTACGACTGGATCACGATGGCGCAGAGCCTCTTCGCCATTCACGCCGCCCACTTCGACGGGCAACGCACCCGCGCCGACAGCGCCCCTCTGGAGCACGAGGCCGAGGTGATCGAGGAGCTCCGACGCGAGTTCGAGGCGGCCACGCCCGAGCCAGTCACTGGCCCCGAGCCCGAGTTAGACACACCAGCGGCGGTAGAAGCGCCCATGCAGCAGTCCGAGCTCGGGTACAGGGCTGCGACCGACGAGAGCACGCGCTTGCGAACACGACGGCGGCTGCTAGCCGAGTACAGTCCGCCTGTTCCTACGGTTGCGCCACGACCGACTCGTGTTCGACCACGCGACACAGAAGACGGTGACGAAGCTGATCATGAGATGAATGACGAGGTTCAGCGCGCTGAGGAGATTCGTCGTCGGCGTGACGAGCGGCTGCAGCGACAGCGCACCCCTGGCGTGAACCAGGGCGATCACTCAGATAGGATTCAGGCTCTGAATCGTAAACACGTGTTAGCCATTCTCAAACAATACAATGACGAGATCGCTGAGCGTAGACTCACAGTGCGCCCAATCCTATGGTCGAACGATCTAGAGTCCGATGGTGAGCCAGCCGCTGGCTTCCAGATCAAGCTGCACCGCGATCGTCAAGACGCGAACGGGACACGACAATCCATCCATGCACAATAAGGTGAACTGGCACAGCACGCTGCTGGCGTTGCTAGAGGGCCTGCGGGCCAAGGACATCACGATCGATCGGCGGCTGCTGCGGCGAGTGGAGGGCAAGACCAAGACGGCCGACCCCACGCGCTTCGTCGGCAGTGATCGCCCCACCATACTCGACACGAACGAGGGTGTGCGTAGCAAGCGAACCGGGCTGCGGCCCCGCGAGTCGCGACCAGGGCTGTCGTTACCGCAGAGCACTGCGAAGGCGTTCTTGGAGACGTTCTATGCTAAGATTGGCACGGACGTTCCGACGTTCCAGCTGGACGCCGTCATCCCAGGCGTTGAGACCGACTATCACCTCACGCGGCATAACCGCCAGCTGCGTCTGCGTCAGAGCGGAGGTCAGCGGAGACTGGCACCGGCTGGAGCTGACACGAGCCCCACGAACAAGGTGGACTGGTCCGCCACGCTGGGCGCGCTGGCCGATATTGCAGCGGGCTTCCGTGACGAGGACACCACCGCCATGAGCGATGACCGCAAGCGGCAGATAGAGAACTTCCTCAAGGTCATGTGGGACACCGCGCGCCACTTCAACATCCAGCACATCAAAGACGCGGTGCCGCGCTCAATCAATGCTCGGACCTGTGGGCGGCTGCGCGGACGAGGGCTGCGTGGCGCTAGGCAGCGCGGTCGGCCCCGCGGGTCCGGTGGCGCGCCATACAGTAGCGTGACACGTAAGGGCAAGTACTATAACCTCAATGACATACAGAACAGTAGGTTAGCGAGCGCGTACATCTACAAGAAGCTAGGCAGTAAGTACGTGCGCATCCCCGACCTGAACAACGGCGTGCTCAACGTCTGCTACCCGTCGCGGAAGAAGGTCGGGCCCAAGCGCGAGATCAGCGAGCCCGTCAAGCAGATGGTGAAGGACTTAGTGTACAATCAGACGATTAGTCAGAGTGAGTATGATAAGCTGTCAGTGGATGATCAGCAGCTGTTTAAGGAGATCCTGCAGATGACGCACATCGAGCACGCGTTCAGGGACGAGCTGCCCGACCCACTGAGCACACTCAAGATGGAGTACGACAAGCTCAAGGGCGAGGTGCTCATGGGCAACGACAACCCGAGCATCCTCAAGCAGCTGAAGGTAGTGACGGTCGACATGTACAGCAGCCGGCTGATTAGCGATAACGAATTCAAACAGATTATCACTCGGCTCATATAGACAGCATGCTCGTCCTAAACACGAATCTGATCACTAAGACGGGGGGCCTGTACAACCTGCAGGCGGACCAGAACCTCACGGAGCTGAAGTCCATCATGAAGGACATCCTCGTGAAGGAGCGACCCACCGCCTACGCGACGGCCATCTGGGCGGACAGCAAGCCCGCGACCACCGCGTCGGTAACGACCCAAACACCAGCCGCTGGGGGTCGGCTGTGGGCACGAACCGGCGTGTACGGCCCCCGGAAGAAAAAAGAGCCGCGCGTGAAGACGTTCGCGCTGTAATCGTAAAGAGCTCGACCTCTTTTTTTCTCCTGCTGAGGACGCTGCTCCAATTCAGGTGTGGTCACGTCATTGTGCGTTTCCACCACTTCCACCACCTTCCACCACCTTCCACCACTTTTCACGAGCTCTCACACCAACGACAGTCCTTCTAGACCCCATTCCACTAGTTCCACCACCTTTAACCCCTAAAAATCAAAAGACAAAAATAAGGGGGGGGTAGGGCCCTAGGGGGGTACCCCTTCGCATAAAGTCGTTTCATGTCGTTTCCACCGGTGGAAGTGGTGGAACGTCTTTTAAGTGCCCCACACCTGATATAGAGCAGCGTCATCAGCAGCACAGGTGGTGGAAGGGTGGTGGAAGGTGGTGGAAACGCGGGTTTATGGATTCATTACGGCTCTAGCAGGAAGAATCCATAAACATTTACATATTCTTTATAGTCTCTTCCAGCTGTCGTGGGCTGATCACGTCGCATAACAAACGATTTTGTCAGGTAGCAAATGCCCTATACCTGACAATAACAAATCCGTAAAAGATGTCAGGTAGCAAATGCCCTATACCTGACAATAACAAATCCGTAAACCTTTACTTATTCTTTATAGTCTCTTCCAACGCCACCACGCGGGCCGTGAGCTCCTGTATGGCTTTGCAGAGGACACTGGATAGGCATGCGTAGTCGATCGACATGCCATCAGGCGGTACACCTGTCTCGGGGTCCACAGGCGAGTTGGGGTCGCCGCTGACGGGTTCGGGGAGGATCGGCTGCATCTCCTGAGCAATGGAGCCTATCGCCCGCTTGCCGCCATCCCTCCAGTTGAACATACGCGGTCGCAGCCGCATGACTGTCTCGAGGCCGTATGGGACGTCGGTGATATCGCGTTTGTAGCGTGCGTCACTAGCGTTCGAGTACGCGCCCCCGTACACGGGTAGGTAGCCCGTCCAGGCGTAGGTGGCCCCGCACTTTCCTATACGAATGGCGCCAACGCTAGAGTCGTAGTTGCCGATCGCAGGATAGCCTTCCGCGAGCTGATTCCACCTGTAGTAGGCAAAACTGCCGTTAGCCTTGCAGTGGAAAGCGTCGTTCGCCCACACGGCACCAGCACTATGTATCGTCGCCTCGGGGCTCGTCCCTCCCACATGCATACGCCCGCTGTCGTTTAAGTATACACGGTTGGTGCCATTGACCATGAACGACAGCTGATCGTCTGTCATTGTCCCGATGGACGCGCCATTCGTGTGCGAACCGCCTGCCTCGTTGTACATGATGACCTCAACGGCCATAGGGGTTGCGTTGTCGTTCTCGAAGCGCGCCACCCGCTCCCAGTTACCATAGAGATTGGTGGTGTCCCCGCGACTGTGAACTTGCTGAGAGCTGTGGCTGTGCTCACGGCTACGCGGCCCCGCGAGTCGATCCGCATTCGTTCGACCTGCGCAGACGTTGACGTCATGCCCGAGTACGGCTTCGACCGGAAACTAAAGTTCAGCCCTGTATTGATGTTGCTGTTCGGTTTGTAGGCCATGATGCTAGCTTGAGGCGTGTGGGTGTTGTACACAGGTGTCGCCCCCGTGCCAACGAACCCTATTCCAGCCGCGCAACCGTCGACACTGCTCTGGTTCACCAGCATTACGTTGAAGTCGTCAAGGGTGCTTGTCAGAGGTATCGTGTCAGCGGTGATCGGGTTACGAACGATTAACGAGCTGGTGATCTCGCCTAACGATTTGATGTTCGGCTGGGCGCTTGTTTGGAGCGTGCCTGTCAGTGACGTGGCGGTGAGTGATGTGATGGTGCTGATGTTGCCCGATCCGTCTAGCACCAGTGCCTTGGAGACCGCAGCAGTGCCCGGCGTGACATCCGCGAGGTAGTTCAGCTGCGTGCTTGTCGCCGACAGCGCTGTTCCTCCGATCTGCAGCGTGGTGGGGTTCAGGTTGAGCGTAGTCGGACTCAGCGAGATTGTACCCGCCTTGGTGATCGTGTCACAGGTGATCGAGGGCGTGGTGATCGACGTGGAGATGGTCAGCGTCCCCGAGCAGCTGAGGTTACGGATGCCCGAGTAGTCCTTGGTCGAGTTGAGCACAACGGCCTTCGAGCTGGACGCACCGCCTTCCAGGACGCCCACGTAGTACGTGTGGGCAAAGGTGTCCGAGGCTGTACCTGTAGCATTCCAGAACTTCAACGTCGAGCATACGATCCCCGTGCCGCCGGAGTCGAAGGTCAGCGAGTTGACGTTGGTGGCGGAGCGGTTCGCATCGAGCACCAGCGCCTTGCTGTTCTGCGCCTGGCCGATCGTCGTCACGTTCAGTCGGTCAAGCAGCGTGAAGTCATAGCTGGTGCCGTTGACCTGCAGACCGCTCGTGGCGTTGACGGTGCCAGCCGTCAGCGTTCCCGATAGCGTCAGCGATGACAGCCCCGATAACGAAGCAGCTGTGATCGATGACGCTGTGAGTGAGTTGATGTTGGTGACGTTCCTGCTGCCATCAAGCGTCAGCGCCAGGTTGGCCCCGCCCTGGCCCAGCGTGATCCCCGTGATGTAGCTGAGTCTGTAGTCATTCCGGCTCACGTACAGCGTCTGCGCGTAGGCATAGCTGAGGAAGCCCGTTGGATCAAGCGACAGATAGAAGGCAGGGTTGTAGGTTGAAGAGAGGAAGATCGGCGGCGGGTAACTAAATCCACTCATCGCTTATTTGTTTCGCCATGTATATATCACCCCCAGATATAAAGAATGTCGGAGATACCCAACTACGGCGCGTCGCTGCCCAAGCAGTACCGAGGAGCGTCCGTGGGGGACATCAAGGAGCTCGGCATCAAGAAGCTCTTCCGCATGATCGTGCTGGAGCCGTCGTACTCGGGCAAGAACAACCTCTGCATGTACATCCTCAAGAACGCCCCGAACGTGTTCTGTCACCTCCACGTGGTCGCGCGTAACAAGGACCAGGAGCTCTACGACTACCTCCGCGACAAGCTCGAGGGGTTCATCACCTTCTATGACAGCCCGCCGGCTGTTGATCACGTCAGACGCACGCCCATCAACAGCGGGAAGCCCGAGCTCGTGATCATCGATGACTACTCCAACGACAAGCTGCTGCAGAAGAACGTGTTCAGCCACTTCTTCACGCGCGGCAGGCACTTCAAGCTCAGCACGATCTTCCTCTCGCACTCCTACTTCGCCACGGACAAGATGATACGCCTCAACAGCGAGTACGTGGCCATCCTGAAGGCCAACTCCAAGCGCGACCTGCAGATGGTGGTCAAGGACTTCAACATCCCGGGCGTGACCGAGACGTCCATCGTGACGTACTACAACAAGGCCACGGCCAACAAGGGCCAGATGCTGTTCATCGACTCGGTGCGCGGCGAGCTCCGCTACAACTTCAACAAGACCATCAAGGTCTCGGGTGAGAAGGCTGACTCAGATGACGAATAGGGCCATGCGGCGAATATTATTTTTTCACTCTTGGAACTATGACTCATCTGATATACATACAATAAAAAAGGATATGGCGAGCTTCATCAAGCTTGACTCGACTAACCTCGTGCAGAACGGCTACAACAACACCTGGCGGTATGAGTTCGCGGGTAGCTCGGTTAATTTCGTGGATACGCAGATGGCGATTCAGTCGATCAGCCTCTACGCCTCCGACTTCAACATCGACTCCTCGCCTTCGGGAACACCTCCTTCAAAATCGAGGTACCCACAGCCGCTACGACTTCGACCATTAGTGTCACGCTCGCGGACGGTTGGTACTCCTACGCCGACATCAACAGAAACATACAGACGGCTCTAGTCAGTGCCGGCGCGTATCTCATCGACAGCAGTGGCAATAACGTCTACTTCATTCAGATAGAGGAGAACAGCACGTACTACGCCTGCCAGGTGGACTGCTCGCCTACGCCTACGGCCATCGGCACCTACACGCGACCGGCCACTGGTCTCTACTCAACCACAGGCACGGGGCTGCCCACCACGTCACGCGTGCCGCGACTGATCATCGATAACGCCGCCTTCGGTAGCGTGCTGGGCTTCACCACCGGCACGTATCCAACGGCTTCCTCGACTACAGATGTGAGCCTTCTCAGCAACACGATCCCGCAGGTGCACCCGACCAGCAGCTACATCGTGCGGTGTGACGTGATCAAGAACGACTACGTGGTCAGCGGAGACATCCTCGCGGCGTTCGACCGAGGCGGAGCGTCCATCGGGCAGATCGTTCGGTACCAGCCGAGCAACTACGCGTGGGTGGCCGTTGCCAATGGGCCACGGTCGTCAATCACCATCCGCATCTACAACCAGAACGACCAGCCCGTGCACTTCCGCGACAAGTCCGTCAGCATCATGCTGCTGTTCAAGCCCATGACCGTCATCAACTGAAAAAAAGAACAATGCATGTCTACCAGCGGAACGACCCGCCCTTGCCCTTCCCTTTCCTCTTTGCACGTAGCGCCGCCATGTGCTCCTTGGCCTCTGCCGAGCCCTTGGCAAACCTTTTTTTGCCTGGCACTGCAGCTGGCACGACGCCGACGCCGTACTTGCTGCGGACGTGCTTCCTCAGGGTTGAGATCAGCTCCACGTGCTCGGGCTTCGTGGCCTTCTCCTTGAGCTTGGTCTCGGCTAGGTCCGCGAGGTCAGTGAGCACGCCCTTCTTACGCGCGTACCGCAGTGCCTGCTTGGCGTGGTGAGTAACGTCCGCCACACGGAGCTTGCCGCCCTCGACGCCGACGCCCGTGAGCTGCTTGATCGCGCCGCGTGCTGGTATCGCTGCCTGAGGCATGCCAACAGCAGAAGCCAGCGCAGGAACGGCCGCATCGACCGCTCGGCTGAGAAGCCCGCTGTCCTTAGCGAACTTGAAGCCCTTCTTGATCTTATTCCAGACGGAGCTCCAGATGGACCCGCCCTGGGCCTTTTGTAGCCCTTCTTGATCTCGTGGCGAGTGATCTCCAGGCGCACGCCCTTACCCCGCTTACGCGCCTTGATCGCCTTGTCGAACGACCCCGGGTGCAGGAGCCGCTGCCCTTGAGCTCAGCTGCGGATAGACTGAGCTTCCCGGTCTTGAAGGCCCGCTTGAGCTTGGCCTTGGGGACAGTGCTGGCGATGGATAGTTCACGGTACATGGTCTCTATATTACCAGCAGCTAAAGAACTACCATATTTAAATTATGAAATGGCTTGAGCAGTTGCTGTTGCTTGTGCTGCTTGGTGAACAGCCACAGGATGCACCATATGCCGCAGTAGTCCCCGTGCGCGGACTGGTACTGGACCTCGTTGTACCGGCTGATGCCGTACTTTGTGGGCGGGCCCTCGCCCATGCTGTCGAAGTACTCGCCGTCGTGCACGCACGTCCAGTGGCCCACGTCCACATTATCGGGTCGGAGCAGGATCAAGTACGTCTTGTCACGCGACAGGGGCTTCGTGACCTCGGCTGACGTGAGCACAGCGTCCAGATGGATGCGGCACTTGGCGGCAAGCTCAATGAGATCGTGGTCTGACGTGATCGGCTTGATGAGGCTGGTCATGTCGAATTAATTTCTTGTTGCCGCGTGCAGCGGGGCTGCCGTAGCTTTAGCGTCAGAGGAAGACGTAACAGACTCACAGAGTCGCGGCTAAAGATAGCCCGTTCTAATGCCCGAACGCACGAGTCCGTACTCCCTACGGACTCCAAGAGTCAACCCTTAACTCTTAGCTGTGAATCTTCAAACTGAATGTATTTGTCTTATCGCGGCAGAGCCGCCTTCGGTGTAAATGTATCTGGTTCACTATCTAGCATAGTGAACCCTAGTCATATGCATAATCTGTGGCTCTGAAGCCATGTACTGATTCTCCTACTGAAATAGGTTAGACAGTGTGCACCACACAAGCCTGTGTGTGCCACACTTCGTAACCCTTCGGGTAACATTCGTGTAACCCCGTTACACCCTCCCCCACCAAACCGTGGACACGGGTGTTCACGCTTAACGGTCAACGACCGGGTCTTGTTCCGTCAAGCCTCCTTCTCGAACGAGTCAATCCACATCGTGTGGACGTCTCTGAGAACTTCTCGGTGCAACGCGCCCTCACATGACTTCAAGTCATAACGCCTTTTGGTCTTTCGACCGCAGAAACCCTCTCGCGAGGTCCGCCTCGGAGCCTCGCTCCTCTCGCACTTCGGCACCTCGTGCCTGCGAACTCCCAAGCCCCCGCGCAGGTGCGCACACCGACCGCGCCTCCCAGGCTCTCGGTCTCCCAGTACTTCGCGGCGCAACGCCTCAAGCAACGCTCGCGGCGAGCACGCCCCAGCTCCCTCGAGCACTAGCCCATCAGACCATGGACCTCAAAGATCTCTTCGGAGATGAGGAGGAGGGCGAGGTGGACTACAGCGAGTCCGATGCCGGCTCTCCGAGCCATGAGGGTGAGGCAGCGTCCCCACAACGCTCCCGGAACCGCCGCGACGCTTCGCCCACGCCGCCGGCACAACGCGAAGGTGGCACGTCGGCCACAGTTGGCTCGTCGAGCTCCCGCGACCAAGAGCGCCGCGCGCGAACTTCTCCTGCGCGCTCGTCGAGCCATCTCTCTACTGAGCGCACTGCGCCGTTGAGGGAGGAGCCGCGGTCACCGCTGCGCACTCCAAATCCGTTCCCTGAACGCTCCTCAGGGCTCCGCGAGCTGCGCGAGCTCACTGAGTCACGGTACTCGCCGCCTCGTGCGGGGGAAGCGCCCTTGGGCCCCGTCATCTCCAACCCTTTGGACGAGGCTCAATCCGAGCAGCAGCGCCCCGAGTTGCGGCCCCTGCTGAACCCCAGCACCGCCGAGTACGGCTTCCGACCTCGTGACCCCGCGGAGGCATGCCGTCAGGCGTTCCAGCCGACGCTGGCTCAGCATGTCATTGGGCCTGCGGCCCGTACTCCGGAGGAGATCGCTCTTCGAACGTCTCTACGACAGCGACTCTTGACTCCACAGTCTACGACTGTCTCCGAGTACCGCGAGCGGTTGCGCCTGCAAGGCAAGGGGTTGTCCGTGCCCGCCATGCGGACGTACCCTGTGGTGCTCAGCCCGGGCGAAAGCCTGATTGAACACGAGGCTCAGTTCGAGCTCTGGGCTGAGAAGAAGAAGAAGCTTAGCTCCATGGATGCTCTTCGAGCTAGCTTCAGCGAAGTGGATGTTCGTATCGAACGCAAGCTCCGCTTCGACTTTGCGAAGATCCGAGCCAAACGCAGCCTCTCGGCTAACGCTCAGTCGCAGACCCATTCTAGCGCTGCGCGCTTCACTCCTTTGAGCCCTCCAGTCGCTCCTACCCGTGAGGGCGTGAGCGCTGTGGCTCAGGGCCAACCCCGGAGCAATGTGGCTGACCCAGCAGCTCCCCAGCCTATTGCCGGGAAGCGCGGGACGGCCGGCATGCCGGCCTCGAGCCCACGGGGCGCTGGTGATCAAGCCGATCAAAAGCGTCCACGACGTCTGGGCAGTCTTGGCGAAGGGGCACCTCAAACTCCCATGAGTTCTCTGAGTGTGGGTACCCTCGCCACTTCACCAGATACTGGTTTTGACCCCGGCACCGCCGCTTCGCCAACAGGCGCTCCACATGGTAGTGAAGGTTCCCTTGCTCATCGAGCAGCGCCGGTGGAGGACGCGCCAAGCCGCCTCGCGACGTATGATGAGTTGTACGAGGTTCGGCAACAGATGACTCGTCTTCGGGACCATGTCCAGGATGTCGATGCGCGTCTCGCGCGTACTGCCACGGAGCTCGACGAGCTTGCTCGAGACTTGAGCTGGGTTCAAGTGCCTCGCGAGGTCTGGGACCGGCTCCGACACTTGGAGAGCTGGGTGCAGTACTATGGCGATCGCGACGACCGTCGTAGCCAGGAGCTCTCCGAGCTTCGACGTCAGCAGGCTGCATTGCAGGGTCAGATTGACCTTCTGGCCCGCATGCAGGGCCCGCCCGCTGCGCTTCCTGCGCCGGGGGCCCCTGTGCCTGCGGCACTTCCGACTCCGACTCTGCCCTCAGGGCTCGCGGCACCGCCGATGCCGAGCCTTCCGCCTGTGTCTGCAGTGCCTGCGATGATGGTCGCGTCTGTGACGCCTGCGACTGCGTCCTCGACGCTCGCGACCTCGTCGCCCTCGGTGCCTCCATCTGCACCTGCGTCGGGTCATGGTACGGCTTGAGCAAGCCCACGTAGAAGACGGGGTGCGTCCGCATCTTCTTCGGAAGATTGAGCGTGTACGCAAGGCCCTTCCTGGCCACGACCTTGAAAGGTCCGATGAAGCGCGGGCGCAACTTCGTCTTGAAGACAGCGGACACTGCATGTGTAGGTAGGTTCTTAGCATTTAGCAATACCAGGTCCCCGACCTCATAACTGTCAACATTGCCTCTGCCTTTAGCATCCGCATGTTCCTTTTGCTTGTCTTGGCTCTCAGCCATTGCGTCACGCACGTGTCGTAAGACACTCAAGCGCGTCGACAAGAAAGTGTCAACCTGTTTACGAACAGTAGCCGGGCTGACATCAGCTAGCCGATCAGCTAAATTGGCTTCCTCTCCCCCACCAAGCCCGAGGCCACCACATGGCGGCGTCAGCGGGACGCGGGGATGAGACAAGCTGTTCACGTAGAACGGCGTGTAGCCGGTCGAGGCATGCACGGCGTTATTCAACGCAAACTCAACGAGTGGCAGCATAGCGCTCCAACGCTTCGGCGTCTCAGCGCAAATGCTGCGGAGCACGTCTTCGACGACGCGATTCACTCGCTCCGTCTGACCATCGGTCTGCGGGTGATCCGCCGTGGACATGTCCAGCTTGGTGCCAAGCACCGCAAAGACCGCGCTCCAGAAGTTGCCCGTGAAGCGGGGTCTCGGTCCGAGACAATCGACTCCGGGAGTCCGTGTTGTCGAAACACTCGGTCCAAGAACAGCTTTGCTGTACCCTTACCATCGATGGTATCCGGCACAGCCGCAATGTGAGCCATCTTGCTCAGTCGGTCTACAAAGACCACGACTCCAGTGTTGCCCGCCGCATCCGCCGGCAGGCCAAACACAAAGTCCATACTCATGGATTGCCAACAGCCCGAAGGGACAGGCAAGCTTGCCAACGGGGCTGCAGCATGGGGTGACGACTTCACACGCTGACATCGTCTCGCACGTGCGCACATAAGTGCTCGTCCACTTGTACATCTTCGGCCACCAGTAGTGGGTGCTCACCGAGCTGTAGGTCTTCTCACGGCCAAGATGGCCAGCCACCGGCGTGTCGTGGGCCTCATAGAGGATACGATACTTCAGGTCCTCATCATGAGGGATGACCACGCGTGGCGTGTCCTCGGAGCCAGTGCTGTAGAACAGCAGGCCACCATCGATGGTGTAGCGATGCAAACGCGCGCGCACTCGCGCCGACAATTCAATGTCCGAGTCTTGAAACTCCTTGCTCCCGAGAGCCTTCAGCAACGCGACACAAGTGTCATCCTTGGCATAAGCAGTTCGGATCAGATCCGGTAATGACGAAGTCACGGTCGTTACATGAGCCAGCTCATAATCCGGCCTGCGCGACAGCGCGTCCGCGAGGACATTCTGCCTGCCAGGCTTGTACTTCACCTCGAAGTTGTACTCCGCGAAGAAGGACAGCCAACGGGCCATCCTTTGCGAGAGATGAGGCGACTGAGTCGCAGTGCGTAACGACGCGTGATCCGTGTAAATCACGAACGGCTGAGAGCCCAACAGGTGAACCCTGAACTTGACGAGCGCATACTTCATCGCAAGTAGCTCTTTGTCATGGACAGGATAGTTCTTCTCAGCAGCCTTCAGCTGACGAGATTCGAACGCCACCACGCGCTCGCGCCCCTCGGCGTCTGCTTGTAGCAGGGCACAGCCGATGGCAAAGTCCGAGGCGTCACAGACGACACTAAACGGACGAGCGGGGTCTGGCAAAGCCAGAATAGGCGCATGAAGGAGACTATCCTTAATTGCCGCAAACGCATCTTGATGCTCGGTGTTCCAACACCACTCCGCGTCCTTCTTCAGGAGATTGGAGAGTGGCCGAGCCATCTCAGCGTAATTCTCGCTGTACTTGTGCAAGTAATTGGCCAAGCCAAGCCACTTGCGAAGATCCTTCTGGTTCTGGGGAACCGGCCAGTCAACAATGGCCTTGACCTTGACCGGGTCGGCCCTCAGGCCACGCTTCCCGATGAAGCACCCTAAGAAGGGAATCTCTTCTGCTCCGAAGATGCATTTGTCAATGTTGGCATACAACTTGTTTTGACGCATGCACTCGAGCACAGCACGCAGGTGCTCGACATGGTTCTCCATATCAGTCTTCCCGTGCTCCGCACGACTGTGGACAAAGATGTCATCGAAGTACGTCTGCGCGTACGCCCGATGGGGCCGGTGTAACGGGGTTACACGCACAAGTGGCTACAGCCACTTGTAACTCTAACAGACGCGATGTCTGTTAAAGGTTCGAACACTTCCTCGGCCTTGATGTACGTTACATCAAGTGCCACATTCATTTACGATCACCACGACGGGTGGTCCATAGACATTTAGGATTCCTATTGGTTGAAAGCAGCATCTTTTAACCAATGAGCGACATGCATAGCAAAGGAATTCTGCCAACCAGCCGTTGGCAGACTCCCAACTTAGAATATTACATTTAGAGGAAGGCAGAAACATAAAACAAAAATAACAGTTCTCATTTTAACCCAAAAACATTATTTGGATCGTTTATTTAGATTAATCTATACTCGGAGGCCCGAGTATAATTAACTCTAGTTTAAACTAAGCTACGCTTCCTCATACACGAGCGCACACGTGTAAGCTGTTGTAGTGAGCCAAGGTAGGCCCATTACACCTGGTAGCACTTTGTAGTCCGTCCAACGACCGACTAAGTTGAGTTCGTACGTCACCGCACGAACACGGAGCCGAGAACCTTCCCATGGATACCGAAGTGTCTATGGAAAGCTCCACGACGCCTGCAACCCATGTTGCACGCGCTGACTGTCCCCACCTGTCAGACCCAGAGTGGGAAGCCCTCCAACGACTGTCAACAGTCATTGGTGAGGCGGCTGTAGCTACGATGCTGCGTACGCTAACTCCGACAGAGCAACACGGTGTTGCTCTGGGCTTCATCATGAGGGAGCAGCGAGATGCTGCTGCCAATACCGCGGTGTCGTCGGGGACGACACCTCGCCCACAGTCGCTGAAGCTCAATGTGAGCAACTACGTCGGAAGAGAGGGTGAACCTCTCCTCCGTTGGCTTGTCGAACTCGACACTGCCATCGCGACTCGACGTATCGTCGACCCGTTGTCGAAGGTCGCGTTCGCCATGTCATGTCTTGGCGGACGTGCAAGGAGCTGGGCGTATGGACGCCGGCTCTCCGACCCTACGTGCTTCAGCACGTACGAAGGCTTCAAGGAGGAGCTCAGACAGGCGTTTGAGCCCCGCAGAATGAGTTCCGGTCGAGGGCAGAGTACCTCGACCTGCAGCAGGGTAAGCATGATGTACATGCTTACGCCCAGAGAGCGCGGTACTTGGTCTCGAACATCGTGACCAACCCGATCGACGAGGCGACTAAGGTTGTCACGTTCATGAAGGGACTGAGAGATGGGCCTGTGAAGACCTATCTCTTCCGCGAGTACCCGAGTACTCTCGAAGCTGCCATCACGCTTGCGATGCTGGAAGAGTTTAGCCTGCGACAGGCTAAACTGCACGCGCATGTACCGAGGCCGCAACCGCGCCCGGTAGTGAGGACGGGAGGTCCGGAACCGATGGACCGCTCGAGTGCTGCCACTGCTGGCCCCCAGCAGCGGCAAGGACGTAATGTGCGGTGCTACCGATGCGGTAGGATCGGTCACTTTGCTAGAGAGTGCACGGCACCCGTGCACCAGCAAGGTGGCTATCGTGGCGATGCTGGGCATCGTCGCAGCCAAACAAAAACGCTGGACGCCAGTAGGCGCGGGGCGCCCTACTGGTAATGCAGTTCCGCGTGTCAACCTAGGACACGCGACACTGAGGACTGCAGCCCCCAGTGAGGATCATTCTCACTGCAAGAAGCAAGATGACAAGGCTGATCTTGTCATCCTGAAGGTGAAGTCGATGAGAGCAAGCGGCTCTCGTCGTGCGTTGGTAGATTCTGGCGCGTCGAAGAACTTTGTTCGACTGCGAAGTCTATCAATGCTTGACTTCGAGGATTTAAAGATACCTCGAAGTATGTTGGAAGTACGCTTGGCGACAGGTGTCGTCGTGAAGACCGAGAAGCGCATGGTACGCGTGCGCTTCACGTACAAGGGTCGAGTGTTCGTCGAAACCTTCATCGTCCTGGATCTGGACGATAAGTTCGACATGGTATTGGGCATGCCGTGGCTCGCACGGCATGATCCGGTAATCGATTGGGAGAAGCGCACTCTCGTGCGCTTCGGTCGCGACGGTGGAACAGAGAGCGATGGCCCTGTTTCACCACACACGCACCAGTAGGTGCGCGCGAATCTCTAGTCGAGACAGCGCCTAATGCCGCTGTCCCGGAACGCCCTAGACGCGCACGGGCGCGCGCGCGAGAACAGATAGCGTCGGCGTCGCCGCCGACGGCTAGTGAAGAAAATGTGTTGACTTCGGAAGTCAACACCCGCTTTTCAGCGAATCAAAAGAAGTCTCCGGCCTCTAGCGGCGCGGATGACACAAGCGAGTCACGCGCGTCAGCCGTGGAGGCTGAGGCGAACATGATTGTATCGGTTTTGGCCCGTAATGGGTGCAATGGTTACGTGACGCCGTTGACTCCGGGAGTCGATGGCTTGGATGAATTATATTCGTCGGCTCGGGGAGCCGACGCACCCTCCGTAATGGGGGTCTCCGCCAATGGAAGGCGTCGAGGTATTGAAGTCGCGTCGGTTCCGGGAACCGACGCTGCGAAAGACACTTCGCGTCGACTCCGGGAGTCGACGCACCCTTTGTAATTGAGGACTCCGCCAATGATAGGCGTCGAGGTGATGATGGCGTGTCGGTTCCGGGAACCGACGCTGCAGGCGGTGCGGACGGTTGCAAACGTCCCGCACCGGAAAAACTTGCATGCTGTCGTGCAGCCGGGCTGCACCACGAAGCGCCGCGCGACCAAGCCGGGCTTGAAGTCGCTCGCCCGCGGGAGGTACCCGCCGGCGGAATAAAGAACAACACCCGTCCACGGCTGGGCCTGGACGAGGTCAGAGATCATGCGGAGCCGGGCTCCGCAAGACAAGAAGACGGCGCATGCGAAGGTCGCTGCGCAAGTCTCGGCCCGGGGCCGAGACGCTACAAGAGATGTCTGCCGGGCAGACGAAGGCTGAGAAGCCGAACGTCGAGACGTTGAACGTCTTGACGCGTACCTGTGCTGGGTTCCGGCACAGGAGATGACCCTCGCTAATCCTCCGACGCAAGCGTCAGAGTTGACTTCGCTTCCAGTCCTGAGCTGGAAGCGCTTCGCGCGTGACTTGCACGATGGACGCATCGAGCAAATATGCATTCTCTCGGACGTCGAGAGAACGAAGAGCGAGAATGAGGAACTGAGGCAGTTCTTCATGGAGAGCACCACTGAGAGTGAAGACACTCTCAGTGCCAAGACGAAGAAGGAACGCTTTGAAGAGCAGAGCTGGGACTCGCTGAAGGCGAGTCCCTACTACGAGATTCTACGGGAGTACGCGGACGTACTTCCGGAAGAGATCCTGCGGAGCTTCCGCAGGACAAGGGCATTCAGCACGAGATTGATCTCGTGCCGGGCACGAAAGACTGTGTCACGCGGCAGTGGCCACTGCCGCGAGAGCAGGTCAAGGCGATCGACGACTTCTTCGAAAGTCGTCGCAAAGCTGGACAAGTGCGGGAATCGAAATCCCCGCACAGTGCTCCGACGTTCTGTGTCAAGAAGCCACAGGGCGGCTGGCGCATCGTTCATGCGTACAACAAGCTGAACGATGCGACGATACCGGCGCAGACACCGATACCGCGAAAAGATGTTATCATCGATTCGATGGCCAGGAGCACTGTCTACAGTGCTCTTGATCTGCGCGATGGGTTCTATCAGATCCTAATGCGTGAGAGCGATATCCCTCTCACGGCTGTGAGCACGCCGAGTGGCATGCTCTGGGAGTGGCTAGTGATGCCGCAGGGTCTGAAGAACGCCCCTGCGACCTTCAACAGGTGCGTGACGCACTTGTTGCGCTCAGTGCGCGACTTCGCACCGAGCTACTTCGATGACGTGTTCGTCCACAGCCGTGCTGCGGACGGGATGAGCGACGTTGAGATGCACAAGGTGCGTCTCCGGAAGCTGCTTGCGCTCATGCGCAAGCACAAGCTCTACGCGAACCTGAAGAAGTGCATCTTCGGGGCGAGCGAGATACCCGTGCTCGGGTGTCTCGTTGGGAAGAACGGTGTCCGCCCTGACCCTGAAAAGGTCAGAGTGATCAATGAGTGGCCGACGCCGACGAGCGTCAAGGAACTGCGGCAGTTCCTTGGCTTGGCCACGTACTTGTGCAAGTACGTGAAGGACTACGCGGGCACGATACGCCCGCTGTCACAGCTCCTGAAGAAGGATGCCGAGTGGAATTGGACTGTTGACTGTCAGCAGGCCTTCGATGCAGTCAAGCGGGGCTTGACTGAGGCGCCGATCTTGGCGGTGGCCGACCAAGATCGCCCATTCCACGTTGTGTGTGACGCATCCGATTTCGCGATCGGATGTGCGTTGATGCAGCACGATCACGAGGGCCGTGATCGTGTTGTCTACTATCAGTCGCGTCAGCTAAAGCCAGCTGAGCGCAATTACCCAGTGCATGACAAGGAGCTCCTTGCCATGAAGTATGCACTTGCGAAGTTCCGAGTGTATCTCCTCGGAAGTAAACCGTTCGTGGTCTATACAGACCACGCGTCGCTGCGGACGGCTGTCAAGTCGCCACACATCTCGCAACGTATGGCGAGATGGCTTTCGTTCTTTGCGGAATACAACTTCCGGGTTGAGTACAAACCCGGAAGACTCAATGTGGTGGCCGACGCGTTATCACGTCGACCTGACTACGCTTCAACTGATGCTGACGTCAATGCCATTGACGCCATGCAATCGAGCACTCCACGTCGTCGCTGTTGGACGACGTGAAGATCGCGTACGCGCACGACGCGGACGCGAAGCTCTTGCTGGCCTACGGCTCAGCGCCTTCTGACAAAGCTCGTCAGAAGCTGCCGAAGCATCTTCGCGCTCGTGCACACCGTTATCGGGTGCACGACGGGTTATTGCTCTACAATGCAGTCGACGACAACGCGGACCGTGTTGTCGTTCCCAATGATCATGACCTGCGACTCAGGATCATGTACGAGTATCATGATGCACCGACTGCGGGGCATCCGGGCCGTGAGAAGACATATCTTCTTCTCACGAGGGACTTCTACTGGGCCCACCAGTACAAGTGGGTGCGCAAGTACGTCCGTGCTTGCGAGGTGTGTCAACGTGTGAAGCCTGCGCCGTTCGCGCAGGCTCCTTTGCAGTCACTACCGACTCCGTCGGAGTGTTGGCAGTCCATGTCTTTGGACTTCGTGTTCGGTCTTCCCCCGGACAGCCAGGGGAACACGGGCGTTGTGTTCTTTGTTGACCGCTTCAGCAAGATGGTACATCTTGCTGCAGTACCCGCTGAAGTAACTGCGAAGCAGACTGCACGTCTGTTCGTTGACATGGTATTCAAACACCATGGCATGCCGACCGACATTGTGTCGGATCGGGACCCGCGCTTCACAGCGCACCTGTGGCAAGAAGTGTTTACACTTCTTGGGAGCCAACTTTCAATGTCGACTGCGGACCATCCGCAGACGGATGGGCAGACCGAGCGCGTGAATCGCGTGCTCGTCGACATACTCAAGAGCTACGCTCACTCGTTCCAACACTGGAGCGAGTGTCTGTCGATGGCAGAGTTCGCCATCAACAACTCGGTGCATGCCTCGACCGGGCATACACCATTCTACGTGAATGCAATGCGTCACCCACGCCTCCCGAGCCTGCTCGGGATGGTGGCTCCTTCCTTAAGTGGGGGAGGATCTACGGCCGCAACACAGCAGCCGCAGAATGCCGCTGACACTTGCACAGTGTCAGCCGCAACAACGCGAAAGAAGACGAAGACCGCGTCTGTGCAGGACACAGACGCAACCAAGCAGAAGGAGACCGCGTCTGTGCAGAGCACAGCTGCAAACAAGAAGACGAAGACCGCGTCTGTGCAGGGCACAGACGCACACAAGCAGAAGAAGAACGTGTCTGTGCGAGGCACAGACACCACATCGACGAACGCAGAGGCCGGGCCTACTGCTGGAAGCGAGCTGAACGAGTTCAGCTCGGACGCAATGAACTTCGTGCAGCGTAGACAAGCCGTCATTCGGTTTGTCCAGGACGCTATTGCAGCTTCTGTCGATCGACAGA
This sequence comes from Phytophthora melonis, assembly GCA_024211575.1. Lineage (NCBI taxonomy): Eukaryota > Oomycota > Peronosporomycetes > Peronosporales > Peronosporaceae > Phytophthora > Phytophthora melonis. The sequence goes on from JAMXKT010000034.1 coordinate 619,781, forward strand.
AGCTGAACGCAGACAATGTTGGCAGGGGCAACACAAATGAATTCAAGAAGGGTTCATTGGTTTTGTTAGCTACTCAAAACCTGCCTAAACATGCAGTTTCCGACTTCGGAGCGAGTAAGCTCGCTCCGCGCTTCATTGGACCGTTCACAGTGTTGGCACGGCATGGCAACGCTTACACGCTAGACATTCCGTCTAGGATGCGCCTCCACCCGACCTTTACGTCGGGCGGCTGAAGCCATACCAGCAGCACGAGCCAGCTAGCTCGGCCGGCGCGAAGCGGAAGCCGAACCTTTCTCCAGCGCGTCAACGCGCTGGGCCAAGCGCACGACGCGACCCCCGACGACGACGGAGACGTCCGACGAGGTCTGCGCGGCCAGAGCGACTTTAGCCCTCAGGTACGCCATCGCTTGCCTCATAGCAGCGAAGACACAGCTCTGAAGCCGCTCCACAGCGGCGACCCGGTCTTCGAGGGACGGAGGCCCAAGGTCAACCCCAGGTTGACAATTCCAGGGGCGTGTTCCCACCACCGCCTCCTCCGATCCGTTACGCCATAGGCTCTACACGTTTGATTTTTGAGCGTATTGTCGACCTTAGGATCCCTAAATCGAACCGTCATCCGTTTCGTTATCGTATTCGTTGGAGAGGGTTTCCGCCCCACCAAGATACATAGAGCCGCGGAACGTCCTGCTGCAGGACGTTCCGGAAATGGTGAGGGCGTACGAAGCCCACCACGCACTGCCGGCGCGAAGGTAGTGCGAGCGCTGTGGTCACCCCCAGCGCTCGAAGCACCACGCTCGTCGCGTTCCTCACGTGCCATGAACTTGGCACGGAGATCCTTGAGGCTCGCAGGTACACGAATCGACGTGTACCCGTTTAGGTCGCGGTCGCTCAAGCGCGCCGCACCCGGAAGACACAACATGCACTGCTGGCCTTCGGGCACAGCGCACGGAACTCCAGCATCCACAGAAGATCTGTGGAGCTGCTCCAATCTCCCACGCGTCGAGAACGTCTCGAAGCGCTCACGAGCATGCTTAACCCGTTCGCGGTAAGCTGCCGGATTCTTGTTGAAGTTATCAACAAAGGCATTCCAACTTTGACAAAGTGCCTGCCATTCGGGCACTTTGCTGCGAGAAGAGGTCTTCTTGCTGGAGTAATATCGGAGCTCATGGAAGAGTCCGATATAGTAGTCGCGCCTTTGATCCGTCATCGGATCAAAGTGCTGGCCCTCCGCCACCTCATCGTCCTCGATCGCGCTGCATACGTACAGCGGGATAGTGTTCGGGGGCACCGAGTTGCCCACCCGCGCCGCGATGTCTGCCGCGGACGGCATCCATGGATCACGCGCTGCTCATGCAGCGCGTGGAGAGCTTGAAGGCGCCGCATCGCGCGGCGAGCTCAAGGCTCCAGCAGCAGAGAGCGGAGTCTCCTTTGCGCAACGCGAACGCTTCGAACTCGAAGCGTCCGAATCGTCTTCTTCACGAGGGCGTCTCGACCCGGCGTGCGGGTCGAGACTGTCGCTGTCGATTGACTCCTTGCGCCTGCTGGGGGAGGCATCGCCCTCCTCCATGTCCACGTCGTCCTCGCTATAGTCAACGACATCGTTGACTATCGAAGAGCCCTGAAGGACGATCTTCGGCTCGGCCGCAGCCTTAGCAGCGCGAGCGTCCTGCTTCGCCTGCTGCCGCTCGTGGTACTCGGGGACAGAGAGATTCTCTGTCTCAGCGGCGGGCTTCTCCTCGGCGGCGGTCTTCTTCGGCGAGCTCATTGCGGAATGAGCTCGAGTTTTCTTTCTCCCAACGTGAAGAATTGACGAGTGGTCAATTGCCTGATTGACGTGCCGTGACCGGCGCGTCTAACCTTAAGGGGGGGATGGTGTAACGGGGTTACACGCACAAGTGGCTACAGCCACTTGTAACTCTAACAGACGCGATGTCTGTTAAAGGTTCGAACACTTCCTCGGCCTTGATGTACGTTACATCAAGTGCCACATTCATTTACGATCACCCCGACGGGTGGTCCATAGACATTTAGGATTCCTATTGGTTGAAAGCAGCATCTTTTAACCAATGAGCGACATGCATAGCAAAGGAATTCTGCCAACCAGCCGTTGGCAGACTCCCAACTTAGAATATTACATTTAGAGGAAGGCAGAAACATAAAACAAAAATAACAGTTCTCATTTTAACCCAAAAACATTATTTGGATCGTTTATTTAGATTAATCTATACTCGGAGGCCCGAGTATAATTAACTCTAGTTTAAACTAAGCTACGCTTCCTCATACACGAGCGCACACGTGTAAGCTGTTGTAGTGAGCCAAGGTAGGCCCATTACAGCCGGAAGAGCTGCGTCATAAGACGATTGAACGTCGCTGGCGCGTTCGAAAGCCCTTGGGGCATCACCAACCACTCCCAGAGCATGCCGCTCGGAGTACTCACCGCAGTGAGAGGGATGTCGCTCGTTCTCATGAGCAATTGGTAGTAGCCATCGACCAAGTCGAGCGCACTGTACATCGTACATCCTGCCATGTTGTTCTGAAGAACGTCCTTCCGAGGAATCGGCGTCTGCGCCGGAATGGTGGCGGCATTCAGCTTGTTGAAAGCATGCACAATACGCCACTTACCATTCGGCTTTCTGACACAGAACGTCGGCGTGGAGTGAGGAGACTTACTCTCACGCACCATGCCCGCCTCGTGCTTCGCACGGAAGAACGCGTCAATGACGTCACACTGCTCCTTCGGCAGAGGCCACTGCCTCGTCACGCAGTACTTCGTTCCCGGAACGAGATCAATCTCATGCCGGACACCTCGATCCGGAGGTAGCCCCGAGGGCGGTTCCTTCGAGACCACGTCTTGATAATCCTTCAGCACGTGATACAAGGGATCCGACGGATCCTTCAGGATCGCCGATCCGCTTCGCGCATTCAGCGCCTTCTTAGTGTCCTCCAGGACAGCTTCATCCAGAAGCGAGGACGAGTTCAACTCTTCTTCAGGTCGTATGACCACCACCTCCGCCAAGTCTCCAGCCTTCAAGGCGTCGCCCAACTCGGCCAAGGACATCTCGTCCAGCTCCAGGAGAGCAGATAGTGAGGGCAAGTCGGTGAGACTGACGTCTCCGTCGACGTCGCCCGTCACTCCATTCACGAGTGTGTAGAGCTGCTCTCTCTTGTGTAGAGCCCCACCGCTCGGCACACCCTTCTCGACTCGTGAGACCGCAGACGCCTTGCGTCGCGCCGCCAGCGCTTTGCGGCGCTGCCGCCTCTTCATGGACACTGTCCGCCCAGAAGAGCTCCGTGATTTCGCGTGCTTCTTGACGCCAGGTGTCACCACCTCATTCAGCTCCAGAGGAGCACCAGTGTCTTGATCGACACTCAGCGAAGGACTGCACGACCCGCAGCCTCCACTCAGTGGATTACGTGCCACTCCACGATCGTCATCCGGGCAGAGCCCCTTGTCCCTCGGCATCGTGCCGACCGCGCCGTCGCTGGCACGCAGCAGGGCGTCGCCCTCAGACGCACACCCGCTCAGCGGAATTAGTGCCGCTCCACATCCTTGATCCGGGCAACGCCCACCTTCACTCGACTTCTCGTCGACCGCGCCTTCACTGGCACGCAGCAGGGCGTCGCCCTCAGACGCACACCCGCTCAGCGGAATTAGTGCCGCTCCACATCCTTCATCAGCCGGGCCTCGCCCATGGCTCCTCGGCTCCATGCCGACCTTGTCCTCACTTGTGTACAGCGGGGCGTTGCCCTCAGGCGCACACCCGCTCAGCGGAATTCGTACCGCTCCACCTGCCGTCCACGAGCCACGCTCGAACGCTCGTTCTCGACACACGCAGTGTCCACCAACTCGGAAACTCCGATGTCTAGCACATTGACCGACTCGGTCCAGTGCTCGCGCCAGAAGCGCTTCTGCTTCCTAGCAGAGGTGGGTTCATGACTCGCCAATGCTCCGCCAGGAGAGAAGTGCGTAGCACCAAGGGTCTTCGACCTCCAATCTATCCAAGGCTCATGGCGTTCCAGCCACGCCATACCAAGGATGAGATCATATCTCGAATCGAGGTCTAAGACCAGACAGCGTTCCACGCTATCAAAATCCAAAAACTTCACGCCCAAGTCCACGGGGACTTTAGGCACCGTGACACGAGTGCCCGTCGCGAGACGAACAGTGACGATGTCACTCCCACGCGCTACCAGCGCCTCAGCATAAAGCTGACTTCCGTCTATCGTGGAACGCCGGGCGTAATTACCCGACGCTCCCGAATCGATCAAAATCGTCCATGGCTTTGTGAAGCCCTTCACCCAAGCCTGGACAACTAGCAAGCCCGGCTTGCACACACGTTCCGTGTTATAGAGTACAGCTCTCTTCGGGGCTAAGTCCTGTCGACCTCCACCTCGCCGAGGTTCAATAGAACTTAGTTCCTCCCCAGTAGGCCGCCCCGCGTCTACTGGGTTTTCTCATTCCCGAGACAAACCAGAGCCCTGGCTCGAACCCGAAGAGCGGCTTGACGAAGCCTGGCGCTGCAAGCGCAGCGGACATCCGGCGCGCAAGTGACGCGTGTCACCGCAGATGAAGCATCGGCGGATGCCGCGCCGCTGCTCAGCAGCCCGAAGCTCGGCTTCTTCGTCTTCAGCATAGCTGAGGTCCATAGGCTCCGGACCGTTCGACGAACTGGTGTGAGGAGCGTTCCACCCAAGTCTTGACGACTTAAAGTTGTGCTCCGCGTTCAACGCGATGCTCACAGCCTCTTCAAAGAGCTTGGGTGAGTGCGGAAGACTTCCGTCCTGGCCACGCCAGTGCGAAGTCCTTCCATAAACACCGTGACGATGACTACCTCAGCCAGAGGCTCGGCAGACATGCCCGCAATGAGAGTTCTCAACTCCTGGACATAGTCCACCAAATCCTTCTTGCCTTGCCGGGTAGCCAGGAAGCGTGAGCGCACGCGATACGCCTCGTTAGGCGGAGCGAACACTCGGGACAGTTGCTGCTTCAGCTGGTCCCACGTCCGGAAGGCCGTGTCGACCGACGTCCCTGACGTTAGTGCCCACTCTCTCGCTCGCCCACCAAGCTTCGAGATAGCAAGCGCCACGCGCTGCGACTCCGTCCGGAGTAGAGCTGAGCTCATAGCCATCTCGACTTCACGGGTCCAAAGCATTAAGCTTTCCCCTTCCTTGCCTTCGAAGGTCTTCACGCTCAACATGAGCGGCTTGGGTCTTGTTCCGCGTCGGATGACGTAGCGGGCGCTTGCGGCGCCACGGCCGTCGCCATCCTCTGCTGGAGGTGCTCCAACAGAGCATTCTCGTAGCTGGAGAACGCCTCGAGGCGCGCATTCACCGCGTCGGGGCCTTGTTGCGCCAGTTGCGTCACGCCCTCCGGGCCCAGCAAGGACATAAGCTTTTTAAGCGCATCCTGCTGGTTCGGGGGCAAGTGAGCGAACTGCTCCATTCTCCACAGAGGGTCAGTCTATCCAGACTCAGGTGTCGGATTGACTACAAGTGCTACCAAGTGCAGCGGGGCTGCCGTAGCTTTAGCGTCAGAGGAAGACGTAACAGACTCACAGAGTCGCGGCTAAAGATAGCCCGTTCTAATACCCGAACGCACGAGTCCGTACTCCCTACGGACTCCAAGAGTCAACCCTTAACTCTTAGCTGTGAATCTTCAAACTGAATGTATTTCTCTTATCGCGGCAGAGCCGCCTTCGGTGTAAATGTATCTGGTTCACTATCTAGCATAGTGAACCCTAGTCATATGCATAATCTGTGGCTCTGAAGCCATGTACTGATTCTCTTACTGAAATAGGTTAGACAGTGTGCACCACACAAGCCTGTGTGTGCCACACTTCGTAACCATTCGGGTGACATTCGTGTAACCCCGTTACACCGCGGCTTATATATCACACGGTATATAGAAACCATGGCAGATAGCACTCAATTAGCCGATCAGTTCCTCTACCAGTCCTCGCTCAAGGGCGAGCCCGCGGTGCGCGTGTCTTCGCGGAAGCGCTGCCCGTACGTGATCGACCTCAACCAAGGCAGCTATGCCAATGGCGTTATCACGATCGACGCCACGAGCCAGCTGAACGGCGCCGAGGGCTTTGCCTGTCTCAGGGACGCGTTCATCATGCTGCCCTTCAAGGTCACGTTGAAGAATACCCACGCATCCGCGGCATTGGCGGCGGCGGCTAACCGGATGTCGGTCGGCTTGAAGTGCGGCGTGTGGAACGTCATCGACGCCATGTCGCTGGAGCTCAACGGCAAGTCGATCCTCTCGATGACCGAGTACAAGCTGTTCGTGAACAACCTCCGCGCGCAGGTGGAGTCGAGCCCAGCCTATGTCGAGAAGCACGGCGCCGAGTCGTATCTGTTCCCGGACAGCTCGGGCTCCCTGACGTGGGGCAACACCGCTCATGCGAACGGCGACGGCTACTGCAACACGGTCGTAGACACGGCCACCATCTTGAAGTTCGCTGGAGCAACCGGTGGGGCTGCCCAGCCCGCGAACGAGGGGTTCGTGAACCGACTGCTCCGCAACCCTACCGTGTCTAATGCGAACACGAACGGCTGGCTGATGTCGAACACCTGTTGCGAGCCGATCCTGACGTTGAAGTTGCGGATGGACGACCCTGGCTGCACAGTCCATGGCGCGCTGTCGAACGGCGACTGGAACTGCTGTACCGTTGTGGTCGAGGTCGCGAAGTTACCGGTCGAGGTCTCCGCAAACGGCAGCAGCGCCACGTACTTGGCGTTCTTGATGCTGGCAGACAGCTGTAGGTCGAACGCCGCGTTGAACTGCGTTGTCGAGGTGCCGATGCCTGCCCGCTGGTAGAACCACTGTGCGTAGTAGTCCAGGTAGCGCACCTTCTTCGTGGGCTTCGACACGATCGCCTGCGGGTTCTCCAGGTCCACGAACGGGACGTACAGCCGCGTGGTGGTGAAGGGGAAGTAGGTTGAGTCGATCGTAGAGTCAAGGCTGTTCACGATCGCTCACCACGCAACGCTGATCTCACCTGTTGCTGCTGCAGAGATCACGCCAGCGTTCGGACCGTTGGTGCCAGCTGAAGCCACCATGATCGGGCACACGGATCCGGACTGCAGCGTGGTCGAGGACAGGACCATGGTGGGGCCGTTCGTAGTGGTAATCACCGACTGACCTTGGTTGACGCGGAACCGAAGCTTGATCTGCGGGTTGGCCATAAGATCGAGCTCCTTGAAGATGGGATGCAGATCCACCAGTCGGATCTTCAGCAGGTAGTTCCACGTGCCAGCGATAGCTCCAGCCGTAGCGGAACCGGCCTCGAACGCACCTCGACCGAACTGGTTGGAGATGGTCTTGGACGATCCGGTCGCTAGTGTCGGCCAGCCGTTCGTGTTCGCATTAGACACGGTAGGGTTGCGGAGCAGTCGGTTCACGAACCCCTCGTTCGCGGGCTGGGCAGCCCCACCGGTTGCTCCAGCGAACTTCAAGATGGTGGCCGTGTCTACGACCGTGTTGCAGTAGCCGTCGCCGTTCGCATGAGCGGTGTTGCCCCACGTCAGGGAGCCCGAGCTGTCCGGGAACAGATACGACTCGGCGCCGTGCTTCTCGACATAGGCTGGGCTCGACTCCACCTGCGCGCGGAGGTTGTTCACGAACAGCTTGTACTCGGTCATCGAGAGGATCGACTTGCCGTTGAGCTCCAGCGACATGGCGTCGATGACGTTCCACACGCCACACTTCAAGCCGACCGACATCCGGTTAGCCGCCGCCGCCAATGCCGCGGATGCGTGGGTATTCTTCAACGTGACCTTGAAGGGCAGCATGATGAACGCGTCCCTGAGACAGGCAAAGCCCTCGGCGCCGTTCAGCTGGCTCGTGGCGTCGATCGTGATAACGCCATTGGCATAGCTGCCTTGGTTGAGGTCGATCACGTACGGGAAGCGCTTCCGCGAAGACACGCGCACCGCGGGCTCGCCCTTGAGCGAGGACTGGTAGAGGAACTGATCGGCTAATTGAGTGCTATCTGCCATGGTTTCTATATACCGTGTGATATATAAGCCGCGGCAACAAGAAATTAATTCGACATGCCCAGCCTCATCAAGCCGATCACGTCAGACCACGATCTCATTGAGCTTGCCGCCAAGTGCCGCATCCATCTGGACGCTGTGCTCACGTCAGCCGAGGTCACGAAGCCCCTGTCGCGTGACAAGACGTACTTGATCCTGCTCCGACCCGATAACGTGGACGTGGGCCACTGGACGTGCGTGCACGACGGCGAGTACTTCGACAGCATGGGCGAGGGCCCGCCCACAAAGTACGGCATCAGCCGGTACAACGAGGTCCAGTACCAGTCCGCGCACGGGGACTACTGCGGCATATGGTGCATGTTGAAGCGACGAAGCCCTGTGAAGGTGCTTGGGTTGCGAGTACGCGGAACGATGTATATTCACGAAATGAAGCTTCCTGTTGATCGCTTCTCATCTGTCCAGCCTGCATACTGACATCGTGTCACCCGGTCGTCATAGCAATCTACCCTCAATGGATACATTCATCCACTGTACGTGCAGGTACTTCGACGCCTTTGCAACTTGACCTCTGCTGATGCTCCAACACGCCTCCTTCAAGTTGTATGGCGGCATCTCGAAGCATCAGTGTCAGGTTGAATTGAGCGCACAGCTTTTCGAACTGCGGCCTTGGGAGCGCCTTCGTGAGTGTATCTGCTGGCATTTCGGTGGTCGGGCAGTGTTGAAGCTTGACGTCACCAGCTTTCCACGAGTCTTGGAGGCTGTGATATTTGACATCGATTGTCTTCTGGCAACCGGACGTCTTGCCGTTCTGCACTCGTTGTATCACTGGCATGTTGTCGATGTGGATCGTCACTGTAGGTGGACGTCCACTACCAATGATCTCGGCGAGCAGACTTTTGCTCCAGAGTGTTTCTTCGACGACGGCGTCTGCGGCTACTAGTTCCGCGGCAGTGCTCGGCTTGGTGACGAGTGACTGCTTCTTGCTTCCCCAATGCACCGGTGACCCGAAGACCTTCACTAGCGTGCCCGAGATGCTCTTCCTGTCCACCGGATCATTCGCCCAGTCGGCATCGGAGTACGCCTCGATAGCACTTTGATCAGGTTTGAATACCAGCGTCCTCTCTGCTGTACCTCGTAGGTATTGGAGGATGCGGATCACTTTTGTCCAGTGCTGTTGCCGGGGGTCGGAGCACATTTGTGCTGCCTGGTTCACTGCAAACGCGATATCCGGCCTCGTCATGCGACTGATGTATAGCAGGACGCCCACTGCCTCACGATAAGGTGTCTGCTTCATCAGCCGAAGCTCGTCCGCCGTTGCTGCTGCAGCAGCCTTCTCGAAACGTGTGCCAGCGGCTATTGGCAAGTGTGAGGGCACGCAACCGTCAAGTTTAAAACGGTGAAGAGTTTCCTGTATCAAGGCATGTTGACCAAGATGCACACTGCCGTCGCTCTGCTGTGTCACTTCCATTCCGAGGAACTTGCTCGGTGATCCGAGGTCTTTCACGCTGTATCGGGCCTCGAGGGCCTTCATCACGCGAGTCATTTCCGCCTCGTCCTCGTATGCTATGAGAATATCATCCACATAGAGGACTAGGATACACAACGAGTTGCCGTGCTTGCTCACATAGACACAGGAATCGGCGCGCGTTGGAGAGAGCTCGATGGACTTCAGGAACGTGTCGATCTCCCGATGCCACTCCGCACCCGCTTGCCGTAGACCGTATAACGCCTTGTTGAGCTTCCACACCCAAGTTTCTTTTCCTGGACGTTCAAATCCTTTCACCTGCTTGAGGTAGACCGTGTCGTTTAGCTTCGCTTTCACATAGGCGCTTGGTACGTCCGCTTGGCGCATTTTCAGACCTCGAGCTGCAACAATCGCGAACACTATGCGTATTGCTGTTAGTGAAGCGACTGGAGCATACACTTCAACCTCTCTCAGGAATCGCTGAAGATCTCCGCGTGCGCAGATCCGGGCTTTGTATATCAGCTCCATGTCGATCCCTTGCTTTAACCGAAGTTGAACCGTGTTGTCGAGTGCTGTCTCTCCTTCCGGAAGAGGCATCAGTGTGCCAGTGTTGTTAGCCTCCAGCGCTTCCATCTCACGCACAATTGCCTTCCGCCAGTACGGCCACTCCTTGCTGCGCTTTGCTTCTGGGACGTTGTACGGTTCTCGCACTGCTTCGGAGACAGCAACCAAACCTGTACCAAATCGGCGCGATGAAATCCGCTCAGATCGCCTCCTCGTCTCGAGAACACCGTTGATTTCTGCGACTGCATCAGTGTCGAGGTGGTCAGTTCGCACGCTCTCAGGTGGTGAGGACGCGTTTGCAGGTGCATCTACTCCTGCCTTCACGTGATTTCTTGTACGCGCTGTTGTAGGGTCGGACTCAGGCGCTCGGGGAAGAAACTTAAAGTCCCGTGTACGCCATACTCGAGGGGTTGGGTGCCTTGAGTAGGCAAATATACCGCTGCGATCGGGCTGATTTCCAATGTAAGACGCGATTATCCCCCTTGGTGTAAAACGCAGAGCCTTCCGCCGCTCCTTAGCAGGCACATGGACGACCACAGGATCTCCAAAAGCTCGCACTGAAGTGACGACTGGCTTGCTGCCAAAGATGTGCTCGTGCGGCGTGACTCGACTTGATCGTACGCTAGCAACTCGGTTGTGTACGAAGACCGCATGCCTGATGGCGTACTCCCACAACGAATGAGGTAGACCACTGTCAATGAGCATCGTCGTCGCCATATCGCAGATGGTTCTGTTCGCTCTTTCCGCAACGCCGTTTTCAAATGGAGAGTCAGCGTTAGTTGACAAAATCTCTATCCCCCGATCAGTGCACGTCTTCCGAAACTTGGTGTCGATGAATTCTCCACCGCCATCGGAACGCAACAACTTCAGCTCCTTGTCATCAACCTGATGCTGGCGCTCGAGTGTGTTGAAGAACACTGCAATCCTGTCTGCCGCATTGCTCTTTCGCCGAAGGACGTAGCACCAATGATAGTTTCTCCAGCTGACCAACATCATGTACTTGTTGCCATGTATCGACTTGTCAAAGGGTCCACACAAATCTGTGTGACAGACTGTATCAGGGTCCGTGCTGCCGTTCGTCCTGTGCTGCTTCACGGGCAGCCGTGTCATCTTGCCCTGGAGACACGCAGCGCACTGCTTTGATGAGTTACCCGTGATGATCAGGCCTTGAACCGTACCGACCCGTGCCATGCGCTTGATAGTTCGCTTGCTTACGTGGCCCAGGCGCCGATGCCAGTTCTCCAGCGTGTCGCCCACTGTGACCGACAGGTATGAGGATGCTCCCGTGGCATGCTGATCCTTGATCACAGGAAACACTCCATGCTCCTCTCTTGCCGTTAGCACGACCTTGCCAGAACTGCGCTCGCGCACAGTGCACATGCCGTTGGAGATGTGAACAGACATGCCCTCCGCATCTAATTGGCTGGCCGAAATCAAGGTCCTCGTGGCGTCGGGCACGTAGTACACTCCATGGAGCCGAAGCGACCCCTGGCTTGAGGTACCATCCGCATGGCACACTTTCGTCGGAACAACGAGCGATCCAGCTAAGTTCGTGCGCACCTTGGAACCATTTGCCACAGTAACCTCCAACGCCGTTGCTTGATGCACATCGCTCAGTTCATCTCGTGCAGGCGTCCAATGGTGCGATGCACCCGAGTCCACTAGTGATTGAGTAGCTTCCGCCTCGTTGCTTGTGCTTGAGAGTGAATGTACCCCTCCTGTGGTATCGTCCTCGATAGTTGCGCCCACGGCCACAACCGCTTGGCCTTTAGTCGGTTGGCGTGTGGCAGCTGTGGCTGCGGCGCTGGCAAGTCACGCAGAGGGCTCGCCTTCTGCTTCGCCCTTGGCTTCTGCCTGGTGTTGATTTCCTTCGTATCGCTCGGGATGGCGGCGATGGTACTTGGCGTCATGACCGCGGCTGTTCCGTCCGAGCTCCTTGCAAATACTGCACGTGTAGTTCGCAAAGCGGTCTTCTGTGCTGCGCACTGCGCGACCAATGTTGCGACGTCCGCCACGCTGCTTGCGCTCGATCACCTTCGGGTTGTTGTCCGCCGAATCAGCTGCCAAGCTGGCGCTCGCGGGTGTGATTTTCTGCCGCTTCGGCACCCAGTCTCTTGACAACCCCGGTGCTCCTCTGCGCTTACTGTTCACCCGATAAGTGTCGATGGCACCGTCAGAATCGGAGAGTTTGGTGAGGTGCTCGATAGCAAGTTCCAGCTCTCGCCTGGGGTCAGAGGCTTCCACATCGATGGCGTGCTCCAGCGATTCTTGCTTTGCTGGGTAGGCCCTCTCACAGAAGGTTTGTAGAATGATACGAGTGTTGTGCGGTGCATTGGCACCGTCTTGCAGGAGACTGACCATGCGCTTGAGGCGGTTGGCGAATTGCTCGTAGGTCTCCACCCCTTTCCTGCTGACGTTGCAAATCTCAGTCATCACCTGCTTGTCGGTCATCTTCTTGCGAAATCGCCTGACCATTGCCTCGCCCGCCTCCTCAAACGTCATATCAATGAGGCGGGGGCGAACCTCATCGTACCAGTCCTCGGCCATGCCTCCAAGGTAGTTGCCGAGTATGGATACCTTGACCCTGTCTGGCCACTCACACGACCCGGTGTACATGTAGGCGTCGTTCACCTGCCGTGAAAACTTACGCCACCAGCGGCCCGCTCCGGCGTCTATGCCATCCACCTTCTCGCCACTGAACGTGTTCATTACAATGTTTTTGCACGAGACGCGTAGATGTTGGTGGTGTTTGGCTTTGGCTCGGTGCTTGGAAACGGGTTCCAGGGCGTCGCTGTCAGTACTGCGAGGTGCATCGGGTGCATCAGGCATTTCAGAGTCGTTGTCGTCTTCACTGGAGCTGCTACTTGGTGATGAAGGGCTGCTCAGTTGCGCGTCTTCAGTCTGGTTAGGCGAGTCATGACCTGGGACATCCCTACTAGGTACGACACCTGGACTCCCACTAAGTGCGACTCCGACCATCACTTGATCTTGATTGCTTGGCGAGCTGTGGGGTGACTTCGCGACTGGGCATGTTTTCTGCAACGGCACCTTGTTCGCGACGGAGCTCCCTGGAGTCACCAGCGAGACACCCTCCCGGTGTTGTCCAGGCGACACGATCAGCTTCAGCTTTCCGGCCTTCGCCTTAGGCTTCTCTCGAATCTCCGTCGAACTCTTTGCCATTGTGTCTAGCAAGACTCTTAATCTGTTGAAGCGACGAAGCCCTGTGAAGGTGCTTGGGTTGCGAGTACGCGGAACGATGTATATTCACGAAATGAAGCTTCCTGTCGATCGCTTCTCATCTGTCCAGCCTGCATACTGACATCGTGTCACCCGGTCGTCATAGCAATCTACCCTCAATGGATACATTCATCCACTGTACGTGCAGGTACTTCGACGCCTTTGCAACTTGACCTCTGCTGATGCTCCAACAGTGCATCCTGTGGCTGTTCACCAAGCAGCACAAGCAACAGCAACTGCTCAAGCCATTTCATAATTTAAATATGGTAGTTCTTTAGCTGCTGGTAATATAGAGACCATGTACCGTGAACTATCCATCGCCAGCACTGTCCCCAAGGTCAAGCTCAAGCGGGCCTTCAAGACCGGGAAGCTCAGTCTATCCGCAGCTGAGCTCAAGGGCAGCGGCTCTGTCCTGCATCTGCACCCGGGGTCGTTCGACAAGGCGATCAAGGCGCGTAAGCGGGGTAAGGGCGTGCGCCTGGAGATCACTCGCCACGAGATCAAGAAGGGCTACAAAAAGGCCCAGGGCGGGTCCATCTGGAGCTCCGTCTGGAATAAGATCAAGAAGGGCTTCAAGTTCGCTAAGGACAGCGGGCTTCTCAGCCGAGCGGTCGATGCGGCCGTTCCTGCGCTGGCTTCTGCTGTTGGCATGCCTCAGGCAGCGATACCAGCACGCGGCGCGATCAAGCAGCTCACGGGCGTCGGCGTCGAGGGCGGCAAGCTCCGTGTGGCGGACGTTACTCACCACGCCAAGCAGGCACTGCGGTACGCGCGTAAGAAGGGCGTGCTCACTGACCTCGCGGACCTAGCCGAGACCAAGCTCAAGGAGAAGGCCACGAAGCCCGAGCACGTGGAGCTGATCTCAACCCTAAGGAAGCACGTCCGCAGCAAGTACGGCGTCGGCGTCGCGCCAGCTGCAGTGCCAGGCAAAAAGGTTTGCCAAGGGCTCGGCAGAGGCCAAGGAGCACATGGTGGCGCTACGTGCAAAGAGGAAAGGGAAGGGCAAGGGCGGGTCGTTCCGCTTGTAGACATGCATTGTTCTTTTTCAGTTGATGACGGTCATGGGCTTGAACAGCAGCATGATGCTGACGGACTTGTCGCGGAAGTGCACGGGCTGGTCGTTCTGGTTGTAGATGCGGATGGTGATCGACGACCGTGGCCCATTGGCAACGGCCACCCACGCGTAGTTGCTCGGCTGGTACCGAACGATCTGCCCGATGGACGCTCCGCCTCGGTCGAACGCCGCGAGGATGTCTCCGCTGACCACGTAGTCGTTCTTGATCACGTCACACCGCACGATGTAGCTGCTGGTCGGGTGCACCTGCGGGATCGTGTTGCTGCGAAGGCTCACAGCTGTAGTCGAGGAAGCCGTTGGATACGTGCCGGTGGTGAAGCCCAGCACGCTACCGAAGGCGGCGTTATCGATGATCAGTCGCGGCACGCGTGACGTGGTGGGCAGCCCCGTGCCTGTGGTTGAGTAGAGACCAGTGGTCGGTCGCGTGTAGGTGCCGATGGCCGTAGGCGTAGGCGAGCAGTCCACCTGGCAGGCGTAGTACGTGCTGTTCTCCTCTATCTGAATGAAGTAGACGTTATTGCCACTGCTGTCGATGAGATACGCGCCGGCACTGACTAGAGCCGTCTGTATGTTTCTGTTGATGTCGGCGTAGGAGTACCAACCGTCCGCGAGCGTGACACTAATGGTCGAAGTCGTAGCGGCTGTGGGTACCTCGATTTTGAAGGAGGTGTTCCCGAAGGCGAGGGAGTCGATGTTGAAGTCGGAGGCGTAGAGGCTGATCGACTGAATCGCCATCTGCGTATCCACGAAATTAACCGAGCTACCCGCGAACTCATACCGCCAGGTGTTGTTGTAGCCGTTCTGCACGAGGTTAGTCGAGTCAAGCTTGATGAAGCTCGCCATATCCTTTTTTATTGTATGTATATCAGATGAGTCATAGTTCCAAGAGTGAAAAAATAATATTCGCCGCATGGCCCTATTCGTCATCTGAGTCAGCCTTCTCACCCGAGACCTTGATGGCCTTGTTGAAGTTGTAGCGGAGCTCGCCGCGCACCGAGTCGATGAACAGCATCTGGCCCTTGTTGGCCGTGGCCTTGTTGTAGTACGTCACGACGGACGTCTCGGTCACGCCCGGGATGTTGAAGTCCTTGACCACCATCTGCAGGTCGCGCTTGGAGTTGGCCTTCAGGATGGCCACGTACTCGCTGTTGAGGCGTATCATCTTGTCCGTGGCGAAGTAGGAGTGCGAGAGGAAGATCGTGCTGAGCTTGTAGTGCCTGCCACGCGTGAAGAAGTGGCTGAACACGTTCTTCTGCAGCAGCTTGTCGTTGGAGTAGTCATCGATGCTCACGAGCTCGGGCTTCCCGCTGTTGATGGGCGTGCGTCTGACGTGATCAACAGCCGGCGGGCTGTCATAGAAGGTGATGAACCCCTCGAGCTTGTCGCGGAGGTAGTCGTAGAGCTCCTGGTCCTTGTTACGCGCGACCACGTGGAGGTGATAGAACACGTTCGGGGCGTTCTTGAGGATGTACATGCAGAGGTTGTTCTTGCCCGAGTACGACGGCCCCAGCACGATCATGCGGAAGAGCTTCTTGATGCCGAGCTCCTTGATGTCCCCCACGGACGCTCCTCGGTACTGCTTGGGCAGCGACGCGCCGTAGTTGGGTATCTCCGACATTCTTTATATCTGGGGGTGATATATACATGGCGAGACAAATAAGCGATGAGTGGATTTAGTTACCCGCCGCCGATCTTCCTCTCTTCAACCTACAACCCTGCCTTCTATCTGTCGCTTGATCCAACGGGCTTCCTCAGCTATGCCTACGCGCAGACGCTGTACGTGAGCCGGAATGACTACAGACTCAGCTACATCACGGGGATCACGCTGGGCCAGGGCGGAGCCAACCTGGCGCTGACGCTTGATGGCAGCAGGAACGTCACCAACATCAACTCACTCACAGCGTCATCGATCACAGCTGCTTCGTTATCGGGGCTGTCATCGCTGACGCTATCGGGAACGCTGACGGCTGGCACCGTCAACGCCACGAGCGGTCTGCAGGTCAACGGCACCAGCTATGACTTCACGCTGCTTGACCGACTGAACGTGACGACGATCGGCCAGGCGCAGAACAGCAAGGCGCTGGTGCTCGATGCGAACCGCTCCGCCACCAACGTCAACTCGCTGACCTTCGACTCCGGCGGCACGGGGATCGTATGCTCGACGTTGAAGTTCTGGAATGCTACAGGTACAGCCTCGGACACCTTTGCCCACACGTACTACGTGGGCGTCCTGGAAGGCGGTGCGTCCAGCTCGAAGGCCGTTGTGCTCAACTCGACCAAGGACTACTCGGGCATCCGTAACCTCAGCTGCTCGGGGACGCTGACCATCTCCACGTCGATCACCACGCCCTCGATCACCTGTGACACGATCACCAAGGCGGGTACAATCTCGCTGAGTCCGACTACGCTCAACCTGAACCCCACCACGCTGCAGATCGGAGGAACAGCGCTGTCGGCGACAAGCACGCAGCTGAACTACCTCGCGGATGTCACGCCGGGCACTGCTGCGGTCTCCAAGGCACTGGTGCTAGACGGATCGGGCAACATCAGCACCATCACATCACTCACCGCCACGTCACTGACAGGCACGCTCCAAACAAGCGCCCAGCCGAACATCAAATCGTTAGGCGAGATCACCAGCTCGTTAATCGTTCGTAACCCGATCACCGCTGACACGATACCTCTGACAAGCACCCTTGACGACTTCAACGTAATGCTGGTGAACCAGAGCAGTGTCGACGGTTGCGCGGCTGGAATAGGGTTCGTTTGCACGGGGGCGACACCTGTGTACAACACCCACACGCCTCAAGCTAGCATCGTGGCCTACAAATCGAACAGCAACATCAATACAGGGCTGAACTTTAGTTTCCGGTCGAAGCCGTACTCGGGCATGACGTCAACGTCTGCGCAGGTCGAACGAATGTGGATCGACTCGCGGGGCCGCGTAGCCGTGAGCACAGCCACAGCTCTCAGCAAGTTCACAGTCGCGGGGGACACCACCAATCTCTATGGTAACTGGGAGCGGGTGGCGCGCTTCGAGAACGACAACGCAACCCCTATGGCCGTTGAGGTCATCATGTACAACGAGGCAGGCGGTTCGCACACGAATGGCGCGTCCATCGGGACAATGACAGACGATCAGCTGTCGTTCATGGTCAATGGCACCAACCGTGTATACTTGAACGACAGCGGGCGTATGCATGTGGGAGGGACGAGCCCCGAGGCGACGATACATAGTGCTGGTGCCGTGTGGGCGAACGACGCTTTCCACTGCAAGGCTAACGGCAGTTTTGCCTACTACAGGTGGAATCAGCTCGCGGAAGGCTATCCTACGATCGGCAACTACGACTCTAGCGTTGGCGCCATTCGTATAGGAAAGTGCGGGGCCACCTACGCCTGGACGGGCTACCTACCCGTGTACGGGGGCGCGTACTCGAACGCTAGTGACGCACGCTACAAACGCGATATCACCGACGTCCCATACGGCCTCGAGACAGTCATGCGGCTGCGACCGCGTATGTTCAACTGGAGGGATGGCGGCAAGCGGGCGATAGGCTTCATTGCTCAGGAGATGCAGCCGATCCTCCCCGAACCCGTCAGCGGCGACCCCAACTCGCCTGTGGACCCCGAGACAGGTGTACCGCCTGATGGCATGTCGATCGACTACGCATGCCTATCCAGTGTCCTCTGCAAAGCCATACAGGAGCTCACGGCCCGCGTGGTGGCGTTGGAAGAGACTATAAAGAATAAGTAAAGGTTTACGGATTTGTTATTGTCAGGTATAGGGCATTTGCTACCTGACATCTTTTACGGATTTGTTATTGTCAGGTATAGGGCATTTGCTACCTGACAAAATCGTTTGTTATGCGACGTGATCAGCCCACGACAGCTGGAAGAGACTATAAAGAATATGTAAAGGTTTATGGATTCTTCCTGCTAGAGCCGTAATGAATCCATAAACCCGCGTTTCCACCACCTTCCACCACCCTTCCACCACCTGTGCTGCTGATGACGCTGCTCTATATCAGGTGTGGGGCACTTAAAAGACGTTCCACCACTTCCACCGGTGGAAACGACATGAAACGACTTTATGCGAAGGGGTAGGGCCCTACCCCCCTTATTTTTGTCTTTTGATTTTTAGGGGTTAAAGGTGGTGGAACTAGTGGAATGGGGTCTAGAAGGACTGTCGTTGGTGTGAGAGCTCGTGAAAAGTGGTGGAACCGGGTGGTGGAAGGTGGTGGAAGTGGTGGAAACGCACAATGACGTGACCACACCTGAATTGGAGCAGCGTCCTCAGCAGGAGAAAAAAAGAGGTCGAGCTCTTTACGATTACAGCGCGAACGTCTTCACGCGCGGCTCTTTTTTCTTCCGGGGGCCGTACACGCCGGTTCGTGCCCACAGCCGACCCCCAGCGGCTGGTGTTTGGGTCGTTACCGACGCGGTGGTCGCGGGCTTGCTGTCCGCCCAGATGGCCGTCGCGTAGGCGGTGGGTCGCTCCTTCACGAGGATGTCCTTCATGATGGACTTCAGCTCCGTGAGGTTCTGGTCCGCCTGCAGGTTGTACAGGCCCCCCGTCTTAGTGATCAGATTCGTGTTTAGGACGAGCATGCTGTCTATATGAGCCGAGTGATAATCTGTTTGAATTCGTTATCGCTAATCAGCCGGCTGCTGTACATGTCGACCGTCACTACCTTCAGCTGCTTGAGGATGCTCGGGTTGTCGTTGCCCATGAGCACCTCGCCCTTGAGCTTGTCGTACTCCATCTTGAGTGTGCTCAGTGGGTCGGGCAGCTCGTCCCTGAACGCGTGCTCGATGTGCGTCACCTGCAGGATCTCCTTAAACAGCTGCTGATCATCCACTGACAGCTTATCATACTCACTCTGACTAATCGTCTGATTGTACACTAAGTCCTTCACCATCTGCTTGACGGGCTCGCTGATCTCGCGCTTGGGCCCGACCTTCTTCCGCGACGGGTAGCAGACGTTGAGCACGCCGTTGTTCAGGTCGGGGATGCGCACGTACTTACTGCCTAGCTTCTTGTAGATGTACGCGCTCGCTAACCCACTGTTCTGTATGTCATTGAGGTTATAGTACTTGCCCTTACGTGTCACGCTACTGTATGGCGCGCCACCGGACCCGCGGGGCCGACCGCGCTGCCCAGCGCCACGCAGCCCTCGTCCGCGCAGCCGCCCACCGGTCCGAGCATTGATTGAGCGCGGCACCGCGTCTTTGATGTGCTGGATGTTGAAGTGGCGCGCGGTGTCCCACATGACCTTGAGGAAGTTCTCTATCTGCCGCTTGCGGTCATCGCTCATGGCGGTGGTGTCCTCGTCACGGAAGCCCGCTGCAATATCGGCCAGCGCGCCCAGCGTGGCGGACCAGTCCACCTTGTTCGTGGGGCTCGTGTCAGCTCCAGCCGGTGCCAGTCTCCGCTGACCTCCGCTCTGACGCAGACGCAGCTGGCGGTTATGCCGCGTGAGGTGATAGTCGGTCTCAACGCCTGGGATGACGGCGTCCAGCTGGAACGTCGGAACGTCCGTGCCAATCTTAGCATAGAACGTCTCCAAGAACGCCTTCGCAGTGCTCTGCGGTAACGACAGCCCTGGTCGCGACTCGCGGGCCGCAGCCCGGTTCGCTTGCTACGCACACCCTCGTTCGTGTCGAGTATGGTGGGGCGATCACTGCCGACGAAGCGCGTGGGGTCGGCCGTCTTGGTCTTGCCCTCCACTCGCCGCAGCAGCCGCCGATCGATCGTGATGTCCTTGGCCCGCAGGCCCTCTAGCAACGCCAGCAGCGTGCTGTGCCAGTTCACCTTATTGTGCATGGATGGATTGTCGTGTCCCGTTCGCGTCTTGACGATCACGAGTCGCTGACGATCGCGGTGCAGCTTGATCTGGAAGCCAGCGGCTGGCTCACCATCGGACTCTAGATCGTTCGACCATAGGATTGGGCGCACTGTGAGTCTACGCTCAGCGATCTCGTCATTGTATTGTTTGAGAATGGCTAACACGTGTTTACGATTCAGAGCCTGAATCCTATCTGAGTGATCGCCCTGGTTCACGCCAGGGGTGCGCTGTCGCTGCAGCCGCTCGTCACGCCGACGACGAATCTCCTCAGCGCGCTGAACCTCGTCATCCATCTCATGATCAGCTTCGTCACCGTCTTCTGTGTCGCGTGGTCGAACACGAGTCGGTCGTGGCGCAACCGTAGGAACAGGCGGACTGTACTCGGCTAGCAGCCGCCGTCGTGTTCGCAAGCGCGTGCTCTCGTCGGTCGCAGCCCTGTACCCGAGCTCGGACTGCTGCATGGGCGCTTCTACCGCCGCTGGTGTGTCTAACTCGGGCTCGGGGCTAGTGACTGGCTCGGGCGTGGCCGCCTCGAACTCGCGTCGGAGCTCCTCGATCACCTCGGCCTCGTGCTCCAGAGGGGCGCTGTCGGCGCGGGTGCGTTGCCCGTCGAAGTGGGCGGCGTGAATGGCGAAGAGGCTCTGCGCCATCGTGATCCAGTCGTACCAGTTGAGGCTCCCCTCACGCTCGCTGAAGGTGCTCCACGGCAGGCCCTCTTTGCCGAGGATGACGAACTCGTCGCGCTGTCCGGTGTACATCAGCGGGTGCACGCCCAGCGGCGTCCAGTCAACGTACTCCTCGCTGTCCTGGAAGCCTGTTCGGATCAGGCAGATAGAGCTTATCAGCCTCGCTGTGAGGGGCCAGTCAATGTCGGCTATGTCACTCCGAGTAGACTGCGTGACTAAGGCGCCGTTAGCGCCGAACTTGTACTCAGGGATAGGCAGCCCACGCAGGTTTAGGGGCGATATCTCGCGCTGGGCTAGGTCAGGGAACCTCCCGAAGGTGGCGGTGATGCCGCTCATGACACTAACGGCTTCAGGGCTCTGCGGTTCGTCGCCGTATTTGTAACGGGGTTACACGCACAAGTGGCTACAGCCACTTGTAACTCTAACAGACGCGATGTCTGTTAAAGGTTCGAACACTTCCTCGGCCTTGATGTACGTTACATCAAGTGCCACATTCATTTACGATCACCACGACGGGTGGTCCATAGACATTTAGGATTCCTATTGGTTGAAAGCAGCATCTTTTAACCAATGAGCGACATGCATAGCAAAGGAATTCTGCCAACCAGCCGTTGGCAGATTCCCAACTTAGAATATTACATTTGGAGGAAGTCAGAAACATAAAACAAAAATAACAGTTCTCATTTTAACCCAAAAACATTATTTGGATCGTTTATTTAGATTAATCTATACTCGGAGGCCCGAGTATAATTAACTCTAGTTTAAACTAAGCTACGCTTCCTCATACACGAGCGCACACGTGTAAGCTGTTGTAGTGAGCCAAGGTAGGTCCATTACACCTGGTAGCACTTTGTAGTCCGTCCAACGACCGACTAAGTTGAGTTCGTACGTCACCGCACGAACACGGAGCCGAGAACCTTCCCATGGATACCGAAGTGTCTATGGAAAGCTCCACGACGCCTGCAACCCATGTTGCACGCGCTGACTGTCCCCACCTGTCAGACCCAGAGTGGGAAGCCCTCCAACGACTGTCAACAGTCATTGGTGAGGCGGCTGTAGCTACGATGCTGCGTACGCTAACGCCGACAGAGCAACACGGTGTTGCTCTGGGCTTCATCATGAGGGAGCAGCGAGATGCTGCTGCCAATACCGCGGTGTCGTCGGGGACGACACCTCGCCCACAGTCGCTGAAGCTCAATGTGAGCAACTACGTCGGAAGAGAGGGTGAACCTCTCCTCCGTTGGCTTGTCGAACTCGACACTGCCATCGCGGCTCGACGTATCGTCGACCCGTTGTCGAAGGTCGCGTTCGCCATGTCATGTCTTGGCGGACGTGCAAGGAGCTGGGCGTATGGACGCCGGCTCTCCGACCCTACGTGCTTCAGCACGTACGAAGGCTTCAAGGAGGAGCTCAGACAGGCGTTTGAGCCCCCGCAGAATGAGTTCCGGTCGAGGGCAGAGTTCCTCGACCTGCAGCAGGGTAAGCATGATGTTCATGCTTACGCCCAGAGAGCGCGGTACTTGGTCTCGAACATCGTGACCAACCCGATCGACGAGGCGACTAAGGTCGTCACGTTCATGAAGGGACTGAGAGATGGGCCTGTGAAGACCTATCTCTTCCGCGAGTACCCGAGTACTCTCGAAGCTGCCATCACGCTTGCGATGCAGGAAGAGTTTAGTCTGCGACAGGCTAAACTGCACGCGCATGTACCGAGGCCGCAACCGCGCCCGGTAGTGAGGACGGGAGGTCCGGAACCGATGGACCTCTCGAGTGCTGCCACTGCTGGCCCCCAGCAGCGGCAAGGAAGTAATGTGCGGTGCTACCGATGCGGTAGGATCGGTCACTTTGCTAGAGAGTGCACGGCACCCGTGCACCAGCAAGGTGGCTATCGCGGCGATGCTGGGCATCGTCGCAGCCAAACAAAAAACGCTGGACGCCAGTAGGCGCGGGGCGCCCTACTGGTAATGCAGTTCCGCGTGTCAACCTAGGACACGCGACACTGAGGACTGCAGCCCCCAGTGAGGATCATTCTCACTGCAAGAAGCAAGATGACAAGGCTGATCTTGTCATCCTGAAGGTGAAGTCGATGAGAGCAAGCGGCTCTCGTCGTGCGTTGGTAGATTCTGGCGCGTCGAAGAACTTTGTTCGACTGCGAAGTCTATCAATGCTTGACTTCGAGGATTTAAAGATACCTCGAAGTATGTTGGAAGTACGCTTGGCGACAGGTGTCGTCGTGAAGACCGAGAAGCGCATGGTACGCGTGCGCTTCACGTACAAGGGTCGAGTGTTCGTCGAAACCTTCATCGTCCTGGATCTGGACGATAAGTTCGACATGGTATTGGGCATGCCGTGGCTCGCACGGCATGATCCGGTAATCGATTGGGAGAAGCGCACTCTCGTGCGCTTCGGTCGCGACGGTGGAACAGAGAGCGATGGCCCTGTTTCACCACACACGCACCAGTAGGTGCGCGCGAATCTCTAGTCGAGACAGCGCCTAATGCCGCTGTCCCGGAACGCCCTAGACGCGCACGGGCGCGCGCGCGAGAACAGATAGCGTCGGCGTCGCCGCCGACGGCTAGTGAAGAAAATGTGTTGACTTCGGAAGTCAACACCCGCTTTTCAGCGAATCAAAGAAGTCTCCGGCCTCGAGCGGCGCGGATGACACAAGCGAGTCACGCGCGTCAGCCGTGGAGGCTGACGCGAACCTGATTGGATCGGTTTTGGCCCGTAATGGGAGCCAAGGTGACGTGACGCCGTCGACTCCGGGAGTCGATGGCTTGATGAATTCTATTCGTCGGCTCGGGGAGCCGACGCACCCTCCGTAATGGGGTCTCCGCCAATGGAAGGCGTCGAGGTAATGAAGTCGCGTGGGTTACGGGAACCGACGTTGCGAAAAGACACTTCGCGTCGACTCCGGGAGTCGACGCACCCTTGGTAATTGAGGACTCCGCCAATGATAGGCGTCGAGGTGATGATGGCGTGTCGGTTCCGGGAACCGACGCTGCAGGCGGTGCGGACGGTTGCAAACGTTCCGCACCGGAAAAACTTGCATGCTGTCGTGCAGCCGGGCTGCACGACGAAGCGCCGCGCGACCAAGCCGGGCTTGAAGTCGCTCGCCCGCGGGAGGTACCCGCCGGCGGAATAAAGAACAACACCCGTCCACGGCTGGGCCTGGACGAGGTCAAGGATCATGCGGAGCCGGGCTCCGCAAGACAAGAAGACGGCGCATGCGAAGGTCGCTGCGCAAGTCTCGGCCCGGGGCCGAGACGCTACAAGAGATGTCTGCCGGGCAGACGAAGGCTGAGAAGCCGAACGTCGAGACGTTGAACGTCTTGACGCGTACCTGTGCTGGGTTCCGGCACAGGAGATGACCCTCGCTAATCCTCCGACGCAAGCGTCAGAGTTGACTTCGCTTCCAGTCCTGAGCTGGAAGCGCTTCGCGCGTGACTTGCACGATGGACGCATCGAGCAAATATGCATTCTCTCGGACGTCGAGAGAACGAAGAGCGAGAATGAGGAACTGAGGCAGTTCTTCATGGAGAGCACCACTGAGAGTGAAGACACTCTCAGTGCCAAGACGAAGAAGGAACGCTTTGAAGAGCAGAGCTGGGACTCGCTGAAGGCGAGTCCCTACTACGAGATTCTACGGGAGTACGCGGACGTACTTCCGGAAGAGATCCTGCGGAGCTTCCGCAGGACAAGGGCATTCAGCACGAGATTGATCTCGTGCCGGGCACGAAATACTGTGTCACGCGGCAGTGGCCACTGCCGCGAGAGCAGGTCAAGGCGATCGACGACTTCTTCGAAAGTCGTCGCAAAGCTGGACAAGTGCGGGAATCGAAATCCCCGCACAGTGCTCCGACGTTCTGTGTCAAGAAGCCACAGGGCGGCTGGCGCATCGTTCATGCGTACAACAAGCTGAACGATGCGACGATACCGGCGCAGACACCGATACCGCGAAAAGATGTTATCATCGATTCGATGGCCAGGAGCACTGTCTACAGTGCTCTTGATCTGCGCGATGGGTTCTATCAGATCCTAATGCGTGAGAGCGATATCCCTCTCACGGCTGTGAGCACGCCGAGTGGCATGCTCTGGGAGTGGCTAGTGATGCCGCAGGGTCTGAAGAACGCCCCTGCGACCTTCAACAGGTGCGTGACGCACTTGTTGCGCTCAGTGCGCGACTTCGCACCGAGCTACTTCGATGACGTGTTCGTCCACAGCCGTGCTGCGGACGGGATGAGCGACGTTGAGATGCACAAGGTGCGTCTCCGGAAGCTGCTTGCGCTCATGCGCAAGCACAAGCTCTACGCGAACCTGAAGAAGTGCATCTTCGGGGCGAGCGAGATACCCGTGCTCGGGTGTCTCGTTGGGAAGAACGGTGTCCGCCCTGACCCTGAAAAGGTCAGAGTGATCAATGAGTGGCCGACGCCGACGAGCGTCAAGGAACTGCGGCAGTTCCTTGGCTTGGCCACGTACTTGTGCAAGTACGTGAAGGACTACGCGGGCACGATACGCCCGCTGTCACAGCTCCTGAAGAAGGATGCCGAGTGGAATTGGACTGTTGACTGTCAGCAGGCCTTCGATGCAGTCAAGCGGGGCTTGACTGAGGCGCCGATCTTGGCGGTGGCCGACCAAGATCGCCCATTCCACGTTGTGTGTGACGCATCCGATTTCGCGATCGGATGTGCGTTGATGCAGCACGATCACGAGGGCCGTGATCGTGTTGTCTACTATCAGTCGCTTCAGCTAAAGCCAGCTGAGCGCAATTGCAGTGCATGACAAGGAGCTCCTTGCCATGAAGTATGCACTTGCGAAGTTCCGAGTGTATCTCCTCGGAAGTAAACCGTTCGTGGTCTATACAGACCACGCGTCGCTGCGGACGGCTGTCAAGTCGCCACACATCTCGCAACGTATGGCGAGATGGCTTTCGTTCTTTGCGGAATACAACTTCCGGGTTGAGTACAAACCCGGAAGACTCAATGTGGTGGCCGACGCGTTATCACGTCGACCTGACTACGCTTCAACTGATGCTGACGTCAATGCCATTGACGCCATGCAATCGAGCACTCCCACGTCGTCGCTGTTGGACGACGTGAAGATCGCGTACGCGCACGACGCGGACGCGAAGCTCTTGCTGGCCTACGGCTCAGCGCCTTCTGACAAAGCTCGTCAGAAGCTGCCGAAGCATCTTCGCGCTCGTGCACACCGTTATCGGGTGCACGACGGGTTATTGCTCTACAATGCAGTCGACGACAACGCGGACCGTGTTGTCGTTCCCAATGATCATGACCTGCGACTCAGGATCATGTACGAGTATCATGATGCACCGACTGCGGGGCATCCGGGCCGTGAGAAGACATCTTCTTCTCACGAGGGACTTCTACTGGGCCCACCAGTACAAGTGGGTGCGCAAGTACGTCCGTGCTTGCGAGGTGTGTCAACGTGTGAAGCCTGCGCCGTTCGCGCAGGCTCCTTTGCAGTCACTACCGACTCCGTCGGAGTGTTGGCAGTCCATGTCTTTGGACTTCGTGTTCGGTCTTCCCCGGACAGCCAGGGAACACGGGCGTTGTGTTCTTTGTTGACCGCTTCAGCAAGATGGTACATCTTGCTGCAGTACCCGCTGAAGTAACTGCGAAGCAGACTGCACGTCTGTTCGTTGACATGGTATTCAAACACCATGGCATGCCGACCGACATTGTGTCGGATCGGGACCCGCGCTTCACAGCGCACCTGTGGCAAGAAGTGTTTACACTTCTTGGGAGCCAACTTTCAATGTCGACTGCGGACCATCCGCAGACGGATGGGCAGACCGAGCGCGTGAATCGCGTGCTCGTCGACATACTCAAGAGCTACGCTCACTCGTTCCAACACTGGAGCGAGTGTCTGTCGATGGCAGAGTTCGCCATCAACAACTCGGTGCATGCCTCGACCGGGCATACACCATTCTACGTGAATGCAATGCGTCACCCACGCCTCCCGAGCCTGCTCGGGATGGTGGCTCCTTCCTTAAGTGGGGAGGATCTACGGCCGCAACACAGCAGCCGCAGAATGCCGCTGACACTTGCACAGTGTCAGCCGCAACAACGCGAAAGAAGACGAAGACCGCGTCTGTGCAGGACACAGACGCAACCAAGCAAAAGGAGACCGCGTCTGTGCAGAGCACAGATGCAAACAAGAAGACGAAGACCGCGTCTGTGCAGGGCACAGACGCACACAAGCAGAAGAAGAACGTGTCTGTGCGAGGCACAGACACCACATCGACGAACGCAGAGGCCGGGCCTACTGCTGGAAGCGAGCTGAACGAGTTCAGCTCGGACGCAATGAACTTCGTGCAGCGTAGACAAGCCGTCATTCGGTTTGTCCAAGACGCTATTGCAGCTTCTGTCGATCGACAGAAGCTGAACGCAGACAATGTTGGCAGGGGCAACACAAATGAATTCAAGAAGGGTTCATTGGTTTTGTTAGCTACTCAAAACCTGCCTAAACATGCAGTTTCCGACTTCGGAGCGAGTAAGCTCGCTCCGCGCTTCATTGGACCGTTCACAGTGTTGACACGGCATGGCAACGCTTACACGCTAGACATTCCGTCTAGCATGCGCCTCCACCCGACCTTTTACGTCGGGCGGCTGAAGCCATACCAGCAGCACGAGCCAGCTAGCTCGGCCGGCGCGAAGCGGAAGCCGAACCTTTCTCCAGCGCGTCAACGCGCTGGGCCAAGCGCACGACGCGACCCCCAACGTCGACGGAGACGTCCGACGCGGTCTGCGCGGCCTGAGCGACTTGAGCCCTCAGGTTCGCCATCTCTTGCCTCAGAGCAGCGAAGTCACTGCTCTGAAGCCGCTCCACAGCGGCGACCCGGTCTTCGAGGGACGGAGGCCCAAGGTCAACCCCAGGTTGACCATACCCGGGGCGTGTTCCCACCACCGCCGCCTCCGATCCGTGACGCCCACGGCTCAACACGTTGGATTGTTGAGCGTATTGTCGACCATAGTATCCCGAAAACGAACCGTCATCCGGTTCGTTATCGTATTCGTTGGAGAGGGTTTCCGCCCCACCAAGATACATGGAGCCGCGGAACGTCCTGCTGCAGGACGTTCCGGAAATGGTGAGGGCGTACGAAGCCCACCACGCACTGCCGGCGCGAAGGTAGTGCGAGCGCTGTGGTCACCCCCAGCGCTCGAAGCACCACGCTCGTCGCGTTCCTCACGTGCCATGAACTTGGCACGGAGATCCTTGAGGCTCGCAGGTACACGAATCGACGTGTACCCGTTTAGGTCGCGGTCGCTCAAGCGCGCCGCACCCGGAAGACACAACATGCACTGCTGGCCTTCGGGCACAGCGCACGGAACTCCAGCATCCACAGAAGATCTGTGGAGCTGCTCCAATCTCCCACGCGTCGAGAACGTCTCGAAGCGCTCACGAGCATGCTTAACCCGTTCGCGGTAAGCTGCCGGATTCTTGTTGAAGTTATCAACAAAGGCATTCCAACTTTGACAAAGTGCCTGCCATTCGGGCACTTTGCTGCGAGAAGAGGTCTTCTTGCTGGAGTAATATCGGAGCTCATGGAAGAGTCCGATATAGTAGTCGCGCCTTTGATCCGTCATCGGATCAAAGTGCTGGCCCTCCGCCACCTCATCGTCCTCGATCGCGCTGCATACGTACAGCGGGATAGTGTTCGGGGCACCGAGTTGCCCACCCGCGCCGCGATGTCTGCCGCGGACGGCATCCATGGATCACGCGCAGCATGAGCAGCGCGTGGAGAGTTTGAAGGCGCCGCATCGCGCGGCGAGCTCAAGGCTCCAGCAGCAGAGAGCGGAGTCTCCTTTGCGCAACGCAAACGCTTCGAACTCGAAGCGTCCGAATCGTCTTCTTCACGAGGGCGTCTCGACCCGGCGTGCGGGTCGAGACTGTCGCTGTCGATTGACTCCTTGCGCCTGCTGGGGACGCATCGCCCTCCTCCATGTCCACGTCGTCCTCGCTATAGTCAACGACATCGTTGACTATCGAGGAGCCCTGAAGGACGATCTTCGGCTCGGCCGCAGCCTTAGCAGCGCGAGCGTCCTGCTTCGCCTGCTGCCGCTCGTGGTACTCGGGGACAGAGAGATTCTCTGTCCCAGCGGCGGGCTTCTCCTCGGCGGCGGTCTTCTTCGGCGAGCTCATTGCGGAATGAGCTCGAGTTTTCTTTCTCCCAACGTGAAGAATTGACGAGTGGTCAATTGCCTGATTGACGTGCCGTGACCGGCGCGTCTAACCTTAAGGGGGGGATGGTGTAACGGGGTTACACGCACAAGTGGCTACAGCCACTTGTAACTCTAACAGACGCGATGTCTGTTAAAGGTTCGAACACTTCCTCGGCCTTGATGTACGTTACATCAAGTGCCACATTCATTTACGATCACCACGACGGGTGGTCCATAGACATTTAGGATTCCTATTGGTTGAAAGCAGCATCTTTTAACCAATGAGCGACATGCATAGCAAAGGAATTCTGCCAACCAGCCGTTGGCAGATTCCCAACTTAGAATATTACATTTGGAGGAAGTCAGAAACATAAAACAAAAATAACAGTTCTCATTTTAACCCAAAAACATTATTTGGATCGTTTATTTAGATTAATCTATACTCGGAGGCCCGAGTATAATTAACTCTAGTTTAAACTAAGCTACGCTTCCTCATACACGAGCGCACACGTGTAAGCTGTTGTAGTGAGCCAAGGTAGGCCCATTACAGTATTCATCATCGGTGTCGGGCGGCGTACCAGGATCGGTGTCGCTAGTACCGGCGTCGCTGTACGCGTCGGCTACGTCTAGTGAGATGTCGGTGTAGGCCTCGCGGACCTCTGGCGACGGCATCTCGCGCACAACGCTCTCCAGCGTAGGCAGCGGTGGAGGCTGCGATAGGATCTCTCTAATGACGGGCTGCTCGGTTGCGTATGTGTATGTTTGTGTAGCGAACTCTGTCGTCCGAGGCGGAAGCAACGTCTGCGCGCTGCCGTCGGACCTTCGCGGCGCTGCTTGGCCACTGAAGTCGGTCGTGCGTGTTGCGTCCGTCTGGCCGCTGAAGTCCGTCATCCGTGACGCATCCGTCTGCGTAATCACGTCAGCTGTCTGCGGTGGCGGAATGTCGAACGTCATGCGGCGTATGGCCTCAATCAGCGACAGCCGAGCCGACGGCGGCTGACTCACCTCTACAGGATCCGTAGCTGCATCAGCACCCACACTCACGGGCTCTGTTTGTGTTTCTATCGTGTTTGTATTTTCGTTTATCACATTACTACTGCCTACATCACGGACATCAATTTTTTTTTTTCGTTGGTCAGTGCTACAGTCTTCTCAGCATCAGTAGCCCACACTGCCACTGCGTACATATCACGCTGCGTCTCGCGCTGCCTATATCTACGCGTGACCTTCTCCAGCAGCTCCAGGCGCTTCCGTTCGCGCTGCTGCAGGCTGGTGAAGTTAGGAAACATGGGTGCGTGGTTCTGATGACTCAGATGGCTCTATATTGGTGGAACCAGAAGACTCGCTCTCCGCTAAATAATTAATATGTTGTTGGTAGCGGTAGCGCACGAAGTCGGGCACTGGGCCGCACTCCCACAGCGACATGGTCCACTTGTGCACGATCCTATTCCTCCTGTTGAGCATGGACATGTACGCCTGCAAGATCTCGTCGAACGGCAGGTCGAACAGCTGCTCGAGCTCGCCCTTGTAGCGCACGTCACTGACTATGTATCTAAACGCGCGGTCGTACCCGCCGATCTGCATGAGCATGTACTTGATGTAGTCTACTCGCTGCACGTCGTTGATCATCGTGGTCAGCTCCTCTATCTCGCCTAAGTTCGTGCGGATGCACTCATGGGCTGCTTTGAGCTCCGCCTTATACAACTTCAACGTCTCGGCAAGTGGTGTCGGCGTCATGGTTGACTATATAAAACGAAACAAAAAAAATATATGTGTCTTCATTGAGTTGTCTTATCGTTTGGGGTCGCGTCATTAAATAGTCTAATCTACCGGCACTGCGTACTGCGGTGACCGGTCTGCAGGTTGCCATGCGCTGTGCATGTTGAAGCTGCTCAGTCCGCCTCGTTGTCCGTCGCGCCGATGATGATGTACGGCTCCAGGTTCTGCTCGATCAGGGCCACGGAGAACGTGCGGCGCTTGATGGTCCTGCCGCTGACCTTGTCGCCCTTGTTGAGCGTAAAGCCGAGCTGGTTCAGCATCGTGCCGAACACCTGCTCGCCCTTGACGCCCGTGCTCAGGTCCGCCCATGCCGCCCACTCCTTGAAGAGCTCGTACGTCTCCCGCGAGCCCTCCTTCGTCTCCTCCGTGAAGCCCACCTCCAGCCAGTGCTCGCGACGGTGGAGCAGGTAGCGCACGGCGTGGTTGGACTGCCGGACCTTGAGCTCGCGCTTGTACTTGGTCGTCGGGATCTGGCGGCAGTCGAAGTCGCTCAGGTCCCGCTGCAGCAGCCAGTGGAAGAGGTGCAGGCCCGCCTCCTTGGTCAGCAGCGGGTCGTGGATGTCGTACACGTGCTGGTAGTCGCTGAACAGGTTGAACGTCTTGCCCATGTCGGGCTTCTCCTTCGGGCTGTAGGGTAGCACGTCGGCGTTGTGGTACATGATGCCCGTCTTGCACGCCTTCAGGATGTCGTGGAGGCTGATGACCACCTCCTTGTCCTTGAACACCACGCGGTAGATGGTGTCGGCCTCGCCCGTCTTCTTGCTGCGCGTGCTGGCGCGCTCGTAGCCGAGGGTGCGCACGGAGTCGCGGCCGCCGAACCGCACGATCTCCACGTACTTCTTCAGGTGGTACGGCGTGCCGCGGTTGCTCACGTGCGCGTAGCTCGACTTGATCGCGTAGGCCAGCGCCTCCAGCGAGTCCCACTTGGTTGCCTCGGCCAGAGTGTCGACAGAGTGCTCGTTGTCCTCGCGGATCAGCGACATGGGCAGCTTATCCAGCTCGTCCAGCAGCGCCTCGAGCATGGCCGCCTTCAGCTTCTTGGGGTTCTGCATGTCCTTGACGTCAGCGATGTCGTCCACGCAGCCGCCGCCGCGCTCGCAGCGCTCTGCCCACGTACGGTATCCAGCTGGGTTGGCGCCGCCCACGATCTGCTTGATGACGCCCTCCGTCAGCTTCGGGTGCCACTTGGGATTCCTCCAGTCGTTGAAGGCTGCGAGGGCGGCTGCTGTGTCGAAGTAGGAGCCGCGCACATGCGCGAGGATGCACACGTAGGTCAGGCGCATGAGGTCGCGGCAAACGTGCGGGCGGCGGTAGAAGAAGCCGGCAAGCTGCCAGGCGT
This sequence comes from Phytophthora melonis, assembly GCA_024211575.1. Classification (NCBI taxonomy): domain Eukaryota; phylum Oomycota; class Peronosporomycetes; order Peronosporales; family Peronosporaceae; genus Phytophthora; species Phytophthora melonis. The sequence goes on from JAMXKT010000034.1 coordinate 651,956, forward strand.
TCTCGCGGTTGGTCAGCCACGTCTGGGGCAGCATGCGGCACAGGTCAAAGAGCCTGCGGTCGTAGCGCTGCGCTGCGAGGCACAGCTCCGCGTCGGACAGCCTCTCCGCCTTCTTGACAACGCCATCGAACGCCTCCCTGCCCTCCTTGGTCTTGAAGCACAGGTCCACGGCGTCGAGCACGACGTCCTGCTCGGGCGTGGGGTCCACCGTCCGGTCGTACAAGCAGTAGAGTAGCTTCCACGGGTAGTCGGGCAGCCCCTCCGGCCCGCATAGCTTGCCATCGATCTCGTCCTTGACGGTGCCGTAGAGCATCACATAGCGGGTGGAGGTCAGGAAGAGCTTGTCGCGGGGGCATGGGTAGCGCAGTCAAACACGTGATAGCGTATTAGCTTGCCGTTCTCCTCCTCGAAGCGCTGCATGGCGAGCTGAGTAATGAGCGTACCTGGTGGCGACCACTGGGAAGGGTCGGCTGTTACTGCTGGGCGAGCGCTTCCTCGGGCACTTGCGCGGTAGATCGATCAAATCGGTAATGACGGTTATACCCAAGTGGGCACTCCGCTCAAGTACGAAATTTTATACACTAATTAATTTGCGTTAACCAAAATTTGTTATTTGGTCGTATACATAAGAGCATAAAATCATCGATGGACCAAAAAAGGGAAACTCAACAGCTGCCCTTCGATGGCGAAACCGCGATCCCTGAGCCGATTCCGCTGGTCCGGACGGACTCCATGCTCATTCCAATGAACCCATCAGCAATCCCGGACCGCAAAAGGCGCCCATCCGTTGCATCTTATCCTCACTATCGGGTCGTCAAGGTCCGGTCTAGCAAGTCGTTTTAGGTTGCTCTTAAACATTTTTTGTGCGGCCTATACATAGCATACGATGGAGACGGTCATCAGGGATGCGTTGGCGCCCACAACCAGCAGCTCCGTGCTGTTGAGAGTCCGCGTGGGCTTCCTCAAGTCAGTGGCTGATAAGGTGCGTAACGCACGCGACCTTACGTTCCTGAACCGTACAAGGGCGGTTGTCAGCCGCGTGGAAGACTCGGAGAACCTTCGCACCCAGTATTCAAGGTGGTGTCACGTGATTGCGTTGGTGAAAGCTGCGGGGGGCGCTGTCACAGCCAGTAGCAAGCGTACATACGGGCGCAAGATCGAGCGGCTGAAGGCGGCTATGCAGAGAAATCCAGTGGAGAACCGCCTGACGGATGAGCAGCAGGAGCGTTACCGATCGCTTGCTGACCTTGAAGGGGTGATAGCTGATGCGATGGAGCGTCTGTTCGTGCGATACGGCTTCCCGCTGACGCCGTTGACGGATGCGAACCTCAATCAACTGGTGGCTATGCGCGGGAAGAAGCTGAATGCGACACGGTTTGCGAAAGAGATGCAGCGCATCGCATCGATGGCGTGCTACACCCTACAGCCGGCTCTCCGCGCTGACTGGAGCACACTGCGCCTGACCTCGAGGCTGCGCTCCATCCCATCCGAGGGCAACTGGTTGTACTTCAAGAAAGCCGGACCGTTGTTCTCGTTTCGAGTGGTCATGCAGGACTTCAAGAACAGCCGGCACATGGGTAAGACCACGATTGAGGTCAGGCGGGACCTTGCGTACGTCCTATCCGCGTGGTTGCGCGTGCTGCAACGCCTACAGGATCGTGTAGAGTACCTGTTCATCTGGTCTTTCCGCCAGAACAGACTGACGCACGTCGCATCACGCAACAGCCTCGCGCGCCGGCTGCCACGCATCTTCAGCACCTATGCTGGGACACCGCTGACCGTAAACGACATGCGGCACATCCACGAGTCTGATCTGCAAGCGTCTGCTGCGTATCAGGGGATGACGGTCAGGGCACATGCACAACTGCTCCATAGCCATATGACTGGGATAGCCTACAACCGCGTGTAACGTCCTGCTGTGGATGCTGCTCCATGTCAGGGTTAGTCAAGCCCTCTAGCACCCGTTTTATACATTCTTCATACTCGAACCAAAAGCAATCCGTAAAGCTTTATACATTCTTTATACTAGAGCCGTAATGAATCCATAAACCCGCGTTTCCACCACTTCCACCACCTTCCACCACCCTGTTCCACCACTTTTCACGAGCTCTCACACGATCTACAGACCTTCTAGACCCCATTCCACTAGTTCCACCACCTTTAACCCCTAAAAATCAAAAGACAAAAATAAGGGGGTAGGGCCCTAGGGGGTACCCCTTCGCATGAAGTCGTTTCATGTCGTTTCCACCGGTGGAAGTGGTGGAACGTCTTTTAAGTGCCCCACACCTGATATAGAGCAGCGTCATCAGCAGCATAGGTGGTGGAAGGTGGTGGAAACGCGGGTTTATGGATTCATTACGGCTCTGGTATGAAGAATGTATAAAGCTTTACGGATTGCTTATGGAAGCGGTATGAAGAATGTATAAACGACCATAAAGAAATGATAAACAATTCCTACAAGTTTATTAACATACCATAAAGCTTCTTAGCAGCCTTGTGCAGGCCCCTTGGGATTTCTTCTTCGCACGAGATCTCCAACGACGTTTGATCCATCTTCACGCTTCTGCTTTCCCGGGAGATGTAAACCCAGCTCTGGAAATCCGTGCAGATGCCCTTGATCGTCGACCAGGAGTCCTTGATCATCTTGTTCACGCAGCGCGCGGCCTCCATCGCGGCGATGTTCTGGTACTGGGCTTGTGTGACGTCGCAGCGCTTCGCCTCGATGACGATGACCATCCTGGCGCCCTTCTTGATCACCCAGTCCGGCTTGCCGAGCGCGATCATGTTGGTGTCCTTGAGCACGTATTCGCTCCGAAGTAGCAGCTTGTTGGCCTTCCGCTCCTCCTCGTTCTCGATCTCGCTCTCCATCTTGGCTTGAGCAGCGCAGATACAGGTTCCGAGGACGACTTCGATGAACGGGCGTCGGTCCGCTTCCGATAGGCTCCACGGCAGTCCACGCTTCTTCACCTCGACCATGTACGCCCGCTCCAGCATCGCGATGTACTCCGGCGGCAAATCCTCCTCGACTTGTTTGTACTTGTCGGTGGCGATGTGCTTGTGGAGGTCATCAGCCGTGGTCTGGTCGCAGTTGGAGAACGCCACGGTGGCATCCGATGCCTTGCGCTTCCGGCCGACCGCATCGTTGAAGATGTTCACCGCCTCCTCCGCCGTGCTGGTGTTGCCATCGGTCGGCTCGGAGCGCAGCTTCGACTTGAGCTCCACGCGCACGTGGATCATGTCGACGCCCTTCCGAAGCTCGGGCAGCATCTCCGAGATTTCCAAGGAGTACGTGAGCAGGACACCGTGGACCCGCTCGGCGTCGTCTTGGGTCGCGAAGGTGCCGTCCTCGCGCCGGAGCACGACGACGCGCATCGCATTCGGCCGCACCTTCAGACCAAGGTGTGCCACGATGAGGCTCTTGAGGGTAGCGCCGCGGATGGTCCTCTCGACGCTGATGACGCCGATGTCCCCTCGTGGATGTAGACGATGTCGCGCTCGCCCTCCTCCTTGACCGGCGTCGGCGCCTTGTCCTCGAGCGATTCTTGGGGCGGCGGCACTTGGGCGGCTTCTTCGCGGCGGGGCGACATGGCGGATGGAAGGTATAATCTGAAATGGCGCCAAGCTGAGATCGCCGCCCCCACTTATATACAAACATGGAGTCAACCCAGTCCACATACAAATCCCAAGTCTACCAGAGCGACAGGGCGCGGCGGCTGCAACGCCAGAAGGCGTACTACGCTAGCCACACGGAGGAGAGACGGGCCTATCAGGTGGCTTACAGCGCAGCCAAGCGAGCCCAAAGGTCGCGCATAGCCGTGGGCTGAACCTTTTTTTTCCGGTATGAACATTTTATAACGCTTTACGAATTAATCATATGCAGAATCCGTAAAGGCCATAAAGAATGCATAAACACATGAAGAATCCGTAAATATGCATGAAATCGTTACGATAGCCCATGAAGAAACCATAAACGACAATAAACAAATCATAATTGCCTTAAAGCAGTACTCCTGTCATATGTTATACTGGATAGATTGCTGCAGGTTCATCAGTTACTGGCCGTTCACTGGACACGCTCTTGTCTGTAAGGCGGTCGTTTAATCACGGGGAGCCCCCTTTTTGGTCTCATCAAACAATTCTAATGCGACTCTTAACTAGCAACGTGATTAAACGAGTGACTGAACTTTACTATACCCGAAGGTCGCGTTCCAGCAACCGTTTTGGGGCGCATTAAACGCTTCCGTAATTTAAATAAATTAAAATAAATATATTTAATTTATTTATTAATGGGCGCATTAAACGCTTCCGTAATTTAATTTATTTTATTTTAATTTATTTAAATTACGGAAGCGTTTAATGCGCCCCAAAACGGTTGCTGGAACGCGACCTTCGGGTATAGTAAAGTTCAGTCACTTGATTAATCACGTTGCTAGTTAAGAATCGCATTAGAATTGTTTGATGAGACCAAAAAGGGGTCTCACCAAACAGCTCCCCGTGATTAAACTTTTATTCGCGACTTTTGGTGAGGGTTTTGGAAGGCGCCCATTGGATTGAGCCTCTGTATGGACTGTTCAGGTCTATGGGTCAGTTAAAGGTCTCCCATAAAAGTTTAATCAGGCATATGGTTTAATGATGCTGCATCGAATATGCATGACAGGGACAAATATATTGATATGCGGGACAGATTCTATTCATCCGCGGCGAGATTGATTTAAAAATGGAATTCCATGTCATGCATTTCGTTTTTCTTGAAGTTACTTTGGGGATCACGCCGCACCCGGCGATGAAGAACGACTTGATTGAGCAGCGCCTCCCGCTGCCAAGGGCGTGGCGTGGAGGGTTAAAACTAGCTTCCGAGGCGGAAACTTGTAGAATGAGCTTCGTGGGGCGGCGGAGAATGGCTGGCCGACCACCTTCGCGGTGGTTTCCCTTTCTACGGAACTACATTACCTTGAAACTTCCCGCACCTTCCAGAAAAACTATTTTCATCTGCTGTAGCATCTCACAAATCCCCAGTCCCCAGTCCCTCGACGGTACTTTTTAGTCTCATTAAACAACTCGAACGCTAATAACGAGCAACATGATTAAACAAGGGATGGAAATACAACTATACCTAACTGTCGCGTTTCACGTTAAAACTTTCAAATACCATTTTAGGATTAAAAGCATTATGATAGTTTACGCTAAATTCTTGATTAAAGTTTGTTTTTGGGTCTCCTTCCCAGAAGGCGCCCTCTGCTTTAGCGCATGAAGCTGGTTATCAATCAAGGGCATGTCGTCTTTTTCATCTGTGTAATGCAGCAGCAGTTTAGATGGAAAAGATATCATTACATGTAACATGCAAATCTGCAAAAAAATGGCCTAAAATATACCATAATCCCCATACAAGTTTGGTCTACAGCGGCTGGTCACCCCAGGCAAATGTCGGTGAACAGCTTGCTCATGTAAGCCTCTGCACGGGACAAGCTGTAATACAGTATCCAGTAGAAACCATCGGCCCCCAGTCCGGGTGCTCCATGGCGGCGGCGGTGGTAGTGATGGCCCTAAGCTTCGGTTAGGCCAACCCAGCGGGTACTGTCAGCACTCGTGGTACACCTGTACATGTATTAACCTTTTGCTCTACGAATAGCAAGACAAAGCGCGCTGCGTTGTGTCGCGGTGTCGAAGAAGTGTCGGCAGACTGTCAGAGTGTCAGGTTGGCAAGCGTGCTTCATCGTCGCGGATTTGACGCGGGAACTGACAAGTGGCAAGACCATCACTGTTGCCGTGGTCCCCCCTAGCAGCATGGCAGCAGGAAAACAACTGCTGCTCGAGATCTACATGGTACGCCGAAACCTTGAAAGCTGACTGCCGACACGCCGAACAAACGGTCACAGGCCCTTGGTGATCGATCGATCAGCAGGAGACCACCACGCTACTGTGTTTTAATCGACTTCCTTCCTCATTAATCAATTTGCCATCTGAGCATCAAGTGACCAAGCGAGCAGCCCCCTAACCAACCAGCTCCACTCCAGGCTCAATATGTTCAAGTCCTTCGCGCCGATCGTTGCGGCTGCCGCCTTCGCGGCTGCGGCCACTTCCGCCGCGACCCTGCCGAACGGCTCGTGGCCTTCCAGCAAGGGCCTCGTGCAGTTGTCGGAGGTGCGCACCATCAAGGCCGGTGAGGTGTTCGACGCAAGATGCAGACGTTCGAGCGCTCCAACGTCAAGTGCGGCGGCCAGTCTGAGAGCGGCTGGAAGACGGCCGTCTTTACGTCGAGGCCGGCGGCACCCTCAAGAACCTCATCATCGGCAAGAACCAAATGGAGGGCGTCCACTGCGACCAGCAAGACTGCACCATCGAGAACGTGTGGTGGGACGACGTGTGCGAGGACGCGCTCAGCGTCAAGGGCGGCTCGGCGTCGAGCGTGACGAAGGTCATCGGCGGCGGCGCCCGCTACGCTGACGACAAGGTCATTCAGCACAACGGTCTGGGCAAGGTCATCATCGACGGCTTCTACGGCGAGGACGTCAGCAAGCTGTACCGTTCGTGCGGCACTTGCGGCCCCAAGGCGCGCGAGGTGTCCGTGTCCAACACGTACGTCGTGAACCCGGGCAACGCCGTGGTGACGGTCAACAAGAACTGGGGCGACAAGGCCACGCTCAGCAACGTCTGGGTCAAGTCGAGCAAGTCCACCGTCAAGGTGTGCCAGTGGTCGCAGGGCAACGCCAAGGGCGAGCCCAGCATGCTCGGCCACGGCCCGTCCGGGACACTGTGCAAGTACTCGACCAGCGACGTCCACATCAACCAGGACATCTCGAAGGCGAAGACGGCTCCGGCTGAGGACCCCAAGCAGGGCGACGACGACTACACGTCCCAGACGCCGGCCCCCAAGTCCAAGAAGACGACGGCCCCAAGGTGACCAAGGCCCCCAAGACGAAGAAGCCCACGACCAACACCCCAGCGTCGAGGACCCCACCCAGCAGACCAGCCCCAGTGTCGACGACGCCACTCAACAGACGGCCCCCACCACCAACTCGACCTCGTCGATCCCGGACGGCACGTGGCCCGCCAGCAAGGGCACCGTCCGCTTCAAGAAGCCGTACGTGGTCAAGGCCGGTGAAGTGTTCGACGGCCAAATGAAGACGTACGACCGGTCGGACATCAAGTGCTCGGGCGGCGAGGGCCAGAAGGACACGGCCGTGTTCCTCGTGGAGGCCGGCGGCACCCTCAAGAACGCCATCATCGGCAAGAACCAGAAGGAGGGCGTCCACTGCGACGACCACGACTGCACCATTGAGAACGTGTGGTGGGACGACGTGTGCGAGGACGCGCTGAGCATCAAGGGCGGCTCCAAGAACAGCGTGACCACCGTGACCAACTGCGGCGCGCGCTACGCCTCGGACAAGGTGGTGCAGCACAACGGCTACGGCACCGTCAAGATCAACGGCTTCTTCGCGCAGGAGTTCGGCAAGCTCTACCGCTCGTGCGGCACGTGCGGCAACATCCCGCGCACCGTCACGGTGGAGAACGTGTTCGCCATCGACCCGCTCGTGAGCGTCGTCACGGTCAACAAGAACTACAACGACCAGGCCTCGTTCAAGAACATCCGCGTCAAGACGACCAACGGCAGGAACGACGTCAAGGTGTGCCAGTGGTCGCAGGGCAGCAAGACGCCGTCCAACCTGGGCGACGGCCCCTCGGGCAAGCTCTGCAAGTACACGTCGAGCGACGTCCACATCAACGAAGACTGAATTCGTTGACAACGACCTGCACTACACTTGGGAGCTAGAGTGTGGTAGTGACAAAGTAGATGAAGTATGTGGTAGCGTATGGGTAGAGTGGAGATAATAGATGGTGCGTTCGATAGAGAAATGATGTCTGCTGTGCAATTGGTTTCGTCTATTGGATTGTACACTTCCACTTTGACGAGTATTACAACCACCCTCTCGTTTCATGCCTTCGTGTTATGTACATTTAAGCAAATATACTTAATTTCGTGCAACCAACGGAGTAAAGCTGGCATAGGCGACTCACGGGGTAGGATTGCAAGGAAGAGCGGCACATATTCTTCAGTATTTAACTAATGCTACTCAAATAGCGGCAACATCAGCACCTTCAGCGAACCATGGTTCTGGCGATCCGAATCGATGCTAATTGCCCTCGCCGGTTGAATTGCGTGCCACAGTGGCACCTGCACTGTTGTACCTAGGCGATGCTTTCCCAACTCAGAGGATCGTGCCCACTGTTGCTACTGCTTCTGCAATGGGATAATCGATTGCAGCGCGTATGAGCGGTGGGGCTGGCGTGAAGTCAGATGGAATAGGTAGTGAGCGAATCGCATCGCGTTGAGTAGCGCACTCCCACGAGGCGCTTGGCGTCTCCACAGACGGCGGCAGTCATCAGCGCTCAGTCTACTCGACGCGTTCACTGCAGCGACGCTGCATGTATACTCAATGGGCATTTCTAAACATCACGCGACGCAATTTCTACCGCCTCGAGAAATTGCAACAGCAACGATGGTCGTGCTTTTGCAATGGTTGTGAAGCAACTCAGTGGACTATTTCATTGATGTGTCATTGCACTGCTTGCTGGTGATGCAGTAGGTTCACAGAAAAGTTCAAGGCGCTACTTTACTCACTTGTGCGTTATATATTTGGCGACACGAATCTTTTTTTCTTGCAGCGAGCATACTAAGGTAAAAGATTCAATTAATGAAACTCGTGCTTAGTACCAGTATAATGCTTCTATCAGTACGGTACCGAGGGCATGAAAGACATCAAATGATAGTAAGAAGCAGCGGCTATGTAGTGAGTAGTTGACTTCCTACTCGTTAAATCATTGAGTACTCAACGATTGTGGATCATAACTATTATATTAAAATCAGACTGGTAGCTCGTTAGTGTGGTAGGCGTTCATTTAACTGCTGATCCCCGTTGGGCATACCGGCACGAATATAACTCTTGACTTCAGTTGGACATCCGGCGTGCCCTCATTTGTTGTGGCGGTGTCAATAAGTTGTTTCCGAAAATCGCCGCAAGCTGATATTTATACAGGATTCGACTAACAAGACGTTTGAAAAATCGAGCCCCGTGCGGCCGACTGGTCCGGTTAACGTGCTGACTTGGCAAGTAAAGGTTTAAGCCGGCCCTTCGGAGATGTAGCTCGACGATTTTGCTTTACTCACGCATTCACAACTGCTTTTATGAATGAGAATCGTGCGTACTATGTACTTTACTGTAGTTGGTCGAGCACTCGGCAGAACAAGGAACGTTTACTACGTCGAGTACACACCTGGCCATAGCAACGAGTAGGGCGACAACGGGAGTCAAACCATTCAGTAAGTCCATCGAGGAGGAGGATACCCAGGGGTCGGCCAATGAGGTATTTTGTAATGGGCCTACCTTGGCTCACTACAACAGCTTACACGTGTGCGCACGTGTATGAGGAAGCGTAGGTTTCTTTTACTTGAGTTAAGTATACTCGAGGTCCACGAGTATACTTTAAACAAGATAAAGACTCTAAGTAGCTGATTTTGGTAAAGATGAGAACTGTTATTTTTGTTTTATGTTTCTGACTTCCTCTAAATGTAATATTCTAAGTTGGGAATCTGCCAACGGCTGGTTGGCAGAATTCCTTTGCTATGCATGTCGCTCATTGGTTAAAAGATGCTGCTTCCAACCAATAGGAATCCTAAATGTCTATGGACCACTCGTCGTGGTGGTCGTAAATGAATGTGGCCCTTGATGTAACGTACACCAAGGCCGAGGAAGTGTTTGAACCTTTAACAGACATCGCGTCTGTTAGAGTTGCAAGTGGCTGTAGCCACTTGTGCGTGTAACCCCGTTACACCATCCCCCCGTCAAGGTTAGACGTGCCGGTCTCGGCACGTCAACCACCATTGACTGTTTGGTCAATGCATGACGTTTTGAAGAGAGCGTGCTCGTGATAGAACGAGCACGTTGAAGTTGAAGACCTTTGGCGCAGCAGCGGAGGACCTCTCTGCTGCTGAGTATCATGCGCGGCAACGTGCGAAGTGCTTCGCTGCCGCGGGGCAGGCACCACGGCCTGCCCTCGAAGTGTCTTCGGGCGCTGTTGTTAACAACAGCGTTCGTATTACTGTCCAGTGTGTAGTGCATGGTGGGCTTCGTAAGCCTCCACCATGTCCGGAACGTCTTGGAGCAAGACGTTCCGCGGCTCCCATGTATCTTGGTTGGGAGGAAATCCTCTCCAACGAATACGAAAACGAACTGGTTCTAAGTTCGTTCTCGGGATACTGTGGTCAACAATCCGCTCAACTATCCATCGAGTTGAGCCGTGTGCGTCACGAATTGGTGGCGGCGGTGGTGGGAACACGCCCCGTGTGTGGTCAACTTGGTGTTGACCCTGATCTCGCTTCTCCCCACGACCGAGTTCCGGTCGTGGAGTAGCTACAGAGCGCTGCGCTCGGTGCTCTTGAGTATCCTTACTTTGCGACGGTCTCCTAGACCGCCTCGATAGTCCCGGCCGGGCTGGATCTCCAGCTCGACCTGCTGCTCCAGCGCGAAGTCGCGCTGGAGAAGGTGATGGCTTCCGCCGAGTCTTCTGCTTCGGTTCAACCGAGCTAGGTAGCTCGTGCTGCAGGTATGGCTTCAACCGTCCGACGTAGAACGTCGGATGGAGGCGCATGCTAGACGGGATGTCTAGCGTGTAAGCGTTGCCATGCCGTTCCAACACTGTGAACGGCCCGATGAAGCGCGGAGCGAGCTTACTCGCTCCGAAGTCGGAAACTGCATGTTTAGGCAGGTTTTGAGTAGCTAACAAAACCAATGAACCCTTCTTGAATTCATTTGTGTTGCCCCTGCCAACATTGTCTGCGTTCAGCTTCTGTCGATCGACAGAAGCTGCAATAGCGTCCTGGACAAACCGAATGACGGCTTGTCTGCGCTGCACGAAGTTCATTGCGTCCGAGCTGAACTCGTTCAGCTCGCTTCCAGCAGTAGGCCCGGCCTCTGCGTTCGTAGATGTGGTGTCTGTGCCTCGCACAGACACGTTCTTCTTCTGCTTGTGTGCGTCTGTGCCCTGCACAGACGCGGCCTTCTTCTTCTTGGTTGCGTCTGTGCCCTGCACAGACGCGATCTTCGTCTTCTTGTTTGCATCTGTGCTCTGCACAGACGCGGTCTTCTTCTGCTTGGTTGCGTCTGTGCCCTGCACAGACGCGGTCTTCGTCTTCTTTCGCGTTGTTGCGGCTGACACCGTGCAGGTGTCAGCGGCATTCTGCGGCTGCTGTGTTGCAGTCGTAGATCCCCCCACTTAAGGAAGGAGCCAGCATCCCGGAGTAAGCTCGGGAGGCGTGGAGTGCCTCAAGGCATTCACGTAGAACGGTGTATGCCCGGTCGAGGCATGCACCGAGTTGTTGATGGCGAACTCCGCCATCGGCAGACACTCGCTCCAGTGTTGGAACGAGTGGGCGTAGCTCTTGAGCACATCCACGAGCACGCGATTCACGCGCTCGGTCTGTCCGTCCGTCTGCGGATGATCCGCAGTCGACATCGAGAGCTGACTGCCAAGAAGTGTGAACACTTCTTGCCACAGGTGCGCGGTGAAGCGCGGGTCTCGATCGGACACGATGTCCATCGGCATGCCATGGTGTTTGAACACCATGTCAACGAACAGACGTGCCGTCTGTTTCGCAGTCACTTCGGCGGGTACTGCAGCAAGATGTACCATCTTGCTGAAGCGGTCAACAAAGACCACAACGCCCGTGTTCCCCTGGCTATCCGGGGGAAGACCAAACACAAAGTCCAAAGACATGGACTGCCAACACTCCGACGGAGTCGGTAGTGACTGCAAAGGAGCCTGTGCGAACGGCGCAGGCTTCACACGTTGACACACCTCGCAAGCACGGACGTACTTGCGCACCCACTTGTACTGGTGGACCCAGTAGAAGTCCCTCGTGAGAAGAAGATACGTCTTCTCACGGCCCGGATGCCCCGCAGGCGGTGCATCATGATACTCGTACATGATCCTGAGTCGCAGGTCATGATCATTGGGAACGACAACGCGGTCCGCGTTGTCGTTGACTGCGCTGTAGAGTAGCAACCCCTCGTGCACCCGGTAACGGTGTGCACGAGCACGAAGATGTCTTGGCAACTTCTGACGAGCTTCGTCAGAAGGCACTGAGCCATAGGCCAGTAAGAGCTTCGCGTCCGCGTCGTGCGCGTACGCGGCCTTCACGTCGTCGAGGAGCGACGACGTGGGAGTGCTCGATCGCATGGCGTCAATGGCATTGACGTCGACTTCATTCGTAGCGTAGTCAGGTCGACGCGATAACGCGTCGGCCACCACATTGAGTCTTCCGGGTTGTACTCAACCCGGAAGTTGTATTCCGCAAAGAACGAAAGCCATCTCGCCATACGTTGCGAGATGTGTGGCGACTTGACAGCCGTCCGCAGCGACGCGTGGTCTGTATAGACCACGAACGGTTTACTTCCGAGTAGATACACTCGGAACTTCGCAAGTGCATACTTCATGGCAAGGAGCTCCTTGTCATGCACCGGGTAATTGCGCTCAGCTGGCTTCAGCTGACGCGACTGATAGTAGACGACACGATCACGGTCCTCGTGATCGTGCTGCATCAACGCACATCCGATCGCGAAATCGGATGCGTCACACACAACGTGGAATGGGCGATCTTGGTCGGCCACCGCCAAGATCGGAGCCTCAGTCAAGCCCTGCTTGACTGCATCGAAGGCCTGCTGACATTCAGCAGACCAAATCCACTCGGCGCCTTCTTCAGGAGCTGTGACAGCGGGCGTATCACGCCCGCGTAGTCCTTCACGTACTTGCACAAGTACGTGGCCAAGCCAAGGAACTGCCGCAGTTCCTTGACGCTCGTCGGCGTCGGCCACTCATTGATCACTCTGACCTTTTCAGGGTCAGGGCGGACACCGTTTTTCCCAACGAGACACCCGAGCACGGGTATCTCGCTCGCCCCGAAGATGCACTTCTTCAGGTTCGCGTAGAGCTTGTGCTTGCGCATGAGCGCAAGCAGCTTCCGGAGATGCACCTTGTGCATCTCAACGTCACTCATCCCGTCCGCAGCCCGGCTGTGGACGAACACATCGTCGAAGTAGCTCGGTGCGAAGTCGCGCACCGAGCGCAACAAGTGCGTCACGCACCTGTTGAATGTCGCAGGGGCGTTCTTCAGACCCTGCGGCATCACTAGCCACTCCCAGAGCATGCCGCTTGGCGTGCTCACTGCCGTGAGAGGGATATCACTCTCACGCATTAGGATCTGATAGAACCCGTCGCGCAGATCAAGAGCACTGTAGATGGTGCTCTTGGCCATCGAATCGATGATAACATCTTTTCGCGGTATCGGTGTCTGCGCCGGTATCGTCGCATCGTTCAGCTTGTTGTACGCATGAACGATGCGCCAACCGCCCTGTGGCTTCTTGACACAGAACGTCGGGGCACTGTGCGGGGACTTCGATTCCCGCACTTGTCCTGCCTTGCGACGACTGTCAAAGAAGTCGTCGATCGCCTTGACTTGTTCCCGCGGCAGTGGCCACTGCCGCGTGACACAGTATTTCGTGCCTGGCACGAGATCATGATCTCGTGCTGGATGCCCTTGTCCTGCGGAAGCTCCGCAGGAATCTCTTCCGGAAGCACGTCCGCGTGCTCCCGCAGAATCTCGTAGAAGGGGCTCGCCTTAAGCGAGTCCCAGCCTTGCTCTTCAAAGCGCTCCTTCTTGGTCTTCGCACTGAGAGTGTCCTCACTCTCAGTGGTGCTATCCATGAAGAACTGCCTCAGTTCTTCATTCTCGCTCTTCGTTCTCTCGGCGTCCGAAAGAATGCAAATCTGCTCGATGCGTCCATCGTGCAGGTCACGCGCGAAGCGCTTCCAGCTCATGACTGGAAGCGAAGTCAACTCCGACGCTTGCGTCGGAGGATTAGCGAGAGTCATCTCCCTGTACCGGAACCCGGCACAGGTACGCGTCAAGACGTTCAACGTCTCGACGTCCGGCTCCTCGGCCTTCGTCTGCCCGGCAGACATTCCTTGTAGCGTCTCGGCCCCTGACCGAGACTTGCGCAGCTTTCTCCGCATGTGCCGTCTTCTTGTCTTACGGAGCCCGGCTCCGCAAGGTTCTTGACCTCGTCCCAGCCGTGGACGGGTGTTCTTTCTTAATACCGCCGGCGGGTTCATCCCGCGGGCGAGCGACTTCAAGCCCGGCTTGGTCGCCCGGCGCTTCGTCGTGCAGCCCGGCTGCACGACAGCATGCAAGTTTTTCCGGTGCGGAACGTTTGCAACCGTCCGCACCGCCTGCAGCGTCGGTTCCCGGAACCGACACGCCATCTTCACCTCGACGCCTGTTATTGGCGGAGCCCTTCATTGCAAAGGGTGCGTCGACTCCCGGAGTCGACGACGTTCCATCACCTTGGCCCTTATTATTGGCCAAGACTGATCCAATCACGTTCGCGTCAGCCTCCACGGCTGAGGCGTGTGACATGATTACGTCATCCGCGTCCCTTCGGACCGGAGACACGCCCACAATCAGATTCGCGTCAGCCTCCACGGCTGAGGCGTTCGTCATCCGGGCCTCTTGAGGCCGGAGACTCATTCTGATTCGCTGAAATGTTTGTGTCGATTTCCGAAATCGACACATTTTCTCCTTCAGCCGTCGGCGGCGACGCCGACGCTTGCTGCTCTTGCGCGCGCGTTTGCGCGCGCTCAGGGCGTTCCGGGATAGCGGCGCTAGACGCTGTCTTGACTGGGAGTCGCGCGCACCTGTCGGTGCGTGCGTTGCGGTAACAGGGCCATCGCTCACTGTTCCGCGGTCGCGACCGAAGCGCACGAGAGTGCGCTTCTCCCAATCGATTACCGGATCATGCCGTGCAAGCCACGGCATGCCCAACACAATGTCGAACTTATCGTCCAGGTCCAGGACGATAAAGGTTTCGACAAACTCTTGACCTTTATACGTGAAGCGCACGCGTACCATGCGCTTCTCGGTCTTGACGACGACACCCGTCGCCAGTCGTACCTCCAACATACTTCGAGGTATCTTTAAATCCTCGAAGTCAAGCCTTGATAGACTTCGCAGTCGAACAAAGTTATTCGACGCGCCCGAATCAACCAAAGCACGAAAAGAGTTGCTCTCTCTTTTCGACGACACGTTCAAGATGACAAGACTTGGTTTGTCATCATGCATTTCACAGTGAGAAGGGTCCTCACTGGGGGCTGCAGTCCTCAGTGTCGCATGTCCGAGTTGGACACGCGTGACTGCTTCACCAGTAGGGCGCCCCGCGCCTACTGGGTTCCAGCGTTTTTTGTTTCTCCGCGACGATGCCCAGCATCGCCGCGTCGACCACCATCTCGGTGCACGGGTGCCGTGCACTCTCGGGCATAGTGACCGATCCTTCCGCAACGGAAGCATCGTACATTGCTTCCTTGTTGGCATAGATAGCCAACAGCCGTTGCATTCGAGAGGTCCATTGGTTCCGGACCTCCCGCCATCGCGACCGGAGGTGGTTGAAGCCCCGGCGCATTCGCATGCAGTTTAGCCTGCCTCAGACTAAACTCCTCCTGCATCGCAAGAGTGATCGCAGCTTCGAGAGTATTCGGATACTCACGGAAGAGATAGGTCTTCACAGGCCCATCTCTCAATCCCTTCATGAACGTGACGACCTTGGTCGCCTCGTCAATCGGGTTGGTCACGATGTTCGAGACCAAGTACCGTGCTCTCTGGGCGTAAGCATGGACATCATGCTTACCTTGCTGCAGGTCGAGGAACTCCGCCCTCGACCGGAACTCATTTTGTGGGGCTCAAACGCTTGTCTGAGCTCCTCCTTGAACGCTTCGTACGTGCTGAAGCACGTAGGATCTGAGAGTCGGCGTCCGTACGCCCAACTCCTCGCTCGTCCGCCAAGACAGGACATGGCGAACGCGACCTTCGACAACGGGTCGACGATACGTCGAGCCGCAATGGCAGTGTCGAGTTCGACAAGCCAACGGAGGAGAGGCTCACCCTCTCTTCCTACATAGTTGCTCACGTTGAGTTTCAACGATTGCATGCGTGGTGTCGTCCCCGACGGCACCGCGGTAGAGGCAGCAGCGTCGCGCTGCTCCTTCAGGATGAAACCCAGAGCAACACCATGTTGCTCTGTCGGCGATAACGTACGCAGCATCGCAGCAACTGCCGCCTCTCCAATGACTGTTGACAGTCGTTGGAGTGCCTCCCACTCTGGATCCGACAGGTGGAGGCAGTCAGCGCGTGCAACATGAGTTGCAGGCGTAGTGGAGCTTTCCATGAGCACCTCCGTGTTCATGAAAGGTTCTCAGCTCCCCGTCCGTACAGTCCCGTACGAACGTTCAGGTAGTCGGTCGTTGGACGGACTACAAAGTGCTACCAGGTGTAATGGGCCTACCTTGGCTCACTACAACAGCTTACACGTGTGCGCACGTGTATGAGGAAGCGTAGGTTTCTTTTACTTGAGTTAAGTATACTCGAGGTCCACGAGTATACTTTAAACAAGATAAAGACTCTAAGTAGCTGATTTTGGTAAAGATGAGAACTGTTATTTTTGTTTTATGTTTCTGACTTCCTCTAAATGTAATATTCTAAGTTGGGAATCTGCCAACGGCTGGTTGGCAGAATTCCTTTGCTATGCATGTCGCTCATTGGTTAAAAGATGCTGCTTCCAACCAATAGGAATCCTAAATGTCTATGGACCACTCGTGGTGGTGGTCGTAAATGAATGTGGCCCTTGATGTAACCAAGGCCGAGGAAGTGTTTGAACCTTTAACAGACATCGCGTCTGTTAGAGTTGCAAGTGGCTGTAGCCACTTGTGCGTGTAACCCCGTTACATATTTTGTATAAAAGGATGAAAACCCCATTTTAAAAGGTTTCGAGGACTGCCCATTTTTAAGCAAGCGAAACAGCGAAGTCGAAGGGGAGAGTATGGTTTATTATGACGTTTTGCGCGCTGCAAAGTAGATTGCGAAGTGAGTTCATTGAGCAGTTAGACAAAGCCTCCTAGCTACTTGCCCTACTAAGAGGGCGTGCCCTGTGGCAGCGCCCTCCAGCTCCGCAGCACCAACCACTGGCGCTGATTATGCAGTGCCGCCGTTGACGCGGCAGCGATTATGTAGATGTAATGTTGACGCGGTCCTGCTGTCGGTAGAGCCGTCGGTGTCCGTCGGGCTGCGGCGTCGGCGTCGTCGGCGACGTCAGCGCCCCCTACATCGCCCACGCTCTGATGTGCCCGTTGTCTGGTACAATACTCCACACTGCCCCCCAAGACGACGCGGCACCTTCAGAGCACCTTCGTGTCACATTTCTGCACTCATGTAGCCATGTCCCGTCGTATGCACCCAACTTCAACAGCAACGTGTTGAACTTGTACCCCTCCAAAAGGATTGGCAACATCTCAGCAACCAGCAGGCGTTGGACCCCCAAACTTCTACAGCAGTTCTTCCACATTGTGGTCCGTGGCATACTTCGTCACCAGTGCAGGAACATCACGTTTGATCGAATGGGCGGGTTCCCAGAAATTCTCGATATCCTGCAGGCCACGCCAGGCTACTAGTAGCTCCAGCTCACCAGACGCCGCATTGAAACGGTGAGAAACCACGCCGCGAACTTCGAGTATAATGCCCTGCAAGGACACGTGCTCGCGGATTTCGGCAGTCTCATCGAGGTCTGCATCATGGTAGAACTTCAAGCGGGAGCCATGCACATCATACTCAGACCCAGTGAGTAGATGGCGGATCATGGAAGAGTGGGGGAGGGCCTTGGTCACCTGAAAAGGCCCAACCCAGCGCACTAGCAGTTTGTTCAGCTGCAGTCGCTTGTCCACACGCGACCAGAGGACGTAGTCACCTTCCGAGAAATTGCACACGGTGCCCTTTGAGCGAGCCATGGCGGCCACGCGCTGCTGCTCGCGGCGGTCGCGAACGACGCGATGCATCCCATGCAGGCTACGTCGGAGCGCGTCGACCGCCTCGCGCAGGTCTTCCTTCTCCATCGGGAGGTCTCGCAACACCTTCTCAGTGGGTGCAGCCACAATGTCGAGCGCGGAGGCAGCCGGCAGGCCCGTGAAAAGCTCCACGGGGGCACAATTGCCCAGTGAAAACACTGGAGTGTGGTTCAGGTTCGCCTGGATGATAGGCTAGAGGTACACCCAGTTGCGGGTATCCAGCCTGCTCTCCAATAGCATGACGCGCAGCACTTGGAGGATGTCGCGGTTCACTCGTTCGACAGTACCGTTAACCCAGGGTGAGTATACTGGGGCAAACTGGTGGCTCGCACCAAGTCGCTCCGCCAGTAACTCCACCACTTCGTTCTTGAAGTGCGACCCATTGTCAGACATCCACGACGGCGGGGCCCCGAACCGCTTGTTCCAATCGAGGATGGCTGCAACAGCAGTTTGGCTGTCCGCTGTGTCTGCTGGCACGAGCTCACAGTAGTGGGTGAGCTCGTCCTTGAGAACCAACACGTACATAGTGTTCCCATAGCTCTCCCCGAGGTACAAGTAGTCTAGGTGAAGACATTCGTTGCGCTTGGCCACTGGGCGGTCCACAGTCCAGTTCCGTTGAATCACTAGCCCTCCCTTGACATGCTTACACAAGAGGCATTGGCTGACGAAACGGGTGACCACCTGGCGAATGTTCACCAAGACGAATCTCCGATCCAAAAGCTCCACCATCACATTTACACCTCGGTGTCCTTGGGGGTCGCAATGGGCCACCACAAAGAGACGCTTCAACAACGCCTTTGCCTTGACCGGTAGCCACAGCCTACCGTCCACTTCAATCCCATCACAGGTCGCCACAGCATTGTCGGGTGCATCTCCTTGATGCTGGTGCTGTGCCCGAACAATCTCAACCCGGGTCAGCCACGTGAACTGATCATCCTGAAGTGGGCGTAGCTCCGATAGTGTCTGCACCGACCATGTGGTCACCCGCTTCACAGCCAGAGGCTCGGCTGCATCAAGGGGTGCAGGCTGGCCCCAGCGCGAAATGATGTCCGCCCAGAGGTTGCTCTCACCGGCGATGTGATGGATCACATACCGACAGCCCACTAGTTTCAAAGCCCAGCGTTGTAGTTTTCCCTTCACATGTTGCTTCACCTCCCGGTCAGGCGTGAAAATCTGAATGAGGTTCGAGTGATCGCAATACACGTGAAAGCCCTTCTCGCGCACTAGCATGTAGTCCAGGTCTCCACAGGCCTTCACGATAGGATACCCCTCCTTCTCGACAATCGACCAATTCTTCTGCGCGTTCTTGAACAACCCACCTCGACAGATGAGCAGTTCATGCTGCTGCTCCTCCACGGGGACTCCATCCTGCCAGTTTAGAACTGGAGTCAGCACTAGCGCATACCCAGTGAGGGAAGCGTCCGAGAACATACACACTGTCGCTCCCTTGTCCGGAAACACCAGCTTGCACGAGCGCTCGACCATCTCGAGCGTCTTCCGAAATGCCTCTGCTTCGTCGTCATTCCATTCGAGTACGGCCCCACTCAGCTGTGCTTTGCGCCGCCCACGAGACTGCATCACACGCTCCAGCTTCTCCTGCAGTGGCGCAGTAGTACGCGCATAATCTACCATCGAGTCTCTCAACCAGTTGAGGGCACACAGGAAATGCTGGAGTGCAGCTCCGGTCGGTGGCAGTGGCATCTGCTGCAACGCTGCTAACCGCTCAGGGTCATGCTCGACGCCAGCCCCGTCGATCAGTTTGCCGCACCACTTGACACGCTTGGCAAACAGCTTGCACTTACGGGCGTTCAGCTTCAACTTGCGTTCACGCAGGATAGCGAAAAACTTTGCGAGATTCTCCAGATAGGCACCGGCCGTCCATGCGAACAGGAGCACGTCGTCGATCCAGACCAACACACACCGAAACAAAAGGTCCCTCAGTACTTCATTCATTTGAGCTTGAAAATGCACAGCAGAATCGCTAGCACCCTGGGGAACACGCGTCGGCGTGAAGACGCCATCCTCCGTCACGAAGCTAAACAGCTCGCGGCTGTTAGGATGGAGCGGCATCTGCCAGAACCCTTTGTGGAAGTCAAAAGCACCGAATCCGTACGACCCACGCACTGACTCGGTTACCACGGCAAGGTTCGGCGCGGCGCCAGCCAGCGGCACCGTGAGGCGATTCACCGGTCGGTAGTCGATGGTGATCCGGAACTCGTCCGTGCCACGCTTCGCCACCGGCAGTGCTGCACATGCCCACCGACTCTGGGTGTTGCGCTCAACAAGTCCTGCGTCCTCCAGTTCGCGTACGTACTCCCGAAGGAACTGACGCTGAGCCTCCGGGTAACGCCTGACACCGCTACGGTACGGCTGTGCGCCATCTTCCAGACGCACCTCAAGTGGTTGGACGTCCGCCGGTTCATCACGGCCAAGACTGACCCGAAAAACATCAGAGTAATCGAGCACAAGCTGTCGTAATTCGTCCGCCATGGTGGGTTCAAAACCAGCGTCGATGGCCTCGTCGACCATGTTGTGCAACAGACCGTTGATCTGGTTGTCTTCGCTAGTTCCCAGCACATCCATGTGGTCATTCGCGATGTCGTCAGCGTCATTCTCGGCGGCCTCAAGATGCTGTTGCGCGAGCTGCGCGAAAACCCCGTCGAGGTCCACACCAATCGACTGCAGTGTCGATCTGCCAAGCAACAGCTCTTCCTCAGGTGCTTCAAGCACCAGACACTCAATGCCGGTCAAACGCAGAGGTCCCGCCGCAGTCAAAATTTGCACGTCCAGCTGAGCCTTCTCGTAACATAGCATCGAATTGCCGCCAGCAGCAACAACCTCTAGCGGCGGATCAACTGCCACTGTTGGCAGCTCCGGCATCAACTCCCTAAGTTCGGCCATCACCGGCCGA
The DNA here is from genome assembly GCA_024211575.1 of Phytophthora melonis. Taxonomy (NCBI): domain Eukaryota; phylum Oomycota; class Peronosporomycetes; order Peronosporales; family Peronosporaceae; genus Phytophthora; species Phytophthora melonis. Next base: position 672,807 of record JAMXKT010000034.1, read on the forward strand.
CCGATAATGTTGACGTCGGAGCCCGTGTCGGGGCAGAAAGGAACATCCAACACGCCGTTGATCACAGCACTGTGGAACGCGGGCTCACCATCAGCGGTGATCCTCTTGACCCGCTCCTGGGCACGGCCCCTCCTCTCACGCAGCATCTTCTCCACGTTCGCCTTCTGCTCTGGCGTGGCAGTCGGGCAGTCCCGAGCCCAGTGGGCACCCTTGCAAATCAAACAGCCGTCGCGTGGCGGCTTGCGCTGCTCCGCAGTACTGCGGGTACCCCAGGAGTGCCAGAATGCTGTGCGCGCGGCTTGCCCAGACGCTGCATGGGCTTCGTTGCCGATGCAGCCGCATCCTTGGGCCGCGGGGCCGCGCTCTGCTTCATCTCGGCTTGCATGAGATGGTACTGTTGCTGTCTCGTTGCCCGCTCAATCATCAGGTCGTGCAAAGCAAGGTCGTTCACCTTTGCCTCGCGATGAGTCAATTCGACAAGTCGCTTCAAGTCGACCTTCAGAATTTCCGGTGTCACATTGGCCAATAAGATCTTGCAACGCAGCTTCATACGCTGCCGGCCTCCTCACCGACGGCGGGACCTCGTCCCAGCATTGCCGACAAACCATTGTCCTCCACGAGCCGGTCAAAAGTCATGAAGTAGCTGGCAACCCGTGCCTCGACGTCCACCTCCGCGAGGTCCATCTTCAACTCGCGTGCAAACAGCTGGGTGACGTCGGGGACACGGTCATTCATCATCGCTCCAACCTTCCGCTTCATCTCGGCCACCAGCATGTCGTCCGTCACGCTGGCGGCGTCCTTCTTCAGGATGTAGTGAGCCACGTGCTCCAAAACCCGTGGTTCAATTGTAGAGCGAATGCTCCGAGTCACGGCTGCTTAGACTTCGCCCGTGACACGACATTGCTCCAACACCTTGCCCTCATACTGCCTCCGCTCCCGGAGGAAGGTCGTGATCGACGCTTGGCTCCACACCTTCAGGCTGGGAGCACGCGTCACCTCGAAAATGGGCTGCGGCACCGACATCTTGACATCACCCTCGGCGTCGTACTCGTAGTCGTCCTTCATGCCCGGCATGTCGATGCGATGCTTGTAGTAGTCAAAGAATTCTTTATGACGTTTTGCGCGCTGCAAAGTAGATTGCGAAGTGAGTTCATTGAGCAGTTAGACAAAGCCTCCTAGCTACTTGCCCTACTAAGAGGGCGTGCCCTGTGGCAGCGCCCTCCAGCTCCGCAGCACCAACCACTGGCGCTGATTATGCAGTGCCGCCGTTGACGCGGCAGCGATTATGTAGATGTAATGTTGACGCGGTCCTGCTGTCGGTAGAGCTGTCGGTGTCCGTGGGGCTGCGGCGTCGGCGTCGTCGGCGACGTCAGCGCCCCCTACATCGCCCACGCTCTGATGTGCCCGTTGTCTGGTACAATACTCCACATTTATGCGGCTGCCAAGAGCTCTCACGATCTCATTGAATAGTTTCTAAGAGCTTAAGCACCCAAGAAACAATACAATAACAATATGGTAGGGATAGTGCCTACGTGATCTAAATAACGCTAAACTGCCTGTGGCGGCCATTTCCTCATACTATTAGTGTAACCCTGAAGTAGACTATGTATGCCGAGACATATAGCACGAACAAAGAATTTCAGTCTCATAACAACTGTACTGCACAGCTGTCATTGTAAGTGATAGTGACGCGGCGTAATTCACGCCACGTAGATGTTGGATCGGAAGCAAGGGCGTGACGTATTGCGTAAAGGACCTCGAACGTGCGTATATCCCACAGCGATCCCTCTGATTTCAACGTAACTACAGTATAACGCGTCCTACTAGTAACCAGCTTTAGCACGACGTATGCGCCATCAAGTACAGTAGTCAATCTGGCCACCACGCCTCATATGTGCGTATCTCGATATACGAATTTATCACGGGCCACGACAGATGATCTCCACGATGCCCGCAGTCAACGAGCGCTGTTGCAGAACTCAAATTGAATCACAAAACTTGCGAAAGAAAAAGAAAATAGCATCAAGGTATATTATCACTGCTGCTTTTCATCCTACACAACTTCCTTCAACAACTCATGCGTTTAGTCGTGCCCCAGTTCAGTTTGGCGTAGAATTGCTCGCCCATCTTATCCAAGCTGTGGCCGTCGAACATACAGAACAATGTGCGAGGGATCGACATGAGCATAATGGCGGCGAGCGTGTAGAACGTGTCCGAGTAGCCGAAGCTCTGGTTCGACACCCAGATCGAGAACCTGAACGAGCCGACGGTAGCTCCAGCCTTACCGGCAGCTACCGAGATTCTGTGGCATGTCGTGCGGGTTGGAGTCAGGAACATATTAGTGGGCATCACGGACGCCGACGCGTTGAGGCCGATGTCTTGCTTGAGGCCGCCCCAGAAGATGTCCAACACTAGGAAAAGGATGGTCATGACAATGCTTGCGACACAGTCGGTTGATGAAGTAGACCGCGACATAGCAGTCTGGGAGTACCATCAATGCAACAAAGGCGTTTTGCGTGGTGACGACCTGTGGAAGCATCCTTGATGCCCACCACCGACAAAGTACCGGTTGAGAAAGAGGTTTTGTGCGGAGAAGACGATGTCGAAGAGGAATTACATGCCTAGCGTGCCGAAAAGACTCACGCCACAGTGCCCCAAGATGAACGGAATCGAGGCGCGTTTGTTAGCTTTGATGGCTCGCGCACTGCTAATACTTTTGTCCAATCAAGGTTTTTAAACCATGATTATGTCCAATTAAAGCAGATGTGTGGGCCACATCAAATTGAGGTTTTAAGGAGAGTGTTGTTTCTTAGGTGGCCCAAAGAAGTACGCAACAAAGGCCAATGGACGCCTGCCAAAAGTGTATTAACTTTCCGCATAAGCCGATTTAAGAAAACTTATATTTGTCAGGCGTAGATTTCGCCTCAGTAAACGAAGGGTCACTTCGCCCCCTCATCGTGCAACTGCATAAATTTTATCTTGAGTAAAGTATGCTCACCTTTTTGTAGCAACTTGGTGGCATAAACCCCGACCTTTCACATATATCGACCTCTGCACAATTTATATTTAGAGACAAATTTAGAGAAACACTTTATGTCGATTAAATGCACCTTTTGGCAGGCGTCCAATGACAGCTCGCACTAATACGCTGTGATTAATAATCACTGATTATGGCGTATCCGATGGCAAGTGGGCCACGGGCGATCTAATACTGTAGGCAACATCGCGACGAACTACAAACAATATAGCAGAGTACCGGGCAGTATGTGCAAGGCTGAATTACGCACTCACCAAGGGCCTGACTGATCTCCACGTGGTGGGCGATAGCGCGATGATATTGGCGCAGATATTGGCGCAGATGAGGGGGCGACGTCCGCCGAGAGCGCCACATTTACGGAGCATTTACGCGCAATGCAGAGGGATAGCAGATCGGGTCCATGTTCGCAGGTGGAACCATCATTTGAGAGCCTTTAACAAGGCCGCTGACATGTTGGCAAATACTGCCATGGACGATCGCAAGAGTCGTCATGTATTTCGCTTGGACCAACCAATTCGGGGCCCCCGCTGGGCAGAAGTCACTCGCCTTCTAGATGGTGACCTCAGGCATAGGCGGGATGCATATTTCACTCAAGGGGCTGGAGAGCCTGACGCGGACGCCCAGTAAGGAAGACGCGACAGAGACGACACGCAAAGTAGGAGCCCCAACCGGCAGATGACGGGTTAGCATCTGCGGGACCGGTCGTTGTAGTCGTTAGGAAGAACTAAGTGACAACAATGCACCTCAATTCAAAAACAAAAAATATTACTGTAGGCAAGTGTCTACGACATATCAAACTGCAACAACTGGAAGATTTCGCACCGTCCGACATGAGAGTGTTACAGTACAAGCCAAGCAAGCGGAGCCCCGCGAGCGGGGCTCTTAACGAAAGTTGAAGCCAAGCCTACAGGCGCTTGCTCGGCGTCGTGTGGTCCACACACGGTCTTGTAATATGGAGGGTTCGCTCTGCCAGCCCTCTAAAAAGGTACGCACGGTGCCCCATAGTTAAGGGATCGTACTTAGCCGCTAAGGGCGCCAGAAATTTATATATGATCACAGTATTACTGTACTACCTACGGGAGCTGTCTCTTCTCGTCCGTCCAAACAACGGAGTCTGGAGAAAGAGAGGCTCACTGTGTGTACAGTAGAACGACGAGGTCAGCTTAGCGCTGTGATAAGCAGGGTGCTCTAGTTGAGGCACTCATGCCTCTTTGCCACAATCGGGAGTTTTGAGGTGCATTACTGCTCGAAATTTAAGGCACCACTAGGGTTTTCATACAAATCTAAGATAAACGGCAAAATAGGAGAGCCTCACGGGTGCCTCACCAGATGCAGATGCTTGGTGTAGTACACGTCACTAATATTGTAATAACCGGCTAAAACGCCCACCTGTAGCAACCCCTTATTGGATCTCAATCGCCTAATTAATCAGAGTACTAACCAGGGTTTAAATCGATTGTGATCCATATGCATCGCCAGATTGCCCAGTGAAAGGTGGGCATTCTACTCCAAACGCGTCTAAATCGACTGCTCGTTCACAAATCGATCGTTTAATCTGCACACCAACTCACATATGCATCGCAGGGACGCCATCGATTTACAAATCGATCGAGCTAAATAAGGGTGCTAATCGATCGATTTACGACCAAAATAGGCAAATGAAGCGGTTTTCACAATACATGCCACACGCGCTGTAAGCATTGCGCTGTAGGCATTTGACCGGTCAGCAGACTTTGTATGAATCACTTACTACTACGCAGTAGCTTCCCCGTGTTGCACTAAGGCGTGACTCCTACTGCAGTTCGTAGCTTGTATCAGTGGTAAGCGGCACAACCTTGGCTACAACCAACGTAGAAGTTTTCTAAGTATAAGTCACAAGCGTATGTAGGTCGATGTTACTGCTGTCTTATCGCTTGCATTCAGTTCTATTCGATCTAATAGCTCTAACGAATACTCTATTGCTAACCCCTAAGGCATCATGTCTAAAAATGCTTCAAGTCCAAGTGTATCCATCTCGAATTTTGAGGCACCCTCCGATATCTTGAATGAGGCACTCGGAGTTTTATCTACACACAATGCCACATCCGTTTTGGCAAATCGGGTGGTCCGAGATCCGATATATCGGGCCCGATTTGCTAGAGGGCTCCGATTTAGCAGGAAGGGCTGACGGAAGCTCACTATATCTGACCCGATTTGCGGCTGGGGGCTCCGAGTTGTGAAGCAAGTGCCAGAAATGCCGCTTTTCGCCGGCAAAAGGGACCGCTGCCAAAGTATCCCTCGGGCCCTATCAGATTGGCGTGGCACGTAGTTAGACGATGGCACAAGTGATTTAGCTGACCATAGTGAAGTGAAATGGATATATACAGGGTACTGTTGCCCTCAATGCATTCTTGCTCTGCTGCGTCCTTAGAGGTGGGGAGCATGGCCAGCTTGGAATGCCTCCCCTCTAGGCCTTATGCTGTTAACTCAGGTCATATATAGCTAAATCGGACCCACCGATCATGTTGGAGCTCCATTTTATTTAATTCGGACTCCGAGGTAACACGTCAAATCGGGCGTTGAAAACCACAACACATGTACAGACGATCCTCGGTAGTAATCCCTAGGATAGGAATACCCGCTTATCAGGAATATAAAGGTGGGTCCCAAGGATTTATGAATGACCGTCCCATACAAAGCCAAATAAATATTCCCCTCACCCCTTAATCGTCATAAGGAATAAGAAATCACGGATTATGAATGTGTTGGGGTGCTTAACTATGGGAGAAGTCCAATCTGTACAGGACGTCTGCAGTAGTCTAACCAGGATACCAGCTCCTATTGTACATTTTTTCGTGCCGCATTTCATATTTAATGCTTGCATTAGCATTCGGAGCTGGCTTTCAGACCTGCTAATACCGTTCCTTTGAATAGAATGGAGCTTGGGTGCTTGCCAACATTAGTGAAATGGGGCTCAATACTATCGTGGCAACTTATTTTGCACATCAGTATCATTACCTACATCATACCCCACATATCTTACGGTATTATATTAAGTTTACTTTTATCCTTTTCGGGTTACCGAGGTATATATCGTTATCTGCACGAGTTTCATTCATGTCCGCTCATCGATTTGAGCAGCCTTTTTAACCAAAAGATCGGGGACCCGGGTGGTGGACCCGGGGGGCTTTGCAGTTCGAAGCTAGCTTCTACGGATACCCTTGCAGGAACGATGTACTAGGGCATCTCCTGCGCCTGCTTCGCAGCCGCAGCATCTGCCTAATATACCACTCTACAACCAAGTGTACCAAGTTTGATTGCTTCTTTTCAAAGGCACTGCCAGTTCATATATCGTCTCTCCAACGAATGATACTTCAACTCTTGGGTTAGACAAGCCCACCGTGGTGATTCTACCTTCTCCTGCTCGTCGGATTAGGACTCCACGGATTCAGTTTAACTTTACTTCTTTTGTAGTTCGTAGAACGGTTATCAACAACTAGCTAGTTATCATATATATATCATTCATGCCTCTGAAATGTGCGCTGATGCCCTGGCAAAATCCTAAGTTTCTTGGATTGCATGGTGTGTTCGGGAACTTACAGGTGGCGAAAAAAAACAGGAAAACCCCGTGCAATTGAATATCTAGCGCTGCCAGGCTAACTGCCCTACCGAACTTGCAGGGTAACCCGATGAGTTAAGACTGAGGTCTAGCAGATCTCAATCGCGTGTAGGAGTAGGATGTTGTGGTTGCACTTCGCTGTCTGCTCGACTGGGTCCCTGCTACGAACCCCCACGGCCTGCGCGTGCGTGGCGCGTGCCTCTGGGGTGCTGCAGTTGAAGTGACGCGAATGCTGCGACCTGATTGGCGGATCATCTGGGGTCGCGTGGATGTGATTGGGCGAGACAGTTGAAGTCGGATCAACAGCTGTGATTAGCATGGATAATCACATGCATTGACGAGACAGACCGTGCCTGTCCCAATCAGGTGTGACCGTCCCAACTGAGTTTGAGTATGGACCGTGTCCGTCCCAATCGGGTGTGTCCGTCCCAGGACACTGTGATTGGCCGACGGCCCGTGCCCGTCCCAATTAAGTGTGTCCGCTGCACATGCATATAGTTAAATGAAGTCAAACGAGGGAGACGCTAGGAGAGCTACAGGAGTAGGAAGGAACAAGCAGGACAAAGACAACTAACTCAAATAAACTCACTTTCGGATTTCCTTCCTTCTGCTCACATCGACTACAAGCCTCATTCGCTACTCTCAATTGGTTATGAGCCCAAGCTACGCGGACACCGTCAAGCTCGTGGAAGACAACTACTTCCACTGGGAGTTCAACATGCGGATGAAGCTTTCTCGCAAGGGACTGCTGCCCCACATCATCAAGGCGGAGTTCGACCCGGTGAGCAACCGCACCACGGACGCATGGAAGACCGACGATCTGAAGGCCCTTGGCGTGATCGCAGGCGACGTCAGCCTCACGTTCCAAGTCTACATCCGTGGTGCAATGACTGCGATGGACGCATGGACCATGCTCCAGGAGCAGTTCAACCGAAACACGATCAAGAACCGACTCCTCGTCACCAAGAAGTTGCACAACTTCAAGATGGAGCCCGGTACGCGGTTCGCAATGCATGTGGACCGGTTCAAGGAGATCGTGCTCCAGATGGAGACGATTGGTGAGCCTCTGGACGAGACTCGCCAGCTCGTGCTCCTGCTCGGCAGTTTAACGGACGAGTACCGGATGATCAGCACCGTTCTCGAGAACACGCCGAACATGACGCTCTCGTACGCAATCCAAGCGCTCTCTGGTGTTGAAGCCTCGGATGAATCGCCATCGGCTCAAGAGAAGGCGTTCGCTACGAAGAGGAAGGAGGGTGGCAAGCACCGATTTGCGGGCAAGTGCTTCTACTGCAAGAAGACTGGTCACAAGGAGTTCGAGTGCCGTAAACAGAAGGCCGACGCGGGACGTGGACAAGTGGCTCAAGAGCAAGCGTCTGACTACGCGTTCACGGCAACGGGTGCGATGGAGAAAACGGAGTGGCTTGTGGACTCCGGTGCCAGCTCGCACATGACCAGTGTCCGGGACAAGTTCGTGTCCATGAAGGAACTGAAGACGCCAGTCCGCATCACCATTGCGGACGGTACGAAGATCGACGCAGTTGCAAAGGGCACTGTCGGGTTGAAGCTGATGGACGGAACGTCTGTTACGCTGTCGGATGTGCTGTACATCCCTGAAGTTGATGGAAGCCTCATCTCGGTTGCGAAGCTGGCCGAGAAGGACGTCGTCGCGCAGTTCAGCAAGGACAAGTGCGTCTTTCGCTATGGCGACGCCACCGTCATGGAGGCCAAGCGCTGTGGAAACGTCTACAAGTTGAAGACAGTGGGGGGCGAGGTGTGTCGTACGGCGACGGCATCTCGTAAGGAGCCGTGGGCAGTTGTGCACGCCCGCCTCGGCCACATCCCGTTCAAGCGCTATGAACAGCTGCTGACCATGGCAGAAGGAGTGCCTCGCGTTACGGGTGGCGTCACTAGTGACAACGTCTGCGCAGGCTGCTGCATGGGCAAGATGAGAGCCGACGACTATCCCCGACACCCGGAGAAGCTCGTCAAGAGTGCAGGCGTACTGGATTTGGTGCATACGGACGTGATGGGTCCAATGCAGACCAAGACTCCCGGTGGCTGCATCGTACGCCGTGACCTTCATTGACGACTACTCACGCCACGTGACGGTCTACTTCATGAAGGCCAAATCGGAGGTGCTGTCCAAGTTGAAAATCTACAAGGCAGCAATGGAGAACGCGACAGGCAAGAAGATCAAGCGCCTACGTTCGGACAATGGCGGCGAGTACACAGGCAAGCAATTCAGGGCCTACCTCGACCGCAGCGGCATCAAGCACGAGAAGACGGTGCCGTACACGCCTCAGCAGAATGGACTGGCTGAACGCATGAACCGAAGTCTGGTGGAGATGGCGCGCTGCATGCTCTACCACGAGGACATCGAGAAGAAGTGGTGGGCTGAATCGGTCAACACGGCGGCGTGGATCATCAACCGGATCCCCAATTCGGTCAATGTGAAGACACCCCACGAAATTGTCCACGGGGCCAAGCCGCAGCTCAAGAACATGAAGGTGTTTGGTGCACTTGGCTACGCACACATCCCCGACGAGAAGCGCCGCAAGCTGGATGCTAAGGCCTTCAAGTGTCGTTTCATGGGCTACGAGGATGGTGTCAAGGGATACCGAGTTCTCAATGTGGCGACAGGCAAGGTGCAAATCGTGCGCACTGTTAAGTTTATGGAGACAACGAGTCTACAGCACGTGGTGCCCAAGTCTGAGCTGGACGACGACGAAGTCGCAGCTACGGAGCCTAGCCATGGTGGACTTCAACCAGAGGATTCGAAACAATTCGTGCCAACCGTCGCTGAAGCTGGTGACGTGATCCAAATTCAACGTGACGCGGGTGTAGACGATGCGATTGTGCCATACGGTTCGACCCACCCTATGATTACCCGGTCGCGGGCTCGCCGTATTGACGAGACGACGGATCCTGAAGAGGCAGGAGCCCGCAAGAAGCAGGTCGTGGCGCCGTCGACAACCGGCACGAAGCGGCAGAAGATGACCCAAGGCAGAGCTCAGGTGCGGGAAGACCAGCTCGCCATTGAAGGTGGCCAAGCGATGGCTGCAACAGAGGACGTTCCACGAACATATGAAGAAGCTATGGCAAGTGCGGACCAAGTGGAATGGAAGCGAGCGATGCAGAGCGAGTTGAAGTCTCTTGTCGCCAACAAGACGTGGAAGCTGGTACCGAGACCAACACACCAGCGGCCGATCGGCTGCCGTTGGGTATTCGCGTTGAAGCGCAACGAGAAAGGGCAAGTCATTCGGCACAAGGCCCGTCTCGTAGCCAAGGGTATTCGCAACGACACGGCGTGGACTACGAGGAGACGTACGCGCCAGTGGCTTACCTGAATTCGATCCGTGCCAAATTGGCGAAGTGCGCCGCTGAAGGATTCGAGATTGAGCAGTGTGATGTCGACACTGCGTTCCTGTACGGCAAACTGGAGGCGGAGATCTACATGGAGCTGCCTCAAGGACTCCGAGACCTGTTGGAACTGGCTGAAGCGGAAGGTGAAGACGACGTAGTGTGCATGCTGCTTCAGAGTTTGTATGGACTCAAGCAGGCATCGCGTGTTTGGAACGAGACAATCGACGCACACCTAAAGCGGATGGGATTCACGTCTGCCGACGCTGACCCGTGCATCTACACACGCGGTCAAGGTGATGACGAGTGCATTGTGTGCCTCTACGTGGACGACATGCTGATTGCCTCGCGACAGAAGGCTGTGATTGCGTCGGTGAAGGCTGGAATCGCGGAGAAGTTCCGGATCAAGGACCTCGGTCGCGCCCGCTTCATTCTCGGGATCGAGATCGACTACGACATGGAGGGAAGAACGCTACGCATCAGCCAACAAGCGTACGCCGAGTCGATCATCAAGAAGTTTGACAGGAGAACGCAAAGCCATGCTCGTCTCCGGTGGAACCGGGTGTGCATCTGACCAAGGCCGACGAACCGCAGACCGAAGACGACAAGTCCAAGATGAAGTCGAAGCCCTATCGATCGCTCGTGGGTAGCCTAATGTACCTGGCGTGTGGGACTCGTCCTGACATCGCGGTGGCTGTCGCCAAGCTGAGCCGTTTCCTGGAGAATCCTGGCCAAAAGCACTGGGACGCAGGGATTCGGGTCATTCGCTACTTGTTGATGACCAAGGACGTGGGCATTACCTACGATGGGCTACTAGGGACGGAACTCGTCGCCTACTCGGATGCGGACTGGGCCGGCAACCGTGACGACCGTCGCTCCGTGAGCGGTATGATGCTCATGATGTGCGGTGCTCCCGTGGTGTGGCGCTCAATGTTTCAGAAGACTGTCGCGCTCAGCTCAACGGAGGCCGAGTACATGGCCCTGAGCGACTGCGTGAAGGAGTGCGTCTGGATGCGTCGATTGCTGAAGGACATTGGTGCTGAGCAAGTGGGGCAACCATGATTTACGAGGATAACCAAGGTGCGATGGCCTTGGCGAAGAACGTCGGTTACCAAGCTCGCACCAAGCACATCGACATTCGCTACCACTTCATTCGCGAGAAGGTGGTAAGCAACGAAGTCGAGCTGGAGTACATCGACACCAAGAATCAGCTCGCCGACTACATGACGAAGGGTCTGACGTCGAAGACGCTACGCTACTTGATGATGCGGAGCAACGTTGGCCCCAAGCTCGAGACATCGAATTGAGTGGGGTGTTGTGGTTGCACTTCGCTGTCTGCTCGACTGGGTCCCTGCACGAACCCCCACGGCCTGCGCGTGCGTGGCGCGTGCCTCTGGGGGGCTGCAGTTGAAGTGACGCGAATGCTGCGACCTGATTGGCGGATCATCTGGGGTCGCGTGGATGTGATTGGGCGAGACAGTTGAAGTCGGATCAACAGCTGTGATTAGCATGGATAATCACATGCATTGACGAGACAGACCGTGCCTGTCCCAATCAGGTGTGACCGTCCCAACTGAGTTTGAGTATGGACCGTGTCCGTCCCAATCGGGTGTGTCCGTCCCAGGACACTGTGATTGGCCGACGGCCCGTGCCCGTCCCAATTAAGTGTGTCCGCTGCACATGCATATAGTTAAATGAAGTCAAACGAGGGAGACGCTAGGAGAGCTACAGGAGTAGGAAGGAACAAGCAGGACAAAGACAACTAACTCAAATAAACTCACTTTCGGATTTCCTTCCTTCTGCTCACATCGACTACAAGCCTCATTCGCTACTCTCAATTTAGGATACACCGGGTGTTTGTCGTTCGCGTTGACGATGTCCGCCCGGGCTTCCTCTCTAACAGGAATCCGTGGCGTACATACAACGTAGGAGCATTCATACTCTGGTTGATTATACATGGCGCAGCCGTACACAGAATTTGTCCGGGCCGCATGAATATCTAACCTCAACAAAGCTCCCAGCTTCCATTCGTCCAAATGTGTTTTGCCATTTATCAAGTACTACGAAGTATTAAAGTGAACGTACCGGATTCATGTAGCATTGAACTAATATCGGTAACAATGTGCTTTGGAGTTGTTTTTATCAAAAACAGGATAAAGTAGAAGATTATTCTACAGTAGTAAATGGGCTTGGTGGATCTCTGCGGGTTATAATGTAGTTAAGGCAAGCTTAAATAATCCAAGGTCATCATAGATAAAATGCCTAAGCGGGTGCAGCTAGATTCTTAATGGCCCCACACGAGCCATTCGTAAATCAATTAATTTGAACTGGGTTCCGCTGATACGTGCCATTTCGTATTCTAGCACTAAACCAAGCAACCGGCCTACGTACTAACGACCCAGCTACAACGATTGCCGGAGTACCACCCACCGCGCCCCGCAAAGGCTAGGATAGGTGGAGTTGACCATATCTGCTGTTTTTGTTTTAGATTATAGGAGCTTTACCCATTGGCAACTCCTGCGCCTGCTTCGGAGCCGCAGCATCTGCCTGGTAATGGGATCTGAAAGTAGATACCGTATAAGTACTTCTAGCAAGTTTGGAGCGATATGAGGACAACACGAGTTTTAACTGAGAAGTACCAATGCAGTAGCTACAAGACCGACGCAGGAGACACTTACTCTATGTATGTAGTATAGTCCTCAATCATACCAAACTTTGACATTGAGCAGGCTATTTTATTAGAAATCCACAAAAATTTAAAGCTACTTCGACACGACTACATTAATGGCCCGCAACACACGGTGATATACGGCGCGCATCTTGGCGACTACAGTAGAAGTCGTGGTCTACAGATAGTTTCCAGGGTACAATGCGACCAAAAACGCACTTTAACTATGATATAAGATGTTTAATACTCCAGGTTTCTCATAAGGAAATCGCCGTAGTTCTTCCTCCCACTTGCTAGGCAAGAAATGCGGCGGGTAGTTACGCTTGAAGGTTGTGCTCGCACGCTTTGATAGTTGTCGTAATACTACTGCTGTTGTGAAAGCTCTGGTTGCCCCCTGGAGATTTACACAATATCAGCCTACCGACAATTTATGCCACGGAAAACTCTGGTGACCACAAGGTTTTCAATAAATCTCTCTGAAAAAACTGTCCATGCACAAGAAAATAAAGAGGATGGTATAAGTTATGACCAGGACTGAATGAACTGATTATTCGATAGCTTTAATTTCCAACAATCAATTAGGGAGGAAGTGATGGGGAATTGTCATGTTCGTGACCACGTTAGGGCGTGGCGTGGTGGGTAAGCTGCGAACGAAATCTAAAACTGAACTATCTAAAGCTCTCCCTTCTTGATCGGGAAAACGAGGGGTTTCCGATCAGCACCTCGAAATCTCTTCGACGTCTGAGCCGCAACGGAAACCATCCGACACTAATGAAATGAGTAAGTAATATGTTGAGAGGCCTGGAGCTGCATGTAGCATAATACGATGTATTGATGTGGTAATGGCACCAGTTGTGCTCAAGGTCAGCATCGAGGCTTCTCATTGTCACAAACATCATTGCTACGACGAATAACGTGCATGCACATCTGTGCAATAGCAAAATTGCATCCTTTCAACCAATAAAATGTTTGTGATGGAGCTCCACTTCATCTGGTGGCACCTGGCATCAGTCTAGAAGGAAAAGAAGCTCCGATGCGAATAGACCTCTATCAAAAGCTGTGTAATTCAGACCGGATTCGATCGAGTGCTGTATGATGTTGTGTGAATGTTGTTTGATGTCATCCGCACGGGGCGACGAATGTAGCGTGAATGTCGTTCGATGTCATCCATCACTGCGAACTGCACCAAAACCTACCAAAAATATGGTAATTGGGGGCCCCGGTGGTGAAACCGGGGTTTCTGCAGTTCGAAGCTAGCTTGTACGGATACCCTTACAAGGAAGTCGATGTACTGGCATCTCCTGCGCCTGCTTCGCAGCCGCAGTATCTGCCTAATCTACCACTGCATGTACAATCAAGTGTACCAAGCTTGATCGCTTCTTTTCGAAGGTATTGCCAGTTGATATACATATATCGTCACTCCAACGAATTGGTACATCACGTTTGGGTTTGACAAACCCACCGTGTGATTCTACCTCCTCCTACACGTCAGATGAGGACTCCACACATTTAGTTTTAACTTTAGATATTTGTAGTTCGTAGAACAGTAATCAACAATGAGCTAATCAACGTAATTTCCATCCTTCCTGCTACTAAATGCGCGCTGATGCCCAGGCAGAATCCTGCATTGCTTAGATTGCAGTGTTGTGCTCAGAAACTGACACTTGGCGATAAAACAAACGTGCATTCGGATATGTAGCGCTATCACGATAACTGTTCAACCGAACTTGCAGGATAACCCGATGAAGTCAGCAATTGCTTCAAGTTTGATGAGTGAAAACTGAGGTCTAGCAGATTTCGATAGCGTGTAGGAGTAAGATACATCGGGTGTTTGTCCTTCGCTTGATGATGTCCGCTCGGGACTTCCTCTCGCACAGAAATCCGCGGCGTACAGCGACAGCATAGGAGCATTCAAACTCTGTTTGTTAAAACATGGTACAGCCGCACGCATATTTTGTCCAGGTCGAAATGTAGTCTCACAGAAGACAAGTCTAAATCAGCCAAGTCGTCGTAGACAAATGAAACGATTGGCGGTGATTCGGGTTCCCGCAAGTGATACCAACCAAATCGCGAATTATTTATTTATTTGTTGGCCCCCATACTGGTACCGTAGGGGCAAGTAAAACCATAAAACTCAACTGCTGTCGACGAAAACCTACCCACAAAATCTGTCACCGGTACTGAATCGTCCCGAATAACAAGTCTCCGCTAAATGATTCGTTCGCAACCGGATTAGACGCCGCCGTATAGGACGCCACCGCATTGTCGGCGGGTTTGGATTAATAAAAAACGTTGAACAAAATAAAATCGAGCAGTACTTCCCTTCTTGGATTGCACAACGTAGGACTTTAAGAAGTTTTTTTTGCAATGTTTTAGTGGAAGGTTTAGTCTAATCCATCCAGCTTAAGTCCAATGAGTGTGGGGATTCACACATTATCAACCGCCGACATTTTACGCCACGGCAAACTCAGCTGACCACACGATTTTCAATATCTCTCTCTGAGAAACTATGCATGCTGAAGAAAATCTGTGTCTGAAAGAGGAGGACATAGATTATGACTCAAAACAGATCGAATCGATAATTTTACCGCTAATTGAAGAAGTATTATTGCGCTGCATGTATAGTAGTGTAATACGATGCAGCGATGGGGCACCAGTTTGCCCAAGGTTAGCATCATTAGCACCGATGCATCATAGTGATCAAAAGAATACAATGCGTGCTAATAGACAATACGTTGTTCTTCGTAGTAGTCCGCTGATACACAATCTGTTTTTCGGCGTAGTAGCCCTGTTTGTGGTGGAGGTCTAATGGCATCTGACATCAATCTACAGTAGAAGGAAAAGAAGCTTCGAGGCGAACAGGCATCCATCAAAACCTGTATGTGTTGATTGCTGTATGATGTTGTGAGAATGTTGTTTGATGTCATCTGCACGGGGGTGAAGTGACGAATGTAGCGTGAATGTCGTTCGATGTCATCCAAAAACCTTCCCCAATCGACAGTTCTTCGAACTGCGAACAGCACCCCATGGTACACCCTACGACAGGAATACCCTCATCTAGGAATAAAAAAGTGGGTTCCCGACGCCATGACTCGCGACTCGCTAGGAGGAATTTCCATATCTGAGTGGTTATCCACTCAGATGTCCCCAGAAACACAAGTACTCAGTTTTAAGGGGTGGGTTAGACTATTGGGTGGGACTATTATATAGTGCTCGACGAAAAGTCAAGGAGTTTTCCTAAAGTAAACGGTGATTGATAAGAATGGACGGGCATTCGCTTGGTGGGTTGGTCACATTGCAATTTGCTCACGTTGCAGGTCGCGTCAATGGGTCTAGCGCTGCGCAACGGGAAGAAGGTAGCGAAGGCATCTGCCAAGGAACCAGAGCCAAGGAAGGTGGGGAGGCCCAAGAAGAATGCACCGCGCACCTGCACGACGTGCAAGCGTACGCTCAAGACGCACCAAGGCCTGCTCAAGCACAAGGCGCGCAAAAAATCGATGTGACAAGCGATCAATTGCGGCTCGTGCTGAGGCGCGCAAGGTGGCGCGTCGCCCAGCAAGCAAGGCATATTACATTCGGAAGAAGGATGGTATCTCTCTTGAAGACTGGCGGCTCCGCATGCGTCTGACGCCTCTACAAGAAGCTCGTCGCACTGCTCAGTTCCTGGCTAACCGTTAGAGTAGTCACCACTGGGGAGGAAATACGAAGCTCCTTTAATAAATTAGCGTGAGCAAGCTAGATTGAAGTCGATGCACAGATTGAATTCGATGCATAGTACCTGTATCTAATGGCGAGAAATATTAACCGTGCAGTCCTGTTGATGTGCCGCTCAATGGGTACGTATCTCGAGATCAGTGTTTAACGCAAAATTCATGAAGTCCAGCTCGAACAACTCCAACATTTATCAATCGTTTTTGGATAGTTTATCATCGTTTTTGGCGCTTTATCATCAAAGCTAGATGCGATATCATCGTTTTTTTATTAATTATCATCGCTTTCTGATAAAATATTGTACTCCGCCTCACAACTAACACTTTCAAAGTGGAATTTATGAAAATGTAGGAAGGCTTTATTTATTATCGAATCAGCTCTTAGATATGCAACGGTCTCTTTCTAGTTGCTTCCCTTCGTTTTACGGCGCTTGTGCTTTGACTTTCTTCCGGGTTTCTCCACTCGCTTTACTTTTTCGGGGATTGATACCTTGACTGCTGGGACTTTAACTCGCTCGTCTTTCGGAAAAAACTCCATCAAGCGGCAGAGGTACAAATTTCAGCGAATATGTGCTTCGGAAATGGCGGATTGACAACCTGTCCTGATCATACAGAGTCTCCAACCTCTGGCCGTCAGCAACAGCAGCCGCGACAGCATGTACGCACGGAAATTCGTAGTCTTGCCAATCTTTGCATGTACATTCGCGCCCGGGGAGGTCTACATTTCTCCAAGGATGAATGAAGCCTGGACGCTTTGCGGGACCTCCGTATCGAACCATGTAGGATCCCTCCATACAAGGAAGCCGGTCACAGGTTGTGGCAGCAGCAGTGAGACTTGTCCGACGATCCTGTAGAAATGGGACTAGGGCGTCTTCTCCAAATTGTAGCCCCCACTCCTCCGCCTTTGTCGCATTTTCGACACGCGTTTGCACAACTTCATAAAGTATAGATTGAAGGCGTCCAGTGGATACGCACTTCTGCAGTCGTTGCCAAGCCAATTATTCGCTTGTTCGGCCACATTAGAAGTCGCTTCACCGTACGTAGGCAACTTGTTGTGAGCGAGAAATTCACACTTCACCCAGAACTTTTTGTCAATTTTGGCAAGTTTGTCAGCGGCTGTCTTGTTGGTCAAAGCCAGCTCGTTGAAGAACAAGTTGAAGTCGTTTTCACAATCGCTGTCGGCCATTTCATTTATCAGGTTCCGCTCGTCGCCCGTCAGCTTGCGAGTTTCTGTAATGTTGCGTTTGATGTGCACTCAGACAGTAGCGATGTCCGGCTTGGGGAAAGACAATTTGATTGCCTTGAGGAGTCCCTTCATACGATCCGAAACCGCGGTGAAAGCTTGCAAGGAGCCTAGAGCCTGCTTGACCAACGCCAAAACCACATCCAGTGGTCTTCGTTTTCCACGGGTACCAGCGCTAGCGCAAATGGCGTGACCTGCTTGTTGTAATCTTTGCACGTTGCAACCAGAAAAACACCGTAGGAATTCATCTCCGCCTTGAGGTGAGCGCCATCAAATCCAAACATTCGACGGGACATAATCGCAATACGAACCCCAATATTTGGGATGAAGCAAGCTCGCTTGAATGTCCCGTCAGGTTCCGTTTCGAAGTCCCATGTAGACCCAGGATTTTTGTCTGCCATTGCCGAGAGGTAGGACCTGAGCTTCTGGTAGCTCACTTCGCGGCTCGTGAGGAGTGAGGCCTCAATATCCAGCTTCACACGGGAGATGGCGGACCGGCCAAGCTTCATTTTTTCTGAGAGTAGAAACTTCTCGATAGCCTCTCCAGTCATTGTGGCAGTCGAACCGTTGTAGACAGGGAGCATTTTCTGCTCAATCAGCGCCTTAGCCCTTGCTGTATCTTGTGTTGTGTTTCGAAGCCTGGTTGCAGAGCGAGGAACAGAGCCTTCAGCAAACGGAGTGGCCGTGAATCCGACATTTCGGAGATGGTTGTGACAAAAGTTGGCCTTCGAAAACTGCCACCGTCCTTCTTTTCCGGATACATTAATGAAAATGGACAAGAGCCATCAGCAAAGCCAAGTTCGAATCCAGAATTTGTTGGCCTTTTAGTTTCTTGCTGCGATACTTGGCATTCTGGATGCTGCTGATTTCGACGTTTTGCTGATAGCCTGCTGCTATCGCATATTGCTTACAACTTCGCTGAATCGTGTTCTGGTCCTGGTAAAAATCAACTCCTATGTTGCGTTTTCCGTCTTGTGCCGCACCATAGTCTTCGTCTCTTGGGTTCTTGTCTTGCACGGGTGCATCTTCGCGCAGCAATCCGTGCTCCTTGGCTAAAGCCAGGTCAGAGGCCTCCAATATGAAGGGTACGGCCCGAAGTCCCTGGGCTTGGGTGTTGCCTTCTTCTTTGCTTCGACATCGAGCCTGCAAGTATGCGAATGAAAAGTCGTTAGATAGACACCTATCTACCTGTACCAAAAATAGCGAAGTGAAAGTAGTCACCAAAAATAACTCCATTTTGCAATTTGTACCCGATGTGATTTGTGATTTGGTAACCACTCAGAAAGGAGCAAAGAAGTCCAGCCTGGGGACATCTGAGTGGATAACCACTCAGATATGGAAATTCCTCGACTCGCTAGTCATGGCGTCGGGAATAGCGAGGGCATTGTCTGTACACGACATCAACGAGGCCGCGCTTTCACACCGAGGGCAACCAGCGGCCACGTCCTCGTGACCTTGTGGTGGTCGAGAAGCTAACAAAGCCAGGACCGCGTTGATTAACGCGACTAACAGAGACCAGCTGTTCAAACCATCAAGGAACAGGATTGACGTAGCGACAACAAGTTTGCTCCAAATTCTTAGACTGGTTCTTCGTTCTGCGTTGCTAAGGTGGGATTGCTGCTTGACCCCAATCACAGTAATGCTAAGTATGCCTTTCATTTTCTTGAGGAAGGCCACGTGAACGCAGCTTAGTCACTGAACGGCAGTAGGCCGCACGGCTCAAATGCCATTAACTTGGGGCTCGCTCTGGTAAATCAGTGGAGTCGTCGTAACGCAATCTCGTTTGGAAGCATCTGTCCGGTATTAGTCGATGTTTAATCTGCGGAGTCGCTGACACTTTCCGCGTCTCGTCGCCACCAAACGGGCGCTCTTTCGGATTCTCTCTCTGTTTGTTGTGCGGTCAGATACTCCGGCCATAGATCAGCAGCGACGGCTCCTCTCCTGTTGCTCTAAGCCCCCACTACACATTTGGGTCAAGTGCACGTTTATAGCTTGTCAATGTATCATCTTCTAGGCAACAATACTTTGATCAGAATGAAACTCGCGGCGTTGACCTGTTATAGCCGCCTGCACACTGCATAACGAGCTTATAGAAGCTGGATCCCGAAGACACGTCGTGCTTTCAGCTGCTGACAGCTGGCCCCAAACAAAGTGCACATATTTACTTTTAAAACCTGAATCGGAGCCCCCGTAGCATGAGTATCTCAACAATATGATCGACTGCAGTTTCGAACAGTAAAAGCGTCAACTTTTTCACAAACACCAACTTGACAGGCCCGCGCCATGGATTTGCTTTGAAATATGTACGAGCGAGAAGCAGTCGTTCGCAGAGCACCCGACGCAGCAGCATGACTGCTAGAAAACAACTGGCGCTCCAGCTCTTCAGTCTTCACGTTCGGCCGCTGGCGGATCGAGCACTGATTGCACAGGTATGTTACGGACACCACGTTAATCGGTCAGCCCCGGCCACTCCTCATTAATCAATTTGCCATCGGCGCAGCAAGCGGCCAAGCGCCTCATCAATACTGGTAAATCCACCGCTGTCAACTGCAATGTTCAAGTTCTTCGCTACGACTGCTGCTCTCATTGCGACCGCTGCGGCCGCGTCCCTGCCCGACGGCTCGTGGCCCTCCAGCAAGGGCCTCGTCCAGTTCGACAAGGTGTACACGGTCAAGGCCGGTGAGGTGTTCGACGGCAAGATGCAGACGTTTGAGCGCTCCAACGTCAAGTGCAACGGCCAGTCCGAGAGCAAGTGGGACACCGCTGTGTTCTTCGTGGAGGCCGGCGGCCACCTCAAGAACGTCATCATCGGCAAGAACCAAATGGAGGGCGTCCACTGCGATCAGCACGACTGTATCATTGAGAACGTGTGGTGGGACGACGTGTGCGAGGACGCGCTGAGCATCAAGGGCGGTTCGGCCTCGAGTGTGTCGAAGGTCATCGGCGGTGGCGCTCGCTACGCCGACGACAAGGTGATCCAGCACAACGGTCTGGGCAAGGTGGTGATCGACGGCTTCTACGGCGAGGACGTCAGCAAGCTCTACCGTTCGTGCGGCACTTGCGGCCCCAAGGTGCGCGAGGTGTCCGTGTCGAACGTGCTCGTGGTGAACCCGACCAACGCCGTGGTGACGGTCAACAAGAACTGGGGCGACAAGGCCACGCTCAGCAACATTTGGGTCAAGTCGAGCAAGGCCGCGGTCAAGGTGTGCCAGTGGTCGCAGGGCAACCCGAAGGGCGAACCCAGCATCCTTGGAAACGGCCCGTCCGGCACGCTGTGCCAGTACTCGACCAGCGACGTCCACATCAACCAGGACATTAAGCAGGCCAAGCAGGGCTCGCCCGAGCAGTCGTCTCCCAACCCGGACGACGAGTACACCGCCCAGACTGACATCACACCCGCCCCCAAGTCGAAGAAGACGACGGCCCCCAAGGCGTCGACCCCACGGTGACGACTGCCCTCTGAAGAAGACGAAAGCCCCCAAGACCAAGACGCCCGCCACGACTGCCCCGTTGAAGAAAACGAAGGCCCCAAGACGACGGCCCTCTTAAGAAGACGAAGGCCCCCAAGACGAAGGCCCCATCCCGAAGCAGCAGGACGAGGAGCAGCAGGACTCCGTGCTGCAGGACCAGATTGACCAGGACCTCCTCGGTTAAGCATAGAACTTTCTATGCTAACGAAGGTAGATAACTTTACACTGCAATACTGAGTGCATCAGCTAGACGCAATTGGTGGTACAGTAGTGTACAAGTAGCGTTAAAATAATTGATGTGCGTTTTGATAGAAACAAGTTGTACCATGGAGTTCTTCCGAATGTCGTAGCTGTTCAGTCTACTGTATCAGAAATCCAATGTGGCGTTGATAGAAGATAGCGGTCTATGATACGAACTACTGCATGCAACTGGGAAACACGGTATTGATAAACCCTGCCGAACAGTGTCCAGGCAACTGTAATCAGCAACATTGTGTGAATTTGAACTGATGCTTGAAAATGCTTCAGTACTTCTTGAAGCTGTAAACACTACACGCAGTGTTTTCTCAGTGCAGTGGGTCGTGCAAATATCTTGAGCCAGCGGACGAAACAGTGGAACGCCAACGGAGCTGCCTGCAGAAGCCTCAGGGGTCTAAATATCTACTCGCATACCTCAAGCCGTATGGTAAAGCCGTCAGCTGGATTCGAGCATTGCGCGTACGGACACGCTAACGGCCAAGTCATTGAGCTCTCGCCGCCCTTCCAGACCGTATTGTACCGGTACTCACACGCCGTGCCGTACGTGCACTTGTGCATGTAGAGGCTTAGCAGGAAGAGGTCAGATTACCGCTGTGATAGCACGAACCGAAACGAGTCTCCGTTGGTCCAGCTTTCACACCGAGGGCCGCTGCCGGCCACGACCTCGTGTCCTTGTGGTGCTCGAGAAGCAAACGTACATGTACGTAGGAACAACCGAGCTGATTAACGCGACTAACGGAGCCAGCTGATTTCAGATCATCAAGGAAAAGCATTGACGTAATGGCAACAAGATTCGTCTGGTTGCTCATACAAAAGCCGACCGGGTGAAAGTGCCACAGTAGCGGTGGCGCTCGGCCCGCTTGAACTGTAGTAATGATTATCAAGCCTTTCATTCCCTGAAGCGGAAACCTCGTGTGACCCCAGCAGGCCGCCACACAACACTAGCATGAGCAGGTATGAACACCTCCACTCGGCCGCACGAGTCGTTGTTGCTGCTGCGCCCGCAATCTCGTTCGAGCGCATCTGTTTCCGGTAGTCGACGTTTAATCGGCGGGGTTGCTGACACTTTTCTCCGCGCCACGTCGTCGCCAAACGGGCCCCTGCCGTGCAGTACTGTGCGCTCTATCGTCCTTTGCTCTTGCGCAAGTGGATGCCGCGCATGCTCTAGACTGCTGTACCGTAGAGCAGACAACACGCCCAGGAAAACGGCAGCTCGAGTCGGTCCAACCAACCTTGCTGCGCTTCAATTTGAGTCCTCCACAGCGCCACGTTTGAAGTTCAAACGTGGCGCTGTGGAGGACTGGAGCGCACATCGGCAATTCGTTCTCTCTTCACCAACAGTTTGGTCGGAATCGAAGTCAGCGATTACCCAGGATCGGTTGACGCGACAGCTGTTCAAGGCTCACTTGATCCAGAACGAACTTACAGAAGCGGGGTCTCGAGGACACATCGTGGCTCCGGCGCCATCTGCCGGATTGCCACCCAGCCCGGTATGTATTGTAAAGCACACATGTTTCCTAGTGCCCGTGTGCAATGCATCAGCTCGCTACATGCCCCGGTACTGCTGCAGTCTAAGACCAACGAGAGTTTGGGCTCACCCAGCCACTGCCTGCCAATCGGTGCATGTACATGTATTGGTGCACTTGCGTTTTTGGCGTACGGAACGTATGGAGGAAAAGTGGTCTGTAGTTTTGGATAGCCAAAAGTGTCAACTTGTCAACGCCATCGTTGCGTTGCCTCGCACTCGATCGAGTGTTGACAGGCATGATTTGTCGTCACGGGTTTGACATGCGATCGAGAAAGCCCGAGTGGGTCAAGCGTGGCCCCCAGCCGCACCCCACGCAGCAGCATGGCTGCGAGAAAACACCTGGTTCTCCAGCTCTTGATGGTCGCGCCGCAAGAGTCTCATCAAGTCCGGTGACCGACCCACCGAGGCCGTTAAAAGAGTTAATCACGGCGACCAACTGCTCATTAATCAACTCGCCAGCAAGCGAGCATCCGACCAGCACAACAGCATACACTCCCTTCCATTGTTGCCATCCACGATGTTCAAGACCTTCGCTGCATCTGCCGCTCTCGTCCTTGCGACTGCTTCCGCTGCTTCCCTGCCCGACGGTTCGTGGCCTGCCAGCAAGGGCCTCGTGCAGTTCTCGGAGGTGCGCACCATCAAGGCCGGTGAGGTGTTCGACGGCAAGATGCAGACGTTCGAGCGCTCCAACGTCAAGTGCGACGGTCAGACCGAGAGCAGCTGGAAGACGGCCGTCTTCTTCGTGGAGGCCGGCGGTCACCTCAAGAACGTCATCATCGGCAAGAACCAAATGGAGGGCGTCCACTGCGATCAGCACGACTGTATCATTGAGAACGTGTGGTGGGACGACGTGTGCGAGGACGCGCTGAGCATCAAGGGCGGCTCGGCGTCGAGTGTGTCGAAGGTCATCGGCGGTGGCGCTCGCTACGCCGACGACAAGGTGATCCAGCAAAACGGCCTGGGCAAGGTCATCATCGACGGCTTCTACGGCGAGGACGTCAGCAAGCTCTACCGTTCGTGTGGCACCTGCGGCCCCAAGGCGCGCGAGGTGTCCGTGTCCAACACGTACGTCGTGAACCCGGGCAACTCGGTCGTGACGGTCAACAAGAACTGGGGCGACAAGGCTACGCTCAGCAACGTCTGGGTCAAGTCGAGCAAGGCCACCGTCAAGGTGTGCCAGTGGTCGCAGGGCAATGCCAACGGTGAGCCCAGCATCCTTGGAAACGGCCCGTCCGGCACTCTGTGCCAGTACTCGACCAGCGACGTTCACATCAACGAGGACATCAGCCAGGCCACCCAGTCCTCGCCGGAGCAGTCCACGCCGGAGCAGTCCACGCCGGAGCAGTCCACGTCTGAGCAGAACGACGCCTCGCAGTCGGCCGTGCAGCAGTCGAGCGTTGCCTCCAGTGGTGCCGATGGCAACACCACGACTCCTATCGTTCAGGTTGAAGTCACGGTGGCTCCTACTACTACTGCTCCCTGAAGAAGACGAAGGCTCCTAAGACCAAGACGCCTGCCACTGCGACCCCTACCGTGACGCCCAAGACGAAGACGCCCACCACTACGGCGCCCAAGGCGACGAAGGCCCCCAAGGCGACGAAGGCTCCTAAGGCGACGAAGGCTCCTAAGACGAAGGCTCCGAGCCCCGGACAGCAGGACGAGCAGCAGACCGTTGAGCAGCAGAGCGTCGAGCAGCAGAGCGTCGAGCAGCAAGACGTGGAGCAGCCAGACGTGGAGCAGCAGGACTAATTTGAGCGCTTGCACATTACTCGGACTGGGGTTTTCGTCCGCTGTCAACGAGGAGTGAACTCGTCGACAATTAGCAATGTGAGCGCGAGTGCGTAGGATAGATGTATCGTGTTGGAGCGTACAAGTAGAGTTAAAGTAATTGATGGATTGTTTGATAGTACTACTTCGGATGTGTTGATTCAGAGTCGCTTCATTTAATCCATTATTAGAGCTACCTTTGCCCAGACTTACTGTAGTTGTCTCCAAAGTTGTCAGGGTACGCTCCACGACAAAAAGATATGGACAGTGTCCATAGCACATCATGAGTGCTGGATATGGATAAATATCGTGACGGTGCCGACACATATGATTTTATACTTAGCCAGTGGACGCCTGCCACAAATGCATTAACTCTTTCAGTACCGTCTGCAAACGTTATCACTACAGGTTCTCTTGGCCCTCTACCACGATATGTCGGATGGCTTGATTGGTCGAAATTGATCCTTAGCGATAGGCATAAACACAATTACCTCAATAGAGGTTACTACAGACCTCTATCGATCCGTCTGACAAAACAAATCGAAAGTTTTATGAAGCAGCAGTAAAAAATAGAAGCGCACAGCTCCGTTTTACATGCTAAGACAAATAAATATGTTGCCCTACCTACGACTAACCAAAACACCCTATTGGCGACTGAAAGGAGGTGGTGCGGCGCTTGCCGACGTCTGGGACCGACGATGTGTGATCGCGCGAGTGACGGACGAATGCCTGTGGTGACCAAGGTTGGCGCTTGCCGACGACTGGCGCTGGTGCCGTGTGCTCGCGCGGAGGGCGGTGTGATGACGGCCAAGGACGTGTGCTCGGCGGAAAGCGAATGAAGGTCTGTCGCGATGGAGTGTTGCGCTGCTTGCTTACCTCGCGTGACATTTGTCATGGCCCGACACGACAAGTGTCATGACCGGGTGGAGCTCGACCAGCGCTCGAGGCGCCACGATGACTATGGCATTACATTGGCGACTGAAAGGAGGTGGTGCGGCGCTTGCCGACGTCTGGGACCGACGATGTGTGATCGCGCGAGTGGCGGACGAATGCCTGTGGTGACCAAGGTTGGCGCTTGCCGACGACTGGCGCTGGTGCCGTGTGCTCGCGCGGAGGGCGGTGTGATGACGGCCAAGGACGTGTGCTCGGCGGAAAGCGAATGAAGGTCTGTCGCGATGGAGTGTTGCGCTGCTTGCTTACCTCGCGTGACATTTGTCATGGCCCGACACGACAAGTGTCATGACCGGGTGGAGCTCGACCAGCGCTCGAGGCGCCACGATGACTATGGCATTACATTGGCGACTGAAAGGAGGTGGTGCGGCGCTTGCCGACGTCTGGGACTGACGATGTGTGATCGCGCGAGTGACGGACGAATGCCTGTGGTGACCAAGGTTGGCGCTTGCCGACGACTGGCGCTGGTGCCGTGTGCTCGCGCGGAGGGCGGTGTGATGACGGCCAAGGACGTGTGCTCGGCGGAAAGCGAATGAAGGTCTGTCGCGATGGAGTGTTGCGCTGCTTGCTTACCTCGCGTGACATTTGTCATGGCCCGACACGACAAGTGTCATGACCGGGTGGAGCTCGACCAGCGCTCGAGGCGTCACGATGACTATGGCATTACATTGGCGACTGAAAGGAGGTGGTGCGGCGCTTGCCGACGTCTGGGACTGACGATGTGTGATCGCGCGAGTGACGGACGAATGCCTGTGGTGACCAAGGTTGGCGCTTGCCGACGACTGGCGCTGGTGCCGTGTGCTCGCGCGGAGGGCGGTGTGATGACGGCCAAGGACGTGTGCTCGGCGGAAAGCGAATGAAGGTCTGTCGCGATGGAGTGTTGCGCTGCTTGCTTACCTCGCGTGACATTTGTCATGGCCCGACACGACAAGTGTCATGACCGGGGGGAGCTCGACCAGCGCTCGAGGCGCCACGATGACTATGGCATTACATTGGCGACTGAAAGGAGGTGGTGCGGCGCTTGCCGACGTCTGGGACCGACGATGTGTGATCGCGCGAGTGGCGGACGAATGCCTGTGGTGACCAAGGTTGGCGCTTGCCGACGACTGGCGCTGGTGCCGTGTGCTCGCGCGGAGGGCGGTGTGATGACGGCCAAGGACGTGTGCTCGGCGGAAAGCGAATGAAGGTCTGTCGCGATGGAGTGTTGCGCTGCTTGCTTACCTCGCGTGACATTTGTCATGGCCCGACACGACAAGTGTCATGACCGGGTGGAGCTCGACCAGCGCTCGAGGCGCCACGATGACTATGGCATTACATTGGCGACTGAAAGGAGGTGGTGCGGCGCTTGCCGACGTCTGGGACCGACGATGTGTGATCGCGCGAGTGGCGGACGAATGCCTGTGGTGACCAAGGTTGGCGCTTGCCGACGACTGGCGCTGGTGCCGTGTGCTCGCGCGGAGGGCGGTGTGATGACGGCCAAGGACGTGTGCTCGGCGGAAAGCGAATGAAGGTCTGTCGCGATGGAGTGTTGCGCTGCTTGCTTACCTCGCGTGACATTTGTCATGGCCCGACACGACAAGTGTCATGACCGGGTGGAGCTCGACCAGCGCTCGAGGCGCCACGATGACTATGGCATTACATTGGCGACTGAAAGGAGGTGGTGCGGCGCTTGCCGACGTCTGGGACCGACGATGTGTGATCGCGCGAGTGGCGGACGAATGCCTGTGGTGACCAAGGTTGGCGCTTGCCGACGACTGGCGCTGGTGCCGTGTGCTCGCGCGGAGGGCGGTGTGATGACGGCCAAGGACGTGTGCTCGGCGGAAAGCGAATGAAGGTCTGTCGCGATGGAGTGTTGCGCTGCTTGCTTACCTCGCGTGACATTTGTCATGGCCCGACACGACAAGTGTCATGACCGGGTGGAGCTCGACCAGCGCTCGAGGCGCCACGATGACTATGGCATTACATTGGCGACTGAAAGGAGGTGGTGCGGCGCTTGCCGACGTCTGGGACTGACGATGTGTGATCGCGCGAGTGACGGACGAATGCCTGTGGTGACCAAGGTTGGCGCTTGCCGACGACTGGCGCTGGTGCCGTGTGCTCGCGCGGAGGGCGGTGTGATGACGGCCAAGGACGTGTGCTCGGCGGAAAGCGAATGAAGGTCTGTCGCGATGGAGTGTTGCGCTGCTTGCTTACCTCGCGTGACATTTGTCATGGCCCGACACGACAAGTGTCATGACCGGGTGGAGCTCGACCAGCGCTCGAGGCGTCACGATGACTATGGCATTACATTGGCGACTGAAAGGAGGTGGTGCGGCGCTTGCCGACGTCTGGGACTGACGATGTGTGATCGCGCGAGTGACGGACGAATGCCTGTGGTGACCAAGGTTGGCGCTTGCCGACGACTGGCGCTGGTGCCGTGTGCTCGCGCGGAGGGCGGTGTGATGACGGCCAAGGACGTGTGCTCGGCGGAAAGCGAATGAAGGTCTGTCGCGATGGAGTGTTGCGCTGCTTGCTTACCTCGCGTGACATTTGTCATGGCCCGACACGACAAGTGTCATGACCGGGTGGAGCTCGACCAGCGCTCGAGGCGTCACGATGACTATGGCATTACATTGGCGACTGAAAGGAGGTGGTGCGGCGCTTGCCGACGTCTGGGACTGACGATGTGTGATCGCGCGAGTGACGGACGAATGCCTGTGGTGACCAAGGTTGGCGCTTGCCGACGACTGGCGCTGGTGCCGTGTGCTCGCGCGGAGGGCGGTGTGATGACGGCCAAGGACGTGTGCTCGGCGGAAAGCGAATGAAGGTCTGTCGCGATGGAGTGTTGCGCTGCTTGCTTACCTCGCGTGACATTTGTCATGGCCCGACACGACAAGTGTCATGACCGGGTGGAGCTCGACCAGCGCTCGAGGCGTCACGATGACTATGGCATTACATTGGCGACTGAAAGGAGGTGGTGCGGCGCTTGCCGACGTCTGGGACTGACGATGTGTGATCGCGCGAGTGACGGACGAATGCCTGTGGTGACCAAGGTTGGCGCTTGCCGACGACTGGCGCTGGTGCCGTGTGCTCGCGCGGAGGGCGGTGTGATGACGGCCAAGGACGTGTGCTCGGCGGAAAGCGAATGAAGGTCTGTCGCGATGGAGTGTTGCGCTGCTTGCTTACCTCGCGTGACATTTGTCATGGCCCGACACGACAAGTGTCATGACCGGGTGGAGCTCGACCAGCGCTCGAGGCGCCACGATGACTATGGCATTACATTGGCGACTGAAAGGAGGTGGTGCGGCGCTTGCCGACGTCTGGGACCGACGATGTGTGATCGCGCGAGTGGCGGACGAATGCCTGTGGTGACCAAGGTTGGCGCTTGCCGACGACTGGCGCTGGTGCCGTGTGCTCGCGCGGAGGGCGGTGTGATGACGGCCAAGGACGTGTGCTCGGCGGAAAGCGAATGAAGGTCTGTCGCGATGGAGTGTTGCGCTGCTTGCTTACCTCGCGTGACATTTGTCATGGCCCGACACGACAAGTGTCATGACCGGGTGGAGCTCGACCAGCGCTCGAGGCGCCACGATGACTATGGCATTACATTGGCGACTGAAAGGAGGTGGTGCGGCGCTTGCCGACGTCTGGGACCGACGATGTGTGATCGCGCGAGTGGCGGACGAATGCCTGTGGTGACCAAGGTTGGCGCTTGCCGACGACTGGCGCTGGTGCCGTGTGCTCGCGCGGAGGGCGGTGTGATGACGGCCAAGGACGTGTGCTCGGCGGAAAGCGAATGAAGGTCTGTCGCGATGGAGTGTTGCGCTGCTTGCTTACCTCGCGTGACATTTGTCATGGCCCGACACGACAAGTGTCATGACCGGGTGGAGCTCGACCAGCGCTCGAGGCGTCACGATGACTATGGCATTACATTGGCGACTGAAAGGAGGTGGTGCGGCGCTTGCCGACGTCTGGGACTGACGATGTGTGATCGCGCGAGTGACGGACGAATGCCTGTGGTGACCAAGGTTGGCGCTTGCCGACGACTGGCGCTGGTGCCGTGTGCTCGCGCGGAGGGCGGTGTGATGACGGCCAAGGACGTGTGCTCGGCGGAAAGCGAATGAAGGTCTGTCGCGATGGAGTGTTGCGCTGCTTGCTTACCTCGCGTGACATTTGTCATGGCCCGACACGACAAGTGTCATGACCGGGTGGAGCTCGACCAGCGCTCGAGGCGTCACGATGACTATGGCATTACATTGGCGACTGAAAGGAGGTGGTGCGGCGCTTGCCGACGTCTGGGACTGACGATGTGTGATCGCGCGAGTGACGGACGAATGCCTGTGGTGACCAAGGTTGGCGCTTGCCGACGACTGGCGCTGGTGCCGTGTGCTCGCGCGGAGGGCGGTGTGATGACGGCCAAGGACGTGTGCTCGGCGGAAAGCGTATGAAGGTCTGAAGCGAGGGAGTGTTGCGCTGCTTGCATACCTCGCGTGACATTTGTCATGGCCCGACACGGCAAGTGTCATGACCGGGTGGAGCTCGACCAGCGCTCGAGGCGTCACGATGACTATGGCATTACATTGGCGACTGAAAGGAGGTGGTGCGGCGCTTGCCGACGTCTGGGACTGACGATGTGTGATCGCGCGAGTGACGGACGAATGCCTGTGGTGACCAAGGTTGGCGCTTGCCGACGACTGGCGCTGGTGCCGTGTGCTCGCGCGGAGGGCGGTGTGATGACGGCCAAGGACGTGTGCTCGGCGGAAAGCGAATGAAGGTCTGTCGCGATGGAGTGTTGCGCTGCTTGCTTACCTCGCGTGACATTTGTCATGGCCCGACACGACAAGTGTCATGACCGGGTGGAGCTCGACCAGCGCTCGAGGCGCCACGATGACTATGGCATTACATTGGCGACTGAAAGGAGGTGGTGCGGCGCTTGCCGACGTCTGGGACCGACGATGTGTGATCGCGCGAGTGGCGGACGAATGCCTGTGGTGACCAAGGTTGGCGCTTGCCGACGACTGGCGCTGGTGCCGTGTGCTCGCGCGGAGGGCGGTGTGATGACGGCCAAGGACGTGTGCTCGGCGGAAAGCGAATGAAGGTCTGTCGCGATGGAGTGTTGCGCTGCTTGCTTACCTCGCGTGACATTTGTCATGGCCCGACACGACAAGTGTCATGACCGGGTGGAGCTCGACCAGCGCTCGAGGCGTCACGATGACTATGGCATTACATTGGCGACTGAAAGGAGGTGGTGCGGCGCTTGCCGACGTCTGGGACCGACGATGTGTGATCGCGCGAGTGACGGACGAATGCCTGTGGTGACCAAGGTTGGCGCTTGCCGACGACTGGCGCTGGTGCCGTGTGCTCGCGCGGAGGGCGGTGTGATGACGGCCAAGGACGTGTGCTCGGCGGAAAGCGAATGAAGGTCTGTCGCGATGGAGTGTTGCGCTGCTTGCTTACCTCGCGTGACATTTGTCATGGCCCGACACGACAAGTGTCATGACCGGAGTGGAGCTCGACCAGCGCTCGAGGCGCCACGATGACTATGGCATTACATTGGCGACTGAAAGGAGGTGGTGCGGCGCTTGCCGACGTCTGGGACTGACGATGTGTGATCGCGCGAGTGACGGACGAATGCCTGTGGTGACCAAGGTTGGCGCTTGCCGACGACTGGCGCTGGTGCCGTGTGCTCGCGCGGAGGGCGGTGTGATGACGGCCAAGGACGTGTGCTCGGCGGAAAGCGAATGAAGGTCTGTCGCGATGGAGTGTTGCGCTGCTTGCTTACCTCGCGTGACATTTGTCATGGCCCGACACGACAAGTGTCATGACCGGGTGGAGCTGCACCAGCGCTTTATAGAAAGAATGGTTTGCGTTTGCGCGAGGTAGTACTGAAAATGAATGACGCTGTGGTAGTATTG
The DNA here is from genome assembly GCA_024211575.1 of Phytophthora melonis. Taxonomy (NCBI): domain Eukaryota; phylum Oomycota; class Peronosporomycetes; order Peronosporales; family Peronosporaceae; genus Phytophthora; species Phytophthora melonis. Next base: position 704,291 of record JAMXKT010000034.1, read on the forward strand.
TGCAGTATTAGTTAGGTAGTACCAGACTATCTAACGTTGTGATCGAACTGTTTGGGCGACGGCGAGTCCGAGATGGTGCGTTTCCGCGTTCGGCACTGTGAAGAGCTTGAATGGACCGAGTATTCTCCCCCCGTCCAATTCTCTGCCAACGCCGGATTCGTCGTTTTCCACGACAAACAACCCGTCATTTTTTACACGAACGATTTGGCTCGAACGCCGTCCGCTCGAGTTCTTGATGGAGAAAGCCCTGAAGCAATCGAGTGTTGTCACGGTTTGTTCCCGATACGCCGTTGGACGGGGAACGAGATGCTAAACCGGAAAACGTTCCATGTCCCGACAATTGTGGCAGCATATAACATTGCGATGAACGGGGTGGACCGCGTTGATCAGATTCGCTCCACGAACCCAACTCGCCGAAAAGAGCAGCGTCTCTCCATGAGTCTCCTCACATGGGCGCTCGACTTATCTTTGATCAATGCGTTCGCAATCATGAAGCAAATCGAAACCAAGCCAAAGATGCCGCAAACCCTCCGAGAGTTTAAACGGCGAGTGTGTGAATCTCTGGTACAGCGATTGATGAGAAAGCGACAAGAAACCCAGCTCAAAAAAAGAAGTGCACCGGATACGGTTCCTGGCACTATTGATCAAGGGAGTGCGCTTCATGTGCTCACTCAGAACAGTCGGGACAGCTCAAGCGGAAAACTCGTCTGTCGATTGTGCAGTCTACAGAACATCAAGGCCGCGAAGTCTCGATATGGTTGTACAGAGTGCCGCGTAGGCTTCCATGTTGATTGCTTTGCGGTGGCGCATTATAAAAACGCGTTCCACAACCCAACCCCAAGTACGGCGAGGGCCGGCGGGCTTTCGGTAGTTTCTTCTGCGCTCGATCATGCGCGGCTTTTGCTTTGTTTGAGTCAGCATCACTGTCAACAGCGGCAACAAGCTCCCACGATCCTCTTGGTTTCTTCTTCACTCGCTCGATCGATTCTTTCACTGCTGATGCGTTCAATCTACCGACCCAATCTTTTCGAACCGTTCCAAGCATGCGCGTTTCACCGTCCGTCATTGCTAGCACTGCCTTGGCAAGATCATGCCTTGTGTAGAAGTTATCAGAGACCACCAAGCGTCTGCCCGTTCGAGTAGGATGCAACTGGGATTGGTGTGCAATCATCGCAAGCCATAGCGCTGTTGCTGCTGTAGGTTTAATGTGCACTGTTGGGTGTGCTAATGTGCTCTCCAAAGGCTGTCTCAAAGTTGGAAAAAGCTCTGTGTATCGCTGAGCCGCCGACGTAGGCAGTGTATTGCCTGAACCGTTGTCCCATAATGAATGCACGTACAACGCGCGCCACCCGACTACTGCGTAAAATCGTATCGCGAACTTGTCTGGTTTCAGCGGCATGAATGACTTTGCCTTTGTACGTGCTTTTGTGCGGACACCAATCTCATCCACGCTGCTAACGCCAAACGGTACCGCAAAGAGCGCAAACTTGCGCTGGAAGTGCTCTAAAAGCGGCCGGCTATGCCGCAGCGGATCTTTCCGGGCCTCTGCCTCGGCAGCAGGGCCGTTTACAACTTCTGCTCCATGGTTTCCCGTCGTGGAAGATGATTCTGCATCAGGATCGTTCACATCTTCTGCTCCTTGAGTTCCCGTCGTGGGAGAAGTTTCAGCAACATTCCCTGAGCAAGAATCCAGCTCGGTATCCGACCATTCGACCCTATCTTCGTCGTTGTCATTGCTGCTGTAGGGAGGGTGAACCTTGAGAGAAGCTCGTATGGACTGAAAGCGGTTTCTGCCCATTGTAGCCTGGAAGTCATGGTGTCCTTGAAACGTCTTGTTCGACCACAAGTCCTTTATATCTGTAATCGGTATGAGGCTCATAGCCATTTCCAGGCCCAGATAAGCGTCCATTTCGTCTGCAGTCATTGGCTTCTCTCCTTTTCTTACGAGAACTTCGTTTGTCCACGTTCGCCATGCCGTTTTTAGCTTCGAGGTGACAAACAATCCAAATAATCCCAACTCGCCATGCTCGTCGTAAGCGGCCTGGGTTTCTACGGGTCTGCGCAGGTGTAATCCGCTTTCAGCTGTCAAGTTGGCGATGTAAGCTCGCGCGGCCTCGGCTGGGGCACCACCCTCTCTTTCGTAACCATCCCTCGCTTCGACGCTTGCGTTCCACTCCTCGTATTCCCAATCACCCAAAATATCGTCGATCTCCATTGCAACGATTCTTTGATAATACGCCAATGCGGAAAACCTCAACTCCACCGCCAATGGTTTCCTTTGCACCAATAACAGCCCGGAACGAGACCAATATGCATAATTTGGAGTGGTCCACTTGACAAGTCTAGCCTAGGCAAAGGCAGAATTGCCACGCCTCTACTGGGCACATGGCGTTTGTCGAGAACCATTAGCGGCGAGTCGAAGCGACCTCACGTTTGACGGATCTGGCGCCCGCGCGCCTTTGGCTGACGCGCATGGGTGAAGGGCAGTGACCGCTGGCAAGGTGAAGGTGCAGGGAGCGAAGGCCACGACGGGGAGGCGCGCAACGGCCCACTCGGCGCATGACGTTTGTCATCGGCCGACCTGACATTTGTCACGAGTCTGCTGGGAACGATGGACGGCAAGAACCCGCCAGCATCGGCTAGCGGATGGCGGAAGGGCGATCGTTGTGTGTCTACTATGCATCTGGCGCGCCGGGCATCGTCGAGCAGTAGCGGCAGCTCAGCTCGTGGCTGGTGGAGGTGTTCAAGGCGCGCGGAGCAGTTCCAAGGAGATGTATGTGGGTTGTCGGGGACAGCCACCACGCGTGGCACGTTTTCGACGGACCCAAGATGAAGCCATTGGGGGCGAGTCGAAGCGACCTCACGTTTGACGGATCTGGCGCCCGGGCGCCTTTGGCTGACGCGCATGGGTGAAGGGCAGTGACCGCTGGCAAGGTGAAGGTGCAGGGAGCGAAGGCCACGACGGGGAGGCGCGCAACGGCCCACTCGGCGCATGACGTTTGTCATCGGCCGACCTGACATTTGTCACGAGTCTGCTGGGAACGATGGACGGCAAGAACCCGCCAGCATCGGCTAGCGGATGGCGGAAGGGCGATCGTTGTGTGTCGAATATGCATCTGGCGCGCCGGGCATCGTCGAGCAGTAGCGGCGGCTCAGCTCGTGGCTGGTGGAGGTGTTCAAGGCGCGCAAAGCAGTTCCAAGCAGATGTATGGGGTTGTCGGGGACAGCCACCACGCGTGGCACGTTTTCGACGGACCCAAGATGAGAGAAGCCATTGGGGGCGAGTCGAAGCGACCTCACGTTTGACGGATCTGGCGCCCGCGCGCCTTTGGCTGACGCGCATGGGTGAAGGGCAGTGACCGCTGGCAAGGTGAAGGTGCAGGGAGCGAAGGCCACGACGGGGAGGCGCGCAACGGCCCACTCGGCGCATGACGTTTGTCATCGGCCGACCTGACATTTGTCACGAGTCTGCTGGGAACGATGGACGGCAAGAACCCGCCAGCATCGGCTAGCGGATGGCGGAAGGGCGATCGTTGTGTGTCGACTATGCATCTGGCGCGCCGGGCATCGTCGAGCAGTAGCGGCGGCTCAGCTCGTGGCTGGTGGAGGTGTTCAAGGCGCGCAAAGCAGTTCCAAGCAGATGTATGTGGGTTGTCGGGGACAGCCACCACGCGTGGCACGTTTTCGACGGACCCAAGATGAAGCCATTGGGGGCGAGTCGAAGCGACCTCACGTTTGACGGATCTGGCGCCCGCGCGCCTTTGGCTGACGCGCATGGGTGAAGGGCAGTGACCGCTGGCAAGGTGAAGGTGCAGGAGCGAAGGCCACGACGGGGATGCGCGCAACGGCCCACTCGGCGCATGACGTTTGTCATCGGCCGACCTGACATTTGTCACGAGTCTGCTGGGAACGATGGACGGCAAGAACCCGCCAGCATCGGCTAGCGGATGGCGGACGGGCGATCGTTGTGTGTCGACTATGCATCTGGCGCGCCGGGCATCGTCGAGCAGTAGCGGCAGCTCAGCTCGTGGCTGGTGGAGGTGTTCATGGCGCGCAAAGCAGTTCCAAGCAGATGTATGTGGGTTGTCGGGGACAGCCACCACGCGTGGCACGTTTTCGACGGGCCCAAGATGAAGCCATTGGGGGCGAGTCGAAGCGACCTCACGTTTGACGGATCTGGCGCCCGCGCGCCTTTGGCTGACGCGCATGGGTGAAGGGCAGTGACCGCTGGCAAGGTGAAGGTGCAGGGAGCGAAGGCCACGACGGGGAGGCGCGCAACGGCCCACTCGGCGCATGACGTTTGTCATCGGCCGACCTGACATTTGTCACGAGTCTGCTGGGAACGATGGACGGCAAGAACCCGCCAGCATCGGCTAGCGGATGGCGGAAGGGCGATCGTTGTGTGTCGACTATGCATCTGGCGCGCCGGGCATCGTCGAGCAGTAGCGGCGGCTCAGCTCGTGGCTGGTGGAGGTGTTCAAGGCGCGCAAAGCAGTTCCAAGCAGATGTATGGGGTTGTCGGGGACAGCCACCACGCGTGGCACGTTTTCGACGGACCCAAGATGAAGCCATTGGGGGCGAGTCGAAGCGACCTCACGTTTGACGGATCTGGCGCCCGCGCGCCTTTGGCTGACGCGCATGGGTGAAGGGCAGTGACCGCTGGCAAGGTGAAGGTGCAGGAGCGAAGGCCACGACGGGGAGGCGCGCAACGGCCCACTCGGCGCATGACGTTTGTCATCGGCCGACCTGACATTTGTCACGAGTCTGCTGGGAACGATGGACGGCAAGAACCCGCCAGCATCGGCTAGCGGATGGCGGAAGGGCGATCGTTGTGTGTCGACTATGCATCTGGCGCGCCGGGCATCGTCGAGCAGTAGCGGCGGCTCAACTCGTGGCTGGTGGACGTGTTCAAGGCGCGCAAAGCAGTTCCAAGCAGATGTATGGGGTTGTCGGGGACAGCCACCACGCGTGGCACGTTTTCGACGGGCCCAAGATGAAGCCATTGGGGGCGAGTCGAAGCGACCTCACGTTTGACGGATCTGGCGCCCGCGCGCCTTTGGCTGACGCGCATGGGTGAAGGGCAGTGACCGCTGGCAAGGTGAAGGTGCAGGGAGCGAAGGCCACGACGGGGAGGCGCGCAACGGCCCACTCGGCGCATGACGTTTGTCATCGGCCGACCTGACATTTGTCACGAGTCTGCTGGGAACGATGGACGGCAAGAACCCGCCAGCATCGGCTAGCGGATGGCGGAAGGGCGATCGTTGTGTGTCGACTATGCATCTGGCGCGCCGGGCATCGTCGAGCAGTAGCGGCAGCTCAGCTCGTGGCTGGTGGAGGTGTTCATGGCGCGCAAAGCAGTTCCAAGCAGATGTATGTGGGTTGTCGGGGACAGCCACCACGCGTGGCACGTTTTCGACGGACCCAAGATGAAGCCATTGGGGGCGAGTCGAAGCGACCTCACGTTTGACGGATCTGGCGCCCGCGCGCCTTTGGCTGACGCGCATGGGTGAAGGGCAGTGACCGCTGGCAAGGTGAAGGTGCAGGGAGCGAAGGCCACGACGGGGAGGCGCGCAACGGCCCACTCGGCGCATGACGTTTGTCATCGGCCGACCTGACATTTGTCACGAGTCTGCTGGGAACGATGGACGGCAAGAACCCGCCAGCATCGGCTAGCGGATGGCGGAAGGGCGATCGTTGTGTGTCGACTATGCATCTGGCGCGCCGGGCATCGTCGAGCAGTAGCGGCAGCTCAGCTCGTGGCTGGTGGAGGTGTTCAAGGCGCGCAAAGCAGTTCCAAGCAGATGTATGGGGTTGTCGGGGACAGCCACCACGCGTGGCACGTTTTCGACGGACCCAAGATGAAGCCATTGGGGGCGAGTCGAAGCGACCTCACGTTTGACGGATCTGGCGCCCGCGCGCCTTTGGCTGACGCGCATGGGTGAAGGGCAGTGACCGCTGGCAAGGTGAAGGTGCAGGGAGCGAATGCCACGACGGGGAGGCGCGCAACGGCCCACTCGGCGCATGACGTTTGTCATCGGCCGACCTGACATTTGTCACGAGTCTGCTGGGAACGATGGACGGCAAGAACCCGCCAGCATCGGCTAGCGGATGGCGGAAGGGAGATCGTTGTGTGTCGACTATGCATCTGGCGCGCCGGGCATCGTCGAGCAGTAGCGGCGGCTCAACTCGTGGCTGGTGGACGTGTTCAAGGCGCGCAAAGCAGTTCCAAGCAGATGTATGGGGTTGTCGGGGACAGCCACCACGCGTGGCACGTTTTCGACGGGCCCAAGATGAAGCCATTGGGGGCGAGTCGAAGCGACCTCACGTTTGACGGATCTGGCGCCCGCGCGCCTTTGGCTGACGCGCATGGGTGAAGGGCAGTGACCGCTGGCAAGGTGAAGGTGCAGGGAGCGAAGGCCACGACGGGGAGGCGCGCAACGGCCCACTCGGCGCATGACGTTTGTCATCGGCCGACCTGACATTTGTCACGAGTCTGCTGGGAACGATGGACGGCAAGAACCCGCCAGCATCGGCTAGCGGATGGCGGAAGGGCGATCGTTGTGTGTCGACTATGCATCTGGCGCGCCGGGCATCGTCGAGCAGTAGCGGCGGCTCAGCTCGTGGCTGGTGGAGGTGTTCAAGGCGCGCAAAGCAGTTCCAAGCAGATGTATGGGGTTGTCGGGGACAGCCACCACGCGTGGCACGTTTTCGACGGACCCAAGATGAAGCCATTGGGGGCGAGTCGAAGCGACCTCACGTTTGACGGATCTGGCGCCCGCGCGCCTTTGGCTGACGCGCATGGGTGAAGGGCAGTGACCGCTGGCAAGGTGAAGGTGCAGGGAGCGAAGGCCACGAAGGGGAGGCGCGCAACGGCCCACTCGGCGCATGACGTTTGTCATCGGCCGACCTGACATTTGTCACGAGTCTGCTGGGAACGATGGACGGCAAGAACCCGCCAGCATCGGCTAGCGGATGGCGGAAGAGCGATCGTTGTGTGTCGACTATGCATCTGGCGCGCCGGGCATCGTCGAGCAGTAGCGGCGGCTCAGCTCGTGGCTGGTGGAGGTGTTCAAGGCGCGCAAAGCAGTTCCAAGCAGATGTATGTGGGTTGTCGGGGACAGCCACCACGCGTGGCACGTTTTCGACGGACCCAAGATGAGAGAAGCCATTGGGGGCGAGTCGAAGCGACCTCACGTTTGACGGATCTGGCGCCCGCGCGCCTTTGGCTGACGCGCATGGGTGAAGGGCAGTGACCGCTGGCAAGGTGAAGGTGCAGGGAGCGAAGGCCACGACGGGAGGCGCGCAACGGCCCACTCGGCGCATGACGTTTGTCATCGGCCGACCTGACATTTGTCACGAGTCTGCTGGGAACGATGGACGGCAAGAACCCGCCAGCATCGGCTAGCGGATGGCGGAAGGGCGATCGTTGTGTGTCGACTATGCATCTGGCGCGCCGGGCATCGTCGAGCAGTAGCGGCAGCTCAGCTCGTGGCTGGTGGAGGTGTTCATGGCGCGCAAAGCAGTTCCAAGCAGATGTATGGGGTTGTCGGGGACAGCCACCACGCGTGGCACGTTTTCGACGGGCCCAAGATGAAGCCATTGGGGGCGAGTCGAAGCGACCTCACGTTTGACGGATCTGGCGCCCGCGCGCCTTTGGCTGACGCGCATGGGTGAAGGGCAGTGACCGCTGGCAAGGTGAAGGTGCAGGGAGCGAAGGCCACGACGGGGAGGCGCGCAACGGCCCACTCGGCGCATGACGTTTGTCATCGGCCGACCTGACATTTGTCACGAGTCTGCTGGGAACGATGGACGGCAAGAACCCGCCAGCATCGGCTAGCGGATGGCGGAAGGGCGATCGTTGTGTGTCGACTATGCATCTGGCGCGCCGGGCATCGTCGAGCAGTAGCGGCGGCTCAGCTCGTGGCTGGTGGAGGTGTTCATGGCGCGCAAAGCAGTTCCAAGCAGATGTATGTGGGTTGTCGGGGACAGCCACCACGCGTGGCACGTTTTCGACGGGCCCAAGATGAGAGAAGCCATTGGGGGCGAGTCGAAGCGACCTCACGTTTGACGGATCTTACGCCCGCGCGCCTCTGGCTGACGCGCATGGGTGAAGGGCAGTGACCGCTGGCAAGGTGAAGGTGCAGGGAGCGAAGGCCACGACGGGGAGGCGCGCAACGGCCCACTCGGCGCATGACGTTTGTCATCGGCCGACCTGACATTTGTCACGAGTCTGCTGGGAACGATGGACGGCAAGAACCCGCCAGCATCGGCTAGCGGATGGCGGAAGGGCGATCGTTGTGTGTCGACTATGCATCTGGCGCGCCGGGCATCGTCGAGCAGTAGCGGCAGCTCAGCTCGTGGCTGGTGGAGGTGTTCAAGGCGCGCAAAGCAGTTCCAAGCAGATGTATGTGGGTTGTCGGGGACAGCCACCACGCGTGGCACGTTTTCGACGGACCCAAGATGAGAGAAGCCATTGGGGGCGAGTCGAAGCGACCTCACGTTTGACGGATCTGGCGCCCGCGCGCCTTTGGCTGACGCGCATGGGTGAAGGGCAGTGACCGCTGGCAAGGTGAAGGTGCAGGGAGCGAAGGCCACGACGGGGAGGCGCGCAACGGCCCACTCGGCGCATGACGTTTGTCATCGGCCGACCTGACATTTGTCACGAGTCTGCTGGGAACGATGGACGGCAAGAACCCGCCAGCATCGGCTAGCGGATGGCGGAAGGGCGATCGTTGTGTGTCGACTATGCATCTGGCGCGCCGGGCATTGTCGAGCAGTAGCGGCAGCTCAGCTCGTGGCTGGTGGAGGTGTTCATGGCGCGCAAAGCAGTTCCAAGCAGATGTATGTGGGTTGTCGGGGACAGCCACCACGCGTGGCACGTTTTCGACGGGCCCAAGATGAGAGAAGCCATTGGGGGCGAGTCGAAGCGACCTCACGTTTGACGGATCTGGCGCCCGCGCGCCTTTGGCTGACGCGCATGGGTGAAGGGCAGTGACCGCTGGCAAGGTGAAGGTGCAGGGAGCGAAGGCCACGACGGGGAGGCGCGCAACGGCCCACTCGGCGCATGACGTTTGTCATCGGCCGACCTGACATTTGTCACGAGTCTGCTGGGAACGATGGACGGCAAGAACCCGCCAGCATCGGCTAGCGGATGGCGGAAGGGCGATCGTTGTGTGTCGACTATGCATCTGGCGCGCCGGGCATCGTCGAGCAGTAGCGGCAGCTCAGCTCGTGGCTGGTGGAGGTGTTCATGGCGCGCAAAGCAGTTCCAAGCAGATGTATGTGGGTTGTCGGGGACAGCCACCACGCGTGGCACGTTTTCGACGGGCCCAAGATGAAGCCATTGGGGGCGAGTCGAAGCGACCTCACGTTTGACGGATCTGGCGCCCGCGCGCCTTTGGCTGACGCGCATGGGTGAAGGGCAGTGACCGCTGGCAAGGTGAAGGTGCAGGGAGCGAAGGCCACGACGGGGAGGCGCGCAACGGCCCACTCGGCGCATGACGTTTGTCATCGGCCGACCTGACATTTGTCACGAGTCTGCTGGGAACGATGGACGGCAAGAACCCGCCAGCATCGGCTAGCGGATGGCGGAAGGGCGATCGTTGTGTGTCGACTATGCATCTGGCGCGCCGGGCATCGTCGAGCAGTAGCGGCAGCTCAGCTCGTGGCTGGTGGAGGTGTTCATGGCGCGCAAAGCAGTTCCAAGCAGATGTATGTGGGTTGTCGGGGACAGCCACCACGCGTGGCACGTTTTCGACGGGCCCAAGATGAAGCCATTGGGGGCGAGTCGAAGCGACCTCACGTTTGACGGATCTTACGCCCGCGCGCCTTTGGCTGACGCGCATGGGTGAAGGGCAGTGACCGCTGGCAAGGTGAAGGTGCAGGGAGCGAAGGCCACGACGGGGAGGCGCGCAACGGCCCACTCGGCGCATGACGTTTGTCATCGGCCGACCTGACATTTGTCACGAGTCTGCTGGGAACGATGGACGGCAAGAACCCGCCAGCATCGGCTAGCGGATGGCGGAAGGGCGATCGTTGTGTGTCGACTATGCATCTGGCGCGCCGGGCATCGTCGAGCAGTAGCGGCAGCTCAGCTCGTGGCTGGTGGAGGTGTTCATGGCGCGCAAAGCAGTTCCAAGCAGATGTATGTGGGTTGTCGGGGACAGCCACCACGCGTGGCACGTTTTCGACGGGCCCAAGATGAGAGAAGCCATTGGGGGCGAGTCGAAGCGACCTCACGTTTGACGGATCTTACGCCCGCGCGCCTTTGGCTGACGCGCATGGGTGAAGGGCAGTGACCGCTGGCAAGGTGAAGGTGCAGGGAGCGAAGGCCACGACGGGGAGGCGCGCAACGGCCCACTCGGCGCATGACGTTTGTCATCGGCCGACCTGACATTTGTCACGAGTCTGCTGGGAACGATGGACGGCAAGAACCCGCCAGCATCGGCTAGCGGATGGCGGAAGGGCGATCGTTGTGTGTCGACTATGCATCTGGCGCGCCGGGCATCGTCGAGCAGTAGCGGCAGCTCAGCTCGTGGCTGGTGGAGGTGTTCATGGCGCGCAAAGCAGTTCCAAGCAGATGTATGTGGGTTGTCGGGGACAGCCACCACGCGTGGCACGTTTTCGACGGGCCCAAGATGAAGCCATTGGGGGCGAGTCGAAGCGACCTCACGTTTGACGGATCTGGCGCCCGCGCGCCTTTGGCTGACGCGCATGGGTGAAGGGCAGTGACCGCTGGCAAGGTGAAGGTGCAGGGAGCGAAGGCCACGACGGGGAGGCGCGCAACGGCCCACTCGGCGCATGACGTTTGTCATCGGCCGACCTGACATTTGTCACGAGTCTGCTGGGAACGATGGACGGCAAGAACCCGCCAGCATCGGCTAGCGGATGGCGGAAGGGCGATCGTTGTGTGTCGACTATGCATCTGGCGCGCCGGGCATCGTCGAGCAGTAGCGGCAGCTCAGCTCGTGGCTGGTGGAGGTGTTCATGGCGCGCAAAGCAGTTCCAAGCAGATGTATGTGGGTTGTCGGGGACAGCCACCACGCGTGGCACGTTTTCGACGGGCCCAAGATGAAGCCATTGGGGGCGAGTCGAAGCGACCTCACGTTTGACGGATCTTACGCCCGCGCGCCTTTGGCTGACGCGCATGGGTGAAGGGCAGTGACCGCTGGCAAGGTGAAGGTGCAGGGAGCGAAGGCCACGACGGGGAGGCGCGCAACGGCCCACTCGGCGCATGACGTTTGTCATCGGCCGACCTGACATTTGTCACGAGTCTGCTGGGAACGATGGACGGCAAGAACCCGCCAGCATCGGCTAGCGGATGGCGGAAGGGCGATCGTTGTGTGTCGACTATGCATCTGGCGCGCCGGGCATCGTCGAGCAGTAGCGGCGGCTCAGCTCGTGGCTGGTGGAGGTGTTCAAGGCGCGCAAAGCAGTTCCAAGCAGATGTATGGGGTTGTCGGGGACAGCCACCGCGCGTGGCACGTTTTCGACGGGCCCAAGATGAAGCCATTGGGGGCGAGTCGAAGCGACCTCACGTTTGACGGATCTGGCGCCCGCGCGCCTTTGGCTGACGCGCATGGGTGAAGGGCAGTGACCGCTGGCAAGGTGAAGGTGCAGGGAGCGAAGGCCACGACGGGGAGGCGCGCAACGGCCCACTCGGCGCATGACGTTTGTCATCGGCCGACCTGACATTTGTCACGAGTCTGCTGGGAACGATGGACGGCAAGAACCCGCCAGCATCGGCTAGGGGATGGCGGAAGGGCGATCGTTGTGTGTCGACTATGCATCTGGCGCGCCGGGCATTGTCGAGCAGTAGCAGCAGCCCAGCTCGTGGCTGGTGGAGGTGTTCAAGGCGCGCAAAGCAGTTCCAAGCAGATGTATGTGGGTTGTCGGGGACAGGCACCGCGCGTGGCACGTTTTCGACGGACCCAAGATGAGAAGCCATTGGGGGCGAGTCGAAGCGACCTCACGTTTGACGGATCTTACGCCCGCGCGCCTTTGGCTGACGCGCATGGGTGAAGGGCAGTGACCGCTGGCAAGGTGAAGGTGCAGGGAGCGAAGGCCACGACGGGGAGGCGCGCAACGGCCCACTCGGCGCATGACGTTTGTCATCGGCCGACCTGACATTTGTCACGAGTCTGCTGGGAACGATGGACGGCAAGAACCCGCCAGCATCGGCTAGCGGATGGCGGAAGGGCGATCGTTGTGTGTCGACTATGCATCTGGCGCGCCGGGCATCGTCGAGCAGTAGCGGCAGCTCAGCTCGTGGCTGGTGGACGTGTTCAAGGCGCGCAAAGCAGTTCCAAGCAGATGTATGGGGTTGTCGGGGACAGCCACCGCGCGTGGCACGTTTTCGACGGGCCCAAGATGAAGCCATTGGGGGCGAGTCGAAGCGACCTCACGTTTGACGGATCTGGCGCCCGCGCGCCTTTGGCTGACGCGCATGGGTGAAGGGCAGTGACCGCTGGCAAGGTGAAGGTGCAGGGAGCGAAGGCCACGACGGGGAGGCGCGCAACGGCCCACTCGGCGCATGACGTTTGTCATCGGCCGACCTGACATTTGTCACGAGTCTGCTGGGAACGATGGACGGCAAGAACCCGCCAGCATCGGCTAGCGGATGGCGGAAGGGCGATCGTTGTGTGTCGACTATGCATCTGGCGCGCCGGGCATCGTCGAGCAGTAGCGGCGGCTCAGCTCGTGGCTGGTGGAGGTGTTCAAGGCGCGCAAAGCAGTTCCAAGCAGATGTATGTGGGTTGTCGGGGACAGGCACCGCGCGTGGCACGTTTTCGACGGACCCAAGATGAGAGAAGCCATTGGGGGCGAGTCGAAGCGACCTCACGTTTGACGGATCTTACGCCCGCGCGCCTTTGGCTGACGCGCATGGGTGAAGGGCAGTGACCGCTGGCAAGGTGAAGGTGCAGGGAGCGAAGGCCACGACGGGGAGGCGCGCAACGGCCCACTCGGCGCATGACGTTTGTCATCGGCCGACCTGACATTTGTCACGAGTCTGCTGGGAACGATGGACGGCAAGAACCCGCCAGCATCGGCTAGCGGATGGCGGAAGGGCGATCGTTGTGTGTCGACTATGCATCTGGCGCGCCGGGCATCGTCGAGCAGTAGCGGCAGCTCAGCTCGTGGCTGGTGGAGGTGTTCATGGCGCGCAAAGCAGTTCCAAGCAGATGTATGTGGGTTGTCGGGGACAGCCACCACGCGTGGCACGTTTTCGACGGGCCCAAGATGAGAGAAGCCATTGGGGGCGAGTCGAAGCGACCTCACGTTTGACGGATCTGGCGCCCGCGCGCCTTTGGCTGACGCGCATGGGTGAAGGGCAGTGACCGCTGGCAAGGTGAAGGTGCAGGGAGCGAAGGCCACGACGGGGAGGCGCGCAACGGCCCACTCGGCGCATGACGTTTGTCATCGGCCGACCTGACATTTGTCACGAGTCTGCTGGGAACGATGGACGGCAAGAACCCGCCAGCATCGGCTAGCGGATGGCGGAAGGGCGATCGTTGTGTGTCGACTATGCATCTGGCGCGCCGGGCATCGTCGAGCAGTAGCGGCGGCTCAGCTCGTGGCTGGTGGACGTGTTCAAGGCGCGCAAAGCAGTTCCAAGCAGATGTATGTGGGTTGTCGGGGACAGGCACCGCGCGTGGCACGTTTTCGACGGGCCCAAGATGAAGCCATTGGGGGCGAGTCGAAGCGACCTCACGTTTGACGGATCTGGCGCCCGCGCGCCTTTGGCTGACGCGCATGGGTGAAGGTGCAGGGAGCGAAGGCCACGACGGGGAGGCGCGCAACGGCCCACTCGGCGCATGACGTTTGTCATCGGCCGACCTGACATTTGTCACGAGTCTGCTGGGAACGATGGACGGCAAGAACCCGCCAGCATCGGCTAGCGGATGGCGGAAGGGCGATCGTTGTGTGTCGACTATGCATCTGGCGCGCCGGGCATCGTCGAGCAGTAGCGGCGGCTCAGCTCGTGGCTGGTGGAGGTGTTCAAGGCGCGCAAAGCAGTTCCAAGCAGATGTATGTGGGTTGTCGGGGACAGGCACCGCGCGTGGCACGTTTTCGACGGACCCAAGATGAGAGAAGCCATTGGGGGCGAGTCGAAGCGACCTCACGTTTGACGGATCTTACGCCCGCGCGCCTTTGGCTGACGCGCATGGGTGAAGGGCAGTGACCGCTGGCAAGGTGAAGGTGCAGGGAGCGAAGGCCACGACGGGGAGGCGCGCAACGGCCCACTCGGCGCATGACGTTTGTCATCGGCCGACCTGACATTTGTCACGAGTCTGCTGGGAACGATGGACGGCAAGAACCCGCCAGCATCGGCTAGCGGATGGCGGAAGGGCGATCGTTGTGTGTCGACTATGCATCTGGCGCGCCGGGCATCGTCGAGCAGTAGCGGCGGCTCAGCCCGTGGCTGGTGGAGGTGTTCAAGGCGCGCAAAGCAGTTCCAAGCAGATGTATGTGGGTTGTCGGGGACAGGCACCGCGCGTGGCACGTTTTCGACGGACCCAAGATGAGAGAAGCCATTGGGGGCGAGTCGAAGCGACCTCACGTTTGACGGATCTTACGCCCGCGCGCCTTTGGCTGACGCGCATGGGTGAAGGGCAGTGACCGCTGGCAAGGTGAAGGTGCAGGGAGCGAAGGCCACGACGGGGAGGCGCGCAACGGCCCACTCGGCGCATGACGTTTGTCATCGGCCGACCTGACATTTGTCACGAGTCTGCTGGGAACGATGGACGGCAAGAACCCGCCAGCATCGGCTAGCGGATGGCGGAAGGGCGATCGTTGTGTGTCGACTATGCATCTGGCGCGCCGGGCATCGTCGAGCAGTAGCAGCAGCCCAGCTCGTGACTGGTGGACGTGTTCAAGGCGCGCAAAGCAGTTCCAAGCAGATGTATGTGGGTTGTCGGGGACAGGCACCGCGCGTGGCACGTTTTCGACGGACCCAAGATGAGAGAAGCCATTGGGGGCGAGTCGAAGCGACCTCACGTTTGACGGATCTTACGCCCGCGCGCCTTTGGCTGACGCGCATGGGTGAAGGGCAGTGACCGCTGGCAAGGTGAAGGTGCAGGGAGCGAAGGCCACGACGGGAGGCGCGCAACGGCCCACTCGGCGCATGACGTTTGTCATCGGCCGACCTGACATTTGTCACGAGTCTGCTGGGAACGATGGACGGCAAGAACCCGCCAGCATCGGCTAGCGGATGGCGGAAGGGCGATCGTTGTGTGTCGACTATGCATCTGGCGCGCCGGGCATCGTCGAGCAGTAGCAGCAGCCCAGCTCGTGACTGGTGGACGTGTTCAAGGCGCGCAAAGCAGTTCCAAGCAGATGTATGTGGGTTGTCGGGGACAGCCACCACGCGTGGCACGTTTTCGACGGGCCCAAGATGAAGCCATTGGGGGCGAGTCGAAGCGACCTCACGTTTGACGGATCTTACGCCCGCGCGCCTTTGGCTGACGCGCATGGGTGAAGGGCAGTGACCGCTGGCAAGGTGAAGGTGCAGGGAGCGAAGGCCACGACGGGGAGGCGCGCAACGGCCCACTCGGCGCATGACGTTTGTCATCGGCCGACCTGACATTTGTCACGAGTCTGCTGGGAACGATGGACGGCAAGAACCCGCCAGCATCGGCTAGCGGATGGCGGAAGGGCGATCGTTGTGTGTCGACTATGCATCTGGCGCGCCGGGCATCGTCGAGCAGTAGCAGCAGCTCAGCTCGTGGCTGGTGGAGGTGTTCAAGGCGCGCAAAGCAGTTCCAAGCAGATGTATGTGGGTTGTCGGGGACAGCCACCACGCGTGGCACGTTTTCGACGGGCCCAAGATGTAGCCATTGGGGGCGAGTCGAAGCGACCTCACGTTTGACGGATCTGGCGCCCGCGCGCCTTTGGCTGACGCGCATGGGTGAAGGGCTGTGACCGCTGGCATGGTGAAGGTGCAGGGTGCGAAGGCCACGACGGGGAGGCGCGCAACGGCCCACTCGGCGCATGACGTTTGTCATCGGCCGACCTGACATTTGTCACGAGTCTGCTGGGAACGATGGAAGGGAAGAACCCGCCAGCATCGGCTAGCGGATGGCGGAAGGGCGATCGTTGTGTGTCGACTATGCATCTGGCGCGCCGGGCATCGTCGAGCAGTAGCAGCAGCCCAGCTCGTGACTGGTGGACGTGTTCAAGGCGCGCAAAGCAGTTCCAAGCAGATGTATGTGGGTTGTCGGGGACAGCCACCACGCGTGGCACGTTTTCGACGGGCCCAAGATGAAGCCATTGGGGGCGTCGAAGCGACCTCACGTTTGACGGATCTGGCGCCCGCGCGCCTTTGGCTGACGCGCATGGGTGAAGGGCAGTGACCGCTGGCAAGGTGAAGGTGCAGGGAGCGAAGGCCACGACGGGGAGGCGCGCAACGGCCCACTCGGCGCATGACGTTTGTCATCGGCCGACCTGACATTTGTCACGAGTCTGCTGGGAACGATGGACGGCAAGAACCCGCCAGCATCGGCTAGCATAAGGTGACAACTTTACAGACATTTGAAGAGATATGCACAAGGTGGAAGGAGCAATAGCGTGTATTGTAGTGAAAGGGGAGCTAACTACGCTACACGTTGGCGACGAGTTATGCCGGCTTCGTACAGGATATCTTGCAGATCAGACATTTCGTCTTTCATTTCAGCGACGACGTCTTGGGTTTCGTGTTCTCGCTCCTCCACTTCTTTCATTCGCTTCCGCAGTGTTAGATTCATTCGATAAACCTTGAAGACTTCCGAATTGACGTCGCGCATCTGCTGCTCGATCCAAGCTTGGTCAACCTGGGCGAGATACGTCTCCTCGGTTTCTTCAGCGAGCCTGTCCATCAGCGCTTGGTCGCGTTTTATCTGGAGATGCTCGCGCCAACGACGCTCAAACGCCACGATCATGGCATGCAAGTCAGGACTGATGCGCCCGTTTTTCCCTGAGCGGGTTGTACCGGACGCTCTCGCTGAATCGCTGTAGCACATCGGGCATTTGTGACTGCGTCGCAGACAACACCGAACTCGCTCAGCAATCGATTTTCGATGTATCTCCATCTTGAAGCCTTCAATGTTGTACGTAATGAAATCATGCTCCAGCTCGCGTAGTTTTTCCATCCAGGCGTCGGTCGTGCTACGAAATGATGTCACGAAGCTGTCCCACGATTTGGCGAGCGCATCTGGACTCGACCGCTTGCTCGGATCGTACGAACTCTTCTTCTGGGCCTTGTAGTATCGCTTCTGGAAAAAGATGTCGATGAAAAAGCATTCTCGCTTCTTTCGTTCAGGAACAGTAACGTTGCGAAGCCTTGAGCAGTCGAACAGACGAACATCGACACCGAGCGCTTTGTACCCAACCATCCACGGGTGAAAGTCGTCTAGCCACGGGAAGTGAGTGTCGGTCAGCTGCTCTTGTACGCTCTCGTGACCTTCCAGTGCGGATTCGATAGCTTCAACACCACGCCAGCCTGGTACGTATTCTGGTTCTGGTGATGATGCATAGGACTGAGTCGAACCACCAATGTATGACTCGTCTTCGGTGGCATTGTCGTTCTCGAGGTTGATGCCCCCGTCGGTGTTTTGTTCTTCGTTTTTTTCTTCTTGGTCGCCATCACCCTCCGCTGCTTTTTGCTCTTCCTCCATTGCTCCGATTTGGAAGTGTGACCTCATGGAATGCAAACCGCGCAGCGTTATTACCTTGATGTAATTACGCTTCGTAAAAACGCGTAAATATCGTTCTACGAAGCATCGACAAGGAACACTTCTTCAAGACAGTAGATTCGCTTTGGGTACATTGCATACAAAGCCTCTGGCGATCGTGCAGGTAGATGTACCGGCAAGGAATTTGCCACGTCTTATTTTTCACAACGATTGACACTACTACAGGGATACTAACCCACTGATGTAAATAGGGGAATCGAACGTCGAATTGTCGTTCGAACGCAAGAGTAGTTTGCGCACAACACTAGACGGTTTTCACAAATCGATATCAAATTACAGCAATGCGTCTTGCTGGGTCGACACACAGCAGAACATCTCATGTAGCATATACTCTTGGGTATTTTGATCTGATATTCCCACGACTATCAAGATGATTAGAGTACTTGAACGTGTTGCCGCCGTCAATGGTATGAACTACATGTACTAGTACTCACGTCGACTGCAAGAGCGCTTTTGCTGAGAGCTTAGGCAAAAGTAAAATGAAGACCATCGACAAGTCGCCTCGCATCGTTTCTTCCGGGCCACCCAATACGATCCCCAACCCTTCGTTGTTGGAGTTCCCATGACATCCGCCACTTTGGCATTCAAAAACATACATTTGTAAGGATTTCACCCCAACTGTGTTCGAAATGGGTAGTGAACCGTTTATGGTAATTTGGGCAACTTTTGGTAGCCCATTTTATCTCAGGATACAGTTCTCAAAACAACAATACTTAGCTGAAGAGGAGGGGATGACAACCATACTACTATGGCAGTTTTGAATGGTTCGGTTTCAGATGTCATGGAAGCTATATGACGTCATTTCCCTCGTTGAACCTGCGTCATTTTTACGGGGGTGTAAAAGTGGTAATTACGTCGAAGTCCGATGGTAATACAAAAGTATATATAAACCGAAAAGTTCACCCTCCCTGGAATGTCGTCGAAGACACTGAGGCTCATTTCCGAAATCGCCGGCAAGACCTCAAGCCCAACCTTCCAAGACCAAGCAGCACATGAAGCTATCATCCTGACCAAGAGGAGTGTTGTCCCCGGGAAACGCTGGCGCGAAGGTGCTCTCCGGAGAGTGACGTGTCAGCGAATCTGCTAGTGTTACTGCTGGCAGTAAAGCTGAGTCTGGAAGACGGTTGGCAGTTGTGCTGCCGGTGTCACTGCTGGCGGTAATGGTTGTCGATCGTTCTTCGGCGTTCACGCACTCGCTGGTTTTGTGCCGAAACAGCGAAACATTGGACGCTCGAAGGTAATGGTTTTATTGCCTTTAGTAATCTTTAATCGCTGACATCTCGTGTTTTGGGTGCAGGCGAACGACTTTAGCGACGCGTCAGGACCAGCCATTCATCAGAGTAAATGGTGTTATATTGGCGACAGGCGACTTCAGCAGCGTCGTAGTGAGCAGCATCAGGCAGCGGCAGGACAACTGTCAGTTGGACGAACGAAGTTAGGCAACGGCTGGCCCAATAACTTCAAGCGACGTTAGTGCCAGTTCCTACTAGCTCCTACTACCATGTGCAGCAATGTAACTGCATAATACATCTGTGTTACGTTGACTAGACCACCTTCATATCCAGAGGCCTACGATGCTTTTTGCTCTTCCTCCATTGCTCCGATTTGGAAGTGTGACCTCATGGAATGCAAACCGCGCAGCGTTATTACCTTGATGTAATTACGCTTCGTAAAAACGCGTAAATATCGTTCTACGAAGCATCGACAAGGAACACTTCTTCAAGACAGTAGATTCGCTTTGGGTACATTGCATACAAAGCCTCTGGCGATCGTGCAGGTAGATGTACCGGCAAGGAATTTGCCACGTCTTATTTTTCACAACGATTGACACTACTACAGGGATACTAACCCACTGATGTAAATAGGGGAATCGAACGTCGAATTGTCGTTCGAACGCAAGAGTAGTTTGCGCACAACACTAGACGGTTTTCACAAATCGATATCAAATTACAGCAATGCGTCTTGCTGGGTCGACACACAGCAGAACATCTCATGTAGCATATACTCTTGGGTATTTTGATCTGATATTCCCACGACTATCAAGATGATTAGAGTACTTGAACGTGTTGCCGCCGTCAATGGTATGAACTACATGTACTAGTACTCACGTCGACTGCAAGAGCGCTTTTGCTGAGAGCTTAGGCAAAAGTAAAATGAAGACCATCGACAAGTCGCCTCGCATCGTTTCTTCCGGGCCACCCAATACGATCCCCAACCCTTCGTTGTTGGAGTTCCCATGACATCCGCCACTTTGGCATTCAAAACATACATTTGTAAGGATTTCACCCCAACTGTGTTCGAAATGGGTAGTGAACCGTTTATGGTAATTTGGGCAACTTTTGGTAGCCCATTTTATCTCAGGATACAGTTCTCAAAACAACAATACTTAGCTGAAGAGGAGGGGATGACAACCATACTACTATGGCAGTTTTGAATGGTTCGGTTTCAGATGTCATGGAAGCTATATGACGTCATTTCCCTCGTTGAACCTGCGTCATTTTTACGGGGGTGTAAAAAGTGGTAATTACGTCGAAGTCCGATGGTAATACAAAAGTATATATAAACCGAAAAGTTCACCCCTCCCCGGGAATGTCGTCGAAGACACTGAGGCTCATTTCCGAAATCGCCGGCAAGACCTCAAGCCCAACCTTCCAAGACCAAGCAGCACATGAAGCTATCATCCTGACCAAGAGGAGTGTTGTCCCCGGGAAACGCTGGCGCGAAGGTGCTCTCCGGAGAGTGACGTGTCAGCGAATCTGCTAGTGTTACTGCTGGCAGTAAAGCTGAGTCTGGAAGACGGTTGGCAGTTGTGCTGCCGGTGTCACTGCTGGCGGTAATGGTTGTCGATCGTTCTTCGGCGTTCACGCACTCGCTGGTTTTGTGCCGAAACAGCGAAACATTGGACGCTCGAAGGTAATGGTTTTATTGCCTTTAGTAATCTTTAATCGCTGACATCTCGTGTTTTGGGTGCAGGCGAACGACTTTAGCGACGCGTCAGGACCAGCCATTCATCAGAGTAAATGGTGTTATATTGGCGACAGGCGACTTCAGCAGCGTCGTAGTGAGCAGCATCAGGCAGCGGCAGGACAACTGTCAGTTGGACGAACGAAGTTAGGCAACGGCTGGCCCAATAACTTCAAGCGACGTTAGTGCCAGTTCCTACTAGCTCCTACTACCATGTGCAGCAATGTAACTGCATAATACATCTGTGTTACGTTGACTAGACCACCTTCATATCCAGAGGCCTACGATATACTGCTTGTTTGGAATCTATCGTTAGCCTGGAAAGAACTGTTCTACATATGTTCAAATAATGGATACGCGCGAATAGCGGCCGAGTGACGTTTGTCATGGGTCGACATGACAAATGTCATGTATCTCAGGGAGGTCGTGAATCCTAATCGTCGCCTTTGAATTAGCTTCGGGCTGTATGGCAAAACTGCTCAGTATCCCTTTTGTAAGTTTTGTAACTGGCTTGTCGGTTTGCTCCTCTACACTAGAACCTTAGTATCAGCAACAAATTTGTGTGTTGAGTCTATCTCTGTATGAAGCGAAGTCCGTTCTTTATGAGGTTGCAGCTACCCTTCAACATAACGATATTGAAATGAAAGAGATACAAGATTGATGACAAAAGAATTGTGTATCGGCAGAATCCTAGCTGTCACAAGCGTCGGTCGGATGCTATGTATATTATAATCGTGGTAGTTAGAAAGCAACGTTAGTGTTGCTATCACAGACCAAATCGGATTATATCCGTGGTGCAACAAGTCATACGATGACCCTCTTCACATCTAGCTGGCACATTTTGTGTGAACCGGAACGACTGCGGTGGCGCACTGGGCCGTGGTAGATCGAACCGGTGTGCTACCGACGATACAGAGCTGCAAGAAATAAGGCAAAGAGACCAATTCAGTACAATAACACTTTTTTAAAGGTAAACATTTGCATTTTCTACCAGCTCCGAACAGATCTCAACGAAGGTTGGTATTTTTAATTTTGTAAAGCATTGCCGGTTGACAGTTTGAACTGGCAAATTTCGGGGCAGATGCTGCGAGGCGCATGGTATGACCGTAGATGATTAGAAAAAATATAATAAAGGAAGGGGTTTATACCAAAACTCTCCTATCCCAGCCTTCGCGAAGCCCTGCTATAATTAACACTACTTTATAGTAGTAGTAAACCCACTTTAAACATTGGGCAATAAATTGCACGAGTATATATACTAAACCGTAATGTAAATCAAGCTGTGATTCTTCATTCAATCGTTGACGTTAAAACAAATCTAATTTTAACGTTTAGCCTCAACGACGACGAAATTTGATGCAAATTAACTCAGCAGCACTGTTAGAACCTACGCGGTTCCTGTAACGTGCGCTTGATTCCGACTTTTTATTTATCATTGTATTATAACAACGGAGGCCAAGCTGACCAAGGACACGACGAACAAGTCCGAGCCTACGAAGGACTCGAGATAACTCGAGCCGAATTCTGTGTATATTTTTCCTAATGTAAACGCCCATTACTGTTGTTCATGCTGCACTGGTCCTCGCGCTCCTAAATGTTTAATGATCTGCTCCTAGCCGAGCAGGTCGATCGACCTAAGAAACTTGAAAGCAACGTCATACTATCAAGCAACACCTGGAGCTGTGCATAAGCGTTATTTCGTTATACGTTTCGTTACTTTTCATTAGCCTGGATCATATTTGTCAGGTATATTCAAACTGAAAGGATACTGACCTTGTCCCAATCTACAATTCTCATCGAGAAAAAAAATCAAGATTGGTGACAAGATTGCAGTAAACTGACGAGGAACTTCTTCAGCATTCGCCGCAGAGGGCATTCTCACTTTTCTTCGCAACAGCTTTCTTCAGCAAATTCGCCGATGAGTTGGAAGAGCGAACTGCTAGCGACGTTCTGGAACGAAGGTTTTTGCAAGACTCAGCTGGATGTTTCAGATCGGACGTGCGCCTTGGCGATAAAGGAACTGCGTCAACTAAGGTTCAAGCCGATTTTTAGGGAAGTCTACGTCGAGAGCAGAGATGAATTTCGATCTCAAGCCGAAATTAGGCCACCTGGACCAGAGGCAAGTACGAATCCGTTTCCTCAAGTCACTAAGATCCAAGCAGAAGTCAAGGCATTTGTGTGCGGGCTTCATCCTATATGGACGATTAAACCTGGGTCATGGGTTGCCCTCAAGTCGGTACCAGGCGGTTCTCCACAAGACGTGCATCGAGACTACCCAACCTTTGAGACTGCTCTGGCGCTGTGGAAAGAGCAGTGGGTCCAGGCATCTGTCCTGTTCGCACTCATGGACAACACGAAGCTGTGGGTATATCCATCTTTGTCGGGACACATGGACAGAAGCAAAGGTCAATTGGTTGTTCTCGATCGTGGAGAAATACTGCTTTTTCGAGGGGATCTGCCTCACGCTGGCGCTGCTTTCGAGGTGGAGAACATTCGCATTCATTGCTATGTTCGTGTGAAAGGGGTTGCCCAGCAGAAAGATTCGACGGAGGCAGTACCTTTCGTATCCTTCCTTTGCCGCTATTGCCTGAGGCCCTGGGACTCAAAGAAGCAGGTGTCCAGCCATGAACACTTCTGCAAGAAGAACCCCGATTACTCGAAGAACAAGTCCGAGCGAGACGGTCGTAACGACAAAGGTGGCTTATGTGAAAGCTGCAACCCACCGCAATTGTTCAAAAAGAAAAACACGTTTGACCAACATCGACGTCGCGGGGCACACCGCAACGAAAACCCAAACAGTGGCATTTCATGTGCAGTCTGCAAGCCCCGGCGCTTCTTTCGCCTGGAGAACACGCGCGTGCAGCACATGCGGCGAGGAAACCACCGGAACGAAGTGGAGTAGGATTTCACTCTCTTCATTTCACACGCGAAATGAGGCCGTTCTCATGCATGACTGATTGCATTTGCTTCAACCTGGAGGCGAAGCTAGATGCAGATAATGACAGGAACTCAGTAATGAAATGCTCAATGTGAACACGTTGTTCATGTAAAACGAAGTTCTAGTGCTTACACAGGCTTGTGCGTGCCCTGGTCCAGAGTCGGGGGCTCTTTCGCGGGACAACGGAATGGCCGTCGCGAGAGGATCGCCGTCCAATTCCAGCGTCACCACAGTCGCTCTTTTCGTTTCCCCGTTCGGGCGTGAAGCACAACAGACGACCGCAATACGACAGTGTTGCGCGTGCTCTCGGCCTTTGTAGCGTCCAGCACCCTGTTCTTCTCGTTGAGGTTTAGCGGCTTCGCCAACGTTGCGCTCTTCGGCAACTGCATCTAAATCGTATCTCCCGACAAAGATCGCCTTCGTCTCGTCCTGCTCAGAGTTGTCAGCATCGAACTCGCTCGTCTGTTTCCTTACTCTGTCCTTTCACGGTCCGTGGCGTCCTCACGGGCCACGTTCCATTTCAGACGATAAGAGCCGTCATCGTCGTTGTTTTGTAGCTCCCAAGCTGCCCACACATCCATGAATGATGCAAGCAGTCTATCCTCGGTTGTCACGGTCTGCCGAGTAAGTCTGCAACGCACGACATTCGCAGGACCAACAAAACCTCCAGACATGACGTATGAGCGTGAGAAGATATATTACCAGCAGTGTGAGTTGAAATGCATTGCATACCTCATTTGAACCCCTCGCATACTTCCTCCAGTCCACCGTTCTTATCGGCCGCCTGGAAGGCCTTGATGAGCGTCCACATGAGGACGAGCACCAGCTTGTTGTTTTCGTCCAGGATGTCGGACGAGCCGATGTTTGTCACATTGACGTTCTTCTTTTGCATGAAGGCGAAGGCGTCTCCATATTCTGGATGCGAATGCGCGGCTTCTTGTTGAATTTCTGTCATCGGGTCGTAGGCAACACGTGCATAGAGAGAGAGAGAGAGAAAGAGGGGGGTTAGCCTGAGTAGACATTTTGCCACTGTAGACGCGTTAATACGTACGCGGCACACTTTCTCGCGGCAGATGATCTGCAGCAGCGAGATGAGGACGTGGAGGGCGTCTTGGCAAGGACAGCCTGCTACTCTGGGTCAACCGCTCGCTGGCCGACTACCCGACGGTGGACGTCAGGAACTTCTCGAGCAGCTGGGCGGACGGCATGCGCTCATCCACCGCTACGCGCCGACGCTCATCGACTTCAACTCGCTCAATCCCAAGGACGCGCAGGCCAACGTCAACCTGACCTTCGACATCGCGCGCGAGAAGTTCCGCATCCCGCAGTTGCTCGAGGTCGAAAGCGTGGCCGGACAGCTCAAGCCCGACGAGAAGAGTACCACCACGTACGTGTCGCTGCTCTTCAAGGAGTTGGCGTGCAGAAGAAGAAGGCCGTGACGACCATCTCCAAGGCGCTCAACATCGCGCAGCGCTACCAGGAGCTGGCCGCCGAGTCCTTCAGGTCCTCGTACAGGTCCTCGATGGTCATGCGTTTGCGCGAGAGGTACGTGTTGGCCCACCACAGCAGCAGCAGCGACAACAAATAGGTTAGTTGGCCATCTTGGCCGTATCTTTCTCTTTCTCTATCTACGCACTCGGGTGAAGGTGCTCTTCTGCACGTCGACCCACTCCTCGTTGTAGCCGGCCATGCTGTCGATGTTGCTGCTGATGCTGAGTCGATGGGGTAGTGGGGAGGAGGCTTCGCTCACGGATCCTCTGTGTCGGCATGACTTCCATCGGGAGTAAAGAACGTCACTGTCGGCGATGCTGGATGACGGCGAGCTCACTTTCCACACTAAACCGTTCGGTATGAGCGCGAACCCGATGTACTGGCCGTTTGAGGCGATGTCTTCGTCATTCTTCATCGCATATCAAGCCACGTAAGGTTAGAGTTAGTAAGTGTTTTACCACCCCACGTGTGCAAGTTTTGAAATCGTACCACAGCGTGTAAGTCGAGGAAAAGGTGGTCCCCGTGTTTGTCCATGTTGGCCACCAGGGAATCGTGCAAAAGCTGCGCGTACCCTCGCGATCTTTTTACTGTCGAGGCATCATGCCGAATTGGCGGGAATGAGATGTCTGGATACAGTTTGTGCTGGCGGGTAAACCACGGATAGGGGAGAAGCTGGAGACTCAGAAGTGTTACGTCAGGCCGGACATTCTCGCACGCCTACGCATACGCAGCAGCGAATTTCAGAGATTAGTCGACTACATTTAGCTCACCAACGCTTTTGACTCGTACATGGAGGTAACGCAGAGAATTCCAGTTGATATCGGTGTATGACAGCAGCACACTGTCGCTTGGTATCACGTGAAAAATATCTTCTCCGGGTTTTCGGATCACGTCTCCAGTCGCGTCGACGTCTCCGATGGGCTGGCTTCGCTGGTATTGAGTGGCCAGCAGTGCCAGGCAAAAGGAGAACCGAACGACTTCAGTCCACTTGGTATCTGATGTTACGACGGAAGCAAGTCGGTAACTTCTGCAAGACCGAGACCGAGCCATATAGCGAGGATTGTGTTTGGCTGCATGTTGAGACGGCGCGAGGCATCGGCGAATCGAGCGGGAGATTCGCCAAGGAGTGGAATACTATGAGATAGCAAACCAAGGCAGACACCTGCGCAAGCCCAACCCATCCACGAAGCAGCGTTTGGCCTTCCTGAAGAGAATAATTAGGTTCAGTGACTCCGACAAACTCTCTTTATGAAACTTAACCTGTACCTGTTGAATCTTGCTGTTTTCTCTTTCGGAAAGTAGCAGCGTTTTGACACCCAAGGCCATCAACACCAGACCCATCCAGTGGCGCTGTCCATGATGTACTTCTCCCCCGGTTCCTGCTCCTCCTCGGTATCATTCTCATCCGTCTCGTACCCTGCAGGCTCCAGCAAGTCCTCCACCTCGTACCTATCCTGTTCCTCGTCGTACGCCTTGATCAGCTGCACATCGTACTCCGTCTTGTCGTCGGGCGACAAGAAAACCCGCACGCGCTTCCCCACCAACGCCCGACCTGTGTCCTCCTTCTCCGGGTCGCGGAAGTACCCCGTCTGCGCCTCCGCGTCCTTGAGCGCGTCGTTCTGCGTGCCGATCACCCCCTTACAGCTCGGCGCGCCGCAGTAACACTTGATCTGCCTCGATCCGAGCGCCTTCCACTGGTAATCGAACGTCAGTTCCTCGCCCACTTCAATGTCCCTCAACGCAATGACCGCGATCCGCGTCTCGCCCTTCACCGTCCACTTCTCCGTCTTACAGTTGGGCTCGCAGCTGTGGTTCACGAACCGCGTGAAGCTCCCTTTATTGCGCGCGTCAATGTACACCCCTGGGGCCAATAGCAAGTAATAGAAGTTGAGCTCGTGCATCGGCACGCTCTTGAGGCGTCTGGCCAGCTCCTTCTGGTCGATGATCTCGCCCACGTACTCGCCCACGATGCTCAGCTGGCCAATGTGCTGCCGCGTGCGCACGCCGTAGCCCATGTGCTCCGTCTTGAACGGCTCCAGCTGTGGGTACCGCTCCGGGTGCTGCAGCCGCTGGTTGCGGCAGAACTGGCCGGCCGCGCAGTTCGGCAAGCCGAGCTGGCCGTCGATGGCGAGGGTCAGCAACGTGGCGAAGGGCTGCGCCACGTTGGAATCCGTCGTGATTAGACCGTAGAGAGCGGCATCGTTGCCCATGTCAGCGGCTGACTCAGCCAGCTCCACGACCACGTAGATCGAGATGCTCCAGCCCACTGCGTACGGGAGCTGCACGACGAGAGGGGGCCCAGCTAGTGCGTGGCCGTCTTGAGCTACCCGCGGCGCGCCTTGTCATCCCTGGTCTTGGTGCGCAGTACGCTCCTCCGCATCCTTCTGGGGCTTTGTCTCGAGCGTCAGCGCACCCTACGGCACGGGCAGCGTGTCCGCGTGCACCTCGAGTTTCAGCAGGTCGAGCGTCGGGCCGTTGGCCGTGGCGATGGGCGACGCAGCGGTGCGCATCTGACTGCGGTGCTTCTTCGCCGCTAGAACTCCTGACGCGGTGCTTTGCGATCCTGCCCTCAATTTTAGGTGCTGTTTTATCAATAATTGTTGATTAATTGATGGATGTAAACCAGTTAACGGCAATGACACGTCAGTTTATCTCTGATTCTCGATTCGCTGAAATTTGATTTGGTACACGATTTGGTTGGTTCTTTTTACAGGGCGTGATCGACCCCTAAATGAGCCACGGTACTGAAAGAGTTAAGGAGAGTGTTGTTTCTTAGGTGGCCCAAAGAAGTACGCAACAAAGGCCAATGGACGCCTGCCAAAAGTGTATTAACTTTCCGCATAAGCCGATTTAAGAAAACTTATATTTGTCAGGCGTAGATTTCGCCTCAGTAAACGAAGGGTCACTTCGCCCCCTCATCGTGCAACTGCATAAATTTTATCTTGAGTAAAGTATGCTCACCTTTTTGTAGCAACTTGGTGGCATAAACCCCGACCTTTCACATATATCGACCTCTGCACAATTTATATTTAGAGACAAATTTAGAGAAACACTTTATGTCGATTAAATGCACCTTTTGGCAGGCGTCCAATGACAGCTCGCACTAATACGCTGTGATTAATAATCACTGATTATGGCGTATCCGATGGCAAGTGGGCCACGGGCGATCTAATACTGTAGGCAACATCGCGACGAACTACAAACAATATAGCAGAGTACCGGGCAGTATGTGCAAGGCTGAATTACGCACTCACCAAGGGCCTGACTGATCTCCACGTGGTGGGCGATAGCGCGATGATATTGGCGCAGATATTGGCGCAGATGAGGGGCGACGTCCGCCGAGAGCGCCACATTTACGGAGCATTTACGCGCAATGCAGAGGGATAGCAGATCGGGTCCATGTTCGCAGGTGGAACCATCATTTGAGAGCCTTTAACAAGGCCGCTGACATGTTGGCAAATACTGCCATGGACGATCGCAAGAGTCGTCATGTATTTCGCTTGGACCAACCAATTCGGGGCCCCCGCTGGGCAGAAGTCACTCGCCTTCTAGATGGTGACCTCAGGCATAGGCGGGATGCATATTTCACTCAAGGGGCTGGAGAGCCTGACGCGGACGCCCAGTAAGGAAGACGCGACAGAGACGACACGCAAAGTAGGAGCCCCAACCGGCAGATGACGGGTTAGCATCTGCGGGACCGGTCGTTGTAGTCGTTAGGAAGAACTAAGTGACAACAATGCACCTCAATTCAAAAACAAAAAATATTACTGTAGGCAAGTGTCTACGACATATCAAACTGCAACAACTGGAAGATTTCGCACCGTCCGACATGAGAGTGTTACAGTACAAGCCAAGCAAGCGGAGCCCCGCGAGCGGGGCTCTTAACGAAAGTTGAAGCCAAGCCTACAGGCGCTTGCTCGGCGTCGTGTGGTCCACACACGGTCTTGTAATATGGAGGGTTCGCTCTGCCAGCCCTCTAAAAAGGTACGCACGGTGCCCCATAGTTAAGGGATCGTACTTAGCCGCTAAGGGCGCCAGAAATTTATATATGATCACAGTATTACTGTACTACCTACGGGAGCTGTCTCTTCTCGTCCGTCCAAACAACGGAGTCTGGAGAAAGAGAGGCTCACTGTGTGTACAGTAGAACGACGAGGTCAGCTTAGCGCTGTGATAAGCAGGGTGCTCTGGTTGAGGCACTCATGCCTCTTTGCCACAATCAGGAGTTTTGAGGTGCATTACTGCTCGAAATTTAAGGCACCACTAGGGTTTTCATACAAATCTAAGATAAACGGCAAAATAGGAGAGCCTCACGGGTGCCTCACCAGATGCAGATGCTTGGTGTAGTACACGTCACTAATATTGTAATAACCGGCTAAAACGCCCACCTGTAGCAACCCCTTATTGGATCTCAATCGCCTAATTAATCAGAGTACTAACCAGGGTTTAAATCGATTGTGATCCATATGCATCGCCAGATTGCCCAGTGAAAGGTGGGCATTCTACTCCAAACGCGTCTAAATCGACTGCTCGTTCACAAATCGATCGTTTAATCTGCACACCAACTCACATATGCATCGCAGGGACGCCATCGATTTACAAATCGATCGAGCTAAATAAGGGTGCTAATCGATCGATTTACGACCAAAATAGGCAAATGAAGCGGTTTTCACAATACATGCCACACGCGCTGTAAGCATTGCGCTGTAGGCATTTGACCGGTCAGCAGACTTTG
Organism: Phytophthora melonis; assembly: GCA_024211575.1. NCBI lineage: Eukaryota > Oomycota > Peronosporomycetes > Peronosporales > Peronosporaceae > Phytophthora > Phytophthora melonis. Next base: position 734,148 of record JAMXKT010000034.1, read on the forward strand.
TATGAATCACTTACTACTACGCAGTAGCTTCCCCGTGTTGCACTAAGGCGTGACTCCTACTGCAGTTCGTAGCTTGTATCAGTGGTAAGCGGCACAACCTTGGCTACAACCAACGTAGAAGTTTTCTAAGTATAAGTCACAAGCGTATGTAGGTCGATGTTACTGCTGTCTTATCGCTTGCATTCAGTTCTATTCGATCTAATAGCTCTAACGAATACTCTATTGCTAACCCCTAAGGCATCATGTCTAAAAATGCTTCAAGTCCAAGTGTATCCATCTCGAATTTTGAGGCACCCTCCGATATCTTGAATGAGGCACTCGGTGTTTTTTCTACACACAATGCCACATCCGTTTTGGCAAATCGGGTGGTCCGAGATCCGATATATCGGGCCCGATTTGCTAGAGGGCTCCGATTTAGCAGGAAGGGCTGACGGAAGCTCACTATATCTGACCCGATTTGCGGCTGGGGGCTCCGAGTTGTGAAGCAAGTGCCAGAAATGCCGCTTTTCGCCGGCAAAAGGGACCGCTGCCAAAGTATCCCTCGGGCCCTATCAGATTGGCGTGGCACGTAGTTAGACGATGGCACAAGTGATTTAGCTGACCATAGTGAAGTGAAATGGATATATACAGGGTACTGTTGCCCTCAATGCATTCTTGCTCTGCTGCGTCCTTAGAGGTGGGGAGCATGGCCAGCTTGGAATGCCTCCCCTCTAGGCCTTATGCTGTTAACTCAGGTCATATATAGCTAAATCGGACCCACCGATCATGTTGGAGCTCCATTTTATTTAATTCGGACTCCGAGGTAACACGTCAAATCGGGCGTTGAAAACCACAACACATGTACAGACGATCCCCTCGGTAGTAATCCCTAGGATAGGAATACCCGCTTATCAGGAATATAAAGGTGGGTCCCAAGGATTTATGAATGACCGTCCCATACAAAGCCAAATAAATATTCCCCCTCACCCCTTAATCGTCATAAGGAATAAGAAATCACGGATTATGAATGTGTTGGGGTGCTTAACTATGGGAGAAGTCCAATCTGTACAGGACGTCTGCAGTAGTCTAACCAGGATACCAGCTCCTATTGTACATTTTTTTCGTGCCGCATTTCATATTTAATGCTTGCATTAGCATTCGGAGCTGGCTTTCAGACCTGCTAATACCGTTCCTTTGAATAGAATGGAGCTTGGGTGCTTGCCAACATTAGTGAAATGGGGCTCAATACTATCGTGGCAACTTATTTTGCACATCAGTATCATTACCTACATCATACCCCACATATCTTACGGTATTATATTAAGTTTACTTTTATCCTTTTCGGGTTACCGAGGTATATATCGTTATCTGCACGAGTTTCATTCATGTCCGCTCATCGATTTGAGCAGCCTTTTTAACCAAAAGATCGGGGACCCGGGTGGTGGACCCGGGGGGCTTTGCAGTTCGAAGCTAGCTTCTACGGATACCCTTGCAGGGAACGATGTACTAGGGCATCTCCTGCGCCTGCTTCGCAGCCGCAGCATCTGCCTAATATACCACTCTACAACCAAGTGTACCAAGTTTGATTGCTTCTTTTCAAAGGCACTGCCAGTTCATATATCGTCTCTCCAACGAATGATACTTCAACTCTTGGGTTAGACAAGCCCACCGTGGTGATTCTACCTTCTCCTGCTCGTCGGATTAGGACTCCACGGATTCAGTTTAACTTTACTTCTTTTGTAGTTCGTAGAACGGTTATCAACAACTAGCTAGTTATCATATATATATCATTCATGCCTCTGAAATGTGCGCTGATGCCCTGGCAAAATCCTAAGTTTCTTGGATTGCATGGTGTGTTCGGGAACTTACAGGTGGCGAAAAAAAACAGGAAAACCCCGTGCAATTGAATATCTAGCGCTGCCAGGCTAACTGCCCTACCGAACTTGCAGGGTAACCCGATGAGTTAAGACTGAGGTCTAGCAGATCTCAATCGCGTGTAGGAGTAGGATGTTGTGGTTGCACTTCGCTGTCTGCTCGACTGGGTCCCTGCTACGAACCCCACGGCCTGCGCGTGCGTGGCGCGTGCCTCTGGGGGGCTGCAGTTGAAGTGACGCGAATGCTGCGACCTGATTGGCGGATCATCTGGGGTCGCGTGGATGTGATTGGGCGAGACAGTTGAAGTCGGATCAACAGCTGTGATTAGCATGGATAATCACATGCATTGACGAGACAGACCGTGCCCGTCCCAATCAGGTGTGACCGTCCCAACTGAGTTTGAGTATGGACCGTGTCCGTCCCAATCGGGTGTGTCCGTCCCAGGACACTGTGATTGGCCGACGGCCCGTGCCCGTCCCAATTAAGTGTGTCCGCTGCACATGCATATAGTTAAATGAAGTCAAACGAGGGAGACGCTAGGAGAGCTACAGGAGTAGGAAGGAACAAGCAGGACAAAGACAACTAACTCAAATAAACTCACTTTCGGATTTCCTTCCTTCTGCTCACATCGACTACAAGCCTCATTCGCTACTCTCAATTGGTTATGAGCCCAAGCTACGCGGACACCGTCAAGCTCGTGGAAGACAACTACTTCCACTGGGAGTTCAACATGCGGATGAAGCTTTCTCGCAAGGGACTGCTGCCCCACATCATCAAGGCGGAGTTCGACCCGGTGAGCAACCGCACCACGGACGCATGGAAGACCGACGATCTGAAGGCCCTTGGCGTGATCGCAGGCGACGTCAGCCTCACGTTCCAAGTCTACATCCGTGGTGCAATGACTGCGATGGACGCATGGACCATGCTCCAGGAGCAGTTCAACCGAAACACGATCAAGAACCGACTCCTCGTCACCAAGAAGTTGCACAACTTCAAGATGGAGCCCGGTACGCGGTTCGCAATGCATGTGGACCGGTTCAAGGAGATCGTGCTCCAGATGGAGACGATTGGTGAGCCTCTGGACGAGACTCGCCAGCTCGTGCTCCTGCTCGGCAGTTTAACGGACGAGTACCGGATGATCAGCACCGTTCTCGAGAACACGCCGAACATGACGCTCTCGTACGCAATCCAAGCGCTCTCTGGTGTTGAAGCCTCGGATGAATCGCCATCGGCTCAAGAGAAGGCGTTCGCTACGAAGAGGAAGGAGGGTGGCAAGCACCGATTTGCGGGCAAGTGCTTCTACTGCAAGAAGACTGGTCACAAGGAGTTCGAGTGCCGTAAACAGAAGGCCGACGCGGGACGTGGACAAGTGGCTCAAGAGCAAGCGTCTGACTACGCGTTCACGGCAACGGGTGCGATGGAGAAAACGGAGTGGCTTGTGGACTCCGGTGCCAGCTCGCACATGACCAGTGTCCGGGACAAGTTCGTGTCCATGAAGGAACTGAAGACGCCAGTCCGCATCACCATTGCGGACGGTACGAAGATCGACGCAGTTGCAAAGGGCACTGTCGGGTTGAAGCTGATGGACGGAACGTCTGTTACGCTGTCGGATGTGCTGTACATCCCTGAAGTTGATGGAAGCCTCATCTCGGTTGCGAAGCTGGCCGAGAAGGACGTCGTCGCGCAGTTCAGCAAGGACAAGTGCGTCTTTCGCTATGGCGACGCCACCGTCATGGAGGCCAAGCGCTGTGGAAACGTCTACAAGTTGAAGACAGTGGGGGCGAGGTGTGTCGTACGGCGACGGCATCTCGTAAGGAGCCGTGGGCAGTTGTGCACGCCCGCCTCGGCCACATTCCGTTCAAGCGCTATGAACAGCTGCTGACCATGGCAGAAGGAGTGCCTCGCGTTACGGGTGGCGTCACTAGTGACAACGTCTGCGCAGGCTGCTGCATGGGCAAGATGAGAGCCGACGACTATCCCCGACACCCGGAGAAGCTCGTCAAGAGTGCAGGCGTACTGGATTTGGTGCATACGGACGTGATGGGTCCAATGCAGACCAAGACTCCCGGTGGCTGCACGTACGCCGTGACCTTCATTGACGACTACTCACGCCACGTGACGGTCTACTTCATGAAGGCCAAATCGGAGGTGCTGTCCAAGTTGAAAATCTACAAGGCAGCAATGGAGAACGCGACAGGCAAGAAGATCAAGCGCCTACGTTCGGACAATGGCGGCGAGTACACAGGCAAGCAATTCAGGGCCTACCTCGACCGCAGCGGCATCAAGCACGAGAAGACGGTGCCGTACACGCCTCAGCAGAATGGACTGGCTGAACGCATGAACCGAAGTCTGGTGGAGATGGCGCGCTGCATGCTCTACCACGAGGACATCGAGAAGAAGTGGTGGGCTGAATCGGTCAACACGGCGGCGTGGATCATCAACCGGATCCCCAATTCGGTCAATGTGAAGACACCCACGAAATTGTCCACGGGGCCAAGCCGCAGCTCAAGAACATGAAGGTGTTTGGTGCGCTTGGCTACGCACACATCCCCGACGAGAAGCGCCGCAAGCTGGATGCTAAGGCCTTCAAGTGTCGTTTCATGGGCTACGAGGATGGTGTCAAGGGATACCGAGTTCTCAATGTGGCGACAGGCAAGGTGCAAATCGTGCGCACTGTTAAGTTTATGGAGACAACGAGTCTACAGCACGTGGTGCCCAAGTCTGAGCTGGACGACGACGAAGTCGCAGCTACGGAGCCTAGCCATGGTGGACTTCAACCAGAGGATTCGAAACAATTCGTGCCAACCGTCGCTGAAGCTGGTGACGTGATCCAAATTCAACGTGACGCGGGTGTAGACGATGCGATTGTGCCATACGGTTCGACCCACCCTATGATTACCCGGTCGCGGGCTCGCCGTATTGACGAGACGACGGATCCTGAAGAGGCAGGAGCCCGCAAGAAGCAGGTCGTGGCGCCGTCGACAACCGGCACGAAGCGGCAGAAGATGACCCAAGGCAGAGCTCAGGTGCGGGAAGACCAGCTCGCCATTGAAGGTGGCCAAGCGATGGCTGCAACAGAGGACGTTCCACGAACATATGAAGAAGCTATGGCAAGTGCGGACCAAGTGGAATGGAAGCGAGCGATGCAGAGCGAGTTGAAGTCTCTTGTCGCCAACAAGACGTGGAAGCTGGTACCGAGACCAACACACCAGCGGCCGATCGGCTGCCGTTGGGTATTCGCGTTGAAGCGCAACGAGAAAGGGCAAGTCATTCGGCACAAGGCCCGTCTCGTAGCCAAGGGGTATTCGCAACGACACGGCGTGGACTACGAGGAGACGTACGCGCCAGTGGCTTACCTGAATTCGATCCGTGCCAAATTGGCGAAGTGCGCCGCTGAAGGATTCGAGATTGAGCAGTGTGATGTCGACACTGCGTTCCTGTACGGCAAACTGGAGGCGGAGATCTACATGGAGCTGCCTCAAGGACTCCGAGACCTGTTGGAACTGGCTGAAGCGGAAGGTGAAGACGACGTAGTGTGCATGCTGCTTCAGAGTTTGTATGGACTCAAGCAGGCATCGCGTGTTTGGAACGAGACAATCGACGCACACCTAAAGCGGATGGGATTCACGTCTGCCGACGCTGACCCGTGCATCTACACACGCGGTCAAGGTGATGACGAGTGCATTGTGTGCCTCTACGTGGACGACATGCTGATTGCCTCGCGACAGAAGGCTGTGATTGCGTCGGTGAAGGCTGGAATCGCGGAGAAGTTCCGGATCAAGGACCTCGGTCGCGCCCGCTTCATTCTCGGGATCGAGATCGACTACGACATGGAGGGAAGAACGCTACGCATCAGCCAACAAGCGTACGCCGAGTCGATCATCAAGAAGTTTGGACAGGAGAACGCAAAGCCATGCTCGTCTCCGGTGGAACCGGGTGTGCATCTGACCAAGGCCGACGAACCGCAGACCGAAGACGACAAGTCCAAGATGAAGTCGAAGCCCTATCGATCGCTCGTGGGTAGCCTAATGTACCTGGCGTGTGGGACTCGTCCTGACATCGCGGTGGCTGTCGCCAAGCTGAGCCGTTTCCTGGAGAATCCTGGCCAAAAGCACTGGGACGCAGGGATTCGGGTCATTCGCTACTTGTTGATGACCAAGGACGTGGGCATTACCTACGATGGGCTACTAGGGACGGAACTCGTCGCCTACTCGGATGCGGACTGGGCCGGCAACCGTGACGACCGTCGCTCCGTGAGCGGTATGATGCTCATGATGTGCGGTGCTCCCGTGGTGTGGCGCTCAATGTTTCAGAAGACTGTCGCGCTCAGCTCAACGGAGGCCGAGTACATGGCCCTGAGCGACTGCGTGAAGGAGTGCGTCTGGATGCGTCGATTGCTGAAGGACATTGGTGCTGAGCAAGTGGGGGCAACCATGATTTACGAGGATAACCAAGGTGCGATGGCCTTGGCGAAGAACGTCGGTTACCAAGCTCGCACCAAGCACATCGACATTCGCTACCACTTCATTCGCGAGAAGGTGGTAAGCAACGAAGTCGAGCTGGAGTACATCGACACCAAGAATCAGCTCGCCGACTACATGACGAAGGGTCTGACGTCGAAGACGCTACGCTACTTGATGATGCGGAGCAACGTTGGCCCCAAGCTCGAGACATCGAATTGAGTGGGGGTGTTGTGGTTGCACTTCGCTGTCTGCTCGACTGGGTCCCTGCTACGAACCCCACGGCCTGCGCGTGCGTGGCGCGTGCCTCTGGGGGCTGCAGTTGAAGTGACGCGAATGCTGCGACCTGATTGGCGGATCATCTGGGGTCGCGTGGATGTGTTTGGGCGAGACAGTTGAAGTCGGATCAACAGCTGTGATTAGCATGGATAATCACATGCATTGACGAGACAGACCGTGCCCGTCCCAATCAGGTGTGACCGTCCCAACTGAGTTTGAGTATGGACCGTGTCCGTCCCAATCGGGTGTGTCCGTCCCAGGACACTGTGATTGGCCGACGGCCCGTGCCCGTCCCAATTAAGTGTGTCCGCTGCACATGCATATAGTTAAATGAAGTCAAACGAGGGAGACGCTAGGAGAGCTACAGGAGTAGGAAGGAACAAGCAGGACAAAGACAACTAACTCAAATAAACTCACTTTCGGATTTCCTTCCTTCTGCTCACATCGACTACAAGCCTCATTCGCTACTCTCAATTTAGGATACACCGGGTGTTTGTCGTTCGCGTTGACGATGTCCGCCCGGGCTTCCTCTCTAACAGGAATCCGTGGCGTACATACAACGTAGGAGCATTCATACTCTGGTTGATTATACATGGCGCAGCCGTACACAGAATTTGTCCGGGCCGCATGAATATCTAACCTCAACAAAGCTCCCAGCTTCCATTCGTCCAAATGTGTTTTGCCATTTATCAAGTACTACGAAGTATTAAAGTGAACGTACCGGATTCATGTAGCATTGAACTAATATCGGTAACAATGTGCTTTGGAGTTGTTTTTATCAAAAACAGGATAAAGTAGAAGATTATTCTACAGTAGTAAATGGGCTTGGTGGATCTCTGCGGGTTATAATGTAGTTAAGGCAAGCTTAAATAATCCAAGGTCATCATAGATAAAATGCCTAAGCGGGTGCAGCTAGATTCTTAATGGCCCCACACGAGCCATTCGTAAATCAATTAATTTGAACTGGGTTCCGCTGATACGTGCCATTTCGTATTCTAGCACTAAACCAAGCAACCGGCCTACGTACTAACGACCCAGCTACAACGATTGCCGGAGTACCACCCACCGCGCCCCGCAAAGGCTAGGATAGGTGGAGTTGACCATATCTGCTGTTTTTGTTTTAGATTATAGGAGCTTTACCCATTGGCAACTCCTGCGCCTGCTTCGGAGCCGCAGCATCTGCCTGGTAATGGGATCTGAAAGTAGATACCGTATAAGTACTTCTAGCAAGTTTGGAGCGATATGAGGACAACACGAGTTTTAACTGAGAAGTACCAATGCAGTAGCTACAAGACCGACGCAGGAGACACTTACTCTATGTATGTAGTATAGTCCTCAATCATACCAAACTTTGACATTGAGCAGGCTATTTTATTAGAAATCCACAAAAATTTAAAGCTACTTCGACACGACTACATTAATGGCCCGCAACACACGGTGATATACGGCGCGCATCTTGGCGACTACAGTAGAAGTCGTGGTCTACAGATAGTTTCCAGGGTACAATGCGACCAAAAACGCACTTTAACTATGATATAAGATGTTTAATACTCCAGGTTTCTCATAAGGAAATCGCCGTAGTTCTTCCTCCCACTTGCTAGGCAAGAAATGCGGCGGGTAGTTACGCTTGAAGGTTGTGCTCGCACGCTTTGATAGTTGTCGTAATACTACTGCTGTTGTGAAAGCTCTGGTTGCCCCCTGGAGATTTACACAATATCAGCCTACCGACAATTTATGCCACGGAAAACTCTGGTGACCACAAGGTTTTCAATAAATCTCTCTGAAAAAACTGTCCATGCACAAGAAAATAAAGAGGATGGTATAAGTTATGACCAGGACTGAATGAACTGATTATTCGATAGCTTTAATTTCCAACAATCAATTAGGGAGGAAGTGATGGGGAATTGTCATGTTCGTGACCACGTTAGGGCGTGGCGTGGTGGGTAAGCTGCGAACGAAATCTAAAACTGAACTATCTAAAGCTCTCCCTTCTTGATCGGGAAAACGAGGGGTTTCCGATCAGCACCTCGAAATCTCTTCGACGTCTGAGCCGCAACGGAAACCATCCGACACTAATGAAATGAGTAAGTAATATGTTGAGAGGCCTGGAGCTGCATGTAGCATAATACGATGTATTGATGTGGTAATGGCACCAGTTGTGCTCAAGGTCAGCATCGAGGCTTCTCATTGTCACAAACATCATTGCTACGACGAATAACGTGCATGCACATCTGTGCAATAGCAAAAATTGCATCCTTTCAACCAATAAAATGTTTGTGATGGAGCTCCACTTCATCTGGTGGCACCTGGCATCAGTCTAGAAGGAAAAGAAGCTCCGATGCGAATAGACCTCTATCAAAAGCTGTGTAATTCAGACCGGATTCGATCGAGTGCTGTATGATGTTGTGTGAATGTTGTTTGATGTCATCCGCACGGGGGGGGGGGGGGGGGCGACGAATGTAGCGTGAATGTCGTTCGATGTCATCCATCACTGCGAACTGCACCAATACGTACCATATATATGGTATTTGGGGTCCCGGGTGGTGAACCCGGGGGGTTTCGCAGTTCGAAGCTAGCTTGTACGGATACCCTTACAAGGAAGTCGATGTACTCGGGCATCTCCTGCGCCTGCTTCGCAGCCGCAGTATCTGCCTAATCTACCACTGCATGTACAATCAAGTGTACCAAGCTTGATCGCTTCTTTTCGAAGGTATTGCCAGTTGATATACATATATCGTCACTCCAACGAATTGGTACATCACGTTTGGGTTTGACAAACCCACCGTGTGATTCTACCTCCTCCTACACGTCAGATGAGGACTCCACACATTTAGTTTTAACTTTAGATATTTGTAGTTCGTAGAACAGTAATCAACAATGAGCTAATCAACGTAATTTCCATCCTTCCTGCTACTAAATGCGCGCTGATGCCCAGGCAGAATCCTGCATTGCTTAGATTGCAGTGTTGTGCTCAGAAACTGACACTTGGCGATAAAACAAACGTGCATTCGGATATGTAGCGCTATCACGATAACTGTTCAACCGAACTTGCAGGATAACCCGATGAAGTCAGCAATTGCTTCAAGTTTGATGAGTGAAAACTGAGGTCTAGCAGATTTCGATAGCGTGTAGGAGTAAGATACATCGGGTGTTTGTCCTTCGCTTGATGATGTCCGCTCGGGACTTCCTCTCGCACAGAAATCCGCGGCGTACAGCGACAGCATAGGAGCATTCAAACTCTGTTTGTTAAAACATGGTACAGCCGCACGCATATTTTGTCCAGGTCGAAATGTAGTCTCACAGAAGACAAGTCTAAATCAGCCAAGTCGTCGTAGACAAATGAAACGATTGGCGGTGATTCGGGTTCCGCAAGTGATACCAACCAAATCGCGAATTATTTATTTATTTGTTGGCCCCCATACTGGTACCGTAGGGGCAAGTAAAACCATAAAACTCAACTGCTGTCGACGAAAACCTACCCACAAAATCTGTCACCGGTACTGAATCGTCCCGAATAACAAGTCTCCGCTAAATGATTCGTTCGCAACCGGATTAGACGCCGCCGTATAGGACGCCACCGCATTGTCGGCGGGTTTGGATTAATAAAAAACGTTGAACAAAATAAAATCGAGCAGTACTTCCCTTCTTGGATTGCACAACGTAGGACTTTAAGAAGTTTTTTTTGCAATGTTTTAGTGGAAGGTTTAGTCTAATCCATCCAGCTTAAGTCCAATGAGTGTGGGGATTCACACATTATCAACCGCCGACATTTTACGCCACGGCAAACTCAGCTGACCACACGATTTTCAATATCTCTCTCTGAGAAACTATGCATGCTGAAGAAAATCTGTGTCTGAAAGAGGAGGACATAGATTATGACTCAAAACAGATCGAATCGATAATTTTACCGCTAATTGAAGAAGTATTATTGCGCTGCATGTATAGTAGTGTAATACGATGCAGCGATGGGGCACCAGTTTGCCCAAGGTTAGCATCATTAGCACCGATGCATCATAGTGATCAAAAGAATACAATGCGTGCTAATAGACAATACGTTGTTCTTCGTAGTAGTCCGCTGATACACAATCTGTTTTTCGGCGTAGTAGCCCTGTTTGTGGTGGAGGTCTAATGGCATCTGACATCAATCTACAGTAGAAGGAAAAGAAGCTTCGAGGCGAACAGGCATCCATCAAAACCTGTATGTGTTGATTGCTGTATGATGTTGTGAGAATGTTGTTTGATGTCATCTGCACGGGGGTGAAGTGACGAATGTAGCGTGAATGTCGTTCGATGTCATCCAAAAACCTTCCCCAATCGACAGTTCTTCGAACTGCGAACAGCACCCCATGGTACACCCTACGACAGGAATACCCTCATCTAGGAATAAAAAAGTGGGTTCCCGACGCCATGACTCGCGACTCGCTAGGAGGAATTTCCATATCTGAGTGGTTATCCACTCAGATGTCCCCAGAAACACAAGTACTCAGTTTTAAGGGGTGGGTTAGACTATTGGGTGGGACTATTATATAGTGCTCGACGAAAAGTCAAGGAGTTTTCCTAAAGTAAACGGTGATTGATAAGAATGGACGGGCATTCGCTTGGTGGGTTGGTCACATTGCAATTTGCTCACGTTGCAGGTCGCGTCAATGGGTCTAGCGCTGCGCAACGGGAAGAAGGTAGCGAAGGCATCTGCCAAGGAACCAGAGCCAAGGAAGGTGGGGAGGCCCAAGAAGAATGCACCGCGCACCTGCACGACGTGCAAGCGTACGCTCAAGACGCACCAAGGCCTGCTCAAGCACAAGGCGCGCAAGAATCGATGTGACAAGCGATCAATTGCGGCTCGTGCTGAGAGCGCGCAAGGTGGCGCGTCGCCTAGCAAGCAAGGCATATTACATTCGGAAGAAGGATGGTATCTCTCTTGAAGACTGGCGGCTCCGCATGCGTCTGACGCCTCTACAAGAAGCTCGTCGCACTGCTCAGTTCCTGGCTAACCGTTAGAGTAGTCACTCACTGGGAGGAAATACGAAGCTCCTTTAATAAATTAGCGTGAGCAAGCTAGATTGAAGTCGATGCACAGATTGAATTCGATGCATAGTACCTGTATCTAATGGCGAGAAATATTAACCGTGCAGTCCTGTTGATGTGCCGCTCAATGGGTACGTATCTCGAGATCAGTGTTTAACGCAAAATTCATGAAGTCCAGCTCGAACAACTCCAACATTTATCAATCGTTTTTGGATAGTTTATCATCGTTTTTGGCGCTTTATCATCAAAGCTAGATGCGATATCATCGTTTTTTTATTAATTATCATCGCTTTCTGATAAAATATTGTACTCCGCCTCACAACTAACACTTTCAAAGTGGAATTTATGAAAATGTAGGAAGGCTTTATTTATTATCGAATCAGCTCTTAGATATGCAACGGTCTCTTTCTAGTTGCTTCCCTTCGTTTTACGGCGCTTGTGCTTTGACTTTCTTCCGGGTTTCTCCCCTCGCTTGCCTTTTTCGGGGATTGATACCTTGACTGCTGGGACTTTAACTCGCTCGTCTTTCGGAAAAAACTCCATCAAGCGGCAGAGGTACAAATTTCAGCGAATATGTGCTTCGGAAATGGCGGATTGACAACCTGTCCTGATCATACAGAGTCTCCAACCTCTGGCCGTCAGCAACAGCAGCCGCGACAGCATGTACGCACGGAAATTCGTAGTCTTGCCAATCTTTGCATGTACATTCGCGCCCGGGGAGGTCTACATTTCTCCAAGGATGAATGAAGCCTGGACGCTTTGCGGGACCTCCGTATCGAACCATGTAGGATCCCTCCATACAAGGAAGCCGGTCACAGGTTGTGGCAGCAGCAGTGAGACTTGTCCGACGATCCTGTAGAAATGGGACTAGGGCGTCTTCTCCAAATTGTAGCCCCCACTCCTCCGCCTTTTGTCGCATTTTCGACACGCGTTTGCACAACTTCATAAAGTATAGATTGAAGGCGTCCAGTGGATACGCACTTCTGCAGTCGTTGCCAAGCCAATTATTCGCTTGTTCGGCCACATTAGAAGTCGCTTCACCGTACGTAGGCAACTTGTTGTGAGCGAGAAATTCACACTTCACCCAGAACTTTTTGTCAATTTTGGCAAGTTTGTCAGCGGCTGTCTTGTTGGTCAAAGCCAGCTCGTTGAAGAACAAGTTGAAGTCGTTTTCACAATCGCTGTCGGCCATTTCATTTATCAGGTTCCGCTCGTCGCCCGTCAGCTTGCGAGTTTCTGTAATGTTGCGTTTGATGTGCACTAGACAGTAGCGATGTCCGGCTTGGGGGAAAGACAATTTGATTGCCTTGAGGAGTCCCTTCATACGATCCGAAACCGCGGTGAAAGCTTGCAAGGAGCCTAGAGCCTGCTTGACCAACGCCAAAAACCACATCCAGTGGTCTTCGTTTTCCACGGGTACCAGCGCTAGCGCAAATGGCGTGACCTGCTTGTTGTAATCTTTGCACGTTGCAACCAGAAAAAACACCGTAGGAATTCATCTCCGCCTTGAGGTGAGCGCCATCAAATCCAAACATTCGACGGGACATAATCGCAATACGAACCCCAATATTTGGGATGAAGCAAGCTCGCTTGAATGTCCCGTCAGGTTCCGTTTCGAAGTCCCATGTAGACCCAGGATTTTTGTCTGCCATTGCCGAGAGGTAGGACCTGAGCTTCTGGTAGCTCACTTCGCGGCTCGTGAGGAGTGAGGCCTCAATATCCAGCTTCACACGGGAGATGGCGGACCGGCCAAGCTTCATTTTTTCTGAGAGTAGAAACTTCTCGATAGCCTCTCCAGTCATTGTGGCAGTCGAACCGTTGTAGACAGGGAGCATTTTCTGCTCAATCAGCGCCTTAGCCCTTGCTGTATCTTGTGTTGTGTTTCGAAGCCTGGTTGCAGAGCGAGGAACAGAGCCTTCAGCAAACAGGTGGCCGTGAATCCGACATTTCGGAGATGGTTGTGACAAAAGTTGGCCTTCGAAAACTGCCACCGTCCTTCTTTTCCGGATACATTAATGAAAAATGGACAAGAGCCATCAGCAAAAGCCAAGTTCGAATCCAGAAATTGCTGGCCATTTAGTTTCTTGCAGCGATACTTGGCATTCTGGCTGCTGCTGCAGTCGACGTAAAGCTGAAACCCTGCTGCTAACGCAAACTGCTTACAACGACGCTGAATCGTCTTCTGGTCCTGGTAAAAATCAACTCCTATGTTGCGTTTTCCGTCTTGTGCCGCACCATAGTCTTCGTCTCTTGGGTTCTTGTCTTGCACGGGTGCATCTTCGCGCAGCAATCCGTGCTCCTTGGCTAAAGCCAGGTCAGAGGCCTCCAATATGAAGGGTACGGCTCCGAAGTCCCTGGGCTTGGGTGTTGCCTTCTTCTTTTGCTTCGACATCGAGCCTGCAAGTATGCGAATGAAAAGTCGTTAGATAGACACCTATCTACCTGTACCAAAAATAGCGAAGTGAAAGTAGTCACCAAAAATAACTCCATTTTGCAATTTGTACCCGATGTGATTTGTGATTTGGTAACCACTCAGAAAGGAGCAAAGAAGTCCAGCCTGGGGACATCTGAGTGGATAACCACTCAGATATGGAAATTCCTCGACTCGCTAGTCATGGCGTCGGGAATAGCGAGGGCATTGTCTGTACACGACATCAACGAGGCCGCGCTTTCACACCGAGGGCAACCAGCGGCCACGTCCTCGTGACCTTGTGGTGGTCGAGAAGCTAACAAAGCCAGGACCGCGTTGATTAACGCGACTAACAGAGACCAGCTGTTCAAACCATCAAGGAACAGGATTGACGTAGCGACAACAAGTTTGCTCCAAATTCTTAGACTGGTTCTTCGTTCTGCGTTGCTAAGGTGGGATTGCTGCTTGACCCCAATCACAGTAATGCTAAGTATGCCTTTCATTTTCTTGAGGAAGGCCACGTGAACGCAGCTTAGTCACTGAACGGCAGTAGGCCGCACGGCTCAAATGCCATTAACTTGGGGCTCGCTCTGGTAAATCAGTGGAGTCGTCGTAACGCAATCTCGTTTGGAAGCATCTGTCCGGTATTAGTCGATGTTTAATCTGCGGAGTCGCTGACACTTTCCGCGTCTCGTCGCCACCAAACGGGCGCTCTTTCGGATTCTCTCTCTGTTTGTTGTGCGGTCAGATACTCCGGCCATAGATCAGCAGCGACGGCTCCTCTCCTGTTGCTCTAAGCCCCCACTACACATTTGGGTCAAGTGCACGTTTATAGCTTGTCAATGTATCATCTTCTCTAGGCAACAATACTTTGATCAGAATGAAACTCGCGGCGTTGACCTGTTATAGCCGCCTGCACACTGCATAACGAGCTTATAGAAGCTGGATCCCGAAGACACGTCGTGCTTTCAGCTGCTGACAGCTGGCCCCAAACAAAGTGCACATATTTACTTTTAAAACCTGAATCGGAGCCCCCGTAGCATGAGTATCTCAACAATATGATCGACTGCAGTTTCGAACAGTAAAAGCGTCAACTTTTTCACAAACACCAACTTGACAGGCCCGCGCCATGGATTTGCTTTGAAATATGTACGAGCGAGAAGCAGTCGTTCGCAGAGCACCCGACGCAGCAGCATGACTGCTAGAAAACAACTGGCGCTCCAGCTCTTCAGTCTTCACGTTCGGCCGCTGGCGGATCGAGCACTGATTGCACAGGTATGTTACGGACACCACGTTAATCGGTCAGCCCCGGCCACTCCTCATTAATCAATTTGCCATCGGCGCAGCAAGCGGCCAAGCGCCTCATCAATACTGGTAAATCCACCGCTGTCAACTGCAATGTTCAAGTTCTTCGCTACGACTGCTGCTCTCATTGCGACCGCTGCGGCCGCGTCCCTGCCCGACGGCTCGTGGCCCTCCAGCAAGGGCCTCGTCCAGTTCGACAAGGTGTACACGGTCAAGGCCGGTGAGGTGTTCGACGGCAAGATGCAGACGTTTGAGCGCTCCAACGTCAAGTGCAACGGCCAGTCCGAGAGCAAGTGGGACACCGCTGTGTTCTTCGTGGAGGCCGGCGGCCACCTCAAGAACGTCATCATCGGCAAGAACCAAATGGAGGGCGTCCACTGCGATCAGCACGACTGTATCATTGAGAACGTGTGGTGGGACGACGTGTGCGAGGACGCGCTGAGCATCAAGGGCGGTTCGGCCTCGAGTGTGTCGAAGGTCATCGGCGGTGGCGCTCGCTACGCCGACGACAAGGTGATCCAGCACAACGGTCTGGGCAAGGTGGTGATCGACGGCTTCTACGGCGAGGACGTCAGCAAGCTCTACCGTTCGTGCGGCACTTGCGGCCCCAAGGTGCGCGAGGTGTCCGTGTCGAACGTGCTCGTGGTGAACCCGACCAACGCCGTGGTGACGGTCAACAAGAACTGGGGCGACAAGGCCACGCTCAGCAACATTTGGGTCAAGTCGAGCAAGGCCGCGGTCAAGGTGTGCCAGTGGTCGCAGGGCAACCCGAAGGGCGAACCCAGCATCCTTGGAAACGGCCCGTCCGGCACGCTGTGCCAGTACTCGACCAGCGACGTCCACATCAACCAGGACATTAAGCAGGCCAAGCAGGGCTCGCCCGAGCAGTCGTCTCCCAACCCGGACGACGAGTACACCGCCCAGACTGACATCACACCCGCCCCCAAGTCGAAGAAGACGACGGCCCCCAAGGCGTCGACCCCCACGGTGACGACTGCCCCTCGGAAGAAGACGAAAGCCCCCAAGACCCAGACGCCCGCCACGACAGCCCCGTTGAAGAACACGAAGGCCCCCAAGACGACGGCCCCTCTTAAGAAGACGAAGGCCCCCAAGACGAAGGCCCCCAGCCCGAAGCAGCAGGACGAGGAGCAGCAGGACTCCGTGCTGCAGGACCAGATTGACCAGGACCTCCTCGGTTAAGCATAGAACTTTCTATGCTAACGAAGGTAGATAACTTTACACTGCAATACTGAGTGCATCAGCTAGACGCAATTGGTGGTACAGTAGTGTACAAGTAGCGTTAAAATAATTGATGTGCGTTTTGATAGAAACAAGTTGTACCATGGAGTTCTTCCGAATGTCGTAGCTGTTCAGTCTACTGTATCAGAAATCCAATGTGGCGTTGATAGAAGATAGCGGTCTATGATACGAACTACTGCATGCAACTGGGAAACACGGTATTGATAAACCCTGCCGAACAGTGTCCAGGCAACTGTAATCAGCAACATTGTGTGAATTTGAACTGATGCTTGAAAATGCTTCAGTACTTCTTGAAGCTGTAAACACTACACGCAGTGTTTTCTCAGTGCAGTGGGTCGTGCAAATATCTTGAGCCAGCGGACGAAACAGTGGAACGCCAACGGAGCTGCCTGCAGAAGCCTCAGGGGTCTAAATATCTACTCGCATACCTCAAGCCGTATGGTAAAGCCGTCAGCTGGATTCGAGCATTGCGCGTACGGACACGCTAACGGCCAAGTCATTGAGCTCTCGCCGCCCTTCCAGACCGTATTGTACCGGTACTCACACGCCGTGCCGTACGTGCACTTGTGCATGTAGAGGCTTAGCAGGAAGAGGTCAGATTACCGCTGTGATAGCACGAACCGAAACGAGTCTCCGTTGGTCCAGCTTTCACACCGAGGGCCGCTGCCGGCCACGACCTCGTGTCCTTGTGGTGCTCGAGAAGCAAACGTACATGTACGTAGGAACAACCGAGCTGATTAACGCGACTAACGGAGCCAGCTGATTTCAGATCATCAAGGAAAAGCATTGACGTAATGGCAACAAGATTCGTCTGGTTGCTCATACAAAAGCCGACCGGGTGAAAGTGCCACAGTAGCGGTGGCGCTCGGCCCGCTTGAACTGTAGTAATGATTATCAAGCCTTTCATTCCCTGAAGCGGAAACCTCGTGTGACCCCAGCAGGCCGCCACACAACACTAGCATGAGCAGGTATGAACACCTCCACTCGGCCGCACGAGTCGTTGTTGCTGCTGCGCCCGCAATCTCGTTCGAGCGCATCTGTTTCCGGTAGTCGACGTTTAATCGGCGGGGTTGCTGACACTTTTCTCCGCGCCACGTCGTCGCCAAACGGGCCCCTGCCGTGCAGTACTGTGCGCTCTATCGTCCTTTGCTCTTGCGCAAGTGGATGCCGCGCATGCTCTGAACTGCTGTACCGTAGAGCAGACAACACGCCCAGGAAAACGGCAGCTCGAGTCGGTCCAACCAACCTTGCTGCGCTTCAATTTGAGTCCTCCACAGCGCCACGTTTGAAGTTCAAACGTGGCGCTGTGGAGGACTGGAGCGCACATCGGCAATTCGTTCTCTCTTCACCAACAGTTTGGTCGGAATCGAAGTCAGCGATTACCCAGGATCGGTTGACGCGACAGCTGTTCAAGGCTCACTTGATCCAGAACGAACTTACAGAAGCGGGGTCTCGAGGACACATCGTGGCTCCGGCGCCATCTGCCGGATTGCCACCCAGCCCGGTATGTATTGTAAAGCACACATGTTTCCTAGTGCCCGTGTGCAATGCATCAGCTCGCTACATGCCCCGGTACTGCTGCAGTCTAAGACCAACGAGAGTTTGGGCTCACCCAGCCACTGCCTGCCAATCGGTGCATGTACATGTATTGGTGCACTTGCGTTTTTGGCGTACGGAACGTATGGAGGAAAAGTGGTCTGTAGTTTTGGATAGCCAAAAGTGTCAACTTGTCAACGCCATCGTTGCGTTGCCTCGCACTCGATCGAGTGTTGACAGGCATGATTTGTCGTCACGGGTTTGACATGCGATCGAGAAAGCCCGAGTGGGTCAAGCGTGGCCCCAGCCGCACCCCACGCAGCAGCATGGCTGCGAGAAAACACCTGGTTCTCCAGCTCTTGATGGTCGCGCCGCAAGAGTCTCATCAAGTCCGGTGACCGACCCACCGAGGCCGTTAAAAGAGTTAATCACGGCGACCAACTGCTCATTAATCAACTCGCCAGCAAGCGAGCATCCGACCAGCACAACAGCATACACTCCCTTCCATTGTTGCCATCCACGATGTTCAAGACCTTCGCTGCATCTGCCGCTCTCGTCCTTGCGACTGCTTCCGCTGCTTCCCTGCCCGACGGTTCGTGGCCTGCCAGCAAGGGCCTCGTGCAGTTCTCGGAGGTGCGCACCATCAAGGCCGGTGAGGTGTTCGACGGCAAGATGCAGACGTTCGAGCGCTCCAACGTCAAGTGCGACGGTCAGACCGAGAGCAGCTGGAAGACGGCCGTCTTCTTCGTGGAGGCCGGCGGTCACCTCAAGAACGTCATCATCGGCAAGAACCAAATGGAGGGCGTCCACTGCGATCAGCACGACTGTATCATTGAGAACGTGTGGTGGGACGACGTGTGCGAGGACGCGCTGAGCATCAAGGGCGGCTCGGCGTCGAGTGTGTCGAAGGTCATCGGCGGTGGCGCTCGCTACGCCGACGACAAGGTGATCCAGCAAAACGGCCTGGGCAAGGTCATCATCGACGGCTTCTACGGCGAGGACGTCAGCAAGCTCTACCGTTCGTGTGGCACCTGCGGCCCAAGGCGCGCGAGGTGTCCGTGTCCAACACGTACGTCGTGAACCCGGGCAACTCGGTCGTGACGGTCAACAAGAACTGGGGCGACAAGGCTACGCTCAGCAACGTCTGGGTCAAGTCGAGCAAGGCCACCGTCAAGGTGTGCCAGTGGTCGCAGGGCAATGCCAACGGTGAGCCCAGCATCCTTGGAAACGGCCCGTCCGGCACTCTGTGCCAGTACTCGACCAGCGACGTTCACATCAACGAGGACATCAGCCAGGCCACCCAGTCCTCGCCGGAGCAGTCCACGCCGGAGCAGTCCACGCCGGAGCAGTCCACGTCTGAGCAGAACGACGCCTCGCAGTCGGCCGTGCAGCAGTCGAGCGTTGCCTCCAGTGGTGCCGATGGCAACACCACGACTCCTATCGTTCAGGTTGAAGTCACGGTGGCTCCTACTACTACTGCTCCCCTGAAGAAGACGAAGGCTCCTAAGACCAAGACGCCTGCCACTGCGACCCCTA
This sequence comes from Phytophthora melonis, assembly GCA_024211575.1. Taxonomy (NCBI): domain Eukaryota; phylum Oomycota; class Peronosporomycetes; order Peronosporales; family Peronosporaceae; genus Phytophthora; species Phytophthora melonis. The sequence goes on from JAMXKT010000034.1 coordinate 753,813, forward strand.
CCGTGACGCCCAAGACGAAGACGCCCACCACTACGGCGCCCAAGGCGACGAAGGCCCCCAAGGCGACGAAGGCTCCTAAGGCGACGAAGGCTCCTAAGACGAAGGCTCCGAGCCCCGGACAGCAGGACGAGCAGCAGAACGTTGAGCAGCAGAGCGTCGAGCAGCAGAGCGTCGAGCAGCAAGACGTGGAGCAGCCAGACGTGGAGCAGCAGGACTAATTTGAGCGCTTGCACATTACTCGGACTGGGGTTTTCGTCCGCTGTCAACGAGGAGTGAACTCGTCGACAATTAGCAATGTGAGCGCGAGTGCGTAGGATAGATGTATCGTGTTGGAGCGTACAAGTAGAGTTAAAGTAATTGATGGATTGTTTGATAGTACTACTTCGGATGTGTTGATTCAGAGTCGCTTCATTTAATCCATTATTAGAGCTACCTTTGCCCAGACTTACTGTAGTTGTCTCCAAAGTTGTCAGGGTACGCTCCACGACAAAAAGATATGGACAGTGTCCATAGCACATCATGAGTGCTGGATATGGATAAATATCGTGACGGTGCCGACACATATGATTTTATACTTAGCCAGTGGACGCCTGCCACAAATGCATTAAACTTTTATTCGCGACTTTTGGTGAGGGTTTTGGGAGGCGCCCAATGCTCAACAGAAGATCACATAAAACCCAACTTTATCAAAGCAAAATCCTGGGTTTGCTACCGCTACATGTACCTCACCCATTTTTCCTTGAAGATCTGAATAAGTGGTGTACAGTATTAATCTGCTTCTCGGAGACCACAAGGTCACACTATCGTGAGGTTGCGAGTCGCAACTTGCAACCATCAGTACCGGTACATGTAGCTCTCGGCGTGAGTTTGCTACTGGGTGGCACTGTAGTAAAACGCAGTGGGTGCGCCTTGTGCACAGTGCAGGGTAGTTTATCTTCATGTAATAATAAGTCGTACGAACCATGACTGAAAGCGCAGCTGCAGGACGTGCTTTTACGCGCAGCGCTCGACACATATTACCTCCTCGAAGAGCGCTGTCGTAGTTGGATAGCGTTAAATCTGGAATAGCCCCGCAGAAATTAACATGATCACTGGCAACTCTAAGACGTTCGAGGACGGTGATTATTTGCGTCTCACGTACGGATGCAATGTATGTACGTTCGAGAAACAGAGCTGAATGGTGGTTGTACCATGGTAGTTGGACGCACCATCACACGAGAAAAGAGGCTGTGGTGTAGGCATCGCATGTAAGGTCGACCAGTGACGGCCATATCCTTGTGGTGTTCGAGAAGCTGATTAACGCGACTAACGGAATCAGCTGCTTCCGATCTTCAAGGAAAATGGTTTCGTGACGTAGCGGCAACGAACCACGCTTTTATTTCGTGTTGGGGCGAATTAATCCAAGCCTAACGCTAAAATAACAGCGTTACATTAAAATAAACGCCTTATTCAGAATTTGGCGTATTACATGCATATCAACTTTGTATTATGTCCATGAGCCTGCACACAAGAAGAAGAAGAAGAAGAAGTTACTCTTCTTCTGTGCAGTATCGTTGGCACTTTGGACAGCAACTCGTACGACTGACTTATCTAACACTGCCTGTACTTATCGATTAGTTGTGCTCGAGTACACTAATATATACTATTATAAGTATATGACCCCCATGTGCTATTGGGTGCCTGCCAAAATTGACATTTAATCGACATAAAGTGTTTCTCTAAATTCGTCTCTAAATATAAATCGTGCAGAGGTCGATATATGTGAAAGGTCGGGGTTTATGTCACCAAGTTGCTGTAACAGGGTGGGACATACTTTATTCAAGATAACATTTATGCAGTTGCACGATGAGGGGGAGAAATGACCTTTCGTTTACGGAGGCGAAATCTACGCCTGACAAATATAAGTTTTCTTAAATCGGCTTATGCGGAAAATTACTACAGTTTTGGCAGGCACCCATTGGACTGGGTATATCATAATCCCCGTACAAGTTTGGTCTACAGCGGCTGGTCACCCCAGGCAAATGTCGGTGAACAGCTTGCTCATGTAAGCCTCTGCACGGGACAAGCTGTAATACAGTATCCAGTAGAAACCATCGGCCCCCAGTCCGGGTGCTCCATGGCGGCGGCGGTGGTAGTGATGGCCCTAAGCTTCGGTTAGGCCAACCCAGCGGGTACTGTCAGCACTCGTGGTACACCTGTACATGTATTAACCTTTTGCTCTACGAATAGCAAGACAAAGCGCGCTGCGTTGTGTCGCGGTGTCGAAGAAGTGTCGGCAGACTGTCAGAGTGTCAGGTTGGCAAGCGTGCTTCATCGTCGCGGATTTGACGCGGGAACTGACAAGTGGCAAGACCATCACTGTTGCCGTGGTCCCCCCTAGCAGCATGGCAGCAGGAAAACAACTGCTGCTCGAGATCTACATGGTACGCCGAAACCTTGAACGCTGACTGCCGACACGCCGAACAAACGGTCACAGGCCCTTGGTGATCGATCGATCAGCAGGAGACCACCACGCTACTGTGTTTTAATCGACTTCCTTCCTCATTAATCAATTTGCCATCTGAGCATCAAGTGACCAAGCGAGCAGCCCCCTAACCAACCAGCTCCACTCCAGGCTCAATATGTTCAAGTCCTTCGCGCCGATCGTTGCGGCTGCCGCCTTCGCGGCTGCGGCCACTTCCGCCGCGACCCTGCCGAACGGCTCGTGGCCTTCCAGCAAGGGCCTCGTGCAGTTGTCGGAGGTGCGCACCATCAAGGCCGGTGAGGTGTTTGACGGCAAGATGCAGACGTTCGAGCGCTCCAACGTCAAGTGCGGCGGCCAGTCTGAGAGCGGCTGGAAGACGGCCGTCTTTTACGTCGAGGCCGGCGGCACCCTCAAGAACCTCATCATCGGCAAGAACCAAATGGAGGGCGTCCACTGCGACCAGCAAGACTGCACCATCGAGAACGTGTGGTGGGACGACGTGTGCGAGGACGCGCTCAGCGTCAAGGGCGGCTCGGCGTCGAGCGTGACGAAGGTCATCGGCGGCGGCGCCCGCTACGCTGACGACAAGGTCATTCAGCACAACGGTCTGGGCAAGGTCATCATCGACGGCTTCTACGGCGAGGACGTCAGCAAGCTGTACCGTTCGTGCGGCACTTGCGGCCCCAAGGCGCGCGAGGTGTCCGTGTCCAACACGTACGTCGTGAACCCGGGCAACGCCGTGGTGACGGTCAACAAGAACTGGGGCGACAAGGCCACGCTCAGCAACGTCTGGGTCAAGTCGAGCAAGTCCACCGTCAAGGTGTGCCAGTGGTCGCAGGGCAACGCCAATGGCGAGCCCAGCATGCTCGGCCACGGCCCGTCCGGGACACTGTGCAAGTACTCGACCAGCGACGTCCACATCAACCAGGACATCTCGAAGGCGAAGACGGCTCCGGCTGAGGACCCCAAGCAGGGCGACGACGACTACACGTCCCAGACGCCGGCCCCCAAGTCCAAGAAGACGACGGCCCCCAAGGTGACCAAGGCCCCCAAGACGAAGAAGCCCACGACCAACACCCCCAGCGTCGAGGACCCCACCCAGCAGACCAGCCCCAGTGTCGACGACGCCACTCAACAGACGGCCCCCACCACCAACTCGACCTCGTCGATCCCGGACGGCACGTGGCCCGCCAGCAAGGGCACCGTCCGCTTCAAGAAGCCGTACGTGGTCAAGGCCGGTGAGGTGTTCGACGGCCAAATGAAGACGTACGACCGGTCGGACATCAAGTGCTCGGGCGGCGAGGGCCAGAAGGACACGGCCGTGTTCCTCGTGGAGGCCGGCGGCACCCTCAAGAACGCCATCATCGGCAAGAACCAGAAGGAGGGCGTCCACTGCGACGACCACGACTGCACCATTGAGAACGTGTGGTGGGACGACGTGTGCGAGGACGCGCTGAGCATCAAGGGCGGCTCCAAGAACAGCGTGACCACCGTGACCAACTGCGGCGCGCGCTACGCCTCGGACAAGGTGGTGCAGCACAACGGCTACGGCACCGTCAAGATCAACGGCTTCTTCGCGCAGGAGTTCGGCAAGCTCTACCGCTCGTGCGGCACGTGCGGCAACATCCCGCGCACCGTCACGGTGGAGAACGTGTTCGCCATCGACCCGCTCGTGAGCGTCGTCACGGTCAACAAGAACTACAACGACCAGGCCTCGTTCAAGAACATCCGCGTCAAGACGACCAACGGCAGGAACGACGTCAAGGTGTGCCAGTGGTCGCAGGGCAGCAAGACGCCGTCCAACCTGGGCGACGGCCCCTCGGGCAAGCTCTGCAAGTACACGTCGAGCGACGTCCACATCAACGAAGACTGAATTCGTTGACAACGACCTGCGCTACACTTGGGAGCTAGAGTGTGATAGTGACAAAGTAGATGAAGTATGTGGTAGCGTAAGGATAGAGTGGAGATAATAGATGGTGCGTTCGATAGTGATGTCTTCAAGAACTTTTAGTGTTGGGAAGTACAACCTGGAATAGCCCGTGCGAACGAATATGATACTAGCATCTGCAAATTCTTGCAATACATGTAAACCATCACACGTTGAAAAGCACATACTATGAATACCACTTCACCTCAATCCATTGCTACCTGCTTATTTAGTTCGCTCAATTGGGTCCGTATTACCCTACGTCTGTTGCTGCTCTTGACACTACTACTACTACTACTACTACTACTACTACTACTACTACTACTACTACTACTACTACTACTACTACTACTACTAATCCTACTAGGGCTCCGCGAAGGCTGGGATAGGAGGATTTTGGAGTAAACCTTTATTTTTGTTTTGTTATTAATTATTGTACTTACTAATTCGGTCATCTCCTGCGCCTGCTTCGCAGTCGCAGCATCTGCCCAGACATTTGCCTTAAGACTGTAGAGTAATATATCAACAGACAATGCTTAACAAAACTAAAACGCGACCCCTATCTGAGGTCTATTTGCAGCTAGTAGAATCGGCATACTATTGTACACTCCACCTCAATCGTCCCTTTACTTCGCTATAACTGAATATATTTACTGATTCATACCAGTGTCATCGGTAGCACACTGGTTCAGACTGCCCACGCATATAAACCTTTTGGAGGGGCCAGTGAGGCACCGTGTTCATACCGGTGTGATGGGTCTTAGGCTGCCCATGCATATAAGCCTTTTGGAGGGCCCAGTGCGCCACCGGAGTCGTACCGGTTAAATAGCGATGTGCCAGTTAGATGTCAAGAGGGGTCATCTTTTGACTTGACGTACCACGGATATAATCCTATTTGGTCTGCGATAGCAGCACTAACGTTGCTTCCTATCCCAGTATAACTCTATTAATACATAATTTTTCATAGTATTACTGCAATATTGTACAATGTTGTAGTACTAAAATCTTGAAGCTAAAAAAACAAGCTATCATTACCCTCCAGTTTTATCTTTGGTTTGCGACTCGAGCTGGCATAGAATGGACCAGTACCCAGAGCGGAGATGTCGAACATCCGGGTGACCCCCACTCCCCCCCACCATGATCATTCAAGTCACAGCGACGGCAATCAACTGTTCATGGTCTTGGCCAAGTGGGCTTCGCGTCATGCCGCGAGAAACGCTGTAATTTATCGTACACTACCTCCTTCTGTACTCATTACACAGACTCACACGCGGCAACTTGCTGCCCGTACAAGAGTATTCCAACGAAGTCTGCCGTTCTCCTGGTTACGCACTTTGCTCGGATTAATATCTCTGGTCTTGGTTTTCTCGGATGCGCCTCGGTCAGGCACGGGTGTTTCCAGTCTGGGAGCGATAAACCCCTTGCTCCAGCCAGATGAAATGATGGCATTTGGTACAGCGTGGAACTACTCCGTGTTTGCAGCCACCAAAGCGGACGCCTTTAGTGGTGAAAGAACGACGCGTGTCTGGAGCTACAAGTTCGACTCAACTTCGCTTGTGTGGCGTGCATTTGGAAAGTTCTTGTCTGTGGACCAGTTCCCTCAATGTTTTTACTACTCGAGTCAATGCGCCAACAAAACGTTTGGCAGCGATGTGGCTTTTAAGATGATCGACTCTCTTGTTGATGCTGTGGCCAACACGAGGAAAACTAACGGAGCTGCTGAGTTGGGGCCTGTTGGGCTGACAATACGCACGGAGAGCGAGTTTATTGATCGGCTCCATCAATATATATTACCAAGAATTTTTACCACGATGAACTGGCGCACGAATCAGGCTCTGTACTATCCCCCAGAGATGCTGGCGGGGATGGATGCACGCAGTATTTGTTTCCCAGCGAGCGGGAAAAGTGTACGGACTCCACGGTTTTGCCAGGAGTTGTGGATCAACTTTAGACGGACATGCACCCCGACGGATCTTAAAGGAAGGAGTGTCGGACTGCTGTATGTTCATACAATGCAACGCCTTCGAGATGCACAAGCGCGTTTCCCCAGCTTGCTGGTGGACTTGACATTTCTGGAAAGTCTGGAAGACTTGCAGACATGTCGAGGTGGGCTCGGTTCAGTTGGATATCGAAGGTCGGATGTGAGCACAATCATCCGCGCTCGGAATTGCAGTGGCAAGCAAGACCACAGCGAGTGTGAAACCTTGTACGTGGAGGATTATCGATACGAGGCAGGCTTCCTCTTGTCCGATGTGGCTGGGTGGTATCGCTTAATCGTAGCGCTACGAGTGATTGGTCAGAGTTACTTCTGGCTTCGCGGGATTGGATTAATACTGAGCTGCTATTTTGTGTTTGGATTCTCCATAGTCGGTAAACATGAACCGATATGGTCTCGAGTCAATCACGCGTGTCGTCTATTCATGAAGGTACCTAAGCAATGCGTTGTGTATGGGAGTCCGTTCCCTGTGGTATGCTACGCGCTCGCTCACCTATTGGACGCTTCGCTCATGTACGAGGTCTTCAAAAGTCGGTACTCCACCCAAGCTGGGATTCTGCAAGTCGATCTTCGCGCTTTCGTTTCGTACGCAGTGGTGCAGATGCGGAACGTGTGGATCTACGCCTTAATATGGCAGATACTAGTGACCATGACGACGTCACGTTGGCTGACTCGAAGCAACCGACTGCACAATGGGATTATCGGTGTGCCGGCATTTTTCCTCAGCGCGGTGTCAAGCACGACGCTGTTTGCACAATACCGATCAACGTCCTTCCGCTCTTCAAAGATCCTACAAACGCTGGAGTTACCCAGCAATGTTGGCCGGGGCTGGGTCGCCAACAACTACCAGTACAGCTCTGCGCATCGGGGACAAGGGTCGACGCTGTTGGGAGGAGTGGCTATTGATCTCAAATTTCTCCTCTGCTGCATCGTTGCCCTTGTATTTGTGTGGTTATTTCGCCTGGTGTGGCTTCGTATCCAGCGGAAGAAGCTCCAGGACTCGTGGTGGTATTTCCTAGCACCGACACCGGTACCGTACTCGGCCGGAGTGATGTGGCCTACTGCCAGCATCGGCGTCCGCTGGATGAGCAGCTTCTACTGCATCCAGAGCGAGCACAGACGAACCCAACGGAAAACCCATAAAGAGGTTGCCTACGAACATTTCTCGCGGAGCTTCCGGATGCTGGGATGGAGCAGATTCAATGGAGTAGTCGTTCCGTCTGCCCCTGAACCTCCTCCTCGTCCGCAACGGAACGAAAGACTTAAAATGTGCAAGAAATTCTTAACTCAAGCTTCGCAACCGCGCAGGAATGTCTATCGCGCCATTCAGCATCGACTCAACTGTCTTCACAGGCGTTCGGATGAAGTAGAGGCGACCGTGGCATTCATGAATGCCGTGGTCATGAGCGATCCGCTGGTGTTCTTACGCATGACGCTTGGCGAGAGCCGCTCGACCCAGCTTGCGTACTATCAATCGACCTGGCCTCCACACCGAGTTGTACTTCTGCCGGAAGTAGTGGTTGGTAGTCACAACGAGTATTCCGCTGGACTTAGGTTACTCCGCCGAGTCAACGCGTCCGAGCTGGCATGGCCGGAACTCGTACAGTGTGGATAGCGAGCCTACAAATACTAACGCGGCAAAAATCCTTGCGGGGAATTATCCTCAATATGTTATTTGTTACACATCTGCACACTCTTGTTCTGGCCATGAAAGTTCTGCTGCTCTAACCCGGCGGAGCATCCGAAGCCCTGCGGTGTACTCATTGTGCTCCCCGACTACTACGACGGGTAAGAGAACGATCCGATTGGGTCGCAACAGTGACTGATAGTAACTTAGGCCAAATCTGTCGACGAATCATTCCCAAACATCATGTGCAAGTAGACGAGCGGATCGGTCTCGACCTCGTCCGAATGCCCATGAAGACACTTCATTTGGTGCTGAATGTACCGAAATGTCGTCGCTTTACTACCGCGATTAGAAGCCCGATCTGGTTTAGCTGACTGGTTCTGCACGTAAGCGGTGAAGACGAGTGGAGCAATTCGTCCGTCGACGCTGCTCCATCGTAGGAACCGCGACGTTTGTGAAAGAAACCGGTATAGTTTATGTTTGCGTTGAAAATACTGCCGATCTCGGATGCAGAAGAAATTTGCGGTCCACTGTACGCTCATGCTGGTGGCCGGCCACAAGATCCCAGCTGAATATGGCACAGGAGTTGGTAAGAGTACATACATACCAATCACAAAGATGACGCTTCTGTCTACACTTTTGCCTGTACAAGGCGGTTAACCACAATGAACGGGCAATCCCGACGGCTACCAGAGCGAGTAAAATGCAAAGGAGAAACTTGACATCGATGATCACTCCACCAAGGAGGACATTTCCTCATCCTCGAGGAGCAAAATTGTACTGGTACTTGGCGGTTGTCCAAGCACGGTTAGTGTTGCTTGGAATCTGCACCACTCCCAGGACCTTAGACGATCGGAAGGATGTCATGCGATATTGAGCAAATAAGGTGATACTCGAAATCGCGCTTAGGAACAATGACGGAACGCCAATAATGCCACTATTTAGTCGGGTGCTTCGCGTTAGCCAGCGTGATGTGAGAATGCCCATCGTTACGTGCCACACCAGTGCGTACACCCAGACATTCCGCATCTGTATCACGACGTACGAGATGAATGAGCGGAACGGGAAGTAGAGAACCCCCGACTGAGTGAAGAACCGACCTTCGAGCACCTGGTACGTGAATGGAACGTCGATCAAATGGGCGAGAACGTAGCACAGCACCGGGAATGAGCTGCCGTACACGACGCACTGGGTCGGCACCTTCATGAACAAGCGCCGTGCTTTATTCAGCTGCACCCAGACTGGCATTTTCTTCTGAGACTTCGGGGTGCCGTGAACGAAGTAGCAGCTCAGCATCAAGCCAACTCCTCGAAGCAGAAAGTAACTCTGACCCACAATTCGGAGCGCCGCCAGTAGCCGATACCACTGGACAATGTCGGAGATTAACAGCCCCGTTTCGTAGCGATAGTCTTCAAGGTACACGGTCTCACAGGAGCTTGGGACGTCGATGTTGATGCATTTACGAGCCCGGATGATAGTGCTAACATCCGACCGACGGAATCCCGTCCACGATAGCCCCCCTCGAGACACTTGTAGGTCCTCCTGACTTTCCAGGAACGTCAAGTCGACTGCCAAGTGTGGGAAACGAGCCTCCAACTCTCGAACACGTGTCATTGTGTGCACATACAGCAGCCCAACAGCTCTACCTTTTACGTCACCCGGGGCGCACGATTTGTCAAAGTTGATCCAGAGCTCGCTGCAGAAGCGAGGAGTCCGTGTCCGGTTGCCGTTGGCAGGGAAGCAAATACTACTAGCGTTCATCGTTGCAAGTAGCGCGGGCGAGTAATAAAGCGCCTGGTTTGTCCGCCAGTTGATATTCGTAAACCAAGTGGGAAGTAGCAACTGGTGCAGCCGGTCGATGTACTCATTCTCGGAGCGAATCGAAAGTCCAATCGGAGATAACTCGGCTGCTGCTGTCCTGCTAGCAGCTTGTACTGCACCTACCAGGGAATCAATCATCGCAAAGGCCACTTTACCGCTGAAGAACTCGTCGGAGCATTGCTCGCCGTATGAACAACACGCTGGAAACTCCGCCAAGTCCAAGAACTCTGCAAACACCCTCCAAACGATGGAGGTGGAGTCGAATTTGTAGCTCCACACGCGCGCCTTACTTGTGCCACTAGCAGCTTCAGCTTGAGTTGCTGAGAACACTGAATAATTCCAAGATGCGCCAAACCCCATCGTCTCATCCGGCTGGAGAGACGGGTAAATGCCCAAGACACTAGCCACGCCCATCCCAGAGCGGGGGACATCAGAAAACACCAACGCAAGCGAGATCACCCCGAGGACGAAATGGGACCACGCAAGAGGGAGCCGTCGCTCGAACACCTCATCACGAGCAACAAGCTGGCGGGCAACGGTGCGATCAATGAGAGCTGATACCTCTTGGTGTAGCGCGAGAGCCAAGAGGATAAAGTAGCGAGCACTCGCTCATCTTCCCCTCGAGTTGACGCAGCAGCGGGTGCTATCCGGTTTGACGACATTCTCACTCGTCTTCGGTCCAAAAGTGGTATACAATACAACAAGGACACCCATACCAATTTGGCTCAGCATCACTTCACTCGTTTTTAGGTTGAGCTACTCGTACTCAAATAATAATAAAAAAAAATCGTAATGGTGCCTCGACTTCATCCGCACTGCACGAGTTCCGGCCAAGTGAGTTCCGAGGCGTTCACGCGTCGAAGCAGCTTCAATCGACCCGTGTACTCATTGTGCTCACCCACCACCACCACGGGCAGGAGCACGACCTGGTGCGGCCGCAGCAGAGATTGGTAATAGGCCAACTCAGTTGATCGGTCTCTTCCGAGCAGCGTGCGCAGATACACGATGGGGTCACTCATAACCACCGCGTTCATGAAGGCCACGTTCGCCTCCACGTCGTCCGAGCGCCCGTGCAGACACTTCATCTGGTGCTGGATGTACCGGAACGTGTTGACGTTCATGAGTGCGGACGGAGTGCTGTACTTGTACCTGTGGATCTGCAGTCGCAGCTCCGCGACTGCCATCTGCTTGGCGCGGAAGCTGGCAGTCAACGGAGCGACTCGGGCTTTGCCAATTCTTGGTCTCTGTCCCCGCAATTTACTCGACTGGCGCTGCTGCGAGTGGAGCTGCTGCTGTTCCAGCAGTTTGCGCTGCTTGTGCTCGTCTCGGATGCAGAAGAAGTCGCTCGTCCAATGCACGCACATGCTCACCGTGGGCCACAAGACTCCAGCCGAGTACGGCACGGGCGTGGGGGCGAGGATGAACCAGTGCGAGAAGCGGTACTTGTCCCCTCCGATGACGTAGTTGATCCAAATGACGCGCAAGACCCACGCGCCGGCGATGACGAACACGAGGCAAATGAGGAACTTGAGGTCGATGATCACCCCGCCGAGCAACACGCTGCCGCTGCCTCGGTGAGAGAAGCCGTACTGGTACTTGGTCGCGACCCACGTCTTCGCTAAGTTGTCGGGCATCACCACCATATTCAGAATCTTCGACGAGCGGAACGACGTCGACCGATACTGAGCGACCAGCGTGATACTGGAGAACGCACTCAGTAAGAACTCGGGGACGCCGATGATGCCGCTGCTCAGCTGGTTGTTGCGCGCTAGCCACCGAGACGTCGTGACGCTCACGATGAGATGCCACACCAGCGCGTAGATCCACACGTTCCTCATCTGCACCACTGCGTACGAGATGAACGCATCCAGCTCAATGTCCAGCACGCCTCCCTGCGAGAAAAAGTGGCTCTCTAGCACGTCGTACGTGAACGGAGCGTCCAGTAAATGGGCAAACACGTAGCAGCTCACGGGGAATGGGCTCCCAAACACCACGCACTGGGTCGGGACTTTCATGAACAAGTGTCGCGCCTTCCCCACGCGCGTCCAGGTCGACATTTGCTCGTGGGATTTCGGCGTGCCGTGAACAAAGTAGCAGCTCAGTATCAATCCAATGCCACGCAGTAGGAAATACGCCTGGCCGATAAGTCGCAGCGCCGCTACTACTCGGAACCACTGGACCACGTCGGAGATTAAGAGCCCCGTTTCATACCGATAGTCGTCCACGTAGACAGTCTCGCAGGAGCTGGCGTCACTGCAATTGCGGGCGCGGATCACTGCGCTGACGTCTGATCGTCTGAATCCGAGCGACGTGAGTCCTCCTCGACACGCCTGCATGTCTTCTTGGCTCTCAAGCAGCGTGAGGTCAACCACTGAGGTGGGAAACCGCGACTGAATAGCACGGAGGCGCTCCATCGTGTGGACGTACAGCAGTCCAGCATTTCGGCCTTCGACATCACTTGGAGCGCACGATCGATCAAAATTTATCCACAACTCACTGCAAAACCGCGGCGTACGGATTCGGCTACCAACGGGAGGGAAGCACAGCGTACGCGCATTTGACGATGCCAGCAGCTCCGGCGAGTAGTACAGCGCCTGGTTCGTGCGCCAGTTCACGTTGATGAACCAGGATGGGAATATGAATTGGTGCAGTCGGTCGATGTACTCGCTCTCCGTGCGTACCGTGAGCCCAACAGGCCCCGATTGAGAGTGTCGTCTATCGTTATTGTTCACTCTTGCAATTGCGTCCACGAGAGAATCGATCATGCTGAATGCCGCGCTGCCGCTGAACGTTTCTTCGGGGCATTTACTTGTATACAAAAAGCATTCGGGAAAATCGGGTACTTTCAAGAAACTCGCCATTGCCCGCCACGTGATGGACGTCGAGTCGAATTTGTAGCTCCACACGCGCGCCGTCGTGCTCCCGCTCAACGCTTCGTCTCGAGTGGATGCGAGCACGGAATAATTCCACGACGTGCCAAAACTTACCACTTCGTCTGGCTGCAGCGCCGGGTAAACTTCTTGGAGACTTGAGACGCCCACGCCCGATCGGAGCACGTCGGAGAAAACTAGTGCGAGCGACACACTGCCGATGAAGAAGCGGAGCCACGAGAACGGGAGATGCCGCTCGAATACTTTTTCACGCGCTACCAGCTGCCGGTCGTGGGTCCTCTCAATCAGAGCGGCGGGGGTAATGGTCTTCTTGGAGCTCAACTTATTTTTCTCCGCGTGACGCGAGGCCCAGCGGGATAACGCCACAAGCGCTCGAGTGCCGTCGCCTCGACTCGGAGTGACTCGAGAGGGGGACATGTTGACGCTGAATGGCCCGGGGCTTGCTGCTCCCCATACACAAAACTGAGGACAGCGTCAATTGGCAGTCGGTCCTACTTCGGGAACCTAAAAATGAATTGGCGTTCGCTTTCGTCCGTTTTGCCGCAAGTGCTTGATATTGTAATGCCTGAGGCCACGTACTTTTTCCACAGCTCCCAGCGTCTAGCGCCGTGGTCCACCGCTTATCTCTTAATAAGGGTCCGCCCGCTTATCTCTTCAGTGTACGCTGTTTCTCCGCGTGGACGACAATCTTCTCGTCCCGAGACAGGCCCTTCCGCTTGCGCACGGCCTCGATGTAGCGCCGCACGTAGTTGTGCTCGTACACGCGCTCGCCGTAGTCCTCGCGCTCCTCCTCCGTCTGCGGCTGGAAGAACGGATCCATGTCGATGATGCTCCAGTGCGAAAAAGATGAGCTGCGGGTTGCTCGCGGCGCCGGACGTCTGGATGAGCAGGTCCGTGGCGAACCCGAAGCTTTCCACGACGGGCAGGTGGGCCTTCACAGTGAAGAGAGCGGTGCCGTCTGAGAGCTCCTCCGAGTAGATGTCGCCTCGTCGCTTGGAGATGACGCTGTAGAGCTTGCCCAGCTGCTCGGCTTGACACTGCACCGTGCACTCGTACACGGCCTCCACCAGGCGCACGGGCTGCTTGACGAACGCCATGAGGCACGTGGTGCGCATGATGGAGATCACCTGTCCACTCAGCGGTCCGTACTTGCTGGCCTCGGCCTGCTCCTCCTCGGACTTGTCTTCGTCGCTCTTCTTGTCGTGGAACACCACGTCTTCGATGACGAACGCCACGCCCCACACCGGTTCGTCGCACAAGGGCCCAGCCGAGGAAGCCATTTGGAATCCGGTCACGATACTGTTCTCCAGCTTCCTGATCTGCTCGGCCTTGTCCGAGTCTTGCTCTAGCGCTTCAGCCGCCGAGTTCGCTGGGAACAGGCACCCACGCGCGTGGAAGCCCTGGATGTTGTTGATCAGCATGTTGGGGCCAACTCGTCGAGGACCGCAGCCCCAGATCTGGTTAAGTGGGAGGGACTTGAGAAAGTTGTTGTCACTTGACTGGAGCGACTTCTCCAGCTTCTTCTTGAACGCCGAGACGTCCTCAGCAGCAGCTTCCACCTCGACAGGTGACGCCTCAGTGCCGTTCCTCTCTTCAGCCGCCTTCCTGCTCTGTGTCACCCGCTTCAACAGAGCTGCGTTCTCTTCCAAGAGCTTAGCAGTCTCAAGAGGCAGAGGAAGTGCTCGAAGTTTCAACGTTAAGGTGCCGTCTGGAGTCGTTCCCAGCGCAACCTTCGGGTCGACATCTTCCACGACTTCCGTGACGTCCTTGTCCAACTGCTCATCCTTAGGCCCCTCCGGGTTGAGAAGCTCTTTGAACACGATGTTCTCCTGGAAGGAGGAGATAGTGCCATCGACCACACTCTCTCGGAATCCAACCAAAGGCTCAGAGACTTGCACCGCCACCTTGGCAAACCGCTCCTTGAGATCCTTGATGCATCGCTCCAAGTGCAGCTCACCGAGTGCCACAATAACGTGTTCTCCCGTCTCCTGCACATGCACTTCAACCGTCGGGTCGGACCGATACAGACGCTGCAGACCGGCCTCCAAGGCGCCAAAGTTGCGCGGGTCTTCCGGCTCCACCGCGACGCGAACAATGGGCTTGGCCTGGTAGGGCATCTTGGTTAGTGAGGGGCACGCCAGTGTCGACGACAGCGTCGCCGTCTTCAACACGTGCTCCTGGAGCCCCATGATGCCCACAATGTTTCCGGCCGGCACACGGTCCAGCTTGTGCAGATCACGCCCCATCATCATGTACGTCTTGATCACGCCGCTGTCAATGCGCGCGACGTGCTTGACGGTCGTGGGGTCGATGGTTTCAACGTCAACGTCCCCGGAACACCCTGGAACTTGGGGTCCATCACGTACACAGGCTGGCCCTCGCGCAGCACTCCAGAATAGACGCGGCCGACGCCAACGTAAACTTCGTCAGTGGCAGCAAGGCCCGACTGGTGGTAGTCGGACAGCACGTTGGCCTCCACCGAGATGACCTTGCAGATGTAGATGACGAGCGGCGCCTCGTCCGACGTCTGGCACGACTGCAGCGAGTTGAACACCTTGGCGTGCTGCGGGGACTTGTCCAGCTGCTCCGAGGAGATCGTGCAGAGCTTCTCCGCGCGCTTCACCTGGGCCGTCACGGGGCTCGGCAGCACGCGCGTGACCATCTTGAGGACAGTGGTGGACAGCGGCAGCCACCGGCGCATCACCGCTTGAGTCGCGTTCTTGCGGTCCGTCTGCTTGAGGTCCCTGTCCGTGACGAGCTTGGCGACTCGCAGTTGACGGGTCAGCTTGCGCAGTGACTCGAGGTCTGCCTCCGACTCGACCGGCTTGATCATACTCGAGTACGTCGTCCAGATGAGTTCGAGGATGAAGGAGCAGAACATGGTCTGGCTGTTGGAGGTCGGGGGCTTGGTCACGATCTTCTTGGTCTTGCCGTTGTAGTAGTACTCCCCCCACAGCGCCTGGCGCATGACCCGAACCGGTAGATCCAGCTTCTTGGCGTAGAACGCCGCAAAGTACCCGATACCGAAGGCCCAGCCATCCGTCGCACTGGCGAAAATGACGTTGCCGTTGGCCGGCGAGAAGAGCATCTCATTCTCGAGCTGCTCCGTCTCCTTCGAGATGGCTTCATCGTCCAGCGTGAACTCGATTTTGTCCGCACTAATGGCTTCATTTTCTTGCTCAGTGTAGCCATCTTTCTCCTTGTCCTCAGATGCGCCCTCCTGGTCGTATTTCTCCAGTACATCCATCCTGATCATGGAGCTCAGCACAGCGTTGGCCTGCTCCAGAATGCGGTTGAGTCTCTGATACGCCTCCATGGGGGAGAACTGCAGCTCGAAGATGAGACGGTCCATCTTGTTGATCACGAGGCAGGGACGGATGCCCTCCTTCCAGGCCTGGCGGATCACAGCGTGGGTCTGGGCACAGACTCCTTCCACTGCATCAATGAGCACCAGTGCCCCGTCACAGAGTCGGACGGCAGTGGATACATCGAACGAAAAGTCCACGTGACCGGGTGAGTCCACGAGATTGATAAGGTACGGGGCTTCCGTTGCCTTGTCCGCCACGGGCTCGGGCTGGTACACGAGCGAGATGGCGCTGGACTTCATGGTGATGCCGCGCACCTGCTCTTCCTCCGTGTTGTCCAGGTAGCGCACCTGCAAGCAACATGGGCACAGTGTTTTTGGTGAATAAGAAGGCTGCATGTTTGTAAGCAAGGTGGCTACAAGGCCTGCGTTGCGTACCTTGCCGGCGAGCCGCTCCGAGATGATGCCGTTGGCCGACACGAGGCTGTCGCTGAGCGTCGTCTTGCCGTGGTCCACGTGTGCGAGGATGCAGATGTTGCGGATGCGCTCGGGCGCATGCTGCAGCGCACCCAGCAGCTCCGGCGTCGCCCGCGTCGTCATGGCTACGCTTGAGGATGGCAGTTCAGGTTGAGTACTGGTGGCTTTGAACCAGCTCCCTCTCTACAAGGAACTTCGGAGTCCGTATAAAAAGGGATAGGTACACTTGTTGAAGCTTCAACAAGTGTATCCATGACCGAAACTATGTTGTAACTTACAACTTGTAAGAACGTAATGGGGATCGTACGCCAACGACCTCGAGAGAAGACCGTTTTAGGTGACGCAAAGAGTTGAGCAAGGGCGACGTTGAATGCGCTCTTTCAATACGTAGAAGCAATTGTGGGACCTCGAACTACTCAAGAAAATCAAGCTGTTCACGCAAATGAAGGACGGGGTACGTCTGCCAGCATCTTCGACGACGGCAATGTTTCCGTCTAGGCGCAGCAAAAGTCCGCTCCCAGTGGCTGGCACGTCTGTCCGGTGGGGCAGTATGGGTAGTACCAATCGTTCGTGCCGTCGTTTTGGCCGCACAGCTCCCCGTTGCCTAGCGTTCGAGGCTTGCACTGCCAGTAGCTGTCCGAGTGGCGCACGCACCAATTGCTGTCGGCGCATACAGCGTCAGAAGCGCTGCAGCCGTCTCAAAGGGCGTCGTGCGTCTTCGTCTTAGCTAGTAGTGCATCGCTTCCCCGAAGTGGAAAGAGCGCTCGAGCCGCTATAGTGCAAGACCTTGAAACCCCACTGAGATCTACTCACTCGAAAGCTCAGCGCAAATAGCGAACGAGCAAGTAATATTTCTCCGTGGGAGCGGCTTGCCATACCAGTACCGGTACCTTACATCGGAAAAATGCTCTGACACTGCATGCTACGATTCGCTCACGCTTCCGAGGTCGGAGCTTGCTACTTAAGTATGACTAGCTCTTAGTTAGGAACCGAAATGCACTCCAGTCGATCGGAGCCCTTGGGTGAAACACCAGCGTCCCTTTAGATACGCTTCTGTTAAGACGAGGGCACCCTCACTTCGAAATTTACACCATCGCCACCAAGCCCGCTCAACGCTCCAAACGTACCCCAGAGGCTCTGGGCCAGAGCTAGCATGAGGATAATCGCCCTCGCCACCTCGTTAGCCGCAGCGCTCTCCACTGTGGAATCCGCGAGGCAGACATCCGTCCACCTCCGCGTTCACAAGACGGAATCTCCTTGCACTATCCCGAACGAGTCCCAATGTGACCACCAGAACTGGACGGGCAGCACGTGTTGCGCCGACCCCAAGGACGAGTGCCGCTGGTCGGACGACGGACAGAACGTCAAGCGCTGTCAGAAGATCTACACGAACCCGAATCGCATCAAGAAGAACTATATCGACGGGGAGCACGCGTACGTCGCCGACTGGGGCAACTGCACAGCAACTGATGCAGTTTGCCCCGAGCGAGCGGTTCCAGCAGTCGGACACCTTTTGGCAGTGCTTGCCCGAGACGCTGCCTGCAGGCGGAGCGATATGCGGTATGAAGTACGACGAGTACGATTGGTTCTACCCGCACTGCCCGAGTGGAGAATATACTGCAAGAACTTCACAACGCTCTCGTTCTGCACGGAGGAGACCCAGCTCGCTGGATCAGAGGAAAGTAGGACGCAGTAGTCGCATACAGGAAGACAAGCGTGAGTTGAATGCAACATTGATTGTTTTCATAGTGACGCATTGGTCATAGAGATATCGACGGTCGCGGGGGGGAACGAGATGCCTACCCGCCCATTGACAGCACCCACGCTTACGCGCGGCGGTGCTGACGGTGGTGGTGGTGGTGGTGGCGCTTCTTGGCCTTGGTGCAGCGGAAGTCCGAGCCGTTGGCGACGCAGCTCTCTCCGTCCGTGCAGAAGGGGTACCACCACTCGTTCGTGCCGTCGCTCTGGCCGCAGAGCTCGCCAGCCGGCAGCGGGTACGGCTTGCACTGCGCGTAGCTCGTCGAGTGGTAGACGCAGATGCTGCTCTCGTTGGAGCAGCCCACGTCTTCCTTGGTGCAGTCAGCCCAGTCGTCCACGTAGCTCGTGTACTCGATGTCGTCACCGTAGTCCTCGCTCCAGTCCTCCTCCGAGTCCCCGAGTCGTACGAGTCATACGAGTCCGAGGTGTCCGTGGTCGGAGTAGCCGAGATCTTCTGGCAGCGCTTGACGTTCTGGCCGTCGTCCGACCAGCGGCACTCGTAGCTCGAGTCGGCGCAGCACGTGCTGCCGGTCCAGTTCTGGCCGTCGCACTGCGACTCGTTCGTGATGGTGCAGGACGCGTCCTTCTGCGCGCTCTTCTTGTGCTGCTTCTTGTTGGTGCAGCGGAAGTCCTGCCCATGGCCGAGCACTTCTGGTTGCTCGGGCACTTGTCGTACTTCCAGACGTTGGTGCCGTCGTTCTGGCCGCAGAGCTCGCCGGCCGGCAGCGTGGCGGGCTTGCACTGCGAGTAGTAGTTGGAGTACTTGACGCAGACGCTCGACGCCGTCTTGCACTTCTTGCCGCCGGAGCAGTCGCCCCAGTCGGCCACGGTGCCGCCTCCGCCCGTAGTGCCCGTGCCGGTGCCGCCAGTGGTGCCCGTGCCGCCGGTGGTGCCCGAGCCCTTCTTCTTCTGGCAGCGCTGCACGTTCTGGCCGTCGTCCGACCAGCGGCACTCGTAGTTGGAGTCGGCGCAGCACGTGCTACCCGTCCAGTTCTGCCCGTTGCACTGGGACTCATTCGTGATGGTGCACGAGCCGCCCTTGTCGTGGATGCGGAGGTGGATGGACGCCTGCTGGGAGGCCTCCACGGCGGAGAGGGCGGCGACGGCCGCGGCAGCGAGGGCGAAGATCTTCATCTTTGTGACGCGTTGGGAGCTTGGAGCCTTGAGGGTGGTGGGGATTGACCTGAGGTCGACGGCGCGGATTGCAGAGTGAGGCGAGTGAGGCGGCGGAAGATCGCAATGGATCCAGTCGAGTCCGAAGGGGTGCAAATCATGTTTCTAGTTTGGGGGTTAAATCGGGTCAAGTTGAAGCTGCTTCCTTGTTTTGGGCTCTTAGTTTGGGTTCTCGGTGGAATATTCGATGGGTTAACGTGATTTCCGTGCAACTGCGTGCGTGATTTTGGTTTGGCTTGTCAACTTGACACAGGGTCTTTGACTCAAGGCAGGGTCGTGGCGTAGGTTATGTGCAGGTGTGATGGAGGAATGACCGAGGAGATGCATCCAGTATGCGTGAAAAGCAAACACCGTTCGAGTTGGTTGTCATTAGGTAGGTACACTGGGGATATGCAGCGGTCGGCAGGCTAATGCATGCACGGATTGCAACGACCGGAACTTACACAGGGGATGCCGACCTAGCCTGTGGCGAAGTTACGCCTTGCAGCGGTAGTCCGAGCCCTCGGCCGCCGCTGGGGCAGTGGTCGTACTTCCACACATTCGTGCCGTCGTCCTGGCCGCACGGCTCGCCGGAAGGCAGCGTGTCAGGCTTGCACTGTGCGTAGTAGTCCGAGTACTGCACGCAGACGCTAGTCGGGTTCGAGCAGCCAACGTCGTCCTCGGTGCAGTTGCCCCAATCGTCAACGTATGTGAAGTAGTCCTCGCTGCCGGAGTCGGTGCTGTCCTCGCTGTCACTGCCGTCAATGACAACCACATCTTCACTATCGCTGTAGTCGCTGTCGTCGTCGACGATTACCACTGTCATCGTCGGCGATCTTTTGGTAGCGCTTGACGTTCTGCCCTTGGCCTGGACGACTGTTAACGCCAGCAGGCCAACGGCAGCCAGCGAAAAGAGCTGCATCGTGTCAGGAGGTTGGTTGGTTCGCGTGGTGTAGAGCAAATTGCAAAGTGGGCAATGGAAAGCCAAGCCTTCAACGCGGCACTAGTACATGTACTATTTTTTAGTGCTTGTTTTCAATACAAAAATAGTACACCAGAAACATCACATTTACCTAAAACTAGCTAAAAATCAGTCAAGTTCTACATAGACGTCCAAACTGTTGTAAGATGAATATAACTATAAATGCTGAGGACTGCAACATACATAATAGTAACCTTATGATACAAATGTACCATGAAATTAGATATTTGCCTTGGTTTGTGTGGAATTGGGCAGTACAAAATAGTACTGGAGTAGGCACTGTACTGTATCACCTACTGTAGATAACAGTAACAGTATCATTTGTTTGTGGAGAGTACTGGATACTATACTACCAGTAATAGTACTATTGTACTATGTTCTACTACGATCGAGTGTTACTGCCAATCCCTGGATGCACAAAGTGATCGAACGAAACAAAAGTTTAGAGGCCAATCTAAACACAAAGCTTTGTGTGCTCCACCGGAAATATCCTGAGCCCCAGATCCGTTTAACTGGTCCGAGCCGCACTTGGTGAAGCGGCGACTTCTCTCTTCACTCTCCACGCCCTCCACCGCCGGCCATGACGCTCATGCGCTTGTCATCGCTGTCTCTGCGCCCGCGCGCGCTGCTGCAGGCGCGCTGCATGTCGACGCACGGCCACCCGTTCGTGTTCGAGTCGCGCCACGAGTACACCGAGTACCTGCAGACCCACCAGAGCCGCTTGCCCTGGGGCTTCTCGGTGGCCACCACCAAGTTCGACTTCGTGCCGCGCGAGGCGCCCCACCTGCCGGCCAAGATGACCATGACGCTCATCAAGCCCGTCAAGCCCACGTCGCTCTTCGCCGCCGTGTTCACGCAGAACGCCTTCCCGGGCGCGCCCGTGCTCGTGGGCCGCAAGCGCCTGCACGAGCCCACGATCGGCGCCATCCTCGTCAACAACAAGATCTCCAACGTCTGCGCCAGCGGCGGCGGCGTGGCCGACGCTGAGGAGGTCTGCGAGAACCTGGCCAAGCACCTGCGGCTCGAGGGCGGCGCGCAGGTGCTGCCCTGCTCCACGGGCGTCATCGGCTGGCGCATCCCCGTGGAGTCCATGGTGGAGAACCTGCCCAAGCTCGTGAACAACCTGCAGTCCGACTCGGTGCTGCCCGCTGCCGAGGGCATCATGACCACGGACCTGTACCCCAAGATCCGCTCCATGGACGTGTGCGGCGGCCGCATCGTGGGCATCGCCAAGGGCGCCGGCATGATCGAGCCCAACATGGCTACCATGCTGTCGTACATTCTCACAGACCTGTCGATCCCGCGCGACGTGCTGCGGCAGCTGCTGACGGAGGTGGTGGGCGACACGTACAACGCACTGAGCATCGACACGGACCAGAGCACGTCCGACACGGTGGCGCTCGTGTCGTCGGACCAGATCCCGTTCGACATGGCTAAGCTCGACGAGTTCAAGAAGGCGCTGCACGAGGTCTGTCTCGGTCTGAGCGAGGACATCGTGCGCAACGGCGAGGGCGCGCACCACGTCATGCGCGTGCGCGTGCGCGGCGCCGTGACCAAGGAGATGGCCAAGGGCGTGGGCAAGTCGGTGGTCAACTCGCCGCTGCTCAAGTGCGCCGTGGCCGGCAACGACCCGAACGTGGGCCGCCTCGTCATGGCTGTGGGCAAGTACATGGGTCTGCACCACAAGGACGTTGACATCCAGCGCCGCATGACGATCCGCATGGGCGGTGTCGTCATCTTCGAGAACGGCGAGATGGTGCTCAACGACGAGATCGAGGCCAAGCTGGTGGCCCACATGCGCGACGCGATGCTGATCGAGCCCACGCGCGGTGGCCTCGACGCCAGCTCGCACAATTACCCACCGCACGGAAAGTTCGTTGAGGTAGCGCATATTATGACTTAGTGGTGTCGAGTGAACGATGATTCTAACCGTGGTTTGCTGCATTTTGTTTTGCAGATGGAGATTGACCTGGGTGTTGGCTCGGAGGAGACTCAGGTGCTGGGCATCGACCTTACGCACGAGTACGTGGCCATCAACGCCGACTACCGCTCGTAAATTGTGCCAATTAGACGTGGATTATCGTCAACGACTTGGTTGGATGGAGCCGCTACCTCGTGCGCCTGCGAGCGAGGGCGTTGACCCGTTGGGTGATCAAGTGGCTCCTTCCATACAAGGTAGGAAGAGTTTAACACGCCGGCCCTATTTCCCTAATACACCCGGCGACTACTTCCTTGTTCGTATGGCTGGGGTGTGTCCACTATTTGCTGTATTGCTTCACTACATGTACTGAGGTAGTTTTATCGTGTTTCACACAACTCAGATCTTGAAGTGAGAGCCCAAAATAAGGACTTTGCGCGTCAGTGGCCGAGTTGGGTGATCCGGGTGAACCGGCCGCGTTAAAGCTACAATACGGATCCATCGAGTGGGTTGACTGGGGGCAATGACAAACATGGCGCTGGCATTGGTGGTAGGCCCGTGGGTGGCGAGGTAGCTCGGGCTGCGGAGTAATTTCTAGCGAGATGGCTAACAGCGCTCAATGCCAAACAGGGTGTGTGGTCCAAGCTATCAACACCTTCAATACTCTCAAGCTCGGATCGCGTCTGTGCCCTCTTTTGCGACGGTGATCAATGCAAGAATCGAAATAAGCGCGGGATAATATATCACCAGAGGAAGAGGAGGCGAGACTGTGCTTGCTTGGCTGCCACGGTCATCAAGTTGAGTGACTCTGCAGTACGTATGGGATCTATGGCAGTCAGCTTTGGGGTGCACTCCAGCTTGCATTTCAAGAGACCTTGCATCTCGTGATCTCGTGCGGTTGTGCTCTGACCTCTGACAGCATTTCAAACAAGCATGGCAACTATAAGCAAACTTATTTGCTGTGGGCCTCAGACGCTCTTAACCTGGGATCGTGTTACGGTATTGCTGGTTGGTAAATCCCCGCTAGATTCTTCTAGCCCGCAATGGATATCCTACTGGGCTTTATGCAAACTCCCATTGCGGGGGTTGGGGGTTGGGGGGGGGGGGGGGGCGAAACTTAGGCAATTGGCTCAAGAGGGTAAGCTTACTGCGCATGCGAGTAACGTGTGAACCCAAGCAACAGTGCTTCATCGCACGGGGAAACGCACTTTAAAAAATTGGATTGGAGTAAGCTTTACCTTAAGCTAGGACCAGACACAGGATTTTGAGCAGTACAATCCCAATCATTGACATGTATCAACACTTGTCCGTTGAGCTCGTAACGAACTTCAGCTGTCCGTTATTGCTCCATCACCGGACAACCCCCGGTCCGTTTTGCCTTTGTGAGAGTTTGCGCACAAGCTTTGGCGCTGACCTGCTTCCCCACTTTTCAATTTGCTTCACAGCTTCGACAGCAACCCACCAACTGTCACCGTCTCCAGCGCTCTACAGCTCAACTTTTCAACACTCTTCACCAGCAATGCAGATCTACGTGCTCGCCTCCATTGCTCTCGCGGCCGTCTCTGCTGTCCACGCGAAGGATGTGAACGAAACATCGGCCAACAGCACTTCGTCGGGATCGGGCGTGCATGAGAGTATCGAAGCTGGCGTCGGCTCGGTCGTCACGTACACCACGCTCGTCGGCGACTGGGAAGCTTGCTCCGAGGACGTGGGCTGCGAGTCGTCGACCAGCGTCTGTGTTCGCCACTCGGAGTTCTACTCGCAGTGCAAGCCTGCTATGCTGCCCTCGGGCGACCTGTGCGGCCAGTCGGACGGCACCAACGACTGGCTGTACGACCACTGCCCCGCCGACGAGAAGTGTGACACAAAGGGCACAGACTTCCGCTGTGTCAAGCCGGGAACGCGTCGCCACCACCACCACAGGCGCTCTGGCCGCAAGGAGAGGCCTTCTTCCTCGACGGTGACAGTGCAGGTCGGTGACTGGGAAGACTGCTCTAAGGATGGCTCGGTGTGTAAGGTGTCGACGAGCAAGTGCGTGAAGCACTCCGACTACTACTCGCAATGCATGCCTGCGGTGCTTCCCACCGGTGCTCTGTGCGGCCAGAACGACGGCGCGAGTGTGTGGAAGTACGATAACCACTGCTCGCCGGGCGAGACGTGCCAGGCGGCTACCAGCATCAACTTCCACTGCAGATCGACGGTGACGGCTGCTCCTACGACGGCTCCCCACAACAACGGTGCTGCTCGTAAACGACTGGGAGGACTGCAGCAAGGCCAACGCTAAGTGCAAGATCGCGACCAGCACCTGCGTGAAGCACTCGGACTACTTCTCGCAGTGCATGCCCGCGACGCTCCCCACCGGTGGTTTGTGCGGCCAGGTGGACGGCACGAACAACTGGAAGTACGACCACTGCATTACTGGCGAGACGTGCAAGGCCAACGGCAAGGATTCCCACTGCTCCAAGTAAGTTCAAGTAAACCTTCGACGTCGAGTCCCCTGGTCCTCTACTTAGAGGCAACAGCATCCCTTCAACACTCTGCATCTATCCACTCTACAAGTTCAGAGTACGCCCTCATCATCGATAAGGCGTTCACAAGCTTTTAAGTCCTTTCAAAAAAAATACGAAAGCATTTCATTTTATCGACTGTCTTACACATATTATCTTTTGATCACATTCCGATGAACTTGAAGAATATCAAACACGCCGCCATTAAGAAGGTCCCGAAGAGTGACCCCGCTGACACGAGATGCACCCGTCCATTGGCGTACAAGAACGCGGTAGGGATGAGCTCCTTGATGGAAATGCCGACAATCATCCCCGACGACAGTCCGTACAGAACTGCTTGAGTGAGATCGTCAGCGTCCATGCCCATGCTCGCGTAGGCGATGACCCCACCAATAACCTGCGCGATACCCGACCAGAAGCACCACAGTAGCGCCTTACAACGACTTCCCGTAGCGAAATAGATGGGGGCCGCGACCGCGACCCCTTCCGCGATGTTATGCAAGCCGACACCAATAGCCAATGACACGCCGATGTAGAGCTGCTCGGACGAGGCAACGAAGGTAGCCATGCCCTCAGGAACATTGTGGATACCCACAGCGATTGCGCTTAGAATCCCCATCGCCTGAAGCTTCTGCTTGGCCGACTCGTCCATGCGAATAAAAATGTCCAACCCGGGGTCCTCGATAAACTCCACCGGGGGTCTCATGCCCACCTTGCTGCTTGATGACTCCATGGAGTCACGTGTCACTTCTTGAGCGCGAGTAGTTCCGTTGGGGTTCTGCCCAGGGGTGAGCCGATGCACGATGAAGTCGATGAGGTAGCTAATGAGGATTCCTCCGCCGAAGGAGCCCGTAGCCGCCAGCCAGGCGTCGCCCTCGATGGTATCGCTGTCGTCGGATCCGGAGCCAGACTCCTCGCTGTTCGACGTGAAGGCGTCCTTAAACTCCGAGAAGGAATTGGAGAACAGCGGCACGAGCGCGATGAAGAGCGTGACCCCTCCCGATGTGCCGAGCGCCAATGCCAGAACGAGCGGATTGGCTGCTCGCAGCAGTTTGCTGCTGAAAACCACCATCCCGCCCACCAACATCATGAGCGCAGCAGCCCCATTCACTCCGAACGCCACCGCTAGGTTGAGACGACCGTCCATTTCGAACGTCATGGCTGCGTGGTGCCCCGAGCTGCTTGATACTCGACCGTGGCAAGTTGGAGAATGGCGACTAACTAACAAATCCTGGACGACTTGGCCACTTGTCAGGTCAGTGGCGTCAACGAATCGAGGAAGTACTTCTTAGGCGGCGTAGGCCCGGAGAGCGGCATGAACCAGATCTATTACACAATACCGAAGGACTCTGCAGCACTCATTAGGCACTTGGCGGGCGAGTCCACGAGCTGAACACCGTAAAAGTAGCCAGTACAGTAATCTGCTTCCTCAGCGAACAGGCAGAACCTTATACATTTTGAGAAAGCATCTTTCCCGAATTGTACCACACTTAAAGTGATGTATTGTTTTAGTGAACAGTGGAGTCCCACGGGACTGTAAACTACGATTCCACCAATCATCTATCGTAAAGCGGGAATATATCCGGGCCTAACTTCAAGGATGCGCAGTACATGTACACATGCAGTCAACGCCGTGCAAGTGGCTCAAAACAAGGAGATCGGTGGTCCCAGTGCGGCTACCTAACGAAGCTATAAGAGCTACAGATCTCCGCGAGGTAGATACACATGGAGCTCTGTCTCGCAGTGTTTCGTGCCCATTGGGAACTCCCCAGGCAAGTCAGCGACTACCTTGGGCTGCAGTCGAAACTCAAGACGTGTGCATGTATCCATCCATCACGGAGCACGGAGTCTCCGTACTTCAGTGGCTAAGTCAGTACATTGGATCAATAGGGGTTGTTTACACATTCCTTTCATAACGTATAAACCTGAGGTGTCTTATACATATCAGGTGTTCGCTGAGGAAGCAGATTACTGTAGTACTTTACTACGGTAGCCTACTCTACCCTATTTTGGGTCGCCCTCGAGTTAAGTCTGGGCTGCCGTTGCACTTGTATCAGATTGATGCTCGACAAGTGTTTGCTCCAGAAAAACTAACGACCTTTATTCACTACAGTACGAGCATAACTAACCGGGTTTACTAAAACTGCTGCGCGTGCGCGCTCGTCCCTATTGCGCTTGGAGACTTACACGCCAATGTACTTGAAGAAGATGAGGCCGACGGCCATGAGGAACATGCCGCCCAGCGTGCCGGCCGACACGAGGTGCATCCGGCCGTTGGCGTACATGTACGCAGTCGGGATGATCTCCTTCATGGCGATACCCGCCCGCATACCAGCACACAACCCGTAGAGAATACCCTGGGTCTCGTTGTCGGCGTCCATTCCGAGCGACGCGAACGCAATGAGGCCGCCGATGTGTTGAGCGACGGCCGACAGGAAGCACCACAGCAGACCGCGGCACGTGCTGCCCGTCGCGAAGTAGATCGGCGCCGCGACAGCGATCCCCTCTGCGACGTTGTGCAGAGCAACACCGATAGCGAGCGACAGACCGATCCACGCGTGCTCGGAGGACGCCACGAACGTGGCCATGCCCTCGGGGATGTTGTGGATGCCCACGGCGATGGCGCTGAGCACGCCCATGCGCTGGAGCTTCTCCTTGGCCGCCTCGTCCATCTTGATGAACACGTCGCTGCCTTGGTTCGGGACGAGCTCGACGGGCGGCTTGACCTCAACGGGGCCGTCCTCGAACGAGTAGCGTTCGGGCTGCATCCGCGCCGTGCCGTTCATGTTCTGGCCGGGCGTGAGCTTGTGGACGATGAAGTCGACCAAGTAGCTGACGAGGATGCCCCCTCCGAAGCACCCCGTGGCCGCCAGCCACGCAGTGCCCTTGTCGTCGTCGTCGGAGCTGGAGCCGCTCTCGCTGTCGTCGAGGCTGAAGGCGTCGTCGAACTCCTTGAACGAGTTGGCGAACAGCACCACGAGCGCCTGGAAGAGCGTGATACCGCCCGAGATGCTGAGTAGCACCGCCATGAACATGGGGCTCGCGAGCTGCAGCAGCTTGTTGCTGAAGATCACGCAGCCGCCGAGCACCGTGGCCAGCGCCGCCAGCGCATTGAGCCCGAACGTCGGGGTGAGGTCGAGCTGGCTCTCCTCCTCGATGGCCATGTCTGCTGCGCCGAACTTGATGCAAATTGGATAGTGGTCGGCGGACAACAAGGCGCCTGGCTACCGATGCCCGCCGCGGTTCAGATGGCGGCGATTCTTGGGGACAGCCCAGCGCGCGCCACAGGTGCATCCGACCAAGCGCGAGGTCTGACATAACGGAGGCTTGTAGCCAGGATCGCGCTCAAAAACCAGCGCAACTAGCGCTACTGCTAGGCGCCACTTGCCTCATATTTGGCGCCTTAGGCGGAGTGGAGACAGTCTCAACGCCCTCACTTGAATGTTTAGCAACTGCGAGCAATTTCGGGTTCGGTAAAAGTCTAAGCGCGACGTGGCGGCGATACGGCCGCAACCTGTCAACGGGAGCTTGATCGTCACTGCGCCCGTCAAGCGCTCTCTGTTCCGACCGTGTCCACCGCGCTCGGTCTCCGTTGCAAAGTGTGCTGGTCCAGCTTCTCCTCGCTACAAGTGATTACTAGTATCCACGAAGAGCTTCTACTTAGCCCACACGAACGATAGGACGCGGCCGTCGCCTTGGCACGCAACCTGGCCACAGCTACCTATTGCTTCGGCGGCACGTACAGTGGACGAATAAGTCTCCAGGGGTGGACGCTCGCCACGATTTTTGCTGCTGTGCACTGGCCACTCAAGAAATGTGGGCAGGCAGCTCCGCAGGCAAAACTATCACAAGACGTCTATTAGATAAGAGAGAGGGAGCTAGCTATACGCCCATGTACTTGAAGACGACGAGACTGGCGGCCATGAAGAACATCCCGCAGAGACCTCCACCGGAGACGAGATGCACGCGTCCGTTGGCGTACATGCTCGCGGTGGGGAAAATCTCCTTCATGCTGATGCACGCGAGCATGCCCGACACGAGACCGTAGAGGATTCCCTGCGAGAAGTTGTCCGCGTCCTTGCCTAGAATCCCATAGGCGATGAAGCCCCGAGATGCTGCGCGACAGACGCCACCAGACACCACGTAAGCCCCTTCCACTTGCTACCCGTAGCGAAGTACACTGGTGTCGCCACGGAGATCCCCTCTGCAATGTTGTGCAGTCCGACACCAATCGCAAGCGCGAGGCCGATGAAGGTGTGCTCGGACGAGGCCACCATGGTGGCTACCCCTCCTGGGATGTTGTGGATGGAGATCGCGATGACGTTCAGGACCCCCAACCGCTGCAGCTTCTCCTTCGTGGCTTCATCGACCCGTAGGAAGTGGCGACTTTGCATGATGTCGACTGGGGACTTGAGCTCCGGGATCCCATCTTCCAGCGAGAGGTGGTAGGTGTCGCCTGCGTGCATCCGCGCGAAGAGGCTCTGGCGCTGACCCGGGGTCAATTGCTTCACCAGCAGATCCACGCAGTAGTTGAGTATAATGCCGACTCCGAAGCAGCCAGTCGCGGTGAGCCACGCCTGCCCCATGACGGTGTCGTCCTCGCCGTCTCGAGACTCATCGCTGCTGAACGCGTCCGTGAACTCGAACAACGAGTTGGGGAACAGCACCACAAGCGACTGGAAGAGCGTGAGGCCACCGGCGAAACTCATCCAAACCGCCATCGCGCGCGGGTTGACGACTCGGAGTAAGAGTTGGCTGAAGACGATGAGTCCGCCTAGTAAAGTCCCCAGCGACGCCCCCAGGTTGATCCGAAGCGCTGCCGCGACGTCCATCGTCTCCTCGATCGCCATCTCGATCGTCTACGCTGCAAATTCAGATCTGGTTGCGCCTCCAAACACGACATGGCCTAGAGCCTCCTGACGGTCGACTGCAGGCAGGCCAGTACAATTTCCATCTTGCCATCGTCAACCACGAGGCATTGCATTACTCGCCAGTCGCGCGAGTGGTTCGGGAAACGAAAAACTAGACGCGCACTGGACTCAAGTCTTGCAGAGTACTGAGTCAGTTTGTACTGGTAAGTTAGTCAAGATTAACAAACTCCTTGGCGCCAAAACATGGTTTCGTATTATCTCGAGCTCTAAAACACTGCAGACTGGACGTGTTTGCCCTTCTTCGGGAGGCTGGCTCCAGGAACAGCGTCATACGGAGAAAAGTACTGCTCTGCGCCGCTGCTGTTCCTTGTTTGAGCCTCTTGAGCCTCTTTTGTGAACTTGAACGCCGTTTTGGTCGGCGGTGGCGACGGCGGACGGAACACCTTGGACTGCTGGTGGTCTTGGTTCGAGTTGCCGGCTCCAATGGGTGTCGTCGGTCGACTAAGCGTTGGCAAGGAGGTTTGCCGGCCGACGACACTGGAGCTCGACTTCGGACGCTCCTTACTGATGGACTTGGCAGGAGAGTGCGAAGGGGAGCGAGAGCCGATTGAGCGATTCGTGGAGCCGCCATTCAGCACCTTCTCGATGGTCTTGGAGGCTTGATGCCACTTCTTCGTGATCTTGACGTTCTCCATCGTGCGCATGATCAGGTCGCGCTGAATCTTGGTCTTGATAGCGAGCTGCTTGCGGCGATTCACGAGCGATTCTTTTTCGTTCAGCATGTGCTGGGTACGGGCCTCGGTGTCTTGCAGTTTGCGCAGCATCTCCAACCTCTGGTACTCTTGAACCCGCTTCATCCTCTCTACCTTGTCAAGCTTCAACTGGGCCTGCAGCTTCCGATACTCGCTGCGTAACGCACGTTGATGCTGCTGGTTTTTCTGCACCTGCTGCACGTTCTGGTCAATCTCGCGTTGCCTTTGAAGCAGCTCCTCCTTCTTCCGAGCTTCTTCTCGTCGAGCCTCCTCCAGCACCAATTGACGCTTCCTTTCCAGCGCCAACTGCTGCTGCGCCTGTAACTCTCTTGATCGACGCTCTTCCTCTTCGTGAGCCCGACGAAGCGCTTCACTGGCTGCCTGCTTTCGTTGGATGTCACGCTTGCGCTGTGCCTCCAGCTTCTTCGATGCTCGTAGATTTTTCCGGATCCGCAGTGTAACCTCGCGACGCCGAGCATCCATGGCTACAGCGCGCTCTGCTCGCTGCTGCTCGACCATTTCCTCGCGCGCCTTCTCGGCCAAGTCGAGCTCACGAAGCCGCGCTTGAATCTCCATCTGCTGAGCCTGAAGGAGAGCTTCTGTTTGCGCTCGGTGCTCCTCCGCCTTAATCTTGCGCTCCTCCTCTCGTTCGCGCGCTTCGATTCGCCGTAGTTTGTCCTGTCGAGCCTTTTCTTCCGCAAGCGCACGATCTCGAGCGGCCAAATGCGCCGCTAGTTCCTTCCGTCGCTCTTCTTCAGCGTCAAGTTGGGCCTTCTTCTTGATTTCCCGAGCTCGCTTCTCAGCCGCCAGCTCTTGGGCAAAGCGCATCCGCGAGCGCTCCATCGCCTCATGCTGCCTCTTTTCGCGCTCCATCTTCTCGGCAGCCTCCTGCTGCAGGCGGTTCATCTTCATCTCGAACTCCAGCATTTGTTCCAGCTCGCGCTCTTGGCGCTGTCGAACCTTTTCCAGTCGCTGTCGCTCGATCTCTAGCAATGCGGACGACCCCTTCTTCCCAGGGGAACTAGACGCCCCCGATGACATTGAAGGGGGGCCGTCAGCGTCTTGAATAGTGCGCGTTGACACTGCTTTGGTAGGTTTCTTGGATCCAGCGACAGCAACAAGTCGAGCGGGCATTGCATTCCCAGTTCCGCGATCCTCCGCCTCAATCAACTTCCGCTTCTCAGATCTCAACGCCTGCATCTCCTCATGCCGCCGCAATGAGTACGCCTCGTGACGCATGCGCTGGACGGCTGCAGTGACGTCAGGATCGTAAAACGAGTCCAAGTCTCGGATCTTCAGTGTTTCAGGATTGACACCACAGCGCAGACACGCTTCAGCTGAGCGTGGCGTGAGCACAATCCGCTCCGGTGGGGGATTCAACCCCGAAGACCGGGCATTGCTGAGCGTCGCGAAAATCTCCTCGATAGTTTGGGCGCGAGGTCCACGTCGCTTGCGGATTTTGGACTTCTTCTTGGGCTCTTCTTCTTCTTGTTGCAACGGCTTGGACCGGTCTGCGCCAGTGATGTAATCCAGGTCCAAGTGCATCCCGCTCGCTGACGCCTCGAGGTGCTTGGTGTCATGGCCATCTCCAGGATTCCCCTCGACAGCATTCGGGGAAGCCATAGGGAAGGAACCCCCAACGATTTGGCGCTGCAACTGCCCGCCACGACGTTTTCACACGCTCAACGCTGTCCTTCCTGAGCACTGCGCGCCTAAAACGTTCTCGAAGCCTCGAGCAGGTTGGAGCGTGTGATGTCTTGGCGACTCGCTCCTCTTTTTATAGTCCTTGGCCTTGGCCTTGTGGGCAGGCAACCATGAAGGGTGCCAATGCTGGCGGAGCGTGGATGAACACGTACTCACTCACAGAAATAGCTATCTTCCCGGAATGCATATTAGTTCGCAAACATAGCTCAGATCAGTCTGTGGCCTGATTGATATCTGCTCCTTGGATTTGGTCGGTATCAGCGTCAGCAAGATGGGACGCGAGTTGCTCGCTGCTCCTTTTGGAAATACGGTAGGGCTCGCACCACTCGCCCGACGGCTTGGGTGCTGCCTTCGCGGAGGACTAGCGGCAAGTCCGGACGGATGTACTCTGGCCAGTACATGAACTCGAAGCGGCACATGGTCGTAGCAGGCGGAAGCATCGAAGGCGACGGGGTGGATACGCTTGGGGCTGAACCACTGGGATTTCCTAATCGCACGATCTTCGCCATCTGCCGAACTTGACCCGCGTGGATGACCGCCTGGAAGTTTTCGCGGAACGTGCGGGCGTCAGGCAAGAAGTGCAGCTCTGCGTCGAACTGCCGTGTGGCCATCGGTCGAACGCTCGGGTGCACTAGCATGGTGCCTTTCCTGATACGGTGAGCCGGCTGGGCAGTAGACACGAAGCGGATGAGCACAGCGCCAGTCTCGCCGGCGCTTAAGCTCTGTGCCGCCTTGTGCTGCACCTCGATGCTCTCCACTGCAACATCGCAAAACTTGCCATGGGCGTCTGGTCCAAGCAGCATACGCTCACCCACGCAGAACGTCCCAGCCTGTACAAGCCCCGTCACAATGGTTCCTTCGTCCTCGATATCGTACGCTTGGCTGACTTGAAACTCCGCCGGTGTCTTCACCTTGGTAGCCCACACGCGCTTGGGCTCGAGAGCAGCTAAGTATCCTTGCAGCACGTCCAAACCTCTACCGTCCACGCTCGAGACTCGGAACACTGGTATTGCGGACGCCGTGGCTAGCTTCTGCAGATCCCCCTTCTCGCCCACGCTCGTGTCGGTGCATTCCGGGGCTAGAACAATGGTCTGGCCAGGGCAAACAGCGTTTAACAGATCACCAACCTCAACCAGCGACTGTTGTATTCGCCCTTCGGTCGCGCGATCCGTCTTGGTTATTACCACGAAAATGGCCACTTCCAGCGCAGTGGCGATCTTCACGTGCTCCCGTGTCATATCCTGAACGCCTCGGGCAGCATCCACTACGAGCATGGCGTAGTCCGGAAACTGTCCAGCCAGCCCGGACGCCGTGCTCTTGAGGTATTTCTTGTGTCCCGCCAGATCGCTGAGCGTGATAAAGCTCTCCTGCCTCCTCGACTCCTGCAGCTCCTCGTCCTCTTCATCACTGTCGCCAAAGTCACACGTAGCCTGTTCGTCTGTACTGCGGAAGTGGCCGTCTGGAGCCACTGCGATCGTGTGCTCGCTGACACTCGACGTACAGCCGTTCTCGAGCTCGTGGCGGTGGCGACACACCTGCATCCTGGCGAGACCGGCGCCGTCGTCCAGGCAGCCGCGCGTCAACACACCCACCAGCGTCGATTTGCCGCTCTCAAAGTCCCCAATCACCGAAACTAGTACAAGTCAATCAGCACACAAAGCATCAGCAGCGATATCAACAATATCGTCAAGGACAGTAACCCACCACGGAGCCGCTTAGTCGAGTTGTGCTCCAGCACCCGCGAGACTAGGATCCGCACGGCGCGGTGGTCCGCATCGCGTCCGGCTCTGAACTTGGACAACGTCATCTCCGCGTGCACCACTCGGCACATCCTACATCCATCAACCACTCCGGTAAGATGGCTACACTTCACTTCAACTTCAGATAGTACTATGAAAATAGTAGTCCTTCCAAACACGAAAAATAGTACTCTGGAAAATACTACGCAATGCCGTGCCGTACCGAGCGAGCGTGCCCAGCGAGCGCAGCAACGCGTCCTCCGAGAGCCCCAGCAGCTCCCCGTTGTCCCGCACACCGAGCTCGTAGAAGGCGGTGCCGCCTCCTTCGTTCAGGCGCCAGTGCATTTGCGTCGTCAACTGCCGCAACCGCTCGGGCGCCGGCTCTAGCAGCTGCAGTTTGTAC
Organism: Phytophthora melonis; assembly: GCA_024211575.1. NCBI lineage: Eukaryota > Oomycota > Peronosporomycetes > Peronosporales > Peronosporaceae > Phytophthora > Phytophthora melonis. Next base: position 788,106 of record JAMXKT010000034.1, read on the forward strand.
TCGACGTTGCCCTCCTCCACCTCCTCGGGCAGGCGCTCGACAGCGAGAGCAGTGACGCTCTGCGGCTGCGCGAACTCGCTACGCACTTGGCGCCGCAGCGCCGCCAGCCCAACGTCGTCCGCCGGTGAAGCCATATTGGCGAATGAACAAGAGCCGCCAGGTGAATCTTCTGAACTGAAAAGACCAACACTCAGACGCAAGATGGGTACAAAAGGCAACTTCAGGCAACGTATTATAATAACCGCAGGGAGTAAGGGCGCCACAAGAAGTTTCGCCGGTGAGCGCCTGCATCACAAGCTTTAGCTGCGAGCGGCACGGTAGTAACAGCGCCACAACTACTCGAGTCTAGGGTAGTGAACAATGTAAGTTGAGACAAGCGCGCTTTATTTGACTGCAAGGCAGAGCAACCAAGCTATAACGCACCCGCTCGAACGGTCGACTTGCCATTAACGATGTGCCTTGATGCCCAGACCAAGTGTTAATGAGTTGATGAACGGCCGGATGCAAGCTGAGCTTACATGTTCTCGCTGAACTAGCAAGCAATTCTTGCGGCCTCGCTTTGCAATCAGCTCTCGCAGATCCAGACGCGAACAGCTTGTACTCATGCGTTTTTCATTCTTGCTGCGTGTACCAATCGCCACATTCCTTGGTGAGCAGCGATGCTACCTCGAGTCGAGGTCCTCGACTGCCGAATAAACTACTGTACAATATCAGACCCGATGATCCAGGCGCACAACACCCACCAGCGATACTTGAGAAGCCACAGCAGGAACGCTTTCGAGCGGGCGGGCTGAGGAGAGATTCCAAACTCAATGCCGACCTCGAGAAGATCGCTCAACGTTATCGAGCTCAACGAGTCCTAGGTGAATTCCCGACAATCACGTCGACCAGATTTTGCGGGCAGCGCCCATAAGAGATCGAGAGCTCCAACAAATCGCCGCGTACTTGCGAGTCACAACGGGAGCCTTGGTGACTGGCTTCAAAGGAGCACGCTCTATGGCCTGCGCGGTGAAATTGTGCACCACATGAAAACAGTGCTCACACAGTGGAAGGCGCAAGGAGTGACCTTGGAAAAATATCGCGTGACTGCTGAATACCAATCCAGTCGTTATGAAGGAGTATCGCGTCGTGCCAACGATGTACGAAGGATTTCCTACAGATGGGTGGTAGAAGCACGAAGTTCAATTCTGCTCAAACTTAGTGAAGCAATACCCTTGAGTTTAAGAGAGAGAGAGAAGACCCCATTTCGGAGCCTGCTCTAAAGTGAATTTCATTTCTTAATTTATACTTATCATAACTTTATTGTAGGATTGACAAGGGCATTATTCGCCCGAGGAAGCTGGCGTCCCAATGCCCGCGATTCCTCCAGTTAGCGCCTCCTCCGATTTTTTTCACCTTTCCACTTATTTGTAATTTAATGATTTGCCCGAAGAAGCATGCGACTTAGGCGAGATATGCGACTTGGAAAAAAATAGAGGGCTGAGTACCTAGAGACAACGAATTTACAGTGCAAGTCCGTGCAGCTTAATTAAATCCGGCATAATGCTGGGATAAGGATTTTGAGAGTGCCGGATTAAAGTTAATAGGAACTTGCAAGTAAGGCGGTAGCAGAGCGTACGGCAAAATCTGGACGGCGGTGATTCGCGATGGAATAGGCGCCATTTGCAGCGGTTGCTTCAATCGATTACAGTGTGCTTTGTTAACAGTAAGTCCATTGTGGGGCTCTCCTCCATGCAACAGTGATTGTAGTGGGGGAATGTTTGGGTGGGTTTCGATGAAACTTTCGATCGTTAATCTTCAATTTTGCGGGTACTTGAGTAGCTTAACACCCGCATCTCCCATTGTATTTTCATTTTTTTGCAGGTAAGGTATATGGTGTTCATTTAGTAAACCAACGGCCACCAATATCCGCAGCAGACACCCCATTAACACCCGCAACTCCCCATGTATATCACCCCTACTATTTGTGTGATCCATGTTGGTCATTCTCGCGATGCTAGTCGACTGTCGATATCCTTCAGTTTCAGCCTTTTTCATTCCAATGTACTTTTGGCATTTTGCACAGTGTTGTTGATGATGATATTACGTTTGGCGCGGCGGCCAGCTTGCATATCGGAGAGTGCTAGAGTAGCCATCAGTAGCGGTAAGGTTTGTATGTTCTAATAAGTAAAAAAAAAAAAACCAGAAAGGGCCGACTCGGACGATGACGGAGTGCTTAATCACCGACGTACGAATGCAGGTGGGGGGGGGGCATCCGCCAGCCATTTTCACTGCCTCACTTTGCAGCTTATTTCGCAGCCCCAAGACCCATCTGACTGTGTCATGCGCCTCTGCAACGTGCTGCTTATGGCAGTCGCCACTTTCCTTGCGAGCAGTGGCGCTATCTCGACCACCGTGAACCAAGCGGATTCCGCCCATCACCAACGGCACGTGAGAAGCTACGGCATGAAGGATTTGGAGCGCGAGGACGAGGAGAAATTCCAAGTCAATGGCATCAGTAGGATCGCTCAACGGACCCATGTTGAGCCCCCTACCATTAACGTCAGCGCGATGTTACGGACATACACCAAAGAGTTTGAGCTCCAACGAATCGCATCGTTCTTTGAGGCCCACGACGGAGCTCTCGGTGGGTGGTTTCAAAGGAGCGTTCTCGATGGCCTGCGCGGCCCGGATTTGGTCCACAAACGACAAGTATTCGCCCAATGGCACGCGCAAGGCAGAACGGCGGAGAATGTCAAGGCTTTGCAAAGTGCCAACGCGTTCGTTAACAAGGAGTCGCAGGTTTCCTCACCCGACTAAGTTAGGTAGATTCTCTCGTAAAACAATTTTCATCTGCGAATTATTGTTCTTGATTCAAGAATCTTGAAAAAAAAACTCGATTTGACAGGGAAAGGTGCTTACGAAAAAATAGACAAATAAAAGAAATACGTCTATCGCCTTTAGTGTATGATTACTATTAGTTAGCAACCGAGGTCAGACGCGCATGAATGCATACGGAAAAAAAATCACAGAGTGCAGACAAGAAAGAATCGAGGATTCTAAATAATTTTCCTCGCTTCGCCGGCTGCCGCGTGAAAGTGAAAGTTGAGTTGAGCAAGACAGTCGTGGGATGCGCTCTTGCGGTCCTATTCAGCAAGGAAACGCGGCTGTGAGGCAATGATGCTGGCGCTAATCGAGGCGAGATTGTGAATAACTAGCTAGGTTTTGGTAATTACTTCATCTTCATGACTACATACATCACGCCACTTGCTTCACTCCATGGACAAAAGAGAACGGCACCGGCCGCTTTTCACTTGCCGATAGAATGGGTTCCCATTGACGTCCAAAATGCGTTCCAGGTGCCACCAAATCTGCCTGTAACGTTAATTCCCAGGGGAGTTCGCTGAAGACGCCATGCATCGCGTCATCTTCGCCGAGCCTGAACAGGTGCGTGCCTAGTTCCGCTTGGCTGAGTTCGTCCACCTGCTTGAAAGGAGCGACCCGCCCTCCTCCAGCGCTCGACCGCCGACGTCTCCCCAGATCTCGCTACCCGGAGCTGACAAGATGTCGATAGTCTTCAGCAACGCGATGTTGCTGCCGCGTTCCAAGTACATCGTCAGTCCTTCCAGAGCCCAGAACGTCGGAGCGCTGGAGTCGAACCCCGCAGACAGCAGCTTCTCCTCCCAGTTGAAGTCATTAACATCAGCCACGACCATTTCATGACGCTCAGGTATCAACGAGGCGTCCATTTCCTCCAGCACCGCCACTCTGTGCTCAAAGAGCGTGAAGTTCTGGTCCACCTCGAACACTTGACAGTTGTGCAGCGCCTCCAACCGGTAGGCGCGGGTGTCGAGGCCCGCTCGGAAGAGCACAACCTGACGGATACATGCGTTGCGTCGTGTGATGGAGTCGTCCAGATAGCACGTTCGGAGCGAGAAGTAGTTCTCTGGCTGTGGGAGGGTCTCCGTCCATTTCTTCATCCGAGGGGCGAGCTGCGGGGCGATCTGACGGGTGAGCGGCTCTGCAAACGGATCTGTGACAATGTGGTCGTCTCTCTCGTGCTCGATAGCCCGCAAGAGCACCCCCGCGAAGCTCATGAACTGCACGAAGTCCTCCGAGTGCATCTTGTCGCCCGTGGCGGCAGCGTTGTTCGTCATTGCGCTCCTCTGGCTCGCCTGCGATTTGTAGATTGAAGCCGCGCTTGTAAAATCCGACAAGGCTTTCGTGAGACGGATTGCGGGATCTTGCGTTGCGCGAGTCGGTGCCCACCACTGTCCGGCCACACTCGGGGTTCGTATCGAGGGAATCGGAGACTGTCGTACATGTACGTGCCAGTACTGTATTGTCGTGTTGATGAAGCAATGGTCCACATGCGCCGCCCCGCAACTTCAACATGGGGCCATCATGATCCGACCGAGAGACCAGGCTTCTGTATCTGACGCTTTCGCGAAGATGCCGCCCACTTCAAATATCCATTGCCAGCGCCGAGCTACTGGAAATTGCTAGCCGCCATCTCTAGATGGGGTTCGCGCGAGCAGATGCAATTACCAACCGGATTTTGAGCTCCGAGCGTTTTGTTTGCGTCGTGGTCTCCTTGGTTTCTTCGCAATGGTCTGCACTCTCTGCAATTTCGCCTGGACGATGGACCGCCCAATGCACTCTGCACACACGTGGTGACTTCTGTCGGTTCACGACGCAGCAGCCAAAAACTGATGTGGGGCAAAACATGGCTGCTTCGCTTCACGCTAAAGTCGAGCCCATTTCACAGGCGAATGGTCAACAGCTCGTACAGTCGCAGTAAGATATTCATGAGCTCATTCGTAGACTCCTCCACTGATAACTAAGTTACGTCCGAGCGTCGAGGATGTACATTTCATTACACCACGTTGGCTTCCCCAATTGGGGTTACATCCTTTGCCTGGGCATCTGCAGGAAAAGCTTGAACAGCGTGACCACACCTGCGTACTCCTTCTTAACGTATTCGTCAACTTTCAGCAAGTCGGTGAGATCATCCAAGCCTTTTCCTTGCCTTGTCCAGTCGGTGAACACTTCCCTCTTGCGAGCCATAGTTGAACCGGCCAGGCTGTCGAGCGTGCTCTTACGAAGCCAGCCGCCGAGGACGCCGTTATGCCTCGCAAAGTAGGCGGCAACGCGCTCGACCTCTTGATCTCGAGTGAGCGCAGTCCGCAAGACCGCGTCGGCGTTAAACGTGGTGCGCAAGCGCTCAGTATTAGCCTGCAAACGCTGTGCTTGCACACGTTGAGCGAACTCCTTGAGCTGGGACTTGCTGATTGGAAACTGGAACCGCTCCTCGTCTTGTTCGCCCTCGCTCTCCAGATCATTCATGTTGTAGCTCCTCAAGTGCCTTCGGTGAGTGCTGTGCAGCTGCTTCAAGGCGTTGCTTGTCGAGCTTGATACTGTTGCGGGGTCAGCGGCCAAGGCGGCATCGCTGCACGTGAGGAAAGTGGCGACTGCCACAAGCAGCACGTCGCTCAAGCGCATGGCACAGTCCGTTGGTGTCTGGCGATGGGAAGAGCAAATTGCAAAGTGAGAGGACTCTTGCCTTACCTGGTACTGTACACCAGGCGTACTACACACGCCGTGTAGTACACGAGGATTGGCCCCCAGCTCGCCGTCAGCGCCGTACACTGTATCGTACTACCTCTGTGAGGAAAATACTGCACCTTTCCAAAAAAAATTCGCAGCGCTCCGCCTCGTTCTTTTCGGCGGTTATAAGGTTTGCGGAGAGTTCTTCTGCAAGGGCGAGCTTTGACTGAAAAGAGGCCTTTGAGTGGCTCTTTGAATAAGGTGCAGTGGTGCAGATAATGAACGAACACATTGTGCAGGTGTACATATTCCACCATACAGTAAAGCTACTGGCGTGCTTGCTTCGTCAATTGAAGCAGCATGATTCGCTAGATCTCCTTAGGACGCACATGATGACTGCGTGTCTACATGTCTGATCGCGCTTTTAATAATTGCCTAGAGGTGAGCGCAGCGCTTTGACCTTCCGCGCGGGCGAGTCGTACTTCAGCCGAAACGAACGCCGAGACGAACGGAGGAACGCAGATAACCGGATCCTCCTCCTAACCAGCACCTACACACGATATCCGCCTTTCGCCTTGGAGCCATTTCATCCGCTCCGTGCTGAGATCCTGCACCTGGTAGTGGTCTGCAACAAACAGAGTCCGCGCGCTTACCGGTAGTACATCTCCCCTCGTCCTTGGGCCGCCATCCTGGTCGCACGTGGTGATCTCTTGGCTTGGGCTTGGCTGCGAAACTTGTGAAGTGAGCGCGTGCCAGCCGCACATCGGGCGGGAGATTTAAATCAGGACCGGATTAGGAAGGGTTTTATCGCTTTGGAAAGGGTACCTCGCGTATCGACTTTCCAGTTCAGGTTAGGAGGTCCAACGGATTCTTGAGGGTATAGTGTATTGATAGAGTGAAATATGATTGGAAAGGTGCAGTATTTTCCTCACGGAGGTAGTACATCACATGCTGGGAGAAATTAAACAATACAAGTAGATTCGGGTAATTTGTCCAAACATAAATAGATCATTGGACTGTAGTACTTATAAAGTAGACCAGGGCACATTCATTACAGGCATTTTACAGACAACCATCACCCAGAGCTCCCGCTTCGGCTAGGACGCGTCGCCTCCGTTTGCTAGAAAAGAAATACTGGCTCTTGGGTTTGTATCCGCGGACAGAGCTGACAAACCTCTGGCGGGGGGGGGGGGTTCGCTTTGCTTGCTTTGTGCGCTGACCTGGCCTACTTACTTAAGTATAAAACAGAAAAAAGCCATTGCGGCAGGAGAAGAAATCATGTGCTATTGAGGATAAATGAAGGATTTGTTGGCCTTGTCAAAGTTCGCCACATGTGTAGCACGTTCGGCACGCTCGGTACAGTACTGGGTGTACTTCTCTGGTCCACGATAATATGCGCATAAGGTTTAATGTATTGTACACAAAAGTTTTTTATTGGCTTAAAATCTGAATTTCCGTCACCATCGAATAATGACCAAATCTTCCTGTCACATCGCTAATTTCCAGCCAACGATCCTACCAATTCCCGAACAATGCGTACATCAGGAGCCAAGGACGTACCCGCGAGCGTTCGCGTTGGCGCCGCTCTGTTCATCGCGACCAAGTCGAGAGAGGGGAGAGCACACAGGGGGCATTAAAGCTGCGGCGAAGCTGTTCAAGATCTCGAGACGGAAGGTCTCGGAGATCTGGAGCCAGCACCACCAAGCTAGTGGCTCCACGCAAGCCGCGAGGACAGACTAAACTCTCAGCCGAGGAGGTGGCTGGGCGCATCCAGGACGTCCCTATGAACGAACGGCAAACACGCGTCGCCTAGCAGACGCTACGGGCATACCCCACAACACTGATGCGCGACCTGAAAGCCGGCGTGTTTCGCCGTGTCACGAGTCGCGCGAAGCCTACCCTGACGGAAGAACACAAGGTCAAGCGGCTAGCCTTCGCCCTGACTCACGTAGAGCATCCATTCTGTTCGTAGTTGTTTTGCATTTTCTCTAAATTATGATAATAATACTGAAACATTACACAACAACTTTTGTATATAATTTGTTTTATAGGAGGGCGAGATTTCAGAATGCATCACCTGTACGATATTGTACACATTGATGAGAAGTGGTTTAATGTACAAGCTTTCCACAAAATATTACATTACGAAAGACGAGCAAGCACCATACCGCTCGTGACCCTATCGTCGATACATACGTAAAGTTATGTTTCTCGCTGGCCACGGGACAACAGCAATGCCTATGGCACTGACCATTTCAATTTTTAAGAAACAGTCCTTGTTGGAATGCGTGCACTTCAGCCACAAAATAAAAAATCTGTTTGTTTAGATAATTCTGAGCATAAATTTTCTTAAAACGCAACCTTAAACTTAGCATAAATGCGAACTGTGCCCTGATTGGGCAAAAAGAAATCGCTGAATGCGAATCTCAACCGTGCAAGCAGGAAAAACCTCGTTTTTATTCTAGGCTCTAGCTCTCATAAATCAACGCTTTTGCCTCTAAATCAGAGCTCATCCGAAAGCTTGTGTCAAGCACAATCCGAGACAATTCTTCGATCTAATATCGCTATTGTGGATTAAGTTTTACGAACAAAAACCTAATTTCAATGCCAAATGAGTTCCTTCTGTCGATAGTTTTACGGCCAAAGACTTGCACAAGCTGCTAATAAAAAATATCATGTGCTTCGGCTCGGTTTCAGCTTTGCGGCGCTACCTTGTTTGTTTCGCTACCAGCAGAATTGGCCCAGCTGTGGTAGAAAGAGTGATTCGCGCATATTATCGTGGACCAGAGAAGTACAAGTCACCGAGCCTTGCCAAAGCGACGCTAAGTCCACCAAGCCACTTGAAGCTGAGTTAAGAACAGAACTCTTTCCGACAAAAGGCTTGTACAGTACTTACCGGTACCGTAACAATTTGGCAACCACAGCGTTGGGCAATGCCAATCTCAAAACGAATCATGTGGCGGGGTACGGATATATCCACCGGAAATCGGTACTACATATTATGAGTACGGTACCAATCTGCCCTATGCTCCGGTACCATTATCACGACAGTAGTACTATGTATCCTGGCGTGCGCGTCCAAATAAAGGGCAGTACTATTTATTTTACCGTAAGATATGGAGTGTCTAAATTTAGGGAAGGCAGTGGGTGGCTCATCACAATTGGAAAAGGGGGGTAACGCAAGAAGCGAGTGGCGTCGGTGCTCAGGATGGCGGCGTCCGGCCCCAGGAGACTGCTAGAGTATGGTGTGAGTTCGCAGACAACCAGGTTCGGCCCGTCAGTATATCTTACCGTTAAAAGGCGTCACACTAACACTGTCGAGGTTGATTCGTTCATACTTGGAATTTAGTACAGCACGCACGTAATCGATCGGACAGCAGCGCCCAGGCTCCAGCAGACGATCATCATGTCCACAGCGCAGCGCGAAGGCTCCGACTCAGCTGCAGGGCTAACAGGCTTCGTCTAGTGCTGCCAAAATCTCACGTTTGATGTTCACGAAGAGTGCATCGTCGAGGTGGAGCAGCGGACATGGTACTCAAGCTTGGAGAGAGAATGCGGACCAATCTATGGAGAATCCTCGCGCGCTCAAATCACGGCGGGATCTATGAAGAGTAAAGCATCATGAAAGCGTCCAGAGGTTTGCGGAGCGACGTACCTGTTAGTGACAAAAGCAAGCACGCACGAGACCTGGTCGTTCGGTGTCCACCGGAATCTTACCAGCTCCGGTATCGCTCTTGCCGTCATATCCGGTACCATACCACTCGAAATGGTACCGGATAGGATACCAAACCGGCAGAAGCGATACCAGAGCTGGTGAGATTCCGGCAGGCGATGCTACACGCAATCGATAAGCAGCGTGGAGAAGACGTGGATGTTGTTACACGATAATTGTTAATATGAAAATGAAACAACCTTCTACTTTTTGTTGATGAAGTGCGCTCATGTGGTACAACATCTCGTATCAAAATTTAATTAGTGTACAGGATTTGATACCGGACGTGAGTTTAGCAACATCTTATTGTATCAAATTTCGCACTGGGCGCAGTATTTGGATCATATGTTGTACCAATATACAGATTGTAGCTGTTAATGATGACAACAGGCTAGATACACGTATTGCTTTCGAAATGATCAAAGAGCTCAAGCCTTCGCAAGAGGACAACACGGGCTTGTTACATGTCCTAAGACACTGCATGAAGCTGCCACAGACCGGTCGAGACCATGTGCAAACCTTCCTGAGACTTCGTGAACGCACTCATTCCCAGTTCAATGCTGTCGATGCTAAGGTAACGCGATCCTCTGTGGTGGAACAGCTTGCTCGTCGCCTTCAATTACCACTTATCACACCGTCCGTACCAATACAAAGATGACTATTGAGCAACACTGGTAAATAATTAAAGACGTTACGCTTTAACGCGACGATGAGGTCGAAGTGTTAGATGTTCAGGTGCTCGATGTTGAAGTTTTGCTAGCAAATTCTCGCAGTGTCGGATGTTGAAGTGTTGTTACATGTTGCATTTTGCTGCAGAACAAGCTCGCTATATGTACCAATACGTACGTAATGGCAATGTTCGACTCCTGGGGTTAGATTTTACTCAGGGAGCACTATTGACTAGTCAAGCTAGGTTAATGGCGTACACGAACTCTTTCAAAGGCGGTTTGTATATGCATACACCAAGCCAGTCGTACTTTGCTATAGAGGCTTGCGGCTGTGAACGTTAACTGTGTATAACAAGCTGTAAGTCGTTGCTTGCTGAATAGACAATAGTTCATTAAAGAGCACGGTCAGATATAATTACACCAGGTTTCTTTCAGGTACCATTTTCTCTAAAACATGAGTCGAATGTGGCATGATGTGCCTTCTTATCGTTACTTTAACTGCATGCGGCACTGGTCATATATGAGGATGACGCTTGGCTCACCTAACACCGATATCTAAAAGTCATCACAAACGCTTGTTTACATTGGGAACTACTGCAGACAGGGTGGTGTACACTGCGGCTGATGAATTATCTTCGTAAAGTAGGTAAATGATCATGATGGTCAGTTTGCTCGCATTATACAGTGCTCCACTAACATAAATTAGATGGTCAAATGTATAACGAGAAGCAACAACAACTACAATAAATAAGCATTCCCCAAAGCTTCATGTTACGAGTCTTATCGTGTCGATCTCATGTAAGGCAATTCGTACAACCTACCACAAATCGTAACAAAACCTACAATATCTGCTGAATCTGGTACCGAACATGCTTTTTCAAAATTTAGACATCGCGTTGTGTAAACTACGGTGATGTGATTAAGCTAGATCGGGTCGGTTTTGCTTAATCGGACCTCCTAATTTGATCGACAGACTAAGATTTGTACTCTGATTTGACACAGCGGTCTAGTGCGCTTACAACGCCATGTGGCAAGCCGATTTAGCTGCTCTGTGGTTTACAAAGCCCTGGACGGCTGATTTGCATGCTTATCGGCCCGAATGTCCGACATTCACTCAGCAGTCGGCGTCCGATTTAAAGCAAAACCGACAGACGCTACTGCTTGACGAAAGGTGACTGCACTAATACATACTTGCACTACTCGTTAAACAGGTAGCAGTACTCATTAATTGCACACTAAAATGCATTTAATGCTCACAATACTGTTGATCAGTAGTAGGTGAGCGAAGCATTCAGCTAGTTGAGGTAAAGTGGTCGTTCCTCATATTGCTGGCGGTTCACTACGCATCCCTATTTTATGAACCTTACACCGATTTATACCCTTGTTATTGCCGTACAAGATCATTATACTCCCCGATTTAGTACCATTCAAATCTCTCGTGAACGCGGCTTTATCAGCTAATCCGCTCGGACAATCTAATCGGTTTCCACAATACAGACAACGACGGATTTATACGGCACCACTTAATGGCATCCTCCATAGTAAATGTACCAGAATTCTCTGTCGGGAACGATAGAGAATATACAACACAATGACATAAAATACGCGTAATGGAGCATAAAGTACACGATAACTTAGATAAAGTACCGCAAAGCATGTGGAATACAAATGTCAAGTGTGATTATCGCATTTGATTGGCTCTCTGAATTACTTACTGTAAAACGTACAACATCTGTGTGCCGGATTTTGCGTTGCCGTATCAATTCGTCGTTGTCTGTATGCAAGGAGCAGCTTTCGGGCTGGGCATGCGACTTTACCCACAGAATACAGTATAACCAACGACGCGTATTTTAATACGCGTCGTAATACGCGTCGTTGGTAACCAATGGTTAATAACCATTGGTTATACCGGGAGGGCTACGTAGTAGCCTGTAGGGCACCACCAGCTTTATTTCGTTCAAAGAATGTCGACTGAGTTACAGGCAACATTTGCTGTACTATCCCATGAAACCTTGGGCGACCTTCGACCAACTTACTGCCCGCCGTGGGATTCGACGTGCGTTATAATAGATCGCAGGCCGCGATGAAGCTGGAGATGTCAGCCTTCTACACGGAGGCAGAACGCTTCGTGCACCTGCGCTTCATGCTGCGGGTCTAGGCCAGCAACATGCATTCGTGGTGCGAGAGCCTGAGCAGTCGGCCGCACATCTCGCGTCTGAGAGCGAGGCGTTGATGACTTTGACGACCTAGCCGGCGACGATGTCGAGGATACACTTGCTCAACGCAAACCCCGCTTTGTGGAATTCAACTTTTGGTGGCAATACTTCACTTAAATATTGATGACCGTGGTGAGGATGAAGGAGGACTCTACAGCACCCTTACAAACGCCCGTGCTGTATTGGGGGTGGCCACATAAGCGGAGTTGAACCATGCTACGAACGGCTTCCTTGCGAGATACACTTTGACGAGTTTGAGCGTTGCATAACGAGTTTCCAACCATCATCGGCATTAGGCGTAGGATACTACTGCCAGCTCGACTGCCAACTCTACGCTACACATCGGTAATACTCGATATGTTTATCAACACCGTGGCATAAGCGGAGAATCGTGATTTTTTTTCGCGCGTTCCACAAAACTTGCCATGATCTTCCCTACTGTAAACAAAGTCTTCATAATCGCTGCTATCGACCCCCACTTGAGATTTTTGTGTAGATAACAACTGAACAGCCTTCCACCGATAGCAATCAAGTTCATCTAACCACCTCATGTTTTCACTTGAGAAACGCCCTCCCGGGTTAAGCGCCAGCGATCTAGTACCAAATTTGAGATTTCCTACATGATACCCCAGGAAGTTTGAAGTTGTTCTATTGTAATAGCTGTACACGAGATGTGCAGGGTAAGTGCGGATAAAAAAATATGATCAATGCAAATGCAACGATGTAAGTGTATTCAAGCAGTTATCTAAGCTTCTTCCTCGTCGGCCGTCAGCGTCTCAATATCGCGAGCAGGGTCAACGGAAGCATTAGCCAGTACATTCCGCGGAGAGAGTCCAACGAACAAACTGTTCCCCTACCTCCGGCGGCAACGTCGCCCCCGCACCCAGTGAACGCTCGTTGAGGTGAGTCGCTGCACCAGACTCGCATTGCTTTGCTATGGAGTCGCGCTGCTTTAGATTTGGCGCTTTTTCACCGTTTGCTTAGCTAGAGAGAGCGTAGGAGAGATCTTCTTTACAGTTGCAGACATGATGTTAGGCTCTTAATAGAACTGGATAATCTCCAGCTTAATTAAAGTTGTAGGACACTGGAACTGCTTGGGGACTTCCCCCGTCTTGGCGCTGGCCGGGGTACCGCGGCATCCTGCTCGTCTTTGCAAAAAAAAAAGCACAAAAATTGGTGCAGTAGGAGATCTCGAGTAGCGAGCTGGATGAATGGCTTAATATGATTGGCTATGTGTGGGTGCGATTTAGGAGAAAGCTTTGCTCTAGGAAATCTCAAATCGGTACTGTACTTATTAAAATAATGAGCGCATACTTAAATTACTAAGTAGGATACAATAACCAGGACGACTGTGATCTCTCTTAGCTTGCTGCTGCACAGAACCCGCATGCGGAGGTCTGTTGAAACTGCGAATCTGGCCAGCAAAAACAGACTATTTTTAAAATGTTGGCACTTGTTGCTGTTACAACCTGAAAAAAATGAGACGAGGCTCGAGTTACCGACAGCATCCAGAACGGCATCCAGACCATCCAGACAGCGTCCAGAACTTCACGACAGCATCCAGACAGCATCCAGACATGATAGAGCGGGTCGTACCACTTGAGCTGCTAGGGTATACGTTTCCGGTTAGTTGTAGTGTGGGAGAGCAGGCCACGAACTGGGCAGGGGGAACAAGCTCCACAATGGAGCTTTGTGTGTAGTAAATGGTGGAGCCTCCACTATTTACTCCACACTGTCGACTATAGCTATTCTACATATTGCACCCGTGCTTCATCTAGTACTAGTGACTGATGCGCTAGACAACTACATGTGCATGTAGGTACTCAGATAACTACATCTTGGACGCATGCGACCAAAGCTGGAACAAGATCAAACGAGGCTACTTTCTACATGGATTCATGGCGATACGCTTATGGCACTAGGTTTCGACGCTGACTTGAAGACAAAAACACAGCCGTGAAGCATGCTACACTAGCCATCGCCCTTGGGTGCTGCACGACAATTGGTCACGTCGCGTGGCATGGGTTTTCCTGCGTCGTTCCCCTCGCCGTGCCATTGTACTGCGCCAGACTCCGAAGCTCGTCGGCGACACTATTCAGGTGGGGATGCCGTCTGCCTGCGCGAAGGTACGTCCCGCTCGATTCGAGGAGTCCACGTCCCGGAATTCAGCCACAGGCACGCACTCGCAGTTGAAGCAGACTTGAGTTGAGACAGCGTGGGAGTCCAGCTACGTGCGCGCAGTCACTGTGAGTTAGAAACTGAAGCAGCCTTTATCTCATGCCAGGCGCGTTGTCTATGCAGTAGTCACGTACCACGTACACGTTTGTTCTTGCGACGTACCCATTGCCACTCGCATCCTCGGCGGTCATCGCGCCGGCATTGCTGGCGGGGGTGTGCAAGCGAGCCAGTCCGCCTTCCTGCCGGTGAACACCTTCACCACCTTGTCCCCGACGTCCACGAAAGCAGCGCTGGGTCCTTACTCTCGCGCCGCTCGCTGCTCCCTGCGCATCCTGCCACTCGCACCGTTTGACGCGCTTGCTGCTTCCTGCTTCCTAGAGCTCCGTTTCAAAACTATTATTACCAGCCATCCACTGAGGTATACGCTAGCAAGCGGTATACGCTTGCCGGATCGAGGACGACGCTTAGGGCAAGCTAGGTTAGCGGTCACATGTGTTTTCTAGTCTGGAACAGGAACCACTCTCTAATATGTTTAACTTAAAGAGAGTGAGTATTTAGCCCGATTGGGTCAACCTTCCCCTATCTCATCTGCTGACCTTTTCCAATTTGCTCTTATCCGCTCGCATGCGTACGGCGCGTATAGTGTGTATGGTGTATACAGGCGTTTTGAGGCTGTCATCAGCCACACAATTTTTCACCCCCAATTCGGCGCGACACACGGCTTGGGAGAACCATGGAGCTTCGGCCGCGCGCGGCGCAAAAGCGCCCACTGGACACACGCGGCTCCAGCGAGGCTGACGTGTCTGACACCTCCCTAGACGAAGAATGGCAACCACCACTCGGCCCTAGCGACACCTCTGCGGATGACGAATGGCAGAGACCGCCACGTTCCAGCCCTGAAGAGTCGGCGGAAACCACGATCAGCACGAGTGAAGGGGTCCAGCAAATCCATGTTGCGGTTCCGCCAGCACAGACAAAGGGCTTCTCGACATGGCAAGCGCTTGAGACGTACTTGGCCACGTACACAGCTCAGACGTTTCAGGTACATACATATCTATTCGGCTATTGAAGATTATTTGTATGCTCACATTGTTATGTTATGTAATTGTCGATAGGTATTCCGCCGTCGCTCGAACACATCGGTGAAGGAGCGCAATGCAAGGATTGATGCGGCCAGCTTGCGGTGATGCGATCACTGAACTTGGATGAGTAGATTAGGGAGAGATACGACAGGATCTACAGCGACGAAAATACCTGATAGCTGGGAACAGTACTCAAAGACGTTCGTCTGTACGTATCATGGGAAGTACACGTCGCAAGCCAGTGGCAAGCGGCCTCGTCAAGAGTCGCGGAAACGTGGATGTACCGCCAAGGTAATGTGTGTTTGGTGCACCAGACGGACTCGGTTCGGCTAAGTCGCGTTGGATCGGGATTGATCGGACCCAGGCAGCTCAGTCGGGCACAGTCGGACTCGATAAATCTCATCCAGCCTACTCATATCATATTTTAACTTGATTTTTGTCCGTAGATAAGTGTGTGTGTACAGGAAGTGACAGGGGGCAGCAACACGTTTGCGATCAACATGACGAAATGGTGTCTTGAGCACAACCATCGCTTAGCCGAGTTCGACTACCGACAACATCCTTCGAATCGTATCTCATTGGACGATGGCACGATGGGGACAGTTGATGAGCTTCGAAAGGCCGGTGCTAAAAAGACCAGTATCCTCAAATTTATCAGAGACAATTCGGATAGCAATCCTAAACCTCAAGACGTCCAGAACTTGGTTCGCAAATTGAAACTCCGAGAACAAAGTACCGGTCCCAGTAACAGCGGAAAGCGACTGAAGAAACGGATGGCGGAATTCGGTGACCAGCCAGGGAATGTGGGGCGCATTTTTGTTGACACGGTGAACGACAAGGTACAAACATCATTCGCATCATTGTATTTTGTCATTGAGAGATATATTTACGACTTATTGTCTTTTTTTCTTGATACAGAGAGTTGCGACCTGTATCACGCTCCAAACCAAGCACATGCGTGCTCTTTTTGACCAATTCCCGGAGGTTCTTCTCATTGACGCGACTCATGGCACCAATCGTTCGAAGTACAAGGTATTTTCTTTCATGGCCCATGACACGTTTGGAAAGGGGCAGTTTGTGCAACATGCCCTTCTTCAAAATGAGCGCTGGCCGACGTTGCTGACGGCATTGGAAGAATTCAAAGGCAATAATCCTGCCTGGACGAAGTTGAAGTGTGTGCTCATCGACAAGGACTTTACCGAGCTGTCTGTACTGAGGAAAGCGTTCCCTGATGTGACTATTTTGCTATGCCAGTTTCATGTGCTGAAGTATCTGCGGGAGGAGATTGCATCTTCCGACTACGGTTTCAACGCATGGCAGAAAGAGCAGCTCCGTGGCGTTATGAGTCTGTTGGTTTACGCAAGAACGGAGCCAGAGTACGCAAAGTACTTCCGATACATGGTTCATATCGCGTCGATTGGATTTACTTCGCCATCCGCAAGCGTGTCAGGAGCTGCTGGTGCCGAGTTCGGATAAGCTGTAGTCGAGTCGGGCAGAGTTGGAGCCGAGTCGGGCAGAGTTACAGTTGAGTCGGGCCGAGTTGGAGCCGAGTCGGGCAGAGTTGGAGTCGAGTCGGGCAGAGTTGGAGCCGAGTCGGGCCGAGTTACAGTCGAGTCGGGCAGAGTTGGAGCCGAGTCGGGCAGAGTTGGAGTCGAGTCGGGCAGAGTTGGAGTCGAGTCGGGCAGAGTTGGAGTTGAGTCGGGCGGAGTTGGAGTCGAGTCGGGCAGAATCGAGTCGGTCAACGCGCGTGCTGAAGATGATGCGAATCGTTACGAGCACCCTTTCGTGATGTACTTTCGCAGAAACTGGGATAACTGTCGCGAGCTGTGGTGTGCTCACAAGCGCCAGAACACTGTGACATTAGGCAACAACACCAACAACCGGTTGGAGGCTTCGTGGAAGCAGTTGAAGGAGTGGGTGGACTCTTTCATGTCTGTGGATGAGTGCATCGCCTCAATCATGTACTACCAAAGCCTTCAAGAGAAACATTTTATTGCCGATATCAACAAGAACGTGGATGTCCGGCACGTCGGGTATGATGAAGAAATGGCCCTTGTGGCAAATATTGTGAGCGAGCACGCATGTGAGATCATTCACAAGCAATACGCGTACGCACTGGGTCCGGCATCGTATATATATAATGAAGGGTGCCCACTTCATCAAGAACGCGTTCACGGATGACGGCGCCCTCGACGAAATCAACGCAGAGTACTCAGTCACCAAGCGGAATTGGACATGTTCGTGTTTATTCATGAGTACTCGGCTACTACCGTGTCGCCACGTATTCTATCTTCGAAAGCATTTGGGCAAAGAGACTGTGATCCCCACGCAACTGTTGAACAAGCGCTGGCTGCTATCAAGGATCCGTACCGCAATTGATTTCGCGCGTGTCTGTGATGAAGTTCCCGTGTCGAAGTCGTTCGCAGTAAAGCGTGTGATATACACTGACGAACGCCCATGGGATTCAAACCGGAAGTACCGGGAAGCTTTACCCATTGCAACCGAGATTTGTGATTCGATGGCAGGCCTTGGTATGCCACAATATCGACAGGCTATAAAGTATCTTCAGGATGTGGCCCGCCAAATTAAGAACGGTGATTTCAGCAACCATGGGCAAGATGAATCTCATCCAGTAACGCTCGTTGCCACAGCGCAATTGGAAGCTCAAGACGATAGTCAAGAAACCAGCAACCAAGACAACCAGACGAGCAACCAGTCCGCTGAGTCAGCTAACTCTGACAACGAATCGGGCACCAAGCCAATCGAATCGGCCATGTCAGGCGAGATGGGTGAGTTAAGCACCACGTCGGGCACCCCGTCAAGCAAGTCGGGCATCCAGTTGGGCGAGTCGGTCATCCAGTTGGGCGAGTCGGGCACTCAGGGCGAGTCGGGCACTCAGGGCGAGTCGGGCACTCAGGGCGAGTCGGGCATCCAGGACGAGTCAAGCTCCCAGTTGGGAGAGTTGAGCGCCCAGGATGAGTCGGGCAACCAGCTGGACCAGTTGATGGAGACGAGTGAGTCAAGCAACCGAGCGGAATCAGGAACATCTTTATCATTGGTCCCTGCAGGTGACGATCCATTTAGCTTAGCAACTCCGCCCAGGGCACGCGGCCGGCCTAAACGCACACCGAAGGCCAAGCAAGCTGCACGCAAGAAGGCCGTGGTTACGGCGAAGGACGATTCAGAGATGTATGCGTCGAATTTGAGTCTTGCTACAGTGCAAACCGCTTTATCGAGCAACGCAACCTACGACTCGTCCGCATCCATGCTGTCCCAGTTCAAGATATTTGACTACAGCATCAAACATAAAGTCCCCATACCGCGAAAACTTTCGAGCCTTCCCGCTACGAAACCTTTGATGGAACCGGCATCAATAACACGCATACTACGGCCTGATTACATCAAGCCCTGCTACTCAAAGGTGATAGCATTCCAGAACAAACACCGGACCAGTCACACTGTGCTAGCTGAAAAGGACGTCGCGTTGGAAATTGTGGGGTACGGCGTTTACTCGACCGATATAATTCGAACTATGAAGGGATGGCATCAAGCGATGAAAGTGATAAAGCACGTGGAGAAGGCCATCTCGTGGATTGAAACAATCGATTTCGCAGTTCCATTGCCTACGTCGTTCCAAGTCGCCAAGGAGAAAGACTTGCTTTGCAAGGTGAAGTCGATTCCGCTGCTATCAACACAGGTATCTCCATAGAATGCTTTACACATTTAGTGGAAGATGATCACTCTGATGTATTGGCTTGCTTATCTGCCTACAGGCCGACAGACCTTCCGATAATACTATTGTAATAGTATTTCGGACCACAATTGAAATAAACTATTGGCTTGCAGTTGGAACCGCAGGAAATACATTACTGTAGCAGTGTTTATGCTCGATTTTATACATAACTACTAGGAGTTTGTATTGCGCAGCACCTGGTCCACAATAAATAACTGATACAGATTTCCTGTCGACAGACAATAAGTTATTGAGTGGAAGATATTATATTGTATTTCAAAATAAATAATTATATCGGAAGGCCTGCAGGCCGAGGTTTTAGAGCTGGTCGGTAAGGCACAGCTAAGGTGACGTTACGATCAACACTATCCTGGCGAAGCTTTTTGATGCAAGGACCGACGTCATCGTCATTAACCCCAACGTGATTGGACCTGTCATGAATGGAGCTATGTCGATGCCGATACGCGACCTTGAGAACCTTTTCTTAGGGGTTTCAAACGAGAAGGTATTGATCCCGATATGCTGCAACAAACAGCATTGGTGCAGCAGAATGCTGGACACAGCGCTGAAAGATGTCGTTGTCTACGACTCAATCAATGGCTTCGAGCTATGGTATCGGTGTACGGGCCGTTGCAGAAAAGTTGACGACGCTACTACCCGACTTCGCACCGAGGAAGTACCGTATCCGCGCTTACACGAGTGAGCTTGGTGTGCAAGCTGACAGCTACAACTGCGGTATGTACATCCTCCTAGCATTCGAGATCTTTGCTGGGGCAGACATCCTTAGATTCCTAAACAGGAAGGAGCTGCAGTATTTGCGATACCGCTACTTGTGTATGTGCGTGTAGTTTTCCTGAACAAGTTGCTCATTTCTTTATCATTGTCTACAAACATAATTTGCATGTGTGATAGCACTCTGATCACTAAATGTCAACGCTGCACATCATTCTGTCGGCACTCAGATCCGTAATGTGCACTACGATAAAGGCCCCAGACAAGCGAACCGTGGACTCATCATCGGCCAGCACGGCCGTCTTCTACTTGGGCTCCGGCGCCTTGTCCTCGGCCAGCACGGCCGGCTTCTACTTGGGCTCCGGCGCCTTGTCCTCGGCCAGCACGGCTGGCTTCTACTTGGGCTCCGTGGCGGTGGCGTTGGTCATCACGGCTGGCTTCTACTTGGGGACTGTTTCTTCGAAGTGGCCTTCGGGAGAAAGTGGTGGGTGGTCCACTCCAATTTCGCGACCGACCAGTGGTATCCGATTATACATGATGGGCACGTATACACGGGTAACGCTTCAAATGATTACACAACTGGCTCTTCCGTCAATCGGGCTGAGTCGGACATCGATCGGACTTGATCGGGTCAAATTGCCTCGTCACATTTCCCCCAATCGGGCTGAATAACGAGTGCCTAACTTAAAAGCTAAACATTTCGGTAAGTTACACTTCCTGCTAAGGTTTACCCCCAGATAGTAATTTCTCCCGATTGTGATAGAAAACATTTCGATTGGTCCAAAACGGGAGCCAATCACGAGCGAGGCGTCGTCGCCCGCGCCCATCGCCAATAAACCCCGCACAAAGCACTCCGGGAGCCGAGAAAAACCTCCGGGAACCGCGCTGCTGTGACTGTGACTGAGGGCGTCGCCAATCACATCCGGGCGCACTTCAACTTGCCCTTGTCCATGAGCTCGACGCCGCCCACGCTGAGCAGCATGCTGCCTTTGGGGCCGCCGGACGCGACCGCCGCGCCGCCCGCCGCCGCGCCCGCGGCCAAGAAGAAGAAGCCCGGGCGCACGCCGAGCCTCATCTGGCAGCTGCTGACCGACGAGCCGGACCCGCAGCGGCGCAACGCGTCGTCCTGCAAGCACTGCAAGCAGCAAGTGCTGTACTACAAGAAGTCGGAGCAGGCCATCCGCCACCTCAAGAAGTGCCCGCAGTTCCAGGAGATGCAGCACCAGTACGCCTTCGTGCACCAGTTCTCGGACGTGCTGCCGCTCTACAACCAGAAGATCAACGCCAAGGGCCCCGCCAAGAAGCGCGCCAAGACGGACCAGGCCCAAGCGCAAGCCCAAGCTCAGGCTCAAGCACAGGCACAACGCGCGCAAGCCCAAGCTCAAGCTCAGGCTCAAGCCCAGGCACAGCAAGCCCAGGCTCAGGCCGAGGCCCAGCTGCAGGTCCAGGCGCTGCAGATGCAGCAGCTCCAGGCGCAGCAGGCCAACGGCGCGCTGGCGTCGGTGATGACGAGCAGCGCGCTGGACCAGGCCGCTGTCCATCACGCGCAGGTCATGAACCAGATGGCCATGCAACAGACCATGCCCGAGAGCTTGATGGACGGCACGGCCATGACCATGCTGAAGGACGACAGCAAGGATAAAATCGGTGCAGGCGCCAAGGAGAAGAAGAAGAGCGGGACGCTGTCCAAGACGCAGACCGAGCGGTTTGAAGAGGCTATCGCCATGCACGCGTACGTGACTGGCATGGCGTTCGAGGAGGTCGAGGAGTCGCATTTGGGCAGGGCGATCGCCATCTTGAAGCCGAATGCCAAGCTCCCGGACAAGAAGACACTGGAGACGGACCTGCTGACGCGCTGCTTCGACAAGATGAACAAGCAGGTATGGGGCTGCCTGACTTCGAGCCCTGGGCGCGTGTGTCTGAAGCGTGACGCCTGGTCGAATCTGAACCTGTACAACACAAACAACCCGGAGGAACTGTACGTGACGTACATGGCAGTGAGCAACGAGAAGTGGTTCTTCTTGGAGTCGGAGAAAGCGCCCGGGGACGAGTCGCAGTACAACTCCATCATGATCGCACAAGACATCAAGCGCATGATGCAGCCGATGGTCAACAACGTAAGCGGCGTCGTCACTGGGAGCACAGAGTATCACTCGCGCGCGTGGGATATGCTCAAGGCCGAATACCCGACCAAGTTCTTCTACGGCTGCATCTGCCACGCTCTGCACTTGGCCATCATGGACATCTTTGGCCCCGAGAAGTCGGTGGAGAATGACCCAAGACGAATGACACCGCAAGTTCCGATGGATTTCCCGTTCCAAGACCTGGTAGAGCTGACCAGCAACTGCAACGAGCTCCTGGCGTTCTTCAGCAGCTACCAGTACACGCAGAAGTTCAAGATGTTCGACGCTCAGCTGCTCCACACAATGAAGGGCTTTGCCAACGCTACGTCTACCATGTCGTGGGGGACACTAGCCGCTCGTTTCCGTGTACTGATTCAGTCGGAGGACGTGCTGCAGTCTATCGTGAGCGATCCGGAATTTGCAGGACCGAACTCTCCCGAGCACCAGCGCGCAACGCGACAGAGTATCAAGGAGTTTGTGCTAAACCTGAACTGGAAGTTGACGTTGGAGAAGGCAATCACCATTCTGACCCCAATCGAGCTCATCCTGTACAAGTTCCAGGACGACCGAGCCCCGATTTCTGAAGTTTACTTCGAGTCCAAGCACCTGTTGACAGATTTTGATGCAGTTTTCGGGCTAACGACAGTCGAGCTCGAGTACATCAAGAAGGTCGTGACAGAGCGGTGGCAGTACGTGCTGAGTGAGGCCCACGGGTTGGCATTCTTGCTAGACCCGCGATACATTGGCAAATCCATGACGCGGGACTATCGTGAGCAGATTGAGGAGCTGATTTTCAATTTCCCAGAAACCGACCAGGATGTGGGGGTCAGCGAGGACCGCAAGCGAGCGATGACAGCGGAGTACATGGACTACGTTATCTATGCGAAGAACCAGCGCAACAACCGGACGTACAAGTGGGAAATGCTGGAGAAGGGCAACCGGTCCCCGCTGCAGTTCTGGCAGCTGGATGCAGATGATTGGCCGCACCTCAAGCCGCTGGCACTCACGCTCTTCTCGTTAGCTCCGAGCAGCATCGCGTCCGAGAAAGCGCTGTGCAAGACCACACTGACCCAGTCCAGCCGGCGGAACAAGCTTGGTTTTGATGACATGCGGCGACTGGCGTTCATCTGTATCAATGACTCCCAGTTTTCGGGCAATCGCACGAGCGGTGAAGTGCAGAACAACACCGTACCAGATTTTACCGTGGGTGACCCCATATACCCGGACGGAATGATGATGTGGATGATTTGAGCCGAGCTCGACAACATGTAAGTGCCGTGTGGTCGGCATCGGAAGATTTTTAAAATGGGTCTTATGGATTTGATCAGAGCGTGTTTTTTTTCTTTAAACTTGTGATTGAGTCACATTTGCCATGCTGTGGCGACACAAGTCGCAAAAAGTCCCAGTGTCAACGTCTGCCACGATGATGCCAGGAACCCAAGCTTCCTAACGAATGCTTGCGCCTCGGTGATGCCCGAGCCACACCTCCACGGACCAAGCCGTTGCTCCCGGGGTGCCGCCCCAACAACACCGCAACGGAATGCGTCAGAGGAAGACGGAAAAGATTCTCGCCATGAGGAGCACCAACGAAAGCGAGCGGAAACACCACCAGCAGAGCAACAAGGAGGCCAAGAGGGAGGATGAGAAGATGCCGCAGCAGGTGGACAAGATGTGTCAGGGGCAGTAACAGAAGCAGTAGTCGGCCAGGAAGTGGCTTATGGCTTCGACGGGTCAAGCCCGCCTCGCGCCACGTGCGCTGCGCTTTCGAAGTCCGCGTAGTTGACCGCTGTGCCGCTCGCCACTCCTGCCACGTGCGCAGGCTGCCGCCGACGTTGGGCTCCGAGTCGAGCGTGAAGTTGATGCCGTTAACGCGCGCACTTTGGCGGTCACCGTGAGCGAGCCTGGCGCCCGCGTATTGAGTCCACGACTCTCCATGCGTGTCATGCGGTGCATGAGGTCCACGCTTCTGGATGTGACACTCGATGAGGGGTGCGCGCAGTCGGATTTTGTTGGCTCGGAGGTTACGAAGACGCGCCGCTGCTAAGGCGGCACAAGTATTAACGTTATTTTGCAATTTGTAGCAGCCTAGCTAGACGGAACGAGGCGATTGCCACGTTTCCTCCTGATCGACTGGGTAGCGAGAGGCCACAGCCGCGTAAATTACGCCGTAATATCCTCTCCAAATCTACCACGTTGCACTGCGACCAACCCTGGGCGGCTCATGCTATGGTAAACTGGTTTCTAACTCTTGTCGAGGTATGTGCCAATTACCAACAGTGGAGTGTCGATGTTAAGAGTGTGAACGAAAACCAACCCAGGTGTGACTGCTTTCACCAAAAAGTCACAACACAGAGCTTAGTGTACAGTAGCTGCGAATGGGATACAATTGAGCACTATAAGCATGGACATCGAGTGGTATTGCAGCTACTGAATCTTACTATCAAGACAAGGTGGGAAGGCTGGCATATTCGATTGTGGCGGCGACTCGTCCTACATATACCTATTCCGATAGTAGCTAATAGTACAAGTGGCAGTAGATGCAATGATTTTAATTACGACTCAGTGTCAAATACCTCTTGAGCCAATGTAGCGGGCCAAAATGCACACTCTTTCACCTAGAGACAGCACTACGAACTGCAGCTAGAGCAGAAGCCGTACAGGGCACGCACTAAAAGGAATCAAGTCATGCCATGATCCAAAGCTGTGAATGTTTGGCTCAGGTCTTCCGATTCGGTAATTCACAACCAGCATGTTCAAATCCTGGACCTTACGTTTTAACCTGCATAAGAACCATATTGAAGGCAAACGTGGGCATCGAGTGCGTTGCTCTAGTCAACGTAAATTTCGACGTCTTAATATCATTGCCTCTTTGCTATTCTTCACTAATGATGTCCGTTCGCCCGATTCATCAGGATGTCATCACGCCGAAGCGGCTTGCAGGTTCGGCCCGCATCATGAGTGGGTTCTTCATGCCAATCGTCAAGTCCAGGATGGGTCGAACGTCTAGGCCAGGCTCCTCGATCAGTCTGAAGCGGCCGACTATCGTCGCGATCACGGTCTTCAGCTCTATCATCGCCAAGTTCCGTCCAAGGCAAACGCGAGGCCCGTCGCTGAATGCCGAGTACTTCGCCGGCGAAATCTCCAGCAATTCGCCTGTTTCTTCATCGAGGAACCTTTCGGGACGAAACTCAGTGGCATCTTCGCCCCAGACGCTCGTAAGCCTCCCAGTACTGTAGAGAGACAGGATGATGTCCGTGTTAGCAGGGACGAACGTCTTGTCTGCAAAGACTGTGTCTCGACTGCAGTGATAGGGGATGCTTGGGACGGCTGGATGCAGACGAAGGAGCTCGAGGATAGTCGCCTCGAGGTACGGCAGCTTCTGAATGTCCTCGTGCGAAGGAATGTAGATCTCTGACTCGCCAAGGTTGGGCAGCCTGGTAATGATTTCAGCGTGAAGCTTCGTCTGCACCCGAGGATTTTGACTCAACGCGTGGAATAGCCACATCATCGCGTCTGCAGTCGTGTTCCGTCCTACCTCAAGACCAGCCAGAGAAATATCTCGCACTTCGGTGGGTGTGATTTCCTCGCCGCTCGTCTTCATCCGGTTCACAATGATGGACAAAATGTTGTTATTCTGTGTCGCGTCACCACTTGTGGCCCGCTCCATGGCGCTGGAGATCAATCTCATGAGTAAATCGTTCATCTCGTCGATCGATTCGCGAAGACGGCGCTCACTCCCGACGTTCAGCCAGCGCTTGAGCTTCCAGACCCATTCCGGCAATGTAGACCGTTGGCTAGAGATGGCGTTCGCGTCATCGAACGCGGCCTCGAAAGGATTTGCCTTGTCCGACGTCAACGTCTCCAGCTTGTGACCGAACCCAATCTCCCCGATTGTGTCGATGGTGAATTGCAGCAGCAGTTTGCTCATGTCGAAGCTCTCCTTGGTCTCGCTCGCCTTTTGCAAAATATTTTGCAGCCGCCGCACATTTTCCTGAACAATCGGCGTCATGTACTCGCGCAGCGCTCGCGGAGTGAACAAACCGGCCAGGATCTTGCGATGGAACCGCCAGCGCTCGCCATGGATGATCAGGATGTCTTCGCCCAGGAAGTCGTCGAAGATCTCTCGCACCGTGTCGCTCTTGTCGAAGTTGCCGCTCTGCGTCTTGAGGACCTCTTCGAAGTGCTCGGGTCTCGAGAGGAACAGCAGGTCGTTCTTGCCCGGCAGCCGAAGCGCGAACGGTTTGCCATCGCGCTGCAGACTGTGCTCGGCCACCCAGTCGTGGTGTCGGTCAACGTTTAGTGCCAACTCGATCGTGTTCCCGAGCAGCGGGATCCACGACGGCAAGTACGGCACCCGACCGGCCTCACTCGAGTCGCCCTTGGAGCTCCACGCAGTACCTGCGTAGCTAACAACCCCGACCACCGCCAACCCACACGCGAGCAACCCCAACGCAACGGAGCTGTCCCTACTGGACAGTTGAAGCGGGGACAACATTATAATAGGTATGAGCCGACCGAAACGCTCTCCTCTCTCTCTCGCCTCCAAAGCGCGAGTTGGAATCTGAGGCTAAATTCGTAGCGGCGGGAGCTGTTTGGTCGGTCAGTCTCGCCAGGCTTTTTCCGGGGCATGCTTGCCGATCATCGGGCTCGGTTCTGGCAGAACTTCTGCGGGTCCTCTGGTCAAGTGGACCTTGAAGAGGGTGCGACTAGCATTACCACATGTGCAAATGTAGCCATCGATGCAAACAAGTCGCTGCCAGACGTGCTCGCGTCTGGCTGGAACGGGGTTGTTCAACAGCATTCCATGCAAAGCCCCCCTACGACATGGACCGACAACGACTAAGCTTAGATGCATGTTGCACCCGCGCCACCAATCACGACAACCTCACATTGAGGAAAACAAGCGGTGCCACAGTACTATAGTAGTGCATCAAGTAGTAATATTGCAATCGCAATTGCCCAGCAACATGTAGTAGTGCTACCTTGATGAGTAGTAGAAGTAGTAGCATATTAAAAATCATCGTACTATATATAGTTATAACATATTACTTTTACATTAAGGGGAAATCCTGTTTCGGGGCCGTATTTTTGAAATAATTCTGTTTCGGGGCCGTAATGTTCAATTGAAGCGTTATTCAGGAAACATACCGTGTTTTGTAAAATATACATAACGTACCCTATAGTCCAAACGTATCCTGCTGCCATTGTGTTACCAGTAACGTATCGTGTTTCCTAAGTGTTACCTATCTCCCAATCGCACCCTGTAGCCTTAGTGTATCCAGTAGCCTACGTGCATCGTGTAGCCTCCGTGTATCCTGTAGCCTCCGTGTATCCTGCAGTCCACGTGTGGCTGGCTTAACGGAGATTGCGTAGCGCTCGGAGCACTCGGCGCTGAGTCGTCGGGCTCTTGGGCCCGTCGTCGGCACCATCCACGTCGCCCGTTGAAGCTGGGGTCTCCATCTCAGCATCTGCATCCTCATTTCCACGCTCGTTTGCATCCTCGCCCGTATCTTCCGCCACTTCCTCTTCATCCGACGAGGAGTCTTCGATCGCCCGGGTAGCGCGCTCTTGGCGGCCTTCATTCGCGTGGCGAGCTCGCAGGACCTCTTCGATTGACGCCATCCGCGCTTCCATCCCCTGCAGCCTCTCATCCACCGCTTGTAGACGCGCCAGTATGGTACGCAGCTGCGCAACAAGGTAGACGTTCGCACCTTCATCCTGTCCTTCAGGAAGTAGGCTAGCGTCGTCGAGCGCACGCTCGTAGCGGTCTCGGTGGCTAACGTCGTAGCTCTCGCCTTCCTTCAGGTGCCTGGTGAAATGCTGCTTGAACTTGGACGTTGTCAGCATCTTGTTGCACTGAGGGAACGTGCAGATAATTCCTTTGCGCTTGTTCGTCATGGTTGTTTAGCTTGGGGGGGCTTGGCTTGGGATTTCGAATGATCAGAGCCACAGAGCCGGCTCTCCTGCTGGGATGTGTATCGTTTACAGCACAGTGTGCCCTAAAGAGTAACTTTCGTGTAACCTATACCCCGTGGGGTACACCGTAACCATAATACGCCCTGTATCTATATCGTACCCTGTAACCCTGATATATCCTATTAATACCGGTTCTACCAGTAAGTTACCAGTTCTATCTCAACGATTGGTGCTGTTCAGTCGACGTCTCGGAGCCAATGGAGCAGGACGACGAGGAAGGCTACGCCCGTGGCCGCGAATACTGCGACAAGAAGGCCTTCAAGCTAGCTGTGGTGTCCTATGTGGCTCTGGTACGTTGCGTTTTTTCTTCTACAGTGTCAGCATGCTCTGTAGCTAACATAATGATCTTAGGGAAAACGGGGCAAGCTACCCGTGGGCGTCCGAAGAAGGTGAGAATGCGAAACCGTTCAGAGTATCTAAATAGCGACTCGCCCGTTCATTGTAGCCGATGTTCCAAGCCAGGGCATAACGTCCGAACGTGCGAGCGGCGTGAAAAAGAACGGCTGAAACGACAGAAATCTCGCGAGGACGCCAGCCAGATTGTCGTTTGAGGTAGATAAGTAGAACGCCACACGTGGACTGCAGGATACACGGAGGCTACACGATGCACGTAGGCTACTGGATACACTAAGGCTACAGGGTGCGATTGGGAGATAGGTAACACTTAGGAAACACGATACGTTACTGGTAACACAATGGCAGCAGGATACGTTTGGACTATAGGGTACGTTATGTATATTTTACAAAACACGGTATGTTTCCTGAATAACGCTTCAATTGAACATTACGGCCCCGAAACAGAATTATTTCAAAAATACGGCCCCGAAACAGGATTTCCCCTTACATTAATGACACTATAATACTGATGTATATTGCAGCGGGGCTGCCGTAGCTTTAGCGTCAGCCCTCCGGGCCCAGCAAGGACATAAGCTTTTTAACCCTTTTGCGATGATTTTTATACTTGGAATTTGTATGGAAGCCTCCCGATACAAAACCGTAAAACATGACTAGATGCATGGTTTTACGCCGAGACCCGCAAACCAAAATCGGACATAAGACTGGATTTTAATCGTACCTAATATAAAACATGCTACTTAGCCATGTTTTAGTACGGTTACCGCCCCGACCTTTACTGGCTAAAATTATCATTCTAAACTCTGATTGGGTCGATTTTGTAAAACATGCTAGGTAGCCATGTTTTACACAGAACCATCGCAAAAGGGTTAAGCGCATCCTGCTGGTTCGGGGGCAAGTGAGCGAACTGCTCCATTCTCCACAGAGGGTCAGTCTATCCAGACTCAGGTGTCGGATTGACTACAAGTGCTACCAAGTGCAGCGGGGCTGCCGTAGCTTTAGCGTCAGAGGAAGACGTAACAGACTCACAGAGTCGCGGCTAAAGATAGCCCGTTCTAATACCCGAACGCACGAGTCCGTACTCCCTACGGACTCCAAGAGTCAACCCTTAACTCTTAGCTGTGAATCTTCAAACTGAATGTATTTCTCTTATCGCGGCAGAGCCGCCTTCGGTGTAAATGTATCTGGTTCACTATCTAGCATAGTGAACCCTAGTCATATGCATAATCTGTGGCTCTGAAGCCATGTACTGATTCTCCTACTGAAAAAGGTTAGACAGTGTGCACCACACAAGCCTGTGTGTGCCACACTTCGTAACCCTTCGGGTAACATTCGTGTAACCCCGTTACACCCTCCCCCACCAAACCGTGGACACGGGTGTTCACGCTTAACGGTCAACGACCGGGTCTTGTTCCGTCAAGCCTCCTTCTCGAACGAGTCAATCCACATCGTGTGGACGTCTCTGAGAACTTCTCGGCGCAACGCGCCCTCACATGACTTCAAGTCATAACGTCTTTTGGTCTTTCGACCGCAGAAACCCTCTCGCGAGGTCCGCCTCGGAGCCTCGCTCCTCTCGCGCTTCGGCACCTCGTGCCCGCGAACTCCCAAACTTCCTGTCGCAGGTGCGCGCACCGACCGCGCCTCCCAGGCTCTCGGTCTCTCAGTACTTCGCGGCGCAACGCCTCAAGCAACGCTCTCGGCGAGCACGCCCCAGCTCCCTCGAGCACTAGCCCATCCGACCATGGACCTCAAAGATCTCTTCGGAGATGAGGAGGAGGGCGAGGTGGACTACAGCGAGTCCGATGTCGGCTCTCCGAGCCATGAGGGTGAAGCAGCGTCCCCACAACGCTCCCCGAACCGCCGCGACGCTTCGCCCACGTCGCCGGCACAACGCGGAGGTGGCACGTCGGCCACAGTTGGCTCGTCGAGCTCCGCGACCAAGAGCGCCGCGCGCGAGTGTCTCCTGCGCGCTCGTCGAGCCATCCTCTACTGAGCGCACTGCGCTGTCGAGGAGGAGCCGCGGCCACCGCTGCGCACTCCAAATCCGTTCCCTGAACGCTCTTCCGGGCTCCGCGAGCTGCGCGAGCTCACTGAGTCACGGTACTCTCCGCCTCGTGCGGGGGAAGTGCCCTTGGGCCCCGTCATCTCCAACCCTTTGGACGAGGCTCAATCCGAGCAGGTTGCGGCGCAGCTGGCCTCCATGCGCTCCCAGCGCCCCGAGTTGCGGCCCCTGCTGAACCCCAGCACCGCCGAGTACGGCTTTCGGCCTCGTGACCCCGCGGAGGCATGCCGCCAGGCTTTCCAGCCGACGCTGGCTCAGCATATCATTGGGCCTGCGGCCCGTACTCCGGAGGAGATCGCTCTTCGAACGTCTCTACGACAGCGACTCTTGACTCCACAGTCTGCGACTGTCTCCGAGTACCGCGAGCGGTTGCGCCTGCAAGGCAAGGGGTTGTCCGTGCCCGCAATGCGGACGTACCCTGTGGTGCTCAGCCCGGGCGAAAGCCTGATCGAACACGAGGCTCAGTTCGAGCTCTGGGCTGAGAAGAAGAAGCAGCTTAGCTCCATGGATGCTCTTCGAGCTAGCTTCAGCGAAGTGGATGTTCGTATCGAACGCAAGCTCCGCTTCGACTTTGCGAAGATCCGAGCCAAACGCAGCCTCTCGGCTAACGCTCAGCCGCAGACCCATTCTAGCGCTGCGCGCTTCGCTCCTTTGAGCCCTCCAGTCGCTCCTACCCGTGAGGGAGTGAGCGCTGTGGCTCAGGGCCAACCCCGGAGCAATGTGGCTGACCCAGCAGCTCCCAGCCTATTGCCGGGAAGCGCGGGACGGCCGGCATGCCGGCCTCGAGCCCACGGGGCGCTGGTGATCAAGCCGATCAAAAGCGTCCACGACGTCTGGGCAGTCTTGGCGAAGGGGCACCTCAAACACCCAAGAGTTCTCTGAGTGTGGGTACCCTCGCCACTTCACCAGATACTGGTTTTGACCCCGGCACCGCCGCTTCGCCAGCAGGCGCTCCACATGGTAGTGAAGGTTCCCTTGCTCATCGAGCAGGGCCGGTGGAGGACGCGCCAAGCCGCCTCGCGACGTATGATGAGTTGTACGAGGTTCGGCAACAGACGACTCGTCTTCGGGACCATGTCCAGGATGTCGATGCGCGTCTCGCGCGTACTGCCACGGAGCTCGACGAGCTTGCTCGAGACTTGAGCTGGGTTCAAGTGCCTCGCGAGGTCTGGGACCGGCTCCGACACTTGGAGAGCTGGGTGCAGTACTATGGCGATCGCGACGACCGTCGTAGCCAGGAGCTCTCCGAGCTTCGACGTCAGCAGGCTGCATTGCAGGGTCAGATTGACCTTCTGGCCCGCATGCAGGGCCCGCCCGCTGCGCTTCCTGCGCCGGGGCCCCAGCCTGCGGCACTTCCGACTCCAACTCTGCCCTCAGGGCTTGCGGCACCGCCGATGCCGAGCCTTCCGCCTGTGTCTGCAGTGCCTGCGATGATGGTCGCGTCTGTGACGCCTGCGACTGCGTCCTCGACGCTCGCGACCTCGTCGCCCTCGGTGCCTCCATCTGCACCTGCGTCGGGTCATGGTACGGCAGGCAAGCCCACGTAGAAGACGGGGTGCGTCCGCATCTTCTTCGGAAGATTGAGCGTGTACGCAAGGCCCTTCCTGGCCACGACCTTGAAAGGTCCGATGAAGCGCGGGCGCAACTTCGTCTTGAAGACAGCGGACACTGCATGTGTAGGTAGGTTCTTAGCATTTAGCAATACCAGGTCCCCGACCTCATAACTGTCAACATTGCCTCTGCCTTTAGCATCCGCATGTTCCTTTTGCTTGTCTTGGCTCTCAGCCATTGCGTCACGCACGTGTCGTAAGACACTCAAGCGCGTCGACAAGAAAGTGTCAACCTGTTTACGAACAGTAGCCGGGCTGACATCAGCTAGCCGATCAGCTAAATCGGCTTCCTCTCCCCACCAAGCCCGAGGCCACCACGTGGCGGCGTCAGCGGGACGCGGGGATGAGACAAGCTGTTCACGTAGAACGGCGTGTAGCCGGTCGAGGCATGCACGGCGTTATTCAACGCAAACTCAACGAGTGGCAGCATAGCGCTCCAACGCTTCGGCATCTCAGCGCAAATGCTGCAGAGCACGTCTTCGACGACGCGATTCACTCGCTCCGTCTGACCATCGGTCTGCGGGTGATCCGCCGTGGACATGTCCAGCTTGGTGCCAAGCACCGCAAAGACCGCGCTCCAGAAGTTGCCCGTGAAGCGGGGTCTCGGTCCGAGACAATCGAATCCGGGAGTCCGTGTTGTCGAAACACTCGGTCCAAGAACAGCGTTGCTGTACCCTTACCATCGATGGTATCCGGCACAGCCGCAATGTGAGCCATCTTGCTCAGTCGGTCTACAAAGACCACGACTCCAGTGTTGCCCGCCGCATCCGCCGGCGAAGGCCAAACACAAAGTCCATACTCATGGATTGCCAACAGCCCGAAGGGACAGGCAAGCTTGCCAACGGGGCTGCAGCATGGGGTGACGACTTCACACGCTGACACGTCTCGCACGTGCGCACATAAGTGCTCGTCCACTTGTACATCTTCGGCCACCAGTAGTGGGTGCTCACCGAGCTGTAGGTCTTCTCACGGCCAAGATGGCCAGCCACCGGCGTGTCGTGGGCCTCATAGAGGATACGATACTTCAGGTCCTCATCATGAGGGATGACCACGCGTGGCGTGTCCTCGGAGCCAGTGCTGTAGAACAGCAGGCCACCATCGAGGGTGTAGCGATGCAAACGCGCGCGCACTCGCGCCGACAATTCAATGTCCGAGTCTTGAAACTCCTTGCTCCCGAGAGCCTTCAGCAACGCGACACAAGTGTCATCCTTGGCATAAGCCGTTCGGATCAGATCCGGTAATGACGAAGTCACGGTCGTTACATGAGCCAGCTCATAATCCGGCCTGCGCGACAGCGCGTCCGCGAGGACATTCTGCCTGCCAGGCTTGTACTTCACCTCGAAGTTGTACTCCGCGAAGAAGGACAGCCAACGGGCCATCCTTTGCGAGAGATGAGGCGACTGAGTCGCAGTGCGTAACGACGCGTGATCCGTGTAAATCACGAACGGCTGAGAGCCCAACAGGTGAACCCTGAACTTGACGAGCGCATACTTCATCGCAAGTAGCTCTTTGTCATGGACAGGATAGTTCTTCTCAGAAGCCTTCAGCTGACGAGATTCGAACGCCACCACGTGCTCGCGCCCCTCGGCGTCTGCTTGTAGCAGGGCACAGCCGATGGCAAAGTCCGAGGCGTCACAGACGACACTAAACGGACGAGCGGGGTCTGGCAAAGCCAGAATAGGCGCATGAAGGAGACTATCCTTAATTGCCGCAAACGCATCTTGATGCTCGGTGTTCCAACACCACTCCGCGTCCTTCTTCAGGAGATTGGAGAGTGGCCGAGCCATCTCAGCGTAATTCTCGCTGTACTTGTGCAAGTAATTGGCCAAGCCAAGCCACTTGCGAAGATCCTTCTGGTTCTGGGGAACCGGCCAGTCAACAATGGCCTTGACCTTGACCGGGTCGGCCCTCAGGCCACGCTTCCCGATGAAGCACCCTAAGAAGGGAATCTCTTCTGCTCCGAAGATGCATTTGTCAATGTTGGCATACAACTTGTTTTGACGCATGCACTCGAGCACAGCACGCAGGTGCTCGACATGGTTCTCCATATCAGTCTTCCCGTGCTCCGCACGACTGTGGACAAAGATGTCATCGAAGTACGTCTGCGCGTACGCCCAATGGGGCCGGAAGAGCTGCGTCACAAGACGATTGAACGTCGCTGGCGCGTTCGAAAGCCCTTGGGGCATCACCAACCACTCCCAGAGCATGCCGCTCGGAGTACTCACCGCAGTGAGAGGGATGTCGCTCGTTCTCATGAGCAATTGGTAGTAGCCATCGACCAAGTCGAGCGCACTGTACATCGTACATCCTGCCATGTTGTTCTGAAGAACGTCCTTCCGAGGAATCGGCGTCTGCGCCGGAATGGTGGCGGCATTCAGCTTGTTGAAAGCATGCACAATACGCCACTTACCATTCGGCTTTCTGACACAGAACGTCGGCGTGGAGTGAGGAGACTTACTCTCACGCACCATGCCCGCCTCGTGCTTCGCACGGAAGAACGCGTCAATGACGTCACACTGCTCCTTCGGCAGAGGCCACTGCCTCGTCACGCAGTACTTCGTTCCCGGAACGAGATGAATCTCATGCCGGACACCTCGATCCGGAGGTAGCCCCGAGGGCGGTTCCTTCGAGACCACGTCTTGATAATCCTTCACCACGTGATACAAGGGATCCGACGGATCCTTCAGGATCGCCGATCCGCTTCGCGCATTCAGCGCCTTCTTAGTGTCCTCCAGGACAGCTTCATTCAGAAGCGAGGACGAGTTCAACTCTTCTTCAGGTCGTATGACCACCACCTCCGCCAAGTCTCCAGCCTTCAAGGCGTCGCCCAACTCGGCCAAGGACATCTCGTCCAGCTCCAGGAGAGCAGATAGTGAGGGCAAGTCGGTGAGACTGACGTCTCCGTCGACGTCGCCCGTCACTCCATTCACGAGTGTGTAGAGCTGCTCGCTCTTGTGTAGAGCCCCACCGCTCGGCACACCCTTCTCGACTCGTGAGACCGCAGACGCCTTGCGTCGCGCCGCCAGCGCTTTGCGGCGCTGCCGCCTCTTCATGGACACTGTCCGCCCAGAAGAGCTCCGTGATTTCGCGTGCTTCTTGACGCCAGGTGTCACCACCTCATTCTGCTCCAGAGGAGCACCAGTGTCTTGATCGACACTCAGCGAAGGACTGCACGACCCGCAGCCACCACTCAGTGGATTACGTGCCACTCCACGATCTTCATCCGGGCAGAGCCCCTTGTCCCTCGGCATCGTGCCGACCGCGCCGTCGCTGGCACGCAGCAGGGCGTCGCCCTCAGACGCACACCCGCTCATCGGAATTAGTGCCGCTCCACATCCTTGATCCGGGCAACGCCCACCTTCACTCGACTTCTAGTAGACCGCGCCTTCACTGGCACGCAGCAGGGCGTCGCCCTCAGACGCACACCCGCTCAGTGGAATTAGTGCCGCTCCACATCCTTCATCAGCCGGGCCTCGCCCATGGCTCCTCGTCTCCATGCCGACCTTGTCCTCACTTGTTTACAGCGGGGCGTTGCCCTCAGGCGCACACCCGCTCAGCGGAATTCGTGCCGCTCCACCTGCCGTCCACGAGCCACGCTCGGAACGCTCGTTCTCGACACACGCAGTGTCCACCAACTCGGAAACTCCGATGTCTAGCACATTGACCGACTCGGTCCAGTGCTCGCGCCAGAAGCGCTTCTGCTTCCTAGCAGAGGTGGGTTCATGACTCGCCAATGCTCCGCCAGGAGAGAAGTGCGTAGCACCAAGGGTCTTCGACCTCCAATCTATCCAAGGCTCATGGCGTTCCAGCCACGCCATACCAAGGATGAGATCATATCTCGAATCGAGGTCTAAGACCAGACAGCGTTCCACGCTATCAAAATCCAAAACTTCACGCCCAAGTCCACAGGGACTTTAGGCACCGTGACACGAGTGCCCGTCGCGAGACGAACAGTGACGATGTCACTCCCACGCGCTACCAGCGCCTCAGCATAAAGCTGACTTCCGTCCATCGTGGAACGCCGGGCGTAATTACCCGACGCTCCCGAATCGATCAAAATCGTCCATGGCGGTGTGAAGCCCTTCACCCAAGCCTGGACAACTAGCAAGCCCGGCTTGCACACACGTTCCGTGTTATAGAGTACAGCTCTCTTCGGGGCTAAGTCCTGTCGACCTCCACCTCGCCGAGGTTCAATAGAACTTAGTTCCTCCCCAGTAGGCCGCCCCGCGTCTACTGGGTTTTCTCGTTTCCCCGAGACGAACCAGAGCCCTGGCTCGAACCCGAAGAGCGGCTTGACGAAGCCTGGCGCTGCAAGCGCAGCGGACATCCGGCGCGCAAGTGACGCGTGTCACCGCAGATGAAACATCGGCGGATGCCGCGCCGCTGCTCAGCAGCCCGAAGCTCGGCTTCTTCGTCTTCAGCATAGCTGAGGTCCATAGGCTCCGGACCGTTCGACGAACTGGTGTGAGGAGCGTTCCACCCAAGTCTTGACGACTTAAAGTTGTGCTCCGCGTTCAACGCGATGCTCACAGCCTCTTCAAAAGAGCTTGGGTGAGTGCGGAAGACTTCCGTCCTGGCCACGCCAGTGCGAAACCCTTCCATAAACACCGTGACGATGACTACCTCAGCCAGAGGCTCGGCAGACATGCCCGCAATGAGAGTTCTCAACTCCTGGACATAGTCCACCAAATCCTCCTTGCCTTGCCGGGTAGCCAGGAAGCGTGAGCGCACGCGATACGCCTCGTTAGGCGGAGCGAACACTCGGGACAGTTGCTGCTTCCAGCTGGTCCCACGTCGGGAAGGCCGTGTCGACCGACGCCCCTGACGTTAGTGCCCACTCTCTCGCTCGTCCACCAAGCTTCGAGATAGCTAGCGCCACGCGCTGCGACTCCGTCCGGAGTAGAGCTGAGCTCATAGCCATCTCGACTTCACGGGTCCAAAGCATTAAGCTTTCCCCTTCCTTGCCTTCGAAGGTCTTCACGCTCAACATGAGCGGCAGGTCTTGTTCCGCGTCGGATGACGTAGCGGGCGCTTGCGGCGCCACGGCCGTCGCCATCCTCTGCTGGAGGTGCTCCAACAGAGCATTCTCGTAGCTGGAGAACGCCTCGAGGCGCGCATTCACCGCGTCGGGGCCTTGTTGCGCCAGTTGCGTCACGCCCTCCGGGCCCAGCAAGGACATAAGCTTTTAAGCGCATCCTGCTGGTTCGGGGCAAGTGAGCGAACTGCTCCATTCTCCACAGAGGGTCAGTCTATCCAGACTCAGGTGTCGGATTGACTACAAGTGCTACCAAGTGCAGCGGGGCTGCCGTAGCTTTAGCGTCAGAGGAAGACGTAACAGACTCACAGAGTCGCGGCTAAAGATAGCCCGTTCTAATACCCGAACGCACGAGTCCGTACTCCCTACGGACTCCAAGAGTCAACCCTTAACTCTTAGCTGTGAATCTTCAAACTGAATGTATTTCTCTTATCGCGGCAGAGCCGCCTTCGGTGTAAATGTATCTGGTTCACTATCTAGCATAGTGAACCCTAGTCATATGCATAATCTGTGGCTCTGAAGCCATGTACTGATTCTCCTACTGAAAAAGGTTAGACAGTGTGCACCACACAAGCCTGTGTGTGCCACACTTCGTAACCCTTCGGGTAACATTCGTGTAACCCCGTTACATATATGATGGTACTGTAGTTTTGTATCTTGAATACTAATAATTGGGACGAAGTCCCCATTATAATGACTTGGTACCGGTATACCTTTCCTTACCGTAGTGTCTGGTGATTGAATGGATGAAATGAGTAGGTTTAGGGCTGTAATATATACGACCTCCTCAAAATTTACTTGGGTATAATGAGCTTTTGGCCCCTCGGACGAGGGGTCGCCAGACATTTCACTTTGTTTTAGTATGAACGTGATTTGCCTAGGGCCTTAAAGTAATGATTCATAAGTGCATGGCGCCCCTTCGTCTCGCGGTATCACGGCGGTATGAACACGTCGGATCGGCGATGGGACGCTGCCGTGAGAAGCACTGCTCGATGGTAAGGAAACCACTACAAGTTGGCTTGCCATCCATCCTCGGCGTCGCTCGCTATCAAGGATGAGCATAGATGTATAGAGAGCGCTATGGCAGGACGATCCATAGCGGTGCTGTTGGCCATTTGCGGATCTACAACAAAACATAGGCGAACCGGGATAGCTGCTCACATGGCTACAGGATCACACATTAATACAGTGCAACTACCAGCTTATAGCCAGCGTAGATTGCTTCGCTCTAGTGTCGAATTGACGGCATTAATGGCAACTAGCAGCATATCTACCGTGTCCACTACGCTCGGCTTTACTTTCAGTTCCTTACAATTATTTGCAATTCCTTCGCGCGAAAAATATGGGCGCTCGTATTTGAAACGCATTCACTCAGGTTTGGCCCAAGTACACTTAGATTTATATGCTTCCCATTCACTAATGGACAGGCGTACCGCGTTCGGAGAGGGTACACCGTACTCACAATGAAGAGCTTTTCAACTTACAACGTTTTCATTGGTGCTCGGCATAAAAAAATACCTCGACTGCCTAAGCTCGTAAGGAAATGCTTGGGGACGTCGTCGAAGGTACGGTCTAAGTTACCGTATACTAGAGTCCATCAATGCCTGCTGGAGAGGGGCTGTCCAAACTGCGCGTAGCACAGTATAGGACTCGCCCCGAGCTCTTCGGCTTGATATTCGATGGTTGGTCGCATGCGTCACTTCACAACGTTGGCATCATTGCTGTCTACGAGGTCATCGGCAATCGGCGTGAGGCCTTGCTCGGCATCTCCCCGCTCGATGAAGGCAGCCAGGACGCAGACGCCCAGATTCGGCTGATAAGCAACGTTTTGAGCGTCTACAACAAGACGGTTGATATGGTGCGCTTCCTTGTTGCGGATAACTGCGCGACGAACAAGGCCATCGCGACGAAACTTGGGGTTCCCCTCGTGGGTTGTGCGAGCCACAGGTTTAACCTGGCGGCCAACAAGTTCTACGCGGACTGCGAGGATCTCCTGGAAGACGTAAACGCGCTGATGTCCCAGCTGCGGCAGCCGAACAACTACGCGGAGCTGGCGAAGCACACGGATCTCCGTCCTGTGAAGCGCAACGTAACGCGTTGGAGCTCGACATTCGCCATGGTGGAGCGCTACATCCGCATTCGATCTGAGATCAAGAAGGTGGAGGCAGTCGAAGAGCTGGAGCCAACGGGTAGCCGTCACCGGAAGCTCGTCGATCTCTGCAAGGAACTCAATAAACTGCAGGCGTCTCCAAAGATGTAACGGGGTTACACGCACAAGTGGCTACAGCCACTTGTAACTCTAACAGACACGATGTCTGTTGAAGGTTCAAACACTTCCTCGGCGTTGATGTACGTTACATCAAGTGCCACATTCATTTACGACCACCACGACGGGTGGTCCATAGACATTTAGGATTCCTATTGGTTGAAAGCAGCATCTTTTAACCAATGAGCGACATGCATAGCAAAGGAATTCTGCCAACCAGCCGTTGGCAGATTTCCAACTTAGAATATTACATTTAGAGGAAGTCAGAAGCATAAAACAAAAATAACAGTTCTCATTTTTACCCCACGTGCGCACACGTGTAAGCCGTTGTAGTGAGCCAAGGTAGGCCCACTACACCTGGTAGCACTTTGTAGTCCGTCCAACGACCGACTAAGTTGAGTTCGTACGTCACCGCACCAACACGGAGCCGAGAACCTTCCCATGGATACCGAAGTGCCCATGGAAAGCTCCACGACGCCTGCAACCCATGTTGCACGCGCTGACTGTCCCCACCTGTCAGACCCAGAGTGGGATGCCCTCCAACGACTGTCAACAGTCATTGGTGAGGCAGATGTAGCTACGATGCTGCGTACGCAAACGCCGAATCTGCAACACGGTGTTGCTCTGGGCTTCATAATTAGGGAGCAGCGAGATGCTGCTGCCAATACCGCGGTGTCGTCGGGGACGACACCTCGCCCACAGTCGCTGAAGCTCAATGTGAGCAACTACGTCGGAAGAGAGGGTGAACCTCTCCTCCGTTGGCTTGTCGAACTCGACACTGCCATCGCGGCTCGACGTATCGTCGAACCGTTGTCGAAGGTCGCGTTCGCCCTGTCATTTCTTGGCGGACGTGCAAGGAGCTGGGCGTATGGACGCCGGCTCTCCGACCCTACGTGCTTCAGCACGTACGAAGGCTTCAAGGAGGAGCTCAGACAGGCATTTGAGCCCCCGCAGAATGAGTTCCGGTCGAGGGCAGAGTTCCTCGACCTGCAGCAGGGTAAGCATGATGTTCATGCTTACGCCCAGAGAGCGCGGTACTTGGTCTTGAACATCGTGACCAACCCGATCGACGAGGCGACTAAGGTCGTCACGTTCATGAAGGGACTGAGAGATGGGCCTGTGAAGACCTATCTCTTCAGCGAGTACCCGAGTACTCTCGAAGCTGTCATCACGCTTGCGATGCAGGAAGAGTTCAGCCTGCGACATGCTAAACTGCACGCGCATGTACCGAGGCCGCAACCGCGCCCGGTAGTGAGGACGGGAGGTCCGGAACCGATGGACCTCTCGAGCGCTGCCACTGCTGGCCCCCAGCAGCGGCAAGGAAGTAATGTGCGGTGCTACCGCTGCGGTCGGATCGGTCACTTTGCTAGAGAGTGCACGGCACCCGTGCACCAGCAAGGTGGCTATCGCGGCGATGCTGGGCACCGTCGCAGCCAAACAAAAAACGCTGGACGCCAGTAGGCGCGGGGCGCCCTACTGGTAATGCAGTTCCGCGTGTCGACCTAGGACACGCGACACTGAGGACTGCAGCCCCCAGTGAGGATCATTCTCACTGCAAGAAGCAAGATGACAAGGCTGATCTTGTCATCCTGAAGGTGAAGTCGATGAGAGCAAGCGGCTCTCGTCGTGCGTTGGTAGACTCTGGCGCGTCGAAGAACTTTGTTCGACTGCGAAGTCTATCAATGCTTGACTTCGAGGATTTAAAGCTACCTCGAAGTCTGTTGGAAGTACGTTTGGCGACAGGTGTCGTCGTGAAGACCGAGAAGCGCATGGTACGCGTGCGCTTCACGTACAAAGGTCGAGCGTTCGTCGAAACCTTTTTCGTCCTGGATCTGGACGATAAGTTCGACATGGTATTGGGCATGCCGTGCGAGCCACGGCATGATCCGGTAATCGATTGGGAGAAGCACACTTTAGTGCGCTTCGGTCGCGACGGCGGAACAGAGAGCGATGGCCCTGTTACCATCACACACGCACCAGCAGGTGCGCGCGAATCTCCAGTCGAGACAGCGCCTAATGCCGCTGTCCCGGAACACCCGGGACGCGCACGAGCGCGCGCGCGAGAACAGGTAGCGTCGGCGTCGCCGCCGACGGCTAGTAAAGAAAATGTGTTGACTTCGGAAGTCAACACTCGCTTTTCGGCGAATCAAAAGAAGTCTCCGGCCTCGAGCGGCGCGGATGCCACTAGCGAGTCACACAAATCAGCCGTGGAGGCTGATGCGAACCTGATTGGATCAGTTTTGGCCCGTAATGGGAGCCAAGGTGACGTGACGCCGTCGACTCCGGGAGTCGATGGCTTGGATGAATTCTATTCGTC
The DNA here is from genome assembly GCA_024211575.1 of Phytophthora melonis. Classification (NCBI taxonomy): domain Eukaryota; phylum Oomycota; class Peronosporomycetes; order Peronosporales; family Peronosporaceae; genus Phytophthora; species Phytophthora melonis. The sequence continues at coordinate 829,696 of JAMXKT010000034.1, forward strand.
GGCTCGGAGAGCCGACGCACCCTCCGTAATGGGGTCTCCGCCAATGGAAGGCGTCGAGGTATTGAAGTCGCGTCGGTTCCGGGAACCGACGCTGCGAAAAGATATTTCGCGTCGACTCCGGGAGTCGACGCACCCTTTGTAATTAAGGACTCCGCCAATGATAGGCGTCGAGGTGACGATGGCGTGTCAGTTCCGGGAACCGACGCTGCAGGCGGTGCGGACGGTTGCTAACGTCCCGCACCGGAAAACTTGCATGATGTCGTGCAGCCGGGCTGCACGACGAAGCGCCGCGCGACCAAGCCGGGCTTGAAGTCGCTCGCCCGCGGGAGGTACCCGCCGGCGGAATAAAGAACAACACCCGTCCACGGCTGGGCCTGGACGAGGTCAAGGATCATGCGGAGCCGGGCTCCGCAAGTCAAGAAGACGGCGCATGCGAAGGTCGCTGCGCAAGTCTCGGCCCGGGGCCGAGACGCTACAAGAGATGTCTGCCGTGCAGACGAAGGCTGAGAAGTCGAACGTCGAGACGTTGAACGTCTTGACGCGTACCTGTGCCGGGTTCCGGCACAGGGAGATGACCCTCGCTAACCCTCCGACGCAAGCGTCAGAGTTGACTTCGCTTCCAGTCATGAGCTGGAAACGCTTCGCGCGTGACTTGCACGATGGACGCATCGAGCAAATATGCATTCTCTCGGACGCCGAGACAACGAAGAGCGAGAATGAGGAACTGAGGCAGTTCTTCATGGAGAGCACCACTGAGAGTGAAGACACTCTCAGTGCCAAGACGAAGAAGGAACGCTTTGAAGAGCAGAGCTGGGACTCGCCTTCAGCGAGTCCCTACTACGAGATTCTACGGGAGTACGCGAACGTACTTCCGGAAGAAATCCCTGCGGAGCTTCCGCAGGACAAGGGCATTCAGCACGAGATTGATCTCGTGCCGGGCACGAAATACTGTGTCACGCGGCAGTGGCCACTGCCGCGAGAGCAGGTCAAGGCGATCGACGACTTCTTCGAAAGTCGTCGCAAAGCTGGACAAGTGCGGGAATCGAAATCCCCGCACAGTGCTCCGACGTTCTGTGTCAAGAAGCCACAGGGCGGCTGGCGCATCGTTCATGCGTACAACAAGCTGAACGATGCGACGATACCGGCGCAGACACCGATACCGCGAAAAGATGTTATCATCGATTCGATGGCCAGGAGCACTGTCTACAGTGCTCTTGATCTGCGCGATGGGTTCTATTAGATCCTAATGCGTGAGAGCGATATCCCTCTCACGGCTGTGAGCACGCCGAGTGGCATGCTCTGGGAGTGGCTAGTTATGCCGCAGGGTCTGAAGAACGCCCCTGCGACCTTCAACAGGTGCGTGACGCACTTGTTGCGCTCGGTGCGCGACTTCTCACCGAGCTACTTCGATGACGTGTTCGTCCACAGCCGTGCTGCGGACGGGATGAGCGACTTTGAGATGCACAAGGTGCATCTCCGGAAGCTGCTTGCGCTCATGCGCAAGCACAAGCTCTACGCGAACCTGAAGAAGTGCATCTTCGGGGCGGGCGAGATACCCGTGCTCGGGTGTCTCGTTGGGAAAAACGGTGTCCGCCCTGACCCTGAAAAAGGTCAGAGTGATCAATGAGTGGACGACGCCGACGAGCGTCAAGGAACTGCGGCAGTTCCTTGGCTTGGCCACGTACTTGTGCAAGTACGTGAAGGACTACGCGGGCGTGATACGCCCGCTGTCACAGCTCCTGAAGAAGGACGCCGAGTGGATTTGGTCTGCCAAATGTCAGCAGGCCTTCGATGCAGTCAAGCAGGGCTTGACTGAGGCTCCGATCTTGGCGGTGGCCGACCAAGATCGCCCATTCCACGTTGTGTGTGACGCATCCGATTTCGCGATCGGATGTGCGTTGATGCAGCACGATCACGAGGGCCGTGATCGTGTCGTCTACTATCAGTCGGGTCAGCTGAAACCAGCTGAGCGCAATTACCCGGTGCATGACAAGGAGTTCCTTGCCATGAAGTATGCACTTGCGAAGTTCCGAGTACATCTACTCGGAAGTAAACCGTTCGTGGTCTATACAGACCACGCGTCGCTGCGGACGGCTGTCAAGTCGCCACACATCTCGCAACGTATAGCGAGATGGCTTTCGTTCTTTGCGGAATACAACTTCCGGGTTGAGTACAAACCCGGAAGACTCAATGTGGTGGCCGACGCGTTATCGCGTCGACCTGACTACGCTACGAATGAAGTCGACGTCAATGCCATTGACGCCATGCGATCGAGCACTCCCACGTCGTCGCTCCTCGACGACGTGAAGGCCGTGTACGCGCACGACGCGGACGCGAAGCTCTTGCTGGCCTATGGCTCAGTGCCTTCTGACGAAGCTCGTCAGAAGTTGCCAAGACATCTTCGTGCTCGTGCACACCGTTACCGGGTGCACGAGGGGTTGCTACTCTACAGCGCAGTCAACGACAACGCGGACCGCGTTGTCGTTCCCAATGATCATGACCTGCGACTCCGGATCATGTACGAGTATCATGATGCACCGACTGCGGGGCATCCGGGCCGTGAGAAGACGTATCTTCTTCTCACGAGGGACTTCTACTGGGCCCACCAGTGCAAGTAGGTGCGCAAGTACGTCCGTGCTTGCGAGGTGTGTCAGCGTATGAAGCCTGCGCCGTTCGCGCAGGCTCCTTTGCAGTCACTACCGACTCCGTCGGAGTGTTGGCAGTCCATGTCTTTGGACTTTGTGTTTGGTCTTCCCCCGGATAGCCAGGGGAACACGGGCGTTGTGGTCTTTGTTGACCGCTTCAGCAAGATGGTACATCTTGCTGCAGTACCCGCCGAAGTGACTGCGAAACAGACGGCACGTCTGTTCGTTGACATGGTGTTCAGACACCATGGCATGCCGATGGACATCGTGTCCGATCGAGACCCGCGCTTCACCGCGCACCTGTGACAAGAAGTGTTCACACTTCTTGGCAGTCAGTTCTTGATGTCGACGGCGGATCATCCGCAGACGGACGGACAGACCGAGCGCGTGAATCGCGTGCTCGTGGATGTGCTCAAGAGCTACGCCCACTCGTTCCAACACTGTAGCGAGTGTCTGCCGATGGCGGAGTTCGCCATCAACAACTCGGTGCATGCCTCGACCGGGCATACACCGTTCTACGTGAATGCCTTGAGGCACCCACGCCTCCCGAGCTTACTCGGGATGCTGGCTCCTTCCTTAAGTGGGGGAGGATCTACGACTGCAACACAGCAGCCGCAACAACGCGAAAGAAGACGAAGACCGCGTCTGTGCAGGGCACAGACGCAACCAAGAAGAAGAAGGCCGCGTCTGTGCCCTGCACAGACGCACACAAGCAGAAGAAGAACGTGTCTGTGCGTGGCACAGACACCACATCTACGAACGCAGAGGCCGGGCCTACTGCTGGAAGCGAGCTGAACGAGTTCAGCTCGGACGCAATGAACTTCGTGCAGCGTAGACAAGCCGTCATTCGGTTTGTCCAGGACACTATTGCAGCTTCTGTCGATCGACAGAAGCTGAACGCAGACAATGTTGGCAGGGGCAACCCAAATGAATTCAAGAAGTGTTCATTGGTTTTGTTAGCTACTCAAAACCTGCCTAAACATGCAGTTTCCGACTTCGGAGCGAGTAAGCTCGCTCCGCGCTTCATTGGGCCGTTCACAGTGTTGGCACGACATGGGAACGCTTACACGCTAGCCATTCCGTCTAGCATGCGCCTCCACCCGACCTTTTACGTCGGGCGGCTGAAGCCATACCAGCAGCACGAGCCAGCTAGCTCGGCCGGAGCGAAGCGGAAGCTGAACCTTTCTCCAGCGCGTCAACGCGCAGGACCAAGCGCACGACGCGACCCCCAACGTCGACGGAGACGTCGGACGTAGTCTGCGCGGCCTGAGCGACTTGAGCCCTCAGGTTCGCCATCTCTTGCCTCAGAGCAGCGAAGTCACTGCTCTGAAGCCGCTCCACAGCGGCAACCCGGTCTTCGAGGGACGGGGCCCAAGGTCAACCCCAGGTTGACCATACTCGGGCGTGTTCCCACCACCGCCGCCTCCGATCCGTGACGCCCACGGCTCAACACGTTGGATTGTTGAGCGTATTGTCGACCATAGTATCCCGAAAACGAACCGTCACCCGGTTCGTTATCGTATTCGTTGGAGAGGGTTTCCGCCCCACCAAGATACATGGATCACGCGATGCATGAGCAGCGCGTGGAGAGCTTGAAGGCGCCGTATCGCGCGGCGAGCTCAAGGCTCCAGCAGCAGAGAGCGTAGTCTCCTTTGCGCTACGCGAACGCTTCGAACTCGAAGCGTCCCAATCGTCTTCTTCACGAGGGCGTCTCGACCCGGCGTGCGGGTCGAGACTGTCGCTGTCGATCGACTCCTTGCGCCTGCTGGGGGAGGCATCGCCCTCCTCCATGTCCACGTCGTCCTCGCTATAGTCAACGGCATCGTTGACTATCGAAGATCCCTGAAGGACGATCTTCGGCTCGGCTGCGGCTTTGGCAGCGCGAGCGTCCTGCTTCGCCTGCTGCCGCTCGAAGTAATCTGGGACAGAGAGATTCTCTGTCCCAGCGGCGGTCTTCTCCTCGGCGGCGGTCTTCTTCGGCGAGCTCATTGTGGAATGAGCTCGAGTTTTCTTTCTCCCAACGTGAAGAATTGACGAGTGGTCAATTGTCTGATTGACGTGCCGTGCCCGGCGCGTCTAACCTTAAGGGGGGGATGGTGTAACGGGGTTACACGCACAAGTGGCTACAGCCACTTGTAACTCTAACAGACACGATGTCTGTTGAAGGTTCAAACACTTCCTCGGCGTTGATGTACGTTACATCAAGTGCCACATTCATTTACGACCACCACGACGGGTGGTCCATAGACATTTAGGATTCCTATTGGTTGAAAGCAGCATCTTTTAACCAATGAGCGACATGCATAGCAAAGGAATTTTGCCAACCAGCCGTTGGCAGATTCCCAACTTAGAATATTACATTTAGAGGAAGTCAGAAGCATAAAACAAAAATAACAGTTCTCATTTTTACCCAAAAACATTATTTGGATCGTTTATTTAGATTAATCTATACTCGGAGGCCCGAGTATAATTAACTCTAGTTTAAACTAAGCTACGCTTCCTCATACACGAGCGCACACGTGTAAGCTGTTGTAGTGAGCCAAGGTAGGCCCACTACAAAAGAGATGACGTTGACATGGCTCAGGTGCGCGTCCTCTTCGACTCAGTCAAGTCCGAGTATCCAGTGATGAGCGAATACCTCAAGACCGGGGCTAAGATTGTGCATTCGCCTGGCTTCGAAGCTGCTGTTGTCAAGGTGATCAACGGGCAGGGCTTGACAACTGCTGAGAAGCAAGCGCTTCAGCCTTTCGAGGTGATGGAGACGGCTACGCCCAAGCGCAAGACCCGTGAAAACGACTACGCGGCCGAACTTCTACGAGCTAGTACGAAGAAGCAGAAGGCAGACCACGGCAAGTACAGCAATCTTGTGTCACTCATCCCGCCGACTTCGAATGCTGTCGAGCGACTCTTCTCGCAGTGCAAGCTGGTTCTGACTCCCCAGCGCAGCTGCATGATGCCGGCGAACTTCGAAATGCTGGCCTTCCTCCGTGCTAACATGGGCATGTGGAACGCGTCGACTGTGGCGAGTGTCGATACGAGAATGTAATAATACGATTAATGCTTCCGCTTTACTAAATTAAACTAAATCGAGACGAACAGCAAATAACACAATACCATGCAAAGAAAAGTTGTCGAGTCAAGTATGCTTGTTGCTCGGCAGGCTGCGTGGAGATACTGGTCAAAATGTTCTGCTCGGTCGGCCACGAGCTACCTGCAGCTGCTGGGTCTCGAGCAACCTGTCGCTGCTAGCCTCGTGCTACCCGCTTCGTGGACTTCAACGGCCGAGTAGTGCGTAGTAAACTTTTCAACAAAAAACTATATAGTGCCGTGACTTGTAAGTCGCTTGCATTCGAGAAACTCCGCTGCCGTTATTATCAGCGTATCCTGTAGCTTCAATCTAAGCTAGCCCTAAATATACTTCCCATCCCAGATTGGGGTATTTAAGAGCAACGCGAAGTAAGAACACGTATAAAATACCGTTGTGCCAAGCCAACACCTTACTTGCGAATGTTCCTAAAGTCACCCCCATGGGGGACACCACGGCCGACACCTGTCCCAGCCCCCTCTGGTTAGCGGCCTGACCTAGTCCCTTGCTAGTGTTGTGGAGCAAAAGAAAAGCAAAAGCTTCAGGTTGGTGAACGCAAAGCAAGTAAAGTGAACGACGCCGGAAACTCCGCATGCAAACTCACAGTGTTGGGGCTTCGCCGAATTAGAGGTCGGCCCATTAGCAACTCGACCTTGAGCTGCTCAGCTAGTCATATCTTTACTAGGTCGGATAGTAGTAGTAGTAGTAGTAGTAGTAGTAGTAGTAGTAGTAGTAGTAGTAGTAGTAGTAGTAGTAGTAGTAGTAGTAGTAGTAGTAGTAGTAGTAGTAGTGGTGGTGGTGGTGGTGGTGGTGGTAGTGGTAGCATTACTACTACCAAACTGCTGTGTGGGTTGTGTCTCGAGTGTGTTGTTGCTGTGGTGAACATGTTCATAACATGGCCGTGTTCGAGTTGAAATAGCGAATTTCGAGCTATTTCGCTAAAACCAGCCATTTCGAATAATCTGCCTTTTTTAACAGCTCTGAGCGAAATAGCTGCTTCGTGGAAAACAGCCCTACCACGAATTTCAAAAGCAGTGATTTCGAGGTAGTTGATGTTTTACTAAAACTGAGGTTTAAAACCTAAAAAAACTCAAAGCAGCTATTTTGTGTGCCAAATGTGCTCGAAGCAGCTATTTAGGTTTTAATACCATTATCTCACTACATGTACTCGTCTTCACTAACGCTGCCCGTTCATCCAAGGATTGGGTCTACATGCTCCATTGGCCTAGATATCGTTAGGCCGAAGCAGCTTCTCCACGCTGCAATGAAGGTTCGACCCGCATCGTGAGTGGGTTCTTCATGCCAATCGTCAGGTCCAGGATGGGTTGAACGTCTAGGCCAGGCTCCTCGATCAGTCTGAAGCGGCCGACTATCGTCGCGATCACGGTCTTCAGCTCTATCATCGCCAAGTTCCGTCCAAGGCAAACGCGAGGCCCGTCGCTGAATGCCGAGTACTTCGCCGGCGAAATCTCCAGCAATTCGCCTGTTTCTTCATCGAGGAACCTTTCGGGACGAAACTCAGTGGCATCTTCGCCCCAGACGCTCGTAAGCCTCCCAGCACTGTGGAGAGTCAAAATGATGTCGGTGTTGGCAGGAACGAACGTCTTGTCTGCAAAGACTGTGTCTCGAATGCAGTGATAGGGGATGCCTGGGACGGCTGGGTAGAGGCGGAGAAGCTCGAGGATAGTCGCCTCGAGGTACGGCATCTTCTGAACGTCTTCATGAGAAGGCACGTAGCTCTCCGATTCCCCGAGTTTTGGCAGCTTGGCAATGATTTCAGCGTGAAGCTTTGTCTGCACCCGAGGATTTTGACTCAACGAGTGGAATAGCCACATCATCGCGTCTGCAGTCGTGTTCCGCCCTCCCTCAAGAGCAGCGAGTGAGATATCGCGCACTTCTGTCGCCGTGATTTCCTCGCCGCTCGTCTTCATCCGGTTCACAATGATGGACAAAACGTTGTTGTTCTGTGCTCCCTCACCACTCGTGACTTGTTCCATGGCGCTAGTTATCAAGTTCATGAGTAAATCGTTCATCTCGTCGATCGATTCGCGAAGACGGCGCTCACTCCCGACGTTCAGCCAGCGCTTGAGCTTCCAGACCCATTCCGGCGCTGTAAATCGCTGGCTTGAGATGAAATTTGCGTCATCGAACGCGGCTTCGAACGGATTCGCCTTGTCCGACGTCAACGTCTCCAGCTTGTGACCGAACCCAATCTCCGCGATTGTGTCGATGGTGAAGTGCAGCAGCAGCTTGCTCATGTCGACGCTCTCCTTGGTCTCGCTCGCCTTCTGCAAAATATTTTGAAGCCGCCGCACATTTTCCTGAACAATCGGCGTCATGTACTCGCGCAGCGCTCGCGGAGTGAACAAACTGGCAAGGATCTTGCGATGGAACCGCCAGCGCTCGCCATTGATGAGCACGATGTCTTCGCCCAGGAAGTCGTCGAAGATCTCTCGCACCGTGTCGCTCTTGTCGAAGTTGCCGCTCTGCGTCTTGAGGACCTCTTCGAAGTGCTCGGGTCTCGAGAGGAACAGCAGGTCGTTCTTGCCCGGCAGCCGAAGCGCGAACGGTTTGCCATCGAGCTGCAGACTGTGCTCGGCCACCCAGTCGTGGTATCGGTCAACGTTTAGTGCCAACTCGATCGTGTTCCCGAGCAAAGGGATCCACGACGGCAAGTACGGCACCCGACCGGCCTCACTCGAGTCGCCCTTGGAGCTCCACGCAGTACCTGCGTAGCTGGCCACCGCCAACCCACACGCGAGTTACCCCAGCACAATGGAGCTGTCCCTACTGGACAGTTGAAGTGGGGGCAGCATAAGATATCAGCCGAACGAAACGCTCTCCTCTCAGTGCCTCCTCCTAGGCGGCGAGTTGGAGAATGGAGGCACCAATCTAGTGGCGGCCCGCCACTGGCGGGGGCTGCGCTTTCTCGGGGCATGCCAGCCCGATCAGTGGGCTCGGTTCCGCGGAATCGAGGGAGGTCCAGTACACTTGACTCAAGTGTACTGAAGTGACTTGAGGCCCCCCAACTTGGCCCAAGTTACTTGGACCTTGAGGTGCGACTAGCATTACGTATCACTGTAGATGGTACATGTTACAGTACATTGTAGCCATCGCCGCCGTCATGTCGGACTCCGACTCGGAGTGCTCGCCCTGGTGGAGGAGAAGCAGCGCGGCGAAGAGATGGTGCGGTCTCGGATATGATATCTGTACCTAAAGACACGCCTGGTGGCTCCATGGCATGCACCGCTGGCCACCGACCGACTCAACTCGGCTCAGTTCGCAACTTGCCTTCAAGAAGACCAACTCAAGTATTACCACCACCATGCTGACGCTTTCGTCGAAGACGTCGGACATCGCTGCGCGCTACCAGTGCGACGGCAAGGAGGTGCCCAAGGTTTTGTGGCGGGTGCGGTACACGGGCCAGTCGCTCAAGGCGCGCGCCAAGCCGTCGTTCAAGACCAAGCAGCAGTTCAAGCGGGCGGTGGAGCTGCACCTGAACTGGTCCAACCGCATCCCGACGCCCTTCATCTCGTTGTTCGGCACGCGCGAGCACGCGGTCAAGTGGGCGCGCCGCCACTTCGAGCTCGGGTACGACGATGACAGGCTCCGGGTGCGCTGGGCCTGTCGTAGCGAAGGTGCGTGGAGTGGTTGTGTTGCTTGCTTGTTGTTGGGTAAAATGCAAAGTGAGATTGATTCCGTTAAGTCTTCGGGCTAACTACGTGCTCTAGGCCTTCCTCTAGGTTCTCCTTAGTGTCGTTCTAGAAGCTGAGCTAACCTATACTAAATGCAAGTGTTTTTCTGTTTTCGTAATCCTATATATGCATGTTTGTATACTTGTGCAGGTAGCGTTCTGGATTCCGGGCGCCAGGCAGTCTTGCGCAAGCCTGGCGCCAGCCTTCACGCGACGTTGCGCGCGGACTTCTTGTGGCGGCGGAGGCGGCGGCGCTGCGACGCCTGCCTTCCTGGCCACCAGGTACGTGTTCCCCGTGCATGTCTGTTGCTGGCGTACCCGCTTGCGTGGGTGCCAGCAGCAGACATGCTGCATCATGACATCCCCCCGGACTTTTAATCGCGTTGGCGCTGTTGACGGAACTTGTGGAGAAGTTCACGCCAATGCGATACCCGTTTTAGCTTGACCTCGTATTCCCATGTGTTTTCTGAATCGGGGAGTCCATGCCACTTGACCAACCAGAGACGTTTGTTGTTGCGCTGTTTCTGCTGGAGCAGAGCTTCTGGGAAATGCAGTTCTTCGTCGGTGGCATCGTCGAGGAGTACTGGTGCAGACTTGGGCAAAGGTCGCGACGCGAAGCGTTGAGGGTTCGGAACGTCATGCTTGAGGAACACCACGTTGAAACTCGGGTGAAGACGACTCATGTGCCGCGGTAGCTTGAGCCGTGCTACGTTGGAATTTATCATCTTCTCGATCTTGAACGGGCCGATGTACCTCATCGCCAACTTCTCGCGGTTGAGTTCCGTGTTGGCCGTGATGCGCTTGAGAGGCAAGTTACGCGTATCCAGCAATACGAGATCTCCTTCCTTGAACTCCACGTCTCGGCGCTTCCTGTCGTAATACTTCTTTGACGTTCTTGTGCTGCCAGGAGATTCTTGCGGGCCAATTCAACGATCTTCTTGCGTTCTTCAGCAAACTTTTGCGCGAAGTCAACTAGTGGAACATCTTCATCACGAACTTCACCAGGGGTGATCTGGGATACTAAGTTCCTGACCTTGCGTCCTGTGTCCACTTCGAACGGCGTAAACGTTGTCGAGGAACTCTCCAGCGTCGCATGTGCGTACTCGATTGTTCCCAAATGCGTAGCCCAGTCTCGACCATGGTAGGACACCATGCACCGTAATGCATCTTCCAAGACAAGGTTCTGACGCTCAGTCTGTCCATCCGCTTGGGCACGATATGCCGTGGTGAGCGACAACTTGACCCCATGATATCCATGAGCGACTTCCAAAACTTTGATGTGAACTTGGGGTCTCGGTCGCTGATGATCACCTTTGGCAGACCGTGATGACGAACTACTCCTTCAAAGAAGATGCGGGCAACTTCTGGAGCATCCGCCGTCGTATGTGTCGGAATGTACTTGGGCCGCTTGGACAGTTTGTCCACCACAGTCATGATTGCATCGAAGCCATTAGAAACCGGTAGCCCTGTCACGAAGTCCATAGTCACTACTTCCCAACACTCGCTCGGGACTGGAATTGGCATCATAGTTCCTTTCTTGCGCGCGGTACTAACTTTCCATCTAGCACACGTCCCACAGCTTGCCACGTACTCCTTCGTGTCCTTCTCCAACGTGGGCCAGAAGTACCACTGAGCAACCCTCAATTGCGTTCGACGGATTCCAGGATGAGCTGCCGTGGGTGCATCATGGAATTCTTCCAAGATGTTCGTGATTAGCCGGGCGTTATTGGGAACACACAGCCTGATGACCGAATGACCCGAACGCTTGTACAAAAGCCCATTCGATTTGACGAAGTCTGCAGATTTGTCCGGTCGGTTCCATACTTCCTTGAACGCGGGGTCTTTCTTGTATCCAGCCTGGAACTTCTTCTTCTGGTCTTCGCTCAAATGGACGCTGGATGTTAAGTACTCGACGTTCTGGACTTGTTCCACGTGTACATTGACTTCTTGCTGAACTCCAATGGGGTAACTCTCCCCGCAAGTCCAGATCGTCGACAAGAAGACATCGTTCATCCGACGGAAGCATGCGAAGCATTGCGGCGTGGACACTGTGACGTCGAAGCTTCGAAGTCTGATGCGTACAGGATGAAGAGCAATCATGGACTGCTGGTAACTTCCAAGGCTCGGGCTCGCCAGTAACTTCGTCGTCGGAATCATCCGCCGGGATCTTCGTCTGACTGTTCACATTGAGGAAGTCGATGACCCAACGAATCGGAATGGAACTATTCCCACATCGCAACCATTCAGCTCTCTTCGGGATTTGACCAGTCGCCGGATCTTTCTTAGGAACACCGAAGATATTGGAGACCCAGGGTGAATTGGAGACTTCTATCCACCCTTTCTTCATGTTTTCCGCGACGAACTTTTCCAATGCTTCCTGCTCCGTTTTAGACAGTCGAAACGGTGCTCGGGTGCTAGGAGCGGCGTCAGGTTTCATCTCCATGTCGAACTCGACGATGCGCTCGGGAGGTAGACCATCTGGCAGCTTTTCTGGGAAGACATCACCAAACTTGTCAAGCAAAGGCTTAATGTAGTCTGGTACGTTGTCGGATTCCACTGCTACACAGACCTTGACGAAGAACAGCTCCGCAAACTTCCTGTCCTGCATACGACGACGGAACTTCTTCGTGGACCCAAAGACACCATTACGCCACGCCTCAGTCAAGGCGAGATGTGACCGATGGCGTGCGCGAATTGCTTCCTTTTCCGTTTTCTTTCGTTGCTCTTCTGCTGTCGCCGACTCTTCAACTTCGCTTGGGGCCATTGTGGTGTCGTCCTTCTCACATTCTCCTGATCTTCTATCTTGTCTTCGTTCTTGTCCGTCTTGGGCCTTGGTCTCTCTTCCCTGCTCGGAAATACTACTTCATGCGTTCGCCAGTTGATCGTTGGTTGATATTTAGCAAACCACGGTTTACCCAAGATAACGTCATGTTCAATCGCCAGTGGACTCTCTGTGAGGCGCATCTTCTCGAACGTCTTGTCTTCCATGCCGATGTCCGCTTCCACTACCTTGACATCGCGATACTCCTTGATCTCTCCATCGAAGCCCTTCACTTGTACATCCTTAGTTCCTGTCACCTTCGACACCATTCTTGGTCGTACCAGATTTGCCGTAGCACCACAGTCAAGCAGTATCGTTACTGGGCGCCCTTCAATTCTCCCGGGTTTACGGATGAGCTCATTATCCGGTCTAGCAGCCACGTCATGCATGCTGACTTCCTCAAACGCATCCACAGTGTACTGGTCGTACACGATTCTCTCTTCACCATCGCTGACTTGTTGCTCCACAGCATTGACGTGCTGCGAGTCTCGTTGACGCTGATTCGGACCTCTGTAGGGACGTTGTTTCCGACGAGGGGCCTTACAGTGGGCTGCAATATGACCACCACGGAAGCAGTTGTAGCATTTCCTCTGCCGACGGCACTCTTCTAGACTGAGTTCTTGCGCACTGTCGATCTCCATTGGCTCAGGACCATTTGATCTTGAAGCCGACTCGTTTCTGCGGAATCGTGGGTAATCACGGTCGCGACGTCCCGTGCGCGCTGGAGCACCGAAGTGCGAGCGCTCATAGTCCATCGCTACCGTAATGGCATCCGTAAGGGTTTCACAGCGCTTGTACAGTACTTCCTGACGTGTATTTGGCATCAACCCTTGCGAGAAGTACACTACCTTGTCGATCTCCGTCATGTTTTCCACTTGAAGTACAATGTTGCGAAACCGTGAAACGTAATCACCCAACGACTTGCAAGATTTCTGGCTTAGGTGTCGCAACTGCTCACGCAGCCGCAACTGAAGATCCGCCGGAACAAATGCGCGTGACAACTCACGGAGTAACTGCTCCGCAGAGTAAATCTCATGCTTCCGCGCCAGGTACCACTGACCAGCCTGCCCTTTCAACGTGCTCCCGATAATAGCCAGTACCCTCGTCGCCCAACGCTCGTTCTTCCAGTCAATGTTGCGGGCCTCAAAGTACTGCGACAACTCTTCTTGATACAGGCGGAACGACTCAGACTCATGCCCCGTGTACTTGGGTAGTCCAATCCCATCCAGCTTGAAGTCGTTCATTCCTCGTTGCTCATTCATTACTCTCATCATCTCTTGTTGCTGCTGCATCAGTTGCAGCACTCCTTGCATGAGCTCAGAGACGTCCGCCATCTTGTTCGCCCTCCTTTCACACGCGGAAGCCTTAACCCAAGCGCCTAACTAGTAATAAAGCTGATTCCCTCTAAAACGTTATACCCGCGAAGGTATTCGTTATCACACTCAACGATGAATTGCCGTAAACAAAAGCGGCTAAAACGTGTTTACTGCTCGTTAGACGAGTTAATCAGCTCCCTTACAGTTGCTAGGCTACGCTGGCGGCGGGCTTCCTCGCGATCACGGAGACGGTTGTCGTGCTCGAGTTGTTGACGGGTAGTACGCGGGTCGAGGACTCTGGCTACACCGAGGTTGACGAGACCGGTTGCCTTGCCGAGTTTACGCTGAGCGCGACAGAGCTGATGGATGACCGCCCTTTTCTGGTCTCGCTCTTCCGAAGTGAGTGGCTTGACCTCAGCAAGTTCTCTTAGCAGTCGCTCAGTCGTTCGCACTGCGTGCCGGATTTGACGGTAGCAATCGGTGCGCAACTTGTCGATGTCGGTGGCGTCGATTACACCCAGCCTCTCAAAAGACCCGTCGGGAACAGCGTTGTCAACGCGACGACCCCTACGTCCAGCCATCCAATCAAAGAAGCGGCCCGGGCAACTCAGAGCGGACTGCACTACCCTAACCGCCGAACTCGAAAGCCGGACTGGATCGGGTGCGCCGCTACAGCTGGTGCCTCGTACTTATGCCGACGTTCCCTTGACAGATGTCAGGCGGGTCCGAATTACAGCCAATGACCGGTGCCCGTAGCCCTCTCCGAGGTTGAGCGAAGCGCGGTCAAAAGCGAATCCCCAGCCGGTGCCCGAAGACCTCCTTGAGGTTGAGCGAAGCGCGGTTGCGAGGGGACCAACAAGTGCTACCAAATGACAGGCTCCGGGTGCGCTGGGCCTGTCGTAGCGAAGGTGCGTGGAGTGGTTGTGTTGCTTGCTTGTTGTTGGGTAAAATGCAAAGTGAGATTGATTCCGTTAAGTCTTCGGGCTAACTACGTGCTCTAGGCCTTCCTCTAGGTTCTCCTTAGTGTCGTTCTAGAAGCTGAGCTAACCTATACTAAATGCAAGTGTTTTTCTGTTTTCGTAATCCTATATATGCATGTTTGTATACTTGTGCAGGTAGCGTTCTGGATTCCGGGCGCCAGGCAGTCTTGCGCAAGCCTGGCGCCAGCCTTCACGCGACGTTGCGCGCGGACTTCTTGTGGCGGCGGAGGCGGCGGCGCTGCGACGCCTGCCTTCCTGGCCACCAGGTACGTAGTTCCCCGTGCATGTCTGTTGCTGGCGTACCCGCTTGCGTGGGTGCCAGCAGCAGACATGCTGCATCATGACAGACGACGTGTTTCTGCTCAAGGTCGACGCGGCCAAGCTGGGACCCGTGTTCCAAGTGCGCTACTTGGTGCAGGACAGCGACATCCACACGCTGCTGCCCGAGAGCACGTTCAACGACGAGTTCCTGGTGCTGCGCAAGATTAGCCGGCGGAGTATCATCCGAGAGACGTATTTGGCGTGCAGTGACGAGAGCTCCAGTGACGACAGCAGTGCGGGTCGACGTAGTGAAGAGCCAAACGACGAGGACGGCGACGTCTTTGCCGGCTAGGTGGCAGTCGTAGTCATTGACGAAAATAATTAGTTTAAAGTAATCCTGAATACATTATTTGACCATAAGTAGATGTTGATCATTGAGCGTATGTAGCCATTCAACTCGTGTGGATTGGATCGGATACATCCGCGATAGCTTTGCACGAATCTTGCGACTTGTCATTCACTGCGGCAAAGATTCTCCGCCTTGTGGATGAATTGGGTGGCGACGGATGTGATGCATCAGTAGTGGCTTCATACTACGAGCATATCTCTCTCTACTGCGGCCCATTTCACGACTCGCTCCGACCTCCAGAGATTGATCCATCTCATGCCTTCCACGACGTCCAAGATCGCGGCTCAATTCGAGTGCGGGGAGGGCCAAGTGCCTGCGAGGTTGTACCGAGTGCGCTACAGCGGCAACCAGTCGCTGAAAGCCCGAGCCAAGCCGTCCTTCAAGAGCCCTAGCGACTTCAAGGCCATAGTCGAGTCGCACCTCAAGTGGTGCAGCTGCGACCCAACTCCGTTCGTGTCGCTCTTCGCAAGCAAAGATCACGCTGTCACTTGGGCCCGGCACCTCCTTGACCACGGCTACCGCGATGTTGTTCTGCTAGAAATCGATGCTAATCGGCTCGGGCCCCTCTTCCGTGTTCGGGACCTGGTACAGCATCGAGGGGTGCACACAACGCAGCCCGAGTATTTGTACGAGGATGAGTACTTGGTGCTGCGCAAGATCCCGAGGAAGAGTGTCGTCGGTGGCGCAGGAGTCCTGCAAATTGACTCGATCGAACCGGTCGAGCCCGACTACCAATCGAGTGACAGCGACGTTGCCGAAGACTTCTGCGGCGAATGAGCTTGAGGTCTTTGAAGACACTAAGCTGGAAAGCTGCTGCATGTCGTAGGCACACTTTGTTCTCACATAGTCAGCACCCAACCCACACGCTAATGCTGCAAACAGTAAGATGTTTTCGTTTGTGGATTGCTCGCCATGTTTTTGGTGGTCCGTTGTGCCCACTCGCTGTTGAGGACTTGAACAATGCACTCAGAAGCTAAAACGTTAGACTCTAAAAGTACGAAGCAAAGAGGTGCCTTCTTATTAGCACAGACACGGATGCGGCACTTCATTTGTTCATAAAAGAATGACAAAACCCACAGGAAAAGTCTGCGCCGGCCATCAAGCCCGAGTAACACAGTGTAAATGCACAACAATCTGTCAGCAGAGCAACTTCGCACGCTCAGAATCATCTGCAAAAGCGTACCAAAATGCGCGACTCGAGCCGTCAAAGTGATCAGTAGATCTTAATACATGAGGAGCTTGTTTTCTGTGTTTCCAAGACTGATACAGTGCGTGGATCCCACAACTTTGCCACGTGATGAAGACCAGCGCCGCCATTGACACCAGTTCGAGCGTCGCGTAAACGAAGATATTCCTAGATGTGAACCATCACAAGAAGAAAGGTAGCATGGAGCAGGGGGATCACAACCTCGACGTGCTCTGCGAGAATGAGGCACTCGACCGTGAAGAGCACTTTGAGAGCGTCGCTGGCAATCACTAAGTTTTGTGTGTGTAGAGCATGGCTGTCGATTTCCCCGAGGTGTTGCACTCGTGACGAGAGTGCAACTCGTCCATGGATACACTTCTGTCCGAAATAGTCGCTTGACGTTGAGTCACTGCTACAACTTGATAACTTCTCTTCCAACATCGGCCACTTCTTTTCAGTGAACTCGCATGAGGTAATACGAGACCGCGTCAAACGAAAAGGTGCTTACGAACCTAAGTACGAATCGCGATTTAACCGCATCAATCGAAAGAGGCATGTCTTGTGCTTCTTTTAAGCTATCGAACACTTCAAAGTATTGAGAACTCGTGGAGTAACATAGGTCTGAAAAATTATCTCCATTTTCGGACCCCCGAAATCCCTGGTGTTCTTTGGGGCGTGTGACCTCAATATTTTTTCGATTTCGACTTATTGTATATGATCGGAAAGCTCATGATTAAGTCAATCGAATAAGAGTGGTTTTACATATTCTACGAGTATTTTCCACTTTCAAAATTTTGATGTCCGGCTATGTCCGAAATTTGATTGGTCAACTTCAAACGCGATTATCTCGAAAACTCCAAATGGTGGCTTGGCGTCTTTTTGTTTGACGCGGTCTCATATCATAGGATACAGTCTCAAACGTTTCCTTGAGCCGAGAAGAGACGTCTGCAGACTTTGGAGTGCATTCAACTGTTTTCAGAATGTTTCTTCCCTCCTCCGAGAGTTTGTGCGGCACGACTGAGCGTACTCGGATGGGAGAAGTTACATGTAGGGAGCAATGAACTGGGGAGCATTGGAGCAGAAAACCTGCAGCACATGGCGTTAGCTACTCACCATACGAGTAACTTCAACGCAAAGATCAGCAATGCAATATGTATTGAGCATATACAGAATTTAATCATCTAGTTCACGTAGCCCAGCATGCCCCCACGCGCGAGGGCGCAGGAACGCTTGTTGGAACTCTTCGTCGTCTTGATGAAGCAATTGTTGACTAGGCATTGTGGCCATACTTACACCTGAAGCCTCGAGACTTCTCTCGATCTGCTCGAACCTTGACGGCTCGCGTCGCGTGCTGTCAATGCCGTGCCCAGTTTTGTGCGGGCGAGGTTCCGTGTCGACTCGTTGCCGTTTCTGTCGTGGCGCAGGCTCAACAACTCTGGCGTCTCGAGCCGCCGCTGCTCCAGGCAGCCACCAGTGCTTGTCGAAGTGCTCGGGCATCAGCTTCAGCGCTCCGGCAGACTCTATGATGGCAATCAAGTCGTGCAAACAAGGGCGTCCATGAATGCGTCTGTAAACCCCGTTGCAAACACTGCGCGCCAGACTACGAACCACGATCTTGTGTGCATCTTGCCACTTCTTATGCGTCTGTTTTAGAGCATGAACACTAATTATCTTGACCACCGCAGAGTAATTATCCTTGCGAAACAAGACAGGGATATCCTCCATCTTGTAACCTGCCTGGTATTTGATAGTCCTTGCAGCTTTCATCCACCACGGCAACAGGTCTTGGAAAACTGCAAGCAAGTCACCGCGCGAGTTGTCCAGCCACTGTTTCATCTTTGCATGAGTCCCTTCAACAGGGGACGTGGTGTGACAGCCAAAGTGACTGTACTTGTTAGTCCACGCACTCACAAACTTGGCTCGGTATGGCCACCACGTCCTGGCCAGGTACTTCTGCATCGCTGGGCTCAATGCATGGAGTTCTGCGCAGAGCTCATCATACTCACTCTCAGTGGAGGCGTTAAGTACATCGTCAAACTTAGCCATGTAAATCTCGATCTGTAGCTCATGCTTTTTCTTCCCGGCAGTGGATCCTGCGCCTGGATCATCGGCAACGGGAATTTTTTTCTTCGCTTGGGCGAGGACGTTGCGCCGGATATGCCATCGCCATGACGTCCATAAAGTGCTGTGCCAGCATAGTCGTGTCAGGGTGCGCCCACATCAAGTAGCGCAGTCGGTTGGATGACGGGTCGGTCTCGTAGGTGTAGTGAAATTTCTTTTTGGCGAGCAAACTGAACAGGGCTTCATTACTGGTCTGCTTCGCCAAAAGCTGGGTACGCGCTTTCTTCTTTCGATTGGATATATCCTGTGGTATGGCCAACGTGTTCTCGTTTGACAGCACCAGGGTTCAATAAATCTTAGCTGTAGGAACGCCAGCCTTGGCCTGAAGCTCGACTAAGTCACGCACTTCATTTTGACGTTGAGCATCGCGCTGACGGTGCGGAACATGAACGCGGACATCATAAGAAGGAGGATGATTGTGGGTTTGGCTGCCGTCTCTGGTGTGGACGATCCTCCACTTCCCAGCCGGATTGAGGGCGTCGACGGCTTTGATACTGATGCGCATTCCGCACCCGTCTCGCTTCGATGTAACCATTAGTCGCTGACGATCAGCATCCTTGATCTTTCTAGTGTTTTTTTTTGTTTTCCAGCGTGGACGCACGCGTACAACCGGTACCGAATCTGGTCGTTGGCGTTGCGGCCGACTTGGCTGCGGGATACATTGAAGTCGTGGGCCCTCGTCCAGTCGTGAATGGCTGCCTCGGCAGCTTCTTCACAGTCATACCCGAGCTCAGGCGGCGCTGGTATTGTATATGTGATCGATGTGCTTGGCTCTGATGGTGCACTCTGCGCTGTTGCCGCCGGTGGCGGATCCGCAAGCACTGTCTGCGATGAGGGTGTGCTGGGTTCGCAGGGTTGAATGACACGAACCATGCCTTGGCCGTGAAGAAGGTTGAAGAGTACTACTCGGTCTTGGTAGTTGCAATGCGCAGCTCAAGCTTCCTCGTAGCCTTATCTGAACTATTTCAAGCAAAGATATTCTGGGCGTACTGTGCACAAGCACTAACGCCATGTGCTGCAGGTTTTCTACTCCAATGCTCCCCAGTTCATTGCGCCATAACTTCTCCCTACTCGGATCCCAACCAACTCCCCAGGCGGCCCCAACGTCTTGCACAGAGATCGAATCGCCGCCAGCATGCCGCAATCAATCACTCCCATACTCGCTGCTCTATCCGTGCGCTCCAAGATGCCACGTGTGTGCAGGTGGAGCTCGCCCAATTCCATCACGGTCTGGGCCACATCAACGATCAGGACCACAACCACACTTTTCACCGATACAGTCTTCATAAATGTCGCCAGGTACAGCGCGTCGAAGAAGTCGATAGTGAAGGTGGTCTCTTGTGGAATGGCGTCTTCCAGTTCGAGCATCGTGGAGGCTAGAAGCTTCTTCAGTAGAATTTTGAGAAGGGGGAGTACCAATAAGACTGGCAAGGTGTACGACCAGTTTCGTGTTTCCAACCAGTTTTGAGTTGTTGTATTTCATCCAATTAATTTGCTCTGTAGTCGTTTTTACGCATTCCTATTCGCTAAAAGTACAAATATGACCCCTATCCTTACTAATCCCATGCAAGGAGAGCGGCACTACATACTATAAGCAAGTCAAAAAGGCGACACGAAACTGGTTGGAAGCGATTTCAAGCACTTCAGTGGTTCAAGTCTAATACTGTAGTATGAGTGGGTGTAATGCTGGCAAGTAGCCCGAATTCTAGCCCAAATAATTGGCATTCAGGAGCAGTGCCTAATTCCTTCCTATGTAATCTAGTTGTCGAGATATAGGTACAATTTGAAATGGGTTCAGAAAAACACGAAATTGGTCGTACTCCTTAGCTCATATCGTGTGTGCGTCGAAGAGGACCTGATACACGGGGTAGAAGCAGATCATCACAAGCTGAACCATGACGAATCTGCTCATTCGACGGAGCTGCTGCCGTTGGGAGAGCACCCGCTCAACCTGGTCAGCCCCCAAAACCGCATAAAGCGAGATGCCCAGCGTCATCGCCCAAAACGCGCCAAGCGTGTTACTGATGCCGTAGCGCCGCAACCAGCATCGACGATGCCGACCCGCTGGCTACAACACAGGAGCAGAACAGCTTTTTTTGGCGCCACGAGAGAGTGATGCCATTGAGGAAGATTTCCACGTAACTCGCCATGTTGGAACTGACTGCAAACCCTATACATGTAGTTTGCGCTCCAACCTTCTGCCGGGTCCTGCAGTGGAATGGACTCTTGACACAGCACGATCGTAATCATGGGGGGGGACGAAACGAGCACCAACAGTACGCAATAGATGGACGCGTTCCGCGTGTACTCCTCAAGCGCCAGCAACCGCTCGATCGAGTACTGGCCCCCGAAATGGGTCATTTGGAGTGAGAACCTGAAGGCCAAGCTTTTGTCGTCCACGATCTCACGCGATGAAGAAGCTGCTCGCACAAGATCGAGGGGGCCGTCGGAACGGGAGGTCCATTAATCCACACCGTTGCATGAAACGGGGCTATCATTTCCACGTTCGTTTGCGTCTGCTTGCTCCAGCTCCCGATGATTATGGCGCGACAAGAGCCTGGAATTTTCATTATATTGCAGCACAACCGTCGATACTGATCGGTTAGATAACTGTATAGTGTGTATAAGTATCAAAGTGCTGCATTGAAAAGGATCAGCAGCAGCGTCTGCTCTACAAAATGGCCATCCTCGGCTGCGTACAATTAACTTCGTTGCTTGTCCGCATAACTTGAACTCATGGACTCCAAGCGTCCAATGGCCGTCTTGTCTATGGCCTCACTTGCATAACTTTCGGTTCCGATGGCGGAGGCTCTGTATCAGCTCGGGGACTCGTTGACGTGGACGCCGACGTTGGCGCCCCGGGGGCAGTTGGTGCTGCTTGAGGACTGCGTGGAGGCCGGCGGGGGTTTCTGGTGCACCACTTCACGTCGCTCTTCCTCAAGGCCGGCCACCGCGTGTGTCTCGTGGCGAGCGCCAACGCCCCGGAGCACTACGCGGCAGTTGGACGCAAACTGGTGCGTTCGCTTTACTTTGACACGTAGAATGGTCCTACTACAGTAGTCTTACACTACGTTGTGGTAGGGTGTCAACTTTGTGGCTTGTCAGAGCAAGCAGCAGCTCCAGGTGCTGGATTGGACCAAACTGGAGGCCGACGAGAGGCGGTGGACCAAGTTGTTCGACGAATTGAGAGCCTTTTCCGACCAAGAAGGAGACAGCGGGGTGTCGTTTGTCCTGGACGACATTAGTGTACTCAAGTGGACGTTCGGGGACGCTGCGGTGCTCGACTTTGTGCGCTGCTGCAAGACGCTGACCCAGGACAAGAATGTACGTGACGCCGCTGAGGGGTTATTTCTTGTGTAGACACTAAATTGCTGATGTCTGTTGACTCTTGGAGTGGTGTAGGGAGCTGCGAATGTGGTGGTGCTGAGCCATGCCGACACGGATCTACCGGGATCAAGGCCTCTGGTACAATGAGAATGGATGGGAGGAGGAAGGTTATGAGAGACAAATTGTTGACTTGTGAGTTGTTGTGGTGGTGCTACACAGAGTCCTGCACTCGCTGACATGGCGACGGTCGTCTTGACTACGAATCCGCTAAGTACGGGCTACTCCAAGGACATCCACGGAACGGTAAGCTTGTCTGTGACTGTGGTTCACGCATCGTACGATTCGTACACTGACGCCAATCTCTTTAGCTGTCCGTGTGTCCTCAGAGCCAAGGCTTGGGTTGGTTACACGAAAAACAGACAGCTATTCCGTACAAAATCCTCGAGAGCACGGTCAAGTGTTTCCACTCGGGCGGAGAAGCGCTGCGGTGGAGCTGAAGTCTCACAAGTATAGCGGAGAGATATAAGAACTGGTGTGGTCGGTCTCACTCTCGCGTCATCTGACCATGCCAGCGCTAGAGCTCCCAGTGAAGTCGCGTGATGAATACAAGCGGCTGGCACACATCGGCCGTGGCACTTATGGAGATGTGAGCTGCTTTGAGAGATATTGGACCAGACAGAGCTTACAGCGTAAACTTTTTTGGTGTAAGTATTATTTCTGCTATGATAGGTCTTCACGTTTCGAGTAGGCGGTAAGACGGCTGGCTCTCTCCGACTGCAGGAATCAATAGCACTAACCGTAGTGTTTGCTGCTCAGTACTACGTAGTAGAACGAGATGTCTGAACGAAGTGGCTCTGCTCCAGCAATTACCAGCACAGAGGCTCAGTCTGCTGAAAACAGTGAGCGCTCTGAAACTTGTCAGAAAAGTACTACTAGTAGTATGAAACCCGCGGCATGACTTTTTGGGAAGATGTAACGCGAACTACTTCGGCTATACCGGCCTATGCCAAAATCTACAGTAGTTGTAGTTGTTGAAATATGATATTTTACCAGACTAGAATAAGGAAACCCGCCAAGAAGTTTCAAGTGGATTCATGTTAAGCATTAAATCCACTCGAAACGAAAGGAAAAATCCGCACCTGCACAAGAGGAAACCGCCACCATGTTAGCAAGACGAATACTCGTACAAGGATTTCGCGTATTCACGAAGCGTACCAAAGTGGGTGATCCGGAAAGTCAAAGTCAAGAGTAAGTACACTATGAGCTTGCACTGTACAAAGATTGCCTGCGTTTCCAAGACGAACGCCAGTTGATACAGCGCGTGGATCCCACAACTTCGCCCCGTGATGATCACCAGCGCCACCAGCGAGGCCAGCTCCAGAATCGCGTAAATAAAAATGTTCCGCACCACTTCAAGAACGTTTCTCATGGGGACACCGTCCATCTCCGTGTGATATTGGGCGCTGGGTAGGTGGGCGATGACGAGAAGGAACGTAGCATGAAGCAAGGGTATAACAGCTTCGAGGTACTCTGCCAGGATGAGACACTCAGCCGTGAACAGCACATTGAGGGTCTCGCTGACATAGCGGATTCTCTTGAGTCTGGACGCTTGCCAGATGTGTATCTACACGAGTTTCGTTTGTCCATGAACGAAGCTCTACTCGAAGTTATCTTTTGCGATTCAGTTGTCGCACGGACTTGAGCGCTCCTCTTGCAGCGCCCGACACGGATACCACTGGCACTTGGCGAATGCGATTCAAATTGGGATAATGCATGCACCAAGCTGTGTCTGCGTTCACCAATGGAACTTGCACATCTCTTGGCGAGAAAAGACCGTTCGAGTATTTGGAGTATGTGTTCCCCCTCCTTCGATAGTTTGTGCGTGACGGCTGAGCGGACTTGCATCCTGCTGTCGGGTCCAACTTCTCGCACAGTGACCGAACTGCTGTCAGTACACCACCTCGACTCACCTCGATATTCGTTGCGCTCCCAATCCGCTGCAAGATACCGCGTGCACGGTGATGGAGCTCGCGCAACTCCACTGCAGTCTGTACAACGTCGACGGCCATGACCACAAACACCGTTTTCGCGGATACAGTCTGCATAAACGTCGCCAGGTAGAGCGCGTCGAAGAAGTCGATCGTGAACGTGGCTTCTTCCGGAATCGTGTCTTCTCGATCAAGTATGGTGGACGCAAAAACGCTCTTCAACAAGATCTTGAGGAAGGGAAGTACTAGCAGCACTGGTAGTTCGTAACTGGTGTGGTTGGCGACGTCGAACAGGATCTGGTACGCAGGGTAGACGCAGACCATTACGATCTGGACCGTGGAAAACTTGTTAAATGTGCGGAGCCGCTGCCGCTGAGAGCGTATCTGCTTGACGAACTTTGCACCCGCGACCGCGTAGAACGAGACTGCAAAAGACAAGACCCAAAGAGTTGCGAGCGTGTTGATGGTGAAGGGTATAGGAAACACCCAGAACGACGCCACCAACATCGCCCCTGATGTGTAACAAGCTCCCACGGAGACACAAAACAGCGCCGTCTGGCGCCACGAGAGTGCGACCCCGCAGAAAAAGTGTTGAACGTGCATCGCTACGCCGAAGCCGAGAGCAAGAGCCAAAATGCCTACACGAACCCAGAAGCCGTAGTTGACAGCCCAGCCTCTTGCCCGGTCCTGGAGAGGAATGGACTCTTGACACAGCGCGATCGTGAGTGTCGGTAGTGGGGACACAACTAACACCAGCAGTACGCGATAGAACGACGTGCTCCGCGTGTACTCTTCGAGCGCAAGCAGCCGCTCAACCGAGTATTGGCCTCCGAACTGGGTGATAAGTAGTGAAAACCAGAACCTCGAGACTGTCGTCACCCATGACCTGACGCACCCACCAAGCTGCTCACACGTGGTCAAGGGGGCCGTCGAGACTGCAGGTCCCGTTCCTGGCGCTGTTGCATCTGCATGTACTGGAACTATCATCCTGTTGCGCTCGCTCTTTCGGCCCCTGCGCCTTGTAAGTTGTACAGTAAGTTATGTACAATTTTAGCTTCTTAAAAAAAAGTTAACTCTTATTAATAAACAAAGCGTAAAAATCAGAATTCGGTGTCATCTGTGCGGTAAGAAAAAAATGTAAAGCGAAACATTTTGGAGAATACGTTTTGGTTAGATATCCTGCCGTTATAGCTGTGGTCTCAATCAATAAGTTTTGATCGGGTCTTGTGGCGAGTGCCAACACTGGATGGACCAGGAGAGGGGGCGGACCAAATTGTTCGGCCAGTTGGGAGACACTGGGGTGACTTTTGTCCTGGACAACATCAGTGCACTCATTGTGGGTGGCGTCGTCGGTTATTACATTGAAGTGAAGGCTCTAGGTTGCTGATCTCTGTGCTCTTGGGTTGGAACGTAAGGGTTGCTGATCATACGGACACGGATCTAGCGGCCTCTGGTACGATGAGAATGGATGAAGACGGAAGGTTAGAGATAAATTCCTGACTTGGAGCCTACACTCGCTGACATGGCGACGGTCGTCTTGGCCACGAAGCCGCTACGTACGGGCAACTCCAAGGACATCCACGAAGCTGGAAGTCTTGTCTTGTGACCGTCCTTTAGCGAATCGTTTCACCCTTTTGACGCCATTTCCTCTTTATCTGTCCGTGTGTCCTCAGAGCCAAGGCTTGGGTGGGAGCTGGTTACACGTGGAACAGACAGCTATTCCGTACAAAATCCTCGAGAGCACGGTCAAGTGTTTCCACTCGGGCGGAGAAGCGCTGCGGTGGAACTGAAGTCTCACAAATATAGCGGAGAGATATAAGAACCGTGCTGCATTAGGTGGTGGGCAGTCTCACTCTCGCGTCATCTGACCATGCCAGCGCTAGAGCTCCCAGTGAAGTCGCGTGATGAATACAAGCGGCTGGCGCACATCGGCCGCGGCGCTTACGGAGATGTGAGCTACTTTGAGAGATATTGGACTAGACAGAGCTTACCGCTTGGGCTTTTTTGGTGTATTATCTCTGCTATGATAGGTCTTCCTGTGCCAGCACGTTCCGACCGGGGAGCGTGTTTGTATGAAAGAAATCGATCTGACGTTCCGCTCTCCTGACGAGCGGTAAGACGGCTCCAACTGCAGGGACGTGATGCCGTGATATACAACTAACCGTACGCTTGTTGCTCGGTAGAACGAGATGCCTGAACGAAGTGGCTCTGCTGCAGCAATTACCAGCACACCCGAACGTTGTGAAGCTCCATGAAGCCTTTTGGGCTCAGTCTGCTGAAACCAGTGAGCAGGTTCTTGTCCTTATCCTTGAGCACGCGGATGGGGGAGATCTTGAGCAAATTATTGGCGCGTCCATAGTAGAAGGTGAAGCACGTCGAGTCTTCTCTCAGCTCGCTCAAGGCGTTCACCACGTGCACTCGCATCGTGTGGTTCACCGCGATCTGAAGCCCGCAAACGTGTTTCTCTTCCAGTCTGGGCGAGTTGTGCTGGGCGATTTCGGCACTTCCAAGCGGCTAACAGCGTCAAGCAGCAGACGGGATCAAGAGCTCGAAGCGCAAGGTTTGAGCTCGACGGTTGTTGGGTCTCCGCTGTACATGAGCCCCGAGCTGCTGGAAGGCGAGCGTCACGGCTTTGCCACTGACATTTGGTCGCTTGGCTGCGTGTTGTACGAGCTGCTCTCGGGGAAGGCTGCGTTTGCAGCGCCGTCGTATCCTGCTGTCGTCTTCCGAATCACGCAAGGCGACTACGAACCGCTGGACACGAACGTGGCGTCTTCACACGCGCGTGATCTGGTGAGCAGGATGCTACGAAAGACGCCTCAAGAGCGACCGAGCATCGCTGAAGTGCTGCAGTCCTCCTGGATAGAGAAATGTGGCACCATAGAAGACAGAACGTTCGAGTTTCCAGCACCAGATGAAATCTCGACGGCTACAAGTGGCCATTTAACAGATTATCCTCCGCGTCCAGCCCCCATTGATGGCAAGGACACTGTCGTGGTGGCCAAGGAAACGTCCATCGTGCCGCCTCCTGTCCCGCAAATTCACGCTCGCTATCGTCAAGCAACTTTTCTTCATCGCCATAAAGAGATCCGTGTCCGTCTACAAGAACAAACCGTCTCGCCACTCATACGGGTAAATCAATGATACTCAATTTATGGAGAAGACTGTACAGTAGAGTAGAGTACTAACTTCTTGGTGCGCCTTTAGCTTGATGTTCAACCTCCACCCCCACCAACTCTTCCATCGAGAATGAAATGTGCGCCTTCATTCAAGCACCATCACCAGCATCAACACCACAGTTCGGTACAAACCGAATCACTGGCGCTCGAAGTGCGAGGCGTCCAAATGGTCAAAAGTGCTCGAAGCCAGCGACCAGCACCGAAATCAACCCCCAAGCATCGACCCTAAAGCCAATCAGTGCCTTAAAATCCACCAAGTTAATCTCTTCACTTACTGCGTCGAGCGCGCTTCACTTGCGTGTCGGCCCTCGCCGCCTTCTCCGTCGTCTTGAATGCAGACGCCACTAGCGCAGCGTACCGGATCGAGTCCAAAGCCTTGCGCAGGTGCGGCGCTGCCGACGAGACATTCGTGACCATGATGGTCGAGGACGGAGTGTCCGACTCCAGGTAGCACTTGAGCAGCATCGTGAGCTTCGAATTGCGATAGGAATGTGCCCCGTTCCTTGATGAGCCTGCACTCGAATACACTCCTTCAGCGCGAGCAAACTCGAGTTGATCTCGCGCGCCTCCTTCTGCTCCTGCGAATTACGCGCTAACCCCTCGCCCGTGTACTCGGCTCCGGCGAGATCGACCAGCACGAACATCCCTCCAGCACACTTCGCCTTCTCAGCATCAACTTGCGCCTTCAAGGCCGCGACTTCCGCCTCCGCAGTGTCGACTTGTTCACGCAGCACCTTAAGGCGATCTTGGTCCTCTTGCGGTGGCAGAACACCCGACAGCTCGTACTTCCCGTCTACAGCCACGTACATTTGCGACTGAATGGCGATGAACAGGTCGTCGCGAGCTTTGCCCAGCGGGACGACGCGCGACTGCGCCAGAGCCACTTGCTTGCGAGCCTCAGCCAGCGCTGACGTCACGATCTCCAGCTCCAGCACCGCGTGGGAGCGACTGCTTTGATGATGCAGCTCCGACGTCCCCTCTGCGCGGAGACTCCGTCCTTTGCTGATGATATCGATGACTGCAGCGGCGGAGTCCCCGTACTCAGCCTGTAGAGACTGCGTCAATACCTCCCCATTAGGGCCCATGGTCGTAGCACTGCGCACGTGGATCGTTCCGTCGGCGTCTTGGCGGGCGAACCCTGGCTGGCGGTCGTTGAGCAGGTCGAACACTTTGCCGTTGTACAGCTCGTAGAAGCGGACCTGCACCAGCAACTGACTGCTGCTGCTGCTACTGTTCTGGGCGAACAGGTCCTGCACCAGACGCTGGCACATGCCCAGCTCGGCTCCATACCCGAAGATAGTGTGCGTCTTGCCGCTGTTCGTGTGGCCGTAGGCGAAGCAGCACGACGTGGAGCCACTCAGCATCTCGCTCGCCATCGGACGGATGGCCTGCGCGTACGCCTCGCTGTTCTCCGTCGACAGAGCACCAGCAAAGTCTTGGAACTTCTTGTTGGCGTTGATCACCAACACGTCCCCGTTGTCATCGACCTTGTACTCGATGAGTTCGTCGCCTTGTTCAGAGGCCGCTAACGGACGAGGGCGGAGGTAAACCTTGGTCATGGCAGGACTCTAGGTATGAGGAGAAACGAAAAGTGAGTCTGTGGTCTACAACAATGTACATGCTACGTGAGACGAATGCATGTGCCGTACCTGGTGTGAATGTTTGTGGTCACTGCCAGATCCCATGAAACCCTCTACGAAGCCCCGCGTTATTGTTCACGAAACCATCCGAGCCACGATGCTTGCGCTGATCCGGCTTGATCATTGCCACGTTGTATTAATATGTATTGTATCACGCTTATCCGGCTCAGCTCCGCTTCGTCTACAGCGTCGAGTCAATAGCTCCGGACATAATTTGTTGCTGCGTGTACTCCCAGAGCATGAGCGCTCCACTCACGTGCACGTTGAGCGACCTCACGAGCCCAAACTGCGGGATCTCAACGCAGACGTCCACCAGCTGCAAGACGTCCACAGGGATTCCCTCCTTCTCACGACCCAGGACCAGCACCATCTTGCGTGGCAGCGTGTAGTTCGCCAAACTCACGCTGTTGGCCGTCTGCTCCACCGCCACGATGGTGTAGCCCTCGCTCTTCCAGCGCAGCAGAGCGTGGCGCAGGTCGTCGCCCTGGGGTCGGACCTCTTCCAGCGGCATCCACTTGTGCGCCGTAGCGCTCACCGTAGCGAACGTCACGTCCTGCTGAGCCAGACGCACGTTGGGCACAACGAGCTTCTGCGCGTTGAAGATCTCGCAGGTCCGCGCCAGTCCGGCCAGGTTCGGGATCTTGTCCACCAGGCTCGCGCACATGATGAGAGGCTGGCGAGGCCGTTGACGCGCGTTGAGCGTGTCCCCACGACGAGCAGCATCGAAGTCGGCGCGCATGGCTGAAGGCAGCGCACTGTCCTCCAGTAGCAGCGCCGTTGTGTCGATCTTGCGCTGGACAGTGAGAGCCGCAGGAGCAGTCGGGGTCTCTGTAGCCTTCTCGGTCGAAGATGAAGCTGGGGAAGTTCTCGAGCTGGTACTGTGCGTAGAGCTCGTTCATGGCCGTCTTGAGCTGCTCGCTGAAGCGCAGCGCCTCGTCGCGCGGCAAGAGCTCTCCGAACTCGCTGATGAAGCCCGAAGAGAGCATGCCGAGCAACGAGCTCTCGTAGTCGGGGCGGAACTCCTCGAGCTGACGCGCTTGGCGGCGCAGCATGCGCTTGCACTCCTTGTTGTTGCTCAGATAGCGCGCTGTGCCCTCCAGGAAGCGCAGACCTGGTGTATCGCTCGAGCTTGTCTGGAGCTGGTGGATGTGGCGAGGGAGGACCTTGGCCAGCAGGAACTGCGCCAGCACTCGAGTGTAGCCGTGAGACGTGTTCAGCCACGGCAGCATCGTCTCCAGCAGCTCTCCACAGTCGACATCCAGGCTGTCGTCGTCCAGTCTGTAGTTGGTCAAGTACGCAGCTACGAGCAGCAGAGAGGCGCCCACTTGGGGCATCAAGTTGGCATCACGCAGCATCGGCAGCAACAGACCCGAGCAGATTTCATGGGGAAACTTGGTAGCCATCCGCATGCCGAAGAGCTCCATGTAGTAGCGCACGCCTGGCAGCTGAGGCACTGCGAAAGCCGTTCGTAGCGTGGATAGCAGCTTCGTAAGCTGCGGCTTGGTAGTGTGCGCGCTGATGATGCAGAGCGCCTGCCACGAGCGCAACTTCTTGCCGAATCCGTCGCTGTTGAGCATGTGCTGCTTCTGCCAGTCGGGCGTCACGTTGAGCGCTAGAAATCGAGCGAGCAGCGCGTCCATGAGCTGCTGCGTGTCTGCAGTTGAGTCGACCGCAACGTCATCCAGGAAGCTCAGCACCACCAGCCGAACGAATCTATCCTTGGCGTGGGTCTTGATGGCGGCAACTTGGTCGTCGGTGACAGGAGAGAAGCCTTGAAAGCCCTGGAATGGGGCACTTGTATCCGTCGCCAGCTGCTCCTTCTCGTCGATCAGCGGCTCCTTGTAGAGCAGCAGCGCCACCAGTTCGTCAGCGAAGCGGAGAGCTGAAGACGGGTGAGCTCGCCACGTCTGGCACAAGCGGCAAGCCAGGTGGAAGATCACATTGGGGCGGTGTCTGGAGCCGAAGCGGGTGAACTCTGCGATCCAGCGCTTCATCGTAGCCGTGAGACCAGGACGGAGCAGGAACACTGGCTGGAACATGCACACAACCACAGCTCGAGTCAGCGCGTCGGGTTTCGCCTTGCTGTCGCTGTACGCACTCCAGATCTCCTCCAGCAGAGCGTCGAGAGGCTCTACACCTCCAGAGCTCGCAAGCGAGCCAGCCATTTGGGACAGCGTGAGGGACAGCACGTTCACCATTTGGATCAAAGCCGACGGGTCCATTCCTGCGGTGGGCAGCGCCTCGACACAGGCGTCGTACGTAGCTCGCAAATGCTTCGCGTCAATATACGACGTAGCTTCAATAACCTGGTGGATCAATACCCACTTGGCAGCAGCCAAACTGACAGCACACCGTGCGTCGAGCTTCCCGCTGTAGCGTCGAGATGTATCGAGTGCGAGAAGAAGCGGGAGGGTACGCTCACTCTCAAACGCGCGTAAAGAGTCGAGCGCTGCGCCGTTCGCTCCGATAATGGACAGGCACGTTGCAGCCAGAGCCAAGTCGAAGACGGTCCGGTCCGCTGCCGCTGCTAGAAGGCTCTTCAGCTCTTCACAGAGGGCGTCAAGCGCCTCGATTTCGCCCAAATCGCCGGTAGAATTCATCTTGTGCGTGCTCATTTGAGTGAGCACAAACACAGCGGCCGACACAGATTCCATCGTGCTCTCCTTCTCGTGATCGTCGGCTTCCACTCCACCGCCGGACGATTCAACATCAAGCCATCGTCGCACGAGAGCCATAGCGGAAGAGAACAGGAACGTAGAGTTCACTTGACCGTCGTAGAAGCTGCTGCGTTGGAACGAAACCTTGAAATCTGACTGCGATGAGGAGCAATGACTCACAAGTTCCTGGACCTGCTCTTCAAGCCTGGCAACAAGCAGCACAAGACGCTCGCTATCCAGCTCTGGCTCTGAAGTACCGGGCAACAGAGCGCTCATGGGAGCACGCAACTGCAGCTTCGACACAGTCCGGCGTTCGGGTGATTCCTCCAGACGATAGGTATCCGCATCGCCCGACACTTCTGCCGTAAACAGCAGCAACCTCGCCAGCTGAGCAGGACTCAGTGCGTCTTTGCTGCTTCCTTCCTTCAGATACGCCTGGAGCGCAGACGTAAGGGCTGACGAGAAGTAGGGCGCACTGGTAGCATCAGTGGAGCTCTTGATCCACGCCAGAATCTGCAGTAGCGCCTCTCCATTGTCGCTCATCAGACTGCTGGTAGGGAAGACACCGAGAACACGAGCCAAAGCCGGCAGCGACAGTGTCGATGCATCGACGTACCCTCCAGTGAGCGCGTGAGTGAGAGCACGCAGCATCTTCGTCCGCATCGCATGCGAGAAGGACTGCATGGCGTGCACATCCAGCAAGAACCGCAGGCGGTCGACCGCGGCCGCGCTCAGGAGCATCTTGGTTGACGCGGAGGAAGCCGCACGCTGCAAGTGCGAAGACTGGAACACTTGCAGCATGCTCAACAGCGCCTCCGGGGAGTGGCTGTCTGAGCCTTCCCCAAAGATGGCCTCTTCGATCGCAGCGACAAACTCATCAAGCACACAGACATCGTCGCCTTCTGCGAACTGGAACGCGAGAAACGACGCCAGGAAGTTGGCAACCAGCGCCTGGAAGCGGGCGCGGTGGGCGTGCTTGTAGAGCACGGGGTCGTTGCACGCGCGCAGCAAGTAGTGGAGCACAAACTGCTGGAACGCGGGCGCACAGGCGAACGAAGCTTCGCGGTCGACACCAACGGCAACGTCGTTGCCAGCGCCGTGCCAAGTCTGCCACGACTGCACGCAGACCTCCATGAAGTTGGAGATGAAGAGCCGCTTCACGACGGGGTTGTCGTGGGCGAACAGCCGGGCCAGCAGGCTCTGCATCCAGTCGAACGTGAGCTGCACAGGCCACTGCTCATCCTCTTGCTGCTGCTTGGAGCAGGCGCCGACGATCAGGTATTTCGTCAATAAATCCGCCACCTGGGGCCACACTTGCTCGATCAGGTGCTGTTCGTGGTGCATCTGGATCACCTCGGACGCCGTGAGGAAGTTCTGCCACGTATCCACCCAAGACGCGGTCGGCTTCGCACTCTTCTGGATAACCTTCTTGCTGTTTGGAGCGTCGGTCTCTGAGCTCATAGCGCAATGCGAGAAGGCAACCTTGAGGATATGCAGCCCCTGCTTCCTCAGCAGCGCATCGTTGTGTCTCAACGCAACGCACACGAGCTTCTGCAGTCTCGGGTCAGCGATAAATTCACGCGGGGCTTTAGGCATCACGATGCACACCAAGTACAGCATCTCTTGCGGGAAATTCCTCGTACTTGAGTCCACATCCACCACGTCGCATGCAGTGACCACCATGTCCAGCAGCTCCAGATACAACTCTGCAGCATTCTCCGTGTCGCTGTCAAGCAGAATGGGTACAATATGCAAAACTACTGCTCGCAGGAACTGCGGGTGCTGCCTCCACGTTGTCGTAGCGAGTCTGCAAACTTGTGTAGCCAACTTGATCAAGTCTCCGTCCTGACGCAGCAGCACCTCCAGTAGCCCACACAGCGAGCCATAACTGACCCCGTCTTCATGGTCTTCAGTTAACAGAGTCTGGACCTGGTTAAAAATGACCGCTAGCGTCTCCTTGTCTCCTTCATATTGCAACAATGTCTGCACCATTCCCAGCGCAGCGTGATGTAGCCATGAGTAGCGCTGAGACTGCAGCACCGGCAGCAGCACTTGGGTCATCACTGGTCCAGCCAAGAGCCGCGTCGCAGGTTGATCTTTCGACTGCAGGTACTGACGCAGCAGCACTGCTGCTGCCACGATCGTGAAGTGGAACTGCAGGTCGTGCTCATGGGTCGATGGCAAAGGGGTCAGCATGGCTACAAACTTCTGTGCGTCATCTTTGAAGAGATTCTGGAGCTCTTCGGGGACGAGGGAGAGACCCGTGGCGACAAGTTCGAACTGCGCCTCGGCATCCGCTACGTCCAGCTGTATGCGTCCTTTGTGCAGCTCGTGGAAGCTCTGCCAGCGCGCCCATGACGCCGAGATTGCCGCTGCAGCCATTTCGACGACGAGTACCTATGAGCCTGTTCGCGTTGTACTAGAGATGGAGATGGTTGCTAATCTCCACCTCCAGTTCGTTCGCTATGTATCCATCTCCAGATAACTTTTAAGCCAATCACAGGACAGTTATAGGATGGCTCTCCTGAGGAGAGTCTCCTTACTTAAAAGGGTTAAGAAAATGCCGCGTCGCCTCACCAGTGCGGCCACGCGTGCAGCATCTGCAGCTGCGCCAGGCACTGCGGTTCCTGCTCCCCCCCCCGCGCAACATGAAGACATGCAAGCGTCTGAGCCCCTCGCTGACAACAACTGCCAGTGACGAAGTTCTGCTTCTAGAAGGCACCGAGACTGCGTCCAGCTTTGTCCCGCTAGCTCAAGCATCAGAGGCGATGTCTGCTACGCCAGAGCCTACCCCCCCCCCCGGGGGTTCCCCGCTCCATCGCGCATGCTCGAGTGTCTGCAAGTCTCGGCCGCACCGCAAGCAACACAGGGCCGAGGCAAGTCTCGTCTGAGAGGAGCTTCTAACGTCAAGCCGACGTTTGCCTGGACCCCGAGAGCGGCCGAAGTGTTGTTGCGGCTTCGCTACGATACCATGAGAGGTTGGTTTCAGGGAACGAAGAGCCCCAAGCAGCTGGCGGAGCATGCAGCGAGGACAATAGCATCTTCGTCCCGCATGCTGTATCTGGCCCTGTAAATCTCTAGGTAAATCCGCCCCTCTCCACCTCAAAGAGCTAGAGACAAATTCACAGTGCCATCTCTAGTTGTCTTGTTGTGAGCTACCTACTTTTGACCAATCCGGTCACACTTTTGGTTATCGTCTCCATCTCCAGCTACGTAGCGAACAGGCTCTATATGACAATGACCAGCTGTAGTCATCCTGTGATTGGCTGGTACGGATGTAGCCATTTTCAGTTCTCATTTCCGCTCCATTCGAATCGATCACCTTAGCGCGCCAGGAAGAGACCAAACCATGCACTTCTGTCCGTCGTGCGGTAACATCCTGCTCGTGGAGCCCGACGTGCGTAGTCGTCCATTGTCCATGTGTAGCCATTTATGTAGCTGACGTGTTGAGCATGGATTTCTACTGCAGTCCGACGGCATGCGCTTCTTCTGCCAGACGTGCCCGTACCTGTTCCAGATCAACGACAAGGTGGAGAAGAAGGTGCCGCTGCAGCGCAAGCAGGTGGACGACGTGCTGGGCGGCGACGAGGCCTGGGAGAACGTGGACCAGACCGAGACGCGCTGCCCGCACTGCGAGTTCAACAAGGCCTACTTCATGCAGATCCAGATCCGGTCGGCCGACGAGCCGTCCACGACCTTCTACAAGTGCGTGCAGTGCAAGAAGCAGTGGAACGACTAAGCGTATCCCACCAGTCAATTGGACACATACACATACATACTTAGACGTCCATCCATCCTTCCTGTTCGTTGGTCTGCTGGAGACCTACAAACGACATGGGATTAGTTACTTTAGCTAGGAAATGACTGGATAGACGAACGGCTTCAGCGGTTCATGCGTGCGGCGCGCTGGGTGCGGCGGCAGTTGTCGCAGGTGCGGTTGCAGTCCGAGCGCTGGAACTTCTGGCCGAAGTACGAGATGAGCTGCTGTCGCCGGCACGTCGTGTCGTCCTCGCAGTACTCAGCCATGGCGCGCAGCTTCTCCATGTGCACGGCGCGCGTCTGCTTGGTCATGCCCTTCTGCGGCATAAAGAGGATGCTGCGCATCTTGGAGATGTCCCGCGCGCTGTAGAAGATGATGCACTGCGATGGCTTGCCGTCTCGCCCGGCGCGGCCCGCCTCCTGGTAGTAGCCTTCGATGGACTTGGCTACCGAGAAGTGGATCACATAGCGC
The DNA here is from genome assembly GCA_024211575.1 of Phytophthora melonis. NCBI lineage: Eukaryota > Oomycota > Peronosporomycetes > Peronosporales > Peronosporaceae > Phytophthora > Phytophthora melonis. The sequence continues at coordinate 865,236 of JAMXKT010000034.1, forward strand.
ACGTCGGGCTTGTTGATGCCCATGCCGTAGGCAATCGTGGCGCACACGATGCTGAGCTGGCCATTCTGCCACGCTTCCTGCACCATGTGCCGGTCCGTCGCCGACTGGCCCGCGTGGTAGAAGTCGGCGCTCAGGCCGCGGTCGAACAGGTAGTTGGCCACGTCCTCACTGTCCTGCTTGGTCATGCAGTAGACGATGCCCACAGCGTCGCGCGGATACGTCTTGGAGATGAGCTCGTAGAGCGCCTCCATGGCCTTGACGTCGCTGCCCAGCGGCTTGTCGCGCACCTCAAACGTTAGGTTCTGGCGGTTGAAGCTCATGGAGAAGACCAGTCCGTTGGAGATCTTGAGGGAGCGCTGCACGCCTTGAATGACCTTGGGTGGGGCCGTCGCCGTGAGTGCCATAAGCGGCACGTTCGGGAACGTCTTCTTGAGCATGCCTAGCTGACTGTACTCGGGTCGGAAGTCATGTCCCCACTGACTGACGCAGTGGGCCTCGTCGATCACGAACCTGGCCAGCATCTTGTTGCGGTGCAGCGTCTGGAGGAGGTCGGCCATCTCCGCAGACTTGACGATCTTCTCGGGCGTCAGGTACAGCAGCTTGAGACTGGGTACAGGACGTCTGAGCTCAGCCGTGATGGATCTCTTGAGCGTTAGCGCCGTCTGGCTGGTGAGGAAGGCCGCAGGGATGCCGCAGCGCGGGTTCTGGATGAGCGCCGTGACCTGGTCCTGGATCAGCGACAGCAGTGGAGACACGACGATGGTCACGCCGGGGCTCAGTACGGCCGGCAGCTGATAGCACAGACTCTTGCCGCCGCCCGTGGGCATGAGCACGAAGCAGTCCTCGCCGCGCATCGTGGCCTCCATCACCTTGCGCTGGTTCTGCCGGAAGCCGTCGTTGCCGAAGATCTTCTTGTTGGCTCTGGCCAGCTGGTCTTGCGGGTCCCTGACCGTCATGTCCACGAACAAACTGCTACTGCTACTAGTGCCATTGCCACTGATGCTACTGGTATTGCTGTTGTTATTGGAGGAGTCCAGGGCGCGCTTCTTGGCGCGTGGGGGGTCAACCGATGCCGCCGGCCGCCGCCTGCTCTGTCGGATCAAGTCCAGCGCTGTGTTTGGCTCTCTGTTCTCCACCTCGTCGTCTGAATCCTCGTAGAAGGCGCGCGGGCGCTTGGGCGGCGTCTTCTGCTGCTTCTTGTGCTTCTGTCGCGAGAGGCTGCGCGCTAGCGGCTCCGTGTCCAGGTCCGCGTCCAGCGTGAGGTCGATGGCCTTGCTCTGCGCTGCTGCTGCTGCGCCGCTGTCTTCGGGCTCCTGCAGCGGGCGGAAGTGCGCGTCAATGGGCACGAACGCCGCCGCCTTGCGCCTCGGCCGGGACATGATGGCCTTCATGCGGGGCAAGAGTTGCAGTCGATACACAGCTTGGCGCCAAATCCCACTTAAGTACGCACTGACATACACTCTCGATCATGTGGTTCACATCATTGTCATTTTCGCCAATCAGTCGGTACAGTAGTGCGGACTCGACCATGAGCGGCGCCACGTACGACAGCTGGGGCAGCGCCGCGGAGCGCTTCGCGGACGGCTCCATCTGCCTAGGCATCGACCTGGGCACCACCAACTCATGTGCGTTGCGTTACTCTCGCTCTCCGCTTCATTTCCTTGTCTAATTCGCTCTCAACCTCCGTCTACAGGCGTCGGCATGTGGCACGTGGAGCGCAACCACGTCAAAATCCTCAAGAACCGCGCGGATCGGGGCCGCACGACGCCGTCCGTGGTGCGATTCGACCCAATGACGCAGCGCACGGACGTGGGCAACGCGGCGGTGCAGCTGGAGACGCAGGAGCCCGTGGGCAACACCGTGCGCTCGGTCAAGCGCCTTATGGGGCAGAAGTTCGAGAGCAAGGCGGCGGACGTGGCCCGGATCTACGCGGCCTACAAGGTCGTGCCCACGGCGCAGGGCAACGTGGCGGTGCAGGTGGCTCGAGGTGGCCAGAAGAAGGTTCAGGTGCAGCCGGAGGAGGTCTCGGCCTGTGTGCTCGCGGAGCTCAAGGCCTCGGCTGAAGCGTACTTTGATGGTAGCGTCAAGCTCGACAACGTGGTGATTACGGTGCCAGCGTACTTCAGTGACTCACAGAGGAAGGCGACCATTACTAGTGCTTCTATGGCGGGTTTCAAGGCTGTGAGGCTGCTTAATGAGCCCACGGCGGCCGCTATGGCGTACGGTTTGTTCCTGTCGGGCACGAAGCTGGTGACGGTGTTTGACTTTGGAGGAGGTACGCTGGATGTGTCGCTGCTGAGTATCCAGGATGGGAAGTTTGAGGTGCTGGGCATTGGCGGAGACACGAATTTGGGCGGCGAGGATATCAACAACATCCTGGTGGACCATTTGTTGGAGGTGCTGTACAAGCATCACGATGTGGCACGAGCCCAGGTCGGGGAGCAGGACATGGTTAGGCTAAAGAGGGAGGTAGAGAAGGCCAAGATTGAACTGTCGGAGGAGGAATATGCGGAGATTGAGCTGCAGGGTATTGCGGGTGTGAAAACGTTCACGTACACGCTAGTGCGGCGCAAGTTCGAGCAGCTCTGCGACCCGATCTGGAGGAAGTACGTTGGCCTGCTCTTCAGACTAGCGGTAGTATTCCTAGTCTCACTAACAATGTGGCTGATTGATATTGCTGCAGATGTTTTCGGATTGTGACGAGTGTTCTGAAGGAGGCTGAAGTGGAGACTGCCGACGTCGACGAAGTGATCCTTGTGGGCGGTTCTACGCGGATCCCGATTCTACGCACGAAGATCTCGGAGGCTTTCGGTGACAAGGTATGCTGCCATATTCTAGCCACCGGTACTGGTGGTGCTATTATCCTTTACTTATAAGTATCACTATGTTGGTGTGCTTTCCAGGAGCTCTGCATGTCTGTCAATGCCGACGAGGTGGTATGTGAAGGAGCCGCTATCCAGGCAGCCATCTTGAGCGGCATGGATCAGCGCGTCTTCCGCGACGTGCTCATGATGGATGTCCTCCCGCTACCCATCGGACTGGAGACCGCGGACGGGACCATGGAGGTGATTTTACCGAGAAATGCACGCATTCCGACGACGGTGACGAAGTACTTCCAGACGTTTGAGGACGACCAGCGCGGACTGACTGTCGAGGTCTATGAAGGCGAGAAGGAGATCGCCAAGGAGAACGACCACATCTGCTACTTCAACTTTGCTCTGCCCCGAGACAAGATCGGCAAAGCGGGCGAGTTCGCACACCCCGTCACGTTCACTATGAATGCCAGCGGAATCCTGCAGGTGCTGGCCGGCGTGCACCACGACTCCGAGGAATCGCCGATGTCGAAGACCGCGATATTCCTCATGGCGAGTTACATCCTCGCGCTCTTCGGCTTCTACGTGTTTTTCCGCCTCTACTTCGCCGACGAACGGGACATCACCGCATGATAGAGATAGGCTCCACATTTTAGATAGACTTCGCTTTTGAGGACAAAGTTTCACTTTTTGAATTGCTGCTGTCATGATACCCGGAAGCGCTCAAGGTGAACCGAGTTGGAAGACGCCAAGTATGCGTCAATCAGCTCCCAGCGTTTGCTGCTGGACTGCGCCATCTCTCCATCGGACGATCCTGCCGCATTAAGTGATGGGGCTGCCGCGGAATGATACTCATAGTAGAGCTCCACTGCAGTCAACGCCGTCTCCATTCGCTTGTCCTCCAGTCTGCAAACACAGCAATGCATGAGCAAATCTATCAAGTCCAACCTCACAAGCTGAACAGCACTTACAGTTGAGCCAGCAGGTAGTCAATGTTGGCGGTCGCAGCGAGATATTCCACGAAGCCTTGCTCGAACGGGGTGCCCAGTATGGCCGAATAGTCCTCTCGTTTCGCTGCTTCCGCAAAGCTTTCCTGCACGAGGCGAAAGTTGTCTGCAAACTCTTCTTCCATGGCTTGGTCGCCTTCAAGGAAGCACGAAGTGTGCAGCAGCTCCCGCAACACCGATCCGAACGCACCCGCTCGGATAATCCTCACCAGCGCCTCAAAGCGAGCAACCGGCTTCGGAATGATCATGGCGCACTTCACCGCAAAGCCAAATACGTCCAGTTGTCTAATGATCTCAGCTCCGTTGGGCTCCTCCTCGCACATTTCAGCCAGATCCCGCAGATGGATCACAAACACAGGCACATCGATTTGGTCGAGGAAGGGGCACCTTTGCAGCAAGGCCACGACACGATCCAGCGCCGAGCGTATGCTAGGCACCGCGACGCCAGCAAAGCGCAAGGTGCTTTCTTCATGAGCCTCCGAAGCGAACATCGCCCGGTCATTGTGTCTCTGCTTCAGCAGCGTCATCGGAATGGCCAACACGTTTTCCCATACTCGCCGCCCACATTCCAGAGATCTCACGAACGATTTTCGACTTAGCGGTCCCATGATGTTCGCCAACGACCGTACCATTCCCAGTTGCAGCATCCGTGACAGAATCTCCTCCCACAAGTCGGAAGCTTCTACGTCAAAGTCGAGCATCAGCTGACTCGCACAGCGCAGCACCCATGGCTCATTCGGCGGGAATCGGCGAAGGAAACTGCGCGTTAACACTTCCTTGTCGCTCTTCACCACGAAAGGCATTTCATATGGCACTCGATGCTCTTCAAATACCATCATGTGCGTGCAATGCTTGGTGAACTCCAGCAGCTCCTTGAAGAACGCATCCGAGCCCGCGATGTCGTACTTGGTGATCACGTATCTCTGGACGATATCATGGTACAGCTGGCCGAGTTTCAGAATGACACGAAGTGCTCGCATCTTAGCTCGGTACGTGACACCAGCACGAGGTCGCACATCCTTCGCAAACTCGACAAGGTAGCTCACAAGCTGCTCGCCGAAGGAATCACCACGCTTCGCACAAGCAGTCGCCAAGTACAGTATCCTTTTCCCGTAGTCTTCGTCAGCCAGATGCAGTTTCTCCGAGTCAAGCAGGTCAAAGGGGTCCTCTTTGGTTTCTTGGGTTGATACTTGTTTGACGATATGGACAGCATCTTCCACTAGCCATTCACGAATCAAGTCGAGACGAAGTTGTGCCCGCGGTAGATGGAGCAGCTCTGTAATGCTGTCAGCAACCGTGTGGAGCATGTCATTGCTGTGCGTGTAGAACCACAAAGCATATCGCCGGTACAACTCTAGGAAGAGCTTCTTAGGCTCCGACACCAATGCCAGCAATTCGTTTGTCTTCTCCTTGTCGTCAATGACATCGGCCAAGCTTGATGACTGTGAACCAGCGCTTCGCAAAAGCAGCTCAGCCTTAACTCGCAGGATTTTGGTTTCCAGCCTTGTCAACGCTTCGTGTCCAGTAAAGGGGGCATTTGAGGGATCCTCAGATCCATTTCCACCGGAAATCGCTGCCTTCAAAGCAAACTCCAGCGCCTTGAGTTTGTCATCTCCTAGTGGGAAATTCTCAGCCAACCACTCAGCAGCAGTAACCCGGCTCTCGGTATCACTCAAGCATTCAAGGATGCTCTCAAACGCACCGAACTGGACCAAGCTGGTGTCCGTTGTATTCTCCCCAGAGTTCTTGCGCCGGAGGTGTGTAGTAATCATATTTTTCAGTAGCAGCATCTGCAGTTCATCAGGCTCCATTCGAAGAGGTTCAACGAGGCCAATCAAAGCACTGAAGTTCTCTTTAGTCACGATCCGTGCCAGCACTTCGCTCGGGTCAGAAATCAGCTCATGAAAGGAGATCCTCGTCTCGGATGCCTTGTCACCCTGTTTCGACATGGTAGATTCATGACACGCCACGCTATCAGTTGCAACATGTAGGTCGCTGGGGCTTCCTTTTCCTTGGAACGCAGCAAAGGCTTTCAGGTTGCGTAGAACTTCCATGCGTCGCTCCACCTCTTCACGCTCGCGATACGATGTATGTTCCAGCAACAGCCGAAAAATAAATAATAGCCGGTCGTAGTCCTGGCCCGAAACCTTGCGAATACTCTTGAGCAGCAGCTTAATCAAATGCTGTTCATGGATGTCGTCTATCACGCCGACGATCTTGTCTTGGTACTCCAGATTATTAGTCGTTGCGGGCTCTTCCAACAGCAGGGTCTCCGCGTAAACTAGCGAGGGAAAGCTGTCATCAATTTGATAGTGGCGAGTAAACTCCAGCACCGTGTAAAAATCGTAGTTGCTCCGAGTGATCAGAGTTGGCACGAGGCGGCGGATGTACTGCAAGTCACGATGTTCACCCCGGAACGCCTTGTGATCACACTCAATACCCAGCAAGTTGAGATAATGCCACCACCTCGCATTCCCTTCCAGCTCAACACACTGGTGCAAGAATGCAATCTGCTGCCATGCCCGAGCAGCGTCAGCACCAACGAATGCCAGTTGCTGAAAACGGTAGAAGTCCTTGGCAATGTTTTCGCGAGAAATTTGCCGTCGGAACGCATGGAAGGCATCTTCTTGCTTCATAGCTAGCATCAACCTGAGCACCAGACACAACTGTTAAACTCATGTACCGAACTATGTCATGAAGCAACGTACCCCAGGGCCAAGTAGTTGTCGATCTCCTGTGACTGGAAGACAGTAGAGAGCAGCTTCCCCATTTGCGTGTTAACCACGGTCGCTGCGTTTTCAGGTAGCTCCTGCATCGACAGCAGCGCTTGCAGACTAAGCAAATCAGCCCTTTGCTCAACCAGAAACGACACATAGCGCTTCGACGCGATCGTGTCTCTGCTCGCAGCGTCACGGCGAAGGTTCTTGTGCTCAGCTATCGCGAAGCGTGTCGCCAGCTTCATCGATTCGCAACTCGGTAAAACGCAGGCATCTCCTCGGTACCAGCGAGGGTACACCGTCCACCGTGCTTCGCCAGCTCTTTCTTCCAATGCATTGTACTGGGTAAATTGAAGAACCTCGTTCACCAGCATCGTATTTTTGAGAAGGATCAAGATCTCGTCAAAGGATTCATCGTCACAGATACACAGCGAGTACTTTAACAGCTCCAAGGTATAGATCGGTGCTTGGATACGCGCAACTTGAGCTGGAGGAAGCTGCTGGTTTCGAGTGAAGGAGATATTGTAAATATCTTTCACGTGTGTTGAAGTATACAGCGAAAGCGATATCGCGATCTTCTTGAGTGTTTCAGCAGGGTGAGAAGTGCTTTGATGCTCCAGCTGCAGCGACGCAGTTGTGGAGCTAGAGTTAACGACACCACTGCTGCCTCTTCGAGAAAATACATCTCTGGAGAATCGGACCGCTTGCAAAACACAGCCCCTGTTTGCCGCGCTTTGAGCAATAAGAGACTGGCACACCTTGGGCTCCAAACCCACCGCTGACGCGAATCGATTCAAGTCAAACATCAACCGGGTCTTTTCGTCATCTTGTTGAAGCCCGCGACTCGCCTCGTTCAACGGCTGACGATCAATATCCTCGTCTGTACGCTGTCTTTTCGTGCCCACCGTCGAGGTTTGTCCATTAGAAGCAACTGCACGCTTTTTGCCTTTGCCTTTACCAACGTAGGCAACCGGGGCACCCGAGATATCTCCACGTGGGTCACCATCATTATCGCCGTACTCAGCAAACAGCACCTCAGGCCTTATCAGCTGCTTTAACTTCATTTCACACCTTGCAGGATCGCGCAATAAAGACAAAGAGAGCAAAACCCCGTGGTTGGCCTCGACACGGCAGATTCGCTGTAAATCTTCCACAAGAGCATCGGACAGCAGGTAAGCTGGATTGTCAACGTACGCGGTCAGGGACTCGCTTCTGGTCGAATCTGCCAGCTCCAGAATGGCTTTCAGCTCGGGTAAGTAGGCTGCAGCTAGTGCCGCTAGCATACGCAGGACGAATGACTGCGATTTGCCTACAGAAAGGAGCTCCAAACCATCCACATTCTCCCCTTCTCCCAACTCTTCAGCTTCCATCTCCAGCAACATGACACCGAACTCGATAACTTCTTCCATCAGCGACACAAACAGCACTACGTGGGACTTGGGCTCTTTCCGCTTCTTCACCTCTGCGAGTGCATTCATAGCCATCTTCACCCTGATCTCAATCTCGTCTACATGATCATCCGTTGCAAGCGTAGCGTCACAATTTGACAAGATGTTTTCCGTGAACCGAACCACTGCGCGATCGCAGTGTAAATCGCTGTAGGCGTCAACCAGAAGCATCGCGTCTTCGAACGCTGAGGGGCTTGAAACTTGGTTTAGGATGTGGGAAACCATTCGTGACGCGCTTTTCGCATCGGCAATATCAAACTCCGTGATTCCATACTTAGTCAACATATCTTGGATCTCCATCAAGCGCAAGTGCTCCTCGATCTCTTCGAGGCGCTCCGTCTTCCATGTTTTGGTTGAGCTGGCGTAGCTCTTCAATGCTGGGGAGTACGGCGGGAGGGCGGACCGCAGCAACGCTAACGTGGCGTCTGCGCGAACGTTGGCATCATCGATTTCATCCAGCAGCACCAGCGCACGAGCTTCTTCAGCTGACTGCGAAGTTTGAATGGATTCTGCAAGCTCCGTGACGTAGTCGTGGAGAACGGGATCAACGCTAACATCACAGAATCGAAGGTACCTTTTCACATGTTCTTCGACTTCTTTTCTCAAATCCTCGGGGGTGAAGACGCGATCAAGCATGCTCATTGCGATTGTTGCGGGCGTTTCCCCTTCAAACACCGACAGCGAAACCACGAAGCGATGCTCCACAGCCAGGTGCTTGACGTGCCGCAGTTTCTGGCTCAGTGCTTCAATGCGCTCAAATGCATCAGGCTCCCTCGATGGCTCGTCACACTGCTCTCGGGGCTCGAGAGATGCGGAATCAGTTGTCGCAGTCGAGCTGTGCAATTTGAACTCGTAGAACGAGATAGCCCCTCCTCCAATTCCATCGGCACTACCCTCAGCTTTCAGCAAGTTGCAGATACGAATGGCGGTGTCTAAGTCGCCTTTCGCCGCTGCAGCTTCAGATCTCTCCAACATCCAGAGCGCGAGCTCCACAAGCAGCGGTTGACTGTCAGACTCAGTGACAGTATCTGAGGCAGACGGCTGTTCAACATGGCCAAGTAAGGTGGGGATGACTTCGCGCTGGACCCATTCTGCATACGCAGAGACTGGTAGCGTAGCAGGAAGGCATCGCAACAGCTTGCCGATATTTCGCACTGCTTCGTCGTCCAAGTGCCGGCTCCACAGTATCATGACCGCCCTCATGGACCCAAGTCTCACGTATTTCTCCAGCATATCAAGCACAGATATTCTTCGAAAGAGGTCCCACTTTTCTCGTAGCGTTTTCTTGTTTGCTGCTGCGTCACTTGATGATGAGCTACGCAGTAGCTGAAACGTTGTCCATTTATACGAGAGCTCGCTGATCTCATCACACCATCGCAATAGGTTGGTTAGACGTGATTGCGACCTTGGTGAGGAGCTCGTAGTTTCGCGGATGCCCGCCGCTACGTGTAGCAGGTGCTTGAAAACAGCGCGTGAGTCGTCTTCGTCTTCCCCAATACTCCCAGTGCACAGATCAAGCTTCGCTTGATACCTTTTTATCGCTCGCTTGCGCAGGAGAGATGAAACTGGGACGCTGGTCAAAGATTCAGCAACCGCGACAACGTCGTCATCACAGCTCAAGTCGCCACCTTCGCTGTCAGAACTTTCGTCTTCACTGTTTCCAGCATCAGTGCAGCGTGTAACCAGCTGAATGGAGACCCCTTGGTCGCTTCGATACGCCGCCAGGCATCGGGGTTCGTTTCTGTCGTTAACATTCCCGAGAAGTTCGACACTCACACATTGCGATGGAGGCTGAACGTCATCGGTCGAATCCACTCCATACAGCGCGCATGCACTGCAAGTATCTCCTGGTTGAGGGTGCACGATCCGAACCTGCTCCAGTGACGCTGTTGTTGGATTCTCGTCCTCCGACGTATGCGAAATAACAAGCAAGGAAACAGTTTCTTGATCCTTTTCCTCACCAGTCGGAGTTCGATCAACGGCAAAGCTTCCAATCCCAGCAATATTTGCGTCAAACAGCTTGCCCGCGCTCTGCCAATTCCACCTATATCGTGAGCGCGCAATTCCGTTAATAGTTATCACGCATAGCATACAGTAAGCAACAAAATACATATAGGTTACCAGGACAGCTTCCCCTCAGAGAGTACAATCAGGCTTTTATATTCGCTGGCAAACTTCATGGAATCAACTGGGCCTACCGCAGAATCAGATGCGGATATTTTCTGTACGAAACAGAATTAATTAACGATAGTAATGTCAAACAAACGGAGCCACACCAGCACAATTACCTCAATCGCGGCACGGCCTCCATTGTCACCAGATGAAGCTTTCCAGACGCTCAGATTCGCCCCATGGTTTGCCAAAATAATATGCACTTCTTGTTCGAAGCGATGGACCTACAACGACGCAAACATCAGCAATAGAAAACCACGACAAACAAATGTGTGGCTCACATACCAGCATACAGGACCGCGCGCCCTCCCTTAACCTGCCAACATTTGCCCTCTCAAAGCGAATGTTCCTCATAATGACCTTCATGGCCTCCTTCGGCTTGTCCGTCAGCAGGTGCTCGAACTCAGCCAGCCTCAAATCTCCCAGTCTCAGCAGCGTCCCGGACGCCGTCACCAGCACCAAATCCTGCGAGTCACTGGACGTCAACCCTCCTTCCGCCGTGGCAAACTCAATTGCTACGACACTGCACCAATCAACGTCAGCGCTCCCTTTCTTAACCCTCTCAAGAGCTCATAATGGCAGCACTTTTACCTGTCGGAGCCTCCGGGTCGAGCCACGCGATGTCCAAACAGCAACTTCCCGTTGCTCTTATACAGAGACAACGTCCCAGAGTCGTCTGCGATGGCGATGAACTCACCGCAGGCGCTAAAGGCCATGGCCGTCACCTGATTCTGCAACGAAATGGTCTTCTGCTCCAGTTTCCTGCCGTCCTCGGTCCCCAGCACGTCCACAACCTCCACGAATCTTCGGTCGGCCACGATCACTGCGATTTTGTAGCCGCGGACGGCGATCCACGGCGCCTTTGGGTCTGGAATTAAAGGTTTTGAGGCTGCGTCGTCGGGATTTTGGGCTGCTTTTGGCGGCAGATTGCAGAGGAACGACGACGTAATTTTGAGCGATTTTTGCGGGAGGTCATGATCGGGTCCTTCGTCTTCATCCTGATGTGCAGAATAGTCGGGTTAGCATTGCGTGCAGACAGCCACCGCAGCGTGAAGATTAGGGACTCGTACCGCCATGATGGCCAAGTTTTGGCGCACTTTTCGGAATTGAATGCATGGTGTGCGTCACACTAAGTATAAACCTGTCCAACAGAATAGGGCGCTTTGATAACATAATAAGCACTTCAACTTGGACAGTACAAAAAGGTCCTCCACCTTCCCGAGTATTTTTACCCAAAAAGAACGGCACGTTAAGCCGTAACTTACATCACTGCCTGTGACCACTCGAGTGCGGGCAATGGCCGCAACGCCGCCAAGTAGCTGCGACGAGACGGAGTTCCTCGTGCTCTCGCGTTGGGGCTTCGTCTTCTGGTGGGTTGTCATCCTGCTGATCCACCTCATCACGTTCGTGTTCAACGCGTGCTATGCCGAGTTCTACTGGGTCTTCGGCTCCACCGTCTTGGGTAGCTCGCTGGAGACGTACGACGTCGGGATGGGCTCCGAGTATTTCCACTCAATCTCCTACGTCCACGTGGTGCTGGCTGCCGCTCACGGCGGTTGTTTACTGCTGATGGCTATTGGATCAATGTGTCGGCGCAGTTTGGTCTTCTCTCCGTGGTCGGACTCGATGGATAGTTCAGCCAAACGACCACGCAAATCGCTGACTAAAACTTTGAAGGGCACCGCGGCTGCGGTAAATCCTCGCTCAACTGCTAGGATATCGAGAGCTACCCTGTTTCGGGGCGCGTCCTTGACGTATGCGAATATTGCCGACCGACGCGGAATGCTCGGAGTGAACGGACGGTATTTCTACGCGATTCTCCTGTGTCGAGAGCTGATCGAGACCTCGTTTCAAACTGTGCAGGCCTTTCGGATGAGTAAATACCTGTCGAACACTCTTTTGAACCGGTTCTACGTCGTTTTACTCGTGATCAACTGCTGGTCGTCGGTACTGGTCCACACAAAGCTGTTTGGGAAGGACGAAGCTCGAAGGAGGTTTACTGCGATTGTATTCGACTGTGCGCTTGATTTGATCTCGTCCATTGGGCTGTCGCTCATGATCATCGCGCATTATGTGGATCAGTACGACGCAGCGCTGACTGGCTTTGGCTTCGAGCTGCTAGACGACGACGACTGGATGGCTCGGATGCTGGACGAAGCTCGCCTCGTCCTGGTTTCCTCGTGGTGGGACCTCTTTTCCCGCGTCGTCTTCTCCCTCGGGGTCATTATCACCACTGCAAGTATGAAGGAACTGCTGCGATGGCGCGGGAAACGAGTCCAACCGGCACAACCAGCACAAGGGCCTCATACCCAAAGTCTCAGGTCGGTCGGACCGCTGGTACCAGGCCAATCCATCCGTTCCCCTCTACAACCGAAGGAAGAGGGAAGTCCGGGAGGCTACAGGTTGCTGATCCCGCGGCACTTTTGGTGCAATGATGCCCGCGTCGTGGGTCGTATGAGGCAGGTGCTCTTCACCTGTACGCATTGCATATTTCTTACGTGGGGTGTTGCAGTATTAGCGCTGCACGTACACGCTTCAGTGAGAGCCCCTCTGGTTGAGTGTAACCCAAAGGTTTATCCGATGACTGGAGCGCAGCCTGCCTGCTTCGCCGTGGAATTTAACTGCTATAAAGTGGGAATATCGGGAACAATAGACGAAGTGGTGGCAGAATGGGGCAGGTTCGACCACTCTACCGTGGTTAAAATGCACATTGTGCACTGTCCGGCCCTTGAAGTCCCCGACATGTTCCAGGAATTCACCCGTCTGCGCGAAATTTGGGTCTACAACTCAACCGTGAGAGACTGGGGCCCTGAAGCGAGCTTCACGAATTCTTGCCACCCCAATTTGACGGTGCTCTCGCTGGTGCGCACGAATCTGACCGACATGTTGCTCCCACTTGGCTTCCAGGACGAGGATTTCCCAGCCAAACTCTCCCAACTGTACTTCTGCGATACGAATTTACGAACGCTTCCGGACGATCTGGACAAGAAATGGAACCTGAATTCCAACATCTACATTGAGACCAGTGAATTGACAGCGGTGCCTCTATCACTAGTACGACTTCAGCCGTACTTTTTGTCTCTGGCAGGCAACCCGATACAAGAGCTCCCATCAGAGCTGTTTGAAACCCCTTGGATCCAGTACCTCATTGTTAGTTCTTCGAACGTGGTAGAGCTACCCCGCAATGTGACGCAGCCGCCCACAGGGCCAGCGTATTACGACTTCTCTCATACGAATATTGCGTTCTTTTGGTCTTGGATGGATTTATTTGTCGAGAACGCGAGAGGGGTAGCAGCGCCGCGGATTATCGCCAACGCCACTCCGTACTGCTCGGACCTGGACAAGATATTTAGTAGCGTTTCCACGGATTTCAGTACTCCCTTCCAAGATGAGTACTCTAAATTGCTGATGAACGCGTCAAAGACCAACTGGGACTTCCTTCGCCAGGCTGTAGATTGCACCCCGCGCGCGGCCTCAACCCAATTTCCACTTGAATTCTGGGACAATTTGTACGGGATGCTATAGGAAATAATACCCAGCGACAGGGGTGTTATTGCTCACTTGATAAAAAAAAATCTGAATGGACAAGGCGCACTTGTGGTTTTCTGGGTTAGCTGCCAACGCCTTTGAATTGCTGTCAGGTAGTGATTGATACATCCTGCAAAAAGCTATCTTGGCCGTAGTCGCCAGTATTTATACACTACTTACTCACTGCGTTGCTGTACTCCAAAGTGACGAAGATTGGGCCTAGCCATGAACAAGCCTGACCTCCTCTCTACTTCCCGATCGACTGGGTTGGTGACGCTGTCGTTTGGTGCGTTTGCCCTTTGGTGGGTTGTGATTCTCGTGGTGCACGTGATCGCCTGCTTGTTCAACGTCTGCTACGCCAAGTTTTACTGGGTCTTCGGCGACACCTTTTTGAGCTACTCATTGGAGGCGTACAAGCTTGGAATGGGTCGAGACCATTTCCGATCAATCTCTTACACCCATGCAGCACTAGCCGTTGTACATGCAGTTCCTGTCCTGTGTATGGTCTTGGGGTCAATGAGACAGCGCTCTCTGGTCTTCTACCCATGGTCCGATCCACTGAACAAGCACGCCAAAGCGGTGCGGAAAGCGGTGAAGAACCACGTCGCTGAGATGAACCCGCAAACTCGATATCGCAACCCATCGAGTATGAGAAGATCGACAATAATCATGCTCCGAAGAGCAACCAAAGCAATAGCCAGCAAGCGCAGCGTTGTTGGCGTCAAAGGACGCTACTTTTACGTGCTTTTCGTACTCCGTGAGGCCATTGAGACGGCGTTCCAAACCGTGCAAGCCATCCGGATGAGCGAATATTTATCGCGCGCATACTTGAATCGCTTCTACACGTGTCTACTCGTGATCAACTGCTGGTCATCTCTGTTGGTCCACTCGCGCGCTTTTGGGCAAGATAGTGCCACGCGAAGGTTCGCAGCGATCGTTTGTGACTGCGCGCTCGATCTGATGTCGGCGGTGGGGGTTTCGATCATGATCGTGTTAAGTTACGCGCACCAGTACGACGTCGAGTTGGGTAGCTTCGGCTTTGAGTTGCTTCAGGACGACGCCTGGATTGCACGGATGCTAAGCGAGGCTCGGCTTGTCGTGGTTACATCCTGGTCCGACCTCGTCGGTCGCGCTGTCTTCTCGTTGGGCGTGCTTGCCGCCACCTACAACATGAAGGAGCTTTTGGCTTGGACTCCTAGACGGGGTCGACGAATTGTACATGATTGCGGACCGGATAATGAGTCACTTCGACTTGTTGGTGGCTCTCTCGGGCCGCACGTCATCGACACAAGAAGAAGACCAGGCAAACTTCAGAACAGCAGTGTATTCAAATGTAGAGAAGACGCTGCTTTGGTTTCTCAACACACAAAGGTCGCCTCGGGTCTTCCCTGCACGGAACGTGTTCTTCTTCGAGCAACGCACATCGCATTGGTCGCCTTAGGCGTTATCATGGTAATATTGCACGTGCACGCGTCACTGAAAACGCCACTGGTAGAGTGCACTCCGAAGGTGAAGCCCATGGCTGGGGCCCACCCAGCGTGCTTTGCTGTGGAGTTTGATTGCCATAAACTTGGAATTTCTGGTACGAAAGCAGACGTCGAAGCGGAATGGAGCAAGTTTGACCCTTCTACAGTTGTGAAGCTGCACATTCTGCACTGCTCAGCTTTCGAGATGCCTGAACTACTCCAGGAATTCCATCAATTGCGTGAGTTATGGATCTACAATTCTACTATTACCGATTGGAATGGGTCCGCTGCGATAACCAATTCTCACCATCCAGATCTAGCAGTGTTGTCCCTTGTCCGCTGCAACGTCACGGACGGCCTCCTCCCACTTGGACTGCAGTCGTCGGATTTCCCTCTTCAACTGACGCAGATATATTTCTGCAAAACGAATGTACACACACTGCCCGACGATCTTGACTCGAAGTGGATCGCTGGCTCAAACATTTACGTCGAAGCCAGTGAGCTGGCAGCTATGCCGCAATCGCTTGTGCGATTGAAGCCACTCTATTTGTCCTTAGCTGGCAATCCTATCACAGAGCTTCCTGCTAACCTTTTCGAGAACTGCTCGATCCAATACCTCATTTTAAGCTCCACCAACATACGTGAACTTCCCCGTGACGTGGTACTGGAAGCGCCACTGGGACCGGCGTTCTTTGATTTTACAGACACGCAGATCGCATTCTTTTGGTCGTGGATTGATCCATTTGTTGAAAGTATGGTGGGAGCTTCACCTCGAATAGCTGCTGGTGGTACCCCCTACTGCTCAGATCTCGGAGAAATTATAAGTGGGGCTGCTATGTACTTCAGCGATCCGTTCGAGCCTCAACAGTCTCGACTATTGATGAATTCGTCGCCAAGGAATTGGGAGAGGCTGCTTCAGGCTGTGGATTGTTCCCAACGTGCTTCCTTGACGCAGTTTCCTCTTGAGTATTGGGATACGCAATATCTAGTTTCTTCTTAAGTGCACTTTTAATTTCTGAGCATTAGGCGCTTTGAGAACGATTATTGAAAAAAGAACATGACCAGTACTGATGACCAGTAAGTATGAATTATTATTTGGAATGGTCCGCTATTCTGTACTGAGCATCCCACGCCTCAAGTGGAAATTGGGTCGAAGACAGAGGATTCGAGCACATCACATACTGCTGCAGCGCTGGCCAGTTCGCGTCCGACGAGTTCATCAGTATCCGTGAGTATTCAGGCTGAAATGGTACGCTGAAATCCGTAGCAACACCGCTGAAAATCTTGTCTAGGTCCGTGCAGTACGGAGACCCTCCTGCCGATATTTGGGGCAAGAATGTCAGCTCAACGAACGGGTCGATCCACGACCAAAAGAACGCGATCTCGGTAAAGCTGAAGTCGTAAAATGCCTGTACCGAAGGAGGCTCCGTCACATTACGCGGCAGCTCCCGCACCTTTGTACGACTCAGAATAAGGTACGGGATCCCCATACCCTCGAACAGTTCAGGCTGCAGCTCTACGATGGGGTTGCCAGCAAAAGACAAGAAAGCAGGAAATAGTCGCGCTAGTGCCAAAGGAACTTCTGTGAGCCTGCTGTTCTCCATGTAGATACTGGAACCGAAGCGCCATTTCGTGTCAAGATCGTCCGGAACAAACTGCAGATTGGTCTCGCAGAAGTATAGCTGCGTGAGACCCAAGGGGAAGTCGGCAGACTGGAACCCTCTAGGGAGATAGCCATCCGTCATGTTCGTGCGGACCACAGTTAGTGATACCAGCGCGGGGTGGTTGGAATTTGTGACTGCGGATGACGCCCCCCACTCTCGTATTGTCGAGTTGTATACCCAGATTTCGAGTAGTTGGCTAAATTCCTGGAGCATTTCGGGAATCTCGAGAGCTGGGCAGTGCAGAAAGTGAAGTTTAACAGCGGTGCTGCGATCGAACCGGAGCCATTCCGCTCGCACCTGTTCTTTTAACCCCATGATATCGAGTTTGCAGCAGTCAAATTCCACCGCATAGCAAGCGGGCAGTGCTCCAGCCATCGGGTTCACCTTAGGATTGCAAGTACTTAGTGGGCCCTCCACTGAAGCCTCGAGGTGTAAAGCTAGAATCACGGCCCCCCACACGAAAAATATGAGGTGGAACGTAGATAAAGCCCTGCCACGAATATGCCTGAAAAGAATGCTGCAGCATCTGAACCGTGTCTCCAATGCTCTCGGCTGGGGTTTATCGCTGTTGGGTTCACCTTTAGACGATGCGGAGAACAGGGGTCCAATGGAGCCGAGATGCTGGATCTGGTTGCTGCTGCTGTGTCTTGGTTTAGCGTCTGCTACACGGGCAGGAGGCGTCCGTCGAAGGAGTTTCTTCATGTTGGCCGTGGTCACAATGATACCCATGGAAAATATCACACGACCAACCAGATCGGACCACGAAGACACCACCACGAGTCGAGCTTCATTCAGCATCTGCGCCATCCAGTTGTCGGCATTCTGTAGCTCATATCCGAAGCCTTCCAGCGATACGTCGTATTGATCCACATATTTCAAGACGACTATCACGGTTACCCCCATGGCAGATAGTAGATCCAGCACGCAATCGCACACGATCACGGCAAGGCGGCGTCGAGCTTCATCGCCGGTAAACAGTCGCGCGTGCACGAACGCAGACGACCAGCAGTTGACTACGAGTAAGCTGACGTAAAGGTTGTTTAAGACTCGGCTTGACAGGTACTTGCTCATTCGAAACGCTTGAGCAGTCTGGAAGGCGGTCTCAACGATCTCTCGGCAGATCAAAGCAGCGTAGAAGTATCGACCGTTAACCCCTACGACGCCGCGCGCGTAAGAAAACGTGGCTTTAATCATTCTCCCGGAACGAACCACCCCAGTTCCTAGCCTCCCGAGGCTTGAATCGGTCATATTGAGCTCGTTAGGATGGAAACTCGCCACGCTTTCCTGGTTGGGCACGTCCATTCTCAAGTTTTCGTATTTTGTCTCGGACCAAGGGAAAAATACGAGAGTGCGTTTCCACAGGGACCCCACAGCCATTAGCATCAAGCTAACACCATGAGCAGCAGCTAGCATGATGTGGACGTATGATATAGCGTGGAAATCTTCTCGTGGCATACCGACGTTGTTGCCTTCCAACGTGTAGCTTAAAAAGGTGGCTCCAAAGTCCCAGTAGAATTTCGCGAAGCAAGCAGCGTACGAACACGAAATAGAATGAATGAAGGCCACAACAACCCACCAAAGCGCAAAAGCCTCCCAAGAGAGAATTACAAACTCTGTCGGGCGACTGGTAGCATTCGTGGCAGGCACGACCATCGTGCTCATGATCGGTGCTGTAGAATGCGCAAAGGTGCTCAGCTGCTGTGAGCAAGAGCTGATTCCTATGTATTTTTGGACCTGTCGAGTATGTATGCACCTAAGTACATGTATATGCTGGTATTATTTAGTTCAGCAGTGGATACATTTTGTAGGGTAATTGCCTCGCATAGTGAGGGTACTCCATCCATTTAGGTGCTCTTTTTAGCAGCAGCCAACGCAATATCCGTAACGTGGTCGAGGTAGCCTATAGCGATAATGTCCCACTTGACAGCGGTGTACTTGCCAGACTCAGCGATGGTAGTAAACACCGTCTGCGGCTCGATGCCCATGTTGTGCCACCCGTTGTATACACCGGACCTGTAAGTGGCGTCATTCGCCATCTTCTTGACAAGATTGACATCATCGACATACTTGGCCACAGCCGCCATTTGCTTGGCTTTCGTCGCTGCTTGAGCCGCCGCCACAGCTGCTGTCTTCACTTCCGTTTTCGCGATCGCCAGAGCCTCTTGGAGCTCTTTCAGGCGCACACTCGTGCGGATCTTCTTCCACTTGGCCGCTGCGCTCGAGAGTCCATTGGCGCCGCCGCGTTCTTCCGTCAGATCTTCGCTGTCGTTGCTCTCATCCACGAGTTGTGCCTTGAGGCCACGCAGCGCCTCCGGACTACTCGCAGATCTTAGGAGTCGATGAGATACGCCGTCTGCGGACTCGGCATCGCCACTTGAGAGCAGAGCGGCCGCGGCTACCACGAAGAACAGGAGTGAAAGTCGCATTCTGTTGAGTAGTTGAGCTTGAGCTTGAGCTTGAGCTTGAGCTTGAGCTTGAGCTTGAGCTTGAGCTTGATCGTGAACGGGAACAAAAGTGAAATGACTCAATTGGTGGAAGGGAGAGGCATGACCGCCATGCTCTCGTCTCGAAGAGATGCAGCCATGCCCGAGGCCACTTTATCACGCTTGCAGTTGCTTTGCACCAGTCGCATTGCGTCGCCGTGCACAATGGCAGGACAGATACCAGCAAGTTTACAGCGAAGGTGCTTTGAATCAAACTTTTCAAAGTTGATGGCTGCCGACAACAATACAATGAGAACTGTCGCAAAGGCTCTCATTTACTGGAGTATTACAGTATTGTGGTGGGATCTCGCTGTATGCAGTGTGCCCATTCCTACGGAGAACCATTCTTTCCTTCCGCGAGTAGCATAAGTTACAGTAACTTACAGTAGACGAGTCGACCAGCTGATTACAAAATGAATCGAGTACAGTACGGTATGATTAAGATAAAGTGAAATTTTCAAGAAAACCAAGTACGGTACAATACCTGCTACGCCCACCCCTGCACCGGGCCTGCAATATACCTACAAACTAACTGACTGTGAATCATTGGAATTTCCGCACTCTCCGATGAGACCGTCACATTTTTTTACCTGTATTACGTAGAGTCAAAACTGCATGTATTCCTAACACGGATTATTCTTACATAGGAGTTTGTCCATGTGACTTCACGTTTGCGGCTTTTTACGACACGATTTGCTCGCGGATAGTCGCGCGCAAAAGGCTCCAGTCTGGAGACTCCTCCAGACTGGAGAGTGCCAATTAAAAATCCACAGAAAGTCTGAAAAATTCAGAGGCCTCTAATAAAGCATTCTGGGCCCAGACCCCCGCTATAAGAAAACTAACTCCGAGTTGCGGAAACGGGTCCGTTCGCTGGAATGCTCGTCGCTGGGCCCGCCTCCGCAAATACCGCGCGGCCGGGCACCCCACGCGGGTTAGCTTTGGCTACGCTCCTCGCAACCGCTCACTATCGCTCTCTAATATGGTCGACCTAACCCGCACCTCGTGGACGAATCAGACTTCTTGTTGATTTTTAATATTTGCCCCAGTCTGGAGTTCCGGTACATGACATGTACTACGTAGTACCATGAAGCGTGCGCCAAAATCATATGCTCCTATCTTCAGCTTTGCCACTGGCAAAGCTGAAGATAGGAGCAAATTGCCACGAATTGAACCAAGGATTGTGCTTCGAACATGAAAGAACATACTATTAATACAGTATCCAGTTAATATCTGTATATTCAGGCCACTAAAAATTTGAGTTTTTGTGATGTTGCACGCTTCAAATTACAGTAGCTGCGAAGTGAGTTCACTAGCAGTTATGGCACGATGCGCAGGCAGAGGTGTTGAGTAGGAAGCAGTAGAGACGTGATCAATGAAGACACGAGTCTTTCCCACGGAGCACTTTGGGATTAAGGAGGAGAAAACCTCGTAGGTGACAACCCCCTTTGTGTTAGCCTGAGACTAGACGCTAGAGAAAGTATCCAACTGCAATAGCACGGTCCCAGTAGTCTGCCAATATGGAAGCAGGAACACGACCTTCGCCACACTCCCACTTCGTGTTGCTGGTGACCATCCTAGCTGCTCAGTCTTGACCTTCTTCATCCGCCCTCGCACGCTTGCGCTTGCCAGATACTGGTCGCTTGTCAGGCACTGGTTCAACATTCAAAAGCTGTCGTATTCTTTTGAACTGCGTGGGGCCAAGCGGTTTTGTCAAAATGTCTGCCAGCATCTCCTCTGATGGGCAGTACTCAAAGCAAATTCACCCTTGTCATAGTAGTCACGAATCTTGTGATACTTGAGATCAACACCCTTCACCTTAAAGTCTCCGGTGTTTGCTTTGATGACAGCAATTGCCGCTTGGTTGTCGTCATACAAAACCGTCTGCTTGCGACACAGTCCAAGCTCTTTGCACAGATTGTGTGTCCACTTGATCATAGTAGAACACTCTGCAGCAGCTACAAATTCAGAACTACACGTGTCGTCCGTAATCAGTCGCTGCTTGTGGCTCGAATACGCATACGTACATCCCTCCATTTGCAGCACGTATCCAGTAATTGAACGGCGATCATCTTTCTCATTTCCCAGATCAGCGTCCGCAAAAGCCACGATTCGTACTTCCGGCTTCGTAGGTCTCCACGCATCTACATATGCATCGATCTGCATGCTCTGCTCTGTGGTCTTCTTCTTCGTCCACACTAGCCCGTAGTCCGATGTCCCTCGTAGATAACGCAAAATCCTCTTCGCTAACACATGATGCTCTCGAGTAAAGCAATTGAGGTACTTCCCTAGTGTTCGTACCGCGTTGGCTATATCTGGGCGTGTGCATTGCACCAGATATTGCAGAGAGCCAACAATCTGTCGGTAGTCCACCTCTGGATCCGGATTGATACAGACAGGTTCACGCTCCGGGTCTCCAGGCATAGGAAAGTTACCTTTTACTTGAGGCGTAGGAACAGGCTTGCACTTGTCCATCTTGCAGCGAGCAAGAATCTTTTCCGTGTAGCCCTTCTGTGAAATCATCAACACGTGCCCTGGCACATACGTGATCTCCATTCCTAGCAAATGCTTCACCTCACCGAGATCCTTAATCTTAAATTCACTGCTGAGCTCACCCAGCACCACATCAATGTCGGTCTCAGTACCAACAATCAGAAGATCATCAACGTAGACAGTCACAAACACTTTGTTGTCTCCCACTGTCCTCACATATACACCAGCGTCCATCTTCGTGCGTTTGAAACCACACTTCCGCAGGTACTCGTCGAGCGTCTTGTACCAGATTCGTGGTGCTTGCCTCAAGCCATACAGGCTTTGCTTGAGCTTGCACACGCGACCTGTACCATCATTGAAGTAGTCCGGCTGCTCCATATAGATGTCGACTCCATCCAGTGGTCCATTTAGAAAGGCAGTTACAAAGTCCACCTGCCGGCACAGCAGGCCCAACTCCAATGCTAGGAGTAGGATAAATCGCACAGACTCAGCCTTTGCTACTGGAGCATACCGTATTTCGCATGTAGAGAGCTGCACCGGCTTAAGAGATGCACTTGCACTATCCAATCACACGGAAGTACTCTCCTATATTTGTCCAATCATATGGTGATTTTGTACCCGGCTATTAAAATATAGATGTAGTACACATAATATTGCGGTACCATATGTACGATTTTGTATACCGCTCTCTTAAGTACGTATTGTTTATCACGATTGCCAGGTGAACATTAGGTGCAGCTCTCTACATGCGAAATACGGTACGTCTCCCAGAAGTTGATGCCATATTCTTGCTGGCAACCCTTGACAGTGATCCGCGTTCGATACCTGCACACTTCACCTTGTGCATTTCTTTTCCGAACAAAGACCCACTTGTTCTTCAGGATCTTAACTCCATCAGGCCGGTCCACCAACTCCCAAACATGGTTCCTCAGCAGCTCCTTGTACTCCGTGTCGAGAGCATCAACCCACTCTTTCGCATCAGGGGCGCTCAGAGCTTCCTCCACTGAGGTCGGCTCGAGCAGCTCATTCACGGACTGAATCACAAGGCTTGCTGGGATATCAACCTCATAGTCACGCAACCGCACATTCTGCTGTCGGACACGAGTTGATCTTCGAAACGATGCACTTGGAATATTTGCTGCTTCATCATCTTCCTCTCTATCTCCCCCCACGAAGCGGGAAATATTTAGCATCGGTTCTCCATTTCCAATTGCAGTCTCAGTGGCTTCATCCTCATCCTCAAAGTCACTGTCACTTATCTCCATGCGATCTCCATCTGAATCCATGAGAGCTAGCGGACTCGCTAAAGGTACAGAGACTCTGCGGTTAGACAGATCCCCATCGACCTCATCCCGTGCTGAACCACTGTTGTTAGACAGGGCCAAGCCACCGTTAGCTCCAACTCTAGCGTCTCCATCAGTATCCTGTTGGTCACGCAGAGATCTCCATTCCCGTAGCCCGCGCGCACGCGACGATCGATCCTCAGCATCTGCTGATCTCGTCGGATTCACGCTCAACGTTGCTCGGAGGCACGCTTGCTAACGCAGGCTCGCCAACAGCGATCGGAGCATCGACCACAGTACTTGAGTCACGATCCCTTAGATCCTCACTGCAATGTCGTTTTCTACTGGGCTCAGCTTCCGACGCCATGCCAAAAGATATCGAAGCACTCGGTGCAGTTAAATCACCCAGTCGAACGTATGATATCTTTGATGGGAGCTTGTATTTACCCCGTGAAAATCGGTTGAGCAGCAGCTTCTCTACGTAGCTGCGCTCCACCGTCCAGTCCTCCGCGAACTCTACCGTCCTTAGCTCTTGAATATTGCCCGAATGCAAATCCAGCACACGATAACTAATTGAGTTCTTTGCGTAGCCTAGGAAGATGCATGGCTTCCCTGGATTCTCCAGCTTACTCCTGCGCAGCACTTTCTCCGTGAAAGCAAAAGCCAAGCAACCCCACGTACGCAAATTAGAAAGCTCTGGTCGCTCACCAAAGCGTCGTGTGTATGGAGTCTCACCCGCCAATGCACTGCTCGGACTAATATTCAGCACCTCAAGAGCAAATGCGAACGCCTCTCCCCATAACAGGATCGGCATGTCCACCATCGTCAGCAAACTCCTCACTCGAGACATCACAATTACATTCATATGCTCCACTAACCCATTCTCCTCTGGGCTGTAAGCATTTGTTGAAGTCCACTCAATTCCATGAGCCCTTAAAAATGCCTTCAAGTTGTTATTCAGGAGCTCGCGTCCCTTGTCTGACCCAATCACTTCAATTCTGTGTCCTTGAGCCAGCAGCCACGCTACATGCTTGATCACCACATCGTCAGCCTGGTCTTTCCTCTTCAGCAGGAATCCCCATACGTAACGTGTTGCTTCGTCTTGTACGAGCTGAAAATGCTTGTAGCCATCGTAGGTCAGCTCATTGACGTAGCACATGTCGGACATAAGTTTCTGGTAGGGACTCTTGGACCTGGAAGTCTTCACTCTCTTGTACGACATTCGCTTCATCCGCGATTGCACGCACGTCCAACAACGATCCGGAGGTACATAGCCACACCCTGCAAGTCCCATGCCTTTCACAGTTTCATTTCTTGTCATTTCTTGCAGAGCTCCAAAATGCAAATGTCCTAACCGAGCGTGCCACCGAACAAGAGCTTGCTCATTCTCGCGCGTCACTGCATCAATTCGTTGCTTCGGAGTGACTGTCGACTGCAATCGATAACGGCCGCGAGTTTTCATCAGCTTGAGCAGTTGCTTCCCTTTTCTAAGCCATGCACTTGTGTGGTTCTCGGGCTTGACAAAGTCCCAACCAGCTTGCTCTAACTTGTCCAGACTGAGCAAGTTATTTGTTCCACTTGGAGTGTGCAACACATTCGAAAGACAGAGCGTTGCCGCTTCATCGGGCTGGTTTTCATTCTTCACTCGAATTTCCACCTCACCAACCACGCCTCTGTTCCGAGATGGCTTGCCTTCCCAGTCGAACACTAGTGGGCCATCATCTTGGCGCACCTTAGAAAGCAAGTCCTCATGAATGCACACATGACAGTCACTAGCAGAATCGAGAACCCATTCCAACTTAGTATTCATCGAATTCTGCATAGTTACAGTCCCCAAGTCAGAATCACCACGAGAAACCATGTCAATAATTCTCTGGTTACCACCATTTCTTCCACCATTTGCTCCAGAATCGTCCTTACTCTGCCAGCGTTTGCGCTCTGGAAGCTGTGAATCCGATTCATCATCATTACGTCTTGGCCGAGGACATTTCGACTGAATGCGCCCTGTTTGGTGGCAATTCCAGCATTCGCGCTTGTCTTGCTTCTCATTCGTTTTGCCGCCTTGGTTTCCTCTGGGACCATCAGCATTTCAGACTGGATTTGCCTTGGCCTTGTATCGGCCTCGACTACGCATCTTTCCCTTGCCTGGTTGCTGTCTAGGCTGCTTGCGTTGCTTCTTGCCAGCTTGGGCAGACGAGATGTTGTTACCATGCGGTTCTTCGCTCCTTGCATCAAGTTCCGACTCAGCGCGAAGAGCATTCATGACTTGTGCGGCAGACGGAGTTGCACTCTTATACCCCGGGTCATAATGCCGTGAGAACTGACGGACGACGTCTCGATGCGTTTGCACCACATTCCCCAAGATAATCTCTGCGAATTCCTCGTCAGAAACACCTCGTTTGTAGTGAACTAGCTCCTGACGTAAGAGCTGCATCTCTCGTAGCCAGTCATCCATACTTCGATAAGGAGTAAATGGGTTCGCCACTAACCGCTGTCGAGCGAAGATATAGTTCGCGTATTCTCTCTTAGTCTGCTTGTCAACAAAAGCTGTCCACATTTTCTGGGCACTCTGCTCGTGACAAATGAGCTCAGCGTCTGCTTTTGGAACACCACGGAGAATAGCTCCACGAGCCAAATTGTTCATTCTGCAAAACTGTGCATCATTCACAGTTGTTCGCACAGCTGCAGCATCCTCCACAACGCTCCAAAGCTCCAAATTGACTAGAAAGGTCTTCAATTCCTCTGCATACAAGTCGAAGCTACCGTGCATCACAGGAGCCTTGTTGTCCATCTTCGTCCCGTACCAGCTGCCAGTATACTGCGGGGGAGCCACCAATGGCGAAGGCATCAACCCATACGCTGGAGGTGGCGACCACATCGAAGCCGCAGACATCGATGCAAAAGATGGGTTTCCAGCCAATCCATAGCTTCCAACGAGTCCTGGAAATGTAAATCCTCCACTCATGACACCAGCCAATCCTCCACTACTTGTAGCTGTACTAGTACCAGCTCTCCCAAATCCACCAGTACCAGCACTCACACTGCTAACCGCAGCGTTTCCAATTGTACTAGCCGTTGCACTCAGGCTCACCGTTGACACCGCAGTAGAAGTCACAGCACTGGGAGGCACGTTCACTGCCACGAAGCCTTGCGAAGATCCACCACCTTGGCCGGTCGACGCACCAATTGGCGCACTAGACGCTGCACTTGTTCCTAACATGCTTCCTTCTTTCAAAGCTCACGAATGTAGTCCGTAGAGCTTACGGTCTTGGGCTCATAACCTGGCACGATGCGCAGGCAAAGGTGTTGAGTAGGAAGCAGTAGAGACGTGATCAATGAAGACATGAGTCTTTCCCACGGAGCACTTTGGGATTAAGGAGGAGAAAACCTCGTAGGTGACAACCCCCTTTGTGTTAGCCTGAGACTAGACGCTAGAGAAAGTATCCAACTGCAATAGCACGGTCCCAGTAGTCTGCCAATATGGAAGCAGGAACACGACCTTCGCCACAAGTTAGACAAAGCTCTCTATCTACTTGCCTTACAAAGAGGGCGTGCCCTGTGGCAACGCCCTCCAGCTCCGCAGCACCAACCACTGGCGCTGATTATGCAGTGCCGCCGTTGACGCGGCGGTGATTATGTAGATATAGTATTGACGCGTCCTGTCGGTCGAGTGTCGGCCGGGCTGGAGCGTCGGCGTCGTCCGTGGTCTGTCTGGGCGAATACTCCACTTTTTCAACGGTGCAAATCGCTACGTGTAACGCAAAACACGTTTTGATCGCTACATCACAGCCACAAAGCACTTCTACCTATAATTCCACTGCAAATGCGCAGCTTGTACGGCAGCGCGTTATACAAGCAAGTTCTCATGAGCAATAGCTGCGGTGAACTCCACACGAGGTTCATTGTGCCTCCAACGGTGGTGTTGCCACCACTCCAGCGTGCCCTGGTCCCATTTGGAAGAAAAGTACAGTGAGCCATCCTAAATGAGGTCGATCACGCGGCTTTTCGCGTTCATTTTCACACGAAGTCCACGTACATGTATTAACTCTTTCAGTACCCGTACGCTTAGAGGTCCAGTAGGACCTTTTCAAAAAGTACGTCTTGCCACTTCATTGGTCCAAACCTTTTATTTATGATCGAATCGGATGATTTGTTAAGCTTAGAGGTCAAACGAGCCCTGTTGGTTGTGTCGAATTTCAGCGAGTTTCAGCGGTACGGGCATTAGGGGTGGCGTTTTACACTGACCACACTAATATTTAGAGGTCCATAAAAACCCATAATTAGGAGACGCCGTGGTCATGTTCGCGAACGAGGATGTGTATCCATGAGCGTTGGTGCGTTGGTGTGCCGATGCGACCCTCTGCGGCTTAATTTCGAGCATAGTGGTCTCAAGTCAATTCACCGCCGACAGCCATGGCGAAGGACGAGGCGCTGGTCGTGGAGCCGGCCAAGGATGACGAGCTACACGAGCTGCAGCAGCACCTGCGGCCAGAGGCCTTCGGCGGCAAGTACCTGACGGCGCAGGAGATGCTGCTGCAGCAGCTGTTCCAGAGCGTGGCGGACGCGGCGGACGCGCAGGCCTCGGAGCTGAGCGTGTCGGCCCCTGCCGGCACCGGCGTGTCCCCAAGGTGGCGAGCACCGCGACGCTAAGCCGCAAGAGCTCGCTAGGCACCATGGGCAAGGGAGGTGGCGCCACACCCCGTCCGCCACGACGCCCAAGCGCCAGATCTCTTCGGACAGAGCCCGAGTGCAGAGCTTCCTGGCGCAGCGTTCGTCCGCCGGTACCAGCAGTAGCGTCGCCGGCAGTGGAGCTGCCGGTGCCGGTACCAAGCCGGCCATGTCGGCAGGGAGAGGGCCAAGCTACTTATGGCCAAGAAGACGGAGGAGCCAGAGCTGCCGGCAGCTCCACAGCCGTCAAGCGGACGAACCCGTTGACGGACATCTTGAGGGGCGGCTCCGGCAGCGTCGTGGGCGGCGTGCACAGCGTGAAGAAGCTTCGACCGCCAGGAGCGACAAGCCGGGCGAGATCAAGATCCAGGAGGGCGCACGTCCATCCAACTGCCGCTCGAGAGCTTTCTACGCAGCGAGGACTGGGACTCAGCCACCGGCACGCCGCTGGACCTCGTGCTACAAACAACACGCTGATCATCCACGACACATTGCCGCCCAGGTCATCTCGCTGCTGCTTCAACGTCAGCACGCAGTCCAGCATGCTCAGCGGCGCGCCGTACCCCGGAACGGTCCTGTACCACTTCAACCCGCGACGTCAGAGGGGAGGCCACATTATCCAGAACAGCAACATTGACGAACGCTGGGGCTGCTCGCAGCCGCTGCCTCGGTTTCCATTGGTGTTGCGGTCCCCACCGGGTTCCTCGTGTTTATCGAGGAGATCTTCCAGGACGAGTTCAAGCACCGCGTCCCGATCCGCGAAGGAGAAAACCTCGTGCTCACGGTCCCCACTCGTGAGAATGGCAACCTAGAGGGGTTATTGTGCACAGTGTGTGGTGGGGTCATGCTGAGGTGCCGCCAAATCTGGACACCCGTCGGCGGGGCAGCAACGGAGGGTACCGACCGCGTGGATTCGACGGAGACCGTGGCGGCTACCGTGGTGGAAACGGTGGACGAGGTGGCTTCCATCCCGCACCTCACCCGTACGAGGTGTACGTGGGCAACCTCCGCAGGGCACCTCGCGAGAAGAGCTGTCGTTCCCGTTCCAGTATCTCGGGTACGAAACGGTGCGCATCACAGCTCGAGGCTTTGGTTTTCGTGGCGCTACGAAGCGCGAAGGACATGAACCGAGCGGTGGAGGACCTGGATGGCAAGGAGTTCAACGGAATGAAGCTACGCGTGTCCTGTGCTTTGCCTCCGAAGTGATAGGACGGAGACCAGCAGCCCAGAGAGAATTGAATTCATATGCGGACTTACTTGTTCTCGTGGCTGTGTGCTTGTTAGATAGACTAATAGCTGTGAGAAGCCGTGTCCTGAGTCTTCAAAGCAGACAGGGGCTGTATTCACCTTGTGGTTGTCCTGCGTAATAGTGGCCTAACAGAACTGAGTTTGACGTTGTTGGCCTAGTGCCCAGCATTCCGGTTCAGGTTCAGCATTCGGCACCTCGGCTTCAATACTGCAGTGACCGTGGATGCGGCCATCGAGCGTTCCTGTCTGTGCGAGCGCTGCTTCGAGGAGATGGCGCTGCTGCGAGGAGATGGCGCTACTGCGAGGAGATGGCGGTGCCGTCGTGTAGCGCTGGCGGAGGCCATGATGTTTGTGTCAGTGGGTGTGGGGTCAGTGGCACGCTCGGCGTCGTGGTGGCGGTGGACTACCAAGTGTGCGATGTGGTGGCGGGCAAGTGAGGCCGCCGTGTCGGCGACGAAGATGCTCGGCGCCTCGAGCATGTCAACTCGTGGATGCAGTGGTGTGAGGTGACGGGGATGTGGATGCGTTCCTGTCATACGAGAGATGCAGCGTGCGGACGGCGGCGCAGCTTGCTGTTGATAGCGGCGGTTAGCGCTGGCTGCGGCCATAGCGTCTGTATTAGGGGCTCGGCGTCGTTGTCGTGGTGGCCTACGAAGTGTAACCGAGTGGTGGTTGCGATATCCGCCAGCGTGGTCCCGACGGAGCTGCTTGGCGACTCGACCCGTTCGGACCGTAGATGCAATGGTGTGAGATGACCGTGGATATGGCCATCGAGTGTTCCTGTCTGGCGAGCGCTGCTGCGAGGAGATGGCGGTGCTGTCGTGTAGCGCTGGCTGCGACCATGATGTTTGTGTCAGTGTTAGAGGTCGGTGCGTGGCCTTCGATGTGTTGCACGGTGGCGACGGCGAGCGCGGCGAGTGGAATGGATCCGGATGCTTTTGCTAGTAAAATGGGTGCGCGGAATGGGTGCGTGGAATGAGGCACAGTGAGTTCTTTGAGCGGCTCTGTGGTGGTGGTACGACAGAGAAGAAGGAGCGCTCAGTCGCGAATTACGCTACCAGCAGTCATCTAGTAGTTAACTCGACATCATGAAGAGGTGGCGTGGTGATGCGATTTGGATCTTCAAAAGCAGATCAACCAAAGAAACAAGCTCATTAATTGAAAAATACCGGGATACTAAGTACTTGGGAGCCATTCCTCCTCTTCTTCGCTTGAACATTGCCATTCCTGCTCATCCTCGCTATCATTCTGCAACCCAAGACAGTGTCATGAAGGATTTCGACTAAGAACACGAAGTTGACTTACCCGACGAGCCCAGATGCGTTCTTGTGCCCGCTGACGACGCGCTTGGCGCTGGGTCTCCGCTCGGTCTTCGGGGTGAGAACTCTTATGGGCTCAGTAACGTTACGGCGCTGGGCCTCAGCCTGTTCTTGTTGTGCACGCAGTTGGCGCTGGGCCTCCGCCTGATCTTCAAGGGTGAGATTTCTTACAGGTTCGATAGTGTTATGCCACTGGACTTCGGCCCTCATTTCGTCGCCATCATAGACCCATCGCACTACCCGGGTATATAGATAACGCCGGTCGTCGGGCTCATCGGCGACAAGTGTTGTCACAGGAACCTCGGGCTCATCGTCCGGAATCACGACTGGTTCTAGTTGTTCGAGGGGTTCCGCAAAACGTCTGTCAGTCATTTGTTCCGCGCACTGCAAAGATTGGCCGTTCTCCGATAGCCCTTGGGATAGCCTGTTAGCCTCAGCTTGGTCTTGTTGTGCACGCAGTTGGCGCTGGGCCTCCGCTTGATCTTCAAGGGTGAGATTTCTTACAGGTTCGATAGTGTTATGCCACTGACCTCGGCCCTCATTTCGTCGCCATCATAGACCCATCGCACTACCCGGATATATAGATAACGCCGGTCATCGGGCTCATCGGCGACAAGTGTTGTCACAGGAACCTCGGGCTCATCGTCCGGAATCACGACTGGTTCTAGTTGTTCGAGGGGTTCCGCAAAACGTCTGTCAGTCATTTGTTCCGCGCACTGCAAAGATTGGCCGTTCTCCGATAGCCCTTGGGATAGCCTGTCAGCCGTCTCGACCTGGCTGGGATGTAGCGATCCCTGCCCAACTCCAGTCCCCGGCCCCGGAAGCTTTGGGGCTAGTGCGATAGCGCCTGCTGCTTGTAGGTTGGTCGGATGTTCAGCGACCTCTCCTACTGCGGCACTTGCTGCGGGGCAGCGGAGGATGCCAGGGTTGGTGCTGCAGCTCGACAAAGCATGCACGACATCAGCTCGTCTAATATGGCGTTGTGGCCCCAGCAAAAATTCTCTTATTCGTCGGCTGATTTCATGGTCCTGGACATCTTGACGCATGAAAGCAAGCCGTAACGCATCCATCGCGCTGCCCGCCATCGAAATTCCGTGCGGCAGCATTCTTCTGCATCGACTACGGAATGCCGTACCTGAAATCATACTTCGAATGGACAGCTGCAAAGTACGTGTGTAAATGTTCAGTGAGGTTGCTGCATGGTATGACCTGGAAGTAGCTTGCTGAAGGTAACCTAAAAGTAGACACCTGTATTTTTATACAACACTAGGACCTACGACTGTTCTGGGCAGGTTGTTCTAGTCAGCCCGCTTTGGAAGCTAGACAAACCTGTGCACGACGAACGCAAAGGCCCTGAGAACCTTTCTTGTTAGACGTGAACAGGGGAAGAGGAGGACAGTGTAGCCGTCACGATGTAGTGTGCAGGCTGCCCGCGTTGAAAGGATGGTCTCAGGCTCTTGAAGTTCAGGTAACCTGGCATGCATGCACACTACATGTATCTTAAGTGTTTGGCAGACCGATGTAGCACCATTTCGTTTCGGTTTAGCCGGATGCGTCCACCCGCTGCTGGTAGCTCAATACATTACATTACAAGCACAAAATTCGCTCACCGGTTTCTCCTCGTCGTGACGTCTGCGAGCATCATCTTGCAGTGATCAGCGACATACCATCCGATGCAGTTCATTCAGCGTTCGTCGAGCGCTGTATTCTTGGCCACAACAACCTCGTCAGCCAGTCTCACCAACGGCGGCATCTTCCATCGCCCTGAGCAGCACGACAGCCTACCGGTATACAAAAAGCAGTGAATTGGCAGTATACTATAATGTAGATATTCGATCTACAAACTCCAATTGGACGAAAAGATCATTTAGCCATTCTGATTGGTTGCGATCTCGCGCCAAGACGATGGGGGGTTTCTCCCCTCTCTGCCAGAAGTGCAGTGCTACCCCGAGACCAAGTCGGCCAAGGACGGCGGGGAGTTCTCGCGGCCCTCGCCGCCTGCCCAACTCACACTTAAATCTACGTCGAGGCAGCGCCAGCGATCCATCGGTAACTACAGCATAGTCTCTGCGTATGGTCTTCGTGCAGCGTCTTGCTCGCGGGAGGTGCAGCGTCTTGCTCACCGACAGATTGTAGTGTTCACTCACTATAATAGGCGCAGCGTTTGCTCGCCGCCCATTAATACTTTACTTCACGCTAACGTATGTGTATTTGCAGCGGCCAGGCGGTGCGAGTACCCGACACCAACACCATGCAGCGGGCGCTCCAGTCACAGAAAAAGGTGGCGCAGCAGCAGTAAAGTGACTTCGCCGACTCGCGCATGCTCCGATCAAGACTGCGGTGACCGTGGATGTGGCCATCAAGCGTACCTGTCTGGCGAGCGTTACTGTGAGGTGATGGCGCTACTGCGAGGTGATGGAGCTACTGCGAGGTGATGGCGGTGCTGTCGTGCAGCTGGCTGCGGCCATGATGTTTGTGTCAGTGGGTGTGGGGTCAGTGGCACGCTCGGCGTCGTGGTGGCGGTGGACTACCGCGTGCGATGTGGTGGCGGGCAAGTGAGGCCGCCGTGGCGGCGACGGAGATGCTCGGCGCCTCGAGCATGTCAACTCGTGGATGCAGTGGTGTGAGGTGACGGGGATGTGTATGCGTTCCTGTCATACGAGAGATGCAGCGTGCGGACGGCGGCGCCGCTCGCTGTTGATAGCGGCGGTTAGCACTGGCTGCGGCCATAGCGTCTCTATTAGTGGCTCCGCGTCGTGGTGGCGGTGGACTACCGCGTGCGATGTGGTGGCGGGCAAGTGAGGCCGCCGCGGCGGCGACGGAGATGCTCGGCGCCTCGAGCATGTCAACTCGTGGATGCAGTGGTGTGAGGTGACGGGGATGTGTATGCGTTCCTGTCATACGAGAGATGCAGCGTGCGGACGGCGGCGCAGCTCGCTGTTGATAGCGGCGGTGAGCACTGGCTGCGGCCATAGCGTCTGTATTAGTGGCTCGGCGTCGTTGTCGTGGTGGCCTACGAAGTGTAACCGAGTGGTGGTTGCGATATCCGCCAGCGTGGTCCCGACGGAGTTGCTCGGCGACTCGACCCGTTCGGACCGTGGATGCAATGGTGTGAGGTGACCGTGGATGTGGCCATCGAGCGTTCC
This sequence comes from Phytophthora melonis, assembly GCA_024211575.1. NCBI lineage: Eukaryota > Oomycota > Peronosporomycetes > Peronosporales > Peronosporaceae > Phytophthora > Phytophthora melonis. The sequence continues at coordinate 898,688 of JAMXKT010000034.1, forward strand.
TGTCTGGCGACCGCTGCTGCGAGGAGATGGCGGCGCTGGGAGGTGATGGCGCTGCTGGGAGGAGATGGTGGTGCCGTCGTGCAGCTGGCGGCGGCCATGATGTTTGTGTCAGTGGGTGTGGGGTCAGTGGCACGCTCGGCGTCGTGGTGGCGGTGGACTACCAAGTGTGCGATGTGGTGGCGGGCAAGTGAGGCCGCCGTGTCGGCGACGAAGATGCTCGGCGCCTCGAGCATGTCAACTCGTGGATGCAGTGGTGTGAGGTGACGGGGAGGTGGATGCGTTCCTGTCATACGAGAGATGCAGCGTGCGGACGGCGGCGCAGCTTGCTGTTGATAGCGGTGGTTAGCGCTGGCTGCGGCCATAGCGTCTCTATTAGTGGCTCCGCGTCGTGGTGGCGGTGGACTACCAAGTGTGCGATGTGGTGGCGGGCAAGTGAGGCCGCCGTGTCGGCGACGAAGATGCTCGACGCCTCGAGCATGTCAACGCGTGGATGCAGTGGTGTGAGGTGACGGGGATGTGTATGCGTTCCTGTCATGCGAGAGATGCGGCGTGCGGACGGCGGCGCAGCTTGCTGTTGATAGCGGCGGTTAGCACTGGCTGCGGCCATCGCGTCTCTATTAGTGGCTCCGCGTCGTGGTGGCGGTGGACTACCGCGTGCGATGTGGTGGCGGGCAAGTGAGGCCGCCGTGGCGGCGACGAAGATGCTCGGCGCCTCGAGCATGTCAACTCGTGGATGCAGTGGTGTGAGGTGACGGGGATGTGGATGCGTTCCTGTCATACGAGAGATGCAGCGTGCGGACGGCGGCGCAGCTCGCTGTTGATATCGGCGGTGAGGACTGGCTGCGGCCATAGCGTCTGTATTAGGGGCTCGGCGTCGTTGTCGTGGTGGCCTACGAAGTGTAACCGAGTGGTGGTTGCGATATCCGCCAGCGTGGTCCCGACGGAGTTGCTCGGCGACTCGACCCGTTCGGACCGTGGATGCAATGGTGTGAGGTGACCGTGGATGTGGCCATCGCGCGTTCCTGTCTGGCGAGCGCTACTGCGAGGAGATGGCGGCGCTGGGAGGTGATGGCGCTGCTGGGAGGTGATGGCGGTGCCGTCATGTAGCTGGCGGCGGCCATGATGTTTGTGTCAGTGGGTGTGGGGTCAGTGGCACGCTCGGCGTCGTGGTGGCGGTGGACTACCAAGCGTGCGATGTGGTGGCGGGCAAGTGAGGCCGCCGTGGCGGCGACGAAGATGCTCGGCGCCTCGAGCATGTCAACTCGTGGATGCAGTGGTGTGAGGTGACGGGGATGTGTATGCGTTCCTGTCATACGAGAGATGCAGCGTGCGGACGGCGGCGCAGCTCGCTGTTGATAGCGGCGGTGAGCACTGGCTGCGGCCATAGCGTCTGTATTAGTGGCTCGGCGTCGTTGTCGTGGTGGCCTACGAAGTGTAACCGAGTGGTGGTTGCGATATCCGCCAGCGTGGTCCCGACGGAGTTGCTCGGCGACTCGACCCGTTCGGACCGTGGATGCAATGGTGTGAGGTGACCGTGGATGTGGCCATCGCGCGTTCCTGTCTGGCGAGCGCTACTGCGAGGAGATGGCGCTGCTGCGAGGAGATGGCGCTACTGCGAGGAGATGGCGGTGCCGTCGTGGCGCTGGCGGCGGCCATGATGTTTGTGTCAGTGGGCGTGAGGTCAGTGGCACGCTCGGCGTCGTGGTCGCGGTGGACTACCAAGCGTGCGATGTGGTGGCGGGCAAGTGAGGCGCCGCGGCGGCGACGAAGATGCTCGGCGCCTCGAGCATGTCAACTCGTGGATGCAGTGGTGTGAGGTGACGGGGATGTGTATGCGTTCCTGTCATACGAGAGATGCAGCGTGCGGACGGCGGCGCAGCTTGCTGTTGATAGCGGTGGTTAGCGCTGGCTGCGGCCATAGCGTCTCTATTAGTGGCTCCGCGTCGTGGTGGCGGTGGACTACCGCGTGCGATGTGGTGGCGGGCAAGTGAGGCCGCCGTGTCGGCGACGAAGATGCTCGACGCCTCGAGCATGTCAACGCGTGGATGCAGTGGTGTGAGGTGACGGGGATGTGTATGCGTTCCTGTCATGCGAGAGATGCGGCGTGCGGACGGCGGCGCAGCTTGCTGTTGATAGCGGCGGTTAGCACTGGCTGCGGCCATCGCGTCTCTATTAGTGGCTCCGCGTCGTGGTGGCGGTGGACTACCGCGTGCGATGTGGTGGCGGGCAAGTGAGGCCGCCGTGGCGGCGACGAAGATGCTCGGCGCCTCGAGCATGTCAACTCGTGGATGCAGTGGTGTGAGGTGACGGGGATGTGGATGCGTTCCTGTCATACGAGAGATGCAGCGTGCGGACGGCGGCGCAGCTCGCTGTTGATAGCGGCGGTGAGCACTGGCTGCGGCCATAGCGTCTGTATTAGGGGCTCGGCGTCGTTGTCGTGGTGGCCTACGAAGTGTAACCGAGTGGTGGTTGCGATATCCGCCAGCGTGGTCCCGACGGAGTTGCTCGGCGACTCGACCCGTTCGGACCGTGGATGCAATGGTGTGAGGTGACCGTGGATGTGGCCATCGCGCGTTCCTGTCTGGCGAGCGCTACTGCGAGGAGATGGCGGCGCTGGGAGGTGATGGCGCTGCTGGGAGGTGATGGCGGTGCCGTCATGTAGCTGGCGGCGGCCATGATGTTTGTGTCAGTGGGTGTGGGGTCAGTGGCACGCTCGGCGTCGTGGTGGCGGTGGACTACCGCGTGCGATGTGGTGGCGGGCAAGTGAGGCCGCCGTGGCGGCGACGAAGATGCTCGGCGCCTCGAGCATGTCAACTCGTGGATGCAGTGGTGTGAGGTGACGGGGATGTGTATGCGTTCCTGTCATACGAGAGATGCAGCGTGCGGACGGCGGCGCAGCTCGCTGTTGATAGCGGCGGTGAGCACTGGCTGCGGCCATAGCGTCTGTATTAGGGGCTCGGCGTCGTTGTCGTGGTGGCCTACGAAGTGTAACCGAGTGGTGGTTGCGATATCCGCCAGCGTGGTCCCGACGGAGTTGCTCGGCGACTCGACCCGTTCGGACCGTGGATGCACTGGTGTGAGGTGACCGTGGATGTGGCCATCGCGCGTTCCTGTCTGGCGAGCGCTACTGCGAGGAGATGGCGCTGCTGCGAGGAGATGGCGCTACTGCGACGAGATGGCGGTGCCGTCGTGCAGCTGGCGGCGGCCATGATGTTTGTGTCAGTGGGCGTGAGGTCAGTGGCACGCTCGGCGTCGTGGTCGCGGTGGACTACGCAGTGTGCGATGTGGTGGCGGGCAAGTGAGGCCGCCGTGGCGGCGACGAAGATGCTCGGCGCCTCGAGCATGTCAACTGGTGGATGCAGTGGTGTGAGGTGACGGGGATGTGTATGCGTTCCTGTCATACGAGAGATGCAGCGTGCGGACGGCGGCGCAGCTCGCTGTTGATAGCGGCGGTGAGCACTGGCTGCGGCCATAGCGTCTGTATTAGTGGCTCGGCGTCGTTGTCGTGGTGGCCTACGAAGTGTAGCCGAGTGGTGGTTGCGATATCCGCCAGCGTGGTCCCGACGGAGTTGCTCGGCGACTCGACCCGTTCGGACCGTGGATGCAATGGTGTGAAGTGACCGTGGATGTGGCCATCGAGCGTTCCTGTCTGGCGAGCGCTGCTGCGAGGAGATGGCGGCGCTGGGAGGTGATGGCACTACTGCGAGGAGATGGCGGTGCCGTCGTGCAGCTGGCGGCGGCCATGATGTTTGTGTCAGTGGGTGTGGGGTCAGTGGCACGCTCGGCGTCGTGGTGGTGGTGGACTACCGCGTGCGATGTGGTGGCGGGCAAGTGAGGCCGCCGTGGCGGCGACGAAGATGCTCGGCGCCTCGAGCATGTCAACTCGTGGATGCAGTGGTGTGAGGTGACGGGGATGTGTATGCGTTCCTGTCATACGAGAGATGCAGCGTGCGGACGGCGGCGCAGCTCGCTGTTGATAGCGGCGGTGAGCACTGGCTGCGGCCATAGCGTCTGTATTAGTGGCTCGGCGTCGTTGTCGTGGTGGCCTACGAAGTGTAGCCGAGTGGTGGTTGCGATATCCGCCAGCGTGGTCCCGACGGAGTTGCTCGGCGACTCGACCCGTTCGGACCGTGGATGCAATGGTGTGAAGTGACCGTGGATGTGGCCATCGAGCGTTCCTGTCTGGCGAGCGCTGCTGCGAGGAGATGGCGGCGCTGGGAGGTGATGGCACTACTGCGAGGAGATGGCGGTGCCGTCGTGCAGCTGGCGGCGGCCATGATGTTTGTGTCAGTGGGTGTGGGGTCAGTGGCACGCTCGGCGTCGTGGTGGTGGTGGACTACCGCGTGCGATGTGGTGGCGGGCAAGTGAGGCCGCCGTGGCGGCGACGAAGATGCTCGGCGCCTCGAGCATGTCAACTCGTGGATGCAGTGGTGTGAGGTGACGGGGATGTGTATGCGTTCCTGTCATACGAGAGATGCAGCGTGCGGACGGCGGCGCAGCTCGCTGTTGATAGCGGCGGTGAGCACTGGCTGCGGCCATAGCGTCTGTATTAGGGGCTCGGCGTCGTTGTCGTGGTGGCCTACGAAGTGTAACCGAGTGGTGGTTGCGATATCCGCCAGCGTGGTCCCGACGGAGTTGCTCGGCGACTCGACCCGTTCGGACCGTGGATGCAATGGTGTGAGGTGACCGTGGATGTGCCCATCGCGCGTTCCTGTCTGGCGACCGCTGCTGCGAGGAGATGGCGGCGCTGGGAGGTGATGGCGCTGCTGGGAGGAGATGGCGGTGCCGTCGTGCAGCTGGCGGCGGCCATGATGTTTGTGTCAGTGGGTGTGGGGTCAGTGGCACGCTCGGCGTCGTGGTGGTGGTGGACTACCGCGTGCGATGTGGTGGCGGGCAAGTGAGGCCGCCGTGGCGGCGACGAAGATGCTCGGCGCCTCGAGCATGTCAACTCGTGGATGCAGTGGTGTGAGGTGACGGGGATGTGTATGCGTTCCTGTCATACGAGAGATGCAGCGTGCGGACGGCGGCGCAGCTCGCTGTTGATAGCGGCGGTGAGCACTGGCTGCGGCCATAGCGTCTGTATTAGGGGCTCGGCGTCGTTGTCGTGGTGGCCTACGAAGTGTAACCGAGTGGTGGTTGCGATATCCGCCAGCGTGGTCCCGACGGAGTTGCTCGGCGACTCGACCCGTTCGGACCGTGGATGCAATGGTGTGAAGTGACCGTGGATGTGGCCATCGAGCGTTCCTGTCTGGCGAGCGCTGCTGCGAGGAGATGGCGGCGCTGGGAGGTGATGGCACTACTGCGAGGAGATGGCGGTGCCGTCGTGCAGCTGGCGGCGGCCATGATGTTTGTGTCAGTGGGTGTGGGGTCAGTGGCACGCTCGGCGTCGTGGTGGTGGTGGACTACCGCGTGCGATGTGGTGGCGGGCAAGTGAGGCCGCCGTGGCGGCGACGAAGATGCTCGGCGCCTCGAGCATGTCAACTCGTGGATGCAGTGGTGTGAGGTGACGGGGATGTGTATGCGTTCCTGTCATACGAGAGATGCAGCGTGCGGACGGCGGCGCAGCTCGCTGTTGATAGCGGCGGTGAGCACTGGCTGCGGCCATAGCGTCTGTATTAGGGGCTCGGCGTCGTTGTCGTGGTGGCCTACGAAGTGTAACCGAGTGGTGGTTGCGATATCCGCCAGCGTGGTCCCGACGGAGTTGCTCGGCGACTCGACCCGTTCGGACCGTGGATGCAATGGTGTGAGGTGACCGTGGATGTGCCCATCGCGCGTTCCTGTCTGGCGACCGCTGCTGCGAGGAGATGGCGGCGCTGGGAGGTGATGGCGCTGCTGGGAGGAGATGGCGGTGCCGTCGTGCAGCTGGCGGCGGCCATGATGTTTGTGTCAGTGGGTGTGGGGTCAGTGGCACGCTCGGCGTCGTGGTGGTGGTGGACTACCAAGCGTGCGATGTGGTGGCGGGCAAGTGAGGCCGCCGTGGCGGCGACGAAGATGCTCGGCGCCTCGAGCATGTCAACTCGTGGATGCAGTGGTGTGAGGTGACGGGGATGTGTATGCGTTCCTGTCATACGAGAGATGCAGCGTGCGGACGGCGGCGCAGCTCGCTGTTGATAGCGGCGGTGAGCACTGGCTGCGGCCATAGCGTCTGTATTAGGGGCTCGGCGTCGTTGTCGTGGTGGCCTACGAAGTGTAACCGAGTGGTGGTTGCGATATCCGCCAGCGTGGTCCCGACGGAGTTGCTCGGCGACTCGACCCGTTCGGACCGTGGATGCAATGGTGTGAGGTGACCGTGGATGTGGCCATCGCGCGTTCCTGTCTGGCGAGCGCTACTGCGAGGAGATGGCGCTGCTGCGAGGAGATGGCGCTACTGCGAGGAGATGGCGGTGCCGTCGTGCAGCTGGCGGCGGCCATGATGTTTGTGTCAGTGGGCGTGAGGTCAGTGGCACGCTCGGCGTCGTGGTCGCGGTGGACTACCAAGCGTGCGATGTGGTGGCGGGCAAGTGAGGCCGCCGTGGCGGCGACGAAGATGCTCGGCGCCTCGAGCATGTCAACTCGTGGATGCACTGGTGTGAGGTGACGGGGATGTGTATGCGTTCCTGTCATACGAGAGATGCAGCGTGCGGACGGCGGCGCAGCTCGCTGTTGATAGCGGCGGTGAGCACTGGCTGCGGCCATAGCGTCTGTATTAGTGGCTCGGCGTCGTTGTCGTGGTGGCCTACGAAGTGTAGCCGAGTGGTGGTTGCGATATCCGCCAGCGTGGTCCCGACGGAGTTGCTCGGCGACTCGACCCGTTCGGACCGTGGATGCAATGGTGTGAGGTGACCGTGGATGTGGCCATCGAGCGTTCCTGTCTGGCGAGCGCTGCTGCGAGGAGATGGCGGCGCTGGGAGGTGATGGCACTACTGCGAGGAGATGGCGGTGCCGTCGTGCAGCTGGCGGCGGCCATGATGTTTGTGTCAGTGGGTGTGGGGTCAGTGGCACGCTCGGCGTCGTGGTGGCGGTGGACTACCAAGTGTGCGATGTGGTGGCGGGCAAGTGAGGCCGCCGTGGCGGCGACGAAGATGCTCGGCGCCTCGAGCATGTCAACTCGTGGATGCACTGGTGTGAGGTGACGGGGATGTGTATGCGTTCCTGTCATACGAGAGATGCAGCGTGCGGACGGCGGCGCAGCTCGCTGTTGATAGCGGCGGTGAGCACTGGCTGCGGCCATAGCGTCTGTATTAGGGGCTCGGCGTCGTTGTCGTGGTGGCCTACGAAGTGTAACCGAGTGGTGGTTGCGATATCCGCCAGCGTGGTCCCGACGGAGTTGCTCGGCGACTCGACCCGTTCGGACCGTGGATGCAATGGTGTGAGGTGACCGTGGATGTGGCCATCGCGCGTTCCTGTCTGGCGAGCGCTACTGCGAGGAGATGGCGCTGCTGCGAGGAGATGGCGCTACTGCGAGGAGATGGCGGTGCCGTCGTGTAGCGCTGGCGGAGGCCATGATGTTTGTGTCAGTGGGCGTGAGGTCAGTGGCACGCTCGGCGTCGTGGTGGCGGTGGACTACGCAGTGTGCAATGTGGTGGCGGGCAAGTGAGGCCGCCGTGGCGGCGACGAAGATGCTCGGCGCCTCGAGCATGTCAACTGGTGGATGCAGTGGTGTGAGGTGACGGGGATGTGTATGCGTTCCTGTCATACGAGAGATGCAGCGTGCGGACGGCGGCGCAGCTCGCTGTTGATAGCGGCGGTGAGCACTGGCTGCGGCCATAGCGTCTGTATTAGGGGCTCGGCGTCGTTGTCGTGGTGGCCTACGAAGTGTAGCCGAGTGGTGGTTGCGATATCCGCCAGCGTGGTCCCGACGGAGTTGCTCGGCGACTCGACCCGTTCGGACCGTGGATGCAATGGTGTGAGGTGACCGTGGATGTGGCCATCGAGCGTTCCTGTCTGGCGAGCGCTACTGCGAGGAGATGGCGCTGCTGCGAGGAGATGGCGCTACTGCGAGGAGATGGCGGTGCCGTCGTGCAGCTGGCGGCGGCCATGATGTTTGTGTCAGTGGGTGTGGGGTCAGTGGCACGCTCGGCGTCGTGGTGGCGGTGGACTACCAGCGTGCGATGTGGTGGCGGGCAAGTGAGGCCGCCGTGGCGGCGACGAAGATGCTCGGCGCCTCGAGCATGTCAACTCGTGGATGCAGTGGTGTGAGGTGACGGGGATGTGTATGCGTTCCTGTCATACGAGAGATGCAGCGTGCGGACGGCGGCGCAGCTCGCTGTTGATAGCGGCGGTGAGCACTGGCTGCGGCCATAGCGTCTGTATTAGGGGCTCGGCGTCGTTGTCGTGGTGGCCTACGAAGTGTAACCGAGTGGTGGTTGCGATATCCGCCAGCGTGGTCCCGACGGAGTTGCTCGGCGACTCGACCCGTTCGGACCGTGGATGCAATGGTGTGAGGTGACCGTGGATGTGGCCATCGCGCGTTCCTGTCTGGCGAGCGCTACTGCGAGGAGATGGCGCTGCTGCGAGGAGATGGCGCTACTGCGAGGAGATGGCGGTGCCGTCGTGCAGCTGGCGGCGGCCATGATGTTTGTGTCAGTGGGCGTGAGGTCAGTGGCACGCTCGGCGTCGTGGTCGCGGTGGACTACGCAGTGTGCAATGTGGTGGCGGGCAAGTGAGGCCGCCGTGGCGGCGACGAAGATGCTCGGCGCCTCGAGCATGTCAACTCGTGGATGCAGTGGTGTGAGGTGACGGGGATGTGTATGCGTTCCTGTCATACGAGAGATGCAGCGTGCGGACGGCGGCGCAGCTCGCTGTTGATAGCGGCGGTGAGCACTGGCTGCGGCCATAGCGTCTGTATTAGGGGCTCGGCGTCGTTGTCGTGGTGGCCTACGAAGTGTAGCCGAGTGGTGGTTGCGATATCCGCCAGCGTGGTCCCGACGGAGTTGCTCGGCGACTCGACCCGTTCGGACCGTGGATGCAATGGTGTGAGGTGACCGTGGATGTGGCCATCGAGCGTTCCTGTCTGGCGATCGCTGCTGCGAGGAGATGGCGGCGCTGGGAGGTGATGGCACTACTGCGAGGAGATGGCGGTGCCGTCGTGCAGCTGGCGGCGGCCATGATGTTTGTGTCAGTGGGTGTGGGGTCAGTGGCACGCTCGGCGTCGTGGTGGCGGTGGACTACCAAGTGTGCGATGTGGTGGCGGGCAAGTGAGGCCGCCGTGGCGGCGACGAAGATGCTCGGCGCCTCGAGCATGTCAACTCGTGGATGCAGTGGTGTGAGGTGACGGGGATGTGTATGCGTTCCTGTCATACGAGAGATGCAGCGTGCGGACGGCGGCGCAGCTCGCTGTTGATAGCGGCGGTGAGCACTGGCTGCGGCCATAGCGTCTGTATTAGTGGCTCGGCGTCGTTGTCGTGGTGGCCTACGAAGTGTAACCGAGTGGTGGTTGCGATATCCGCCAGCGTGGTCCCGACGGAGTTGCTCGGCGACTCGACCCGTTCGGACCGTGGATGCAATGGTGTGAGGTGACCGTGGATGTGGCCATCGCGCGTTCCTGTCTGGCGAGCGCTACTGCGAAGAGATGGCGCTGCTGCGAGGAGATGGCGCTACTGCGAGGAGATGGCGGTGCCGTCGTGCAGCTGGCGGCGGCCATGATGTTTGTGTCAGTGGGCGTGAGGTCAGTGGTACGCTCGGCGTCGTGGTCGCGGTGGACTACGCAGTGTGCGATGTGGTGGCGGGCAAGTGAGGCCGCCGTGGCGGCGACGAAGATGCTCGGCGCCTCGAGCATGTCAACTGGTGGATGCAGTGGTGTGAGGTGACGGGGATGTGTATGCGTTCCTGTCATACGAGAGATGCAGCGTGCGGACGGCGGCGCAGCTCGCTGTTGATAGCGGCGGTGAGCACTGGCTGCGGCCATAGCGTCTGTATTAGTGGCTCGGCGTCGTTGTCGTGGTGGCCTACGAAGTGTAGCCGAGTGGTGGTTGCGATATCCGCCAGCGTGGTCCCGACGGAGTTGCTCGGCGACTCGACCCGTTCGGACCGTGGATGCAATGGTGTGAGGTGACCGTGGATGTGGCCATCGCGCGTTCCTGTCTGGCGAGCGCTGCTGCGAGGAGATGGCGGCGCTGGGAGGTGATGGCACTACTGCGAGGAGATGGCGGTGCCGTCGTGCAGCTGGCGGCGGCCATGATGTTTGTGTCAGTGGGTGTGGGGTCAGTGGCACGCTCGTCGTCGTGGTGGCGGTGGACTACCGCGTGCGATGTGGTGGCGGGCAAGTGAGGCCGCCGTGGCGGCGACGAAGATGCTCGGCGCCTCGAGCATGTCAACTCGTGGATGCAGTGGTGTGAGGTGACGGGGATGTGTATGCGTTCCTGTCATACGAGAGATGCAGCGTGCGGACGGCGGCGCAGCTCGCTGTTGATAGCGGCGGTGAGCACTGGCTGCGGCCATAGCGTCTGTATTAGGGGCTCGGCGTCGTTGTCGTGGTGGCCTACGAAGTGTAACCGAGTGGTGGTTGCGATATCCGCCAGCGTGGTCCCGACGGAGTTGCTCGGCGACTCGACCCGTTCGGACCGTGGATGCAATGGTGTGAGGTGACCGTGGATGTGGCCATCGCGCGTTCCTGTCTGGCGAGCGCTACTGCGAGGAGATGGCGCTGCTGCGAGGAGATGGCGCTACTGCGAGGAGATGGCGGTGCCGTCGTGCAGCTGGCGGCGGCCATGATGTTTGTGTCAGTGGGCGTGAGGTCAGTGGCACGCTCGGCGTCGTGGTCGCGGTGGACTACGCAGTGTGCGATGTGGTGGCGGGCAAGTGAGGCCGCCGTGGCGGCGACGAAGATGCTCGGCGCCTCGAGCATGTCAACTGGTGGATGCAGTGGTGTGAGGTGACGGGGATGTGTATGCGTTCCTGTCATACGAGAGATGCAGCGTGCGGACGGCGGCGCAGCTCGCTGTTGATAGCGGCGGTGAGCACTGGCTGCGGCCATAGCGTCTGTATTAGGGGCTCGGCGTCGTTGTCGTGGTGGCCTACGAAGTGTAGCCGAGTGGTGGTTGCGATATCCGCCAGCGTGGTCCCGACGGAGTTGCTCGGCGACTCGACCCGTTCGGACCGTGGATGCAATGGTGTGAGGTGACCGTGGATGTGGCCATCGCGCGTTCCTGTCTGGCGAGCGCTGCTGCGAGGAGATGGCGGCGCTGGGAGGTGATGGCACTACTGCGAGGAGATGGCGGTGCCGTCGTGCAGCTGGCGGCGGCCATGATGTTTGTGTCAGTGGGTGTGGGGTCAGTGGCACGCTCGGCGTCGTGGTGGCGGTGGACTACCAAGTGTGCGATGTGGTGGCGGGCAAGTGAGGCCGCCGTGGCGGCGACGAAGATGCTCGGCGCCTCGAGCATGTCAACTCGTGGATGCAGTGGTGTGAGGTGACGGGGATGTGTATGCGTTCCTGTCATACGAGAGATGCAGCGTGCGGACGGCGGCGCAGCTCGCTGTTGATAGCGGCGGTGAGCACTGGCTGCGGCCATAGCGTCTGTATTAGGGGCTCGGCGTCGTTGTCGTGGTGGCCTACGAAGTGTAACCGAGTGGTGGTTGCGATATCCGCCAGCGTGGTCCCGACGGAGTTGCTCGGCGACTCGACCCGTTCGGACCGTGGATGCAATGGTGTGAGGTGACCGTGGATGTGGCCATCGCGCGTTCCTGTCTGGCGAGCGCTACTGCGAGGAGATGGCGCTGCTGCGAGGAGATGGCGCTACTGCGAGGAGATGGCGGTGCCGTCGTGCAGCTGGCGGCGGCCATGATGTTTGTGTCAGTGGGTGTGAGGTCAGTGGCACGCTCGGCGTCGTGGCCGCGGTGGACTACGCAGTGTGCGATGTGGTGGCGGGCAAGTGAGGCCGCCGTGGCGGCGACGAAGATGCTCGGCGCCTCGAGCATGTCAACTGGTGGATGCAGTGGTGTGAGGTGACGGGGATGTGTATGCGTTCCTGTCATACGAGAGATGCAGCGTGCGGACGGCGGCGCAGCTCGCTGTTGATAGCGGCGGTGAGCACTGGCTGCGGCCATAGCGTCTGTATTAGTGGCTCGGCGTCGTTGTCGTGGTGGCCTACGAAGTGTAGCCGAGTGGTGGTTGCGATATCCGCCAGCGTGGTCCCGACGGAGTTGCTCGGCGACTCGACCCGTTCGGACCGTGGATGCAATGGTGTGAGGTGACCGTGGATGTGGCCATCGCGCGTTCCTGTCTGGCGAGCGCTGCTGCGAGGAGATGGCGGCGCTGGGAGGTGATGGCACTACTGCGAGGAGATGGCGGTGCCGTCGTGCAGCTGGCGGCGGCCATGATGTTTGTGTCAGTGGGTGTGGGGTCAGTGGCACGCTCGGCGTCGTGGTGGCGGTGGACTACCAAGTGTGCGATGTGGTGGCGGGCAAGTGAGGCCGCCGTGGCGGCGACGAAGATGCTCGGCGCCTCGAGCATGTCAACTCGTGGATGCAGTGGTGTGAGGTGACGGGGATGTGTATGCGTTCCTGTCATACGAGAGATGCAGCGTGCGGACGGCGGCGCAGCTCGCTGTTGATAGCGGCGGTGAGCACTGGCTGCGGCCATAGCGTCTGTATTAGGGGCTCGGCGTCGTTGTCGTGGTGGCCTACGAAGTGTAACCGAGTGGTGGTTGCGATATCCGCCAGCGTGGTCCCGACGGAGTTGCTCGGCGACTCGACCCGTTCGGACCGTGGATGCAATGGTGTGAGGTGACCGTGGATGTGGCCATCGCGCGTTCCTGTCTGGCGAGCGCTACTGCGAGGAGATGGCGCTGCTGCGAGGAGATGGCGCTACTGCGAGGAGATGGCGGTGCCGTCGTGCAGCTGGCGGCGGCCATGATGTTTGTGTCAGTGGGTGTGGGGTCAGTGGCACGCTCGGCGTCGTGGTCGCGGTGGACTACGCAGTGTGCGATGTGGTGGCGGGCAAGTGAGGCCGCCGTGGCGGCGACGAAGATGCTCGGCGCCTCGAGCATGTCAACTCGTGGATGCAGTGGTGTGAGGTGACGGGGATGTGTATGCGTTCCTGTCATACGAGAGATGCAGCGTGCGGACGGCGGCGCAGCTCGCTGTTGATAGCGGCGGTGAGCACTGGCTGCGGCCATAGCGTCTGTATTAGGGGCTCGGCGTCGTTGTCGTGGTGGCCTACGAAGTGTAGCCGAGTGGTGGTTGCGATATCCGCCAGCGTGGTCCCGACGGAGTTGCTCGGCGACTCGACCCGTTCGGACCGTGGATGCAATGGTGTGAGGTGACCGTGGATGTGGCCATCGCGCGTTCCTGTCTGGCGAGCGCTGCTGCGAGGAGATGGCGGCGCTGGGAGGTGATGGCACTACTGCGAGGAGATGGCGGTGCCGTCGTGCAGCTGGCGGCGGCCATGATGTTTGTGTCAGTGGGTGTGGGGTCAGTGGCACGCTCGGCGTCGTGGTGGCGGTGGACTACCAAGTGTGCGATGTGGTGGCGGGCAAGTGAGGCCGCCGTGGCGGCGACGAAGATGCTCGGCGCCTCGAGCATGTCAACTCGTGGATGCAGTGGTGTGAGGTGACGGGGATGTGTATGCGTTCCTGTCATACGAGAGATGCAGCGTGCGGACGGCGGCACTTGGACGAATACAAGTGGTGACGATAAAAAGAATTTCTAACGATGAAGAGAAAGAACAAGGCAATGGGAATGTAATGAAGTATATCCATGTTAGTGGTGTCTATTCAGTTCTCTGTCTGCGCGCAATTCCAGCATCTTGGATCGTCTGGTTCAGCTCAGCCAAATCCTCCCTCATTTCAGCGACGGCAGTTTCCATTTGCTCTTCTCGTTTCTCCATGGCTCTCACTTTTCGCCCCATTTTCACATTCATTTGGTAGACCTTGTACACCTCCGTTTTGGTGTCTCGAAGGTGCTGCTCGATATACGGCTGGTCCATTTGAGCCAGATACATGTCGTCCTCATCGTCACTGTCTCGCTCCTGCCTGCGTTGGTCCTGTTCAAACTTCATCGCATTCAACCAGTTTTTTTCGAACGCCTTGACCTTTCCGACGAGATCACGACTTGCACGCGTATTTTTCCCCGTACGAGTTATGCTCGAGGCGCGCGCTGAGTCTGTGTAGCACATGGGGCAATTGTGGACACGTCGCAAGCAGCACCCTACGCCTTCTGCCATGGACTGTTCGTGGATCTCCATCTTGGCACCATCCAGGTTGTGGTCGTGGAAATTTTTCTTCAGCTTCTCCAGCTTCTTCATCCAACGCACAGGAGACTGTAGCATGGCCGTAATGAAGCTGTTCCACGACTCAGCTAAGGCATCCGGACTCGCTCGTTTCACAGTAGACCTCTTGCGCGCCTGGTAGTACCGCTTCTGCAAGAAAATGTTGATGAAGTAGATGTTGCGATTCTCCCCGGCAGGTACAGGTATGGCCGCGAGCCTTGAACAGTTGAATAGCCCCGTGGCATCACCCGCCGACTGATGATTGTAAATGAGTGGGTTCAGCTCCGCAAGCCAAGGGTAGTATGTGTGCGCTAGCTGCCGCTTGATATGAACTCTGTCTTCAAGCGGACCATCGTCTGTGCTTGCCGTATGGCTTTCCCAACTTCCATCTGACGAATCACTTGAAGCAGAAGATTCTCCTGGCGACAGGATCACCCTTCTTGGCTTTGGACGTAGCGGTCGAGGGCGTGGGTCGGGCGAGAGGCAGTAAGGCTGGGTACCCGTGCCAACGTATAGCCGTTGGGTCTCGAATGGCTCAAAGAGCTTGGGCTCTTGGTCAGGCTCATCTTCTCCAGGTGCATCTTTAACGGACGCTTGCGACTCTGGGAATGTTTCGTTCTCCTTGCGCTCTTCATCTTCGTCTGGCGCCCCGCTCGCCATTTTGAGAATGGCACGTGCCCAAGCGTTGCAGGCCACTGATACCCTGATTTCTTATCTCCAAGTTTGTATAGCATTATAGTGCGTAATTACGAGATGTAAAAACAGAAGTCCATGTAGTTGATAACTTCGAACGCGACACGTGGCAAGTTGCCATTCCAATGTTGCCACTGGCAACACTATAACAACCAAAACGATTCCTCATTGTGTCTTTGTTGGAGCTTCTTCGCCTATCTTTCTGCCTTGGGTTTGATTTCACGGCTTATGCCAAAATACGAGATGTTGTAACCAACTTCACTGAAGCGAAGGAAAAGTGGTGCTGAATAGAGGTATTTTTATTTGACTTATTCGTTTTCTGAAGTCAGGCCAAATACTCGAGCAGCATGATAACCTCAGTATCCGAAGCCTGGTGCTTGAAGATTGCCTGCCGCAACGCGAGTCGGTCGAGAGCTCTGAAAAACCAGCGGATGGCCTAATGAGACAATATAAAACGTCAGCAATATGCGTAAGACATAGCAAACATTCGTAATAAATAAGCCCACGAACTTCTTCCGATGATCAATCGCAGAAATACTTCCGCTTGGGTAGCGGGCGTGCCCCAGATGACAGGAGGAAGCAATACCACCAGCAGTAACACCAGCAGTATGCTACCGCGCTTCATCTTCGTGGGCTAGCCACCGGCAGTAACACCAGCAGCTGTGCACGCTACCCGAAGCAGAAGGTTTGATCCTTGAAGGTCTTGTCGTAGCGAGTGCTAAGTGCGCGGCGTCAGCGAGGTAACATCGTGTCTGCTGTCTTCGGCTTCAAATTGAGAAATGAGGCATGAGTGGCTATTGGATTTTGCGTCGGATGAAACGTCAAAGACATTAGTAAAATTGTATGCCTGGAGGAGGGGCGATGTATGCGCGAGGTGCGTAATTACGCTCGTAAAAATGTAAAAACAATCAAGCAATCATGGCGTCGTTGATCGACATGACATCTATCTGCATTTCATACAAATATCCATATAACCGTAAGGGTGTCACCTCGCCGACTTTGATTATGTATGGTGTCGAATTGGGTTTAAAAATGGTACCAAAAATATCATAAACAGTCCAAGTACCCATTTTGAGGGTCAGAAGGGGTGTCAACTATACATCCACGTTATGGTTTATGTGGAGTGTGCAGGCAACTGGTGTGACATCAGTCGCTTAGGAATGGTTGGCTCAGAGCGGCGATGGTAGCTACACGTACAAGTAAGTCCATGTCAATTCTTGGTTACTTCGCAACTTCAAGGGTTCACCGTGCCCGGATTGCCCATGAGTTAGTCGGTGAGCAGTCTCGGCCAGTTGGGTCATGCTGAACCATGTCCTACTCCTGTTACTGGTCCATGTAGATCGCGAACATTAGCGCGGTCTGCTATAGGGCTCCTGTCACGGCTCGGCAAAATGTTCTTCGGTCAAAGACCCTAAGAACCTTTCTTGTTAGACGTGAAAAGGGGAAGAGGAGGACAGTGTAGCCGTCACGATGTAGTGTGCAGGCTGCCCGCGTTGAAAGGATGGTCTCAGGCTCTTGAAGTTCAGGTAATCTGGCATGCATGCACACTACATGTATCTTAGCGTTTGGCAGACCGATGTAGCACCATTTCGTTTCGGTTTAGCCGGATGCGTCCACCCGCTGCTGGTAGCTCAATACATTACATTACAAGCACAAAATTCGCTCACCGGTTTCTCCTCGTCGTGACGCCTGCGAGCATCATCTTGCAGTGATCAGCGACATACCATCCGATGCAGTTCATTCAGCGTTCGTCGAGCGCTGTATTCTTGGCCACAACAACCTCGTCAGCCAGTCTCACTAACGGCGGCATCTTCCATCGCCCTGAGCAGCACGACAGCCTACCGGTATACAAAAAGCAGTGAATTGGCAGTATACTATAATGCAGATATTCGATCTACAAACTCCAATTGGACGAAAAGATCATTTAGCCATTCTGATTGGTTGCGATCTCGCGCCAAGACGATGGGGGTTTCTCCCCTCTCTGCCAGAAGTGCAGTGCTACCCCGAGACCAAGTCGGCCAAGGACGGCGGGGAGTTCTCGCGGCCCTCGCCGCCTGCCCAACTCACACTTAAATCTACGTCGAGGCAGCGCCAGCGATCCATCGGTAACTACAGCATAGTCTCTGCGTATGGTCTTCGTGCAGCGTCTTGCTCGCGGGAGGTGCAGCGTCTTGCTCACCGACAGATTGTAGTGTTCACTCACTATAATAGGCGCAGCGTTTGCTCGCCGCCCATTGATACTTTACTTCACGCTAACGTATGTGTATTTGCAGCGGCCAGGCGGCGCGAGTACTCCGACACCAACACCATGCAGCGGGCGCTCCAGTCACAGAAAAAGGTGGCGCAGCAGCAGTAAAGTGACTTCGCCGACTCGCGCATGCTCCGATCAAGACTGCGGTGACCGTGGATGTGGCCATCAAGCGTTCCTGTCTGGCGAGCGCTACTGTGAGGTGATGGCGCTACTGCGAGGTGATGGAGCTACTGCGAGGTGATGGCGGTGCCGTCGTGCAGCTGGCGGCGGCCATGATGTTTGTGTCAGTGGGTGTGGGGTCAGTGGCACGCTCGGCGTCGTGGTGGCGGTGGACTACCAAGTGTGCGATGTGGTGGCGGGCAAGTGAGGCCGACGAGGCGGCGACGAAGATGCTCGGCGCCTCGAGCATGTCAACGCGTGGATGCAGTGGTGTGAGGTGACGGGGATGTGTATGCGTTCCTGTCATGCGAGAGATGCGGCGTGCGGACGGCGGCGCAGCTCGCTGCTGATAGCGGCGGTTAGCGCTGGCTGCGGCCATAGCGTCTGTATTAGGGGCTCGGCGTCGTTGTTGTGTTGGCCTACGAAGTGTTACCGAGTGGTGGTTGCGATATCCGCCAGCGTGGTGCCGACGGAGTTGCTCGGCGACTCGACCCGTTCGGACCGTGGATGCAACGGTGTGAGGTGACCGTGGATGTGGCCATCGAGTGTTCCTGTCATGCGAGAGATGCCGCGTGCGGATGGCGGCGCAGCTCGCTGCTGATAGCGGCGGTTGGCGCTGGCTGCGGCCATCGCGTCTGTATCGGTGGCTCAGTGTCGTGGTGGTGGTGGACTACGAAGTGTAACCGAGGGGTGGTTGCGATATCCGCCAGCGTGGCCCCGACGGAGTTGCTCGGCGACTCGACCCGTTCGGACCGTGGATGCAATGGTGTGAGGTGACCGTGGATGTGGCCATCGAGTGTTCCTGTCATGCGAGAGATGCAGCGTGCGGATGGCGGCGCAGCTCGCTGCTGATAGCGGCGGTTAGCGCTGGCTGCGGCCATCGCGTCTGTATCGGTGGCTCAGTGTCGTGGTGGTGGTGGACTACGAAGTGTAACCGAGTGGTGGTTGCGATATCCGCCAGCGTGGTGCCGACTGAGTTGCTCGGCGACTCGTCCCGTTCGGACCTTGGATGCAATGGTGTGAGGTGACCGTGGATGTGGCCATCGAGTGTTCCTGTCATGCGAGAGATGCAGCGTGCGGATGGCGGCGCAGCTCGCTGCTGATAGCGGCGGTTACGCTGGCTGCGGCCATAGCGTCTGTATCGGTGGCTCAGTGTCGTTGTTGTGTTGGCCTACGAAGTGTTACCGAGTGGTGGTTGCGATATCCGCCAGCGTGGTGCCGACGGAGTTGCTCGGCGACTCGACCCGTTCGGACCGTGGATGCAATGGTGTGAGGTGACCGTGGATGTGGCCATCGTGCGTTCCTGTTCGGCGAGCGCTGCTGCGACGAGATGGCGCTGCTGCGAGGAGATGGCGCTACTGCGAGGAGATGGCGGTGCCGTCGTGTAGCGCTGGCGGAGGCCATGATGTTTGTGTCAGTGGGTGTGGGGTCAGTGGCACGCTCGGCGTCGTGGTGGCGGTGGACTACCGCGTGCGATGTGGTGGCGGGCAAGTGAGGCCGCCGTGGCGGCGACGGAGATGCTCGGCGCCTCGAGCATGTCAACTCGTGGATGCAGTGGTGTGAGGTGACGGGGATGTGGATGCGTTCCTGTCTGGCGAGAGATGCAGCGTGCGGATGGCGGCGCAGCTCGCTGCTGATAGCGGCGGTTAGCGCTGGCTACGGCCATAGCGTCTGTATTAGTGGCTCGGCGTCGTTGTCGTGTTGGCCTACGAAGTGTAACCGAGTGGTGGTTGCGATATCCGCCAGCGTGGTGCCGACGGAGTTGCTCGGCGACTCGACCCGTTCGGACCGTGGATGCAATGATGTGAGGTGACCGTGGATGTGACCATCGAGTGTTCCTGTCATGCGAGAGATGCAGCGTGCGGATGGCGGCGCAGCTCGCTGCTGATAGCGGCGGTTAGCGCTGGCTGCGGTCATAGCGTCTGTATTAGTGGCTCGGCGTCGTTGTTGTGTTGGCCTACGAAGTGTAACCGAGTGGTGGTTGCAATATCCGCCAGCGTGGTGCCGACGGAGTTGCTTGGCGACTCGACCCGTTCGGACCGTGGATGCAATGGTGTGAGGTGACCGTGGATGTGGCCATCGTGCGTTCCTGTTCGGCGAGCGCTGCTGCGACGAGATGGCGCTGCTGCGAGGAGATGGCGCTACTGCGAGGAGATGGCGGTGCCGTCGTGTAGCGCTGGCGGAGGCCATGATGTTTGTGTCAGTGGGTGTGGGGTCAGTGGCACGCTCGGCGTCGTGGTGGCGGTGGACTACCAAGTGTGCGATGTGGTGGCGGGCAAATGAGGCCGCCGTGGCGGCGACGGAGATGCTCGGCGCCTCGAGCATGTCAACTCGTGGATGCAGTGGTGTGAGGTGACGGGGATGTGGATGCGTTCCTGTCATGCGAGAGATGCAGCGTGCGGATGTCGGTGCAGCTCGCCGCTGATAGCGGCGGTTAGCGCTGGCTGCGGTCATAGTGTTCTGTATCAGTGGCTCGGCGTCGTTGTCGCGGTGGCCGACGAAGTGTTGCCGAGTGGTGGTTGCGATATCCGCCAGCGTGGCGCCGACGGAGCTGCTTGGCGACTCGACCCGTTCGGACCGTAGATGCAATGGTGTGAGATGACCGTGGATATGGCCATCGAGCGTTCCTGTCTGGCGAGCGCTGCTGCGAGGAGATGGCGGTGCTATCGTGTAGTGCGATGTGATGGCGGTGCTGTCGTGCAGCTGGCTGCGGCCATGATGTTTGTGTCAGTGGGCCAGTGGCACGCTCGGCGTCGTGGTCGCGGTGGACTACGACGTGTGCGATGAGGTGGCGGGCAAGTGAGGCCGACGTGTCGGCGACGGAGAAGTTTGGCGCCTCGAGCATGTCAACCGGTAGATGCAATAGTGTGAGGTGACCGTGGATGTGGCCATCGTGCGTTCCTGTCTGGCGAGAGATGCTGCGAAGAGATGGCGGTGCTGTCGTGTAGAGCTGGCTGCGGCCATGATGTTTGTGTCAGTGTATCAGTGCGTCGGGGTCGCGGTGGATTACGACGTGTGCGATATGGTGGCGGGCAAGTGAGGCCGACGTGTCGGCGACGGCGATGCTCGGCGCCTCGAGCATGTCGACTCGTGGATGAGGTTACGGGACCGTGGATGCGTTCCTGTCATGCGAGAGATGCAGCGTGCGGATGGCGGCGCAGCTCGCTGCTGATAGCGGCGGTTAGCGCTGGCTGCTGTCATAGCGTCTGTATTAGTGGCTCGGCGTCGTTGTTGTGTTGGCCTACGAAGTGTAACCGAGTGGTGGTTGCAATATCCGCCAGCGTGGTGCCGACGGAGTTGCTTGGCGACTCGACCCGTTCGGACCGTGGATGCAATGGTGTGAGGTGACCGTGGATGTGGCCATCGTGCGTTCCTGTCTGGCGAGCGCTGCTGCGACGAGATGGCGCTGCTGCGAGGAGATGGCGCTACTGCGAGGAGATGGCGGTGCCGTCGTGTAGCGCTGGCGGAGGCCATGATGTTTGTGTCAGTGGGTGTGGGGTCAGTGGCACGCTCGGCGTCGTGGTGGCGGTGGACTACCAAGTGTGCGATGTGGTGGCGGGCAAGTGAGGCCGCCGTGGCGGCGACGGAGATGCTCGGCGCCTCGAGCATGTCAACTCGTGGATGCAGTGGTGTGAGGTGACGGGGATGTGGATGCGTTCCTGTCTGGCGAGAGATGCAGCGTGCGGATGGCGGCGCAGCTCGCTGCTGATAGCGGCGGTTAGCGCTGGCTACGGCCATAGCGTCTGTATTAGTGGCTCGGCGTCGTTGTCGTGTTGGCCTACGAAGTGTAACCGAGTGGTGGTTGCGATATCCGCCAGCGTGGTGCCGACGGAGTTGCTCGGCGACTCGACCCGTTCGGACCGTGGATGCAATGATGTGAGGTGACCGTGGATGTGACCATCGAGTGTTCCTGTCATGCGAGAGATGCAGCGTGCGGATGGCGGCGCAGCTCGCCGCTGATAGCGGCGGTTAGCGCTGGCTGCGGTCATCGTGTTCAGTATCAGTGGCTCGGCGTCGTTGTCGCGGTGGCCGACGAAGTGTTGCCGAGTGGTGTTTGCGATATGCGCCAGCGTGGTGCCGACGGAGTTGCTTGGCGACTCGACCCGTTCGGACCGTGGATGCAATGGTGTGAGGTGACCGTGGATGTGGCCATCGAGCGTTCCTGTCTGGCGAGCGCTGCTGCGAGGAGATGGCGGTGCTGCGAGGAGATGGCGCTACTGCGAGGAGATGGCGGTGCCGTCGTGTAGCGCTGGTGGAGGCCATGATGTTTGTGTCAGTGGGTGTGGGGTCAGTGGCACGCTCGGCATCGTGGTCGCGGTGGATTACGACATGTGCGATATGGTGGCGGGCAAATGAGGCCGACATGTCGGCGACGGAGGTGCTCGGCGCCTCGAGCATGTCAACTCGTGGATGCAGTGGTGTGAGGTGACGGGGATGTGGATGCGTTCCTGTCATGCGAGAGATGCAGCGTGCGGACTGTTGATAGCGGCGGTGAGCACTGGCTGCGGCCATAGCGTTCTGTATCAGTGGCTCGGCGTCGTTGTTCCGTTGGCCTACGAAGTGTAACCGAGTGGTGGTTGCGATATCCGCCAGCGAGGTGCCGACGGAGCTGCTCCGCGACTCGACCCGTTCGGACCGTAGATGCAATGGTGTGAGATGACCGTGGATATGGCCATCGAGCGTTCCTGTCTGGCGAGCGCTGCTGCGAAGAGATGGCGGTGCTGTCGTGTAGAGCTGGCGGAGGCCATGATGTTTGTGTCAGTGTATCAGTGGCACGCTCGGCGTCGGGGTCGCGGTGGATTACGACGTGTGCGATATGGTGGCGGGCAAGTGAGGCCGACGTGTCGGCGATGGCGATGCTCGGCGCCTCGAGCATGTCGACTCGTGGATGCAGTGGTGTGAGGTGACGGGACTGTGGATGCGTTCCTGTCATACGAGAGATGCAGCGTGTGGACCGCGGCGCCGCTCACTGTTGATAGCGGCGGTGAGCACTGGCTGCGGCCATAGCGTCTGTATTAGTGGCTCGGCGTCGTTGTCGTGTTGGCCTACGAAGTGTTGCCGAGTGGTGGTTGCGATATACGCCAGCGTGGTGCCGACGGAGTTGCTCGGCGACTCGACCCGTTCGGACCGTGGATGCAATGGTGTGAAGTGACCGTGGATGTGGCCATCGAGCGTTCCTGTCTGGCGAGCGCTGCTGCGAGGAGATGGCGGTGCTGCGAGGAGATGGAGCTACTGCGAGGTGATGGCGGTGCCGTCGTGTAGTGCTGGCTGCGACCATGAAGTTCGTGTCAGTGTGTCACCGGCACGCTCGGCGTCGTGGTCGCGGTGGACTACGAAGTGTGCGATGTGTTGGTGTGCGAGCGGAGCTAGCCTAGCGGCGACTGTGCAGGTTCAATTCGAGCATGTAATGTCCTATGGTGGATCACACGAAGGCAGTCGGATATATTCCCCCGCGTATTACCTTTTATTTTAATTAGTTGGTGCATGATGCCTATTTGGTTTTGTATTTAAAAGTTCAAGAACAAATATAATTGTAAAACATTGTGTGTTAGGATCAAGTACTAATGCTCACTGTCATCATAAAACAATATTGCCTCCGTAAATCTATTGTACACGTTAATGTATAGTAGGCTGCGTAAAACGGTACTAACGAACCCCGCCGCCACCCATTCACCATTCAGCAAATTCTGAAGATGGAGGTTGGTAACCTTCTTGGGGAGTGGAATCACGAAGACTGGGAGGTGGTCGACGACGACGATGACGACGCTGTAGCTCCAACAACAGCGGCGCGCAACTACATCGACAACATGAGAAGTGGCAGCGGGCTGCACTTGCGCAAACGAGAAGCCACTCAACAAGCATATAATCGGCATGACGAGCGAGGGTTGTTTGGCCTATTCGTTACTGAAAAGCTGAAAGCAACATGGAGAACTTGGACCAACATCATTCTCGTGGCTAAAGGAGAAGCACCTGCGACCGTAAGTGAAATCGACGCGTATATTGGGTTGGAAATGGCGATGAGTCTAGTTCCAATTACAGACATCAAGGAGTTTTGGTCGGATAAAACATTTCAAGGCCATGCTGACTTCAAAGCAACGATGAGCAGAACTCGATTCCAAGTGATTCGGGGCTCGTTTCAGCTACATCCCCAATATGGCAATTACGGCGAGCTTGTGGACACAGCGAATAGCTCGGATACCGAGGAGGCGGCGGCCGCAGCATCTAAAGCCAGTGCAGCACGGGAGGCAGCGGCAAATGCGGCAGAGGCGGCTGCAGCAGCGGAAGTGGCATCTACGGCAGCCGAGGCAGCGGCGGAAGCAGCGAAAGCAGCGCAAGCAGCGGAGACAGCAGCAGAAGCAGCGGAGGCAGCAGCGGAAGCAGCGGAGGCAGCTGTAGATGCAGCAGACGCTGCTGCAGCTATGGTCGGCTGTGTTCATGGTAGCGACACCATTAGAACCGATGTTCATGAAAACGAGATGACTGGGGATTTGATCCAGACGGAGGGAGGCGCAGAGAGACGTAGCTCGGAGGATGAAGAGAAGGCAAGACAAGATCCACTCCGCCACAGTCGGCTTCTTCTTGAACATTTTCAACGGAGGTTTGCAGCTATTGCTGTTCCTTATGGGATCAGCAGTATCGATGAAATTGGAGTGCGAACGAAAGCGCGAACTTTGGCGAGATCTTTTATGCCTTTGAAGCCCGACAAATTCGCCATTCGATTCTACGCCGTAGTCGGCTGGGAATCTCTCTACGTACACTCGTTTTGGGATAATGGGTCCGGCAATACGATGCCAACGACAGCAGCTCAAAGATACACAAAACTGTTTCCAAGCCTGCGGCATCCTCTACACGTTATTCTCAACCGACCCGACGTGCCTGTTGATCCCAATGCTGCCGCTGCGCTGTGGGTAGCAATGATCGCACACCAAACCAAGTTACACCAATCCACTACAGGAAGGCGTCTCGTGGTTTGTGACAATTTTTACACTCGTCACGCTCTGGCAAGAGCTGTATTTGAAATGACGGATGGTGAAGTACGCATGCTCGGGACCGTTCGACAAGATTGGGTTGGAAGGTTGAATCACGGTGCAGTTGCAGATTCAGTTAAGCGTGTTGCAGAGATGCCTAGAGGCTCTTGGGAGCTGATAGCTGCGGTGGATAGCGAATTGGATTCCAAACAAGCCCGTGCCGCCCATGCAAGAATGCAGAAAAAGCTTCCCAAACACCTCCGGACCGCATATGCACCCCCGGTCCGGTTCGCAGATCGGGCCGGATTCATTGTTTTTCACGACAAACAGCCTGTTATCTTCTACACCAATGACTTAGCAAGGACCCCAAGTGCTCGTGTCCTTGGTGGGGACAACGACGAAGCCATCGAGTGCTGTAACGGGTTGTACCCAATTCGGCGTTGGACTGGAAACGAGGTGATGCACCGGGCAACCTTTATGGCCCCTACACCCGTTGCTGCCTATAACATTGGCATGAACGGCGTTGATCGCGTGGACCAGCTTCGCTCAACCAATCCTACCCGGCGAAAAGAAATGCGTCTCTCGATGAGCATGTTTACATGGCTTTTGGATCTGTCCATCATCAATGCATTTGCGTTGATGGGGCACATTGAGAAGAAGCCAAACGCTCCAAAACTCTACGAGAGTTCAAACGGCGTGTTTGTGAGTCTCTGACTTCAGGTCAACGTTCAGCTATGGCGCAAAGAGAAGAGAAGACCAAGAAACGACGTCAAGTGGATATAACGCCTGATCAAACTGCTCAAGAGCTCCACATCCTCACACCGAACAGCAAGAAGCACTCCAGCGGAAAGTTGGTCTGTCATTTGTGCAGCCTACAAGGGTTGAAGACCGCGAAATCACCTCTTGGATGTACCCAATGTCGCGTCGGGTATCACGCTGCCTGTTTTGCCGTTGCGCATTACAAAGAAGCATTTGAAAATCCAACTCCGAGCGTTGCTAAAGCTCTAGAAGCCATTCGAAACGCTGAGGGTGGCAACGCTCCGTCGAAAACACGTCGCCGACTAAACAATTCTACAACTTCGTTGGACGGGCTAACGCTACCAAATTGAATATATTCCCTTTTCCTTTTATCTGTATCACACCATTGACATTCGGACGACTCCAAGCTATCTGGTCGCAAAATGACGCCAAATGTGTACGGTCTCGCTGCGCTCGATGGCCACATCCACCGTCACCTCACACCATTGCATCCACCAGTTGACATGCTCGAGGGCCCGAGCATCTCCGTCGCCGACACGTCGGCCTCACTTGCCCGCCACCACATCGCACACGTCGTAGTCCACCGCGACCACGACGCCGAGCGTGCCACTGGCCCACTGACACAAGCATCATGGCCGCAGCCAGCTCTACACGACAGCACCGCCATCTCCTCGCAGTAGTGCCATCTACTCGCAGCAGCGCCATCTCCTCGCAGCAGCGCTCGCCAGACAGGAACGCTCGATGGCCATATCCACGGTCATCTCACACCATTGCATCTACGGTCCGAACGGGTCGAGTCGCCAAGCAACTCCGTCGGCACCACGCTGGCGGATATCGCAAACACCACTCGGCAACACTTCGTCGGCCACCGCGACAACGACGCCGAGCCACTGATACAGACACTATGACCACAGCCAGCGCTAACCGCCGCTATCAGCAGCGAGCTGCGCCGCCATCCGCACGCTGCATCTCTCGCATGACAGGAACGCATCCACATCCCCGTCACCTCACACAACTGCATCCACCGGTTGACATGGTCGAGGGCCTGAGCATCTCCGTTGCCGACACGTCGGCCTCACTTGCCCGCCACCACATCGCACACTTCGTAGTCCACCACCACCACGACACTGAGCCACCGATACAGACGCGATGGCCGCAGCCAGCGCTAACCGCCGCTATCAGCAGCGAGCTGCGCCGCCATTCGCACGCTGCATCTCTCGCATGACAGGAACGCATCCACATCCCCGTCACCTCACACCACTGCATCCACCGGTTGACATGCTCTAGGGCCCGAGCATCTCCGTCGCCGACACGGCGGCCTCACTTGCCCGCCACCTTATCGCACACTTCGTAGTCCACCGCGACAACGACGCCGAGCCACTGATACAGACACTATGACCGCAGCCAGCGCTAACCGCAGCTATCAGCAGCGAGCTGCGCCGCCATCCGCACGCTGCATCTCTCGCATGACAGGAACGCATCCACATCCCCGTCACCCCACACCACTGCATCCACCGGTTCACATGCTCGAGGGCCCGAGCATCTCCGTCGCCGACACGGCGGCCTCACTTGCCCGCCACCTTACCCCACACTTCGTAGTCCACCACCACCACGACACTTAGCCACCGATACAGAGGAGATGGCCGCTGCCATCGCTACAAGCCGCTATCAGCAGCGAGCTGCGCCGCCATCCGCACGCTGCATCTCTCGCATGACAGGAACGCATCCACATCCCCGTCACCTCACACCACTGCATCCACGAGTTGACATGATCGAGGGCCCGAGCATCTCCGTTGCCGACACGTCGGCCTCACTTGCCCGCCACCTTATCGCACACTTCGTAGTCCACCACCACCACGACACTGAGCCGCCGATACAGACGCGATGGCCGCAGCCAGCGCTAACCGCCGCTATCAGCAGCGAGCTGCGGCGCCATCTGCACGCTGCATCTCTCGCATGACAGGAACGCATCCACATCCCCGTCACCTCACACAACTGCATCCACCGGTTGACATGGTCGAGGGCCCGAGCATCTCCGTTGCCGACACGTCGGCCTCACTTGCCCGCCACCACATCGCACACTTCGTAGTCCACCACCACCACGACACTGAGCCACCGATACAGACGCGATGGCCGCAGCCAGCGCCAACCGCCGCTATCAGCAGCGAGCTGCGCCGCCATCCGCACGCTGCATATCTCGCATGACAGGAACGCATCCACATCCCCGTCACCCCACACCACTGCATCCACCGGTTGACATGATCGAGGGCCCGAGCATCTCCGTTGCCGACACGGCGGCCTCACTTGCCCGCCACCTTATCGCACACTTCGTAGTCCACCACCACCACGACACTGAGCCACCGATACAGACGCGATGGCCGCAGCCAGCGCTAACCGCCGCTATCAGCAGCGAGCTGCGCCGCCATCCGCACGCTGCATCTCTCGCATGACAGGAACGCATCCACATCCCCGTCACCTCACACCACTGCATCCACCGGTTGACATGCTCAAGGGCCCGAGCATCTCCGTTGCCGACACGGCGGCCTCACTTGCCCGCCACCGTATCGCACACTTCGTAGTCCACCACCACCACGACACTGAGCCACCGATACAGACGCGATGACCGCAGCCAGCGCTAACCGCCGCTATCAGCAGCGAGCTGCGCCGCCATCTGCACGCTGCCTTTCTCGCATGACAGGAACGCATCCACATCCCCGTCACCTCACACCACTGCATCCACCGGTTCACATGCTCGAGGGCCCGAGCATCTCCGTTGCCGACACGTCGGCCTCACTTGCCCGCCACCACATCGCACACTTCGTAGTCTACCACCACCACGACACGGAGCCACCGATACAGACGCGATGTCCGCAGCCAGCGCTAACCGCCGCTATCAGCAGCGAGCTGCGCCGCCATCTGCACGCTGCATCTCTCGCATGACAGGAACGCATCCACATCCCCGTCACCTCACACCACTGCATCCACCGCTTCACATGCTCGAGGGCCCGAGCATCTCCGTTGCCGACACGTCGGCCTCACTTGCCCGCCACCACATCGCACACTTCGTAGTCTACCACCACCACGACACGGAGCCACCGATACAGACGCGATGGCCGCAGCCAGCGCTAACCGCCGCTATCAGCAGCGAGCTGCGCCGCCATTCGCACGCTGCATCTCTCGCATGACAGGAACGCATCCACATCCCCGTCACCTCACACCACTGCATCCACCGGTTCACATGCTCGAGGGCCCGAGCATCTCCGTTGCCGACACGGCGGCCTCACTTGCCCGCCACCTTATCGCACACTTCGTAGTCCACCACCACCACGACACTGAGCCACCGATACAGACGCGATGGCCGCAGCCAGCGCTAACCGCCGCTATCAGCAGCGAGCTGCGCCGCCATTCGCACGCTGCATCTCTCGCATGACAGGAACGCATCCACATCCCCGTCACCTCACACCACTGCATCCACCGGTTGACATGCTCGAGGGCCCGAGCATCTCCGTTGCCGACACGGCGGCCTCACTTGCCCGCCACCTTATCGCACACTTCGTAGTCCACCACCACCACGACACTGAGCCACCGATACAGACGCGATGGCCGCAGCCAGCGCTAACCGCCGCTATCAGCAGCGAGCTGCGCCGCCATCCGCACGCTGCATCTCTCGCATGACAGGAACGCATCCACATACCCGTCACCTCACACCACTGCATCCACCGGTTGACATGCTCGAGGGCCTGAGCATCTCCGTTGCCGACACGTCGGCCTCACTTGCCCGCCACCACATCGCACACTTCGTAGTCTACCCCCACCACGACACGGAGCCACCGATACAGACGCGATGGCCGCAGCCAGCGCTAACCGCCGCTATCAGCAGCGAGCTGCGCCGCCATCCGCACGCTGCATCTCTCGCATGACAGGAACGCATCCACATTCCCGTCACCTCACACCACTGCATCCACCGGTTCACATGCTCGAGGGCCCGAGCATCTCCGTTGCCGACACGTCGGCCTCACTTGCCCGCCACCACATCGCACACTTCGTAGTCTACCACCACCACGACACGGAGCCACCGATACAGACGCGATGGCCGCAGCCAGCGCTAACCGCCGCTATCAGCAGCGAGCTGCGCCGCCATCCGCACGCTGCCTTTCTCGCATGACAGAACGCATCCACATCCCCGTCACCTCACACCACTGCATCCACCGGTTGACATGCTCGAGGGCCCGAGCATCTCCGTTGCCGACACGGCGGCCTCACTTGCCCGCCACCTTATCGCACACTTCGTAGTCCACCACCACCACGACACTGAGCCACCGATACAGACGCGATGGCCGCAGCCAGCGCTAACCGCCGCTATCAGCAGCGAGCTGCGCCGCCATCCGCATCGCTGCATCTCTCGCATGACAGGAACGCATCCACATCCCCGTCACCTCACACCACTGCATCCACCAGTTGACATGCTCGAGGGCCCGAGCATCTCCGTTGCCGACACGTCGGCCTCACTTGTCCGCCACCACATCGCACACTTCGTAGTCTACCGCGACCACGACGCCGAACGTGCCACTGGCCCACTGACACGAACATCATGGCCGCAGCCAGCGCTACACGACAGCACCGCCATCACCTCCCAGCAGCGCCATCTCCTCGCAGCAGCGCTCGCCAGACAGGTACGCTTGATGGCCACATCCACGGTCACCGCAGTCTTGATCGGAGCATGCGCGAGTCGGCGAAGTCACTTTACTGCAGGTGCGCCACCTATTTCTGTGAATGGAGCGCCCGCTGCATGGTGTTGGTGTCGGAGTACTCGCACCGCCTGGCCGCTGCAAATACACATACGTTAGCGTGAAGTAAAATATCAATGGGCGGCGAGCAAACGCTGCGCCTATTATAGTGAGTGAACACTACAATCTGTCGGTGAGCAAGACGCTGCACCTCCCGCGAGCAAGACGCTGCACGAAGACCATACGCAGAGACTTTGCTGTAGTTACCGTTGGATCGCTGGCGCTGCCTCGACGTAGATTTAAGTGTGAGTTGGGCAGGCGGCGAGGGCCGCGAGAACTCCCGCCGTCCTTGGCCGACTTGGTCTCGGGGTAGCACTGCACTTCTGGCAGAGAGGGGAGAAACCCCCATCGTCTTGGCGCGAGATCGCAACCAATCAGAATGGCTAAATGATCTTTTCGTCCAATTGGAGTTTGTAGATCGAATATCTGCATTATAGTATACTGCCAATTCACTGCTTTTTGTATACCGGTAGGCTGTCGTGCTGCTCAGGGCGATGGAAGATGCCGCCGTTGGTGAGACTGGCTGACGAGGTTGTTGTGGTTGAAGAATACAGCGCTCGACGAACGCTGAATGAACTGCATCGGATGGTATGTCGCTGATCACTGCAAGATGATGCTCGCAGACGTCACGACGAGGAGAAACCGGTGAGCGAATTTTGTGCTTGTAATGTAATGTATTGAGCTACCAGCAGCGGGTGGACGCATCCGGCTAAACCGAAACGAAATGGTGCTACATCGGTCTGCCAAACACTTAAGATACATGTAGTGTGCATGCATGCCAGGTTACCTGAACTTCAAGAGCCTGAGACCATCCTTTCAACGCGGGCAGCCTGCACACTACATCGTGACGGCTACACTGTCCTCCTCTTCCCCTGTTCACGTCTAACAAGAAAGGTTCTCAGGGCCTTTGCGTTCGTCGTGCACAGGTTTGTCTAGCTTCCAAAGCGGGCTGACTAGAACAACCTGCCCAGAACAGTCGTAGGTCCTAGTGTTGTATAAAAATACAGGTGTCTACTTTTAGGTTACCTTCAGCAAGCTACTTCCAGGTCATACCATGCAGCAACCTCACTGAACATTTACACACGTACTTTGCAGCTGTCCATTCGAAGTATGATTTCAGGTACGGCATTCCGTAGTCGATGCAGAAGAATGCTGCCGCACGGAATTTCGATGGCGGGCAGCGCGATGGATGCGTTACGGCTTGCTTTCATGCGTCAAGATGTCCAGGACCATGAAATCAGCCGACGAATAAGAGAATTTTTGCTGGGGCCACAACGCCATATTAGACGAGCTGATGTCGTGCATGCTTTTGTCGAGCTGCAGCACCAACCCTGGCATCCTCCCGCTGCCCCGCAGCAAGTGCCGCAGTAGGAGAGGTCGCTGAACATCCGACCAACCTACAAGCAGCAGGCGCTATCGCACTAGCCCCAAAGCTTCCTGGGCCGGGGACTGGAGTTGGGCAGGGATCGCTACATCCCAGCCAGGTCGAGACGGCTGACGACAGGCTATCCCAAGGGCTATCGGAGAACGGCCAATCTTTGCAGTGCGCGGAACAAATGACTGACAGACGTTTTGCGGAACCCCTCGAACAACTAGAACCAGTCGTGATTCCGGACGATGAGCCCGAGGTTCCTGTGACAACACTTGTCGCCGATGAGCCCGACGACCGGCGTTATCTATATATCCGGGTAGTGCGATGGGTCTATGATGGCGACGAAATGAGGGCCGAAGTCCAGTGGCATAACACTATCGAACCTGTAAGAAATCTCACCCTTGAAGAAGATCAGGCGGAGGCCCAGCGCCAACTGCGTGCACAACAAGAACAGGCTGAGGCCCAGCGCCGTAACGTTACTGAGCCCATAAGAGTTCTCACCCCCGAAGACCGAGCGGAGACCCAGCGCCAAGCGCGTCGTCAGCGGGCACAAGAACGCATCTGGGCTCGTCGGGTAAGTCAACTTCGTGTTCTTAGTCGAAATCCTTCCATGACACTGTCTTGGGTTGCAGAATGATAGCGAGGATGAGCAGGAATGGCAATGTTCAAGCGAAGAAGAAGGAGGAATGGCTCCCAAGTACTTAGTATCCCGGTATTTTTTCAATTAATGAGCTTGTTTCTTTGGTTGATCTGCTTTTGAAGATCCAAATCGCATCACCACGCCACCTCTTCATGATGTCGAGTTAACTACTAGATGACTGCTGGTAGCGTAATTCGCGACTGAGCGCTCCTTCTTCTCTGTCGTACCACCACCACAGAGCCGCTCAAAGAACTCACTGTGCCTCATTCCACGCACCCATTCCGCGCACCCATTTTACTAGCAAAAGCATCCGGATCCATTCCACTCGCCGCGCTCGCCGTCACCACCGTGCAACACATCATAGGCCACGCACCGAGCCCCTACCACTGACACAAACATCATGGTCGCAGCCAGCGCTACACGACAGCACCGCCATCTCTCCTCGCAGCAGCGCTCGCCAGACAGGAACACTCGATGGCCATATCCACGGTCATCTCACACCATTGCATCTACGGTCCGAACGGGTCGAGTCGCGGAGCAGCTCCGTCGGCATCACGCTGGCGGATATCGCAAACACCACTCGGCAACACTTCGTCGGCCACCGCGACAACGACGCCGAGCCACTGATACAGACACTATGACCGCAGCCAGCGCTAACCGCCGCTATCAGCAGCGAGCTGCGCCGCCATCCGCACGCTGCATCTCTCGCATGACAGGAACGCATCCACATCCCCGTCACCTCACACCACTGCATCCACCAGTTGACATGCTCGAGGCGCCGAACTTCTCCGTCGCCGACACGTCGGCCTCACTTGCCCGCCACCACATCGCACACTTCGTAGTCCACCGCGACCACGACGCCGAACGTGCCACTGGCCCACTGACACGAACATCATGGCCGCAGCCAGCGCTACACGACAGCACCGCCATCATCGCACTACACGATAGCACCGCCATCACCTCCAGCGCCGCCATCTCCTCGCAGCAGTGCTCGCCAGACAGGAACGCTCGATGGCCATATCCACGGTCATCTCACACCATTGCATCTACGGTCCGAACGGGTCGAGTCGCGGAGCAGCTCCGTCGGCACCACGCTGGCGGATATCGCAACCACCACTCGGCAACACTTCGTCGGCCACCGCGACAACGACGCCGAGCCACTGATACAGACGCAATGGCCGCAGCCAGCGCTAACTGCCGCTATCAGCAGCGAGCTGCGCCGCCATCCGCACGCTGCATCTCTCGCATGACAGGAACGCATCCACATCCCCGTCACCTCACACCACTGCGTCCACCAGTTGACATGCTCGAGGGCCCGAACTTCTCCGTTGCCGACACGTCGGCCTCACTTTGCCGCCACCACATCGCACACGTCGTAGTCCACCGCGACCACGACGCCGAGCGTGCCATTGATACACTGACACAAACATCATGGCCGCAGCCAGCGCTATACGACAGCACCGCCATCACCTCCCAGCACCGCCATCTCCTCGCAGCAGCGCTCGTCAGACAGGAATGCTCGATGGCCGCATCCACGGTCACTGTAGTATTGCAGCCGAGGTGCCGAATGCTGAACCTGAACCGGAATGCTAGGCACTAGGCCAACAACGTCAAACTCAGTTCTGTTAGGCCACTATTACGCAGGACAACCACAAAGTGAATACAGCCCCTGTCTGCTTTGGAAGACTCAGGACACGGCTTCTCACAGCTATTAGTCTATCTAACAAGCACACAGCCACGAGAACAAGTAAGTCCGCATATGAATTCAATTCTCTCTGGGCTGCTGGTCTCCGTCCTATCACTTCGGAGGCAAAGCACAGGACACGCGTAGCTTCATTCCGTTGAACTCCTTGCCATCCAGGTCCTCCACCGCTCGGTTCATGTCCTTCGCGCTTCGTAGCGCCACGAAAACCAAAGCCTCGAGCTGTGATGCGCACCGTTTCGTACCCGAGATACTGGAACGGGAACGACAGCTCTTCTCGCGAGGTGCCCTGCGGGAGGTTGCCCACGTACACCTCGTGTACGGGTGAGGTGCGGGATGGAAGCCACCTCGTCCACCGTTTCCACCACGGTAGCCGCCACGGTCTCCGTCGAATCCACGCGGTCGGTACCCTCCGTTGCTGCCCCGCCGACGGGTGTCCAGATTTGGCGGCACCTCAGCATGACCCCACCACACACTGTGCACAATAACCCCTCTAGGTTGCCATTCTCACGAGTGGGGACCGTGAGCACGAGGTTTTCTCCTTCGCGGATCGGGACGCGGTGCTTGAACTCGTCCTGGAAGATCTCCTCGATAAACACGAGGAACCCGGTGGGGACCGCAGCGTGAACGGCTCTCCGAACACCAATGGAAACCGAGGCAGCGGCTGCGAGCAGCCCCAGCGTTCGTCAATGTTGCTGTTCTGGATAATGTGGCCTCCCTCTGACGTCGCGGGTTGAAGTGGTACAGGACCGTTCCGGGGTACGGCGCGCCGCTGAGCATGCTGGACTGCGTGCTGACGTTGAAGCAGCAGCGAGATGACCTGGGCGGCAATGTGTCGTGGATGATCAGCGTGTTGTTTGTAGCACGAGGTCCAGCGGCGTGCCGGTGGCTGAGTCCCAGTCCTCGCTGCGTAGAAAGCTCTCGAGCGGCAGTTGGATGGACGTGCGCCCTCCCTGGATCTTGATCTCGCCCGGCTTGTCGCTCCTGGCGGTCCGAAGCTTCTTCACGCTGTGCACGCCGCCCACGACGCTGCCGGAGCCGCCTCAAGATGTCCGTCAACGGGTTCGTCCGCTTGACGGCTGTGGAGCTGCCGGCAGCTCTGGCTCCTCCCGTCTTCTTGGCCAAGCCAGCTTGGCCCTCTCCCCTGCCGACATGGCCGGCTTGGTACCGGCACCGGCAGCTCCACTGCCGGCGACGCTACTGCTGGTACCGGCGGACGAACGCTGCGCCAGGAAGCTCTGCACTCGGGCTCTGTCCGAAGAGATCTGGCGCTTGGGCGTCGTGGCGGACGGGGGTGTGGCGCCACCTCCGCTTGCCCATGGTGCCTAGCGAGCTCTTGCGGCTTAGCGTCGCGGTGCTCGCCACCTTGGGGACACGCCGGTGCCGGCAGGGGCCGACACGCTCAGCTCCGAGGCCTGCGCGTCCGCCGCGTCCGCCACGCTCTGGAACAGCTGCTGCAGCAGCATCTCCTGCGCCGTCAGGTACTTGCCGCCGAAGGCCTCTGGCCGCAGGTGCTGCTGCAGCTCGTGTAGCTCGTCATCCTTGGCCGGCTCCACGACCAGCGCCTCGTCCTTCGCCATGGCTGTCGGCGGTGAATTGACTTGAGATCACTATGCTCGAAATTAAGCCGCAGAGGGTCGCATCGGCACACTAACGCACCAACGCTCATGGATGGTGCGGATCCAAATCGGACTGCCTGCAGGTATGTGTAAATTGGCAATGTACTGCCGGATTGAGCTGGCGGGAGGTCGCCGGCGATTTGCATTGCGAGCGAATTGCGAAGCTTTTTACCACGAAATACCGCCTCCTTAAGCTGACACGTCGGGGCTATTTCCCCCATCCATTCGCTATAATTGTCTACGAAACGTGATTGTATTGGCTGATGTAAGAGGTGCTACTGGCCCCGTAACTTTTGAACCGTACTGAAAGAGTTAATAAGCTTAAATCCTTGTCGTTTATGCCTCTGTTTTGTGCAATTTTTGGATCTGCGTTCCTCAAACTGGGCGCCAGACATTTGAAAGGGCCCTAAAAGTAGAACGTTCTATTTCCTAGACTCAGATTTCCTCCGAATCTGAAACCTGTACAGTATTTTAGAACGATCCCCTGCCACGTCAGACGACTGCAATGAGCTCCGCAGGCGGAGTGCTGTCCCGGGCCGTGCGTGGCGGCTCCTACCGCTTCCTGCAGCGCTTACTCACGTTCGCAGCCAACTCGCTGGTGCTGCGCAAATTGCACCTGAGCGTGACAGGTGCCGTGACCGTGCGACTGGAGCTGGCGCTGGCCTCCATCTTCCTGCTGCGCGATGGCTTCCGCCTGGCGTTTCTGCGCATGCCGTCGCTCGACTCGTCGAGTTCCAAGGGCGCGAGCAATGGCAAAACGCACTTGCAACAGTTGGTGAACGTCGCTTGGCTCTCCACCGCCATCAGTTGGGCGGTGGCGGCTCTCGTGCTGCTGTACTCTCGGCGGTCTCGGGCTCAACGGAGACTGTGAAGGACGACGAGGCGCTGGAGGGTATTGGACGGTGCTGGCCATGTACTGCGGCGCTGCAATGATCGAGGCTCTGGCCGAGCCAATGTTCGTGCTGGCGCATGCCAGTGTGCTCGTCAGCTGGCAGGTGGCCGCTCAAAGCGCCGCCTTCTTGGTCCGCGCGGCGGTGCAGTACGTGGGGTCGTGGTGCTCGAGCTGAGCTTGACGGCGTACGGCATTGCGGAGCTCTCGTACGCGTTGACGCTGCTGCTGATGTTCGCGTTTTTCTTCTGGAGGAGGATCTATGGGGATTCGGCGGAAGGAGGCAAGTTCGCCCTGACCAGCATGAAGCAGTTGCTCCCTGGCAAGCCCGAGGGGCACGTGGACTGGTGTCACGCGGAGCTCATGACGCTTCTAGTGCCGCTGAGCGTGCAGAGTGGAGTCAAGTACCTGCTGGCGGAGGGGACAAGTGGGTGCTCACGGGCTTCGCGTCGCTGCAGCACATGGGCGTCTACGGACTGGTGTCGAATCTGGGCTCGCTCGTGCCGAGGATCGTGTTCCTGCCTATTGAGGAGGCGACGAAGACCATCTTCAGCAAACTCGCGCTGTCTCAGAAGCAGACGAGCGACGACAAGGACGATAAGGAGAGCAAGCGGGAGAGCTTGGCCGATGGACAGACGCTGCTACTGGTGCTACTCAAGCTCATGAACCTGGTGGGGCTGCTCTTCGTCTGCTTCGGTACCTGCTACGCGTACACGCTGGTGCTCCTGCTGTATGGAGCGGAGAAGGCGAGGCAGGGCGTAGGCACGGCGTTGGCGGTCTACTGTGCGTACATCCCGTTCCTGGGGGTGAACGGAGTGTGCGAGGCGGTGGTGCACGCCATCGGAGACGACCACGAGCTCATGCGGCTGAACAAGCTGCTCGGCGTCTTCTTCGCCATCTACGCGTTCAGTGCGCTCGTCTTCATGGAGGTGCTCGACTGGGGACGCTCGGACTCATCCTGGCCAACTGCGTGAACATGGTGTGCCGCATCCTCTACTGCTTGACGTTCCTGGCTTCGTACTTCCGTCGGGTAGCGCCAACAACTCAGAGCAGCAACCGCTTTGTCAGTGGGCTCGCATTTTGGCGTCGATCGCTGCCGGACCGACTCGTAGTGGTCGCATTCTTGGCGTCTTTAGTGGTGACTGCCATTTCACAGCGTGTGCTGCTGGGCTCCGAGACGGATGGTCCGATTTCGCTGGTGCGGCACGCGGCACACATCGCTGTCGGAGCGGTTTGCTTTGGGGTATCGGCACTTACGCTCTACGTCAAAGAGCGTCACCTACTAGGAGCTCAGTTGGCAGCTCTTCGGGGACAGAGCAAGTCTCATAAAGAATAGAGCAAGTAATAAACCGTTCGCACATTTCCTACTTTGGATGTTGCCTTGAAGCGTCGTCACTATACGAACTCGCTGAGCCACCATGAGCAGGCGACAAGTGTTTGGAGGCACCCTGCGTGCCAGACCGGAGCAGAAGGAACCAGAGCAATCAGCCACCAATGTTCAGTCGGAGCGACCTTCAATGGGCTTCTTGGCGACGCTGTCGGCGGAGCAGGAGCGTCAGCAAATTCGAGAAGAGCTGAAGCAGGTGAGGAATGCGTATGTATTGGTGAGGGTTGAGCGTGGCGACTGACTTGTCAATGCAGATGCCTCTGCTGTCGCCATGGACAAGCTACGCGGCTTACGAGACTTCTTTTACTGATGAGCTTAATCGGTACGGACGCCAACTACTGTATCAGCGTGGATACCCTTTTCACGACCTTGGGCTGTAGGGAGCTGGCCCAACGTGTTCAGGATATTGTGCTAGATAAGCTAGCAGCTCTCCAAGAACGGCTGGAAAAACTCCAAGCGAAACGCGAAAACTCGGGGGTTCTGCCGATCTCCACGCATGACACTTTGCTGCAGAGCCGACTGATCGTTGAGGCCAAACGCAAAGTGGTTCCAGCCCAAATTGCCGAAAATGTGAGGGCGCTCGCACTGATCTGCTCCCTACTATGTTGTTAACCTGTTCGTCTTCTTTTTACTGAACAGACCATTGCAGCAATGCGAGCCGCCAGCTTGCACGTGACATTCCAGAAGGAGACACCTCTTTCGACTGCCCCGACTGTAAACAAACGCCGGGAGCATCGCTCGAACTCTGTGTTTGCCCCCAGTACAAGCAACAGCATCCCCAGAAACTCGCGGGTCAAGCCAAGCAGCGTCATCTCACCTCGCACCCGCGCTGTTGCCGATGATATGGACTTATCCCGGAGACGACACCGTTCGAGCTCAGCAGATGACTATTTTCTTGACGGCGATGCTGATCAAGACGGGGATAACAGTTCATCACAAGCTCTGTTGTGCGTTCAATTCCCGAAGTACAGCGACGTTGCAGCGGCGATGGATAACAAGGCGACCAACGGGGAGAACGGCGAGGAGCAGCAGGCCACGCATTTTCGATCTCGCCCCGTAGCACCGACAGCAGTGGAGGACGCAGCCGTTGTTGCCACAAAGCGCGAGCCACACGAGCCGCGCGTACGCTATATAATGTCCACTCGACTCGGAGCTCTTCCACCGACCAAGGGCATCTTGGACGAGTACCCAATCCCGAAGGAAGTGCTGGACGCATTGGAGCGCCATCGACACTTTCACGTCGACGAGTCTTCTCCTTTGACTGCATTCGAGCCCATTTGCCTTCCCCCTCCGGCCCCAGCAGAGCTAAGCGACAAGACTCAGCCACGCAATGCTGCAGTAAATGCCGAATGGGAGTGCTTCTACCGGCTCTCGGTTCCGCTTGAGCGCTCTCCAGTCTCCTTCGTGTTGGCATCGTTGGCAGTGGCTCCCGAGAAGCCCCTTCCTGCCCCCAGCGACCTCTTCCACCAGCAAAAACTCGTCGCTGCAGCGTCCGACGAGACCATTCTGCTGAACGAAGTGCGTCAACTGTTTGACAGCACCCACGACGCGCACCAAGACTTCCGAGCAGAGCTCCATCGTCATCTCGATCTCCAGTATCTCGTGGATTTATCGTTCCGTAGCTCGCTCACGTCAGCAAGTTACTTTGTCGACGACGAAGATGACAGCGAGGAACCAGGCGGAGGAAATGTTCAGCCGAGCGTGCAGATTCCGTCTCACCTGCGCCGCCAACGCATCATCAGTACTGCCGAGAGCGACGCAGCTGGAGCCTCGGCCAAGTGGAAGTTCCTGCTGAATGGTGTGCACCGAATGGCAAACCGGCGTGGGGCGATTTCGGTTGTAGCCAAGAGCGAAGCCACGATGCGAGCGCAACGCAACGATCTCCTAGCTCAGCTGTGCACACTCACGCCGCAAGACGTCGAGTTCCTCACCTTGTGGTATGGCTACAGCCCCGACGCTGAAGCTGAAGCGATCGCCACTGCAGACACCGACGATGGCGAAGGCGGAGTCGTGCGCTTGGACCCTGTGCCCATGAGTCCGTACTGGAGCACACGCTTCGAGCTCGCGTGGAAGCTGTTGGCGTTGTCCACGACCGAGCGCCTGGATCTGGCCATCAAGTACTCGTCGCTGGGCTATTCAACTCGACTGCCAGACGCTGTCATGCTCTGGGAGACGGCAGGAGCGCTCATAACCGAGCACGAAGACTTGCTGCGTCTGATGCGCTCAACCCTCACAGGACCGAGACGACACGCCACCGCCAGCCTCTCGGAGGATACAGCAATGCTCCAGGCTCTGATCGCCAGCGCGTCCCACGTCCGAGAGATTCTTCTGCTCGCATACGTCGAAGTTGGAGATTTCATCACCTTCCAAGGCAACTTCTACTTGGCCAGGATGGAGCGCGACGCGACCGAGATCCGACGACTAATGGAGGAGAACGCGGAGCCCAAATCCAACCAGGTACAACCTCCCACAGCGACGAAATGAGAATATTTCTCCTCCTTGGAAGCAGTAGTATTCAGAATAAAAACCCACCACAACGCTGTATCCAAACGTATAAATTCATTAAATCCACAGGAGTCGGTTGATATCCGCACTCGCATTATGTCGAGCCGCTGTCGTCCTTCTTCTCTTTCTTGTCCTTCTTGTTCTTCTTCTTCAGTTTCCTAGCCTCTTTCTTCTTTTTCTTCTGCATTTCCTCCTTGTCCTCTTCTTCATCCCCGTTCGAGTCGCTTCCCGTGGTCACGGGCGTCTCGTCGTCGCCGTCCTTCTCCTCCTTCCTCGCCTTCTTGAGCTGCATCTCGTCTCTCTTCAACTTGCCCTTGCACGAGCCGTACGCTCGACGGCCGAACAGTTTGCCTCCAGTGGCCGCAAAGAGCTCTTCGTCTGTAGGGATGCGGAACTTCTGATTGGCGGAAACACTTTCGTCCAATCGCTTCCGTTTTTTGTCCTCCTTCTTCTTCTTGTCTTTCTTCTTCTTTTTCTTCTTCTTCTCGTCGTCTGCTCCTCCTTCCTCGTCCGACGACGCGTCGATCACGATCTTGCTGGCCACGCGGTCGTAGGCGTTGTACCACCACTGGTTGGCCTGCTCGGTGACCGCCTTCTTCTCGGCGCCCACGCCCTGCAGCTCCTCGCGCCGCTTCACCTTGACGTGCGACTTCATGCCCTGCTCGTTCTTGCCGAGGCCCTTGCCGGCCGACCAGCCCATCTTCTCCATCTGCCGCCTCGCAAAGTCCGAAACCTCGGCGGCCGCGCTCTCGTTGGCCATTCCGCCCAGCTTGCTCATGAGCTTCTTGCCCACGAGGGGCACCGCCGCCCTGGATCCCGTGGCGTCTCCTGCCATGACTATGAGAGAGCTGGTCGAAAAGCAAGAGTGAGTTGATTGGCGGCGGAGCGAGCGGAATCGAGACTGGCGATTGGATGAAAATAAGGAGAAATAGGATTGGCTAATAAACCCGTTATAATGTAGCCATCGAAAGCCTCAGCTTCAACGTTTTCAGTTGCAGTCCCGGCGGCAGTGTTCGCTATATCCCACTTTTCTGAGAGCGCTTGGGTGGGATCTTTGACGAAGTGGGTGGTATAATGGGATATTGGGTTTTTCAAGAGATACACGTATGCTAGTTTTTGTATAGATGCTTAATCCAAGGTTTAAGCTGATTAGTAGGAATTGGGTTATAAATATTTTACACTTCAACTTTGTATGTTGGACAAGTTGTGGTATATTCCATATACCACGGCCAACTGGGTGGGATATGGTTTATTCCATATCCCATTTAATCTATCCCAGGGTGGCGCGAACACTGCCCGGCGGGAGCACTGCTTGGACCTCCGGGCACAACTCGATCAGCCGAGGTCCAAGCACCGACGTCTGTCCATGCTCCCGCCCTCGCTGCTCAAAGGCAGCGGCTTGTCCAGCCCAGCGCTCCTCAGTCTCATCGCAGCGACTGCAGCCGCCGCGCTGTATGCCGCCAGCAGCTGGGATGCCTCCAGGAGGAGGACGCTCCCCGCCAACGCGACGCCCGTGCCCTTCCTCCCGTCCACCCCATTGTTCGGGAACACGCTGGAGCTGGCTGCCAACGCGGCTCGGCTGCAGGACTGGACTGCTGACCGCAGTCGGGAGCGCGACGGCCAGCCCTTCGTGGTGCAGCTGCTGGGCAAGCGCAACCTCGTCTACCTGTCCCGACCCGAGCACTTCGAGCAGGTGCTCAAGCTGCAGTCGAGCAACTTTAACAAGGGGCTCGCCATCCACGACATCTACTCCGACTTCATGGGGGAGAGCATCCTGCTGGTCAACGGGGACCGCTGGAAGTACCACCGCCGAGTGCTCGTGAACCTCTTCAGTGCTCGAGCGCTGCGGGACTTTATGACGCCAACCATCCAGAAGAACATCCTTGTGTTGATGGACATTCTAGCGGGAGCGAGTGAGCGCAACGAGGCCCTTGATATCCACAAGCTCATGAACAAGTTCACGCTCGAGACGTTCGCGGAGATCGGCTTCGGCCAGAAGCTCGGGAACCTCGCGTCTCCGGAAGACCACCCGTTCGAGCGCGCGTTCGATGAAGCGCACCACATTACTGGACACCGGATGACTACGCCCACGTGGCTGTGGAAGCTGAAGCGGTGGCTCAATGTCGGGAGTGAACGGCGTCTTCGAGAAGCCATGGTGGAGATCAACGAGTTCCTGTTGAACACGATCTCCCGTGCGATGGACCAGCACCGACTGCAAAAGGACGAGCAACCGCTCAATAAGGGGGTTATGGCGATCATCCTTGAGACGATGGAGACGAGTGGACAGACCATTACCCCGTCGGACATCCGCGACATCGTTTTTGCCGCTATGATCGCTGGGAGAGACACGACCGCAGACGCGCTCAGCTGGCTGATGCACATGCTCCACCGTAACCCACGCGTGGTCAAGAAGATGCGCAAGGAAATCTTTACTAAACTCCCAAAGTTTGCAGACTGTGAGGACTACGTGCCGTCGATGGAGGAGGTGCAGGGGCTGCCGTACTTGGAAGCGACTATCCGCGAGCTTCTGCGGTTGGTTCCGGTCGCACCGACGGTTGCCTATCACTGCGTGCGCGACACAGTGTTTCCGGATGGTACCTTCATCCCAGCGGGCTGGGGCATTATGCTGTCCCTCTACGCTGCCGCTCGACTTGAGAGCGTATGGGGCCCCGATGCGGCTTCGTTCGTACCTGAACGATTCATCGACGAATCTGGAGACCTGGTGCATATGTCGCCCACCCAGTTTGCTGCCTTCAGTGCAGGTCCGCGAGTGTGCGTCGGTCGCAACCTGGCCATGCTGGAGATGAAGCTCGTCGTGACGTGCCTGGTGAGTCGCTTCCGCCTGGTGGAAGTGAGCGGCCAGAACGTCACGTACAGCAGGGGCGCAACTATCGGCATGAAGAGCCCGCTCATGATGAACATTGAGCGAGTTACTGCAGCTGAAAGCTACTGATCGTCGAATGCCACCACTCAGGGTAAGAGGAAGGATCAAGGCGTGATTCGTCGCGCTTGTTCGTAAATGTGAAGCGTTCTTTGATTTTCAATTCCCCCAGCGAGCTGGATGGAGCAAGCGCTGGCTTGACAAGCCGAGGCGAAGTCATGGCAAGCGCAGGCAAAGACCTGGCAAGATTCGACCCGTCAATCCCCTCAAACCGAGTCTCATTATGCAAAGGCACCGACTCCAGCGACGACTACGCCCCAACGAAGCTGCCTGGATGATGATGGAGTGAGCGAGGGTGCCGTAGTTCGACTTGACTGGTCCGAGGGTGCTGATAGCCAGTCGGGTTTCTTCATATCCATCGACGGCTTCATTCCGACGATTTCACACAACAAGGCGCGCACGCTTTATTCCCGCAGCGGTAGGATCAAAAAGAGTAACCCAGTCGCCAATGCCGGTGGCTTTCCTTAGTTTTAAGCACGGGTCTGTTACAGTGGTGGGGTTCAAACAAAGAGTTTCGAAGGGTTCGATATTGCGACGAATACCTGTCCAACCAACCAACCATTGCTCCTGCACTGATGGATAAATGTTCCTCTCCTCAATCCCACTCCTTCTGCATCGCCAGGGCACGGGATCAGCTAACTCTCCTGGACCGCCAGACTCCAATTCTGCCTCCAGAGGCTCTGAATGCGCTTCCCCCTTATCGCACGATGCTGCAGTTCTTCCTCAACCGCGACTTAAGGCTGCACCAGTCCTCACTGTTAGTGGCTGGATTGGTCACCACCACCGCCCTCGCTGCACTCTACGTCTCCCGGATCAAGCGGATCAAGCCCCCAAAACAAAGCCAGAAGGAAGACTCGGTTGTCCCTGTCCCGTACATTTCCGATGGCCTTCCAGTTCTCGGCCACACTTTGGACATGGTGCGCAACGCCGACCGGTTCTTGGACTGGCTGCTGGAGCTCACCGAGTCTCGTGATGGCAAACCGTTCAAGCTGCGGCTGCTAGGGCGGAGCGACCTGCTGATCGACGCAGTGCCGGAGCACCACGAGCAGATCCTCAAGACGCAGTTCGACAACTTCATCAAAGGCGACCAGTTCTACGAGATGCTCGTGGACGTCGCCGGCCCCAACGTCGTCCTCATCGAGGGTGAACGTTGGAAGTACCAGCGCAAGGTGCTCGTGAGTCTGTTCAGTGCGCGGGTACTAAGAGATCACATGATGCCCATTGTCAAGAAGCACGCTCGTGCGCTACTGGAGGCTTTCGAGGATGCGGCGGAGCAGCAGAAACCTTTCGAGATCAACGAGCTCATGCACCGCTTCACGCTGGACTCGTTCGCTGAGATCGGGTTCGGTAGCAAGCTGGGAAGTCTCAAGTCGGGGCAGGAGCATCCGTTCGGGAAAGCTCTGGATGACGCGCTTCACATTGCCGCTGCTCGTCGGATGGTGCCGATGTGGCTCTGGAAAGCCAAGCGCTGGCTGGACATCGGGAGCGAACGGAAGCTGCGCGAGTGCGTGGAGGTGATGGACTGTCTCGTCATGGGGATCATCTCGGAGGCGATCGCCAAG
Source organism: Phytophthora melonis (assembly GCA_024211575.1). Classification (NCBI taxonomy): domain Eukaryota; phylum Oomycota; class Peronosporomycetes; order Peronosporales; family Peronosporaceae; genus Phytophthora; species Phytophthora melonis. The sequence goes on from JAMXKT010000034.1 coordinate 943,107, forward strand.
CACCAGCAACGTGGACAGGAAAAAGAAGAAGAAGAAGAAGAAGGGGGCACGACCATGAGAAAGACATTGTGTCTATCATTCTCGAACGAATGCACGCTGACGGTCAGCCCGTTGAGCCTAGCGAGGTCCGCAGCATTGCGCTGCTGTCGCTGATCGCTGGTCGGGACACGACCGCGAACGCTGTGAGCTGGATCCTTCACATGCTGCACGAGCACCCGCGCGTCGAAGAGAAGCTGCGCGCCGAGCTGCTGGAGAAGCTGCCGAAGCTGCCGACGTCTCAAGATTACATGCCGTCGCTGGAGGAGCTGCAGAACCTTCCGTACCTGGAGGCTGTGATCAATGAGAACCTCCGTCTGCTCCCGATCTTCCCCTATACGAGTCGCCAATGTATTCGAGACACGGCGTTCCCTGACGGCACCTTCATCCAAGCTGGGGAGGTACTCGGCTTGCCGCACTACGTGATGGCTCGACTGACGAGCGTTTGGGGTGAAGATGCTGCAGAGTTCGTCCCTGAACGATTCTTGGACGCCAAGAGCGGCGAGGTGCTCGATCTCCCGGCTGCTACTTCCAGTGCATTTGGTGCTGGACCGCGAATCTGTGTCGGCCGCCGTCTGGCAATCATGGAGATGAAGCTCCTCCTCGCGTGCATTGTCGGTCGCTATCATATAGTGGAGTTGCCTGGACAAACTGTTCGCTATAAGCTGGCGCTGTCTCTGACTATGAAGGACCCGTTGATGGTGAAAGTGCAGCACGTGAACCAGGTGTTAGCCAAGTCTGCTTAGGCGAGTCGTTGTGCTTGTTTCTTTGTCTTCGGATTCGCTGGTGAGTGTCATCGGAGGGGTAGCGCGGCTACAAATTTGAGAGAGTAGAAGCCGACATTTTACGAAAAAAAGTTAACATTGATGTAACATGCGTCAACGCTTTCACTTGATCGAAAGTGGCAAGAAAAAAAAACTTAGTGGATCGATCTCTGTCGGCTAAGACACTTTCTCAAACGTACTGCTAGTTATTCACTTGGCAGCGGCATTCTCGCGGTGTCGCTGCATCGCTTGCTCGATCTCCGGCCACAGAAACGAATGCGCAGTCATCAACACGAATCCAGCTTGTCTGCGTTTCTGCCAGTATAAGAGAAGACCAACGAAGTAGCCCGAGCGCAAACACAAGACAGGTTCGCCACGCTCGCCCTCGTCCGCTATGTAAAGCTGCGTGGGCCGACCAGCTCGTTCAAAGTCAGCCGAGTACGCGTAGGAAGGCTGGGAAGTCATCTGGACTGGGCTCTGGAGTCTCAACTGGGACTTGTACTCCCAGGCCCCTCTTCCTCCTCCCCCTCCTTTTTCTTCTTCTTCTTCTTCTCCTGGGGCCATAGCGTAGCCAGTATCGGGTAGAGGCCGTAAGAAGGGCGTTCGGGTAACTGCCTTCACCTTCAGTACCGATACGTTCACATGGCACGACATGTCCTTCACGTGTTCGACTTCGAGCCGCCTGCCGAACGCATCAATGGCCTCCTCAACGTGCGAGAACTGTGGGGTTAACTCTGTCACAAAGTACCCGTCGTTGGAGATGAAAAAGCCCACTCGCTCCCGGTTGACCCCAGGTACTTTGAATCTCACGAGCGTCGGCCATGCACGCTCACGAGCTTCGTATATTTGGTCGTCGAGGGATTGACGGGGAGGATTCCGCGTCTGCGTACTCTCAGAAATGATCTTGACTGGAGGCGGAAACCCCTTCAGCCAACCGCACAACTCAGTCGGGCGTGGCTTCTTCTGGGCCAGATCCTCCGCGTTCCCGGTTGCGACGTCTTCGGTTTGCACCGGTTTGTCTGCCTTTTGAGCATTCTTCCGGTTCGCTTGCCCCATTGTAAACCACGGCTGGGGGAAAGCAAAGTGATCTCGGTTGAGGGTGGTCAGGGACAAATTTTGCAGTTTTCCAAGAAATCTCGAAACCAAAGCCCTGAGTAGCTCACTCGGATCTTTCTTTTGCGATCGCCCGAGTTTTTCAGCGCAAGCGCACGGAATCGAAAAGTGAAGATGAGTCGTCGTTCAGCCACGATGAGCCATGGCTTCATTGAGTTTGGTTTACTCGTCCACGATGTGATTGTTGCCTACCGCAATTTTTCAGCTCACCCTTCATCGTTTCCTGAACTGAAACCGGAATTTGTTATCGTTATGGAGTCTCAATTAACCCACTTATTATACATGCGCACTTACATTCATGCAGATATTGAAGTCCGAGAGCCCAAGACGGGCAAAGTGTAAATGATTTCACAGATATATTTTTCACGATAGTTCGCCTCTCGTGTATGCCATATTGGCGCCTTGCGCATTTGCCACGAGAACTTATCCCTCATGAAGCGGTTCCTCTCCTCCAGAAACTGCTCGTGCAGAACGAACGCACTCGCGGTTCTTGAATCTCGAAAACGTCAAGAATGGTCTAAATAGTTCGAGTAATCTGGCCAACAAATCGTCCAACGCCCGCCAGCATTCGTAGTTGAAGCCTGCACTTGCCAGTACAGAGCAAGATCTAAAGTGGGCAATCCAAGGGTCAACCCCCAAAACAGTTAGCCAAGGTCGCTGAACGAGCAGAACGGCAATTACTCAAAAGCTTTGATGTTTTTAAACTTAAAGTTTACTGTTCTTTTCCTGCATAAGATGAATAAACGCTGTTTCCTGTCCACCTAGTCTCCACTTTTATAGCAACATCAAAAAAGTGACTGCATTTGAGTAAAGAAAAGAAAAGAAAAGAAAAGAAAAGAAAACGCGGTCTCCTGCTGTGCCGGGCGATGGCTTACAGCATAGGTTTCTCTTCAGTCAAGAGGCGGTGCTCGTTCATCGCCGTCTCGATCCGCTTCCAAGTGTTCGAGCCAGTGTCCACCTGGCCTTGATCCTCCGGATAATTCTGGCGAAGCTTCGTGAATACACCAACAACTTGATGGGAAGTCACGTTGAAGACCATATCAATGAAGTGTGAAGAAGAGAATGAATAGTTCCATTATTTTGCATTATACATTTGTATGACCTTTTGTATGCAAAGAACATTTGAAATTGACGCTCCGTGTGCGTATTCCACGATGTGCATTCACCCAGTGCTGCGTTTAATAGCACATGCGGGGTTGCGAGTTAGGTATCAAGAATCCCTGCGTCAACAGCAGGGCCTTGCGTGCACCATTTCATACTTGCCCCCCCCCCCCCCCCATCAAAATTGCGTTCCCGAAGTGCACGACGCCATCAAACTTGGCGAGAGCTCTTACCGGTACCCCCATTTCTTTGGCGCTCGCTCGGTCGGTCTCCCATCTGTCCGATCCATCCGCCCAGCTCTGCTCGTCGACACTTCTGCGCCAAAGCTCACATCGCAGTGGAACCGGCCGTCTCGTTCGCACGACAAAATGCAATCCAAGAACCGTCTCCAGTATCTCAAGCTCATTCATTCCCAGTCCGATTCTCCGCTGCGTACATCACCCAAGCCATGCTGCAGTCCTTCTTCGAAGACAAGTTGAGCTACCTCCATCCGGTGGTGCCCGGCCTCGTGGCGGCCGCCGTCGCCGTCGCCATCTACTGCACCACCGACACCGCGGAACCGCCGACACTCGAGGGTGAAGACGGTAAAGTGGTGGCCAAGCGCGTCCGCTACCTGCCGTCCAAGATCCCCGTGCTGGGCAACGCCATCGAGCTGCTGAGCAACTCGGAGCGCATGCACGACTGGATCGCCGACCAGATCGTGCCCTTCGACGGCGAGCCGTTCACCTTGCGGTTGCCGGGCAAGTCCGACATGATGTTCATCGCCAAGCCCGAGCACATCGAGGAGGTGCTCAAGACGCAGTTCGAGAACTTCCCAAGAGCCAACACATCCACGACGTCTTCTTCGACCTGCTGGGCGACGGCATCGTCATCACCAACGGCGAGACGTGGAAGCGCCAGCGCCGCGTGCTCGTGAACCTCTTCAGCGCCCGAGCGCTGCGCGAACACATGACCCCCATCTCGCAGAAGTACGTGGTGCAGCTGCGCAAGATCTTCGAGGACGCGGTGGCGTCCAAGGAGCCCATGGACGCCTTCGGACTCATGCACCGCTACACGCTCGACGTGTTTGCCGAGATCGGCTTCGGCACCGAGATGAAGCTGCTGGAGGGAAGGTACCAACCGTTCGCCGAGGCCATCGAGGAGTCCCAGTACATTGTGTCGGCGCGCTTCAAGCAACCCGACGCGCAGTGGAAGCTCATGCGCTGGCTCAACGTCGGCAGCGAGAAGAAGCTGCGCCATGCGATCCAAGTGATTGACGAGCACGTGATGGGGATCATCTCGGGCGCCATTCAGCGCCGTCAAGAGCGCGACCAGGCTGCTAAGGCGGGCCAGACGGTCAAGCCTGCGGACAGGGACATCGTGTCGATCATCCTGGACTCGATGGAGTCCAACAACCAGGTCGTCGACCCCGTGGAGGTGCGGAACATCGCCACTGCCGCGCTGATCGCTGGCCGAGACACCACGGCCGATGCATTGGGGTGGCTCTTCCACGTATTGAGCCAGAACCCGAGCGTCGAGGCCAAGCTGCGCTCGGAGCTGCTCACGCACATGCCCAAGCTCGCAACGGACCCCGAGTACGTCCCAACCGCCGAGGAGCTCAACCAGGTGCCCTACCTCGAAGCTACGATCCGCGAGCTGCTGCGTCTGCTGCCTGCTGGCCCCGTAATCGCCACGCACTGCGTCCGCGACACGGTGTTCCCGGATGGCACGTTCGTGCCCAAGAACACGGACATTGGGCTCGCGTTCTACACGACTGGCCGACTCACGAGCGTATGGGGCGAGGACGCACTGGAGTTCAAGCCCGAGCGTTTCCTGGACGCCGAGACGGGCGAGGTCGTCAAGGTGTCGTCCTCCAAGTTCTGCGCCTTCAGCGCGGGCCCGCGCATCTGCGTGGGCCGCAACCTGGCCTTCCTCGAGATGAAGATCGTGATCGCCAACATCCTCAGCCGCTTCCACCTCGTGCCGGAGCCCGGCCAGCAGCCCGCGTACACGCAGGGCATCACCTTGGGCATGCAGACCCCGCTCATGATGCGCGTCGAGGCCGCCACCGCCCAAGCTGCAGCGTAAGTAGAGAACTAGAACCCGTAATATGTAGCAAGCCAAGTTGAAGTGCCCCGATCAATTAAGTCCCTACCGACTTCCTCCGCTTGTAGTGGACAACCTCATATAAGAGCGCCCAATCATATCACAGGATTTGGAAGGCCTTCTCGGCTCCGCTTATAAGTTCCGCACAAATCATTTCGATACGTTTCCACCGGTAGTATATCGGTGCGATGGAGCTTCCATTCATTTAAAGCAGCTGCGGCTGCAGCCTAGAGCTACCTGCATGCGGTTGCTGCCAATACCTACTACCTATGCTAGTGTTAAGCGCTGCTGCGGCGCACGTGTACTATACAGACGTTCGGAGAGTGGTTTGCTTGCATCCTCCCACACCACGTTGTTTCCATCGACCAATGACACATGTTACCGAGTTAAGACTAAAAAGCTATGCATTACCTCAAAAGTGGTCTAAGGGCAAGGCAAAGCATTGCGACGGCACTAGCCTCACGCGGGCGCGTGCCGCTCAAGGCTTTGCAGTTACAGCCTGTTGCCTGCCGTGAGATGTCAAGCGCGACAGGCTCGCTCAGGCGGCTAGCTGCGCTGTGCATGACCAAGCACAAAAAAGTGTCAGCTAATCGACTACTGGTACCCCTACCGGTTACAAGATTCGGCATATCATTTTTGACGGGTGGTACAGTGTACCGGTATATACCCTGTCCACTATAAGCGGAGGAAGTCGGTACCCCCACAAGTTCAGGAATCCGCTTTCGCGTAGCGTGGAGACACGTTGGTCACGAGGCCTGGATACCGGTACACCCGCTGGCCATGAAAGTTATCGGCGGCTCTGCATCACTGCCAAACGCAATGGACTGCTGGGCTGGCGCCAAGCCACGCACTTCGGCCATCAAGCTGCAGACGATTCCGTCGGTGCCGTCCGCGTCCACGTCGCGCAAATCGTTGGCGTAGGCTTGCGGGTCCTTACAACCCGACGGCGAGGAAGCTTCCCGCGTGCGCTGCATTGCGGAGACCGCCGTCGGTCCCGCCGTCATCTTTGCCACGGATCGCCACATTACCCGATCGACCTGCTCCAGTAGTGGCCACTGTTACCGAGGATGCTGCAGCAGTCCATGTTCAAGTCCCCGTGGTACCGGGCCTCGTCACAGCGGCGCTGCTCGTCACGCTGTACTGGGCCAAGTCGGCCAAGGGCTCCGCTACCGGTAAGCTCAAGGGTGGCAAGGTCAAGAAGGCCGTCATCCTGCCGGGTACCCTGCCCGTGGTGGGCAACGCCGTCGACCTGGCGGCCAATGCCGCGCGCATGCACGACTGGCTGGCCGACCAGTTCGCGGCCACCAACGGCGAGGCGTTCATCGTGCGCCTGCCCGGCAAGGACGACATGATGTTCATCGCCAAGCCCGAGCACCTGGAGGCCGTGCTCAAGACGCAGTTCGACATCTTCCCCAAGAGCGAGTACATCCACGACGTGTTCTACGATATGCTGGGCGACGGCATCGTCGTCACCAATGGCGAGACCTGGAAGCGCCAGCGTAATGTGGTGGTGGGGCTCTTCAGCGCCCGCGCTCTGCGTGAACACATGACGCCGCTCGTGCAGAAGTACACGGTGCAGCTCGGGGACATTCTGGCCGACGCTGCGGCGACGAACACCCCGTAGACGTGTTTGATCTGCTGCACCGCTACACGTTCGACGTGTTTGGCGAGATCGGCTTTGGCGCCAAGATGGGGTCGATGGACGGCGCCTTCCAGCCCTTCGCCGAGGCGATGGACGAGGCCCAGTTCCTGGCCGGCAAGCGCTTCAAGCAGCCCATGTGGTACTGGAAGCTGCGCCGCTGGCTCAACGTGGGCGACGAGAAGAAGCTCAAGGAGAACGTGCGCGTGATCGACGAGCACCTCATGGGCATCATCGCCGACGCCATCGAGCGCCGTCGCCACCGCGTGGAGGAGATGAAGGCCGGCCGCCCCGCAGCTCTGGCCGACAAGGACATCGTGTCCATTGTTCTCGACTCGATGGAGGCCAGCGGCCAGTCCGTGAACCCCGTGGAGGTGCGCAACATCGCCGTCGCGTCAATCATCGCTGGCCGCGACACCACCGCCGACTGCATGGGCTGGTTGTTCCACCTGCTGAGTGAGAACCCTCGGGTCGAGGCCAAGCTGCGCGACGAGGTGCTGGCCAAGATCCCGCAGCTCGCGAGCGACAAGAACTACGTCCCGTCGGTCGAGGACATCAACAAAGTGCCGTACCTCGAGGCCTGCATCCGCGAGCTCCTGCGTCTGTACCCTCCGGGTCCTCTCATCACCACGCACTGCATCAAGGACACGGTCTTCCCGGACGGCACTTTCGTGCCGGCGAACACGGACATCGGCATCGCGCTCTTCTCCGCCGGACGCTTGACGAGTGTCTGGGGCGAGGACGCGCTCGAGTACAAGCCCGAGCGCTTCATCGACAGCGAGTCGGGCGAGATCATCCCCATGACCGCCACCAAGTTCTGCGCCTTCAGCGCCGGCCCGCGCATCTGCGTGGGGCAGAACCTGGCGTTCGTCGAGACCAAGATCGTGATCGCCAGCATCGTCGGACGCTTCCACATGACTCCCGAGCCTGGCCAGAGCGTGGCCTATACACAGGGCATCTCGCTCGGCATGATGGACCCGCTCATGATGCGTCTCGAGGCGGTCAACGCGTCCGCATAAACTAAATTGACAGAGATCAAGAGCAGCTGAACCTCAGGTTTTGTTGATGAAGAAAATACAGAATTGTTTGCCTTATCAAATGGAAACTTGGTCGCAGTCGAAAGCTGCTCTTCTCACATGTGAAGAGGAGCGTGCTATTATAGTAGTGCGAGCTCGTGAAAGTCAATATTGGCGTTGCTTGGTAGTGCGGATGCCAAGCCAACTTCAGCTTGCCTGTAGCCTAAGTGTCGTGCTACAGTATGGGGCTAAACAGCTTAGTATCTCGCCCAAGTCTTGTAATTGCCTGCAGACTCGAACGCTGGGTTCAAAACCCATTCAAATTAGTCTTGGTATTTTCTTAAACTACATGCAGCAAACAAGCAGCTCAGGTGCTTACAACTCCTTGGCGGTCTTGACGATCTCGTCGAATTCCTCGTCGCTGTGCTCCTGGTGCTTCCGGAACTTTGCGTCAATGCAAGTCTCTGACGCGCGGAATCGCTGCAGCTTCGGAGTCACGCCAATGAGACCCTTGATCACCGCGATGTCCTCAATGTCGACCAGCCCAGGGACCACCGTGGCGCGGAACTCGTGCTTGACACCCGACTTCTTGATGATCTCAATGGATTTCTTCAGCAACTTGGGGCGAAGTGGCTTGCCAGCAACTTCAGCGTAGCGCTCAGGGTCGGCCTTGACGTCCATCGCGACAAAGTCGACGAGCTTCTCGTCGAAAACCTTCTGCAGCACGTTCGGGTTGCTGCCGTTCGAGTCAAGCTTGACTGTGATGCCGCGCTCCTTCGCCCGACGCAGGAACGGCATCAATCCTGACTGGATGGTGGGCTCACCGCCACAGATCACCAGGCTCTTGTGCTCCGTGGACGCCACGTAGTCCAAAAGCGCGTGCGGGTCCAGGTCCTCGGGCTTCTCGTTCACCAGGTCGCTGTTGTGGCACCACCCGCACTTGAGGTTGCAGCCCTTGGTGAACAGGATCGAGGCCACGGGCTTGCCGGGGAAGTCCGTGTACGTCGTCTTGGTGAAGCCGCCGATCTGGAAGTCGATGGGCTCGTTCTCGATCGCCGTGTAGATCTTGCGCATGCTGAACTCGACCTTCTTGCCCGCGTTCCAGTCCGACACGGGGCGGAAGTAGCCGACGATGCGGGAGTAGACCAACGCCTTCTCTCCGCATTGAGGGCACTCAAAGTGCTCGCCGGCGAGGTAGCCATGAGTGCGGCAGATACTGAAAGTCGGCGTCAAGGTCACGTACGGGATGCGGTAAGTGGTGGTGATCGACCTCACAAGGTCGCGCGCTTGCGTCCAACTCGACAGACGCTCACCTAGGAACGCGTGGAACACGGTGCCGCCAGTATACTCCGTCTGCAGCGATTCCTGGTGCGTCAATGCCTCAAACAGATCGTCGGTCGAGTCCACCGGCAGCATCGTTGAGTTCGTGTAGAACTCCGGTAGCTTGGCGCTCGGGAACAGCTCGTGGTCGATCTTGGCAAGCTTGTAGCACGTCGACTCGGCAGGAGTAGCCTCCAGGTTGTACAGGTGTTTGGTCTCGAGCTGGATCTCCTGCAGCTCGTCCTTGATAAACTGCAGCACGCTGCCAGCAAAGTCCTTGTTGTGGTAGATGCCACGCCCCAGGAGGATCGAACACGCCTCGTTCATGCCGATGACGCCGATGGTGGAGAAGTGGTTGGCCCAATAGCTCTTGGCACGCTGAAAGACGCTCTTCAAGTAGAAGCGCGTGTACGGGTACAGCTCCATGTTGGCCTCAATCACCTTGCGCTTGGTCTCCAGCGACTCCTTCGCGACCGCTATCGTCTTCTTGACGACCTCGAAGAACTTGGGCACCGACTTTGAGCGCAGAGCCAAGTTGGGCAGGTTCAGCGTCACGACACCGAGCGAGCCGGTCAACGGCGTGGCACCGAAGATGCCGCCGGCCCGCGTGTGGAGCTTTCGAGTGTCCAGACGCAGACGACAGCACATGGAGCGGAAGTCCGCCGGGTTCAGGTCCGAGTTGATGAAGTTGGCGAAGTAGGGCACGCCGTACTTGGCCGTCATCTCCCACATGGGCTTGAAGCGCGGCGACTCCCAGTCGAACTCCTTGGACAGGTTGTACGTGGGGATGGGGAAGCTGAAGATGGAGCCGTTGCCGTCGCCCTGGATCATGACCTCGGCGAACGCCTTGTTGAACATGTCGATCTCTTCCTGGAAGTCGCCGTAGACCCACGTGGGGTGCTGCTTGCCGCCGATGATCACGGGCTGCTCCGCCAGGATGCTCGAGCACACCAGGTCGAGCGAGATGTTGGTGAACGGGGCCTGAAAGCCGCTGCGGGTCGGCACGTTCAGCGAGTAGACGAACGACTGGATGAACTTGAACACGTCCGTGTAGCTGAGCTCGTCCACGCGGATGAGGGGGCGATGTACGTGTCGAGGTTGGAGAGCGCTTGGGCGCCGGCCATCTCGCCCTGCAGCGTGAAGAGGAAGTTGACGATCTGGTTGAGCGCCGTGTTGAAGTGCTTGGGCGGACGGCACTGCAGCTTGTTGGGCACGCCGCCGAAGCCGTGGATCAGGATGTCCTCGGTGCTCCAGCCCGAGCAGTAGGCGCTCAGGTAGCCCAGGTCGTGGATGTGGAAGCGGTTCTCCTTGACGTACTCGCGCACCTTCTCCGAGTAGAGCTTGTGCAGCCAGTACTCCTCGACGATGCTGGTGGCGATGTGCTGGCTCAGACCCTGCAGGGAGAACGTCACGTTCGAGTTCTCCGCCGCCTTCCACGTGATCTTGTCCAGGTACTCGTCGATGACCGGCGACGCGGCGGTGGCGAGGGCCGTCGACTTGTTTAGAGTTGGAAGACCAGCAGCCTTGGCATTCGTGGTGGGGTTCACCTCAGTGTAGACGTTCTCGCTAGCGGGACGGGAAGGCGCCATGGTGATCAATGAACTCGTGTGAATGGGGGGAGCTGGGGACACTTGACCGAATGAAAAGTGAGGTTGCCAAGGAGACTCGAGGGTAGTGAAGACATAGAGAGAGGGAGGGGCTTGGTTGGCCACCAAGTCAGGGGCATTGATTGCCTCGCGACTTCTTTACCTCGGGGTGTCGGACATGCAGGCGATTCCGGCGATTCCTGGCGCGCTTTCGAGCGGAGGGCGCTCGTTTTGGGCGCGAGTGCGCGCTTTGGCGGGCTTTTCGCGCGCAATGGGGGCGGCCAAGCGTTTGACTTTGAAAACTCCCGCGAAAATCGAGTGCGAGACTCACGCACACGATCGTGTCTCTGCTTCAACATGCGCGTGTTTAACTCCAAGCAGCCAGATGCGAGGGCTCACGCCCCTGTCTTCGATGCAATTGGCCAGGTCGATGCACGACGTACGTGGCTTATGAACCAGCGCCCTAGCAGTCCCAGACTTGCAGGTGGAGGGGCCGCAAGTCTACAGTGTAGCGATGCCTCGTGACGAGACTCGTTTGGCCTAATGTATCCCACTAAGTATACATCTTACTCTAATTTATATACATCCGTAAACTTAGCGAGGCCCGCAAAGAGTATTCACTGAATCTTCCGTGCGGTACCACGAAAGCGGTACCCATTCTCAGACATTTCATACCACGTCACACATTTCGGGATCCTCGACGTAGTTGAGTAGCTGCCATGCTGCCCACGATGCACCGCCTCGACGGCGGCCGCAGCGCCGCCTCCAACACGCCATTGGACCTCTCAGCGTCGCTCTCACGCAAGGAGAAGCGCAGTCAGAAGCGCGGCCAGTCGCGCGCCAAGAAGTCCCAATCTTCGTCCTCCTCCCAGTCGAAATCCCCTGCCAACGTCGAGTCCAAGGCCGATCCCAATGCAGTCAAAGCCCCCGTTATCATCGCAACGTCGCAGCAGAGCCGCTTCCACACTGTCACGTTCGACGAGTTTGGCAAGAACGTCTTACTCAACCAGTTCACCCTCGCCATTGGGTCCGCTCCTCCGAAAGGGTCCGGAGACCCCGTGGGGGTCGTGGAGCTGCTGCGAGACACGCAGCTGAAGCTCAACTACGGCTCTCGCTATGGCCTCGTGGGTCCCAACGGCATCGGCAAGTCCACGCTGCTCACAGCGCTGGCGGACGGACTGGTGGAAGGACTCCCGGCGTCGCTCAAAATCCTGTACGTGAACCAGTTGGACACGTCGTCGCTGACGCCCGAGTCGGCGCAGCAGTCGGTCCTGCAGACTGTGCTGAGTGCGGATACCAGAGTGAGTGAGCTGCATCACAAGATCAACTTGCTGCAGAGGGTCTTGGTGGGGGCAGAAGAAGAAGAAAGGAAGGAGAAGAAGGCGGAGAAGAGGACGTTCGCGTCCTCCAAGGCGGAGCTGCTGCACGCTCTGCTGACGATCCAGGTGATGGAAGCGGAGCAGGCCCAAGAAGCGGCCAGCAAGATCGCCATCAAGAGAAGTGGCATGCTGGGCAAGGACGCGAGGCTGAGGCTGCTAGAAGTCGAGCATAAAGTGGCGGATCTTCGACAACGACTGCAGTTTACTACGCTGTCAGATGACGGCGAGCATGAGAGCGTGGTCGCCGCTAACGAGACGGAGATTTTGCATGAGATTCATAAGAAGATGGAGGAGTTCCAGCAAGCGCTCAAGGTGCTGGACGAAGCGTCGATGGAGGCGCGCGCACGCCGAATCCTGGCGAGTATGGGCGTGGATCCCAATAAACAAGACGCGCCGCTGTCGTCGCTGAGTGGCGGCTGGCAAGTGCGTATTCTCCTAGCGCGCGTGCTCTTCATGGAGCCGGACTTTTTGCTCTTGGACGAGCCCACGAACCACTTGGACATGCCCTCGATCTTGTGGCTCAAGAACTACCTGCTGACTCTAGAGGACGTCCTGGCGAGTCCAGTGACGCTGGTCGTCGTCTCTCACGACCGCTTCTTCTTGAACGCCGTGACGGACGAGACCATCTTCTTCCGCGCGTACGACAAGACTCTGGCGTACTACGACGGCAACTACGACGCGTTCGAGGAGGCGATGGCGTCCAAGCGGCAGTTCAACGCGCGCTTGCAGACCAAACTGGACAAGAAGACGGAGCAGATGAGCGCCATGGTCTCCAAGATTTCCCAGCAAGCCGCGCGCTCCAAGGATGACAAGAAGATGCAGGTCGCGGCCTCCAAGAAGAAGAAAATGGACCGCATCGGCAATGAACGCAGTGCAAAGGGCACGAGGTTCAAGCTAAACCGCGACCGTATCGGATACTATCTAACGGATCGCGATCAGGCCGAGGACCAGGCCAAGTACGACGAGACGGAAGGCGGGGCGAGTGCGAGCTCCGCCTGGCGGATTCTGTCCAGCAGTCCGCCCCAGATTCGGAACCTGACGAAGCTGGACAGCACGACAATGATCTCACTAGAGAACGTGTCATTTCAGTACGACTCGGCGGATACTGGGGCGAATACTGCGAAGCCGAAGACGCCTCTTGTTGTCGAGAACCTCAACCTCTCCATCAACTATGGAGACAAGGTCGTGCTGGTGGGCCGCAACGGAGCTGGCAAGACTACGTTCATGAAGCTGCTTAGTCGTGGACTGGAGCCGAAGCGCGGGAAGGTCGAGTACTTCCACGGCGCGCGGGTGGCGTCGTTGATGCAGCACAACGTGGAGGATCTCAAGCGGCAGGAGTGGTCTAGAGGACTGACCCCGCTGGAGCTGCTGCGCTCGCGGCTCCAAGCTGACGAGGGTGTTGTAGCAACTGAAGCGGGGGAAGTTCGAGCGCCTCAGGTCCCGCGAACGACGGCAAAATGCGTGGACACCTGAGCAGCTTTGGCATCACGGACGGCACTGCCGTGGCTGTCCCGTTGCACGCTTTATCAGGTGGCCAGTTGGTGCGCGTGGGGCTGGCGTGGGCCACGTACCCGTACCCACCGCACGTGCTGCTCCTGGATGAGCCTACGAACCACTTGGACATGAGCACGATCCAACTGCTGGGCGAGGCGCTGCGCAAATACCAAGGAGCGGTCGTGCTCATTTCGCACGACCTGCACTTCCTCGACATCCTCACGAACGGAAGCCAACGCGCAGAGGATTCCGAGGGAGACGATGACGACGAAGCGTGTGGGCGTGTTCGAGTCTTCGAGGTGAGCAAGAAGAAAGGAGTCGTGTCGCTCTTGCCACTGGAGGGAGTGGAGGCCTACCGCGAGAAGGAAGAGAGGCGCAACGCCTCGCTTGGCCGCATATAACAAGCACGTGATTTAACGAAGCTGAGAAGGGTGTGATCGGTTCGTGTTGAATGAAGTATGGTTCATTTGCATACTTGCATCGAGCAGGCAATGATACAGTTTAGTTGTAAAGCCATGGTGGAGATTCTGGCTATTCCTCCGGCGACAAGCTGGGAGTTGTTGTCCGTCTTTGCGGGGCACAGTTCATATCGCTTGAAGAAAGAAGAGGGCGCCATTTGGATCACGAATGAGGATTTTCTCGGCCGACACCGTCACGGATTTCGTTCGACGCGGCGACATCGTCGGCGTCCGGCGGCGTCTGGAGCTTGGTGACGACGTCAACGAGCGTCGGAGTTTCAAGTCGACCCCGCTGATCGAAGCTGCTAGGCGTGGCAACATTGCGATGATGGAGCTGCTGCTAGAGCACGGCGCGGACATGGAGTTGGTGGATTCTAGCCGCCTTACGGCCCTCCACTCAGCAATCGACGAGAAGAAGAGCGCCGCAGCCATCTTTCTGGCACAGCGAGGCGCCTCTGCGGACAAAGTGGGCTTCCTGGGTCGGACTCCGCTACAATGTGCGATCAAGAAAAACCTGTTTGGGGTCGCAACGGAGCTGTTGGCAAATGGTGCAGACCCCATGGTGCGCAGCGAGTCTAACAAGGTCGCTAGGGACTTCATTCACTCCGGGCCAAGCCACCAACAGTTTGTCGAATTACTGGAAGCGTACACAAATGCAGATTCCGTCACGAAAGCGAAGAATGGAGACGCAATACTGGGTGCTGTTCAAGCTAAGCACACTGAGGCTTTATCGGCCTTGTTCGAGCAACTATCAGCGAGGGTAATCCTGAAGATATCATGTCGAAGCATCGACGAATTCAGTCTGAAATCGAGAGCACCAGCGATGAGGAGTGGCGCCTGTCACTTGTTGGAATTCTTAACGGCCACGACAGGGATACTCTGATGAAAGTGATGGAGTCCACTAACGCCCTAGAGCAAGTAAAAGAGCTCCTTGAGGCCATAGGAAACTCCAATTGGATCAAGAACGTGAAGTTGCATAACGGCTGGACGGCACTTCATCTCGCTGCGTCGCTGGGGAATCGTGCCACTGTACAATATCTGCTGGTAGACTGCGGCTTAAACCCCCTGGATGTGAGCTGGGACGGCAAATTGGCACTGGACATCGCCCTTGATGAGGACGCCGACAACGAACTGTGTTGGAAGGCTGCAACAGCTAGTTGGATATATGACGAGTGTGTATGATCTCCGACACATCCTCAGCCTGGGGTTCAGAGCCCTTAACCAAGCCGAGATGCACTCAGTGTTGCTGGAAGCCTTCGACGAAGTCATCCGGGAAAAGCTCGTGTTTGACGACCGCGCCGCTGTATTCTTCAAGATGGGATTGCAAGAGTGCAGACGCCAGAGTTTCATCTCTGAGGCTGAATTCATTGAATGGGACCTGAAATCTACGAAGGTGAACGTTGAAAACTCCGAGTGGGCTCGGCAGATCAATCTCTTCACCAAGTTGAGTGCCGAGTCACCACAGCAGAGAAGAACGTCGGTCTACTACACGCTCAGTACAGCGCTCTGCGAGACGCGCTTATCCAGAGAGAGGAGTGCGAGATCCGAAGGCGAGCAAGAGATCGTCTCATTTCGCTCATGTCGTCAGCACTGGCCATGTGTGGAGGCTTGGTCATCAAGGACATCTTCGGTGCTGCATTCGACCTCTGGGACCCAGCGAAGCTTCTGGGCGCTCTCACCGGCATGAGCTCCGACAAACTGGCCGACTTTCTAGCGGAAAAGACGAGCACAATCGTGTTCAAAGATGGCGTGGAAGCTGTGCTCATCAACTCTGACATTGAACCAGTGGAGTTCGCGGACGTGCTACGAGATGCTGTGAACCTCCAACATCCTGATATCGCTTCAACCGCCCCACAAACACTGTTGCCGATCGACACGGAGCCCGTCAGCTCCTTTCTTCCATCTAAACACTCGATTCTCCGGCTTAAGGCGGTGGCGCTTGCTGTCGTTTATCGTGAGGTCAACGCACAAACCAGCACAGTGCATGGCGCAGTTGCAGTTGAGTCGCCGTCTCCGGTAGGGTCGAAGCACCCCCACGAGGTCGTGAATTCTCTCTCTGAGGCAGATTTGGAGCCGTACCCGTATCACTACGCGGTGAGATACAGCGACGGAGATCTCGACCAGTTTCTCGAGCTGGTGGGCTACATCGACGACTGCGACGGTGGCATCAATAAAGCTCTGACACTTTGTGTGCGTTCAACGGAGGGAGAACCCTGGAAGGCATGCGAGTTGACGGCTCTGGTGTATGCGTCCTATCTGGGCTACGTTGACATCGCCAAGTGGTTTTTGGAGAAACCGGACGTGGTCCTGACCGAGAAAAAGTTCGTGACGATCAAGCGCGCTCGTAGTTACAAGGCCAACCCGGTTATAGTGGGCATAGTTCGGCATGAAATTGGGAGTTTCAGGATCTGAAGTTGAGATCGCCGGATTTAGGGAGCCGTGCCGGACAAGGCGCCGAGTGGGGCGGGCGTAACCACCGCCGCCAGTCGCGCCGGCTCGGCATTTCCAGAGTCGCCGCCTTCGCAGCACAAACACCCACCACGACCCACCTAGGCTCAGCCCGGCCCTACGGCCCGGCCTGATGCGCATCAACTCTCGCTCTAACTGTAATACACGAGATTGGCCCCACTAAGGGAGACGGCTCTGGTTGACGGCGACATGAAATAATTGCGTAAGTAAGGTGGTAGTCGACGATACGAGGACCTCCCCCCCCGTTCTATCTATCTTTGCATCTTATGATCGTTTTGGTTTGTTGCGCTCGCTCAGCTACAGACCATTTTTAGTGAACTTTCCCTTCTCAAGACCCGCTAGCTGTTCCATTCCCTCACGAAGCCGCGCCAAACCACGGACAATAGCGAATGTTAACTGGCAGAAAGGAAGTCGTTCCACATGCAGACTTCGATGCACTATCAGAGCCCGAACCCAAGGAATCTCCCGTAACATTGGGCCACAACTTGCAGGAAGCTGCACCGTCCGCCAGAAAGCACTCCACCAACAGTCCACGACCCCTCAAGTCAAGACGTCGACGGAGTTCTGCTTCTCGATGCGGGAGGAGGTTCTTGCGGCGCTACCATGACTGGAAGAGTGAGCACATGTACTTGGGTCGCTACTCCATCGAGAAGATGATTGCGTTTGAGGAATACCAGCGCCTCGCCAGCCCACTTCGAGTGTTCGCCGTTATCGCACTAACTCCGCTACCAGCATTGGCCATCGTTCTACTACTAGCAGCTATCCCGCTCCAGAGTCCGCTCTTCCCCGCCACTGAGAACCCAGCCTATTTTATCCAGTCGTGGCTCTCCTTCAGCGTGATAACCTTTGCCATGCTGCTCTACATGCGCTGTGCTCTCGCACTACCGCTCACCGTCTATTCTCACCAGCAAAGTGTTCTGATCTCAGTGCTCACAGCGGGCGCGAACGAGCTGCTCATGTTTGTGGTATCCGTGGCTTGGCGCTTCCCGATTCCGCTGCGAGATTACCTCGGCGCGCCTTCGTACACGGCATTCTTCATCCTTTTCCACATACTGGTGCTATGTGGCAAACTACGGTACTTTTACTGCCGGATACGGGACTATCTCCCGCTTTTCTTCGCTCAGTTGTCGACATTTTTTGTGTTTGAGGGCGTTGCGATACTGTTCAGAAACTCCCCACTGTGGGTTAAGACCTTCATCACCATCTCGTATCCTCTGTTGCGAACTATGTTGAGACGTATAGTACGAAGCTTCTCCCATTCGCTCCGGAGACAACCATCTGCGTGGTCGAGATCTTCGGCTCTTTCTTCCAGAACGTGTGTCTCCAAAGTGCCTGCTCCCTCCCAGTGAGCGGCTTTATCATCCTCGTTGACTTCAGTTTGGCGATATTGGAGGGCTGGATGTACTTGGACCACAAGTTTATCGTCGACGGACGATCCACTACGCGCACGGCCCTTAAAATCATTGAGCACGCCTTCTTCCCCGGGGCGTTTCGAGCTCGCACTACTAACCAATCTGGCACGGAGAGAGACCGCACAATCGGGAACATTTCCAGTCGAGGGGTTTCCGTCGCGATTTCCGCCACTGAGACCCCTCAAAGCGCGAGAAAGATGACGGCCCATTCTTCCTCCAGGTCGACAAGAACATCAACTAGAACGCTTACACGAATGTCGCCGAGGTCCATACGTAGACCGTCGATGCGGGCGTCCAAAGTCGCTTGTTCGCCTGAAAAATCGCTTGACGTTGGCACGATCGACCTCGGTGTTCTCGAAAAATCAAAGATCGGTCGAGTGGCTACGATCGCTCAGGGCTCGGCAACCTCGCTGACGTCTCTAGCGATGATGTCACCAAAGACAAGGCAGTCATCGATTGACGATACCGACATTGTTCATCGCCACCGCGTCAAGCTTCTTTCCCAAACCCTCCAGCTTGTTTTCGCCTCTGAAGTGCTGATCTTTGCCGAGTATTCGGAGGTCGCATGTGCATTTATCTATGGTGCGTACTCTCTCACCGTCTACCACATGCACAACTCGAAGTACATCGTGCCGTTCATTGGATTATCTGAAAGCGAATTTTGGACTTTGATCACGAATGCAGCGGTCTACACTGTCCTAGAAGGGAGTACGCTGTTGTTCCTGTTTGTGTTGGTTCGCGCGAAGTTCGGCTTTTCGACCTTGCACCAACTCGCGTTTGTGCTGGAGAAGTACTGGATGAGCGTGCAGGGCAAGATCGTGGGCAGCTTCACTCTGATATTCGTACTCAACACTGTGCACCAAGGTAAACCGTTTTTACTTCAAAATGTAGATTCCGAATTAACGCTAAAGCTGTACTGCTATCTGGCGCAGGGACCGATTTGTCGCTGCAATTCAACTGGGGGCAGATACTGAAGGGATCTCCATGCTCCTAATTACAAACATTTTGGGTTTCAATAGCATTTCTTGCGCAGAATCATGCAATACACAGGAAACGTTTATACAGCAGACCGCATACGATCGCTCGGTTCATCTGCGCTACTATGCCGCAAAACTCGCCCGGGGAAACAAGCGCTAACAGAGATATAGTGCGTATTGGACCATCGCTTACTTATTAAGCCGATCTACATGAATATACTCTAAATTGACAGCTCATCCTCAGACTACGATAAGCCATTAGTTGTGAGTCCATTTATGGGGATATGAGGACCCAATTTTAGCGTTGTGTCGTCATGACCGTGGCGGCAACGAACTGGCCCGGTGTTATTTGTCTAGCTCTGTACATCTCACTTCCAGTCCTCAGTGTCGTCGATGGTCGATATGGCAGAAGCCGGAGCAACTCCATCGGAAATTCCCGATGCAGACACGACTTACGTGGATACGATCGACACCTTGCCGTCCAGCACGGCCCTAGAGACGATATACCAAGATTCCCACATTCACAGGAGGGTGCGGGCCCGACGCCCTTCAATACGAAAGAACGTAGCCCACAGAAAAGGAAGACGGTTGATACGACACTACCACAAGTGGAAAAGTGCTCACTTGTACTTGGCGCGCTATTCGATCGAGAAGATGCTCGCACTCAACAACTACCAGCACTCCAGTAGCCCCACTCACGCCTTGGCTGTCATTACGCTCACTCCATTCCCAGCTTTGGTTATAGTCCTGGTACTGGCCGCCATCCCCCTCGAGAGCCCATTGGCTTCAGCGACCTCAAACACGGTGTACTTCTTCCAATCCTGGTTCTGCTTCAGCGTCATGACGTTTGGTATGCTCATGTACATGCGCTGCGGCATGGGGTTGCCGGAAAAGATTTACTCTCACCGACAGTGTGCTCTGGTCTCCGTCTTGACGGCCGGCTTCAACGAGCTATTGATGGGACTTCTAGCGATGGTCTGGCGATTTCCGATTCCTCTTGGAGATATACTGAGGCTGCCTACGTACGCGGCGTTCTTTGTGTTATTCCACACGTTCACCTTCCGCAAGCAGCTCCGCTATTATCAAACACGACTGCAGGGCTACATCCCGCTGTATTTCGCTCAGCTGTTGACGTTTTTCACGTTTTACGGGGTCTCTGTGGTGTTCGCGAAGGCACCGGTGTGGACGAAGACTCTCATTGCTGTGACCTTCCCGCTGCTGCGACCAATGCTCAAGGGGTTACTCAGGATGGTCGCGTACTCGCTCAAGGACCTCTCCACGGAAGTATCCTTCTGTGCTATCGACGTTTTCGGCTCGTTTTTCCAGAACGTCTGCCTTCAAAGTGCCCATTCGGCGACAATGAGCTGGCTCATCATCGGATCGAGCGTTGCCCAGTCCGTTCTTGAGGTGGCGATGTGTCTGGACCGCAAGTTCACAGTCGACGGACGCCGAACTACAGCAACTGCCGTTAAAATTGTAGAGAGCGCTCTATTTCCTGGCGCATTGGCAAGAAGCATGGGGAATCGGGGTGAGTACGACGGTATCACTGCTACTATTACCCATGGGGGCGTCTCGGTTGGGCTTCCACCTCCTGGGTGCATCAGCAAATCCAGCACTGCATCAAGACGCTCCTCAATGTCAAGCACTAAGAAGGTGGCTTGTATGGATTCCCTGTCCACGATGTCGCTGGATGTGTGTACGATCGAACTCGGAGAAGTTGCCAGACAAGACCCTGAAGTCCTTCGCTCACGTATTGGGATGATGCCGTCGAAAGGGGTCGTCACTGTAGACGACATCGAGTTTACACATCGCTACCATGCCAAGCTGCTGCTACAGACGCTGGAGCTCATCAACATCTCTGAAGTGCTGATTTCCTCGCAATACTTTGACTTTGCCTGCTCAATCATCTACGGGCTGTACGTGCTTGTGGTCTATCACTTACCCAACGCCAAGTACATTTTCCCGTTTATCGGACTTACACACGACGCATACTGGACGTGCATCGCATTTTACGGCGTCTTCGCTGCCGTGGCTGCCTTTATTCAGCTCTGCTTCTTCGCTCTCGTCCGCAAGCGGTTCGGCTTCTCCACGCTCTACCAGCTCGCGTTCGTGCTGGAAAAGTACTGGATGACCATCCAGGGCAAACTCATCGGCTGCATGACCTTCATCTTCATCCTCCACACCGTGCACCAAGGTACGACCTCTCCGTCTCGCAATGCCATCGACTCTCTAACAGGCAGCTTTACTGCAGGCATGGATCCGTCGCTCAAGTTCGACTGGGGGCAAATCTTGGCCGGCAAATCCGGCTGAACCTGGTGCAGTTTGCTTCAACTTGGACGCATAATCGTGCACCAACGTCCCAACAGTGCTGAAACCCTCATTTCCAACAGAGTTAACCGACGCTGGTGCTGGACCTGATGGACCCGTCTTCGTTGCTGTTGCCTCCTCCTGGTAATAGACGACACGACCGGCGTCTGCCGCAAACTCCTGGAGCTCGATTGCAACGCGTTTGCCGCTCGGTGGCGGACTCCACTGGCACAGGCTTCGTCTACGGCACCATGTTCGGCTCGGTGCTGGCAGCGATTGAAGGGATGCGAGCGGCCCCAACGCACCAGAGACTATTAGGGGCACTGCATAACGCGAAAGTTTCGGTGCCAGAAACTGCGGGGCGCATTGCCATGGTCACGTGTTTCTTTCGCGTAGCAGCGTTCGGAATCGAGGAGCTTCGGGACAAGCGCGATGTGTGGAACACGCTGCTGGCGGCGCCTCTTGCGGGGGCGATGGTCAAGGCTCGACATGGACCGAAGGCGGCGGTGAATAGTGCGTTCGCCTTTGGGAGCTTTGCGGCGGTTGTGGTGGCCTTCAATTGGACGGAGAGCAAGCTCACGCACGAGAAGAGTTCGCCCGAGGAACTGCTGGAAGAAATCGCGTTTGCGGAGGAATTTGAGTGACAGCTTAGTCATGAAAATTGTTGCTGCGCAATTGACTGCATGTATCACTAAAACCATCCCTTTTTCGCCAATACTTTACTACTACGTCACCTTTCCACAGTTTGCTCACTTGTTTCGAGTTTCGTTTGAGGAGAGTTGCCATTATGGACCACGAATAAGGCTGCCCAGACCAAGTCCCCTTGCAGCACAGAAAGAAAGAATTGAATCCTGTCGTTGAGTACTAGCACTAATGCAGCATCTCAAGGAACACTTTGGTTAGCCATGTTGTATATATTTAGGCTTCCAGCGAGTGCCATTTTTTGGCACTTGCCGTAAGCTTGGCTACCGACTTGTCTCGCTTGATACAAGGTCAACTCGTGTCGTTTGAGCGAGTGCCGACCATGACAGGAGCTCACAGAAGCAAAGGCGTTTGGCCCATGAATGACTCGGGATGCGTCATTGTGTCTGGAAGTTCCACATCAACACGTGGCGATAATTGTGCTCCGCCACCAAGCACAGCAGCAAAGAGCGCATCCAGCCCCAGCTTGTCGAGTAGCCCCACAGCTGCAGAGAGACGTCCACGGCCTTCGATTCGCAAATATTCTTCTTCTGGCGCGCACAAGAGGGATTTATTACGCCGATACCATGGGTGGAAGAACGAGCAAATGTACTTGGGGCGATACTCTATCGAGAAAATACTCGCGTTCGAGCAATACCAACAACACACCAGTCCCGCCAGAGTTTATGCCGTCATCGCTCTAACCCCATTGCCAGCTTTGATTATTGTGCTGATTTTAGCGGCGATCCCGCTCGAAAGCCCGCTGCTTCCAGCCACCTCAAATGCGGCGTACTTTGCACAGTCTTGGCTTTCATTTACGGTGGTATCTTTCGGCATGCTTCTCTACATGAGATGCGCTCTCGCACTGCCACAATGCGTTTACTCGCACAGAGAGTGCCTCCTCATCTCGGTGCTGACAGCAGGTGCAAACGAGTTGCTGATGTTCGCTTTGTCAGTCTCGTGGCGATTTCCGGTTCCGCTTCGAGACATTCTCGGCGCTCCTTCTTACGCGATATTCTTTGTGGTGTTTCACGTGGCGATTCTACGGGCAAAGCTGCGCAATTACTACAGTCGGATTCGAGAGTATTTGCCGCTGTGGATTGCTCAGCTCTCGTCGTTCTTCATATTTGAAGGTGTGGCAATTTTATTCATGAATTCGCCGGTCTGGGAGAAAGTTGCGATCACGGTGGCGTTCCCCGTGCTGCGAACCATTTTGAAGCATGCGGTCAGGAGGTTTTCGCACTCTCTGGAAGACATCAGCACTGAAATGTCGCTGTGCGTGGTCGAAGTGTTCGGATCTTTATTCCAGAACGTTTGCCTGCAGAGCTCGCGGTCGCTCTTAGTAAGTGGGCTGATCATCCTTTTGGACTTCGTGCAAGCAATTGTGGAGGTGCACATGCACATGAACCACAAATACGTCGTGGATGGTCGACACTGTGTCCAAACCGCGGTGAAAATCATCAAAAGCGCTTTATTTCCTGGCGATATCAACAAGGAGAAGAGACGATCGAACAGTGAGAAAGTATCGTACAAAGGTGTATCGATTGCCTTGGCGTCTTCCGACATTTTCGCGCAGTCCAAGAACGAAACTAAGACCACTACTCGGCTCCCACGATCGTCCAAAGTGGCCTGCCTGTCCCAAGGATCAGTTGGAGAGCTCGACATGGGCTTAATCCACCTGGGCGTGTTGGATCGAGAGCTACTGAACGCTGATCCTGCCATTCCGCACCCCCCAGAAAGCATGCTGGTCTCGAGTACGTCGAGAACAAGGCGCTCTTCGATCGACGACGTGGAGATCACTCACCGCTATCACGTAAGGCTTTTAACACAAACACTCGAGCTTCTGTACGCCTCCGAGGTGCTGGTGTTCGCCGAATACTCCGAGTTCGTCAGTGCTTTCATCTACGGATTGTACACTCTGTCAGCGTTCCACTTGCCCAATGCCAAGTACAGTTTGTGCTTCATCGGTCTGTCGGAGGGCGAGTTCTGGAACTCCGTTGGGAATTGCACCATATACACGTGCTTAGAAGGATGTACGCTCTACCTGTTCTTTCAGTTGGTGAGGGCGAAATTTGGTATTTCGACGCTGTACCAGCTTGGCTTCGTACTGGAAAAGTACTGGATGAGCATCCAAGGGAAACTCGTCAGCAGTTTAGCGCTCGTCTTCATCCTCCACACAGTTCATCAAGGTACGTTCAAGCTCCTTACACTCAAGTGAAAAATGTCCTGCTAATTACCGAAATCTTGTGTGTATAGGGACAGACTTGTCGCTCAGATTCGACTGGCACCACATCCTGAACCCAGTTGGCCGCTAGATAAAATAACATCAAATTCGTCGGATGCTCGGAGCATAATTCAAGGCTAAGTTTATCTGTGATAAGAACCTGTTTCCAAACCCGTGACTTTGTCGAGAGAATTTATTTTTACTTATGCCTTTCATCGAAATCTTTCGAAATCTTACGCACGCCGCTCAAGTGTGCGATCCCATGCTTCCTGGGATAACCAATGGCCTCTGCTCTTATCCTCCAGGGGGGATCGAGCAGAACAGCGAAAGGAAAGCATTGTCCAATCTGCCAGCAACTCGCCCAAGCAACCCCAAGTAGGCAATGTCGGACGAGGAGACCGAGTCGTGGGAGTGTCCGTCCTGCACCCTCAAGAACGAGCTCATCGTCGAAGCCTGCGCGGCCTGCGGAGCGACCAGTCCATTAGTGCTTCAGAGCTACGCCATCGAGGAGCAGGCGTTGGCGGCAAGCGAAGCCGCCGCTATCCAAGGGAGAAGGTCGCAGCGCTCGAGTCTCGTCTCTCAGGGCTCCGACAACGCCACCCCTCGCGGCGACGACGGCGACGAAAGCGACCCGTGGACGCAAGCCGAGTGCGAATGGGCCCAAGTCGAGTCCCGCCAAGACTCACGCTCGAGGAAGTAAGAGAACGTCGAAGGTCTCGGACGGATGCATACTTTCCTACACATAGCCTCAATAATATAAAACTCAACACCCATCAAGATGGCTACACTAGAAACCTCTCCAACATCATAAACCCGCCTCTTGTCACGCGGTGCCCTCGTGCGTGTCACCGACGCTAATCAATCCCTCTCTCTCTAAGTAGGTATCTGATCCGGTCCTCGTCATGGTCTTCTGTGGCGCCGACTTCCACGTGTCCAAGGCCCCCGTGGCGCCCGTGGCGCTGCAGGTCGCAGCCAAGAAGACGGTGAACGATGCGGCCAAGAAGACGTCGAGCCTGCGGGAGTTCGCGGCCGAGCTGCAGCGTCGCCTGGAGCCGGCCATGGGCTCCGGTTGGCACGTGCTCGTTGGAGGCGACTTTGCCGTGGATCTACGCTACGTACGTAGTTTGGTTCTCTTTACTCAATGATATTATGTACGAGAGACCTCTCACGGTTGTATTGCAGCGCAAGGGTGCGTGCGTGCTGCTGTTCAGCAAGGCCAGCAAGATGAAGGTGCTGCTGTACCGCACGACGCCCGCCACCGGTGCCAAGCCCAAGCAGGAGCACGAGGCTCTGGCTGGAGACAGCGAGGAGCTCAACACCAAGAGGAAGATCGTGGTGTTCGAGAGCGACATGGAGGAGGACATGAAGGCGGCGGTGGTGGACAAGGCCAAGAGGCTCTACAACTACTACGAAGGCGTGCCTGACAGCGAGACCAAGATCGCCCAGGCGTTGAAGGTGAAGTTTCAATGATTAATGCCGAGGTGTGGAGGGTGTATTGAGTGCTAACACGAGTTCATTATTGCAGCACTCGTTGACGTTCGCCTACGGCCCGACCTGGCAGGTTGTGGTGTCGTCCTCACGGGAGTTGTGCTGCCTGCCGATCGCTGACGAGGGCACTCATGCTGACTTTACGGTCACGAAGCTGCGCGTGGTGGTCTATCGCCACGCTGGCACGAGTTTGGCCCGGCACCTGGACTCGGCGCAGTTCGGCAAGCGCGTGGCCTTTGTGCTGGCCACGATCTGCCTGCTGCTCTACGGCTTCCTGTCGCTCAACTCGTCCGAGGTGATTCAGAAATGCAAGGGAAGCGCGGCAGTGGCGAGTGACAGCATCCCAGTTGACGGTGTCGTGCTGCCTGACGGATGCTCGGCTGAGGACGTGAAGCGGGCGAACGACCACGCGTGGTGGAAGACGGCGGCGATTTTGGGCATGTCGGCCTTTACTATGATGGCGTCGCTCATCCGCATGTACAGCAAGTCCCTCACCCCGAAGGTTAAGCGCGCGTAGACCGAGAGTTCTGGAGTGTGCAGAGTAGAGCGGAGTCGAGCGCTCTCGATTCCAGTAATAGAGATGGATAGCAGCATAAGCCAGAGCAAAGTTTTTGATTCCACTGCACGCACTGATGAAGCTCAGCTTCTCGAAAATTCGATACATGGAATTGCTGGTTGGGCCAAGCGGTGGTTGCCAGCACTGCGGTCAAAATTGGCATCCTGGGTTGACAGTGAGTGGGCTCGTCATGGACCAAGGATAGCTCTTGTATTGAGTTGTTGGAGATGCCAATTCATCCCACGGCAACGTGTGGCTGAGTTGGAACGCGTCACTCTGAGTGCTCATGTCGATTTCTTTGTTTCCCTCCTGACTTGCCTTCTACTGGTGGTGAAGTATTGGAGGTTAATTATACTGAGATAGCAAGTGTACCGTAGGTATGCTGCTGGCGCAGCCGGCAGGGGATTAATTCGGTGTCGCATGAAGCCGTGCGTGTCGTGCTCGAAAAAAGTGTCGCTTGATTATGATATTTGTATTGAATACACTTAACTGAGAATCTTGTTTATATATCGCTACCCGCATAAGTAATATGTATACTTAATGGAAGTGTAAGTGTCGTCTCCGGGCGTCAATCTTCTCAATCCGGATCCGTCATTCCAGAGGAAATCAGCAATGTTGCTTCTGCCGAAATGGTGCTGGATGAAACGCCGGAGCAGCGTCGCCGTCGCCTTGACGCTGCAAATGCGCGCGCGCGGGCAAGGCGTGCCGCGATAGTGTTGGATGAAACGCCGGCTGCGCCAGCAGGGTAGCACCGTAAGGTATGCTGCTGGCGCAGCAAACGCATGCGTTAAGTATCCATCATATATGACATATGATGAAAGTAAACTTATTAATAACACTTATCTGAATAATTACCTAGTCAGTCTCTGTCAACGAAGAAGCATCAATCGTATCATTAATTTTCGTTTCATTCGAATCATTTCCAGTTCTCAGGTCCACAGACGCAGCAACACCAGGGTGAACTTACAGCGCCAAGGTAAGAATAGACGTTTGCTTGGGATGGCATTGCTGCAACTTCTAACTTGCTTGTATTTGGTTATTAACAGCGCGAAGGCAAGAAAACAAATTCATATTATCGTGAGTGTGTTTGAATGCAAGCACAGCGCTGGCGACTGGTGCGCCGCAAGTGCGGCGCGCCTAAGTTGTGTGCGCTGTGCGTTTATCTGTTTTGTTTTATATTTGCGATCTCAGCCCCCGCGAAGCCCTAGTTTCGCTGTCCCCCCGCCCAATCGACACCGGTCTTAGGTCAATTTACAGTAAGTGATGCCGATTGGCCGAGTGTTTCAAGAATGATGGTCCAGTTCATTTGCAAATTCGTCGAGTCAAGATTCGTTTTATTGATTTTACTCTAAAATCGGTTGTAAGTCGTGTCCATAGTGTGATACATTGCCGGGCAGATTCTGCGGCTGCGAAGCAGGCGCAGGAGATGCCCGTGGAGCGTGCGGATTGAGTTTATCAATGGCGGGCAAAGGTGTGCTAACCACTCCTATCCCAGTCCTGTGTGGGCTGGGCTATCAGCACTTCGTCGCTTCCTATCCCAGTAAAATTAATACTTCATAATATGAAGTACTGTATGTGAGGAAAACGATCCACAAGCCTTGTGGGCCACAAGGCCACAAGTTGTGGCACAAGGTGGTTGCCATTGGCAATGGCAATGAGTGCAATGACTCATTGCAGACTGCATTCGGTTGTGATTGCAGATGAGCACAATAAATCCATGAAAGCCAACTGTTGATGCTTGAGAGTCTCAAGCATCAACAGTTGAGACCGACAAAACTTCAACTTCAGTTCTTGTAGATTTGCTTTGATGCTTCCATCTCGTCGCCGATGATGAGACTCATATACCAATCCACCACCAAGTGTGCACTCAAGTCAGTGAAGCATGCTATCGCTGCGCATTCTCGGCGCCGTGGCTGCCGGTTGCGCCCTATTGGCCTCGTTGTCGGCGTCGGAGGCCTACGAGGACGCCTCTGTGAACTCCACCACTTTCAGCTCTACCGCCGTCAGTAGCAGCAACTCGACTCTGTGCTTCCCCTCCGACTTCCTATTCGGCACTGCGTCGTCGGCCTATCAAGTCGAAGGCGGCTGGAACGCCACCAACAAGGAGCGCAGCATTTGGGACAACTTCTGTCGCGACACGTCCAACGGCGTGCCCTGCGCCAATGTGGCCGACGACTTCCTGCACCGCTACGACAGTGATATCGCGCTCATGAAGAAGGACGGCTTCGGCACCTTCCGCTTCTCCATCTCCTGGGGCCGCGCCATGTCGTGGAACGAGACGACGCAGCGCATGCAGGCGAACCCCGAAGGCCTCGCGTTCTACCACTCGCTGGTGGACGAGCTGCTGGCCAGCGGCATCAAGCCCATCATGACGCTCTACCATTGGGACCTGCCGGCTACGCTGCAGTCGGCGTTCGACCCGCCCGGCTGGCTCAACGACGCTATGGTCGACCACTTCGTCGATTACGCGACGCTCATCTTCGAGGAGTTCGGCCAGAACGTGGAGTACTGGACGACGTTCAACGAGCCAGCGTCGTTCATCCTGACCGGGTTCGCCTACGGCTACGGGCCCCCGCAGCTGGGCAACTCGACCACCAACGCGTACAACGTGGCTCACGTGGTGTTGCTCTCTCACGCTGCAGCCGTGGAGAAGTTCCACCAGCTAAGAGACGCAGGCACCGTCCAGAGCTCGGCGCGTATTAGCATCGTCATCAACTCGGACTGGGGCGTCCCGCTGAACGACTCGATCGCGGAGGACGTGGCTGCTGCCGAGCGCAAGAACCAGTTCCACTTGGGCTGGTTCCTGAGCCCATTGACCACGGGAGACTACCCTGAAGTCATGCGCGAACGTGTCGGTGACCGTCTGCCGAACTTCACGGAGGAGCAAAGCGCACAGGTCAAGGGCTCGTACGATCTGCTCATGCTCAATTACTACGCTAGTTACTCGACTACGGACTGCGACTCGGAGCGCTCGGAGACCAACTGCTCAAGTCTGGCACTGGGATGGCCGTCGGACCTCGGAGTTGACGACTCGCGCAACCCGGAAGGCGCTCGCCATGCGTACGGCAGCGTCATGGACCCGAATAGCTGCTCGAGCGACTCGGGCTACCCGCCAGGATACCTCGAGGTCATCCAGTTCCTGCACAAGCACGACACGAGTGCCGACATCCTGCTGACTGAGAATGGCTGGTGCGGCAACGAGACGATCAACAACCCGGACCAGCTCTGGTACCATCGTACGCACCTGGAGCAGGTGCACAAGGCCATCTACGAGGACAAGATCCCGATCATCGGCTACACGGTCTGGGGGTTCATGGACGACTTCGAGTGGACCAGTTACGCCGGGCGTCGCGGACTCTACTTTGTCAATTTCACGGATGAAACTGGCGACGTCGACGAGTATTCGGCTCTGCCCACGCAGCTCACGCGCATTCAGCGATCGGCGGGTGCCTGGTACTCCAACGTGGCTACGACCGGCTGCTTCGAACAAGAAGAAGAGGACGAACAATACTTGGTCTAGAGATTTTGACCTACCGTAGCAGTAGGTAGTGAGCTTTTAAGACGGCAACAATTAGTTGCAACAAATTGTTGCAAGTAATGAAATTGTGTACTGCTGCGTGCGGTTGACCGCGGCCAAAGCCCATTCACTTCTTTTGCGGCAAATGCCTTGTTGCCAACGCTTGCTCATGCGCATCCCAGATGGCTACGCTCTGCGTGTGCCTTGAAGGTCGAGCCAACCGCTTTCAAATCGACAAATGTTGCCCGAGAGCGTGCCGGCCGCGTGCGCGCGAGTCAAATCGAGCTCTGGTTTTTGGCGCCAAACGCACAGAAGGGCCCGCAGCAACTAGGGTGGACCAATCGTCGCTGAGCTCGATAATCCCGTCTCCATCCCCTCTTCAATATTCCATCTCCGCAAACAAGTCTCTAACATCTTTACTGCGCAGCTAAGCTCTTGGCATATAAGTTTTGGCGCGCCTTTTTCAAAAGCAACCCAGTGTGCTTGAAAGGGCAAGGAGATTCCCTCACTCACATCGCAACGCACCCCGCACTGCCTAACCTGCCCAACTTCTTGCCAACCATGAAGCCTGAGTCCAAACTCGTCGTCGTCGCGCTGGAAGGTTGCCATGGTGCGTGTTAACACTAGCCTAACCGGCAAACTTCTTCCTCGCCTCCAATCACGAAGCTCCATTTTGTCTCACCAGATGCAATTCTCCTTCTCTTCAGGCTGTGGCAAAACCGCGCTATGCGAAGAGTTCGAAGCCCAGGGCTACGACATCCTCGACGAGGCCTTCATGGACATGCCGTCCTACGCGCTGCACCCGCAGTCCCTGCTCATGGAGACCTCGTGGGTCTGCTCCTGGTTCGAGCGCGTGCTGCGCCTGGCCGAGCGCGTCAAGCCCGGCTGCAAGCAGGTCTTCATCGCCGACCGCTCCCCTTCAGCGCCGTGCTCTACTCGGCCAAGGGTCACCTGCTGGAGCCCGTGATCCGCGAGCAGATGAAGGAGGTGCAGGACTTCGCCGGCGTGCAGTTCTACACGGTGCACGTGCAGGTGGAGCGCGAGCTGCTCTGGCGTCGCATCATCGCGCGACTGGAGCTCGAGCCCGAGCGACTGCGACTCAATGAGCACAAGCGCGAGTGGATGGAGGAGACTCTGGCCTTTTACGAAGGTTTTAACTGGGACATGACAGTGGCCAATGACGAGCGCAGCGTGGCAACAATTGCCGGCAACATCAGTCGGCTGCTTAGAGAGAGGGACAACACGTTCGAGGAGGTGTACAAGTGCACCAAGCCGCGGACCACCTCTCCCCATTCATCGTCAAACAGCAGCACACTCAGCACGGACAGTGAGTGTGAGAGCGTGGAGGAGGACCATCACATGCACGAAGAGGTGGAGTGGAACTCCAAGCCAGGCCAGCCCCAGAAGAAAAGCATCATCGCGTTCAACAACACCCCATCCCAAGACGCCTTTTAGAGAGGCTTTTAATTGTTATATCGGCTGCAAGTGGAGTAATGCCTCTGTCACGGTGGCCAGCGAGTTTTATCACGTCGTCGTAGATCGATGCGAGTGTTTGGGTGTAGCCAACCAGTTCGCCAGTTTATGATAGTTTTAACGCTTACAAGTATCTAAAGAATGTCTGCATGTGAAACCTATTCGAAGTGATAACGCCTTTAACCACGAACGAATTGGTGCAGTTCAAAGACGCAAGAAGCGACGCGCATTGGCTCGCGTGATCTTGGCAACTTCCTGCGGCGACCGACCCAGCGCAGTTGCAACAGCTTGCGCCACGAAGGGCATCGCACTGGGCACATTGGGGTACTGCTTTTTCGGGTCGCTCTTCTCAGCACGACGGCACTTGGGGAAGCCCATGTAGGGTGCATCCGTCTCCAGCACGAGCCTCTCCAATGGCACATGCTTCACCATTTCTTGCAGAGCCGCACCTTGTTTCTTGCAGATGAACCCCGTGACGCCAATGTACCAGTCGTCACCACGTGCGACGTACGCCTTGAGCTCCTCTTCGTTGCCCGTAAAGCAGTGCACCACGGCCGGTGGAAAGTATCCATGAGCGTTAGCAGTGGCCTCGTCAATCAACTGGATAAAATCCTGATGCGCCAGTCTTTCGTGCAGGAACAGCGGCTTCTTCAGCTCGCAGGCCAGCGAGAGCTGCTCCGCGAACCACTTTTTCTGGAATTCCGGTTGCGGGAAACTCGGCGAGTAGTCCAAGCCGCACTCCCCTACGGCTCGAACCTCTGGCAACTCCATGAGACCTTTAAGCGCAGTCAACTCCTGCTGTGTGGGCATTGCCCGTGCATTGTAAGGATGCACCCCCGCCGTGGGGAAGAGTTTGGTGGGGTGATTCCGACAGAGCTCAATGGCTCGCTGGGACTCATCGATCGTGGCACCAGGCACCAGCATCTCCTTCACCCCAACGGCCTCAGCTTGCTGCATCAGCGCTGCAACATTGTCGCGGAGGTCTTCGTGCGTTAAGTTGCAGTCGAAGTCGAAGAGTTCCAAATCCACGGTCTCAATAGGCTCCGACGCGGACTTTTGCACCATTTTAGAGGTTTTTGCCTTGGTTTTGTGGTGCGTTTTCGGGTGGTTCTTCTTCATGGGGTGGGTGACGGCGTCTTGCACGTAGTACCAGTGGTTGGTGGACAGCTCGTCGTGCGCAAACGGCATGAGAAGAGAGAGGTGCGCGTGTGAAGAGGAACGGATCGCTTTGGTGTTGCTTAATACGAGTTGTGTAAATTTGGTGTGCAGGTTTAGAGAGATCCGTTTAATTCCGATGGGAGTATGAAGAGACGTGTGTAGTTGAGAGATGTTGCAGGATGAGGACGACACCGACGATGTGCCTGGGTTTATGGGCATGAGGTTAGAGAACGACTGTTATTTGTTGTGGCTAGTCCGGCTCGCGAATGACAGTGTTAACACTATCACTTCTGTTGCATTTTCCCAGGAACTCGTTGAGTCTGGAGGCCATCGAGGCCGCAGTGAACAAACAAGTGGCAAAACTTACGTCATTTCCCGATAATGCAAACAATTGGAGTGTTGAGGACTACGAAGAGGATGAAGAAGATGCCGCAAATGATTCCGAGGTAGCAAGTGAGGGATTTGTGAGTCACATGCCTCAGTATCGACAGGCTCTGGTGGGCAAAAAGTTGCGGTTGTTGGAGAAGCAGTTGCAACATCGAGACAAAATGGTGCAAAGACTGCAAGTTGCTCACACACAAGCCCAGGAAACAATCACCAAGTTGCAGACCGAGTTGCAACTAGCTCAGCAAGAACTCACCTCAGCTCAAGAGGAGTGGGAGGAGGAGAAAGAGACAATTCTGAGGTTTCGAGGGGCTGCGGGGGGTGGCGGTGGCAACAGCGCCATGATGCAACTTAAGCTTGGGCTTGGGGCTGCAGGTGGAGGGCGAAATGGCTCGAGGATTACGGAGGCGGAAGCTCAGCGGCAACGTGAAATGCGACAGCAGATGTTGAATGGAGCGGCGGATGCTCAAGAAATGTTGGAGGCGGATCTGGGGGACGGAACGGATCGGGCGGCTGTAAGAGGGATTCGGCTGAAGTGGAAGAAGTTCAGGTTGTTTACCCGCCGCCGGTTGTACCCATTCACGACGGACATTCGGCAGATCGAAGCGCAGTTTGGCTCGTCGGTGTCTTCTTACTTTCGATTCTTTGGTTGGATTATCATGACGTTCATGGTCATGTCACTGCCGTGCTTTGTGTTTCTTGTGCTCCACATTTTGTATCTTCTTCATAACCAGGTTGGTAGATTCGTGTTTTTAGTTTTTACGTGACATAATTATTAACTATGCGCTGAAATTTGCAGTCATCAAGCGTGAATTGGGTAGCGTATTCGGGGGTCTTGCCAACCTTCCTTCAACTTCCAGGGTATTTTCCGGAGGAAGCATTTATATACTCGGTTTGGACTCGTTGTGTATTCTTGCGGAGACAATGACCGAAAGCTAACTGAGATTTTCTGTTAGGCCATACTACCCTTGATGGAAATTCTGCTGTTGCTTTTCACACTTCGGAAGTGGATAGCTGAAGATCGACTGTCCAAGGCTGTTCAAGCTGTTGAAAATGCCAGCGAGAAGGTGCGCTCGAATGCTGAGGTGGAACAACTAACGTCATCTACGCAATGCTAACTGAGTTTACTACAGCCAAAATACAGCAGAATTCTCCTGAACGCTTGGGATTTCTCGCTCACCACGCCAGATGTAGGTACTTTTTAGTGTTCACTTAAACTGTAGCGTTGTACTCACCACTTCATTGGCCTTGTGCTCTCAGCAAGTGGGCGACCTGAAAAAGACGATTGCTGAGCAGGTTAAAATCGCCATGGAGGAAGAGAAGCGTGCTGAAACAATCAAATCGCGAACCAAGTACGCAAACCCGTGTACGCAGCGATGAATTTACCTAAATTCCTACTTACCTGTTCGTGTATTATAGGAAACAGAGGTATATTTTATACGCCAGACGTTTTGTCGCGTTCGTATTTTACTTGGCGATTCAAGCTGCAAGTTGGTACCTCATTATTCTCCTTACTACCCAGTCGTCACAACTCCAACTGCAGCTTGCTGCAAAGGCTGCCATCTTCGCACCATACGCCAGCAGCATCGTTCCTGCCGTCGTGACGGTAATCAATGCAATCCTCCCGAAACTCATTTCCTTATTGACTGCTATTGAGAAATGGGACGACGTAGGATTTGCCATCAAAGCCATGGTGACTCGCTTGTATCTGGCAAAGATCTTGAACGTGTTGATTCAACTTTTCTCGTTCGCGCTGCTCCTGGATCCGATGTTGCTGACTTCGACTCAAAACATTCTGGAACTATTCACGTTCGACGGTTCGACAGTCCGTAAAAATGTAATGCTCGAGTTTAAGACCGAAAGCTATGGTTGTCGGGCCGAGCAAGCGTCAGCAGGTCTACTAACACTGGTTATTACCGACTTCAGTGTTAGCAAGGCCATGGCATTATCCTCGCCGTTGGTTGGCGTGGTGATCAACAAACTGAAATCTGTATGGCGACATCAGCGCGAGAAACGAGCTTTAGCCAGGAAGCAGAAGCTGAGCGCTAAGGTCGTACCGCAAGCTACTGCACTGCCCGATCCTGATTTGACCTCTGCACTTGCTGAAGAAGAGTCAAAACCCCAAGAATTTACTATGATTCCGAACGAAAGTCTGCTGACAAAGTCCGAGTTTCTCGTCCCGCAGAAAATGGTTGCGTTACTGTACTCATGCACAATTGCTCTGGTGGCTATACCCCTCGCTCCTACAACCGCACTGTTGGTTCTCCTGCTGCACGTAGTAAACTTCAAGTTCGACAAGTTCATTCTCATGGTACTGTATAGGTTTGATTTGTGGGTATGAAAACTTGGCTGACTGTTTACTCCGCTGTCTGTAGTATCTGCAAAAGAAGCCAGCCAACCCATGGGGTGCTAAAGATGCTGGCAGCTTCTTCATCAAGTTTTACTTCTGCACGGTGCTCATTTTCCTCGGCTTCACGC
Source organism: Phytophthora melonis (assembly GCA_024211575.1). Taxonomy (NCBI): domain Eukaryota; phylum Oomycota; class Peronosporomycetes; order Peronosporales; family Peronosporaceae; genus Phytophthora; species Phytophthora melonis. The sequence goes on from JAMXKT010000034.1 coordinate 978,222, forward strand.
ACTTTTTCCTCCTGAACACGCGCCTTCCAAAACAATGCGAACTCCAGGACACGCTTTTATCGTCCAGCGACGATACTCTTTGTGTTACAAGCAGCTATGATGCTGCTGAGAGGTTGTGCACGATCGACCCGACCCGTTCATCGGTACGATTTTGCTTAATCCGAACGTCTTTGTTCAACCAGGCTAATTTGCTGTGCTGTAAACGTGTTAGAGCTCGTACTTCCTGACGGGATCGGAATGTTCTGTTGGCTATCCATTGTGTATCTGCGAGTACGCCTGTGGGCCGTTCGTTGACGTTGCGATGGGTTATACGCCTCTGCTGAACTACATCACGTCTTCTGGTGCTGCATCGGCATTCTACTCGCTGATACTTGGCAACAATTTCGTGCCGTGGTCGCTCCTGTTCGTGTTCTTACTGGTCATCTTCTTCCTTCGAAACTCGCTCACGGTCTACATCGTACGTACACTCGCAAATACCCAACGTTTCTTCAGTATTAATGTCTGAGCTCCTCTTTTTTGTTTTTCAGATGACTGCGCTACAACGTGAGCAGGATGTGGCACTTACCTTTTCGTCACTGAGGAGAAAGATCAAGCAGCTAGAAAACCGCTTGCGGCTTCAGAAGATGGGAGGAGGTCGAGGGAAGGATGGCGGGGACACTGAAAACGCAGGCGATCGACAGCTAGGATCGTAAGGACATGTAATGCAAAGAGAACTCTCGAAGTAGAGCAAACCATTATTACATGTAGATAAAAGAGTCCCATTTAGGGTAAAAGTGCCCTGCTTGTCCATGGACAATCAGAAAGCACACAGCCTGTGGATCCAAGCTGTACTTGCACCATGAATTAACTTGAGCTGGAAGATTCAGACCCTGATGACGACACTTCGGTCTCGAAGCATGGCATCTTGCGAAGGTTGGCCAAGTCGTCCATGGCGGCCATTCCCTTGAGGAACTCGCTGTTGGCAGTAAGCCAGTCGTCCTCCAAAATGCCCTCCGTGTAGGTCTTGTAGGTGTCGGCGGGGTTGTACTGGTAGGCACTTTCAGGATTCAGGGACCACATGAAGCCACCGGCCCATCCACTTTCGACAATCACCTCGATGCTGAGGTCAGTGCCGCGCTTGGTGGTGAGCTCCGGGTGCAGGTCCTTCGAGTACAATCCACCGAATTCGCCCAGCAGCAACGCGGACGAGTTGTCATCGGCCAAAAAGCCAAACATATCGGCCATTGTGGCCTTGATGCGTGTCTTCAGCGTAGCGTCATCAATTTCCACGTAGTCAGAGATCGCTCCATTCGAATCCTGAGTGCCACCGTCGTAAAAATACGCTTGAGGATATACAGCTTTAAGCCCAAGAAGAGGAACAATGTTAGCGGCAAGGAAGAGTACCCATATACAGCCAATGTTCTCGTACCTGGAGTGTAGTAGTGAGGCGCGTACACCACCTTGTTGTCCGTGCTGAACGTGAGTGGGTAGTCGGCCGCTTTCTGCAGTCCGCCCCCGTACCAGTCGTAGTAGTCGTAGTCGGTACCGTCAATCGTGACGGTGTGGTCGGCGTTGACTCCTTCCACGAAGCCCAGCCAATTCGAGCAGCCGTCCAGCATTCGGTCGGCGATCTTCTTGGCTCCGGCGTGGAAGTCCGTGTCCGCTCCGTCGCCCCACGTAGCTTTGGACGGCTCATTCTTGACGTCAATGCCCATGATGTTCCAGTATTTCTCACTGCAGAGGTTCTTGGTGAGGGTATCCACAGCGTCCAAGAAATCGTCTTCCGAGATGTCGTCGCTGTACCAAAGACTGCCGCTGTCCGTGGACGTGAGCGTGTGCATGCTCAGCAACACGCCGATGTTGCGGTACGCCAGCACCTTGACGATACTCTTGAGCAGCGACATGTAGCTCGTCACGGAGATGGCGCGGTTCTCGGCCGTGTTGATAAGCGACGTCTCGGGCTCCTGGTCGGTCAAGATCCAGTTGACACAGAGCGGCAGGCGCACGGCGTTGAAGTTGTTGTCCGCCAAGAAGGTGGCGATCTGGAAGGCGGTCGTGCCGTTGTCGGCGTTGTCCCACAGCCCCAAGGGGATGGCGGTGCCCGTCTCCATGCCGAACCAGTTGATGCCCTTGATGTCCACGGGCACCTCTGTGCCATTGGAGCTCACGGCCACAATTCGGCCGTTCTTGCTCTGGTAGTCCGGCAGCTCGCAGCCCATATCCGGGTACGACTTGGGGTTGTCCACTTCTCCATCGTCCGAGATCAAGTCGCTGCTGCTGCCACTGGCCCCACCCGAGATTTTCTCACTGTCAGCTTTGCGTTGCGCGTAGTCTGCGTCTCGAGTGTTGGCCGTGTCGCTGGCGTGCAAGGCGGAGAAGGTGATGGCAGTGGCGGCCCCACCCACGATGAGGAGGAGGAGGATAATACCCGGCCACATCTAGCAAAAAAACAACAACGTATTCGGTTAGGTTAGTGCTAACGAGAAGCTCTACCCTCGCTTTAGGTGAATCATTGCATTGCGATCGTACCCGGTAGCGGCCCTTGTACTTTTGCTGCGTCTTCTCGAGGAAACCGGGGCCGGGTTCACTAACCGCCTCGATGTTGCGGTCCATGAGCGAGCCTCGAGTGAACACGCCAGCGTTCGCACCCATTGCCGCCGCAGCATTACCAGAGTCGCTCAAGCGCCCACCGTCCACATCAGCGACCATGGTGCTAAAGCGGGTGTTGCCATTGCCGTATCCACCGTAGGCCGTCTGGGCCTCGCTCGGCTGGCGGAATACCTCGCGCGCCGGCGGCTGTGGGATGAAATCCTGCTCGGGAATGTCGCTCGACTCCTCGCAGTTCAGCATGGCGCTGTAATTGTAAGTGGGCGAGCTCAGCACCTCGCTCGACGTCACGAGCGAAGCCGCGGGCGAGAAATTCTCTTCCTCGGGTTCACGTCGCATTGGCAACTGCGCTTGGCTTACGGCAAATGCAAAAGTGGATGCGAGTGTTGCATCCGTCGTGCACACCCGATCGTGTCCAGCATACTGGAATCAAGAGGAAATCAAACGAGACCGTGCTTGAGACGGGGCCTACCCGACTTTAGCGACGCTGAGATTTGCCTATCGAAATTGTGTGGACCTTTAGCAGTGCTAACAAGGTCACAAAACTAAGGATGTTGTAGACGATGGAGGTCCCTATACGCTGCCAAAAGCAGGGCAAGTGTAGCCATTGGTGATTGGCTGCGCAGATGATAGAAGGCGAATAGGGGATCGGCCTGAAAAATGGCTTCATACAAAAATCAAGTGCTGCACTTCGATTAAATGGCAGAATCTCGCTCGGACAGCGAAGTTCGAGTCAACCATAACAAGGGCAATTGGCAACGTAGGCGCCGAGGCTGAGGTGGCGCGGCACGCTGTGATAGCAGTGATATTCGCGTGATATCGTAGTTCCTGAAGCGGGCGCTCCAGACTGTGAGCCGTGGCAGTGTCCAACACCAAACACAATCAGTTCAGCGCCAATGACCGATCTCAGATGGCGACGATAACTTGCCATATTGGTGCCTATCGTCTACCCTGGCTCACCCTCGCTCATCGACTTCGTGCGCGTCGGCTTGACTATAGTAACTTCGCTGCAGGCACACAAGAGCAAGGGACACTCGTTGGCAACGACTAATGTTCGATTCGACGAGTTCAACACGTTGTACTGTACTCATGTAATCGGGCAGCGGTTGTAATGCCCACGACCTATTACTAAGGTAATTTACATGTAGTAGGCCACATACTAATTGGGGACGAAGCCCCCCCCCCTACATTGATGCACTCACTTTTACTTAGCTTTTTCAAGGGTCCATAGCGTGACGGTGCCGACAGCGGCCTACACCTGCCGACACGATCTATAATTGGTGGAAATAGGTAAATTGCTTGATTGGTCTAAACGGCCTACCCATAACACTTTACGCATACGCATTTCATTTGCGCGGCGTGCCCTGAGCGCAGTAACTGCGTCGTGAACCGCGTCGTGACCTGCGCAGCGCCTCCTCTCCTCCAGACCTCGCGTGCGTGGCATGCGGCGGGCTGAGCCTCCGGCAGCCTGCTCACTTCAAGATCTCGCCAAGCGTTAGGGCGCGCAGCATGTGCCCTCCGAGCTAGACGAGGATCCGGAGGGCGAGGGACAGCGGACGACGGGGGCAGGGGCGCCAAGAGCGAGGACGACAGCAGACTGACCAAACGCACGAAAAACGCCCCCTCGCTGGAACGTACACGGCCGTCACGGACACGGACGCGTCAGGCCAGTGCTCCCACCACGCGCGGATGGCGCCCGTCATGGCACTAGCGCTCAAGTCGCACGCCCCGAAGGCTGCGACCACCACGGGCTCGACAGACGCCGAAGGCATCAAGCGCGTGGAGGGCGGTGAGGAGACCAAGAGCGCGAAGGACGGCGGGCTGACGAAGGCTCCAAGGACAGAGACGCCCGATTGCACGACGGACGGGCGGCAGCGATGGAGGTGGAGGAGGAGGAAGAGAGTGCAAGGCGGGCCGCAATAAAGCCTGTGGGGGTGAACGCACAAGAGTCGAACGTAGAGCGCGCGGCAGTGGAGAAGGAGGTCGCGTGTGGGGCGAGAAGCGCGGCGGCCACCGCTGGGGTATCAGTGGAGGAGAGAGGGCACGGCGGAACGGCTGTTTGCGGGCGTGAAGGTGAAGGTGGAGAACGCGCAGCGGAGCGGAGACAAAGGACGCACCGCGGAAAATTCGCGCGGTGTGGGATTGCGTCGGAGGAGGGGATGTGGCGGCGAAACAGCTCTGCGGCACCGAGCTCGTGGTTGCAAGGGGGGGGGGCGGCAAGGATGAAGAAGACTTTGAGCGACAGGAACTTGTCCGTCCAGGACAGACTGTAGCAGTGAAGGCGTGCGTTTGCGGCGACGAAGGGCAAGGCGCTAGCTTGAGCTCTGTGTGAGTAAAGTTTGTAGATGCTCTAACAAGCATCATAAATATTATTTACTTAGTAGTTATTTTATTCAAGTGTTATAATGCGTCTTGTGCGTTGCCTCTTCCAGGAAGAGTGAGAGTCTTCCTACGTGTTTAGTGGCATTGTCCATGATCAAAAACTTACACATGCATGCAAGCTACTCGCTCATGCCCCGTCGTCACGTTAGTTGTGCGACTTAGTTAGTAGTTAAGTTCCTGAGAGGGCATCTCTCAGGAAACTTGCTTGAGTTCGTGACGCTGGCCGAAGCGCCACTACAAACGCGTGAAGCAGTCGAATACAAGCAATACAAACTATAAGTAAAGAGTCGGCTGCGTGCAAAATATACGTATAATCACCTAGATACTTGCCCTCACTATACGAGGATAACATATCTCGCCAGCCTTGCCGACATTATACGTCGGCAGGAGTGTCGGCGGCTCATAAACCTACCCCTAATGTTGTGATTGGATAAAATACGATCCCTCGGCCTCCTCATTCGACAATAATCGCTCATAGCGATTTGATTGGACCATGACGACCATACAATGGCTAAGTACAAAATCATATGTGTCGGCACCGTCACGAAACCCTAAACCCTAGTATTCATCCATATCTGCATTTACTTACCTGATATCAGTTTAGAAGGTAGCCCAGGGCCATTTTTGACCGAAAAAATCCTGTGTTTACTGACCTTTCATAATTGTGACACGGATAGGATTTGAGATTTCCTTGCATTAAGATGCGGGTTTTAGTGACCATATGTCATTAAGTCGGAGGTACACGATTTAGAGGGCATTTTTCCAAACAGAGAAATGCTAATTTTGCCCAGCAACAGGATGACGGGTGCAGCTTTAGCTAAAATGCTACAGTTTATCGGCTGTGATGATGTGACTAAATGCCTCGTCGCTTACGTTCGTACCCTGATTTAGAGTGGGGGAACACGGCCAGCAAGCTTATATACGGGAGTGTCAGACTCAGTCTCCTACAGTTTGTTTAAGAAAATAAGATTGAACAGACTCTCGCTTCAAGTTCGTGCCTCATTGACCTGCTCGAGTGCAGTCAGCACTAGAAGCGGTAGTGAGCGGTTGCGAGGAGTGTAGCCGCAGCAAACCCGCGCGTGGTGCCCGCGAAGCAGGGCTGCGCGGTATTTGCGTAGGCGGGCCCAGCGACGAGCATTCCAGCGAACGGAACCGTTGCCCCAACTCGGAGTTAGTTTTCTATTGCGGGGGTCTGGGGGTGCAACCCCCAGCATGTAAAGCTCCCTATGCACTTCTTACATGCAATGATGAGTTCTTCATGTAGTTTATGATAATAGTGTTCCTAATCGAAGATGTGATGCCGGGTCGGAAGCTGCACCTGCATCGGGAAGCTGCACCTGCACGTGATGGTGTCCCGTACCCGGGTATACGGGCTGCATACCAGGGGGTCGGGTGCCGGGCTCGGTGTGCTCTAGAAGACCGTCAGTGAGCGGCGTCCTAGGCTCGTTGCCATGGCTGGCAATATGGATACATTTCAGACGGATGTTGAAGTGTACCGAAGGAACGGTACACCATCAGCTTGATGACCCGAGGTCTGCGAGAGTGTGTGAGTGGTGTAGATGCGGCGCGACAAGCTGCTGCAGCCCCACCACGCTCCGATGCAGTTGCCGGTGCGCCTGAAGCAGTCGAGAAAGACGACAACGGTGCACTTCATTGCTATCGTGTATTATTCGGGTTATGCCTTTTGCTAATCTTGTACGTACGGGTTTATTCTGCAGCTGCGAGCGCTTCGATGGATGCATTGGCTGGCCGAAGACTCCACTGAGGCGCAAAGCCGCTCCCTCGTCAACACCTTCCCTTCGAACGCAGCCTCCTCGCATTCGTGAGAATCGCCCGTCTGGTAGTGGCGTGTCTTCACCCGGTGACTCGGCATCTGCAGCCTGTGAGAGCGATTCGAGCTCAGGCGAGTCTGCGGCACCTCGCCGCAACCTGGACGATGAGTTCAATGAAGCCGACGGAGGTGAATCGAGCCCACAGCCACAGCGTTCGGCACGTATAGCTGCAATTTCTACAGGTCGGTCAATCCTGTATGTTCAAGTTATCGGATGAATCTAATCTGTATGTTCAACTTTATCTTACAGCCGACCTCAATGCTGTGCTTGAGACAGACAACCCAGATGACTTTGGTGCAATGGAGTCGGACGCAGAGAACGACGATGGTGCTTCTGATTGGACCGGGAGCAACTTTGGAGAAGACGAAACATGCAATGACAACATGAGCGTGGACGAAGATGCTGAGGAGATTGATGAACCAGTGTTTGACGAAGCATGGCTCGATGATGTCGGTGGAATCGAGAACGTCGCCAGCGGCGCGGTCAACCTCGACATCTTGAATGATATGGGCACCAATGGGTGGTCGGATCCTGTATCACGCAGTCCGTACCCCTATCTCGACGAGCCGTATGAGCAGCGCCCAATCGAAGCACTGCGTGAAAATTACCCGAATCTCTACGACGGCCGGTACGGCCCTACAGCTCGCGCTTTAAAATCGGCGACAAGTCCCGCCGGGGCTTTCTTCTTCTTCGCGCGGCCACGCCTGTGGGAGAACATAGCTGAGGCTAGCAACGAGTACTTCGAAGAGAAACTAGACGAGCGGGTGGAAGGGCAATATGCAAAACAAGTTGCACGTGAACAGAAAAAACCATCCTTCAAACCAAGTACGCGCGAGGTGATCCGAGCTGGGCTGCTGCAAACCCCGGATATTACTGCGAGAGAACTATGCAACTTCGTGGGGCTTCTGATTGCTAGGACGATTGCACCGAACAAAGAAAAGCTGGAGCATCATTGGAAAACAACTGCAGAAGGAGCCATTCCTCGTGGGCTGTTTGGATTGTTCATGAAGCGAGACCGCTTCATGCACATTTCACGGAACCTTCACTTCAGCTCCAATGCAGACCCTCGGGCAAAACTGGACCGAGCATGGAAGCTCCGGCCTGTGGTTGACTCTCTACAAGCTACATTCCTAGATGGCTACACACCGCCGCCAGTCATGGCGTTTGACGAGGCAATGCTGCCTTCGCGCTCGTCTTTCAACCGAATGCGCGTGCAGATGAAGGACAAGCCCCATAAATGGGGGACCAAGCTGTTCATGCTCTGCTGTTCTCAGTCCGCTTATTGCATGAGGTGGGTATCGAGTGTGCTTTCGAGCACACTCAATTTTTTTTTTGGTTGCAAAGTATTCTTATCGTGTCTGATACCTTTTATCAACACTGTTATCATGTATGTACAGGTTTGAGGTGTACTGCGGCAAACGACAGACGGACGGCGCAGCCGCCACTTCGGACGCCAAGTCGGGACCTGCCGCGGTCGTTCGCAATTTGCGGGAGGTGTTTGGTGCTGGTGGATCGAGCGAAAAGCGTCTCGTTGTCACCGACCGCTTCTACTCGTCCCCAAGGCTTGCCATGCAACTACTCACGATGGGTTTGTACAGTATTGGCACCGTGATGACAAACCGGCGAGGTTTCTGCAAAGACATTATCGACAAAAAGAAGAAGCGGCCTGCTGATATCCATCGGGGCACCTTTACGGTTGCCGACAACAAGCTCGTTCCATGCATCAAGGCGGTGTGTTGGTGGGATAACCGACCGGTGCATATCCTCGCCGCTGGAGGTAGCGTCGAGCAAGATCGCGTAGTCCGTCGAGAGAAGTCCGGTGAACAGGTTGAAGTGGCATGTCCTCGCGTCTTGAAGGACTACCAGACCTTCATGGGAGGGGTCGACGTACACGACCAGCTCCGCCTCCAACGGTAAGCTCACTATCGTGTATGTTCATGATAAAGACTGTTCTAATCCTGTATGTTCACGTTATCTACAGATACTCGCTTCAACGAGCCCTCAAGTACCAGAAATATTACAAGTCGTTGTTCTTGGGATTACTGGACTTGGCTATTGTCAATGCGTTTATCGTGTTCAATGCTCGTTGCGAGGCCGACGGGAAAAAGAAGCTTTCGCACGTGAAGTTCCTCAAGCTGTTGCAACCTCGAGCTGGCTCAGATGCAGGAGGAAGACTGGCGTGCGTTGCGAATGGATCAAGCCACGCCGACGAAGAACTCCGAAGTGCCACGGCGCCGCTCCCATGTTCCTGTTCAAGTGGATGAGTGGCGCGAGGGCAAGCAAGGGAGGAAAAGGCGCCAGCGCGCGTGCAAAGTGTGCTCCGTGTTGAAGGAGACGGCCGCGTCGAAGGGCGGCGAAACCACGTTCTACTGCAGCACATGCAAGCTGCAGAGCGGCTCGAAGAACGCAACGGCGGCCCGCGTTTACCTATGCAACAAGGTAAAACACACGAGCAACGGGGAATCAATTTCCTGCTTCGAAATCTGGCACCGGCGCTGGTGCAATGGTACGATGTTGCCACCTTCGCAGCGGAAGAAGAAGATTCGTGCGCGCTCCACGGCTGCCGCCGGAGACGAAGAGACGAAATCGGGAAGTGAGGGCGATGATGGCGAGGACAGCCATCCGTCTAAGCGGCAACGCCGCGACGATTGAGCAGCTGACAGATGCGAGACAAAAGGTGCAGGACAAATATTTTAGTTTGAGTATGGTATCAACAAGTTCTTTTTCTGAAAACTGAGCTGCATTTCTCTATCAAAAACTGGCTACGTTTTTGTGCCTCGGTATACAGGTTAGACCTTTATCCTGTATTTGAAACGCGTTCTTATAATGCCTCATACAGGATTAAGTTTTTTCACCATCATAGGAGTAGGGGTATGGCGCGGCTTTCCATATACTTCTCTGTCCCACGAAAGTATGATGATTTCAAAATTGGGCTCTATTTTCACTTTTACCCAAAATTATTGACCAAGTGACACCATATTGTGAAGCTTAGAGTCTGGCGCTAACGTCTGATTTTTGCTGTCTATCATCTGCGAGAACTGAAGGAACGGCAATGCTTTTTCTGCCTCCAATTTTAGTTCCCTGCAGGTTTTTTTTTCGTAATTCCGCCAAAAATTAGCGATAATCCATCGGAATTTCAAGATGGGTTGGTGTTGCTAATGTTAGTTCGATGGACCAATTACAGCCTGTGAAAAGGCCTGGTAAGCGAGATATTTCGCTTCAAAATCAACGAGGTTTTTCTAACCAAGCGTGATATAAGTGGATAAAAATCAAATTTTGCCCTAACCAACGCCAAACGACCAATGGCATTCATTGCGTGGTACACAAAAAACCTAACTACCCATACTTTCGTGGGACAGAGAAGTACAGGATAAATTTTCGTACTAACTTCAGTATGGTAACCCTTCTCGCATTATACAGGCTAACCCACCTAGGGCTTAGGGAAATGGGCGCGCTGGAAATCGCTCGCGTTCAAGGGGTTAAGTAGACGGGTTGTCATACTCTGGGACGGGTGTCCCGCTTCGGAAAGAGTGTCATCTTAATGAGGGGCGGTCCTGCCGACCGCCGCCTTTAGCTTTTCACTGTCAAGAATCCGCCCTGCCTAACAAACAACAAGGAACCTTTTTGCATTTACTAGCGCCTCTTACAGTGTAGACGGAGTAGTGTAAGACTTACACTACCCCGTTCTACTTCGGCCGCCCCGGCCTCCGGCCTCGCCGCGCAGGCGTCCTTCTCGCAAACAGCCCCAGCGTATCCGACCCCGGGCCAGGGCGGGCTCGCGACAATGGCTTAGGCCCAATTAATCACCAGCTTCATCAGATCCATTGGGAGGGTGGAGACGTCGGCCTGCAGTAGAGATTCCATTGCACGGTGTCGGCCCTATAAGCAACTCAACAGAGCAACGCGACTGAGATGCCCCACTACAGTAATGTGCCTCGATAGCGCCAGACCTCGAAAAAAATGATTGCGGAATTGCAATAACTGTATTTATTATATTATAATATAGATTATTGGCCCACACATACTTTAATAAAATAATAAATTGAGGCAATTATGGCAATACAATTTGGCCCAAGTGGACTAGTCCGGTAAACAATTCCCGGTTCACTATCCGGTCCGGTTCATGCTAGCTACTTGGGTTGACCGCCGAGAGGCAACCTTGCTAGACTATGGTGGGTGGCTCCAAACGCCCAGCCGTGGTTTGGCCAGCTATTGCTTTGAGCACGAACCATAATCTCACTTTCAAAACTACCACCATGGCTTCAAACAGGGACCTCTACGCTTTCTTCTTCGAGCATCAAGACCAAGGGCTTCATCGTTGCAAGCTCTGTGGAGCTGACCGGAAGCAGCTGCCCGGTACGGGCTACTCCAACCTCGTCTCGCACCTGGCAAGCCGGCACGACGACTTTCGCCAGCAATTCGACGCCCGTCACCGCGGTGCCGAGCGCCCCTCCAAGCATTCGGCTTTGTGTCCGAAGAAACATCCCACCGCTACCAATGGTTGCGGTGGGTTGTTGAACGGAGCATGCCTTTGTGTGAGGTCGACGACGAGAGGACGCGAGCCATGTCCAAGTGGCGCCCCACCAACTCCAAGGCTCTCAAGGCGGATATGATTACGGTGGCGGGGAGCTGGGTATCGTGATCAGCGACGAGATGGGTATCCTGTTCGGTTTGCTGTTCGACGGCTGGAGCCACGGAACCATGCGCTTCGTCGGGGTCTACGCTCTCTACATGGTGGGCGGTCGACTCCAGCGCACGCTGCTCGCGCTGTCGCCGATGGACGACGGAAACCAGGACGCCGATGCGCACATCGAGCTGTTCCGAAACGTGTTGGCCGTTTACAACAAGACGGTGGGCATGATCCAGTTCATTGTTGCGGACAACTGCAACACCAATCGCAGTATTGCTACGAAGCTCGGTGTCCCGTTGGTCGGTTGTGCGTCGCACCGATTTAACCTAGCGGTTAAAAAGTTCTTAACGGAACACGAGTTGCTGTTACAAAAGGTTAACAACCTAATGTTGCAGCTACGCCAGCCAAACAATGCCGCCGAGCTCCGCAAGCTCACTCTCCTCCGCGCCAAGAAACGCAACACGACGCGCTGGTCGTCGACCTTCGAGATGCTGGAGCGCTACGTGGACCTGCGACCGCACATCCGACCCGTGGAGGCCGTGGAAGACGACCTTCCTACCAGCGCCGAGCACAAGCAGCTGGTGGACGTGCTGCGTCATCTGCGTAAGCTCGACAGCGTGTGCAAGCGGCTGCAGTGTGAGTCGACGACCATGTGCGAGGTACGCCTTCTTTTGACTCGGTTGTGGCTGACTACCCAATTATGGGTGAATACCTAAAACCCACGTCTAAAATTGTGCACTCCCCGCATTTGAGAATAGTCTCGTAAAATTGGCTGCTGGTGAGAGCCTATCAACGTCGGAGGCTACGGCGCTGAAACGGCTGGAGCGCCCACGAGCTGAGATGCCACGACGCGCGGGTGCAGGCGAGCGTGCGGGTCGGGAGCAAGACTACGCCGCGCAGATCATCCGGCAGGGCGGCGGGACCAAGCGGCGCAAAGGAGAGCGTGTGGCGTACGTTGTAATGGGCCTACCTTGGCTCACTACAACAGCTTACACGTGTGCGCACGTGTATGAGGAAGCGTAGGTTTCTTTTACTTGAGTTAAGTATACTCGAGGTCCACGAGTATACTTTAAACAAGATAAAGACTCTAAGTAGCTGAGTTTGGTAAAGATGAGAACTGTTATTTGTGTCTTATGTTTCTGACTTCCTCTAAATGTAATATTCTAAGTTGGGAATCTGCCAACGGCTGGTTGGCAGAATTCCTTTGCTATGCATGTCGCTCATTGGTTAAAAGATGCTGCTTTCAACCAATAGGAATCCTAAATGTCTATGGACCACCCGTCGTGGTGATCGTAAATGAATGTGGCACTTGATGTAACGTACATCAAGGCCGAGGAAGTGTTCGAACCTTTAACAGACATCGCGTCTGTTAGAGTTGCAAGTGGCTGTAGCCACTTGTGCGTGTAACCCCGTTACACCATCCCCCCGTCAAGGTTAGACGTGCCGGTCTCGGCACGTCAACCACCATTGACTGTTTGGTCAATGCATGACGTTTAGAAGAGAGCGTGCTCGTGATAGAACGAGCACGTTGAAGTTGAAGACCTTTGGCGCAGCAGCGGAGGACCTCTCTGCTGCTGAGTATCATGCGCGACAGTGTGCGAAGCGCTTCGCTGCCGCGGGGGCAGGCACCACGGCCTGCCCTCGAAGTGTCTTCGGGCGCTGTTGTTAACAACAGCGTTCGCATTACTGTCCAGTGTGTAGTGCATGGTGGGCTTCGTAAGCCTCCACCATGTCCGGAACGTCTTCGAGCAAGACGTTCCGCGGCTCCCATGTATCTTGGTTGGGAGGAAATCCTCTCCAACGAATACGAAATCGAACTGGTTCTAAGTTCGTTCTCGGGATACTGTGGTCAACAATCCGCTCAACTATCCATCGAGTTGAGCCGTGTGCGTCACGAATTGGTGGCGGCGGTGGTGGGAACACGCCCCGTGTGTGGTCAACTTGGTGTTGACCCTGATCTCGCTTCTCCCCACGACCGAGTTCCGGTCGTGGAGTAGCTACAGAGCGCTGCGCTCGGTGCTCTTGAGTATCCTTACTTTGCGACGGTCTCCTAGACCGCCTCGATCGTCCCGGTCGGGCTGGATCTCCAGCTCGACCTGCTGCTCCAGCGCGACTTCGCGCTGGAGAAGATGATGGCTTCCGCCGAGTCTTCTGCTTCGGTTCAGCCGAGCTAGGTAGCTCGTGCTGCAGGTATGGCTTCAACCGTCCGACGTAGAACGTCGGATGGAGGCGCATGCTAGACGGGATGTCTAGCGTGTAAGCGTTGCCATGCCGTTCCAACACTGTGAACGGCCCGATGAAGCGCGGAGCGAGCTTACTCGCTCCGAAGTCGGAAACTGCATGTTTAGGCAGGTTTTGAGTAGCTAACAAAACCAATGAACCCTTCTTGAATTCATTTGTGTTGCCCCTGCCAACATTGTCTGCGTTCAGCTTCTGTCGATCGACAGAAGCTGCAATAGCGTCCTGGACAAACCGAATGACGGCTTGTCTGCGCTGCACGAAGTTCATTGCGTCCGAGCTGAACTCGTTCAGCTCGCTTCCAGCAGTTGGCCCGGCCTCTGCGTTCGTAGATGTGGTGTCTGTGCCTCGCACAGACACGTTCTTCTTCTGCTTGTGTGCGTCTGTGCCCTGCACAGACGCGGTCTTCTTCTTCTTGGTTGCGTCTGTGCCCTGCACAGACGCGGTCTTCGTCTTCTTGTTTGCATCTGTGCCCTGCACAGACGCGGTCTTCTTCTGCTTGGTTGCGTCTGTGCCCTGCACAGACGCGGTCTTCGTCTTCTTTCGCGTTGTTGCGGCTGACACCGTGCAGGTGTCAGCGGCATCCTGCGGCTGCTGTGTTGCAGTCGTAGATCCTCCCCACTTAAGGAAGGAGCCAGCATCCCGAGTAAACTCTGGAGGCGTGGGTGCCTCAAGGCATTCACGTAGAACGGTGTATGCCCGGTCGAGGCATGCACCGAGTTGTTGATGGCGAACTCCGCCATCGGCAGACACTCGCTCCAGTGTTGAAACGAGTGGGCGTAGCTCTTGAGCAACATCCACGAGCACGCGATTCACGCGCTCGGTCTGTCCGTCCGTCTGCGGATGATCCGCAGTCGACATCGAGAGCTGACTGCCAAGAAGTGTGAACACTTCTTGCCACAGGTGCGCGGTGAAGCGCGGGTCTCGATCGGACACGATGTCCATCGGCATGCCATGGTGTCTGAACACCATGTCAACGAACAGACGTGCCGTCTGTTTCGCAGTCACTTCGGCGGGTACTGCAGCAAGATGCACCATCTTGCTGAAGCGGTCAACAAAGACCACAACGCCCGTGTTCCCCTGGCTATTCGGGGGAAGACCAAACACAAAGTCCAAAGACATGGACTGCCAACACTCCGACGGAGTCGGTAGTGACTGCAAAGGAGCCTGTGCGAACGGCGCAGGCTTCACACGTTGACACACCTCGCAAGCACGGACGTACTTGCGCACCCACTTGTAGTGGTGGGCCCAGTAGAAGCCCCTCGTGAGAAGAAGATACGTCTTCTCACGGCCCGGATGCCCCGCAGGCGGTGCATCATGATACTCGTACATGATCCTGAGTCGCAGGTCATGATCATTGGGAACGACAACGCGGTCCGCGTTGTCGTTGACTGCGCTGTAGAGTAGCAACCCCTCGTGCACCCGGTAACGGTGTGCACGAGCACGAAGATGTCTTGGCAACTTCTGACGAGCTTCGTCAGAAGACACTGAGCCATAGGCCAGTAAGAGCTTCGCGTCCGCGTCGTGCGCGTACGCGGCCTTCACGTCGTCGAGGAGCGACGACGTGGGAGTGCTCGATCGCATGGCGTCAATGGCATTGACGTCGACTTCATTCGTAGCGTAGTCAGGTCGACGCGATAACGCGTCGGCCACCACATTGAGTCTTCCGGGTTTGTACTCAACCCGGAAGTTGTATTCCGCAAAGAACGAAAGCCATCTCGCCATACGTTGCGAGATGTGTGGCGACTTGACAGCCGTCCGCAGCGACGCGTGGTCTGTATAGACCACGAACGGTTTACTTCCGAGGAGATACACTCGGAACTTCGCAAGTGCATACTTCATGGCAAGGAGCTCCTTGTCATGCACCGGGTAATTGCGCTCAGCTGGCTTCAGCTGACGCGACTGATAGTAGACGACACGATCACGGCCCTCGTGATCGTGCTGCATCAACGCACATCCGATCGCGAAATCGGATGCGTCACACACAACGTGGAAAGGGCGATCTTGGTCGGCCACCGCCAAGATCGGAGCCTCAGTCAAGCCCTGCTTGACTGCATCGACGGCCTGCTGACATTCAGCAGACCAAATCCACTCGGCGTCCTTCTTCAGGAGCTGTGACAGCGGGCGTATCACGCCCGCGTAGTCCTTCACGTACTTGCACAAGTACGTGGCCAAGCCAAGGAACTGCCGCAGTTCCTTGACGCTCGTCGGCGTCGGCCACTCATTGATCACTCTGACCTTTCAGGGTCAGGGCGGACACCGTTCTTCCCAACGAGACACCCGAGCACGGGTATCTCGCTCGCCCCGAAGATGCACTTCTTCAGGTTCGCGTAGAGCTTGTGCTTGCGCATGAGCGCAAGCAGCTTCCGTAGATGCACCTTGTGCATCTCAACGTCACTCATCCCGTCCGCAGCCCGGCTGTGGACGAACACATCGTCGAAGTAGCTCGGTGCGAAGTCGCGCACCGAGCGCAACAAGTGCGTCACGCACCTGTTGAAGGTCGCAGGGGCGTTCTTCAGACCCTGCGGCATCACTAGCCACTCCCAGAGCATGCCGCTTGGCGTGCTCACTGCCGTGAGAGGGATATCACTCTCACGCATTAGGATCTGATAGAACCCGTCGCGCAGATCAAGAGCACTGTAGATGGTGCTCTTGGCCATCGAATCGATGATAACATCTTTTCGCGGTATCGGTGTCTGCGCCGGTATCGTCGCATCGTTCAGCTTGTTGTACGCATGAACGATGCGCCAACCGCCCTGTGGCTTCTTGACACAGAACGTCGGGGCACTGTGCGGGGACTTCGATTCCCGCACTTGTCCTGCCTTGCGACGACTGTCAAAGAAGTCGTCGATCGCCTTGACTTGTTCCCGCGGCAGTGGCCACTGCCGCGTGACACAGTACTTCGTGCCTGGCACGAGATCAATCTCGTGCTGGATGCCCTTGTCCTGCGGAAGCTCCGCAGGAATCTCTTCCGGAAGCACGTCCGCGTGCTCCCGCAGAATCTCGTAGAAGGGGCTCGCCTTAAGCGAGTCCCAGCCTTGCTCTTCAAAGCGCTCCTTCTTGGTCTTCGCAATGAGAGTGTCCTCACTCTCAGTGGTGCTCTCCATGAAGAACTGCCTCAGTTCTTCATTCTCGCTCTTCGTTCTCTCGGCGTCCGAAAGAATGCAAATCTGCTCGATGCGTCCATCGTGCAGGTCACGCGAAGCGCTTCCAGCTCATGACTGGAAGCGAAGTCAACTCCGACGCTTGCGTCGGAGGATTAACGAGGGTCATCTCTCCTGTACTGGAACCCGGCACAGGTACGCGTCAAGACGTTCAACGTCTCGACGTCCGGCAGACATTCCTTGTAGCGTCTCGGCCCTGGCCGAGACTTGCGCAGCTTTCTCCGCATGCGCCATCTTCTTGTCTTACGGAGCCCGGCTCCGCAAGGTTCTTGACCTCGTCCAGGCCCAGCCGTGGACGGGTGTTCTTTCTTAATACCGCCGGCGGGTTCATCCCGCGGGCGAGCGACTTCAAGCCCGGCTTGGTCGCCCGGCGCTTCGTCGTGCAGCCCGGCTGCACGACAGCATGCAAGTTTTTCCGGTGCGGAACGTTTGCAACCGTCCGCACCGCCTGCAGCGTCGGTTCCCGGAACCGACACGCCATCTTCACCTCGACGCCTGTTATTGGCGGAGCCCTTCATTGCAAAGGGTGCGTCGACTCCCGGAGTCGACGCGAAATGTCTCTTCGCAGCGTCGGTTCCCGGAACCGACGTGACTTCAATACCTCGACGCCTTCCATTGGCGGAGACCCCCATTTCGGAGGGTGCGTCGGCTCCCCGAGCCGACGAATCAAATCCATCAAAGTCATCGACTCCCGGAGTCGACGACGTTCCATCACCTTGGCCCTTATTATTGGCCAAGACTGATCCAATCACGTTCGCGTCAGCCTCCACGGCTGAGGCGTGTGACATGATTACGTCATCCGCGTCCCTTCGGACCGGAGACACGCCCACAATCAGATTCGCGTCAGCCTCCACGGCTGAGGCGTGTGACACATGTTCGTCATCCGGGCCTCTTGAGGCCGGAGACTCATTCTGATTCGCTGAAATGTTTGTGTCGATTTCCGAAATCGACACATTTTCCTTCAGCCGTCGGCGGCGACGCCGACGCTTGCTGCTCTTGCGCGCACGTTTGCGCGCGCTCAGGGCGTTCCGGGATAGCGGCGCCAGACGCTGTCTTGACTGGGAGTCGCGCGCACCTGTCGGTGCGTGCGTTGCGGTAACAGGGCCATCGCTCACTGTTCCGCGGTCGCGACCGAAGCGCACGAGAGTGCGCTTCTCCCAATCGATTACCGGATCATGCCGTGCAAGCCACGGCATGCCCAACACAATGTCGAACTTATCGTCCAGGTCCAGGACGATAAAGGTTTCGACAAACTCTTGACCTTTATACGTGAAGCGCACGCGTACCATGCGCTTCTCGGTCTTGACGACGACACCCGTCGCCAGTCGTACCTCCAACATACTTCGAGGTATCTTTAAATCCTCGAAGTCAAGCCTTGATAGACTTCGCAGTCGAACAAAGTTATTCGACGCGCCCGAATCAACCAAAGCACGAAAAGAGTTGCTCTCTCTTTTCGACGACACGTTCAAGATGACAAGATTTGGTTTGTCATCATGCATTTTACAGTGAGAAGGGTCCTCACTGGGGACTGCAGTCCTCAGTGTCGCATGTCCGAGTTGGACACGCGTGACTGCTTCACCAGTAGGGCGCCCCGCGCCTACTGGGTTCCAGCGTTTTTTGTTTCTCCGCGACGATGCCCAGCATCGCCGCGTCGACCACCATCTCGGTGCACGGGTGCCGTACACTCTCGGGCATAGTGACCGATCCTTCCGCAACGGAAGCATCGTACATTGCTTCCTTGTTGGCGTAGATAGCCAACAGCCGTTGCATTCGAGAGGTCCATTGGTTCCGGACCTCCCGCCATCGCGACCGGAGGTGGTTGAAGCCTCGGCGCATTCGCATGCAGTTTAGCCTGCTTCAGACTAAACTCCTCCTGCATCGCAAGAGTGATCGCAGCTTCGAGAGTATTCGGATACTCACGGAAGAGATAGGTCTTCACAGGCCCATCTCTCAATCCCTTCATGAACGTGACGACCTTGGTCGCCTCGTCAATCGGGTTGGTCACGATGTTCGAGACCAAGTACCGTGCTCTCTGGGCGTAAGCATGGACATCATGCTTACCTTGCTGCTGGTCGTGGAACTCGGCCCTCGACCGGAACTCTTTTTGTGGGGCTCAAACGCTTGTCTGAGCTCCTCCTTGAACGCTTCGTACGTGCTGAAGCACGTAGGATCTGAGAGTCGGCGTCCGTACGCCCAACTCCTCGCTCGTCCGCCAAGACAGGACATGGCGAACGCGACCTTCGACAACGGGTCGACGATACGTCGAGCCGCAATGGCAGTGTCGAGTTCGACAAGCCAACGGAGGAGAGGCTCACCCTCTCTTCCTACATAGTTGCTCACGTTGAGTTTCAACGATTGCATGCGTGGTGTCGTCCCCGACGGCACCGCGGTAGAGGCAGCAGCGTCGCGCTGCTCCTTCAGGATGAAACCCAGAGCAACACCATGTTGCTCTGTCGGCGATAACGTACGCAGCATCGCAGCAACTGCCGCCTCTCCAATGACTGTTGACAGTCGTTGGAGTGCCTCCCACTCTGGATCCGACAGGTGGAGGCAGTCAGCGCGTGCAACATGAGTTGCAGGCGTAGTGGAGCTTTCCATGAGCACCTCCGTGTTCATGAAAGGTTCTCAGCTCCCCGTCCGTACAGTCCCGTACGAACGTTCAGGTAGTCGGTCGTTGGACGGACTACAAAGTGCTACCAGGTGTAATGGGCCTACCTTGGCTCACTACAACAGCTTACACGTGTGCGCACGTGTATGAGGAAGCGTAGGTTTCTTTTACTTGAGTTAAGTATACTCGAGGTCCACGAGTATACTTTAAACAAGATAAAGACTCTAAGTAGCTGAGTTTGGTAAAGATGAGAACTGTTATTTGTGTCTTATGTTTCTGACTTCCTCTAAATGTAATATTCTAAGTTGGGAATCTGCCAACGGCTGGTTGGCAGAATTCCTTTGCTATGCATGTCGCTCATTGGTTAAAAGATGCTGCTTTCAACCAATAGGAATCCTAAATGTCTATGGACCACCCGTCGTGGTGATCGTAAATGAATGTGGCACTTGATGTAACGTACATCAAGGCCGAGGAAGTGTTCGAACCTTTAACAGACATCGCGTCTGTTAGAGTTGCAAGTGGCTGTAGCCACTTGTGCGTGTAACCCCGTTGCATACGTCGCCCTGGCGGCAATGGTGCCGCCGACATCCAACTCGTGCGAGCGCCTGTTTTGGGAGTGCAAGTGGGTGCTGACACCGCAGCGTGGCAGTTTGCTCCCGGCGAACTTCGAGATGCTCGTATTCCTGCGCGCTAACAAGGCAATGTGGGACGTCACTACTCTGGCGTAGGTAAGTTGCCGCAGGCGCTTGACTTGATCCACTCACAGTTAACACTTGTAATGGAGGAATTGTCAATAACTGCGTCGTACTTATTATTGTTGCTAGTCATATTGCCGTGTTTATTATGCTAACGAAGTTGAAGCAATGCAGTTTGTTACTGTATTTTCCGAGGTCTGGATAGCGCCCACCTGATATATATAAAGGTCCAAGGGGATATTGATCATTAAGGGTTCCTGTCTCGTCACACGATCCTCAAATGTAATGGTTTAGTGAACTTCAACGATGCGCTCGTTGGCACTCCTTGAACTCTATTCTTGCCAACGCCAATATATCTGCATACACGAAGTTCTGGTGCAGTACGCGTTGCGGCGCATCATACCGACCGTGCATACCTTTCGATTGTGCACTCTACGTGCATGTGCTGTTATTCTTTGGCTTTCCTGACGAATCGAAATTTGAATGGTGTTGGCGGTATCTTAGGTGCATAAGGATGATTGGTGGAATCTTAAAAATATGGAATGAGTTTTTGTGGAAGCACAACACTAAAACAGTACATCAGTGTCGAAGTAGTACAGATAGTGGGATAACTGTATTCCAAGGAATATAAGTTGCCAGGTGGGCGCTATCGAGGCACATTACTGTACTAGTTTATGTATGCATTATTTTTACGAATTCACACCGAATACTGTAAAAACTGTAAATATGCCCCTGCCTCTAATAGTGCCTACCCCATAAAATCGACGTCTTTAGCTCGAAACTTGTAATAATGCCCCACTTTTAAATAATTCCCCACCCTAAAATTATTCCGACAAATTGAGTTTATGCCTCATATAATTTCTTAAAGTGTATCAACTACCATTACTAGTGATTTCTGTCAAATTTATACTGGGATAGGAAGCGACGATAGCCCAGCCCAAACAGAATTAATTCGGGCGCGCGCTGTCTGTCCCCCGTGCAAACTGGTGATGAACTGGTAATAGGTTTTATGGTCAGTTTACATTGATGTCGATTGACCGAGTGTTCTTGACATCTCGAGAATGATGGAGGTGACTCAGTTTTGACAAAGTGAGAAGAGCATTTGCAGTCTGGACGAGTCGTAGACAGATCTACGCAGGGTTCGTTTTTCGGTTTCCGCTTTGAAAGTCAGACACGGTGCAGCAGGGCAGATTCTGCGGCTGCGAAGCAGGCGCAGGAGATGCCCGTAGGTCGTACGGGTCGCACTATCAAAGTACAGGTATAACGAAAATTGATTGATTTGCTTTGGACTATACCTTTCTGTCAGTATCAAACGATTATACATGTACTTATGCTCTTTGTTTGTGGTATCTAAGTAGAAACTCAACTACGAAGAAGGCGCAGGAGATGCCCGTGGTGCGTGCCGATTGAGTTTATCAATGGCGGTCAAAGGTGAGTTAACCAATCCTATCCCAGCCTTCGCGAAGCCCTAGTTTTGTAAATAGACGATTTTTAGTGTTACTGGTCAAACGTTTGGCAATGCACCAGGTTAAATCGCGCGGGTATTACGAAATCAAGTATATTAAAACAGTGATGGAAGATTATGAAGCGGTTGGTTCATCAATAGGCGTTGTAAGCGGTCGGTGGTGGCGGACGCGTGGAGCTCACTTTGGCCAGGTGGCACCAGCCAAGACACCCCCGCCCGCCAAGAAGTCCTGGCTGATGAAGCTGTTGGAATGCATAATGCAGGCAAGCTTCACCTGCAGTAAGTTGAAGGATGAGCCTGAGACCCGGACTACAGTAAAAAGTGTAACTAGTCTGGATATATATTTAGTCTGGACTAGGGGTAGGTTTGGCGAATACGAACCATTTTTGCGCAAACAGATGCACTGGCGAGTTTTTAGCAAATTAAACGGTTCGATTAGCGCGTGGAACCGATGTAATTGGATAAAAACTAACATCGATATGGTGTTTTGAAATCTGAAATTTATTCATTTATAGAGGAAAATGTCTCATACCTCAATTAGTCTGGTCCAGACAAATTACACTTTTTTCTGGTCTAATCGGGCGTTTAACAAATATAAATCCGACTCATACGATCTGTCTCTATAAATTATCCTAGGTATTAATAGTAATCTTGAGTATAAATCGATCTACACCAGTCTAATTAGGAGGTCGGCTTTATGAAATCGGGGGTCGTCGGTCTCATTAAGCCACTAAATCGGCGGATTAACAATCGAATAAGACATTCTAATCGGTTTCCACAATAGCTAGTATACCAAGAGGTGGTTTTGGTACTGCGCCAGGTTAAATCGACCGCGCGGGTAGTACACAACCAAGTATAAAAAGCGTGACAGTAAATCATAAGTGTGCCTTGTTACCTTTCTTACCCATCACTGCTACGCATCCACGAGGTGTTCGAAACAAACATAACTGTAGGAATAGATTTCCAAGCATCAAAGTGCACAGCCTTCAATTAAACCAGTTGGCTTCGACCAGAGTCACCAAAATGACCCAGCAACCCCAAATCCTATCCAATTACATGAAGTGAAATATATTCAACATATGAGACTCGGACTCCTACATCATTATCTGGTCTCTAGTGAAGACTTCGGCTCACATCGACTGCGCTATACCCCTCGTCCTCTGGCGCTTTTTCTTTGGTACATCGGCGACCCACTAGGTTAATCACCACGTCGACAAGAGAACTAGGTTCTGCTGAGTCCACGTTTGCTGTAGGGGCATCCAATACAGCTGTAACGAGTCTTGGGTCACCTGCTCACCGGTGGGTCCGTACTGCTCGTCACAGCGCTGCTGCGGTACGTGCTCGGAATCCGTTATTGTACGTAACGAAACAACAAACACCGTACAGGTCACGTAAGAAGCCGGACTCGTGTCCTATTTATTCCTTCAACTTCGTGCTTCAACTTCGATCTTCTGTTCGTCTGTGTCCTCTGTCCTCCGTATCTTCCCCTCTACTGAAACTCGTCGACCAGCGCAACACCGGCGCAGTCCCTGTCTATGAATAGGGACTCCTGCCACAAATGGCGTGTGGTCTCCTCGTTCGTCAAGTTCGCTTCGAAAAGCCTTCGTGTCCCACCACACAGAGCCGTCAACGCTCCCCCTGGCACCGTCCCTCGTGTCTACGTGCCCTCCAGTCCGCTAGTTCTCAGCAGGCTGTGCTCCAGCCTGCGAGATCTCGTGAGCTTTTCCGTCGCTCTCTGCTCGCTGGCTGCTCGCCTCCGTCCGATCAGCTGCTGCTGCGACCGTTCGGGTCGTCACCCACGTGCTTGTGGCGACCCACCAGCACGAGATCTTTGTCTCGGTCGCCTCCCAGCCGTACGTAGCATCTTCCGGTCCTCGTAGCTCACGAGCCTCGTCGTTAGCAACCCGCAGCCCGACCCGAACCTCGCACTCATCACACACTTTCTCCACAGTCAGAGTCTTGGACGACTCTGCCCGTGTCGAACAAGCGGTTGTACTCCGCGGGCGACATCCATCGTGCGGCGTCATCCTCGGCATCATCGTGTTCGTCATGACCATCGTGGGCACTGCGTACCAGTCGCAGCTTGTACTCCAGTACGTAGTGTTTGACCTTGTTTGGTCGTCGTCGTCTTCCGACCTCCACCAACTGTCCACCTTCGTCTCTCCAAGCTTGCTCACTAGTAGCTGCCGGTCGACGTCGTCTCTTGCCTACTGATTCAGTAACCGGACGTGCTGTCGCCGTCGTTGCTCTAGCAGCCGTTCCTTCTTCCTCGTCATAACTTTCGCATTTGATCTGGCCTTCATACTTCAGCTGTGCTTCGATATCTCCTGCCGTCTTCTGCAATTCATGTGCAGGCTCGTGGTAGGTCGTCAGAAAGGAAAAATGAGCTATAAATTCACGCAGCTCTCCATTCCTATCCTCTCGTCGCACCAAATAGTTCTCGTAGCCAGCTTCACTCACAATGCGCATCGGTCTCATCCACCGGTGCACGAACGTCGTAGGCCTGTACGTCCACTCGGTCTCATGCTTTGAACGTTCGCGTTGCCTTCACTCGTCGGTTATAATACTTTGCTTGCCCGATCTGCCCGCGCAATCGGGCTCGCTCAGCGCAGTCGTGACTGCTTTACATCATCTGCAACAACTTCTGGTGATACTGCATCAACCAGCCTCCCCATAATGAGCTCGTTCGGAGAGAGAGCGACCGTCGTGTGCCTGCCCAAGTTATATGCAAACACTGCGAACGCGACCCACATCTCCCAATCGTCTTGTTTGTCGTCGTGCATAGAGCGACACCGTGTCTTTCCAAGTCCGGTTGAATCTCTCGACCAAACCTATCATCTGCGGTCGGTAAGGTACATGTTTAGTCTGCCCAGCTTGAAGTAGTAGTACGAGCTGCTCGATAACTCGCCCTGGTAGCTCAGGCGCTCCATCAGTCACTAACCTACAAAATACACCAAACTTCAGCACAACTTCTTTCATGAGAAACTCTGCAACATGTTCTGCTGTATGCGGTTCCGTAGCTACGGCCACAACATACCGCATCACATACTCCACTACAGCGTAGCGTTCACCACCTCCTCCTCGTGGGAATGGACCCGCCACATCCAAGGCCCAGCGATCGCACACACCACCTCGTAGACTTCGTAGCCGTGGGATAACCTCCCGTTGCCGAGCCTTGCGGCCAGGGGCGGAGCCAGGGTCAAAATAGGGGGGGGGGGCGGGCAGGCCCCCCCCATTTTTTGGAGAACGTTTCCCGATTTTGATAGACTTCAAGCGATTCTGTCCATTTTAGGCCGTTTTTCCCTCTTCTGCCCCCCTGTTTCTGGAATGCCCCCCTATTTTTTCAGGCTGTCTTCGCCTCTGCTTCCGGCTGCCACAGTCTTGGCACCCTCGCACCCACCTCTTCACTTCTTGCAGTAGGTCAGACCACCTGTACACACGTGCAATCCGCTCGCACGTGTGCGGTGCTCTCCGCCGGTGTCCTACCCAAACCGAATCATGGCTCTCCTTGAATGTAATTGACCACAATTCTGGAGGTAAGATGATTCGTTGCCCCCTTTCGTGTCGATCAGCACTAACCCGAATTGTCGCGTCGACTTCATGCCTCGGTGTGCCCCGTCCGTCATCATCCGCTGCACAAGCCGACTGCGTCCTTGAGTGCAATGGCTTTGTCAGTAAACCACAGAGCCACTCCTGGTACGTCGGGAGTCGGCGCTGCTACGCCGTCGTCTTATGCAAATTCGCCGTGCTTCGCGGCATTCCCGTCGGCTTGGGCTGCTCGTGCATCCCGGTCGAGTCTCCTTTCTTCATTGGCTGGCCGCTGACGGCACCATTCGTCTCCACCGTAGCTGCCTTCGTGCGTCACTGCGTCGTCATCGGACTCGGCGTCGTGGTCGCACTCGTCGGTTCCGGTACTTCGGGCGTCCTCGCGCCGTCGTCGGGATTCCGTCGTGCAAGTACCCGTGGTTCGTGGGCAACTTGTCGTCGAGTCCTTCGTCGTGGTACGTCTTCTACAGCTACTGTATGTTGTTGAGCATCCTCTTCATCGCATTCCGGGTCCTGCAGGTCGTGCACTCGATTCTCCGGACCCATGGTCACCACGGCTCCATCGTTGCACTTGTCTCCGATCGCTGCTCGGTTCTCGTGGCTCGCGCGGCCATCGTGCTTTTCGGTGCTGCCGGTGTCGTCTTCATCGGCACCATGCTGCTCATCGAGTTGTCGTCGTGATCCACCATTGCGCTCGGCTCCACAGGTTCGTCCGCGATCATCGGTACATCGGTCTGTGGTGAGGTGCCTCTAGAAATCCGACAAACGCAGACCTTTAGATCCCAGCAATAAACTCAGAACCCTCTCAACTCTCGGAACGAGTCGAGTGGGCGTGTGTTCCCACTTGTGATCCCAGGGGTTGTTTTTGACGGGAGCTACGCTGTGGGTCCAGACGTGGGTCGGCCACACCAGCTGCTCCGTGATCCCAGAAGAGTTTCCAACCCTACTTAACCCTTTTGCGATGGTTCTGTGTAAAACATGGCTAACTAGCATGTTTTACAAAATCGACCGAATCAGAGTTTAGAATGATAATTTAACCAGTAAGGGTCGGGGCGGTAACCGTACTAAAACATGGCTAATTAGCATGTTTTATATTAGGTACGTATAAAATCCAGTCTTATGTCCGATTTTGGTTTGCGGGTCTCGGCGTAAAACCATGCATCTAGTCATGTTTTACGGTTTTGTATGGGGAGGTTTCCATACAAATTACAAGTATAAAATCATCGCAAAAGGGTTAAGCGGAGCTTGGCCCTGTCCCAGTAGGCCTAAAGTCTGCACGTGTCGATTCGAGCCCGAAAATGCCCCGGATTTTCTTGAATATACAAAGGTCACTCTTCACACGCCCTTCTTGTCCACTTCTCTTCAGGCCTCGGACGCAGGCCTGAACAGCCTCCTCCTTCCTCAGTGACTCCGGCTTCGAGTCACACCAGTCCCTTCACTTCCTCCGGGCGGTTCAGACTGAGAACCGCGTACGGGATCGTCACTCGCTCTTTGATCCGAAGGAGCCAGAGAAAGTTGACTCGGGATGAGTCGGCCAATTCCAGAGGTCTGCGTCTGCACTCTGGAGGTCATCGCGCACCACGCCGACTTGGGCGAAACAAAGCGAATCCGGGGACCACTATCTCGGGTACCGCGCCCCACGGATTTCACCAACAGCACTCGCAAACCACTATCACGAACGCTGTTTTGCCAAAACCTCAAAGTCAATCACCTTCGACCCGAAATATGGAGCACCACCACGAATCCGACCGAAGACAGATGACCGATGAGTGGTGCGCACGCCAACAAAAGTCACAAACAGAAAGAAGCCGGTACAACGTAGTTGGCGAGCTTGGATTTTTTGGATGATCGATCTACTCCGTCCCACGCTTGGTTCTTGCGTCGCTTGAGCCCTTTGCGAATCCACAACACTCGCTTGCGTTCTTCGGGACAAATCAAACTCTGTTGAATCGTTACAAACCACAAGCAAACGGAGACCTACCGGCGCCATAGCTACAAAGTAAAGGCTGGCCAGCGCGCTTCCCATGATGAGGATCATCCAATCACTCCCAGGATTGGTCGAAAACCTGATGTCGCACGCGCGTCTAATCATGGAACTCGTCCAATCATTCCGGCCATTGGCTGTAATCCGGAACCTGATTTGAACTTGGGTCGCGTCACCGAAGTGTCGAGACCTGATAGGCTGGTCGATGTGAGGCCAGCCGCTCGCGCCTAAGCTAATTCGTACCCACGCGAGACCTTGGCCACCGACTGTTCACGCAGGCCGACCCTCCGCCAAAGATATCGCCATCACGACGTGTCCGACGAACGTGGCGTGGTCCACCGTGAGGCACTCGAACCCGGGGCACGAATAATGAGACCTCGGATACCCACTTCGACCATAGAGTGTTTCGCAGTGGTTTGGGCGATAAACCTCTTTAGACCTTACCGGTACGGGCGCAGATTTACGATCATTTCTGACCCTACAGCATTAAAGTGGCTAATGCCCTCACCAAACCTGACGGGTATATAGATGGGCGTTGTTGTTGCAAGAAATGGACTTCGACATTCAATATCGACCGGTCAGCACTAATGTATTTGCCGATGCTCTCTCTCTAGTACCAGCAGTGATCCTAACTTCGACGGGCAAATGGAGACGACGACGCAGGCAACATGCGGCGGGTGTTCAGCCAGCAAGGTTGCGACGACCACGACGCTGATGGGCGAGACGTCCGTTTCACTCAGCAATAGGGGCAATCGGTTGGTAGCCATCACCGTGATCCTGCATTAAACCAGCTCCAAGCCCCACCACACTTGCATCCGTAACCAGTCGAAGGGCAAACTGAAGTCAAGATACAACAGCAAAGGCTTCGTAGTTAAAATCGACTAATGTCATCATACGCGCGCTCTTGTGCTTCTTTCCACACAAACTCGGCGTCCTTCAGTGGCAGTTTAGTCAGCAGCATCATCAAAGTGCCGAAATTCTTCATGAATCGTCGATAATAACCAGCGAGATGCACAGATCTCTTGATCTCTTTGGCGTTCAAAGGCGTCGAAAAGTCCCGTGCCGTGTTCACCAGTCGGGCCAAAGGTCTCACTTTGTCTGCTGAAAAATTATGGCCAAGGTACTCCATCCAAGTCACACCTTTTCAGTTTTCGCGTCAGACCAGCCCCCTCCAGACGTTGCAACACACACGTCACCTGTACTAGATGCTGCTCAATCCCCTTCACGTTTAGATGACGATATCATCGAGATAGACTAGGCATGCAACCCACTATTCATGACTCGTTCAAAAGTGCATGGTGCATTTGTCAAACCAATTGGCATGCGAACAAATTGATACAGGCCACCTTTCGTCGTAAAGGCGGTTTTCTCCTTGTCTTTCGATGCCACTCGTATTTGCCAATAACCTGCACTCAGATCGAGCGTCGTGAACAGCACTGCGCCACCAAGTTCACCCAAATTCTAATCAATTCGCGGCAGCGGGTATACATCTTTACGTGTGATGCTGTTCAAAGCGCGATAACCTACACAAAACCGCACTACTCCGTCCTTCTTCCTCACCAGTACAACAGGAAATCCCCATGCTTCGGTGACCTCTTTAATTACACCTACCGCAAGCAACGCCTTCACGTTGGACTCTATAATCGCATCTTCTGTTAGAGCCTGACGGCGCCGTTTGAGTATCACAGGTGCCGCGTCGCCTGTATCAATGTGATGTTCAACTTGCACCTGGGTCGCTTGACGGGCACGCACCCGTGACACGAGGCGGTTTCCAGAAAATTGCCGATGACATGACGTCACTCTTTCGACTTGGAGCTTGTATCGGATTAGGATTGGTGGATAGCTTGGATGAGCACGGTTGTACCCGTGTGACATGAGTGACGTGACGTTGGTGGAAGAGAAGTGATTCAGCGGGATGAATCCAGTGCCTGACCGCAGATGGGCCCAACGGACTGGAAGTGTAAATCCTAGGAGGGCACACCCAGGATTTCAGAAGAACACTTAGTTCAGTCCCGGACTTTCCCTTAGGATGAGTGCCTAAAGTCTGGCGGAAAGTGTCTCTGGAGAACGTATCCCAGAGTACACCTCATCTTGCTGTGGGTCAGAGCACTATTATGGATCAGATCACCTGAGAACTACCCCCACTACTACCGTGACAATGCGCCCGAAGCCGTACAACCCGCTAAGTGTTCGTATTTGTGAAGATACCCAAGAGTCTGTGATTTACACAACTTATACTCCGAATTACCACACAGAAACCCAGATTTGACCTTCCGAAAAATAGGTGACCCAGAGTTTCAAGTGATCCTCTAGATTTAGATCGTGAATCCAGACTCCCTATTCTGAAAACAAATGTTTCCCAAGGTCGACACCCAAGAATCCCCAATAATTCCTGAGACTCCCCTGAGTTCAAGTGAATTTCAGAAGTGACTCAGAGTATCACACGTACCTCTGAATTTCGAGTCAGTTGGAAGCCAGTCTGCAATAGAATTGATGAGTGACCTTGAAGATGGAAGTGCAGATCTGCTGACAGCTGTTCTTGGACCGACTGTTTCGGCAACACGGACTCCCTGAGTCGATTGACTCGGACCGAGACCCCCGCTTCACGGGCAACTTTTGGAGCGCGTTCTTTGCGGTGCTTGGCACAAGCTGGTCATGTCCACGGCAGACCATCCGCAGCCGATGGTCAGACGCAGCGGGTGAATCGCGGCGTCGAGGATCAATACACACAGACATTCAATTCCGAGATAAACGTCGCAAAATATACAGCCACCGATTATTCTTTGATACCGTTGAGTGGGGGGTCTATGCACCAGTCAACTTCAGAGCCGTCACGCAAGCCACTGATCAGTCCTGATTGTAGACTCACTTACGCGCACCACTCTCACAGGATGAGGGAACAGTGCATAAGATAATTTAGTCAGATCACAGTGGTCGATCAATACAGTCTCAGGCTCAACCACTGGATGGTGTCAAGGTCATGCGAGCGATTGCTAGTGGTGGCTGGTGTTCGGACGAGCGAGGCTCCGAGGCGGATCTCGCAAGAGGCTGTCTGCGGCCGAAAGACCAAAAGGCTTAATGACCTGAAGTCATGAGAGCGTGCGTTGCGTCGAGAAGTCCTGGCAGATCGTCCACGTGACGTGGATTGACTCGTTCGAGAATGAGATTTGGTGGGACAAGACAGACGTTTGACCGTCAAGCGTGAACACCCGTTTCCATGGGGGGAGGGGGGTAACGAGGTCATCCAATGGGTTACGAAGTGTGGACACACTGTGTCACCGTATATGGTTTCAGATCCATTGCTTGCGTATATGACTAGGGTACACTATGTTAGATAGTGAGCGAGATACATTTACACCGTTGGCGGGTTGGCCCCGATCACGAGATATACAATCGGTTTTGAGATTCACAGATTTAAGAGTTAAGGGTTGACGCTTGGAGTCCGTAAGATGTACAGACTCGTACGTTCTGTTATTAGTACGATGCTATCTTTAGTTGATTCTCTGTGGGTCGGTTACGCTTTCGCTGATTCTACACTCTACCGCAGCCCCGCTGCACCAAGCCATTCGATCTCCTCTGAGTGCTGCATCTTCGGAGACCCGAGAGAGCGGATTCACCCCGCCGATGTGTATTTAACCCCTCAGCGCCCAAGCTGTTTTTTACCTGTTTTTTTATTTCATGGTACTCGCCCACATGATAGTCGTACAGCATGTTAATGTCACGCAACACTTAGTTGTACTATAGTCTCGTATAAGTTCGAGTACCGACTCGGCCTTGAGCTTCCTGGAGTGATCCATCCATTCCATATCCTAGTTGGGTCACTTGCTGTGCTCGTGGTAGCCCATTTCATATTATTCCAGAGGATATTCTGGGGTGCTAGGTAGTCGCCTCCAGGATTTTGTATTGACTGCTTGTGTGAAGGGAAGGTAACTGATAGTGATCCATTTTCCTCCTTTATTGGAGGTGGTGCGCGTTTGCGTGAGTCTCAGAGGAGCTAGGCCTCTGAATTTCAGACTCGAGTGAGCCTAGTGTGATGTGACCCACCGTCCAAGGGTCCAAAAGAATAAGTGACGGCTAGTTGTAGTGTTTGTGTACTCTGTATTTGTTGGTTTTATCGAGCTAGGAGGGCATTTGGGTTAGGTGTCTTATGAGTTCCACGTCCCGGAGTTGAGTGAAATCCTGAATCCTGAATTCGTGATATTCTGGATTTCGGGAGATCTGATTCTCTGGGTTTGCCTTTGGTGTGGAGGTGCGTTCTGAACTAGACGTGCACTCCTGCACTTCTTCAAGGCTACATTTACCACCGGAGGAGTGCCGTTCCGTCGAAAACAAACGAGCCGAAAGGGATTACACAAGGCAGCCACGCCAACCAAGGAGTGTGATATTCAGAATCTAAGGCTTTGCGGCTGCGGATTTCTGGATCTATATCCTTGCTGTTGACTCTCAAGTCGATTCCCTGGGTCTACATCCTGGGGAAGACGTCTTGGGCTGCGCTATACAAAACCCCTGGGCGATAAAGGTTTCATCGGCCTCGCATCACAACTCCTTGAAATTCTTCAGCTGTTGGTTACTCAACGTGATCTTGGAGTTGCGTTGGTTCTTCTTCTTCAGCATAGTAAACAGAGGTGCTGTCAGTTTCGCATATTGCTCGCAAAACCTCTGCACATATCCTGTCAACCAAGAAAGCTGTGAAGTTGTTCTTGCGTTCGCGGAACAGGCCACTCGCGAATTGTTTGAACCTTATCCGGGTCAATGCGGACTCCCTTGCGACCGACGAAGTCACCGAGACACGGAATTTCTTCGGCACAGAACACACACTTCGACAGTTTCACGTACAGCTTGTTCTTCTTCAGGAATTCCAAAACGTCCCGAAGCGCTCGAAGGTGTTCGTTAATGTCTTTTGACTTCGTAAACACGTAAATATCGTTATAGAACGATCAGGTGTGTGAAACTCCCTTGAACAGTGACGACGTGAGCCTGTGCATCGTCGCTGGTGCATTGCTGACACCCATTGGTAGCACCAGATACTCGTACAACCTGCTTGGTGCTTGGAATGCTGTGTACTTCACATGGTCCATCTTCATCCGCACTTGGTAGTACGCAGACATCAAATTCATACACGAGAAGAAGTAGGCACCAGCCATACTATCGAAAACATCTTCCTTGCGTGTCATCGGTACCCTCTGTCGGATTGTCTTGCTGTTCAGATAGCGGTAGTCATGCACAATACGCCATCCAACTGGTTTTCGTACGCAAAACGTTGACGCATCGTGCGTACTGATACTGGGTCGAATTAATCCCTTGGCAATCATCTCACGAACCCACTTGTCGATCTCGGCCTTCTGCTCCGGTGAGAGTCGCCACTGCTGCCGGTACATAGCGATGTTCGGGTCTTTCACGTCGATCCGATGCTCGATGTCGCGTTCCATTGGTAATCCGTCCGGTAGCTCCGGTTTAAACACATTGTCCTTGTACTCAACGATCACGGGATACGCCGGATTATTCTTGAACGACTCTCAGTCGGTTTGTCGAAATCGCTTGGCTTTCTCGGATCCAACGTTGTCCGGCTCATCATTGCGCTTGAGGTCTCGCTCAATCTTTTTGATGGTATCGTTCAACAACACTATCATGAAATCGTGCTCTGGCGCGTCCTTCGCTGGTAACCGCAAGAACTTCCGCAGCTTCTTCCTATGATGTACTTCGTCTCGACTCTATCCGAGTCAACGACTCCAAGCGTAAACATTGCCTCCGCTTTGGCATTCCTCTTCTCTCTCAGAGAGAGAATTTCCACATCTCCAGACGGTCTTTCAACAGCTTCGGCTTCGCACTCTGACTGCGTTGCTGGCACGGCAGCTCGACAGGAATCATGGCCTATCGCGGAAGAGCTTCCGCTGTCCACTGCTCCGTGAAGCCCGGAGCTATTAGCCGGACTGCACTACCCGCAGGGAGTTGAAGTTTCTGCTGATGATGCTCCATCTGAAACTTCCTTCTTGAAGCATCGACGCTTTCAGTCGATATTGGGCTGTACATCCACGCAAAACCGCATCCCGAGAACACAGTCATATTCCTCGGGAATGTCGAACACGACAGCAACACACTGATAGTTGAGGTCATCTCGAAGCTGGACTTTAATCTTTACCAACTCCAGTAAGGACTCGCCAATCTTGTTGTCACCAAGCTTGATTTTTATGGTTCGGTCCGCGTACACGTGAGTCCTTAAATCGTTTCTCCTGACGAAGTCACGCGACACATAAACGGTTGTTGCTCCACAGTCCAGTAGGAGGTTGGCTTCATGCTTCAGCTCACATTAACGCACCTCTCCAACTACCGAAAACAACGGAGCTCGATTGTAGATGAGAGGGTCTTCACAAAGCAGATTCAACGTATCCTCGTTTACGGTTAAATCTTGCTCGCTGGTTCTCGCCACGTCTGGTCCCACTTCTACTGGCGTGGCGTCTCGTTTCCCTGATCCTTCGTCAGCTTGTTGCAGTCGCACTTGAGGTGACCAGGCTTCTTGCAGTAGTAGCACACAGGGCCTTCCTTGGTCTGTTCAGCAGGTGCGTAGTGACCAGGCTTGTACGAGCGCTTGTTGAACGGCTTCTTGTCTTGAGTAGCGGTCGCCCTTGGAGGTCCACGGAAGCGATGCTCACGCTCAGATCTCTCACGCCCCGTTTTGCGGTCAGCTCCGAAGTGAGACATCTCGTACTTGACCGCTTGGTCCATCTTTTTGGTCAAAATTGTTGGATTCTGAAGCTTGACGTAGGCTTGGGTCGCGCGCTTGAGGCCGTCGCAGTAGTAGCTGACTTGATCCACTTCACTCATGCTCTCGACACGGAAAATCAGGGAGGAATATTTCCCGTTGTACTCCTCGATGTCTCCGACCTGGCGCAGCTGTCGAAGTTTCTGCCGCAGCATGGCTTGATAGTTGGAGGCTTCAAAGTGCGAGAGCGCGTCACGGGAGAACTGCCACCACGTCTGATCCTCCGCTGGCGTCCTTGAGGCCCAGAACAGGAACCATCCGGACGCGGGTCCTTCCATAGCCGTGCCGGCGATTGAGGACAGCGTGTCGTTCTCGTCGGATGCGTCGTGTCCGTGGATGCGACACAGTATCTCGACTTGGAATAGCCACTGACGCACGTCTTCGTCGTGCTTCCCCTTGAACTTCGGCAAACCGCTTGGTACCCGGGGCTTATGGTTGCCACTTGGTCCGCGCGCAGCTTGGTTATTCGCTACCAGCGTCGCAATCTGGGCGCGCAGCTATGCGAGTTGAGCCTCCAGTTCAGACTGACTTCCTTCCTCTACAGGGTTTTCGTCTAGGGGTTGTTGCTTGCGGGTTGGGGCCATGGTCGCTTAGACTAGACCAACAAGTGCTACCAGTATTTCAAAAAGAACCCGTAGGATGAGGAAGACGCGCTAGGGGCTGGCTGGGAGAATCCAAAAGTGCTGAAGGCTTCGGGCTTCTCCTCAAGCCTAAGCTCCTGCAGCCATACACGTGACTGGAGCCCCTGTATGACCACCATGTAGGTAACTCGCCACCACGCCTCCAATCCCATTACGGATCGTCAGCCCACTCACGGATGACGTTGCATTGACGACCTACTCACCGACACCTAGGCAGAAAGCATTAGCTTCGGCGGCTAACCGGCACGGGGCCGCACAGTGGTGACCAAACAGCTTATGGCCCAGACGGGGATATGCATGGCTAGGAGGAAGCGTTGTCGGCACCGACGGTCGGGTAGCCCCGCCAGCTGCTTCCAACAAAACCCGGGTTACATGCAACGGACGCAGGTGTCCTTCGCCCGAAGGCACACGCGGACCCTTACGCCCCTCAGTCCAGGCGCTACTCGTGCACCTCGACCCCCGTGGTCTCTCTCCACGGTCCCGCCGCCCTACTCGCCACTGCCCCCTTATCTTAGTGCCTGCCTACCTTCGCTTACCTCCTCTTACTGCCCGTAGTTAGTCCTCGCCCTCGCTCCGCACTACGTAGCAGGCTGTGTCTTCGGTCGCAACGCAATGTCTTTAGTCTTACCTTGCTACAGTTCTGTAACAAATCGCAACTGAGGATCGAGCTGCTAGACCGCAGCTCGTTGTCCCCGCTTACTTCTACCTCTCCTACACATCGGGCGCCTTCCTGGCCTACTTAGACCTCTCCCTCTTCACGTCTCATCACCGCTCTCGTGGCCTCCTGGCCGCTCGTCGTAGATCTCACGTCGCCTCGCCTACCCTCACACTCACTCCTTGTCTCTGCTCGACGTGTCGCCCTCCTGCGGTCTTCTGCAGCCTCTCTCTTCAACTTGGTCCCCGGGGTGGTGCCAGTAGCCGACTGACTCGTCTCAGCCACCGTCTGCTCCCCGCCGTACACCTCTGCCACCGACTTGCCCTTGGTGGGCCACACGAACGACTACGTCAAGTCGATCACGACGCAGCCGCTGCTCACCAGCTCTGAGTCATGCCCCACCGCACAGCAACAGGACACACTACTACACCCCTAATATTAATATTCCGTCTAATCGGTTCTATCTCTAATTCTGATCTACTGCTACAATCTATCGCACTTCACTCGGTAGATTTATTCCGGACAGGAGGCAGGGCACATAGTTCTTGAACAACTCCAACAAAAGCAATAACTTAAGCCAACTCCAGCTTTGTCTGCGATTGCCGATGTGTGTCGTGTTGTCATTCTCAAGGGCGTCGTAGAAGACATCCAGACCATGGTGTCTCCTGCTGACAGCGTCAAACGTGCCGACGCGTTTGGGATGAAGAACGGCGGCGAGCCTGGCTGGTAAGACGATCTCACGGCCCACAGCTCCCGGAATATGGCCCAAGCACCAGATCGCGATTCAGCGCCTTCGGGATTCCCGTGCCAAGCAAAGCAGGAAGCGAAGCCGATGACCGCGCTGGCCCATGCGGTTGCGTGGCGCGGACGTTCCGGTTGGCGTGCCACCTTTTGTCGACTCGGGCAATGCGACGTATTGAAAAGATTCTGCTCCTCGGGGAACTCGGAAAACGAGGTGGAGGCGATATCGGTCCCGCGGTCCTGCGTCTTCTTCCCGTGGTGTAGCTGCTGGCACGAGGTGTGCTGTGGTGCCCTATACTTTTTTGCGTTTGAAGCCTGGAGACAGTCGCTGCTGGGGTGGTAACAGTGCCAATCGATAGCTCCTAGGAGTATCGCAGAGGTAGCGGCAAGTACGGACGATGGGGGCACCCGCGGACTGTTAATGGCGAGGTATAGTGGAGGGCTGGAGAAGACGTTCAGCACGTGTCACGCTTCGCTTTGAAATCAGCTTATCGTTTTCATGGAGACGGTGGATATCGATGTGCGCGTCGCTGCCCACCAAGTGAACTGCTGGTTGAGATTTTGCTGCTCGTATCAATATTGCATTCCCCCCCCCCCCCCTCTTTAGCGGAGATGGCATCAATGTGCACACTGAAGTTGAGAAGTACTCGCTCCCTAAGCAAGCTTCTCGTTGGTTGCTCTGGTCTCGACGGGCATTTTGGCTTCTTGACTCTGGGTGGTGACGGGTGAGCCCGAGGGAATTTTGAACGCAACAGTGTCGACACTAAGGCCTAAATGTGTTGTTGGTTTTCAAGTTTGTTGTCGATTTCCCCCCCCCCCCCCTCTCTTTTTCCGGGTGGCCATTTTCAGTGCGTGAACATGTCCAATGGAATGCGGTATTGACTCAACGGGGACAGCGAGTGAGCGAAAGCAAAAGTAGTGATGGCGGAGGTGCAACGTGCAGGTTTAAACGCTTCCGCGACGTGCATTCGCTAAATTTTGATGGTGGTCGAGCGGCTGTGCATGCATCGAGAGCCGAAAGCAGTGTCATCAAGAACAGATACATAGAGAAAGAGTGTCAACAGAGCCGCCAACTGAGAGAATTGACAATGGGGCGCCTTGTCATTCCTCCGTCGGGTAGAGTTTGAAGCAGCATCCAGAAAGGCATTCATCAATTTGCTCCAGACCCCACAACCAGCCTTCACCGTCAAGACCATGGTGCTGATCAGAGGTGTCGACGTCAAGAGCGGCAACACGTACAGTGCCACCGCTGACCTGAACGCCTCTGTCAGCACCTTGAAGGATCAGTTCGCGACGGCGATGGGGCTGGGCGACAGCTCTCGCATCGTGCTACACAAAGCGCAGCATGGAAAGACGTGGCTGCGCCTTCGTGACCAGGCCTTCGACGATCTTTGGCGTCTCAAAGGAGCGAGCGGCGTCCGGATGGGCCCGCTTCCGGGTGAGATCGCGGCAATGCCGAGTGAGGCGAACGTGCTGCAAGACACGGAGATCCTCAAGGACACGGAGCTCTTTGACGCCCGCGAGGACGAGATCCAAGTCGTCATTGACGCTCACAGAGCGATGTCAGCGGCCCAAAGTATGTTTGCGTCTCCTTTTTGGTTGCAGGCACTGAATTAACTTTCCGTGGGCTGCCTGTGTTCTGTAGCGCTCGCTGTGCTGCTGGAGATGCTTGCAGCAATCCTGGCGACGGTGATGTTGGCCGCACTTTCGTGCGCCGCCGAGCCTGCTGCGCTTGCAGCCTGGCGCTACTTGCCGCACGGAATGGCGGTGATCATGCTGGTCGAGAGGCGAGCGACAGGTAAACGCATGAGCCGCCTTCTATCCGATACCGTCGTCACTAACAAACGTTCTGATGTGCTTCCTGTGTCCCAAAGCCTGGCGCAGGATTGGCGTGGTGGTAGCTTACCTCGCCATCGTTGCTCTACTGGCGTACAGCCTCGAGCAATGGAGCAACGCCAACACGGTAGAGCAATGGGCTCATTTTCTGCACCAACTGCTGGAAGGAGTCGAAGGTTTCGTCAAGATAACGCCGTTCATTTTGTAGATGACGATAGATGTAGTACAGTGAGCCAAGAAGCAAGCCGCTAAACCAAATCAAAACGAGCAAACTCGTTTCATTACTACTCATCGCCCAACGTTGTACCAATGCGGATAATGCGTTTTCTTCATTCGGGTTGCTTATTCTGATCTGTTAGCCCAAAGGGTATTCCGCTGCGGTTTGACCCTCCGAATACCGTCAAGAGTCAAGTCCCCCCCCTACCATCACCGACAATGTCGGTCCGACATCGAACCTTACAAGCAAAATCCTCCTCGCTAGACCGCCGAAGCTCAGATATGCCATAGCACACGACTGGAGCGCGCGGACTGTTCACAGCCCGCCTACAATCCACCGATATTCACAATTCCATCGACTGTATCACTTCTTGGGGGCGCCTTCGTCATGGCACGTTCGCCATGAGCTGGAATCTAGTGTTCTCTTGTCATAAGCTTAAATTCAGCGCTGGTAGATTGGAGCCACGCCATTTCTCGCCAAATAGAGTGTGTGTATGCATAGCTGGAAGCAGGATGCACTCTCGGAGGCTCGCTTCCAGTCCTCAAAGCGTTTTCAAGCGATTGAATCAGCACGCGGTGCTTTCATAAACGTACTCATAAAGGTATGTGTGTGGGGGTGGTGATGGTGGTTGGAGGACAGCGAGTCTATCCTATATAATGATCGGATCGGCATGAAAATTTGCGAGAGCTTTACGTAGGCTCGGTAAATGCGGAAATCGTGGCATTTCATGACGAACCTGGTGCCGTGCCCGCATATCCACATCGTATTGAGCCCGTGAACTCGGCCGAGCAGTCGTACGACGAGCAGCAGTGGGTGGCCGAGAGCGCCAACAGCGCGTTCGGGCCGGCGCCTATGATGCCCACATGCGACTGCAT
This sequence comes from Phytophthora melonis, assembly GCA_024211575.1. NCBI lineage: Eukaryota > Oomycota > Peronosporomycetes > Peronosporales > Peronosporaceae > Phytophthora > Phytophthora melonis. The sequence continues at coordinate 1,017,077 of JAMXKT010000034.1, forward strand.
GCACAGTGGCGACGATCAAGACGAAGCGCACGATCCAGTGCGTGGACTTGTGTTTGACTGGCATCAAGGACGGCATCAACTTTTGAGCTGGATACCAGCCACCATCGCTGATACCGTGTGGCGACCTGGCCCGCGTGCAGCGCGCAGTGACCACGATATCAAACGTAAGTCCATCGTACGCGAGCGCCATCGCAGAGGTGCTCTCGCGTAACCTCAAGCAGGGTCTGGTGTACGCGAAGTGCTAGTTTGTTCGTGGACAAGAGCATGTCGGAGGGCGCTTGTCGCGAGGCTCGCGACAGTATGGCCATAACCGGTTATGGAGAAGCCTTCTGGTGTCGACCAGGAGGCCTTGCCCTCGAAGTGTAGCAACGCCACCATTAACGAGATGATCTGTGCGGTCAGGTGAGATCAAGTTCTTGTACGCCGGGCGCTCGATGTCCTGGGGTGCCGCTCCCTCTTAGGTGCCAAACACTCGGTCTCTATTAGTTCAACAAGTATCGCTAGGGTCAAGCATACCTCTACCCGATAGAGTCTATCGGCCTCTCGTTTCGAGGCGCAGCTCACATTCGCTTGAAGGAACTGGAGGATATGATCGACGGGATGCATCAGGTTCGCGAGAGTTCTGCAGATATGGATGAGCAGCTACCGGTGCCGCGGTAAAGTATTGGGGAGCTGTCTTCACTCCAACGAAGTGTCGGCGAGTCTCGATTCAAAAATTCAAAGGTGTGTGTGTGACGAGATTGTGTACATTCCACTCGACAGGTTTACAGATTTCGCCCTTACTTCTGACCTTGGATTTTCTACAAGTGCGATGTACATGCCCGCAAAATGACCCCGTGGAGGTTAAGTTCCACACCGTAGCGGCAGGAAGAGCGCTCGTTAACACCGTTGAAGATAATACCTGTTGTGGGGACGCTCAAACGAGTCACCTGCGAAATTTATGAGGCCACCGTGAGCCTGGAAAGACACACAGCGGACTTGACTTCAATCCGCCGCTTCTCGTTGATTTTCATCCATCATAACATTGGACATCGGGTGCTGGCGTGTGTGGTGAAGAAAGCTTGGATCGCCTGGAATTAATTGTGTAGGTAGGCGTGGGTTCCGACAGCCTTAAGTCCCTCACAGCCCATTTCTCGCCTGCAGATGCGAATGCAGGAATTTTCCTTGTATAACATAATATTATAAATGCATATAAGGTTATTAGTTAATCACGGTGTCAGAAGTGAGGGCGAAATCTGTATTCTGCACAGGAGATGGTCCACGCACGTTGACTGCACTTCGAGGACTGGTGCTCGAAGCCTGGTAGGCGATCCAATGCTTGACCCCCCCCCTGAGATGCCACATCAGTGCCCGACCACAAAGAGGCCACTACGCTCTGTGAGCAAGGGCGGCGTGACCAAGGAGTAACGCTGCGCAACCAGGAGGATTAGCCTTCCTCGAAACGTTCCGCGGACAGGATGCGGTCTTCTTCATGTGCTCGCGCGCCGACACGGCCGACTGGGCCAAGCAAGCTTGCGGTGAGTCGCTTGTTGAGATGATTTCGACAGGGTTCCACTTGTCGACCCGTGCGACACACGTTGCTTGGCCTGTTTCTCCCTGCAGGCTGCCGAGACCACACCCAGGCCATCAAGGACACGGGCTTCACGGTCTATAGACTGAACGGCGACCCGCCCAAGGCGCTACGCAACTCGAAGGGCAAGCGCCACCTGCGCTTCGACCTGCTGAGCGACCCTGGGTACCAGCGCATCTCGTACTTCGGCAGCTCGCTGTCCGGCAAGAAATGTGCCTGCTGCTGACAGCGTCAACGTCTAGGATGACCATCTCACGGCCACATCTACGGTCACATAACTTTTAAATGAAACTTTTGGACACGATTGATGTTGTTCCTAAATTGACAGAATCCGACTGTAGACACCTAGGGACTGTCGACGCTGTTGTTCACTTTTCATCTTGCAATCACCACTATCCTACACATATATATGATGCTGAAGGTCCGGGTTGCTGTCATAGGACCCCATTACGTTGGCGAAACCGGTGGGTGGTTCAATGTGCTGGTCCAACCGCATGAAGATATGGAGGGGCTTATAGTACGCCTCCGAGAGTGCATGCACTACGACTATCCTGCTTCCCGTTACACACTCTACTTGGCGAGAGATGGCCCCGACAGCCCGTGGCTGCAAACAACCAGCGCAGATTTTGAGCTTATGATGAGGGGCCAGATGCCAGCTGCGATCAAGGACATGATGAACGATCAGAACAAAATGGATTTGCGTCTTCAAGTAGGAGCCCCGGCATTGGGATTTCCCGAACGCAGCTGCACCACGGCCAGGCATGACGTTCACGTTTTGGCCAAGATGCCGCCGACTCTGTTGCAGAAGGTGTTTGGGTCATACTGGCCCAACGAGCGCGCGGACTGGGCATGTGCAAGACTGAGGAAGGCGAAGAAGAACAACTCACAGCATACCCGGTATCTATACTAACTAGCTGAGCAGCTCAAGGTCGAGTTGCTAATGGGCCGACCTCTACCTTCGACGACGTCCCCAAGTATCTCCTTACGAGCTTAGGCAGCCTAGCTGTGATATTTTTTATGCTGAGCACCAATAAAAACAATGTTTTAGATGAAAAAAAATATTTTTACTTTTAGCGGTTAACGTCGGGTTGCACTCGGGGCGAGCACTGTATCAGCTCCGCTTACCGGGTCCACTTGGTGTTAGATGAAAAGCTCTTCATTTTGGGAGTAGGGTGTGCCCTCCGAACGCGGTACACCTGTCCATTAGTGCTGTGTGGGCAACGGGAAGCATTTAAACATTAATCTAAATGCACATGGGCGAAACCTGAGTGAATGCGTTTCAAATACTGAAGCTTGGCCCCATAATTTTTGGCATGAAAGAATCGTAAACAGATGACCAACGGCAGCACCTCTATATATCGCCATAGCGCTCTCTATACATCTATCCCCATACTTGATAGCGAGCGACGCCAAAGAGCCGCGTAATAGGGGGGGTCGAACCTGGAAACTCCCTCCCAAAAAGTGCACCATTTCTGGATCAAATTGAGAATAGAGGATGTTAGCAACTTCGTAATTCACGACTCAAATTTACGGTCAACATTTTTATGTGTTTAGTTAAAACGAAATCGTCAACAGTGTTAGCATTCTCGTATCTGCCCGTTTACGAAATCCATCTGACTCCCAGCGATAGAGGCCGCCCTGCTGACACGAGATCCCTGTATCCGATGACATGCTGCTTTGCTCTCTGATCATTCCAGGAGTTAGAGGAGTACAGCGATGCGTGGTGGAAGAGGTATTTCCGCTTCACCAAGGATGAGATTCGCGCGCTCAGCACAGCACTACATTTTTCGACGTCATCGCTCGCGATAGAATAAACCGCTACAGTATCGATGCGCTGTACATCTTCTTAGGTTGACGTGTCCAAACCAATAGTACGATCAGGAACTCGGAATCACTTCTCTAACCTATTTTACTTTATGCTGCTCTTTGTGGTCAATGACTGCCTACTCTACGGCGACACGCCGTTATGACTTGAAACGCGCAGCCGAATCGTCATCCTCCTCGTGTGCCTTGCTGGGAGAGGCAAGGACGTCACACGGATGGGGGGGGGGCATGAGACTGGATGAGGTGGCACGGCGCTACACGTACTGTAACTGCAAGCGCCATGCCATGGTGGCCACGGTGCTCGAGGGGGAGATGCAGGATGAGACTAACGAGCCAATCAGAAGGCTTGGAGTCTCGTGAAAAAGCCTTACGAGTTTATCGGGAGATTCCGTACTAATACGACTCCCCTCTTACCAGTTCGGGAACATAGACAGCGCTGGTGGAGTGTCTTTGTCCCCAACTCGTAAAATACCAATTTGCTAACATCCTCTAATTTCCCAGTCCAAAACGAGAATTGCTAAAATCAAATCGAGAAGATCGTGGGTGCGTGATTTGATTGTCCTTTATATCGCTTTCCAGAGGCTGATCCGATGGGCAATAAAAAGCAGCCAAGTAAGACAAATCTAATAAAATATCCTGGCATAGAGGTTATTAGGTGTTATGCTAACCAAATCATAGAGGCTTTCTCGTTTTGATCTGAGCAGTTCTTGTTTTGATCTTGAAAATTTTCAATTTGATCCAGAAATGGTGTAAGCCAAACGACTCCCAAAATCTAAGCAAAAATGTGGGATCGTGCTAGAGCAACCGAAAATGGAACGGTAAAAATGTGGAGCAAATCCTAAAGATGATGGGTAACGTCCTCTTTTCTGGTAGCTACAGAAAATGGTCACTCGAATAGAATACGAGAAGTGGGTAATTTACGTTAATAGTTATGCTATACGGTTTCATCTTTATAGTGACTATACAAAACAACAAATCAAAATCGCACCCTGAAAACATGTGCGCTACGAGCTCACGAAAATAATATGGCGTTTGAGTATGCAAACTATAAAACACAATTTTAGCTCTAAATATAGAGTTGACTTGACTTGACCCGCGCACGCGCAAAAAACTCTGTCCTATGGTTTGGGTGAACTTTTGGTTTCGTACCATAATACTACCGAAACAAAATGTGTACGAAAAACAAAAGTCTGTGTGTTGGTGGCTTATCAGCTGCACTTAACTCTCCTACTTATCCCCACATCCTTCGGCTTCGGCAACAACCAAGTAAATTCTGAAGCTTGAGTAGCTTGAGCATGTACCGCATGCGCAAGTAGCCGACCGTACTGTAGAGGGAATCGTTCCAGTAGCTGGTCCAATGTTCCGGGGTAGCTCCAAACAGCAGTAGCTCCGTCACCACTAAACACCACAGACCGCATGACGTGCTGTCTTTTTGCTCGCACCCAGTGATCGTCTCAATCTGCAGCTGGTCCGTCATGTCCAGCATTGGTTCAACGATACTCCGAACAGCATCTTTTAGCGTAGAAATGTTGCTTTTCAGCTGCATGGGGTCGAACAGATAGCATCGTTTCCGGCGCAGATCCACAAAGAACGCCCCCCAGTGGTGTTGAAGGTTGACCACACTTATCACACGCTTTACGCCAGGATCCGCTGCTCCATACGACCGCGCGATGCGAGCCCTTTGCTCCATCGTGTCAAAGTCCAGGAACCGGGGGTTGACGATTCCAACATTCTCGTAGGTTTCTCGCAGCACAAACAGCGCTCCGATGATAGAACCAGTGTGTAGCCACAGGTTCTCGCGGAAGTCGAGAAACTCGCAACCGCAGAGTGGATGCCGCCCGAAGAACCACTCGCCCAGATTCATGTCATCAACAGCGGCTTTGTAGTCGACCTAGCCACATATGAAATATTGTTAATTCTGTACACGTTATGTTGACTTTTGGTGAAGTTTTGGTCTCATGCATTCTTACCTTTGTGACGTCCAGAGTGTGCTTGAACGGCTCCACAATAGCATCCACTTGAAACTCGACCTTGTCAATCCAGTCGACATTTGCCTGCACGAGCGCGAAGTTGTTTTTCGCTGCCACCACCTTTTCCATCAGCTTCAACTGCTCGTATGTTGCGTAACCATAGCCATCCCACCTCGCGAGCAAGTCGTGGTTGTTTGTCTTGTCGATAGCCTGTATGGCGTGCCGAAGACGCTCCGCCTTAGGGATCGTCTTGATGACAAGCACGGGCTGGCCGACGTTGTATCTGACTACGGCCAGCACGCCCGTGATTTCAACTGGTCGTAACCCCAACCTCTCCACCAGAGGCATCGTAGTTCTTCTAGAGTAGGGACCGCTGATAATCTCCCTGTGAGAAAGCTTATCAGCGCGAGTCTTCCTTCCCTCTTCAATATAGGCTATGATGCGTTTCGCAGCTTTTATCTCCTTCCTTGACTCCTCCTTTTTCTCTGCACGGCGAGACAATCCTTTGCGTTGGGGAGGCGAAGCAAACACAATCGGAGCACTAGCAGAACCAAGCGCCGAGGCTTTAGCGTCGGTTGCATCACTTTCAGTGGCCGCTCCTTCCGCTGCCACAATAGGCGGCGTGATAGCTGAAGTTGCTGGCGCTGACTCCGCGGCCTTCTCTTGACTATCCGACTTGTCCACCTCAGGAGCAGGTGGTTTGTCTTCAAGCCGTGGGCATTCGCCTTGATCGGCAAAGGAGAGTTGCGACAGCGTCACGCTGGCGGGAACTGAAATCTGCGATAGATTGGGGAAGCTGCTAAGAGCATCAGCTACACTGTGACCTGTGAACTCGTCCAGCTTGCCTGTGCGAAGCGCGGTGTGAAAGTCTTCAAGCCAGGTCATTGCCAGTCGGTACGTAGTCGACGGCTGGAGTGACATCACATCCGTAATCTTTTCAGATAGAAGCTTACAGCGACTGTACGTGGTATCTCTGTCAACAGGCGGAAGCGCGCAAATTGGTGGGCAGTTGGCACGGTTGAGACCTTCAGGGGTAACTGCACCTGTGTCAATGTTGTTCGCCGGACTTTGAACAATCCACCTCGACGAAAATGTGCGCATTGGGGGAATCACAGTCTCGTAGTTGGCTTTGCTGCGGACGTACATCACATTGGCTCGAGTGCCTATAACTAGATGGCTACTGGTGGAGAACAGCACAAGAAGGAATCGCATGGTTCCACACACTCCACCACCACCACTAGGTATTTCGAGCAGCAAGAGCGCGATAAGAGAAAGACTCGTATGTGCGAAGAAAATGGAGTTTTCCTTGTTCGCATCCCGTCAAAATACAACTACAGCCCCGACGAATTTAACAATTTGGAGGTTGCTGCGGACAAGGTCGGGGGCATAGTGGAGATAAAGTGTCCGAGCAAAGTTGAGTTCGCGTGGGTCAGGCTGAGACAGATGACCAAGTCGCCGCTTCAAGTCATAGGCTTGTGTAAAAGACACCAGCGGGTAAATCAACAAAACTGGGGGGGGGGGGGCAGTTAGCAAGCGTTTTCCTGATCTAAAACATTTTAAACGATGCGAAGAACGGCAAGCTTGGCCTTTTGAGCCGAAGAAGCATTCCAAGGCGTGGTTCATCTGCGGGATCGTTCCTCACTGCCGCTATTATCCCGCATTGTGCAGTGTGGCTATGTGATGTCGGTGCAGCATCTACGGTAACAGGACAATATGCCAAGGTGATTTTTGCAACTCGATTTGGTACGTGAGGAAGCGTTTTCGTCCGCAGTGGAACGATGAGTGCAACGTGTTCATGAGAGAATGTTTTGCGAGTAATGTCCGAGTTGCACACTGGAAATACGAAAAACATCCGCATCATGAGTGGCAAGTGAGCATCAACAAGCCTGCGTCATGCAAAATGTAGATTGTCCCTTTTGCACTAAAGCACAGTTGTGCCGGGTGGACTTTTGCAATTCCTTGCAGAAATCCACTCTCGCCTAATGCACGAACGGGATCACCAAAAGAATGAAATGTTTGCCTCGTAATGGCCGGCGGGCACTCCTACTATTGGTTAATTTTTACAAATGTTCCTTATCACACATGGAACACAATTATGAAGAGCCGTACCGGTACGAAACACCGCCTGGGTGCCCGTACTGCAAGAATGGGGAGGTGTGTCCTGTCTAATGTCAACCAATGTAATTCGTAACAGAAGGTGGCTCCTGGTCTAATTACTGAATTTCACCCGTCTAACGGTACGGCTCTTCATAATTGTGTTCCATGTGTGATAAGGAACATTTGTAAAAATTAACCAATAGTAGGAGTGCCCGCCGGCCATTACGAGGCAAACATTTCATTCTTTTGGTGATCCCGTTCGTGCATTAGGCGAGAGTGGATTTCTGCAAGGAATTGCAAAAGTCCACCCGGCACAACTGTGCTTTAGTGCAAAAGGGACAATCTACATTTTGCATGACGCAGGCTTGTTGATGCTCACTTGCCACTCATGATGCGGATGTTTTTCGTATTTCCAGTGTGCAACTCGGACATTACTCGCAAAACATTCTCTCATGAACACGTTGCACTCATCGTTCCACTGCGGACGAAAACGCTTCCTCACGTACCAAATCGAGTTGCAAAAATCACCTTGGCATATTGTCCTGTTACCGTAGATGCTGCACCGACATCACATAGCCACACTGTACAATGCGGGATAATAGCGGCAGTGAGGAACGATCCCGCAGATGAACCACGCCTTGGAATGCTTCTTCGGCTCAAAAGGCCAAGCTTGCCGTTCTTCGCATCGTTTAAAATGTTATAGATCAGGAAAACGCTTGCTAACTGCCCCCCCCCCCCCAGTTTTGTTGTTTTACCCGCTGGTGTCTTTTAGGGGATGTTTCATTCGGGGGCAGGTTAAGTAGGGCAACTCCCTCGGCCAATCAAAATCGTTTATTTCTGACCGAGCTGCCCCGAGTTTTTGAGTCAGGGCCGCTGGGACAACTTACCTATTTTAATCCCTTTCATATCGAATATCTTCGAGTCTCCAAAAACACTGGGTGTCACAGCCAGTGTTTCAGTGCTCAACAGTCGACATCGCGGCGAATTGTGCTCCATACTCCCAAGTATGGAGCCTTCTACAAGCGAGGCAAACCTCGATCCACCGCCGCTAACAGCGGCTGTCGAGCGCGACGACATTCGCGCTGGTGTGGCGGCAACCTATGGGCAGGAGCATGACCAGGAACAGGAGCGTGAGGCGTCACTTGCGCTTCTAGCGCCACCACCTGTCCAAGCTACAACACGCAGCTTGAACTGGACTGCGGACGAGGTAGACACTTTTGCATACTGAAGGAGGGTCAACTACATGATCTAAAATTGTGGATTGTGTGTGGTATGTTTGCAGACTATCAAGTATCTCAAACTAAGATTCAAGGACAAGGAGATCGTAGAAGTTTTTGCGTCACAGAGAGGTACATTGTTATTGTATCGCTATTACAAAATAAGCTCTTCTTAACCCACCTCAAATATGTTAGACAAGAAGGACCAAGAGGACGGCTGGAAACTTGTAGCTGCTCGACTGAAGACTCGGGATTGGGGACAGTGCCGTGATCGCTTGAAGACCCTGCTCAAACAGTACAAGGTAAGTCGTTGTTTTAAACTGAGATGAAGCGGCGCGCTATAAACTAATTCACAATGTTGTATAGAAACTAACCCAGGAAATTTTCACGGCAACGGGAAACCGTAGATCTCCCAAGTATCCCGTGTACTGGGATCTACTAATTGACTGCTTGGTGCCGTACCCTGGTTTACGCGGCCTAACCGTGGGCGGGTCTCACGTTGCCACCCCGAGGGGGCTGGAGGTGCGTTGCGTGAGGTTGCGGGCGCCAGTGTGCCTCCGCCGGCTAAAAAACAGAAGGTCGGCACTACCGGTAAGAAAAGCTCATCACCAACCCCAGTGACCCGGGTCTGTGATTCCATCGATAAACTTATCGGTATGATGGCACCAAGCTCCAGTTCCGCTGCGGCATCGGCAGTTCAAGAAGATATTTCCACGCTGCGTTCCGATATTTCATCGGTAAATGCAAAAGTGGATGCTTTATCTACGATGCTTAGTGAGCTGGTTCAGCACATGCGGAAGTAAGACCCCAAAATTTATTTGTTAGAGCTAATTTGCCTCAAATAAAAGTTTCTTTTGGTCGCTCCTAATCGCAGCTCACTTGGACTTGGTTCAAACCGCACTTCAATATCTTCTAAGTCGTCTCCATGTTGAACCATTTCGTCCTCTGAAGAATTTAGATCTTCTTCCGCTATAACGATGCGGTTCAGCAAGTCAAGAGCATTGCTGTTCTGCAAAATACAAAAGTTATGTATGACGATACACGCCCCAATTACCGTGCCATCGATTTGCTCAGAGTGACTTTCCAATTCCCGCCGCAGTATTTGAAAGCGTCCCTTAAGCGCACCGAATGCGCACTCCACTGGGATACGTGTTCTTGAGTGGGCCTTGTTGTATCTTCTAATATCACGAGAAGTTCGGGCATCATGCTCGAACGGTGTGAGCAAATACTCGCGAAGCATGTATCCGCCATCACCTAGAAAATGATGATTGTAAGGTATCACACGTTTGACGTTGGCACCGATCCAACTGCCGGACCACAGCGTGCAGTCGTTGCAGCTACCGGGTCGGATTGAAAACTCCATGAAGAGTTTTCGGCTGTCCACGATTGCTTGCATATTGTAGGCGGTGAAGCCCTTCCTACAATACCAACCCCAAAAGTTGGTAGGACGCGAGCGCCTGATAAGGGTGCCATCGACTGCACCAACTACTCGATCAAAACCGGCAATCTGTCTGAATCCGTCCACCACTTTTCTCCACTCTTCATCCGTCTTCGGAAAGTTAACGAAAACCGCGCGATCATCGTACAGGACTCTGCAAATTCGATAGTATGAACGTGACGCAGTTGACACGCTCATTCCAAACTGAGCGGCGACTTCATTCAGTGACCCACGCGAGCCAAGGTAACGCAACGTCAATCCGAGCTTCATCTCAAACGAGTATACCGTCCTGTTACTCTCGGGATCGTGGCCGTAGTAATGAGGCCAACGTCGTCTGAGGTAGAGAGTCAACGCTTCAAAACATTCACGAGACATTCTAAACGCTCGGTGAAATGCTTCGTCGGATGCCTTAAAATTTTCGTCGAAGAAATTGTTGTTGACGGTGAGCTCTTGCCATGCTTCATCGCGTAAGCTTCTTCCATCCAGGGCCCCAATAGCAGCAACCAGTAGAGATAATAGCAACACCAAAATGACATAAAGCTGCTCGCTCTGAAGCACCCCATCCATTTTTCACGCCTTAATAACTTTGCTGCTATTTGGCTTTGGGGCACTGTGCAGCTGAGTCGATGCTCTAAGTCTTGGTCTTGCTGTGCGCGACGGTACTGTTGCTAAAGCAGGCACTAATATCCGCGCTGCCGTTGGGGTTATTGTGCTGGCAGGCCGGCACTGGGTCTCCGAGTCAGCGGCACTGGCAGGCCGGCACTGGATCTCCGTGTCGGTGGCGCGCTGGAGCTGGGGCAGAAATTCGGGTGCGCACGGCTCGGCTGGGCACGGGAGCTGAATCACGGGCTTGGTGGCTACCTGGATCTGGAGCGTGCACTCGGTGACTATGAGCTGGGCACAAGCGGCAGTGCGCTCAAGCGGGAGCGCGGACCCCGAGGAGCTGGAGCGCAGGCTTGGAGGCGCCGTCGAGCTGAGCTTGGGCACAGCCGAGCGCGGGAGCTTGAGCACGAACTTGGAGGCGCTCAAGACCTGCGGCTCGAACTTGGGGGCGCAGGGAGCCTTGGACGCCGACTTAGAGGTGCTCTCGAGCCGGAGGTCGGACGTGAAGGCGCTCTCGAACGGTAGCTCGGACTTGGAGGCAGAGAACGGGTCGGAGGCGCGCTTGCTCTCTGGGGCTGGCTGGGTCGGTGTCGGCTAGAGCTGGAGCGCGGTGCCGACCTGGGTGGAACTGGCGGTGGGCTGGGGCTGCTGGTCTTGGGAGACTGGTGACTGGAGCACGGGGCAGAGCGGGGTTTCGGAGGGGGAGGGAACGGAGCAGTCGGAGGCGCTGCTTCCTTCGTCGCCAGCAATGAATAATCGTATACATTTAATTTCGTTTGTAAAATATAATATTTAACGGTTAAAAGTTGCCCTACCTAACCTGCCCCCGAATGAAACATCCCCTTACACAAGCCTATGACTTGAAGCGGCGACTTGGTCATCTTTCTCAGCCTGACCCACGCGAACTCAACTTTGCTCGGACACTTTATCTCCACTATGCCCCCGACCTTGTCCGCAGCAACCTCCAAATTGTTAAATTCGTCGGGGCTGTAGTTGTATTTTGACGGGATGCGAACAAGGAAAACTCCATTTTCTTCGCACATACGAGTCTTTCTCTTATCGCGCTCTTGCTGCTCGAAATACGTAGTGGTGGTGGTGGAGTGTGTGGAACCATGCGATTCCTTCTTGTGCTGTTCTCCACCAGTAGCCATCTAGTTATAGGCACTCGAGCCACTTAGGGGAAGAAGGCTTGAAGAACAGTTGTCCCGCCATTAATTTCTGAAAAATGTCGACGCACACGGCTCGGACTTGTATAAGCACTGGGGGCGCCCAGTTCCCTACGGATGCGGGTACTGGGGCTCATCCCCCACGTGTGCTTCTTGCGGCGAATCCACGTCTCCAAGTTGTGGGATCCTGGCGTGAGCTCGTTTATTTTGAGGGTGTTAGACGGGTGAAATTCAGTAATTAGACCAGGAGCCACCTTCTGTAACGAATTACATTGGTCGACATTAGACAGGACACACCTCCCCATTCTTGCAGTACGGGCACCCAGGCGGTGTTTCGTACCGGTACGGCTCTTCATAATTGTGTTCCATGTGTGATAAGGAACATTTGTAAAAATTAACCAATAGTAGGAGTGCCCGCCGGCCATTACGAGGCAAACATTTCATTCTTTTGGTGATCCCGTTCGTGCATTAGGCGAGAGTGGATTTCTGCAAGGAATTGCAAAAGTCCACCCGGCACAACTGTGTGACGAAGCGCCCCGTGCCTCTGCAGCTCAGGTTGCTAGACCGCTCGACCTTGGTCTTCGCTCAGCCCTTGCACCGCTTGGCTCAGCCCTGCTTAGCGCTGCAAGAGTTCCGCTCAGCTCCTTCCACTGAGCGAACACTCCCACTCCACTTCGCTGGGCTTGGCCGCTTGGACTCTTGGCTTAGCGCCGACTCGGGTCGGGCGAGGCGTGTGTTCCTCACTCTGCGATCCCCTTGGCGGTTCTTTCGATCACGGCTACGCTGTGGGCCCAGACTCGCGTCGGCCACACCAGCTGCTGTCGATGTTGAAGGTTACCGGAGGTGTTCCCAGACGAAACTCGCTCCCCACTTGGCAAGTCCCAGTCCGCACGTGTCCACAGCCCGAAATGCCCCGGGTTTTCTTAATGAACACAACACCACACACAATAGCCTCTACTTCCTCTCTTTGGTTCCGGCTTAGAACCACAACACCCCTTCTTTCCCGGTCGGCCTGGGTACGGGCCGAGTTCGCCTTTATTTGTCTGAGCCTGGGCGAGGCTCGTACCAACTTCTCCTTTCTTCTCTACGAGTCAAGCTACGACCCGGTTGGTTGGAGTTAGTTGACTCGGTTTGAGTCTAGTCCGAATCCAAGGCACTCACACACACCCTGGGACTTCCCGCGCACCAGGTCCACAATGAACCGATACTAATAATCACACAATGCACCGGGGCACGCCAATGTCCCCAAGCACACAATACAATTACCCTGCCTAAACCTTAGAATGGATCACCTTCCACCCGAAAATATGAAATACACCCTAAGATGTAGCTAATATGAAATAACCGTACTGCCGTCGCACCGAGGCACGCTGACAACGTTGATATGTTAAGTTGAATTTGTGTGGATGATCGCCAAGACACCTTCTGGCCAAAGACCTCCACCACTTGCGTCCTTCGGGGCAAAACGAACTCTGTTTAAGTTTAACACATGCAATAGACTAGGACTCACTAAGTGGGGCGCGATATCCCTCTGGGTACACTCTGACTGGCTGCGCGAAGAGTGCCGGCTGTATGCTTACCGGGCGACCTTGAAGATCCGCCTGAAATCTTTGGTCTCAGCCAATGCGGTGGCTCCACGCTGGCGACGACGTCTTGGAGTCGCTGCTGGCCGTTGAGATCCGCTTGAAGTGTCTGCGATCTTGAGCAGCCGCACCCAATGTAGGCTTGATTACGGCTGCTTCACCGGATGAGTGTACTGGCCAGTACCACCAACTTCGAAGTCAGTACCACTGTCTGAACTTAAGTCCAGCGACTCCTCACCCGGCACTTCAACTGGCCTTCGACAACTCCGCTCAAGTCCATGCCGCTCCGCTCAGGTCCATGGCACTCTGCTCGGCTTCTCAGCCCAGGCAATGCTTCTCGACGTCACATCCAAGGCTGAGCTCGGACTCCATGTCACTCCGCTCAGCTCGACATCTTGGGCGGAGACTCCATGAGCATGACGACACTTGGGTCGCCCTCAGCACGGTCTCGCTCAGACACCTGCAACACGACTCGGCTCGACACCTTGGGCAATCAGCTCCATAACCACAGGAAACGTCAGACTCCAACTCCACCAGACTCCGCTCAGCTCCTCGACTTGAGCGAAGACTTTAGTCACCATTCTCGAGGCCGGGCTCAGGCTCCACACGACTCTGCTCAGACCTTCGATCCTCGCCCGGCTTGTCGACTTGGGTGAACACTCCATGATCACCGTAGAAGCTAGACACGGGCTCTGCACGACCCCGCTCCTCGACTCAGCCCGCCATCTTGGACGACGGCTCCATAATCACTGGGGAGGCTGAGCTCAAGCTCCACCCGGTTCCGCTCAGACATCAGTGCCTCTGCTCAGCTCGACGATCTGGGCGAAGACGCCACGGTCACAGTGGATGCCGAACTCATGTTTGCGGTGGGCGGCAGAAACCATCGGTCAGCCATCAGGGATCAGCTCAGACCGTAGGCGCTCAGCGTCAAACATCCCAGACCCCAAGCGCTTGACAACGCAGCGCAGAGTCTGAGCCGAGACTGCATTACACCAACATCAGCTCAGGTCCAGGTTCTCGGATGCTCGAAGGCGGTAACACCGATGCAGCACCTAACTCCAACGACAATCCTGGTATTGGGCTTGGGCGAGATGAACTCAGGCAGACGACAGACGAGCTCGGGAGAAAAATTCTTTCGGGCTTCGTCACAACCGTCCCTTATGAGTGGTGAGGCTAAGGAGATTCTCTCGACTTGGGCTCGGCGGTCATAACAGAGGCTGCCTGTGGGGAGCTCGTCCAAACTTATGGCATCCGCGTCCACAAGCATCATCACCGGACCATCGGCGTTCCCGCGGACATGCCGTCCAGGACTGGGATCGAGCAGCTTCACAAGCGCATTGAATACACGTAGCATCTGGAGTTGCTCAGGTCAGACCCCCGAGACAACGCGTGGGAGGGCCAAGTCGACATGCTCGTCTACCTCACGTACGCCCAGCTCACTTCCGAGAGGTGTGAAGCCATCGTCGTGATCACCGGCTTCATGAGTGCTTGATTTCCAGCGTATTGACGCATGTTCACCCCACGCTCAGTCGTCTTCTTCCACGAGAAACTCCAAGTCATTCTCCACATCACTTAGCGTAGTCGTAAATCCACATAATACAAGCAGTTCACACACAGAACGTCACAGCGACATACACAGGTTCACAGCTGAGGCGCCTCTACTGAGCATCAGGCTCAGGAGGCTCATCCCCAGCTTGCATTGCTTTGAACCATGCTTTCGCCATGGCGCTCTTGCTGAACTCGTACAGCAATGCTCCACAACTTCGCTGAGACAGGTGAAGCCACTCAGCGTCAGAGTAGCCCATCCACTTGACCAAGTCCTCTCGGACCCTTCGTGAAGTTCGAGTCCGCTTAACCCAGCGCACATCCTGGATGGCCTTCACTTCGTACACGTTCTGAGCTTCATCAGGTTCTTTGGCGTCCTCAGGCAGCAGGGCTGCATCCAGATCATCATCTCCAGCGACTTCAATCTCAGCTGTAGGCCGCTCAGGGAACAGGGCACGCGGCCTGAGTAGACTTACGTGGACCCGAGGACACAGCTTGTACCCAAGCCCTTCGATCTTCAGCTCGCATCGGAAGTCATCTGAAGTCTCTAAAATCCGGAGCGGACCGTACCAGAGGTGAGCAGACTTCTTCATGGGACCAGATTGTACTCCAGCCAGGTATAACCACACAGCATCGCCGACTTCGAAGCCCTTCTTGAGTCTCTTCGTCCAGATTTTCGTCTGAGAAGCTGAGCGTTTGACCATGGCTCCAGCTTGTAAGTCTTTAGCCCAGGCTTGAACGTACTCGTACTCGCGCGGAGTCTTGCGACACCACTCATAGGCGGTTCTCTGATCCAAGCCAGTCAGAGATGGCCACAGCATGGCTGAAACAGTGCTATGAGAGTCCCAGCCGTGAACCAGGTAGAACGGCGTGTCGTGACGAGTGGCGTCGAAGGACGTGTTCAGAGCCCACATCAACTTCTCCACCCGGCCGTCCCAGTCGCTCTGATCTGGCTCAGCGACATACGCTCGCATGGCTCGAACCACTGTTTGCACTGAGCGCTTTTGCTGGCCATTTGCCTGAGGTCTGCACGCCAGAGTCGTACGCTGCCGACTTCCCAGCATCTCGCGGAACCTGGCGAACACCTCGCTCATGAAACGTGGATCACGGTCATGGCGGAGCAGAGAGCTCGCACCAAACCTCTGGAACACGCACTCCATGTAGGCCTCAGCGACATCATAAGCTGCGGTCAGACTCATTGGCTTACACATGATGAAGCCTGAGAATGCACACCGGAACAGGAGCAAGAACACATTTCCACGATCAGGCTTGGGTAGATGCGTAACAAAATCCATAGAGACCACCTCAAAAGGCTTAGGCGCCAAAAATTCTCCCGGCGACGGTCCACGGTTGGGCGGAGCTCCCTTTGTAGTGACACAATCCACACATTCCTCCACATGGCATTCCACGTCCGTGTACATACTCGGCCAGTAGCACTCTCTGCGCAGTCGCACGAAAGTTCTGGTGATCCCTTGATGGCCACCTTGGAACTCTTCGTGACTGAGCTGCAGCAAGTCATCTCTCAGCATTGTTGGCACGACTAATCTCAGACTTCCAGTTGCGTCCCTGGGCCTTCCCGGAGTAGCGCGACTCAGATAGTACAGGACTTCTCTCGAGTCCAGGGTAAACGGTTCCACCACCTTAGCCACATCTTCCGCTTCAGAAGCAGAGAGGTTCCCTAAGTTCCCGTTCAGATCATCCTTGAGCTTCTTCGTCCATGGCTCAGCTTCCTGCAGGACCAGAATGTGTCTCCATCGTTCAGCGATTGATGCAACAGGAGTTGCCGCTTCAGGCGAGTACACTGGAGCTTGCTCAGCTGGGACCTCAGCGTCCCTGGCCCGGGCCTGGTTCCTGGTCATCACGAAAATCTTAGCGCTGGGCAACAACGGCTTGGCGGCTTCTTCCAGTGAAGTCTGCTCAGCCACCGCTTCTACATCAGCTTGAGTGTCGGGCCGCTCTGTCTCAGGGTCAGCAGGCTCAGGCTCATTCACCTTAATCAGCTTCTCCGGGATCCGATTCAGCTGCTTGAGCTGAACCAGTTCAACCGGGTCTTCAATGGCGACGGGACCTTGAGTCACCAGAGTCGTCGACGTGAGATAGTCTGCAGCTGCGTTATACTCTCGCTTCGCATGAACCAAGCGCAATCGCTGGAACTCTGGGCGAGGCGTCTCAAACTCGGCCAGCGGCACTGGCAGCCCTGGGCTCAGACACTGTATCAAGCCCTGAGCTTGCTGAATGACAATGCGAGAGTCACTGACCACTAACAGGTCAGAGATGCCACGAGTCTTTGCCATGCTAACACCTTCGAGCAAACGCGTCGGAGCCTGTTGGGACCACTGAGCGATGGGCTTCGCGTCCCCAGCATCCAGGTCACAGACAACTCCACGAGCAGGGGCCGGTACTGCATTCCCGTCTCTGAGAAAACTGGCATGATGTCTTTCCAGAATCGTTCGCACTTGAGCGTCCACTTCTGGAGTCGTAACGCCTCGTTCTCCCACGTTAGCCGTTGAGAGGTCCGCCTTTGGACTGAGGTCCTTCAACTCCGGAAGAGCAGCGAGCTGGTCCCGGATGTCATTCAGCAATGCCGTGCCTTCATAGAAGTACACCGTAGCTTCGTCGGCGTCCTCTCTGATCTCAACCCTGAGGCAACGAGCACACGTTTCTTGGAGACGAGCAATTGGATCAGACACGAAGTCGGTCGGCTCAGCCCTGAATACTCGATCCAGCTCATTCCGAGCCTCTTGGGCATTCACACCGCCTCCGGCAGGAGGGGTCTGAGTTGAGCTTGACTCCGAGGAATTTGGCGCAGCCGCAGGCTGAGTATCAGCTCCCTCCGAAGCCCTTCCTTGGCTCGTCCCTGACTGCCCTTCAACCGGGTGATGCGATAGCGGCAGGGGCGGCTTCCATGAGGCAGGACGTCCCTGAGGCGTCCGAGCCACCTTGACTTGAGCGATTTCAGGCGGCACTGTATTGGCAGCGTACGCTTCAGCTTTTCGCTGCTTCATGTTGGCTCGGTCTTCCTTCGGGTCATCGGACTGCTTCAACAGCAGCAGCTTCATAGGTCGCTTGTAGACTGGCCTCTCCACAGCGGGCGGGGCGTTGAGCTCAGCTAGCCGAGCTGCTTCCTCTTCTCGTCTTAGAACGTCTGGGGAGGGCTCGACTTCGTAGATGAGCTGGGCCCAGTCGCTGTACTTCCTCGAGTAAGGTCGCACAAACCGCTTCCCGTTTGGCAGGTAATCCTTCTCCACAAGGCAAGCAACCACAGTGTGCTGGCAGATCATGACTTCTTGTTCTGAGATATTGACTACCTTGACCGCTTTCGGCTTCCGCCCAGGTCCGTAGATGAACTGTGTAACCCACTGATCACCGCGCCCAGCCCAGGGAATCACCTTCTCTGGGTCAGCTTGGTGATACTTGACTGGGATTATCACAGATTGTCCAGGGTAGAGGTAAGCAGTCTCATTCAGCCAGACGCTGACTTCCAGTCCGACAGGATTGATCTCAGGTCCTCCGATCAACAACAGAGATTCTTCGTCCGGCAGCCTCACAACTCCTTCACGAGCGCAGAGCCGTACACCAGCTGCCACCATAAAGTCCATTCCGAGAAGACAATCAACTCCTTCGCCGATGTTGCCAACCCAGACATCCATAACGTACACCACGCGCACTCCCAGCGTCAGCTTGATCTTAGCTTGGGCTGTAATGTAGGTCGGAGCACCTCCCATCCCAGTTACCCTGAGCTTGAAACCACGGCGTAGCTTGAGCTTCAATCTGCGCGCAAGATCTAAGCCCAAAATGCTTGTTGTAGCTCCAGTATCCAGTAGTATCTGCGTTCGGTGATGAAAGACTGCTCCGTGCACCATTGCCATCTTCCGCTTCTCGCCAGTCAGCGTGTGCTCACTCCACCAACCATACTTCTCGCCCAGGGTCAGAGCGAACTCAAGATGGTTCTCCATCTCGTCCTCCGGGTCCAGCGTGTTGAGGTCAGAGTCGAAAGTGTAGACACCAGCTTCATAGTAAGAAGGTGTACATTCGGGGTTATCTCTGCGCCAGCATGGAAGGGCTGGGCCCACATATGCAAAGGCACAGAGCGCTTGGGATTTAGGCTCGTCACGCACCGGTCTCTCAACCAGCTCTGGGTGCTGGTCTCCTCCATGGTCATAGCACTGAGCGTTCGGCTTCCAGACCAATCTTTCAGCAACTCGGAAAATTTCTGCATCGGTCAGGGAGGTAGAGCGACTGGGCTCAGCCTGAGCTGAGCTCACAACAACGGGAACTGGCGCAGGAACAGGCGGACACAGGGTTCGCTCAGCCGAGCGATCCACATCCTTTTCAGAGTAAGCTTCGTACTTCAGGTCATGGTCGTCCTGGAAGTGTGCCTGTCGTCCCAGACTTGGGCCAACCTCCACATCTTCCGCCTTGAACGCACGTCCCTCAGCTCGCCGCTGTGGAGGTTTGAAACGTCCAAACTGAAGTCCTTGCGCTGGGCATCGCTTCTTCTCATAGCCCTCGTCTTGGCGGAGAGCCTCGATCCTCTTCAGGGTTTTCTTCAATTCATCCAAAGTATCGAAACGCTGTCCCTGGTGAGTAGTCCTCAGGCTTGAGTCAGTCAAAGCATTGTTGAAACGTCGGATGTGAGCTTCCCGGTCGACTGTCGGCCTCAGATACGTGATCCCAGCCTTCTTGGTGGCATGGTTCAGACGGTAGGAGAACGTCCGCGGTGTATCGAAGTCCTTCATCTCCATCGAGTTGTACCGCTCAGCCTTGGAGCTCAGCATACGGCACCATTCCTTCTTGAAGACGTGAGACAACTTCTTCCAGTCTGAGCGAACGGCATTCGGCAACTGAGTCCACCAATCCTTGAGTGAACCAGTGAGTCTCATGCGCAGCTGGGCTACCCGGGTCTTCTTGTCCCAGGGGGCCATCGTAGCGCAGTACATGAACCTCTCCCACCAGTTGACTCGGTCCTCGAGCGGTCCCTTCTCGTCGAACTTCTCCAGAGCATCAGGGGGAATCATCGCTCGAACCACCACACGAGTTCTGGAACTGGTATCAGTCCTTTTAGGTTGTGCCACAGCACCAAACTGTCCTTCGAGCTCATCTTTCGACGAGTCACTCGAGCTTGAGTCGTTTGAGTCTGAGCCGTCCCCGTCCGAGTCTCCCGGCCTGCCAGGCTTGGTCGCCCAGTTCTGGCCCTTCGCGCCAGACGTCGCGCTAGATGCACGAGACTTAGACTTAATCTCAGTATGTTTGGTTGAGCGTTGGGCCTTGCCGGCACTGCGTCTCGTACCAGTCGCCTCAGACTTGGCTTGGTTGGCCTGGACCAACTGCAGCATCATACTCGTGAGCTGGACCAACTGCGCCAGGACCGTATCGGTCGGCGGTCGAGTCGACACGACAGGTGCTGGGACCGGGGTCCGCTGGCAATGACACACGTCCAGCAGTCGAGGCGACGGGGCCAGGATATAGGCTGAGCGGACCCTGGGCTGCAAGGAGCTGGCGAGTCTTCTCCTCCTGCTCCTGCATGGCCCGCTGGTGCTCTGCTTCTGCCTGCGCATGCTTCTCTCTCAGCCTCAGCAGTTCCTGCTCGTGCTCAGCCTTGATCTCGGCAGCTCGTTCTTCCTGCGCCTTCCGCTGTTCAGCCTGCATAGCCCTAACCTCAGCCTCTTGGAGCGCTTTCTGGACTTGGAGCATTTGCTGAGCTCGAGCCTCGTCCGCCTTGCGCTTCTCAGCTTCTTCTGCGGCGCGGCGTTGGGCCAGCTTCTCCAAGGCTTCAAGATGCTTCTGCTGCTCCATCTTAGCCTGCGGTTGGGCCTCAGACATCCAAAAGTTGGTCGCCTGAAGTTTCCGGTACTCCTCCTGCAGTCGGGCTTGCTCCGCCCGGTTGTCAGCCAGAGCGGCACTCAGCCGTGCCTCGAGAGCTCGGCGTTGGTTTTGCTCAACATCAAGACGTGCCCAGGTAGTAGCTTCACTCTGCCGGAGGGCTCGCCGGTAGTCTCGCTCGACTGAGGGCAAGTCATCCAAAGTCGTCATCCTAGCGGAGCCGATAACTGATGGCTGCGCGAACCAGAATCCCGTGGACTGCACTTGTCTGGTCTCAGTTTGCTTCGGGGCTGGGCGCTTGGGCTCAGGACTGCCTGGCAGTGGTATCTGGGCCGGATACTCAGGTCGATAGAGCCTCTGCTCAGCTCTAGCTGGTGCGGCGCCAGCGTGAGTAAGCCGAGGTGTGACCGAGATCATCATTCCCGGAAATGAACTGCGGGGTATCGTCGTAGCTGAGCCTCGCATCCCCGTCGCCGTAGACATGGGCATGTGCGTCCCAGTCCCAACCATGTTATCAGTCATAGACATCAGAGAGGAACCAGAGGAACTTAATCCAGACAGGTTTCCCTCTTCATCCGTGACCACCAAAGACATGTCGGAACCAGAACTTGCACCAACCATGCTGGGCGCTTGATCACTGCGGAACCCGAGCGCAGTCTCAGCAGGAGCTTCGCCAGACTCGTGGTAGCTCGGGATTGAGCCACTAGCAGAAGATCTCGCCAACAATGCACGCTTCCGAGACGGCTCGCCTTCGGCAGTTGAGGTCGAACTCCGAGGTCTAGAGACCAGTGAGCTGAAGGCGCATCACGACTTCCGGCCCCAGGAACAGCTGAGTGTCCTCATCCATGACTGCGTCTCCATCCTTGTCCAGAGGGAACCCAACTTGAGTCTCAGCAGCTTGAGCGGACATCAGCTGAGGGTCTGAGGCCGGCCTCACGTAGTATGGGGTTGATCCGACCGCAGCCTTCCAGGCACTGAGCTCAGCTTCGAGGAATCTGGCAATGCGCTCGATCTCAAATTGGATCTGCGAGTCCGGGACTCCATCGACTTCAGACAGCAGATACCACACTGGGACTTGGTTCAGAAACTCATAGCCAGCTTCATGCAACATCGTCTGCAACAGAGCGACGCATGCAATGGGCGGCATCAGTCTCAGCGCCACACGCACTGCCTTCAGGTCGGAGACAACAGGGATCCGTCGCCGCTCAGCATGGAACACGTTCAGCCATCTCGCAGCGAGCGGCCGAGTCACAGACATGAGGTGTCTGGCTGTAGCTCCAGCCGCTCGGATGAAACCCCAGAGATCGTAGCCTCCATGACATGGCGAGTAGGCCACATCCACCGGGTGCACGACTCCAGTGGGCACAGACATCCACATCTCGAGCTGGATCCGGCCGTACGCAAGCATCTCGACTTCCGACATCTCAGACAACTGGGCCAAGGCTCGACTGTCAGCTTCGACTCCTCTCAGCCTCTGGTTAGGGTGTTGGTCTGGCCAAAGTGAACTTGACCAGGCCCCACCACCACTCGACGCTCGGAAGTGTCCAGTTCCCGGAGTAAAGCTGAACTGAACCGGGATCGTCCCAGTCCCAGCAGCACCTTGAGCTCGCAGCTGCATCTCTCGGCTTCCCAGCATGCTCAGTGCACCGCCCTCGGCTTGGCCACTGCGGATATTCGCAGCAGTTGGCTCTGGGTTGGCACCTTGCGGCTGAGCAGTTGCAGTCGCAGCCTCAGAAGTCCTGCTCGGCGTCAACGCTCGACTCACAGCAGGTTCTCCCAGGCTTGGACTCTCACCAACACGAGCGCTCGGCTGAGCACCCGCTCCACCGTCTTGTTCATCCTCAGACTTCTTCCTCTCGGGCAAACTTGGCGGCGGCACAGCAGTTTCCGTCGTTGGTAGCATCTCTAGCTCAGCACTTGACACAGCTTCGCCTGTCGACGCAGCTTGTCCCTCAGCACTGGGTGTCCGGGCTCCCGCAGACGATCTTCTCGCCCTGGGCGTCCCAGACTCCGTCGGCACCACCTTGGCTGGCAGGCCAGCCACTCTCAAACTTCGCCGAAGCGAAGACTCACTCTTCTCACCTCCAGTCTTGGTTTCATTCGAATCAGCAGCAGTCGACATGACTGTAGCAGGTCCGTCCAAAGTCGTATCCCTGATCCGGGCACGCGCACCACGTGTGACGAAGCGCCCCGTGCCTCTGCAGCTCAGGTTGCTAGACCGCTCGACCTTGGTCTTCGCTCAGCCCTTGCACCGCTTGGCTCAGCCCTGCTTAGCGCTGCAAGAGTTCCGCTCAGCTCCTTCCACTGAGCGAACACTCCCACTCCACTTCGCTGGGCTTGGCCGCTTGGACTCTTGGCTTAGCGCCGACTCGGGTCGGGCGAGGCGTGTGTTCCTCACTCTGCGATCCCCTTGGCGGTTCTTTCGATCACGGCTACGCTGTGGGCCCAGACTCGTGTCGGCCTCAACAGCTGCTGTCGATGTTGAAGGTTACCGGAGGTGTTCCCAGACGAAACTCGCTCCCCACTTGGCAAGTCCCAGTCCGCACGTGTCCACAGCCCGAAATGCCCCGGGTTTTTCTTAATGAACACAACACCACACACAATAGCCTCTACTTCCTCTCTTTGGTTCCGGCTTAGAACCACGACACCCCTTCTTTCCCGGTCGGCCTGGGTACGGGCCGAGTTCGCCTTTTATTTGTCTGAGCCTGGGCGAGGCTCGTACCAGCTTCTCCTTTCTTCTCTACGAGTCAAGCTACGACCCGGTTGGTTGGAGTTAGTTGACTCGGTTTGAGTCTAGTCCGAATCCAAGGCACTCACACACACCCTGGGACTTCCCGCGCACCAGGTCCACAATGAACCGATACTAATAATCACACAATGCACCGGGGCACGCCAATGTCCCCAAGCACACAATACAATTACCCTGCCTAAACCTTAGAATGGATCACCTTCCACCCGAAAATATGAAATACACCCTAAGATGTAGCTAATATGAAATAACCGTACTGCCGTCGCACCGAGGCACGCTGACAACGTTGATATGTTAAGTTGAATTTGTGTGGATGATCGCCAAGACACCTTCTGGCCAAAGACCTCCACCACTTGCGTCCTTCGGGGCAAAACGAACTCTGTTTAAGTTTAACACATGCAATAGACTAGGACTCACTAAGTGGGGGCGCGATATCCCTCTGGGTACACTCTGACTGGCTGCGCGAAGAGTGCCGGCTGTATGCTTACCGGGCGACCTTGAAGATCCGCCTGAAATCTTTGGTCTCAGCCAATGCGGTGGCTCCACGCTGGCGACGACGTCTTGGAGTCGCTGCTGGCCGTTGAGATCCGCTTGAAGTGTCTGCGATCTTGAGCAGCCGCACCCAATGTAGGCTTGATTACGGCTGCTTCACCGGATGAGTGTACTGGCCAGTACCACCAACTTCGAAGTCAGTACCACTGTCTGAACTTAAGTCCAGCGACTCCTCACCCGGCACTTCAACTGGCCTTCGACAACTCCGCTCAAGTCCATGCCGCTCCGCTCAGGTCCATGGCACTCTGCTCGGCTTCTCAGCCCAGGCAATGCTTCTCGACGTCACATCCAAGGCTGAGCTCGGACTCCATGTCACCCGCTCAGCTCGACATCTTGGGCGGAGACTCCATGAGCATGACGACACTTGGGTCGCCCTCAGCACGGTCTCGCTCAGACACCTGCAACACGACTCGGCTCGACACCTTGGGCAATCAGCTCCATAACCACAGGAAACGTCAGACTCCAACTCCACCAGACTCCGCTCAGCTCCTCGACTTGAGCGAAGACTTTAGTCACCATTCTCGAGGCCGGGCTCAGGCTCCACACGACTCTGCTCAGACCTTCGATCCTCGCCCGGCTTGTCGACTTGGGTGAACACTCCATGATCACCGTAGAAGCTAGACACGGGCTCTGCACGACCCCGCTCCTCGACTCAGCCCGCCATCTTGGACGACGGCTCCATAATCACTGGGAGGCTGAGCTCAAGCTCCACCCGGTTCCGCTCAGACATCAGTGCCTCTGCTCAGCTCGACGATCTGGGCGAAGACGCCACGGTCACAGTGGATGCCGAACTCATGTTTGCGGTGGGCGGCAGAAACCATCGGTCAGCCATCAGGGATCAGCTCAGACCGTAGGCGCTCAGCGTCAAACATCCCAGACCCCAAGCGCTTGACAACGCAGCGCAGAGTCTGAGCCGAGACTGCATTACACCAACATCAGCTCAGGTCCAGGTTCTCGGATGCTCGAAGGCGGTAACACCGATGCAGCACCTAACTCCAACGACAATCCTGGTATTGGGCTTGGGCGAGATGAACTCAGGCAGACGACAGACGAGCTCGGGAGAAAAATTCTTTCGGGCTTCGTCACAACTGTGCTTTAGTGCAAAAGGGACAATCTACATTTTGCATGACGCAGGCTTGTTGATGCTCACTTGCCACTCATGATGCGGATGTTTTTCGTATTTCCAGTGTGCAACTCGGACATTACTCGCAAAACATTCTCTCATGAACACGTTGCACTCATCGTTCCACTGCGGACGAAAACGCTTCCTCACGTACCAAATCGAGTTGCAAAAATCACCTTGGCATATTGTCCTGTTACCGTAGATGCTGCACCGACATCACATAGCCACACTGTACAATGCGGGATAATAGCGGCAGTGAGGAACGATCCCGCAGATGAACCACGCCTTGGAATGCTTCTTCAGCTCAAAAGGCCAAGCTTGCCATTCTTCGCATCGTTTAAAATGTTATAGATCAGGAAAACGCTTGCTAACTGCCCCCCCCCCCCCCAGTTTTGTTGTTTTACCCGCTGGTGTCTTTTACACAAGCCTATGACTTGAAGCGGCGACTTGGTCATCTGTCTCAGCCTGACCCACGCGAACTCAACTTTGCTCGGACACTTTATCTCCACTATGCCCCCGACCTTGTCCGCAGCAACCTCCAAATTGTTAAATTCGTCGGGGGGGGGGCTGTAGTTGTATTTTGACGGGATGCGAACAAGGAAAACTCCATTTTCTTCGCACATACGAGTCTTTCTCTTATCGCGCTCTTGCTGCTCGAAATACGTAGTGGTGGTGGTGGAGTGTGTGGAACCATGCGATTCCTTCTTGTGCTGTTCTCCACCAGTAGCCATCTAGTTATAGGCACTCGAGCCACTTAGGGGAAGAAGGCTTGAAGAACAGTTGTCCCGCCATTAATTTCTGAAAAATGTCGACGCACACGGCTCGGACTTGTATAAGCACTGGGGGCGCCCAGTTCCCCTACGGATGCGGGTACTGGGGCTCATCCCCCACGTGTGCTTCTTGCGGCGAATCCACGTCTCCAAGTTGTGGGATCCTGGCGTGAGCTCGTTTATTTTGAGGGTGTTAGACGGGTGAAATTCAGTAATTAGACCAGGAGCCACCTTCTGTAACGAATTACATTGGTCGACATTAGACAGGACACACCTCCCCATTCTTGCAGTACGGGCACCCAGGCGGTGTTTCGTACCGGTACGGCTCTTCATAATTGTGTTCCATGTGTGATAAGGAACATTTGTAAAAATTAACCAATAGTAGGAGTGCCCGCCGGCCATTACGAGGCAAACATTTCATTCTTTTGGTGATCCCGTTCGTGCATTAGGCGAGAGTGGATTTCTGCAAGGAATTGCAAAAGTCCACCCGGCACAACTGTGCTTTAGTGCAAAAGGGACAATCTACATTTTGCATGACGCAGGCTTGTTGATGCTCACTTGCCACTCATGATGCGGATGTTTTTCGTATTTCCAGTGTGCAACTCGGACATTACTCGCAAAACATTCTCTCATGAACACGTTGCACTCATCGTTCCACTGCGGACGAAAACGCTTCCTCACGTACCAAATCGAGTTGCAAAAATCACCTTGGCATATTGTCCTGTTACCGTAGATGCTGCACCGACATCACATAGCCACACTGTACAATGCGGGATAATAGCGGCAGTGAGGAACGATCCCGCAGATGAACCACGCCTTGGAATGCTTCTTCGGCTCAAAAGGCCAAGCTTGCCGTTCTTCGCATCGTTTAAAATGTTATAGATCAGGAAAACGCTTGCTAACTGCCCCCCCCCCCCAGTTTTGTTGTTTTACCCGCTGGTGTCTTTTACACAAGCCTATGACTTGAAGCGGCGACTTGGTCATCTGTCTCAGCCTGACCCACGCGAACTCAACTTTGCTCGGACACTTTATCTCCACTATGCCCCCGACCTTGTCCGCAGCAACCTCCAAATTGTTAAATTCGTCGGGGGCTGTAGTTGTATTTGACGGGATGCGAACCAGGAAAACTCCATTTTCTTCGCACATACGAGTCTTTCTCTTATCGCGCTCTTGCTGCTCGAAAGACGTAGTGGTGGTGGTGGAGTGTGTGGAACCATGCGATTCCTTCTTGTGCTGTTCTCCACCAGTAGCCATCTAGTTATAGGCACTCGAGCCACTTAGGGAAGAAGGCTTGAAGAACAGTTGTCCCGCCATTAATTTCTGAAAAATGTCGACGCACACGGCTCGGACTTGTATAAGCACTGGGGCGCCCAGTTCCCTACGGATGCGGGTACTGGGGCTCATCCCCCACGTGTGCTTCTTGCGGCGAATCCACGTCTCCAAGTTGTGGGATCCTGGCGTGAGCTCGTTTATTTTGAGGGTGTTAGACGGGTGAAATTCAGTAATTAGACCAGGAGCCACCTTCTGTAACGAATTACATTGGTCGACATTAGACAGGACACACCTCCCCATTCTTGCAGTACGGGCACCCAGGCGGTGTTTCGTACCGGTACGGCTCTTCATAATTGTGTTCCATGTGTGATAAGGAACATTTGTAAAAATTAACCAATAGTAGGAGTGCCCGCCGGCCATTACGAGGCAAACATTTCATTCCTTTGGTGATCCCGTTCGTGCATTAGGCGAGAGTGGATTTCTGCAAGGAATTGCAAAAGTCCATCCGGCACAACTGTGCTTTAGTGCAAAAGGGACAATCTACATTTTGCATGACGCAGGCTTGTTGATGCTCACTTGCCACTCATGATGCGGATGTTTTTCGTATTTCCAGTGTGCAACTCGGACATTACTCGCAAAACATTCTCTCATGAACACGTTGCACTCATCGTTCCACTGCGGACGAAAAAGCTTCCTCACGTACCAAATCGAGTTGCAAAAATCACCTTGGCATATTGTCCTGTTACCGTAGATGCTGCACCAACATCACATAGCCACACTGTACAATGCGGGATAATAGCGGCAGTGAGGAACGATCCCGCAGATGAACCACGCCTTGGAATGCTTCTTCGGCTCAAAAGGCCAAGCTTGCCGTTCTTCGCATCGTTTAAAATGTTATAGATCAGGAAAACGCTTGCTAACTGCCCCCCCCCCCAGTTTTGTTGTTTTACCCGCTGGTGTCTTTTACACAAGCCTATGACTTGAAGCGGCGACTTGGTCATCTGTCTCAGCCTGACCCACGCGAACTCAACTTTGCTCGGACACTTTATCTCCACTATGCCCCCGACCTTGTCCGCAGCAACCTCCAAATTGTTAAATTCGTCGGGGGGGGGGGGGGGGCTGTAGTTGTATTTTGACGGGATGCGAACAAGGAAAACTCCATTTTCTTCGCACATACGAGTCTTTCTCTTATCGCGCTCTTGCTGCTCGAAATACGTAGTGGTGGTGGTGGAGTGTGTGGAACCATGCGATTCCTTCTTGTGCTGTTCTCCACCAGTAGCCATCTAGTTATAGGCACTCGAGCCACTTAGGGGAAGAAGGCTTGAAGAACAGTTGTCCCGCCATTAATTTCTGAAAAATGTCGACGCACACGGCTCGGACTTGTATAAGCACTGGGGGCGCCCAGTTCCCCTACGGATGCGGGTACTGGGGCTCATCCCCCACGTGTGCTTCTTGCGGCGAATCCACGTCTCCAAGTTGTGGGATCCTGGCGTGAGCTCGTTTATTTTGAGGGTGTTAGACGGGTGAAATTCAGTAATTAGACCAGGAGCCACCTTCTGTAACGAATTACACTGGTCGACATTAGACAGGACACACCTCCCCATTCTTGCAGTACGGGCACCCAGGCGGTGTTTCGTACCGGTACGGCTCTTCATAATTGTGTTCCATGTGTGATAAGGAACATTTGTAAAAATTAACCAATAGTAGGAGTGCCCGCCGGCCATTACGAGGCAAACATTTCATTCTTTTGGTGATCCCGTTCGTGCATTAGGCGAGTGGATTTCTGCAAGGAATTGCAAAAGTCCACCCGGCACAACTGTGCTTTAGTGCAAAAGGGACAATCTACATTTTGCATGACGCAGGCTTGTTGATGCTCACTTGCCACTCATGATGCGGATGTTTTTCGTATTTCCAGTGTGCAACTCGGACATTACTCGCAAAACATTCTCTCATGAACACGTTGCACTCATCGTTCCACTGCGGACGAAAACGCTTCCTCACGTACCAAATCGAGTTGCAAAAATCACCTTGGCATATTGTCCTGTTACCGTAGATGCTGCACCGACATCACATAGCCACACTGTACAATGCGGGATAATAGCGGCAGTGAGGAACGATCCCGCAGATGAACCACGCCTTGGAATGCTTCTTCGGCTCAAAAGGCCAAGCTTGCCGTTCTTCGCATCGTTTAAACTGTTATAGATCAGGAAAACGCTTGCTAACTGCCCCCCCCCCCCCCAGTTTTGTTGTTTTACCCGCTGGTGTCTTTTACACAAGCCTATGACTTGAAGCGGCGACTTGGTCATCTGTCTCAGCCTGACCCACGCGAACTCAACTTTGCTCGGACACTTTATCTCCACTATGCCCCCGACCTTGTCCGCAGCAACCTCCAAATTGTTAAATTCGTCGGGGAGGGCTGTAGTTGTATTTTGACGGGATGCGAACAAGGAAAACTCCATTTTCTTCGCACATACGAGTCTTTCTCTTATCGCGCTCTTGCTGCTCGAAATACGTAGTGGTGGTGGTGGAGTGTGTGGAACCATGCGATTCCTTCTTGTGCTGTTCTCCACCAGTAGCCATCTAGTTAAAGGCACTCGAGCCACTTAGGGGAAGAAGGCTTGAAGAACAGTTGTCCCGCCATTAATTTCTGAAAAATGTCGACGCACACGGCTCGGACTTGTATAAGCACTGTACGAAACACCGCCTGGGTGCCCGTACTGCAAGAATGGGGAGGTGTGTCCTGTCTAATGTCGACCAATGTAATTCGTTACAGAAGGTGGCTCCTGGTCTAATTACTGAATTTCACCCGTCTAACACCCTCAAAATAAACGAGCTCACGCCAGGATCCCACAACTTGGAGACGTGGATTCGCCGCAAGAAGCACACGTGGGGGATGAGCCCCAGTACCCGCATCCGTAGGGGAACTGGGCGCCCCCAGTGCTTATACAAGTCCGAGCCGTGTGCGTCGACATTTTTCAGAAATTAATGGCGGGACAACTGTTCTTCAAGCCTTCTTCCCTAAGTGGCTCGAGTGCCTATAACTAGATGGCTACTGGTGGAGAACAGCACAAGAAGGAATCGCATGGTTCCACACACTCCACCACCACCACTACGTATTTCGAGCAGCAAGAGCGCGATAAGAGAAAGACTCGTATGTGCGAAGAAAATGGAGTTTTCCTTGTTCGCATCCCGTCAAAATACAACTACAGCCCCCGACGAATTTAACAATTTGGAGGTTGCTGCGGACAAGGTCGGGGGCATAGTGGAGATAAAGTGTCCGAGCAAAGTTGAGTTCGCGTGGGTCAGGCTGAGACAGATGACCAAGTCGCCGCTTCAAGTCATAGGCTTGTGTAAAAGACACCAGCGGGTAAAACAACAAAACTGGGGGGGGGGGCAGTTAGCAAGCGTTTGCCTGATCTATAACATTTTAAACGATGCGAAGAACGGCAAGCTTGGCCTTTGAGCCGAAGAAGCATTCCAAGGCGTGGTTCATCTGCGGGATCGTTCCTCACTGCCGCTATTATCCCGCATTGTACAGTGTGGCTATGTGATGTCGGTGCAGCATCTACGGTAACAGGACAATATGCCAAGGTGATTTTTGCAACTCGATTTGGTACGTGAGGAAGCGTTTTCGTCCGCAGTGGAACGATGAGTGCAACGTGTTCATGAGAGAATGTTTTGCGAGTAATGTCCGAGTTGCACACTGGAAATACGAAAAACATCCGCATCATGAGTGGCAAGTGAGCATCAACAAGCCTGCGTCATGCAAAATGTAGATTGTCCCTTTGCACTAAAGCACAGTTGTGCCGGGTGGACTTTTGCAATTCCTTGCAGAAATCCACTCTCGCCTAATGCACGAACGGGATCACCAAAAGAATGAAATGTTTGCCTCGTAATGGCCGGCGGGCACTCCTACTATTGGTTAATTTTTACAAATGTTCCTTATCACACATGGAACACAATTATGAAGAGCCGTACCGGTACGAAACACCGCCTGGGTGCCCGTACTGCAAGAATGGGGAGGTGTGTCCTGTCTAATGTCGACCAATGTAATTCGTTACAGAAGGTGGCTCCTGGTCTAATTACTGAATTTCACCCGTCTAACACCCTCAAAATAAACGAGCTCACGCCAGGATCCCACAACTTGGAGACGTGGATTCGCCGCAAGAAGCACACGTGGGGGATGAGCCCCAGTACCCGCATCCGTAGGGGAACTGGGCGCCCCCAGTGCTTATACAAGTCCGAGCCGTGTGCGTCGACATTTTTCAGAAATTAATGGCGGGACAACTGTTCTTCAAGCCTTCTTCCCCTAAGTGGCTCGAGTGCCTATAACTAGATGGCTACTGGTGGAGAACAGCACAAGAAGGAATCGCATGGTTCCACACACTCCACCACCACCACTACGTATTTCGAGCAGCAAGAGCGCGATAAGAGAAAGGCTCGTATGTGCGAAGAAAATGGAGTTTTCCTTGTTCGCATCCCGTCAAAATACAACTACAGCCCCCCCCCCGACGAATTTAACAATTTGGAGGTTGCTGCGGACAAGGTCGGGGGCATAGTGGAGATAAAGTGTCCGAGCAAAGTTGAGTTCGCGTGGGTCAGGCTGAGACAGATGACCAAGTCGCCGCTTCAAGTCATAGGCTTGTGTAAAAGACACCAGCGGGTAAAACAACAAAACTGGGGGGGGGGGCAGTTAGCAAGCGTTTTCCTGATCTATAACATTTTAAACGATGCGAAGAACGGCAAGCTTGGCCATTTTAGCCGAAGAAGCATTCCAAGGCGTGGTTCATCTGCGGGATCGTTCCTCACTGCCGCTATTATCCCGCATTGTACAGTGTGGCTATGTGATGTCGGTGCAGCATCTACGGTAACAGGACAATATGCCAAGGTGATTTTTGCAACTCGATTTGGTACGTGAGGAAGCGTTTTCGTCCGCAGTGGAACGATGAGTGCAACGTGTTCATGAGAGAATGTTTTGCGAGTAATGTCCGAGTTGCACACTGGAAATACGAAAAACATCCGCATCATGAGTGGCAAGTGAGCATCAACAAGCCTGCGTCATGCAAAATGTAGATTGTCCCTTTTGCACTAAAGCACAGTTGTGCCGGGTGGACTTTTGCAATTCCTTGCAGAAATCCACTCTCGCCTAATGCACGAACGGGATCACCAAAAGAATGAAATGTTTGCCTCGTAATGGCCGGCGGGCACTCCTACTATTGGTTAATTTTTACAAATGTTCCTTATCACACATGGAACACAATTATGAAGAGCCGTACCGGTACGAAACACCGCCTGGGTGCCCGTACTGCAAGAATGGGGAGGTGTGTCCTGTCTAATGTCGACCAATGTAATTCGTTACAGAAGGTGGCTCCTGGTCTAATTACTGAATTTCACCCGTCTAACACCCTCAAAATAAACGAGCTCACGCCAGGATCCCACAACTTGGAGACGTGGATTCGCCGCAAGAAGCACACGTGGGGGATGAGCCCCAGTACCCGCATCCGTAGGGAACTGGGCGCCCCAGTGCTTATACAAGTCCGAGCCGTGTGCGTCGACATTTTCAGAAATTAATGGCGGGACAACTGTTCTTCAAGCCTTCTTCCCTAAGTGGCTCGAGTGCCTATAACTAGATGGCTACTGGTGGAGAACAGCACAAGAAGGAATCGCATGGTTCCACACACTCCACCACCACCACTACGTATTTCGAGCAGCAAGAGCGCGATAAGAGAAAGACTCGTATGTGCGAAGAAAATGGAGTTTTCCTTGTTCGCATCCCGTCAAAATACAACTACAGCCCCCCCCCCGACGAATTTAACAATTTGGAGGTTGCTGCGGACAAGGTCGGGGGCATAGTGGAGATAAAGTGTCCGAGCAAAGTTGAGTTCGCGTGGGTCAGGCTGAGACAGATGACCAAGTCGCCGCTTCAAGTCATAGGCTTGTGTAAAAGACACCAGCGGGTAAAACAACAAAACTGGGGGGGGGGGCAGTTAGCAAGCGTTTTCCTGATCTATAACATTTTAAACGATGCGAAGAACGGCAAGCTTGGCCTTTTGAGCCGAAGAAGCATTCCAAGGCGTGGTTCATCTGCGGGATCGTTCCTCACTGCCGCTATTATCCCGCATTGTACAGTGTGGCTATGTGATGTCGGTGCAGCATCTACGGTAACAGGACAATATGCCAAGGTGATTTTTGCAACTCGATTTGGTACGTGAGGAAGCGTTTTCGTCCGCAGTGGAACGATGAGTGCAACGTGTTCATGAGAGAATGTTTTGCGAGTAATGTCCGAGTTGCACACTGGAAATACGAAAAACATCCGCATCATGAGTGGCAAGTGAGCATCAACAAGCCTGCGTCATGCAAAATGTAGATTGTCCCTTTTGCACTAAAGCACAGTTGTGCCGGGTGGACTTTTGCAATTCCTTGCAGAAATCCACTCTCGCCTAATGCACGAACGGGATCACCAAAGGAATGAAATGTTTGCCTCGTAATGGCCGGCGGGCACTCCTACTATTGGTTAATTTTTACAAATGTTCCTTATCACACATGGAACACAATTATGAAGAAGCCGTACCGGTACGAAACACCGCCTGGGTGCCCGTACTGCAAGAATGGGGAGGTGTGTCCTGTCTAATGTCGACCAATGTAATTCGTTACAGAAGGTGGCTCCTGGTCTAATTACTGAATTTCACCCGTCTAACACCCTCAAAATAAACGAGCTCACGCCAGGATCCCACAACTTGGAGACGTGGATTCGCCGCAAGAAGCACACGTGGGGGATGAGCCCCAGTACCCGCATCCGTAGGGAACTGGGCGCCCCAGTGCTTATACAAGTCCGAGCCGTGTGCGTCGACATTTTTCAGAAATTAATGGCGGGACAACTGTTCTTCAAGCCTTCTTCCCCTAAGTGGCTCGAGTGCCTATAACTAGATGGCTACTGGTGGAGAACAGCACAAGAAGGAATCGCATGGTTCCACACACTCCACCACCACCACTACGTATTTCGAGCAGCAAGAGCGCGATAAGAGAAAGGCTCGTATGTGCGAAGAAAATGGAGTTTTCCTTGTTCGCATCCCGTCAAAATACAACTACAGCCCCCCCCCCGACGAATTTAACAATTTGGAGGTTGCTGCGGACAAGGTCGGGGGCATAGTGGAGATAAAGTGTCCGAGCAAAGTTGAGTTCGCGTGGGTCAGGCTGAGACAGATGACCAAGTCGCCGCTTCAAGTCATAGGCTTGTGTAAAAGACACCAGCGGGTAAAACAACAAAACTGGGGGCAGTTAGCAAGCGTTTTCCTGATCTATAACATTTTAAACGATGCGAAGAACGGCAAGCTTGGCCTTTGAGCCGAAGAAGCATTCCAAGGCGTGGTTCATCTGCGGGATCGTTCCTCACTGCCGCTATTATCCCGCATTGTACAGTGTGGCTATGTGATGTCGGTGCAGCATCTACGGTAACAGGACAATATGCCAAGGTGATTTTTGCAACTCGATTTGGTACGTGAGGAAGCGTTTTCGTCCGCAGTGGAACGATGAGTGCAACGTGTTCATGAGAGAATGTTTTGCGAGTAATGTCCGAGTTGCACACTGGAAATACGAAAAACATCCGCATCATGAGTGGCAAGTGAGCATCAACAAGCCTGCGTCATGCAAAATGTAGATTGTCCCTTTTGCACTAAAGCACAGTTGTGCCGGGTGGACTTTGCAATTCCTTGCAGAAATCCACTCTCGCCTAATGCACGAACAGGATCACCAAAAGAATGAAATGTTTGCCTCGTAATGGCCGGCGGGCACTCCTACTATTGGTTAATTTTTACAAATGTTCCTTATCACACATGGAACACAATTATGAAGAGCCGTACCGGTACGAAACACCGCCTGGGTGCCCGTACTGCAAGAATGGGGAGGTGTGTCCTGTCTAATGTCGACCAATGTAATTCGTTACAGAAGGTGGCTCCTGGTCTAATTACTGAATTTCACCCGTCTAACACCCTCAAAATAAACGAGCTCACGCCAGGATCCCACAACTTGGAGACGTGGATTCGCCGCAAGAAGCACACGTGGGGGATGAGCCCCAGTACCCGCATCCGTAGGGGAACTGGGCGCCCCCAGTGCTTATACAAGTCCGAGCCGTGTGCGTCGACATTTTTCAGAAATTAATGGCGGGACAACTGTTCTTCAAGCCTTCTTCCCCTAAGTGGCTCGAGTGCCTATAACTAGATGGCTACTGGTGGAGAACAGCACAAGAAGGAATCGCATGGTTCCACACACTCCACCACCACCACTACGTATTTCGAGCAGCAAGAGCGCGATAAGAGAAAGGCTCGTATGTGCGAAGAAAATGGAGTTTTCCTTGTTCGCATCCCGTCAAAATACAACTACAGCCCCGACAGATTTAACAATTTGGAGGTTGCTGCGGACAAGGTCGGGGGCATAGTGGAGATAAAGTGTCCGAGCAAAGTTGAGTTCGCGTGGGTCAGGCTGAGACAGATGACCAAGTCGCCGCTTCAAGTCATAGGCTTGTGTAAAAGACACCAGCGGGTAAAACAACAAAACTGGGGGGGGGGGCAGTTAGCAAGCGTTTTCCTGATCTATAACATTTTTAAACGATGCGAAGAACGGCAAGCTTGGCCTTTTGAGCCGAAGAAGCATTCCAAGGCGTGGTTCATCTGCGGGATCGTTCCTCACTGCCGCTATTATCCCGCATTGTACAGTGTGGCTATGTGATGTCGGTGCAGCATCTACGGTAACAGGACAATATGCCAAGGTGATTTTTGCAACTCGATTTGGTACGTGAGGAAGCGTTTTCGTCCGCAGTGGAACGATGAGTGCAACGTGTTCATGAGAGAATGTTTTGCGAGTAATGTCCGAGTTGCACACTGGAAATACGAAAAACATCCGCATCATGAGTGGCAAGTGAGCATCAACAAGCCTGCGTCATGCAAAATGTAGATTGTCCCTTTTGCACTAAAGCACAGTTGTGCCGGGTGGACTTTGCAATTCCTTGCAGAAATCCACTCTCGCCTAATGCACGAACAGGATCACCAAAAGAATGAAATGTTTGCCTCGTAATGGCCGGCGGGCACTCCTACTATTGGTTAATTTTTACAAATGTTCCTTATCACACATGGAACACAATTATGAAGAGCCGTACCGGTACGAAACACCGCCTGGGTGCCCGTACTGCAAGAATGGGGAGGTGTGTCCTGTCTAATGTCGACCAATGTAATTCGTTACAGAAGGTGGCTCCTGGTCTAATTACTGAATTTCACCCGTCTAACACCCTCAAAATAAACGAGCTCACGCCAGGATCCCACAACTTGGAGACGTGGATTCGCCGCAAGAAGCACACGTGGGGGATGAGCCCCAGTACCCGCATCCGTAGGGGAACTGGGCGCCCCCAGTGCTTATACAAGTCCGAGCCGTGTGCGTCGACATTTTCAGAAATTAATGGCGGGACAACTGTTCTTCAAGCCTTCTTCCCCTAAGTGGCTCGAGTGCCTATAACTAGATGGCTACTGGTGGAGAACAGCACAAGAAGGAATCGCATGGTTCCACACACTCCACCACCACCACTACGTATTTCGAGCAGCAAGAGCGCGATAAGAGAAAGACTCGTATGTGCGAAGAAAATGGAGTTTTCCTTGTTCGCATCCCGTCAAAATACAACTACAGCCCCCGACAGATTTAACAATTTGGAGGTTGCTGCGGACAAGGTCGGGGGCATAGTGGAGATAAAGTGTCCGAGCAAAGTTGAGTTCGCGTGGGTCAGGCTGAGACAGATGACCAAGTCGCCGCTTCAAGTCATAGGCTTGTGTAAAAGACACCAGCGGGTAAAACAACAAAACTGGGGGGGGGGGCAGTTAGCAAGCGTTTTCCTGATCTATAACATTTTAAACGATGCGAAGAACGGCAAGCTTGGCCTTTTGAGCCGAAGAAGCATTCCAAGGCGTGGTTCATCTGCGGGATCGTTCCTCACTGCCGCTATTATCCCGCATTGTACAGTGTGGCTATGTGATGTCGGTGCAGCATCTACGGTAACAGGACAATATGCCAAGGTGATTTTGCAACTCGATTTGGTACGTGAGGAAGCGTTTTCGTCCGCAGTGGAACGATGAGTGCAACGTGTTCATGAGAGAATGTTTTGCGAGTAATGTCCGAGTTGCACACTGGAAATACGAAAAACATCCGCATCATGAGTGGCAAGTGAGCATCAACAAGCCTGCGTCATGCAAAATGTAGATTGTCCCTTTTGCACTAAAGCACAGTTGTGCCGGGTGGACTTTTGCAATTCCTTGCAGAAATCCACTCTCGCCTAATGCACGAACGGGATCACCAAAAGAATGAAATGTTTGCCTCGTAATGGCCGGCGGGCACTCCTACTATTGGTTAATTTTACAAATGTTCCTTATCACACATGGAACACAATTATGAAGAGCCGTACCGGTACGAAACACCGCCTGGGTGCCCGTACTGCAAGAATGGGGAGGTGTGTCCTGTCTAATGTCGACCAATGTAATTCGTTACAGAAGGTGGCTCCTGGTCTAATTACTGAATTTCACCCGTCTAACACCCTCAAAATAAACGAGCTCACGCCAGGATCCCACAACTTGGAGACGTGGATTCGCCGCAAGAAGCACACGTGGGGGATGAGCCCCAGTACCAGCATCCGTAGGGAACTGGGCGCCCCAGTGCTTATACAAGTCCGAGCCGTGTGCGTCGACATTTTTCAGAAATTAATGGCGGGACAACTGTTCTTCAAGCCTTCTTCCCCTAAGTGGCTCGAGTGCCTATAACTAGATGGCTACTGGTGGAGAACAGCACAAGAAGGAATCGCATGGTTCCACACACTCCACCACCACCACTACGTATTTCGAGCAGCAAGAGCGCGATAAGAGAAAGGCTCGTATGTGCGAAGAAAATGGAGTTTTCCTTGTTCGCATCCCGTCAAAATACAACTACAGCCCCCCCCCCGACGAATTTAACACTTTGTAGGTTGCTGCGGACAAGGTCGGGGAATAGTGGATATAACGGGTCCGAGCAAAGTTGAGTTCGCGTGGGTCAGGCTGAGACATATGACCAAGTCGCCGCTTCAAGTCATTGGCTTGTGTAAAAGACACCAGCGGGTAAAACAACAAAACTGGGGGGGGGGGCAGTTAGCAAGCGTTTTCCTGATCTATAACATTTTAAACGATGCGAAGAACGGCAAGCTTGGCCTTTTGAGCCGAAGAAGCATTCAAGGCGTGGTTCATCTGCGGGATCGTTCCTCACTGCCGCTATTATCCCGCATTGTACAGTGTGGCTATGTGATGTCGGTGCAGCATCTACGGTAACAGGACAATATGCCAAGGTGATTTTGCAACTCGATTTGGTACGTGAGGAAGCGTTTTCGTCCGCAGTGGAACGATGAGTGCAACGTGTTCATGAGAGAATGTTTTGCGAGTAATGTCCGAGTTGCACACTGGAAATACGAAAAACATCCGCATCATGAGTGGCAAGTGAGCATCAACAAGCCTGCGTCATGCAAAATGTAGATTGTCCCTTTTGCACTAAAGCACAGTTGTGCCGGGTGGACTTTTGCAATTCCTTGCAGAAATCCACTCTCGCCTAATGCACGAACGGGATCACCAAAAGAATGAAATGTTTGCCTCGTAATGGCCGGCGGGCACTCCTACTATTGGTTAATTTTTACAAATGTTCCTTATCACACATGGAACACAATTATGAAGAGCCGTACCGGTACGAAACACCGCCTGGGTGCCTGTACTGCAAGAATGGGGAGGTGTGTCCTGTCTAATGTCGACCAATGTAATTCGTTACAGAAGGTGGCTCATGGTCTAATTACTGAATTTCACCCGTCTAACACCCTCAAAATAAACGAGCTCACGCCAGGATCCCACAACTTGGAGACGTGGATTCGCCGCAAGAAGCACACGTGGGGGATGAGCCCCAGTACCCGCATCCGTAGTGGAACTGGGCGCCCCCAGTGCTTATACAAGTCCGAGCCGTGTGCGTCGACATTTTTCAGAAATTAATGGCGGGACAACTGTTCTTCAAGCCTTCTTCCCCTAAGTGGCTCGAGTGCCTATAACTAGATGGCTACTGGTGGAGAACAGCACAAGAAGGAATCGCATGGTTTTCTCAAAGCGAATAATTTTATAAATCATGTGGTCACCTGAATTTGCCGTGACATAAATTGTCGGCACGCTAGTATTGTGCGAATCCCCACACGGATTAGATAAAACGTTCCACTAAAACTTTGCAAAAAAACTACCTCGAGTTTTTAAGGTTATGTTTATCCGTGATGATGCGACGCTGCAGCAGTGTGCGGCATCCGGCATAGTTACTAACTACTAGTTAACCGTCTAAACCTCAACTAATTCAAGCTTAATTGTACGATCGTGATGGAAACTTTAGCTTGATTTTGCTTGGTTTGTTTCGTTCAACGTGTTATTATCCAAAGCAAACTCTATCCGCCGGCAACACTGTGACGTCCTATTCGGCGAACTCTTTAGCAGATAATCAAAAAGAGATGCACCTGATGACAAAAGCTAAAAGCTAGTGCATATAGAATGACAACCGTGTATGAAATCGGGAGAGGTCTAGTTCAATTTGATTGAGCTATGAATGGCTCGTGTGGGACCATTAAAAGGCTAACTGCACTCGCTTAGGCATATTATCTACGAAAACTTTGGATGATTTAAGTTTGCCTTGTGTGAGACCACATTGAGACCATCAGAGATCCACCCAGTCCATTTACTACTAGTGGCGTAGAATGATCTACTACTGGGTCCTGTTCTTGTAAAAAAAAAAAAAACTTCGAAGTACCTATAGTAGTTCAGAATGCTATTGTGTTCTTCACGAATTCTTTCAGTCGGTTAGGCTCGCTAATTCAATGTCAAATTCTAGATATATTCATCAAGTAAGCGTTTCCC
Source organism: Phytophthora melonis (assembly GCA_024211575.1). NCBI lineage: Eukaryota > Oomycota > Peronosporomycetes > Peronosporales > Peronosporaceae > Phytophthora > Phytophthora melonis. The sequence goes on from JAMXKT010000034.1 coordinate 1,057,311, forward strand.
CTACGGTGCACAATACCTAAGCTACAGCCTGCTGCATAATGACATTCAAACCACCGAAGCAAGGACCGTCGGGTTATAACGAATTAAAATGAAGTTAAAATGTGAAACAGCGCACATGTGACGGGGCACACAGCACTTCTTGACAGAGGAAGCAGGAGTATACGAACTCCAAGTGAACTGCCGTTCACGTGTCCCTGGCCTTAAGGGGACGACTTGACTTGCTACAAAGGAGTAGGTTATAAGACTGACTGTATTTTGGTAGGGGTTAACTTGGTCGTAATACAAACTACAAGTTAACTATACAAAAGCCCACACAAACTTAAATGGTTGGCTTGCGGAGCTACTGGTACCATGTACCATGTACTCGGGAGAGTGACATCTGTCACTCTTCATGTAATGGGTACACTTGATTGTACCCCGTTACATCCTCCCCCACTTATCTGAGAATCACATCTGATTCTCCAATCAGCGTCGAGAGAATCCGAACACCCAAAGGTCGGATTCTCAGGCGCCGCCGCCGCAAGGCTGGCGCGCCTCATTGTCACACCCACAGTGACTTGTGCCCGCAGTGGACACCACGCGCGGCATCTCCCTGCCCTCGGCAATGTAGGCATCAAAGCCGACGCCTCTAGTGGCCGTATCCACAGCGCTAGCAGGCGCAGAGTGCCTCGGCACGGGATGAATGCGCCTCCAAACTTTCGGTTCCTCTCGCAGATCACCAGCAGTTGGCGTCGCATGGCGCTTTGGGCCTCGCTAGCACATTCGTGCTGCGGTGCCTCCCGCGAGGGACGGCACCTTTCAGGTCAGCGCGTAGCGTAACCATGGAGAGAGCTGTGCTGTTCATCTCCAGCCATGACAGCGGTCCGACAGGACCACGCTCGTCACGGCGCAGTGTGTCGGTCGTCCGAGTACGTCGGCACGACCCACAGGCTAAGGTCAAACGTTGACCAAAGCCAAGAAGCATCCGGCTTCATCGTCGCCATAGTCCCAGGGGCCACGGCTGCTGCTCGCAGCCAGCTCATCGTACAGAGCAACGCGGCGGACTTGTTCACAGTCCTGCCCCGCGTCACGGCCATCGTGTCGCCGACGCTGAGGTTTCTTCCATCGACACCAAGGTACCGCAATGGTACTTCATCACGGTGCGAGGTACACTGTCCTCCGTCACCAGCGATCGCATCATGCGTCGCAGGGACCAACCCCAGGTCGGTGTGCACGCAAGGCCGCATGGCACACAGTCCATGCCGGACCTCACTGTGTGCAGGAGCACCACCTCATACACCAAAGGCATGTCGTGTACCACATGCACCACGACTGCCATAGTGCCTCGTGCACTTCAAGTGCCACGTGCACGACAAGTGCCGCGTGCACTGCGAGTACCTCGCGTACTCCAAGTGCCCCGCGCACAGTGAGCGTCAGGTGCCACGTGCACCGCAACCACCTCACAGGCAGTATGTGCCACGTGCACCCGTATGGCTTCGCGCCTTACAAGCACGGTATACACCGCGCTAAGTGTGATTGCCCGCAAAGGCAACACGTTCGGGCTCACCCTTCGTGGGCAACACCCAAGCTCCTTGCCGTTGACTACCTGGCCGGCAGACGTGTCGCGCACAGCGTAGCAACAGCATGGAGCTGTCCCTCGGGTTCGTCCTGGTGGACAACACCCATGCTCGAGGCTAATGGCAACCTGGCCGGCAGACGTGCCGCGCCCAGCGTAACCACAGCCTTGTGCTTCAGCACGATGCTGATAGCTAACTGGCCGGTAGACGTACCGCGTCCAGAGTAGCAACAGCATCAAGCTACGGCATGGTGATGCGAACGCGCACATGCCTTCGTCCGCGGCCCAAGCCGCAGACTGGCTGCCATGTCCTCGCCCGACAGATGCAGCCTTTCCGCAGCGAATGTGCGGCCACCTTCGGCCCAGCAGCGGCAGTGACCACTGCCAACGTTGCTGGCCATCGGTCACCAAGACCATGGGACCTAAGCAGCGACGCATCAGGTCCAGCACCTTCGTGCAATGCTTCGTAAGTGGTTGCACCATGCAACCACTACACCGGCTTCTGTGAAGAAGCAAGTCTCGTGCCAGAGACCTCGGGAGGAAGGACACTTCCGATCCCCTCCCCCACTTACGATTAGAACCCCGGTGGGTCAGGCAGCAGCCGACTGCCTAACCTCGCGCCGCCCTGCAGCGCCGAGTCGCTATGCCACCAGACTCCAGTGGCGCGAGAGGCTACCCTGCTTGGGCTCCGGGTCAACATCGTCGACCAAGGCTTGGTATCTACCAGCCGGTATGCAGTTTGAGTCTGCGTGACTTGACGTGGTACTCTGTTACCCACGTCTGCGGGCGAAGACACCCATGACAGCGTACGACTTGGCCTTCCTTGAGAGTAGCTGCATCGCATGCACGCATACTCAGACTCTGCCATCTCGGCATCGAGTCCTGGACACTTGTTGCCCCAACGCCGCGCAGTGGCCGCGGCCTTCGCAGCCAGACCGATCATGCTCCTGCATGTGGTCAATTGAGGTGTCGCCCTCCGGCAGACACATCCCAGTCGTGATCGACCAAGCTCGCCGAGTCAGCGGCGACGCAACATGCATCACCGCAGGTACGACATGTACCCAAGCCACGTCTACTGTGCGCATCGACACCCAGTTGAACGTCATCCATGATGACCGGGTGCAAAGCCCTTGGAGAAAGGAAGTGCTTCCGAGCACTCCTCCCCCACTTAAAATCAGAGCCGCGCGGAGCCTCCAAGAGGGCCGTGCGGCTATGACATCGTGACGGTGTCACGAGCCTCTTAAACTCCGTGTGGCCAGTCGCCACACGCGAGGAGACTCCAATGACCTGATCACAAGTCTTGGCCTTACGGACAGTGCGTGGCACTAAGTTACCCACGCAGGGAGACGCTTCGAGTGACTCCTTCAGGCTCATGCAGAGCTTTACAGCATCGTGTGGAACTACGTTACCCACACAGGAAGCGCATCATGCGACTTCACAATCAGTTTCCGTCTGAGTGACGCGTGTGGAACTATGTTACCCACACAGGAAGCGCGTGCAGCGCCTTCCTCATCAGTTATGGTCTGAGTGACCTGGTGTGGCACTTGGTTACCCACACAGGAAGCGCGTGCAACGCCTTCCTCTTCAGTTAAGGTCTGGGCGACCGTGTGTGGTACTTGGTTACCCACACAGGAAGCGCGTGCAGCGCGTTCCTCTTCAGTTAACCCTTTTGCGATGGTTCTGTGTAAAACATGGCTAACTAGCATGTTTTACAAAATCGACCCAATCAGAGTTTAGAATGATAATTTTAGCCAGTAAGGGTCAGGGCGGTAACCGTACTAAAACATGGCGAAGTAGCATGTTTTATATTAGGTACGAATAAAATCGAGTCTTATGTCCGATTTTGGTTTGCGGGTCTCGGCGTAAAACCATGCATCTAGTCATGTTTTACGGTTTTGTATCGGGAGGCTCCCATACAAATTCCAAGTATAAAAATCATCGCAAAAGGGTTAAGGTCTGGGCGACCGTCCGTGGTACTTGGTTACCCACGCCGGAGATGCCTTGAGTGGCCTCCTCAGCATTACATGCTCTTGTGCGGAACTAAGTTACCCGCTAGTCAGTGGTCATTGGTTACCCACCTGATGGCGTCACCGAACACCACCCTTGTCAATGCTCATACCGAGCAACGACTCTCAGCACTGGAGTTGCTTCTTGAGGCAGCTCCACATGCCAGGCGCAACAGCCCTCGGTTGCAGATACACTGCACCATCGTCATGGAGGACATCATGTCAGTGATGCCTCTCTTCTTCTTCATCATCTTGTCGGACGCGTCCAGCGCCCTGGCGGTCCCTTCGGACGCCCTTGTGTCTGGCCAGAGGTGGGAACATGACTCACCAATGCTCTGGTAGACACAGAGGGCCGACTTATCCTCAAAGGCATTGTCGCGCTGCTCGACCGAGAGCCCGTGCAGCTTGCACAGCGCACTCAGGGCCAAGCCATACTTGTCCAGGCCGAGGGCATATACGGTTCCATGCCCAGGGCCATCTTCGGCACCATGTCCGGGACCATGTACGGGTCCATGTCCGGGAACATGCGCGGTTCCATCGCTGCCCGCGTCGTCTCGTGCGGCAGCAAGGGTCACAGCGGACCCCAAGGTTCTTCTTGGGCCCGGCCTCAGTCAATGAGACCTGCCCTTGTGCTTCGACTCTCGCAGAGTCTTGGCACTTGTGTCGTTATTCCAACCGACACATCTGGCGACGTGCAAACACGCGCGACGTCCCAGACTCAATCATGTCAAGGGATACCATTACCCCCGTACACTCACGTGTACTACCGACAACCCACCGTTGTCCTTCACCAATGCGAGCATCAGTGCTCTCAAGGGACCCCGGGTCTCTGTGGTGTACGCCTTCCGTACACCCATCACAAAGACTCGGGCCAACCCCAGCAATGCCCTCGTCCTTACTGGTGGTTGTGTCCCCCTTGAGCACCTGACGGTGCATGGCGCCGGCGCCCCCTTGACCCTCTGGTCTTCGGGTAGGTCTTCTTCCCAGACCCTGGCGATGGGCAGACACGTTGATAGTGTCCCAGTCCGCCGCAGCCATAGCAGCGGACAGAATACTGTTCAGCCGAACTCAGATCCATGGGTTCTGGTTCGCTTTCAGTGACCACAGGCTGTACAACAGCCAGAGCACCAGCCTGCTTGTGGCTGTACTCCTCCTGGAGGGCGACTTGGATCTCCTCCTCCATAGTGGCGGTGCGCACACGTAACAACTGCGTGCGCGCAGGACCGACCTTCAGGCCGTCCACGAAGACTGTCGTCTTGACATCTTCCGACAGTGGGTTCCCCACCAGCGAGGCTACCAACGTGCGCATCTCCTGTTCGTACGCGTACAGCTCGCGCTCCCCTTGTTTGCAGGCAAGGAAGCGCGAGCGCTGGCGGAACTCGTTGTTCGCCGGGAGGAAAGCGGCTCGAAGCTGCTCACACAGCTGAGCCCAGGATGTGAAACATCCAGGCGACATCGCTTCGCGCGTATACGCCCAAGTCTTGGCACGTCCGCCAAGATTGGAGAGCGCAAAGGCGACTCGAAGGTTCTCAGCCGAGATGAGACCTGCGTTCATTGCGATCTCGGTCTCCCGGATCCAGAAGTGAAGGTTCTCACCTTCCTTCCCTTCGAACGGAGGCACAGCTAGCCGCAAAGGCTTAGGCTGCACCCGTCTGGGCTCACTCATCTGAGCCAGCAGGTTTCCCTGCACATGAGCGATGAGCCCGCGTTCGTACTCGTCAAACGCGCTCACCCGCTCGACCTGCTCGACTGGCGTCGCCGCCGCCAAGCTCCGGAGGGCCATCTTCCGCACTGACTCGAACTGCGAGTCAGTCAAGTGAGGAAACTCACTTCGGTCCATCGTGGCTCACAGACCTGAGCCACCGAGGATTCAGGTAGACCAATCTACCCGCGTAGGCGTAGGATTGACTACGAGTGCTACCAAGTGTGACGGGGCACACAGCACTTCTTGACAGAGGAAGCAGGAGTATACGAACTCCAAGTGAACTGCCGTTCACGTGTCCCTGGCCTTAAGGGGACGACTTGACTTGCTACAAAGGAGTAGGTTATAAGACTGACTGTATTTTGGTAGGGGTTAACTTGGTCGTAATACAAACTACAAGTTAACTATACAAAAGCCCACACAAACTTAAATGGTTGGCTTGCGGAGCTACTGGTACCATGTACCATGTACTCGGGAGAGTGACACCCGTCACTCTTCATGTAATGGGTACACTTGATTGTACCCCGTTACAGCACAGAAATCTGGGGCGTACAGCGACAACGTAGGGGCATTCAAATCTGTTTGATAAAGCATGTGAACTTCCATTGACTTGATGTACTCGCCCTTCTGCACAACCGCACACATATTTCGTCAGGGTCGCCAACTGTTGTTGCCATTTATCAAGTTTCGTGTATTTTGCTGTCTTCCAATTCGGTCTAAACGAAGGCGTCAATGGGGTTACCCTGCAAGTTCGGCTGAGCAGTTAGCCTGACAGCGCTAAATATTCGAATGCACGTATTTTTCTTGTTTTATTGCCACCTGTAAATTTCCGAGCACAACTAAGATATACTTCGAAGTAAAGATTTTGCCCGGGCATCTGTATTGATAACCATTCTACTAACTACAACATAACTGAAGTTAAAACTAAATCCGCGGAGTCCTCATCCGACAAGCAGGAGGAGGTAGAATCACCACGGTGGGTTTGTCAAACCCCAGCGTTGAAGCACCAATTCGTTGGAGTGACGATATACGGACTAGTGATGCCGATCAAACTTGGTACACTTGGTTGTAAAGTGGTAGATTAGGCAGGCTCAGGAGATGCCCGAGTACATCGGTTCCCTGAATGGGTATCTGTACGAGCTAGCTTCGAACTGCGAAACCCCCCGGGTCCGCCACCCGGGTCCCCAATTTCGGGCAGGAGATGACCGTAGCTAATAAGAAAAAAATAATAGTGAAAAAAGGGTTTATACCAAAACTCTCGTATCCCAGCCTTCGCGGAGCCCTAGTATAAGTAGAAAATATGTTAGGCGGCAGAGTAACGCGTAGAGGCGGCATTGATGAAAAGACTATCGAATATGAATCCTGGGCAATTACTCTTGCTCTGAGGCCCACTAATACATATTTCAAGCCAAAATTGTTCGCCGGAGGACCAGCTATTTAGCTTCGACGACACTAGGACAGAATGTCCTACTTGATCAACACGGATTTGGTGTTATTTCCTTACGGCAAAATCCACTGGGGTTAACTCGACGGATAACCCTGGAAGTCATTGGCAATTGGTGCCCTGCACCTAGCTGCCATCACGATGACTAGTTCCAAAGCGAGTTGTAGACACTAAGCAAAAAGTTGTTGCTACGTACACTAAACAAAAGTTGCGGAAGTGTGTGATATTATGCAGCCATCCTCCCGAGCTTAACTTAACTGGTCCTGAAACTTTTAGTCTGAACCAGACGAGCCGGAGTCCGAGTCCTCCGTCTCGAAACACGGCATCATGCGCAAATGCTCGAGGTCGTTCATCGCCTCCAGACCCGCCAAAAACTCGCTGTTGGCCGTCAACCAGTCGTCCTCCAACACGCCTTCGGTAAAGGTGCCGTACGTATCGGACGGGTTGTACTGGTACGCACTCTCCGGGTTCAAGGACCACACGAAGCCACCTGCCCAACCATTCTCCACCATGAGCTCGATCGAGTAATCGGTGCAGCGCTTCGTCGTAAGCTCCGGGTTCAAATCGGTCGCGTACAAACCGCCAAACTCGCCCAGTAGCAGAGCAGCCGACTTGTTATCCGCGATAAAGCCGAACATCTCGTCCATCGTGGCCGAAATTCGCGACTTTAGCGACGAATTCGACAGCTCCACGTAGTTGTCCAGCTCACCGTTATCGCCGCTCGTACCTCCCCCGAAAAGGTAAGTCTGTGGATATACAGCGGGTGTGTAGTAGTGCGGCGCGTACACCACCTTGTTGTCCGTGCTAAACTCCACCGGGTACTCGTTCGCCTTCTGCAGACCGCTGCCGTACCAATCGTAGAAACTGTACTCAGTGTCGTCGATAGTGAGCGTGTGCGAGGCGTAGATGCCCTCCACGAAGCCCATCCAGTTTGAGCAGCCCTTGAGCATGCGGTTTCCAATGGTCTGCGCACCTTCACGCCAGTCCGTGTCCTCACCGTCGCCCCAGGTGCCCTCGTACGGCTCATTCTTGAGATCGAGGCCAATGACATTCCAGTACTTGTTGCTGCAAAGATCTCCTGTAAGTGTGTCGACGGCGTCCAAGAAGTCGCTCTGCGTGATGTTGTCGTTGTACCAGAGACCGCCGCTCACCGACGACGTGAGCGTATGCAAACTGAGCAGCACACCAATGTTGCGGTACGCCAGAGCCTTGATGAGACTCTTGAGGAGCGACATGTAGCTCGTGATGGAGATAGCGCGGTTCTCGGCCGTGTTGATCAGCGTGGACTCTGGCGCCTGGTTCGTGAGGATCCAGTTGATGCAGAGCGGCAGTCGCACCGCGTTGAACTTGTTGCTCTCCAAGAAGTACGCGATCTGGTACGCCGTGGTGCCGTTCTCGGAGTTGTCCCAGAGGCCAAGCGGGATGGCTGTGCCTGTCTCCATGCCGAACCAATTGATGCCCTTGATGTCCACAGCCACCTCCGTGCCGTTCGAAGCGACAGCGTAGATGTGTCCGTCCTTGCTCTGATAGTCCGGCAGCTCGCAGCCCATGTCCGGATACGACTTGGGGTTGCCCACTTCACCGTCGTCCGATACCAGGTCGCTGCCGCTACCACTGGCACCACCGGTGATGGCGGAGGCACCAGCCTTTCGCTTTTGATAAGCCTCTTGACGAGCCGTACTGGACGAGTGCGTGTGCACCGCTGCAAAGGTGATAGCGAGCACTCCGCCAACGACGATCGCCAGGATCAACACCACACCCGGCCACCTCTGTATCATAACGCAAGCATAACTCGATTGTTAGACTAGACCTCCCTCATCAGCACCAAAAAGTTCACGTTGAGACGCACCCGATAGCGGCCGTTGTAGTGCTTCGTCTTGGCAGCGAAGCCCGCACTTGTCGGCTCGCTCACTGCCTCAATGTTCCGCTCCATCATTGACGGACGCGCGAGCGCCACGGGGGCAGCGCCAGCCAGTCCGACTCCACTGCCACTGCTGTTGTTGTTGTTGTTGTTGCCACCTGAATACGAGAACGTGACCCGTCCTGGCGAGTTGGCGTCCGTCTCAGTCGGGCGGATGCTGTACGAGTAGCCGCCTCTGTCGCTGATGGTCTGGGCCTCCGAGGGCGCACGGAAAATCTCGCGCGCTGCTGGGGTCTGCGAAACCAAGTCCTGGTCTGCGATATCGCGCGAGTCTGCGCGACTCGGCATCGCGTTGTAGTTGTGCGAGGGCGAGTCCAGCAGTTCACTCGCGCTGACCGGCGAGTCGGCACCTGTGCCCCGCTGAGCTGGCATTGCTGTGTGCTGCTAAGCTGGTTGTTGTCCTCCGAGCTCCGAACAGCGCGTGCTTCTGCGGAGGAAAGTTCGAGAGTGAGCGAGCGGGTATTGTCGCCTCCATTGATCGGACGGTCCAAGCTTTGTGCCGGGGACCGAGGTCATGAGTGTCTTACGCACTGCTTGTCGCGGCCGGGCGGCATACAGAAACTAGCATAATTTCGCACACTCGGATCGGCAGGAATTGCACAGTGCGCACAAAACGATAGCTTCGGATAACTCGAATTCCAATTGTTCAGCACGCCCGGGGAATCAACTCGGTGCTTGAGCAAGTGGCGAAGCCATCGGCGCGAGCACTGCGAAGCCGAGTCGCACGGCGGCAATTCTGCGGCAGAGCCCCGGTGGTGCCGGTAGCCGTTTGGTCTCAGCCAGCAGTGTTGGCACGGAATGGTCCAGTAGCCGTTACTTTTGTCATCAAGGTGAGACCGAGCCTCCCGGCTGTGGGTCACCGAGGTGCCTGCCGCCGGCAGTGCCGGCGGCAGGAGTCTCAGCAACGGAAGAAGGCGCTGGATTGCGGGCAGGCTTGTATTATTCAACGCGTCAGCCATCTGAGGCGCCGCTGCTCACGCGCGTGAAGCGTTCTTATCACCGACGCGGCACCTTCGCAGCTCACCGAGGCACCGCGGGCGGCAGGTGACGGCGGACCGGACCAGACTCAGCAGCGTGTGACGGAGCGCACTCTGAGTCTTGTGCCTACAGAGGCCCTCTGTCAGAGGGTATCGCACGCACAGCCCGTGTTCGCGAGCAATGCGATGCCGCTTTGCCGTTTTTGGCGTTGGCGCAAAAGTTTTGCGAGGGTCGTCCATCGATTTGAGGCGCCCGTACCCACCCACGCTCGCCCCGTGGTCACCACGGGGCGAGCGTGTGGTGGTGGGCGGCGCCAAGCCGTCTCTACAGTATTACATGTACCGCGGCATGAAGCCACTGGCTTTGGCCCGCAGCGCTCTGTGCTTCAAAGCGGGTGGTCAAGACGGCGAAGCTGCAGGCAAAGTTGCAGGCTTTGCTGTTGCTTGTGGGGTCTCTGCGCGCGCTACAAATTCTGAGACCAAGAGGCAGTGTGTGCGAGACACTAAATATAGAACGCACAGAGGTCGTTTTCGATAGTAACGTTGAAACGCCCCAATCGTGTTTGAGAGGGATATATGGGACTCAGGAAGTATCCTTTTTCTGGAAGAAGAGTGGGATGCCAAGGGAGATGGACGGCTTTGAAATCGGCGCCATCACCATCCAACCCATTTTCGATTTTGCGCGCGAGCGAGCCACGAAGTTGCCCCAGCTGCCGCTGTGCGCGCGCTGCAACGCGGATCGCCACTTCCCGATCCGACCCGGCCGCCATGGGCGTCGTTTGCCAGCCCATTGACCACCCCGAGGCCGGTCAGCACGAATCGTCGCCCGAGCTGGCGCCCGTCGCCGCAATGCAGTCCTGGAGCTGCAAGCTGCAGTCAGCCGCTTCAACGTGCGTGCAGAGCAAGCATGCAACTGGCCTTAAAGTTTGTCGCCCTCCCTCCTCACCACGCTCTTGCATCAACTTTTGCCCCACAGATTCGCGCTGGCGGCAACGTGCACGTGCCCGGTGCTGGCACTTCAAGACAGCGTCGATACGAGCTCGGACATGTGCTGGCTGCCACCAAGCAGCAAGCCCCGACAGCTCCAAGCCTCTGTCGTGCACCACCAGCAACAGAACCACAAACGCTGGGCTAGCGTGGTCATCGCGCCTGGACGCGGTGTCAAGCGCCAGCGGGTTGCAGTGGACTCCAGCTACCAATCAACCAGCTGGGGAACGAACAATGTGCTCACGCCTCCGTGGGCTCACCTAGGTCGCTGCAGTTCGCGCTGCCTGGCCTGTCGAGCCGCGACACCCTGCGAGTGCTGCACGCAATGCACGCCGTGCCCAGTGAGCTGCGCCACCTCAACGGCAGCGCCAGCCGCAGCCACCTGCGACGCCGCAGTCGGGTGCGGCAGGTCTTTGGCTGGCGCCATCTGCTGTGCCAGGAGGAGGATGACGAAAATTCATCCAGTCGCGTCGTGTGGAAGAGTGCAAAGGCGCTCGAGAGCATGCGGATGCGGCCGCTGGCTCGCCAGATCTGGCGAGCGAGTGACTTCGACAGTGGAGAAGTGTTGTACACAGTCAACAGCGTCGCGCGGGTGGTTCACTCAACGAAGCCGACGTACGGCTCGCGTCGTCGCGCCCGCGACCAGGTCTGGCTGGAGTGCTATCTCGACGACGGGCTGCAGGTGTGCGTAGCGCGAAAGGAGCTGCGCCAGTTCAGCGAGTACCGCGTGCCGGAGACGTCGGCCACCGAGTGTCAGGGCTTCCTGGTGCGCCCCGTGTACACGAGAGCGATCAAGTCGCAGCTAGCAGGCTGCTCGGTGCAGTGCCTCCGGGCGGTCGACGCGCGTGATTGCGGGGCGCGATCCGCCCCAGCGCTAAAGCAGCAGCTGATCGACGACCTCCCGCGGCTCACCTTGCAGTGGGAAGAAGACTACCTCTACGACCTGGTGCAGGCACCGCAAGTTCTGCTGGACAGCGTCTTCGCCTGAAGGCGCGGAGGTGGATGCATAACTTAACGACAAACCATGTTTACCTGACGCAAAGTTGCACTTCGGTCTGATAACCCTGCGAGACCTCATAGATCTACATATGCGTTCAAAGAGGTAGTTGCCGTTGCGACCATCATTCAGCAGCCACTCATCAATGCGGCGCGCATTCTTCGTGCTGGCTGCGATGGCAACGCTCTCTGCTGCTGCTCCTGAGGAGTCCAAGCTATCGCTGGAGCTGCTGCGAGCGGTTCGCGGTGACGCAGAGGTACGTGTGAATGTCATGGTGCAGCTCAAGTCGCCATCTCAGGCGGTGCAGGCCAGTCGCGACCATGCTGACGCAGCGGATCTGAGCCGCACCGAGCGCGTCTCGTGCGTGGCCGAGTCGCTCCAGGATTTCGCTACGCACACGCAGCAGCCGGTGAAGGATCTGCTCGCACGGCACAGCGAGCTGTTCAGCGGCTCCACGTTCCTGTGGATCAGCAACTCCGTCGCCGTGCATGGCGCGCAACGAGAGCTGCTGCTGGCTTTGGCGCGGCTGGATGCAGTGGAGAAGATCGACGTGGAGGAGGTCTTCCTGATTCAAACTGGGAATCTTCGGTAGACGAAAAGCTGCTGTATCTCTCATCTCAGCTGCTTGCTTAGCAATGCTTACAGAGCTTGCTCTGCAACTTCAACGCTAAGATTTTGGTGATATGATGAAACACAACCTGACATCGTGCATCGCCTCAAAACTTACCCTACGAAGGATACATGTATTGCCCTACTTAAGTACGCACATACTCGTTCTAGTTTGCTGCGACTTTCTTGCGTTTGTAGATGGCATAGTCAGCGTATTTGACGTACTGCGGCGTGAGCATCGGGATGTAAAACGATCGGTAGGGCGACTTGGACCGCTCTGCATCGAGAAACGGCTCGGAGTGCACGAGCTCCCACGTGGCAGGCTCCTCCCAGAACTTGGTCTCCTGCTGGTCAGGTAGATTCAGGTCCACGACGTAGTCACAGCTCTCAATGGGCACGTAGCGACTGGGCTCCTCGCGGTTCTGATCGTTCATGGCGCCGGGGATGATGGACGTGCCGTTCTCATGCTCCTCGAAAGGCTTAGGCAGCAGTCCGGAGAACGACGACTTCACAAATTGGACCTTGGTGCTGTTTGACGGGATGAAGAAGCTCGTCGGAAAGCGGTACCATTCCTTGAGAAGGCACAGATTCACTGTTGGGGTGGCAGCGTTCGGGGCGTCAAGCAGCATTGCAGCATGAGGATTCGGTAGCACGTTGGAATACAGATGCTGGTACACACGAAGGGGGGCACTGAAGTTGACCACGTTGCTCACAATGCGAGACACCGACAGCACGGAATAGACACCAAGAATGCCAACCACAACAAGCTGCGTAAATCCATTGCCCACGGCGCGAGCATGAGTGAAGAAACGTCCAATTCGATACACCACAGCACTCAGCGTGATCGCGGCAGCCAGACAGAACAGCGGGTAGATCGGTGAGAGGAACCGCTCTTCCTTGTGCGCTTGGGTGAACATGATCGCCACCCACACATACATCGGCAGCAAGTAAGCTACCAACTGCAGCTTTCCAGCCTCGTAGTGGCTGGGCAGCGCGAACACGAACAGCACTGCTGGGGCTGCCAACAGAGCCACCACGTTGAAGTTCAAAGCCAAATTCAGCAGATAGTAGCTCAGCGGCTCCGTCCCGTACAGCGTCGAATCCGTCTCGTTACTCAGCACATTGTACACTACAATGTTCCACGCTGGAAGTACCCAGCGCTGGTAGTATTGGAAGTTGACAGCCAGTTCCACCGCCAGCACAGCGCCGCCGATTCCAGCGCCGACCAGAATACTCTTGATCAGTCCCCGAGTGTAAAGCGTCTCGACTGCGAACGGAATGAAAAGAACACCGACGTAGGGCCAGCCACAGAGTACCGCCACGACGCCCCAGAGTAGAGCAAGGTAGTGATTCTTGTCCATCCAGGCGCTGGCGAACAGCATGACCAGCACCATCGTGAAGGTGCTGGGCAAGAAAGCTGTGCTCGCATGGAAGACGCCGGCGTTGAACAGCAGAATCCACAGCAGGTAGCGAGCAGTTCGTCGTCCGAAGCGCTTGCTGGTCGACTGGTAGAAGAGAGCCTCTGCGTAGGCCGAAAGCAGCGCCAACGCTGCGCGCAGGCCGTAGAACAGCAGCAGCTTCTGGTCAGCCAGCAGACCGAGCGTGGAGCCGAACGCCGTGAGCTTGACCACGACGTAGTGGAGCAGCAGGTAGAAGTAGGAGCGCAGGGCGTAGACGGGGGAGTACTCCCACGTTTGGAAGCCGAAGCGGTAGAGCAGGTAGTGCAGCGGCTCCCAGTAGTTGAACGTCTCGTCGCAGTCCGCGATGGGGCTGAGCAACGCTGACACAGCGCGAGGCAGGACCAGCAGCGACAGCGCCGTCTCCAGTGAAGGTAGCCACAGCTGTCGCTCATCAATCTGCTCGTTGCGCACCTCCGCGGCGGCGGCGGCCGACGCCTTCGTCTCCGACTTGGTGACGCGTCGTGCCGGCATTGACTTGGACGCGTGGATGTGACAAGGAAATGTGTGCAAACATTATTTGGTGTAAATCACACAAACTGAGGTTGAAGTGAAGCCGGCGGTGGAGTTTTTGAGAAAGTGTTCAATGGAATTGATAGCTAAAGTTCATGTCGAAGCTGTGAGACGTCGACTATCAAGAGCAGGCCACATCTGTAGCTGTAGCTAGAAGAACAGTTGAATCGAACTAGCGACTGGATCCGTGGTGGTCGCTTACTCCTTCACGACGTAGTGCGTGCCCACGGAGAGCGGGCTGTTGAGCGCAGCCAAAGCAATTTCCTTTGCCGCGCGCACAGCGTTGCGTAGACCAGCGGTCTCACGCGTGACACGGCACTCCTGGTGTAGCTTGTCAGCCTTGACCTCCAGTAGCGCGAGCTTGTCCACGGCGCTGTCCATGCCGGCAGCCGTGCGGATCGGACCAACGGACTCCCACATGATGCGCTGGGTCGCCAGCATCACCTCCTCGATCTCGTTCGGGTACGGGTCGCGGAAGCCGTTCAGGTTGGCGAACGGGTCCTCCTCCTTCTTGGAGCTTTCCGAGCGAAGCGTCTTGCTGAGTTCCAGGAAGTCGTCAGCCGAGCTGCAGCCCCACACGAGCCCCTCGAGCAGGGAGGTCGAAGCCAAACGGTTGGCTCCATGAAGACCGGTGCAGCTCACCTCGCCGGCGGCGTACAGACCAGGAACAGTAGTGCGACCCTGGAGGTCCACTTCGACACCACCGCAGTGGTAGTGAGCGGCCGGAACTACGGGCATCGGCTCCTTGGTCATGTCGATGCCACGGTCGAGGCAGTGCTGGTAGATAGTGGGGAATCGGTTCTTGATCCAGTCCGCGTCCTCATGCGAGATGTCCAGGTACATGCAGGGCTCGTCCTGCTTCTCCATCTCGGCCAAAATGAGGCGGGCCACAACGTCGCGCGGGGCTAGCTCACCGTCCGGGTGATAGTCCTTGGCGAAAGCACGGCCACTCTTGTTGCGCAGGATGGCACCTTCACCACGCAGTGCCTCAGTCAGCAGGAAGCGGCGCTCATCCGGGATGTAGAGCGTGGTCGGGTGGAACTGCACGTACTGCATATTCTTGAGCTTAGCGCCAGCACGAGCAGCAAGGGCGATGCCCTCGCCACGAGCACCCTCGGGGTTCGAGGTGTTCTTGTACACATCACCCACGCCGCCAGTCGCCAGCAGCGTGAACGGTGCACGGTAGTGCTCGACCTTGCCCTTGGTGGACACGGTGAGAGCTCCAATGCACTCGCCGGCGTCGTTGGTCACCAGCTCGAAGGCGCTACGACCGGTCAGCAGCACGATGTTGGGGTGGTCCTGAACCGCCTGAACCATGCTGGTTGAGATAGCGCGGCCCGTGTGATCCGCCTTGTACAGGATGCGAGCACGGTTGTGCGACGCCTCAAGCGTAAGAGCGAGCTCGCCATCGTCCTTGCGGGTGAACGGCACCTTGGCGACATCCAGAAGCAGCTCCTCAACGCGTCCAGGGCCTTCGACCGCAAGCTTCTGAACAGCGATATCGTCGCAGACGCCCGCGCCTGCACGGTGGACGTCGGAGGACAAAAGGGCGGGGGTGTCGTCCTCGCTCTTGTAGATGATGCCGCCCTGCGCGTAGTATGTTGCGCAGTTGTTGGGGTCTTCGGCAGCGGCCAGCATCGTCACTTTGACGCCCTGGTTGGCCAGCCGCAGCGCGGCAGCATTGCCGGCAACGCCGCAGCCGAGGATCAGAGCCTGGCACTCAATCGTGTCGTACGTGGCGGAGGCCGACGACGCGCGGCGCAGCAGGGAGCGGCTGGCATTGAGGTGACGGCGAGGGACGGAGCCGTTGGCCTTGGCACAGGACTCGGGGGCACTGAAGGGGGCCGTGGCGCGGGCGAGCAACTCAAGTTGAGTCATGGTCGGTTGCAGTGGTACAGTGGTTGGTTGTCTTGGTGGTTCGGGGATGGAGGCGCCTAGTGACTGGCGGTGTACACGGGGTACTTTTTGGTGAAAGTCCACGAGCTCTTCACGGACATCCAAAGCGGGCGATGGATGAGCGGAAGGGTGGGGCTGGACACTTGACGACGGCGGACTCGGTGTTCGAGCGGGGCGACGAGTGTCTTGTCTTGGGAGTTTTTCGGTGCTTGACGTGCGCGCTTGGGGGCAAATTCCGTAATGAACTGATCGCGATACCCGACGAGCGGGCCATTCGTAGGGGTAACGCCATCAGAGGGCGACGGACATGACTTGGAGTTTGTATGTGATATCAGACTGTAGCGCAAGCCGGATGGATTCTGTTACCGTCTGTGCTATAGTACGTGCAGCAATCGAGTGACTCGGTTTCAGTATTGGTGGGGAGGGTGGCACAAAAAGCCAGTGCGGCAGGGTCTGCCTGAGACCGCTTGTGCAAGGCAAACTTTGCGACTCAAGCTTTGCGAATCGAGCTTTTCATGGGAATGCCTGGGTTGCTTGCAAACGCTCAATCATGAACGTACAGCGCGTATGGTTGGTTGCCTTACAGGCAGACCCGCCTGATTCGGCAGAGTGGTACCCATAAAGAGTGCAAGGTTGTAAAATTCGTACAGGCTGCACATAGATGCAGCTGTACTGAGTTACTGAATTCGCCGAAAAGTGGACGAATGGACATGAGCCAACCATTGATTCAAATCTAATCTATATCAGTATATCTGTATGACTGCAGGAGCAAATCGCAGGCACAAAAGTACTCTCTGTGCGAGGTATATTACTGATCGCTGGGCCGAATCTGACGGGGCCGCCTGTACTGCGGAACTGATGTACTTCAGTATACTCGCAGTCAAACAAACACGCGTGTTTCTGGGGAATGACAGCGAGAGCTGCAGCCGATTACGCCCTGTGATGGATGCCTTCGAAAGGCGCTCGATCTGCAGCCAGCAAGGTTTGGCACGCCAGTACATGTAGCACTATGAGTGGACACGCCTGCTTTTGCTGCATTTCCTTCGGCCTCCGCCACCTGCTTGCTTGCGTCTGCAGCATGGCGTTAGTCGAGTGCCATGTGCTGGTGAGCACTGCTTAAGGGGATGTTTCATTCGGGGGCAGGTTAGATAGGGCAACTTTGCACTGCACAAACAAATATGCGCATCTAGCGATAAGGTTTCCGCAGTAATAAGTTTGCGGAGCGGGTCATCAGTCCCCAAAACACACAACACCAACACAACGCTAGGCAGAGCCCAGGCAGAGCTCGCTGTGCCATGGGGCTCCGCTCCTTCCGCGACAGCTCTGCGCCGCGCCCCTCGCTATCCCCACCAGGACCAGGCGCAATGTGACGATTGTGTAGGGACTTCGTGCTTTGTTAGCAACGCTAGCAGTTCGCTGCGGTCCCTGGCGAGCGGTGTACCGAAGGAGAAGGACGAATGTCGTGGCTAGTGCTGGTGTCGTTAATGCGAGAGCTGGGTACCGGCTCGTGCTCAAGCGCATGCTGTCCCTGCTGCATCTCCTATTAATGTAGCTACTGCTACTACCGGCGCCACCACTCGGAGCGACAACGACCCATGGACGTCGCGGCGCGCGGTCTCCATGCCATGCCATGCACCATTCACCTCGCCGATTGATGATGCAAACCAGAGGGTCCATTGATCGGCTTAAACAGGTATAAATCTGTCCTAGTTGCCCCAGCTGCACTGAGCTTTTTGGTCAGGGCAGATTGGGCAGAAATAAAGGTCTCTGATTGGCCCAGAGAGTTGCCCTACTTAACCTGCCCCCGAATGAAACATCCCCTGCATTGGAAGGCGCACTATCGATTCGTCAAAAGTACTTGCATTTTTGTCCAATGAACAATTGCTGCAACGAAAGGATGGATACACCTACCACCTACATGGACACTCATTAACTCAGCTGCTGCGCCTACAACTTCGACAGACTCAGCTCAAGCTTGGCGATCGTGCGCATGTGCACCTCGTCCGGTCCGTCGGCGATGCGGAGGGTCCGCAGCGCTGCGTACAAGTACGACAAGATGAAGTCCTGCCCCACACCAGCCGCGCCGTGCAGCTGGATGGCGCGATCGCACACGGCCAGCGCCATGTTGGGCGCCACGATCTTGATCATCGCGATGGCTTGCTGAGCGACCTTGTTGCCTCGCTTGTCCATCTGGTGTGCGGCCTGCAGAGTGAGGAGACGCGCGCTGTCCAGCTCGCAGCGCGACTTGGCGATCTGGGAGCACACGAGCGGGTTCTCGGCCAGAAGCTGCTTGAACGCCGTGCGCGTCTTGGCGCGCTGCACCATCAGCTCCATGCAGCGCTCCGCCGCGCCGATCGCACGCATGCAGTGGTGGATCCGACCCGGCCCGAGGCGCGCCTGCGCGATCTCGAAACCGCGGCCCTCGCCCAGCAAGATGTTGCTGAACGGCACGCGGACGTCCTTGAACAGCATCTCCATGTGGCCGTGCGGGGCGTCATCGTATCCGAGCACGTGCATCGGCTTCACGATCTGCACGCCCGGAGTGTCCATTGGCACCAGGATCATCGACTGCTGCTTGAACGCACTGTCCTTAGCCCTCTCCGGGTGCTTGCCCATGAGCACGATGATCTTGCAGCGCGGATCACCCGCTCCAGAGATGTAGAACTTGTGGCCGTTGATCACGTACTCCTGGCGCTCCTCATCACGGACAATGCTCGTTTCAATGTTGGTAGCATCGGAGGACGCCACGCGTTTCTCCGTCATAGCAAAACACGAACGAATCTCGCCCTTGAGCAGCGGCACGAGCCACTGATGCTTCTGCTCCACCGTACAGAAGCGCGTGAGGATTTCCATGTTGCCCGTATCGGGCGCTGAGCAGTTGAAGACTTCCGGAGCCAGTACAATGGACCGGCCCATCACTTCACACATGAGCCCGTACTCGAGGTTTGTCAGATCTCCACCATAGTTGACATCCGGCCCCTTGCCGTCGAGCGCCGGCACGACACACTCCGGCAAGAAAAGGTTCCAGAGTCCCAGAGCTTTGGCTTCCGCCTTCAGCTCCTCGATAATGGGAGGCACAACGTCCCAGACACGGCCCTCTTCGCGAGCCTTGGCAATCTGCTCGAGGTGCACATGCTCAGCGGGGTAGACCCGGGTTTGACAGAACTTGAGCAACTTCTTGTAGATTTGCAGGGCGTGCGGACGGATCGGGAACGGAAGAATGTGTTCCAGCTCAGGCTCCGGGTAAATGTCCGCGGAGGCGTCCATGATGTCGTCACTCATGGCAAGCAGTCGGTCCATCGTGGTCTTGGCGCACGCAGCATTAGCGGACGACGCATTGCCCTGCAGTGCACGAGCGTACACGCCGTGGCAAATGGCTGCGAATCGGTAAGTGACGATTCCCACAAAGAAATTCCACGTCTGCGTAGTGAGCGGGAAGCGGTTGGCCCGGCGGCAGTAACCCAGCAGCAGTTCACTCTCAGACGGAATGCCGAGCTTTTTCAACTCAGCGTCAGCCAGGCCTGGGGTCATGATCGTGTTTGAGTTGTCGATGGGCAGACGGTAGGCCGAGGCGAGTGTGGCAACATCAGAAAACGGGTTGCCGATAGTGCACAGCTCCCAGTCCAGAATGGCCAGCACCCGAGGCTCCGTGGGGTGGAAAATCATGTTGTCGATACGGAAGTCTCCGTGGACGATGCTGGCGCCGCCGCTGCTGGTGGCCTTCTCGGCGTCATCGGCGTTCTGCTCCAGCCAGTGCTGCAGCTGCGTCATCTTGGAGTTCTCCTTCACACCGGCCTCTGCAAACACCTTCTGCCCTCCCTGCACTTGACGGCTCCAGCGTGCCACCACTCGGTGGCAGTACTTCTCCGGCCGGCCGAAGTCCGCCAGCCCGATCTTCTTGTAGTCCAGCGCGTGCAGCTTCACCAGCGCGTCTACCGCCGAACTGTACATGGCGTAGCGGTACATGGGCTTGATGCCGGGCAGCGACGGGTCCTGGAAAATGCGCCCGTGCACGTACTCCATGAGGTAGAAGGCCGTGCCGATAACCTTGGGGTCCTCGCACAGCAGCACGGCGCGCGGCACGGGCACCTCCGTGTGATCCAGCGCCTCCAGTACGCGGAACTCGCGCTCCACGGCGTGTGCGGACGGCAGGATCTGGCCGTGCGGCTTCTTGCGTAGCACCCACTTGGCTCCCGAGCCGGCCATCGTCACGAGGTACGTGGGGTTTGACTGGCCGTGCTGGAACTGGCGGATGGACGCGATGGCGCCGTGGGACGCGCCCAGGCGCGAGTGGATGTAGGCCGTCAGCGCAGGGGCGTCTAGCGCCTGGCGAACGTCTTGCACCGTCATGACGGGGAGAGGAATGCGCGCTTGGGCAACACCGGGACGATCTCGGAATGAAGTTGTGAAACACGAGCTGAGGATACACCTGCGAAAAGTTATCGCTGGGTATCAATATTTTTCTTGTTCTAGCAGGTTATCATAGTACCAGTACATACCGATTTCGAAACCACTGTACGCAGTATATCCACGTTAATGGATAGGTATCGTGCTACAAAGGTATAAAAGGTGGTGTTGAGTAAACGGCCAACTTCAATGTGGAGCTTGACCTGGAGCTTGCTTACGTCGAATTGCACGGCACAGAATGTGACGACGTGAGCTCGTAGGTCAGGCACGGAATGGGTTTTGGTTGAGTTTACTTGGATTTGTGTTGGGGATGCATACTGGCTAGCTACAGCTACCCGATTAGTTGGTCGCATTGAACTCCTTGTTGAGCGCCCCACCGATGACCAGGTGCATGATCTCGGACGTGCCCTCATAGATCTCCGTGATACGCGCGTCGCGGTAGTGGCGCTCCGCCGGCATCTCGGACACGTAGCCCATGCCGCCGAGCACCTGGATGGCCTGGTGCGAGCACATCGTCGCCGCCTCCGAGGCCTTGAGCTTGGCCATCGCTGCCAGCTTGGTAAACGGTCGACCGGCGTCCTTCTCCACGGCAGCCTTCCACGTCAACAGACGCGCGGCCTCGATCTCTGTGGCCATCGTGGACAGCTTGGTCTGGATGATGGGGTTCTTGGCCAGAGGCACGCCGAACGTCTTACGGGTCTGCGCGTACGCGATAGCACAGTCGTACGACGCCTGAGCAATGCCCAGAGCCTGCGATGCGATGCCGATACGGCCCGAGTCCAGCGTGATCATGGCGATCTTGAATCCGTCACCCTCCTTGCCGATCAGGTTCTCCTTGGGGATCTCGACGTCCTCGAAGATGAGGTTGCCCGTGCTAGAGCCGCGAATGCCCAGCTTGTCCTCCTTCTTGCCCAGTGAGAAGCCCGGAGCATCGGTCGGCACGAGGAAGGCGCTGATGCCCTTGTGCTTCAGGGACTTGTCCGTCGTAGCAAACACGATCGCCTGGTCGGCATCGTGGGCGTTGGTGATCCACGCCTTGGTGCCGTTCAGCACGTAGCCCTTGTCCGTGACACGAGCCGTGGTCGAAGCGGCGCCAGCATCGCTGCCGTTGCCGGGCTCACTGAGTCCGAAGCACCCCAGCTTCTCTCCGCTGGCGAAGGGCGTCAGGTGCTTCTCCTTCTGCTCTGGCGAGCCAAACTTCTCCAGCGGCGCGCAGTACAGCGACTGCAACACAAATGACAAGATCCATCAGCCTCTCCCTCTCCTCGTAATGACACAACTAAATGGCTACGACGACTCACGTTGTTAACGGACATAATGACGCCCGCAGTCGCGCAGCCGCGACTGATCTCCTCCATGGCGATAGCGTAGGCCAGGTAGTCCAGGCCCGCACCGCCGTACTCCTCGTCAATGGCGACACCCATGAGCCCCATCTCGCCCAGCTCCTTCACCTGCTGGGCCGGGTACCTGTGCTCCTTGTCGATGTCTCCGGCGATGGGCTTGAGGTTCTTGGCCGCGTACTGCACGCACATGTCGCGCAGCATGCTGTGCTCCTCCGGTAGCGAGGACAGGAAGCCGATGGAGCGCGTTTGCGTGCGTCTGCAGGGTCGCAGCACGAAAGACGCGTTAGCTCGGGCGTTTGTAGGCCGTTTGAGGGCGGAAAAGCTGGGAAAGGAAGCTAAGATGCAGGAGAAACGTACGCATGCTTGAGCACGGACGAAGAGGACGCGACGGCGCGCTGCAGGGGCTTGGAGAACATGATGCGGTGGCGGGTCTGTGGTCGGCGTCGAAAGGTGCGGAATGATGTTGCATCAACGTCAGCGGTCGCTCGGGCACAGCAACTGAAGTTCGACGATCTAATGCTTTCTTGCAAGTAATCGCTGTATGAAGATAGAGATTGGAACGTATATATTTGATTTCGTATTAGTGATTTTGGGAAGGGCCGTTCTTTGCAACGTTGAAGCTATAAAACAAATACACAGAGACAGTCGGCAAAAAAGGGATATGCGAGCACCACGTCGGATCACCGGAAAAAGCTGACGTGTGATGGTACCACTTTGATGGTACGATTCTGACGAGGGTGAACGTGTTGAAGCAATTTTTCTAGTTGTACAAATACCTGTGCGTCTCTCATACTATGGCTGAGGCTAGTCGAAGCTTATAAAATTGAGCAGCACGAGTTGTTGTTGGCCCCGATCGTGCAGGGCCCGTGCTTGACCTCCCACACGAGGTACTCGACTGCTTCTCGCTGGAACGTCTCCGGGCAGACGTAGTCCCAGCCGCTGTACGCGGCCTGCTCCTGCTCCGACAGCTTGATGCCCTTCACGATGGAGATGTCGAAGGAGCCGATGTCAGCTTGAGACGCCGCATTGATCTCGTTGTCGGGCACGAACGGCGGTGGGATCTGCATCTGCTCCATCTGCACCCAGTCGATCGAGGAGAAGAACCGCATGCGCTTGACTTCCTCTGCTCCTTTCGCTCCTAGACGTTTCCTTGGATCCCGGTTTAGTAATTCTGTATCGACAAACAAGAGTGTGAGCCACTTATCAAGTCGCTGCCGAATTATACGCCATCGCACGACTTACGCTGGATAAGCTCTGCTGCTTCTGGGGAGAAATACTTGGGGTCGTACGCCGGCGTGAGCTCGAGCGTGGCCTTATCGTAGGCTTGTTGCTTGTCTTCGTGCAGAGCCTTCGCTTTGGACGTCCGAAACGGGCACTTCCCGTACAAGAGCTCATACACCAAGCACCCGTAGCTCCACCAATCGACTGTTTGGTCGTATACCAACCGATTCCCACTCTCGTCCCGCAGAAGCATCTCAGGTGCCCAATACCCTCGCGTTCCGCACCGCCCCGTCAAGGTTGGTGTCACCTCCACAGCCAGTCCGAGGTCGGAGATACTGCAGTTGCCCTTCTCGTCCAGCAAAATATTCTCGGGCTTGAGGTCTCGATATACAATGTTTTTGTCGTGCAAGTGCTGAATGCCCAGTAGAATTTGAGCCGCCCAGAAGCGCACTTGTGTCTCTGAAAACCTCGCCCGATTGAGGTGAAAGGAAAGATCTCCGCCCGTCCGCAGGTCGAGAACAAGAAAGAGTTCCTCGGGCGTCTGGAAGGCGTACTTCAAGCACACTACGAACGGCGACGAGATCATCGCTAGGATCTTCCGCTCGGCCAGGCAGAGCTTCTCGGCGTGCTTCTTCTTGATCATCTTCTTGTTCATCACCTTCATCGCGTACAGAGAAGCCGACGTCCGCTTGATGCACCCGTTCACCATACCAAAGCCACCGCGACCAAGTACACGGAGTACCGTAAAATCGTCTTCACTCACGCGTCGCTTCTGCAGGAACAGGAAGGCAATCAACCGCTTGTGGAATGCCGAAGAGCGGAAGTCCTTCAGGTGGTATTGCTCCAGACTGCACAGCACGCACGCCTCCAGCTCGTCAAACAGTGTCAGGGCGCATGCTTTAGCATCCAGGCTCAAGCGCTTCTCGTTCCGTTGGCCGATGGTCTTCGACACTGAGCTGTCTGATCGGCTCTCCATGCCCAGGTCGTTGAGTTCGCTGGTAGACACAGTGCTGGCTGTGGGGCTTCCGACGTTGGTTGGACTTCCGTCTCGTAAGCAATTCGTCGAGTCCCCGCGCTCGGATTCTGTTGTCTGAGGAGCTGCTTTCCGCTTGAAAATTGCCGTCAGCCGCTGAACCACCTCGCCGCCGACTCCAAGGGGGCTTGCTTCCGTGGACACACTGCTGAAAATGCCGCGTACATCGGCCCTGGTCACCGACGATTCATTCTTGCGCCAGAACACGATCCCATTCGTGGTCATGGATGCCACATTCAGTTCCTCAAGACATCCGAGCGACATCCGTGTTGGGCTGGGTCGCCCCACAGGCGGACTAATCACATTCCCGTGGGTGGTGTTCCCAGGAGAAGTCCCTGTCGAGCTCGCCATCCCAATCGAAGAGCAGTATTCTGTTCCAGGGGAAGACGACGGGGCCGTCGCAGGGGAGAGTGGCGTTGTTTGATGCAGGCGCGCTTCGCCTCTCGTTCCAGGCGACCAAACCGTGACGCCGCTCTCTCGAGTCGCCACGCTGGAGTCGCCGCCTGGAGTGGCGTTCCCGAAGAAGAGGTCCCAGATCTCCCTGGCCTTGATGGTGCGCTGCTCCGGGGTCTGCAGCGTGCGGTACTTGGTCACCTCGACCAAGAAGTCCAACTTCCTGCTCCCGTGCTGCTCCGCCTCGCAGAACCGCCGGAAGAAATAGAAGCCAATGGGCATATCCAGCAGGTTTTCGAGCCCGAGCCAGTCGGTGCCCAGCGCGCGCTCCTGGCGGTCCACGAACTGGGTCAGCTCGTTGGCCGACGGGTTGTAGAAGGCCGCGCTCGGGCCGCGCTGCGAGTTGGTCACGGCGCCGATGTACTGCGCGTCCTGGATGGCATCGTGCAGCTCGTCCATGGTCCTCGACGCGGCGTGCTGCAATGTGGCTTCAGTGTTTACTGCCGGCGATTAAGTCGCGGGGATCACTCGCAGCTGCGCGCGTTGCCGCTCAATGCGCTCGTGTTCCGTCTGCCTCCTTCTTGACTCGCAGGGCACTACTCAGAGTGGATGG
Organism: Phytophthora melonis; assembly: GCA_024211575.1. Classification (NCBI taxonomy): domain Eukaryota; phylum Oomycota; class Peronosporomycetes; order Peronosporales; family Peronosporaceae; genus Phytophthora; species Phytophthora melonis. The sequence continues at coordinate 1,082,385 of JAMXKT010000034.1, forward strand.
CAGACGTCCGATGCCGATAGATGCCAGCGCGCCACCAAAAATACCCTGACCTGCTCCTGCTGCTGCGCTGCGCTGCTCTCCACTTGGTTTCTTCACTCAAGACAAGGCCTCGTGTATATTTGGGGGAGACCTAGCCTTGACCTCTCCTCCCTTGCTCACTCACTCCTTGCACTGGCACGAACACACAGACTGGACTTGAGGCTGGAAATAGCGAGTCAAGAGCGAGGACGCGGGACAATCGCTCGTCGGTAAGGAAAACGGGGTCAAGGGGAAAATGCCCTCAAGCCCTGAGCGGCGGGCGGTGCTTCGGTTCGAAAAGTGGCTGATACTGTGATCTTGACTAGCGAAAATTTGGGTCGTTCTTTGCGCTTCAGTTGAATTGCGTGTCGTCAAAAGGCCCCACTCAATCTCAATCTTCTGTACGTAACGCTGATGAGTAGAAGGACGAGTACATTATTTGTGTAGTTAGGTACATTCGACGTGCAGCATTTCACGACACTGGCGGCAGGAAGGCGCAGACTCGGAGACGCGCGCTCAGGCCGCGGGGCTGATGGCCTTGGCGGCGTCCGCTGAGACGCGCGAGAACTTGCGCGACTTGTAGCGCGCGTCCATCATCTGGCTGGCCGAGCACGGGATGAGGAAGCTCGGGATGCGGACGTCGGCGGCCATGGAGCTGCGGCCGGTGCGGCGCCACGATGGCTCGTACATGGGCACGGGCTCCGCTGCTGGTGGCGCCGGGGCTTCGGCACTGGCAGCTGGGTAGTCCATCCTGACGGTTGAATAGCTGTTGCTGTTGTTGGGTGTGTTGTACTTGCGGGCGCGGGCGCGCACACCACTAGACACGGCGCGGGCGGGCTGGCGGGAGTGGTGCATGGCGGTGTTTTAGAGAAGTCTTGTGCTGGAGGCTTCAGGACGAGGAATGGCAAGCCGCGGACACACGATCCTTCGCTGGAAGCCAAGAAGCACTGACGCACGTCTGCATTGCCGCAGATTTGTGTGCGGCTGGTGTGAACCTCCGAAAGTGCGTAATACCTGCTATAACACGTGTGTCCGGATAACATGTATCTATAGTTCTGAGTGAATGGGACGGATGTGAGATTAAGTAAAACCGTAGAATCGATCAGAAGAGTTTCCACGCCGCGCCCCAGTATTCTACAACTTATGGCCAGCTGGACCATGTGGCCTTGCGCCGGCGTGGCCAGGAGCGCTCATGGGGACGGCTCTGCGGGTGAATTCCTGGTAACGCCTCGGCTGATGGCGGGTGGTGATGGCACGGAAGCCGATCAAGCGTGCGCCTCACTCACCGTGGAAGTGGCCACGGTTCCGCCGATATCGTTCGCGGCAGCCGCAACCGCTTCAATACAAGCACATCGTGCACATCCGTGCGGCGCAGCGGCGAGCCACGTCGGACCAAGCATCGCCTCTTCACATGTTGATACATGTACCGTATTTTAGATCTCATACTTCATACACCATATTCTTGAAGTTGTATTGTTGTATTTTGTCTTTGCGCCAATTCACCCTTTCTGTGCGTATTTTAGGACCTTTCTTGCCAAAAACGGCCATATTCTGTTGCAAATGCACTATCTCTCCGCTCTGAATTATGAGATCTCTCTGTAGTATGAGATCTAAAATACGGTACACTCCATGCCTTCGCAGCGTCTTCCGAGTGCCGATACTCCCACCCCACGCGAACAGCGAACAGTAGGATGAAGAGGCGGGCGCCGACATCCTGGCAATCACGGGCTGCTGGGGACTCTATGGCGGGTAAACTACATTACTCCGGGGGTAATGCATAAGCTCTTCAGCACCTCGACGACATTGAGCGACATGTAGGCGAATATCCTACTCGCGACACCAAGTTGCAGCTTGTCGACTTCGCTTCCTAAATTTCAAGTTTAACTCTAACTTTCAAGTTTGACGCCGTGGCTCCAAGAGCCGGAAACGGGGTCGCCGTTACGTCGCGGCATTCCGAGACCGCTTCGGTGCGTGCACTCAGCCATGGCGAGCGCCGCGGTGGCCTTCACGGTTAACCAACTGGCGGCACGAGACGGCAGCGTCGATCTCCACCTCCGCCTCGAGAGCAAGCGCGCAGCAGGTGCGACGGCTACGCACTCCGAATCCCGCAACATTCCCACTAAACTTTTTTTTAATTTTACTGTAAGTAGCCGACTCGTCCTGGCAGCGCGTGCGCGAGGAGCCTCTGAAGTTGCAGGACGTCAACTTCGTTTCGCTGCTCGACCGGGCGCAGTATGGTACGCGGACCTTTCAACGTCCAGGTCTCAAGGATGTTAAGACACTAACAGGACCTTTGCGACTCTAGCCTACCGTCTCTCGCTGAGACCAGCAGCGCCGGATGCCACGCAGACTGCAGCTTTCCCCGTCTACCTGGAGGTTCCAGCGCTGCCTTCGAGTCCGCGTGAAGACGCAGACGCAGCGGAGATGTGTCCGCCTCATATTGGCACGTTCGCAGTCATGGAGCCATTCCAGTGCCAGTCACCCGAGCAGGACGCCGCAGAGTCGACGCGTGCTGGCCAAGCTGCTGCGATGCTGGGCGGGACCTTGGCCGCGGCCTTGCTGGTGTACTCGCTGCTGCCCTATGTGAGGTCGAGAAATAGGAAGAGGCGGCGCAGTCGCTCGCGCACCCACTCGCAGACGAGCAAGGACAGATTGAGTTGGTGCAGCGATCAGCACGAGGTGCCTAGTACGCCGACGACGCCGAACGGAGCGAGTCGACGCATGTGGGGCAGCCTAGACGACGATGGCATTGAACCCGCTCGAGCGTATCGTGATGGACTGCGAGAGAGAAAGAGTCGGCTACCGGAAGCCAATGGAAGCGCGGGGTCGGACGCTGGATCGGAGCTCCTGTTGGCTAAACTGCCCGACTTTAATGGTGAGGGCAGCTTGTGTGACTAGAGAGGAGGTTGTATGGAATATCTCATCTGACGATGTGTCTATTTTGTAGATGAACGCGGGTGGCGCGACTTCTTCGACTCGCAGATTTACCACAGCGAACCGCAAGAGGAGCAGCGGGCAGCGACGAAGACGTTCTCGAGTATCAAAGCACGAGGAGATCAGGGGTTAAACGAAGCTACTGCTGCGAAGCGCCCAAATCTACGGCAAACCAAGACTGTCAATGCATCAAAATCGCCAAGAATCAACCGATACAACTCGATCCGGGACAAGATCGACCGAGCCGCGATGGAGGCTGCTGTCGATGAAGCCCAGTCCTTCTACGAGTTCTGGCAGATGTGAGCGTGGGGACGTACGTGTTTGTAGATACACGACAAGCTTTATAGTCTCGATTCGAAGACACGATGGTGCGAATGAAGCATCGATATGGATATCTTCAATCAAGCTCAAGCTTCACCGTCTGTCGTGGAGTCGACACGTGCGGTACAGTTTTATTCTCTTGCTACTACTGTTGGCAAAACGCTTGAGCTCCCTCCCTGTTTGCTGTTTCTTGTGTATCTTTGGTGCTTAAAATACGTGTGTCTAACGTGTGCAGCCATATCCGCTAGCGTTTCCAGGTCTATGGCAGGTTCCCCGCTCATTCTGACGCCTGCATTCCAGTGGCATGGGGTCCAAGGCGCCAAGAATAGTGCTTCGTCCTCGAGATGGCACGCATAAAGCTCCTACCAGCGGCAACTGCAACAATGGCGATGCTTGTGGCTGACAGATATAACGCTTCTGGCCGCCCCGTGGTTAGTGCGATTGGAGAAGCCCTCGCCGCAGTTAACAAGGTCCATGGTCCGGGCGCTGTCATGGCTGGCAGCAGCGATTATCGTGGCCATTGGGTTGTCTGCCGAGGCTCCGATGGCGGCGACAACTACTACAGGCGTTAGGAGTGGCGGGGATCTGGGCCAGTCGACCAAGTCTCGGACGCAGCAGCGAGCTCACAAACGCGCGAACGTGATGGTCACGATGAAGTCCACCGGCAACGACATTCTAGCCAAGATCAAGGGGCAAAGTTCTCGTCGCGCGGCCACCGCGTGGCTGCTCTGAAGGACGGCCTCGAAGGGTTTGCAAAGGAGTCGCAGCGTGGAATTCACGAGCTTCTCGGAAAAGTGAGCGAGTCGTTCGCGCGCTCGGAGAGTTTTTGGATCACGAACCAGGTGTACGTGCAGCAGGCGACGCCGGATCTAGTGAAGCAGCTCGAGAAAATCCCCGGAGTGCTGTCGGTGGAGTACGAAATGGTCTTCCCGGCTTCGATGCCTGTGCTGTCGACTCAGTCCATGTCCAGCTCAACATCAGCGGCTCAGTGGGGTGTGAGTAAGATCAATGCGCCGGACGTGTGGGCTACAGGCAACACCGGGCAGGGAGTCGTCATCGGTTCGATCGACACCGGCGTACGTGGCACCCACGAGGCGCTAGCGAGCAATTATCGCCAAACTTACGGCTGGTATGACCCAGAAACGAAAGCGAGCGCCCCTTATGATTCAACGGGCCATGGTACCCACGTCATGGGCATCATGGCAGGACAATTCGGCTTTGGAGTTGCCCCGGGAGCTACATGGATCGCGTGCAAAGGCTGCCGAGCGCAGGGATGCTACGGCTCGGATTTACTGGCATGTTTCCAGTTCATGTTGTGTCCGACGACTCCCAGTGGAGGGTCTAAGGACTGCTCAAAGGCTCCGAACATCGTGAACAATAGTTGGGGAGGTGGCCAGGGTCTTACCATGTTCGATGGAGTTATCAACGCGTGGCGAGCTGCCGGGATCATTCCTGTCGTGGCCGCTGGAAACACCGGCCCCAACTGCGGCACCATCGCGTCCCCGGGTGACTCTGCTAGCGTTATCACAGTTGGTGCGACAGACATCAACGATGTCCTCGCGTCCTTCAGCAGCAAAGGCCCCACAGTGCGAGGACTGCGGAAGCCTGACGTGGCTGCTCCAGGTGCGTTGATCTTGTCGTCTTGCTGGACGGACGACTCATCCTACTGCTTCAAGTCGGGCTCTAGCATGGCCTCCCCTCATGTAGCAGGCGCCATTGCGCTCTACTTGAGCGCGAACCCGGGGACATCCTACGAGAAAATCAAAGACCTGCTGCAATCGAGATCCGTGACCACCACTCTCACGACCCCGACGGGCTTCACCTGCGGAAACACGCAAGACCGAAACTTCCCCAACAACCAGTACGGCTACGGCCGCATTGACATTTTCAACACCCTCAGCTAAGAGGAGCAACCTACTATTTACTCGCTAATCCAACGTTAGGAAGGCCTAAAGGATCGACAGTCATACAGACGTTCAACCGTCGTTTTTGTGCATCCGTCTGTGCGCCTATTTTTATGGTGTATAGACAGCTAGTTCGCTGCCTGACTCAAGTTCGGTTGCCTTGGAAATGACGCCAAGGCCCGTGACCACAGCCGTAGCAAGCCGGACTGGGGTACCGAGCCTCAATGTCCGCCCTGTTTCACGGGCAGCGACTGCAAGTGCAAGCTCCCGCAGCTCTGGTCGGCCCTTCTCAGCGTCCAATTTGCCAGCGTCCATCGCGAACGCACGCTTCAAGAGCTTCCAGCTGCAGTACGACGTCTTGTGCCACAATCCTGTCCTGGGCGCTATCGCGCAGGAAATTCCCTGGAAGAACCTCTTCGATCTCTTCCTCCTCAAGTTCTTTGCTGTCGGGGACGAGCTCTGGTCACAGGGAGAGCAACCGCATGAACTAGCGTTCGTTCTGTGCGGTGGCTTCCTCGCTCGAACGACTGAGGAGATCACACAGACAACCACGGGCATCTTTGAGAGCGAAAAGCCGAAAATTAAAGTTCTGGCCGAGAAAATGATTAAACCTGGTGGGAGCCTGGCAGCCTTTTCGGTGCTAAAGGGGACTACGCTCCCCTATGCTGTCGTGACGGCGCGGTTCAAGTCCATTCTGCTATCTCTACCGAGCCAGCGACTCAAATCCGTGATGCGGCAACTGAAACCCGAGACGCAGGAGCTGGTTGAGCAGCTGATCTATGAGACCGAGAAACAGCTCATGGAGGCGCTGAATTTGCCATTTCGAGTGCGACGAGATCCTCGCGTCAGCACGGCTCCTGCGAGCACCAAGCAGCAAGTGGGTCAGTTCGGTGGCCGACCCAAGAAGAAGGTTCCGTCCTCTCTCGTTGATCGCATCATGGGCTCCACAGAGAAGCGTGAGAAGGCTACAGCGATGAAGCGCAGTGCGTCTACTTCGGCCGTTGGGGACGGCGCGCCGTCGTGGGCGTCGCTGCAAGTGGTGAAGCCCATGGAATACGAAGTGAATTCTTCGCTTCTCATTCTGCACCAGTCCAGTTCGACGGGGAATCTGCATTTGCCGTCGTCTACCACCTCGAAGGCTGCGCTGTTGCGGTCATCAAACCTCAGCACAGTGGCCAGCCAGATTGCCAAGAAGCACACTCAAAGGCGTTTGGACAGCATCAAACTGCCAACACCAGCCGAGGCTTTTCCACCGAGGCGATTAACCGACCAACGAGAACTACTGGAGAAGGATGGAGGAGGGCAGTGCATGGAGATGGTGGAGCAGCTTCTAGGGAAACAACTATCCAAACGAATGGCTGCTGATGTTGTGCCCAAAGAACGAGTGGGTCGATTGTTAAAACCGTTGAAGAAGCCGGCGATGATGCAGAACTCGACAGCCAACAACGCGAGTAGCAGCAGCAATAGCGGAGAAGCCCAGGGCATTTCTGCAGGACCCAAGCGTGGTCGACGGGTGCTGGTTGCGAATCGGAACGAGCATTTTCGGGACGCCTCCCAGGATACACTGGCTGCTACGTAAAACCTGTTGCAGAAAAATACTGAATGACCTGTTGTTACCCCCCAATGTACTCAATTTCTGTTGCCATAGTGTGAATGGCTGTTGCGTTGGCTAGCACCATAGCTGTTAGTAGCAGCCTTGTTACAGTAATTCAGATCAAGAAGTTGATGTCATTGTACATGTAGCTCGCCTGCTGCTCATAGATGAATGGACTACAAAAAAATATCAGTAGTCAGCAACGACCTACCGCGGCCGGAGTAGTTGAGCTCGGCATGAAGTACGTGCTGGACGAGATCAACACGGGATTTGACAGCGCCTCCACCTACATCTGCAGTAAGGCAATGCCAAGCCGCTGCACAAGACAGTGGTCAATGACCATGGAGTTGACCACTGGTCATCTCGCTGCTGCTAGAAGAGACTGAGCTGTTCAACGAGACCATCGGTCGAGGTGATCCTCCACGAACTAAGCCGAGAGTCGGGGCTTTGCGTGTCCACCCGGTTGCAACGTCTTCGACTTTTGCTAGACCTGGAAACGACGCACAGCTCGTCGGTGTCCAGGCCCTGCAAAAAGTCGAAGACGCAGCAACCGCGAGGATACACAAAGCCCAGACACTCGAAGTAGCCCGGCAGCTTAGTTCGTGGTAGATCGCCTCGTCCTTGCCTAGTTCTTGTCGTTTAGCCATCGAATTCGCTAAGTGACAACAATTGATCCTCAACTCAAAAATAAAAAAAGTATGGCCTAGTTGAACAGTTCAATCTCCTTGACTTCACAAACATGCAGATTCACAACTAATAAACAGTTTGCAAACACTAGTGTTAGCTATACAATTAGTGCTTGTGCGAATACTAGTAACAGGTTTCAAGATTTTTCCGGATACATTCAAAGATTAGCCGATACGAACGCGTGAAGTTACTCTCACAACAGTGAAGCGGGGATCTCCAAGCGATTGCTACCGCGATCACCCCAGCACTGCACGCCTCCGTCCTCGAAGCGGATACCGCATCCATGATTCCAACCTAGAGTCAGCTCGTCAAACTGCACGTCAGTTGGCGCCGCAGTCACACCGGAGCGCATTCCCCAGCACGTCACTGTCTTGTCCACCTGCAGCACCAGTATTCGACCAGCCAAGCTTCGGTTATTGGTGCTACTTCTAAGTAAGATTCTCGACCAACTCCTACCAAGGACGCACCTTCACGCCGCATGCTGCAAGTCGACTGGTGCTCACCAGAATGAATTTTTCATCCGTCGGTGGGCTTGCCTGGTTGCGGTGATTGTCTCCCCAGCATGAGAGCGTGTTGCCCTCCGTGACACCGCAGGCAAAGTCCCCTGGTGACGCAGATATCTGTCGGAAGCGGGTGGTGGGGTCCACGTCAAGCTGGCCCTGCACGCGTCAAGTTCGTGAGTGTTATCCTGCAATTAGACACAGCAGAGAGGGGGACCCCCGCCTCTTACATGTCCGTTCTCGCCCCAGCACTTGACGGTGCCGTCCGTCGCAATTGCGCACGAGAAGTCCTTGCCACAGCTGACCTGCACGAACTTGCCACTTGGTGCATTGGAGATGCCTCCCGCCGCGGTGCCTGCAACACAACACTTAGTGACAGCTACGATTTCTCAGTCACGCAGGACATTTACGCACCCCAGCATTGAATAGTCTGGTCCTTCATTATACCGCACGAGTGGAAGTCGCCGCTGCTGACCTGCTCATACAGCCCCTCGGGCTTCGTCACGGGCGCGCCGACGCCCCAGCACTCGAGCGTCTCGTCGATGCGGATTCCGCACGAGTGCAGGCGGCCGGTGCTCACCTGGATGAAGTCCCCGGCCGGTGGTGAGCTTTGGCCGCCATTGTTGACGCCCCAACAGACCACGCGGCCGCCGACGTCCTCATAGGACTGCGTCCGGATCGCGCACGAGTGGTCAATGCCTGCGGCGATGCTGGTCTCATCGATATCCAACGGCACGACTACATCCGGCACAACGGAGTCGGTGGCTGCTGTAGCAGTAGCGACGGCTACAGGACATCCGAGGAGAGACGCAAGGAGTAAGTGGAGCAGCATATCCGGTCCCGTGGTCGAGGAAATGATACGCGTTGCCAGGATCGCGTCTTTTCGTGACACGCGCGTAATTGGGTTGGCGCATTCGATTCGCCAAAATATCTGCTCTAATACCACACGTACAGTACTTAGCTACCTCCGGTAAATTCTTGAGATCACACCTACTGTGTTGCATTTCCACAGCTTAATCCTGTGTATATGATCTAACGCGACTTGATATATTTTGAGAAATGATGTACATGTAGAAGCTCTGAAGAGGTCTCGCGTCGTTGGCAGATAATGGACGGCGGTGATGGCGCCTGCAAAGTATCATAAAGCTTAGCCTCTCGTTCGGTAGCTTTGCGCGCTGCAGGCAGTGCCTACTGGACCAGTGCTGAGCTACAGTAGCAATGGCGGCAGGCTGCTGCATGTATCGGATACCGCTGGCGATGGGCTCGTATATCACTGATACGGTGCATGTATCTGTCGTGGCGCGAGTCTCGCGGCAGCCACCATTCCTTCTAAGCTCTTTCTTCTGCATCGAGCCCACACCGCAAATCCACAGCGGCGCCGCAGCACCAGTGATGCTGACCACAAAGCAATCCGACGGTGCGGGAGGGAATCGTTAACCGATTCCCGGTGCGGGAAGCGATGCTGCACTCGAACGCATTCAGAGCCAGGCGCGAAGAAAAAAGAATCTCACTTGATTTTCGTATGCTACATACTCTACTTAAGTGTGTTTTCTTTTTTATGAAGTCGTCTTGTGATTGGTCCGTGGGAACGTACGTTTCTGGACCTGTCCCACATGCCCATCACTACCGACAACACTTATAAACTATTAAATATCACAGTATGAACGGAGTATACAGACAAACGACACTTGATTGTAGTGTGCATACTAACACAAGTACAACAGAGTTCACCGACTTTTATTTCATAAGGATTAGCAGGGTTGAAGGCTGCGAGTCCCGCGCGTGTCGCCGCCACCGCTGCCAATGGCACTGCCATGATGGCAGTGCCATGGCCTCACTTCCCAATCTGCCGCCTTCGTCTCAAGTGGCTCCTCCGCCCACGCTCCGCCATTCCACCACCACGATGCCGTCCCGATCTCCGCTCGCCGCCGCCTCCTGCGTGAGCACGACGCCCTCCCCGCTGGCCATCGACGAGCTCGACGGGCCGGCCCGCCGCCTGCTCAAGGCCCGCCACCACGACATGGACAAGATGCGGATCGAGACCGATACGCTCACGGCCATGCTGCACCCGAAGCCATCAAGTTCACGGTCTACAAGCTGCAAATCCGCAGCACCGCGCGCTTCGTCGACGCCGGCGAGTGGATGCTCATCAAGCGCTACTCGGAGTTCTTCTACTTCCGCCAGACGCTGCTCAAGCTCCTTCAGAGGTGGGATCTCCACTTCAGCGATGATGCCAAGAGAATGCACTGCAAGGAGTTTGCACTCGCAACGGCGCTGCTCATACCGGCGCTGGAGATCCCCACGTTCCCACGCAAGCACATGCGCTGCGACACCGCCGCCATTGTCAGCGAGCGCCGCACCAAGCTGCAGAGTTTCGTGCGCAAGATGCTGGACGCGTACGCGGACATCTCCGTGTTCCTGCACGATACCCAGTCGAGGGGTACACGTGCGTTTACGAACCTCAATGAGATCCTTCAAGTGCTTGAGGAGTTCCTCGACATCCCCCAGCAGCAGAAAGAGATCAATCGCCGCCAAACGGCTGCGGTGTTGGCGCTGGAGGACGTTGAAGTCGACTCCAGCTCTACGTCGGACTGCAAGGACCGCACGTGCTGCATCTGCTTGAATGACTACGACTCGGAGGATGAAGAATCGGAAGTTGTCGATGACCGGATGGTGAAGCTGCCATGCTCGCACCAGTTTCACGAGGACTGCGTCATTGACTGGTTCAACACGAGCACTACGTGTCCGCTCTGCAGGAAACCGGCGTACACGGGCGAGCAGTGGTCGTTCGATGTCTCAATCCATTAAGTATCTAATGCAGCAGTGCGCTGCCACTCAATGTTAATTACTGTCGGAATTGCAATTGTGCTTGTCATCAACATTTTCTTGATCATCGAAACTCGCCAAAACTTTCCACTCGCTTATCTAAGCCTATCTTAATTGTTTAGCATATTCTGCAGAACGCGCCGACTCTGGGATGACACAGTCTGCGGTTTGAATGTACACTCCTCGCGCTCTTTGGCTCGCATTTCCTCGCGGACCTTCAATCGTCGCCGAATGGAGTCCTTGCTGCTTTCGGATAACTTGAATGGTTTCGGTACTGTGTAACTACGCGGCTCATACGACTTGTTCGGTGCGAATACTTTTTGTTCACGCTGCTTTTGCTCGGCTTGTTGCTTTCGGGCTAACTCTCGGAGCCCAAGGAAGCGCCCGAGTCCACGAACAATTACAGGCTTCTGTTATAGCACAACAACAAACAAACACAAGTTAGACACGAATGAGAAGCAGGACGGTGAATGTCCATGCGTACATCTTGAGCATCGGAGTCTCGTGGCGGGGAGGGAGAGCCTTTCGCGTCTGAATTACCTCGTCGTCTTGGCTTCTGGATATTGGGGCGGAACGTGCATTCTTCCAGCTCCTTTAGCTCTTGGGCATTCCGCTTTGCTTCAATCTCGTCTTCCTTTTTCTGACGCTCCGCCTCAATAAGATGAAGCAAATTCTCGGATTGCCACTCCAGTTTCGTTCTTGATCGCGGCTCTCTATTGCAAAGTTTGTTGGTGCCGGCACTGCCATTGCGATTCTTGGAGGTGATCAGTGTGGGCTGAAAAGTGCATTCAGCTTTGCTTGCTTCCTCCATTTCAAGTGCCACTCGGGAGCGAAAGCGTTTGTTAGCGAAGTATTGTCGTAGTGCAACCCTCGATGCGGATGAATCGCCTGCATCCCTTCGGTCTTGCGGCGGAGAGCGCTTCGAGGCCGGGAGATCCTGTTGAATATCACGCACCGGGTGTGAAAGTTCGTCAAGAGTGGATGGCTTCCCTAGCGCCTTCGACACTGGATTAATCTCGGGCTTGAATGTATACTGTGCGTACTGCTCCTCTCTCAAGCGCTGCTTCTTCAATTCGGCTTCTCGCTGATCATTATACGTAAGTCGATAGAGCTTTTGCTGGCTGCTTTCATTGCACCGATCGGGTCTCAATTGCTTCAGCACACCTTCTGCGTTGCCGATGTCAGGCTTGAATGTTAGCCGCTCCCCTCGAGCATAGTCCACATCACAAAATCCTTCGAGCGCCTCCATCTTCTCCTGGTCGCGTGACTGGAAGTACTGCTGGCGCGCGACAAAGTCCATCTTAAACTCTGGCTTTTGCTCCACAATTCGCTTTGATGTTTCACTGATCTTTGGTGCGAACGGTTGCTCGTTCAGCATGTCGAAGTACTCCTGGGTGGCCAGTCTTCTTTCCGCTACAGCATCAGCATCCTCAGCCAGGCGATCGGTCACTTGCTGGGATCTTGGCTTGCCAGGCCTAGCATGGATGAAAGCGTCCGCTTCTCTTTCTGCCAACTTGTTGGTTGCGATCTCCCTGCTTTTGGGATTAATCATGGGAGTGAACGACAGAGGGCCATATTCTTCTAGGTCGAGCTGTTCACGGATGCGCTCAATGTACTCAGCCTAAATGCAGACAAACGTAGTTAGTTAACTTGAAAAGGCTCAAACCGGAGCAGTACATTAGCCGGCAAATGCAATACCTTTGCTCGTTGAAGATCCGAGACGCGGTGGTGTAGTGGCTTGTGATCCACCATACTGAACATTGATTTTGACGTCGGGTTAATCTTCGGCTTGAAGGTACATTCCTGCAGTTCTTGAGCTTCAAGAGCCTCCCGTGCGCGTTCTCGAGAATCATAGCGTGTTGTTCCATCCAGATGCAGTCTTTGGATCACATTTTGGCTTCCATCTACGTCACCCGCTTCATTCGAACTCGAGTTTTCATGCCGCCTAAATATTTTCTGGCGAGGGCTGAGCGTTAGCCACTGAAACTCGGTTGTGCCTGGACGGCCGCTCGAACTCACAGCTTTCTCTTTAGGTAGTGACCGAGGAGGCTTCAGCACGTTAGGATGGAACGTGCACTCACGAAGCTGCTCCATCTCTAGCAAAAGCCGCTGCTTTTCACGTTCCGCAAAAGTGTGGTTACGAGGCTGAGCCAGGTAATCGATTCGGCTCGACGGTCGCTTCAGTGTAGGCTGACCCTGATCGATGTTTTCTTGTAGACTCCTGGCTTCTCTGTCTTTCCCCAACAATTTCGCGAACAGTGTGGAAGACCTGGATACTTGTTTCTGCTCGTCACTGCTAGCAACCTGCTCTTCTGCTTCCGTTGCAGTCGGAAAAGAAGGTCCGTGGTCTGGTATTGTATCCACTTCCTCACTTTCGTAAATGAAATCGAGCTTGGACCTTGGTTGTATATCCACAGCAGTCGCGTTGTCAAGTATATCGGACGCATAGTAAATCTCGTCGTTGTCATCTGACTCCGCGCTTAGTCCGTCACTGTAAGCGCTTGACTCCGGTTCCCACCCCCCACGCGGTTCTTCCTCCTGAACAACGTCTATGGGGCGAACGGGGGATACCTCAAAATGCATGCCCTCCATTTCTGCAGGTTCCGGGGTAATATCCACGGTTCTGTCGCCGAGCAACCTCTGAATGAGTTGATGACGCTCCTCTGGAGTTCTGTACTTCCTTTCATCAGGAACAGGCGCAAACCATTCCTTTTCCTGCGAAGGTTCGTCGACTGTCGTCCTATCCGTATCAACTTCACCGACATGACGAGCACGTAAAGCCGCCTGACGCTCAGACGATAGCTTCGCCAATATCTCACGTCGTCGCTCTTCCTGCAGTAACGACCACGATATCCTACCTAAGTTAACGCTACCTTCCCTGCACACGAAATTTATTCCGCAACGTACCGATAGAACAGGCCGCGTCTTCATTTTCCGGCGGAAGCTCGAGTCCTCTGCAAGCAGCGCACACAAAATCAGCTTCGTACGATCAGATCCCTCAAGGTGTCGTACTAACCGCGTTCTAGTCCCGGTTCGTTTCGTTGTGCCCATTCCCTCTCGTCAGCCCCATCCTCGAAGGCCCCATAGGCAGCAGCAGCTGCAAGAGGACGCGCTGGTGCCGCACATGCCGTGAGGTATGCTTCAGCACTACGTAGCTCTTCCTCCACCTGTGCCAAGCTCAACGATGCGTGCGTCTCCCCCGCTGCAGCCATTTCTATTCTGTCAACGGTCGGTTAAGCCAAAGTGACCTCTGAACCACATGTTGAAGTGGTGACCATCACTCTCGCCTCTGAAGTTGAAGTTGAGTTCTGCATTCCGCATTTTGCGGCCGAAGGAGAAGCTCGTGGCGGAGGAAGCGGGGAGTAATGAGCAGGAAGCGCGACGCTCCTTCGCGCTGGCCAGCGGAGGTATACGACTACGAGAGGAGGGTCATCACCGACCCAGCCGTGGGTGGGCTCGATCTCCGCAAAGGCTCTTGGATCCACTGCAAATGGTACGCACTCACACAAGCGCTCCATTGTGCAGTATACTGACAGGTCTGCTGCGTGTTCTAGGTGCAACACGACGCTGTCTCTGAAGGTTATGAACAGCTACTCTCTTGCCTCCTGGAACACTCATCAGAAGGGGAAAAAGCACTGCGGTCATGAGCAAGAGTTTCTGGGCGGGGGCTCCCAGCCTCAACTTATCAGCTGCTCGTCCCAGTCGTCGGTGCGCAGCTCGGCAGTAAACTCTCAGGACTTGTGCAAGTCTCCGGCGGGAAGCCAGTCGCCGCAGCACCACCTGCAGTTGATGCGCGTCCGTCGAGAGCTTCAGCAGAGCAAGCAGTACCAGGCTCGACACGAACGCGACGTGGCCAATGTGATCAACGCGATGACCGGTCTTATCAGCGATCAGCAGGGTGACTTGGACTCGCTGCAGCACCAAGTGAACGACATGACGCACGAAATTGAAGCGCTGAAGAAGGACGTGGAGCGACTCCAGCGAAAGGATCAGCAGCGACGAGTACAAGTACCGCAGAAGAAGGACGTGGAGCGACTCCAGCGAGCACCGCAGAAGAAGGTTGTGGCGAAAGCACCGTATAACTGCACAAGTCGTGCAATTTTTGCTGGAGATCAAGGTAGCCGCAACACCTGGAAAATCAAGCCCAAGACACAAACCAAGAGCTACAACAAGAGAAACAGCGTGACGGATATGGATATATTCGAGAAGCGCTTCCGACTCGCGTAGCGCAGATAATCAATGAAGCATGGGACACGCACAGGCTGCAAGGCTACAGACACTCATTCACGGAGCTCAAGAAGTCAAAATGGGCGACTCTAGAAGAAAAGCTTTCGAGTTTCACTTTCCGTTTGCTCGACGGGGCACGTGGGGCACTTGAATCGTCTGAAGCATTGTTGGGTAGCAGTCATAAACACAGAAGTAGCGTCAGTGATTCGTAATACGAAGTAGCACGTTTCCTCCACAACCACCATGTCAACAAACCGAGTCATGTTGTAGGAAAAGCGCTTGACGCATGAGCGGCAGATGACGTGACCGCACTTGAGCAAAATCGGTGGATTGTCTGGTGTGCTTTCTTCCTTGGACACCGGGCAGGAAAAGACGTTGTGGAAGCGAAGCTCTTTCGCAATCGGGATCTCCACCTGCGAGCCCAGTTGGCACAAGTAAGCACGAAGGCGGTAACCACGGATCGGGTGTATGTATGGACTTACAGGGAGCTCCTCCATGCTGCTCCAATCAGCCAGCTTGCTATCCATGACAGACACAAGCTTGCGCATGGCTGGCAGGGCAGATATACCTGCTGACAGACTACATTGGATTGTTAGAATACGTAGAAACATTCACATTTGGGCGCAGAATAGAGGACCATGTTTCGAGATAGGATCGGTAAGGAACACGGCGAAGACGGCAGCATGCCCGGATGATAGCGTCGTGGATTTCGTCCCACCGATCGTCGTTGAAAAGTTTCTTGTAAGGGGACTCGTCCAGCTTCCCCTTATACAGCACACAGCTCATCAAGACGCCCACCTCTGCTCAACGGTAACATTGGGACGAATGAGCACCACCGACACCAGCGAAAGTAGTATAAACTGCGGGCTCACCTTCGGCGTGTGTTTGGTGGAAGTACGGAAGCTCCTTATTGGCGAAGTTGACTGCATCCATCATGTTCGGCGAAGACTCGAGGATGTCCACGTACTTGAGTCGGACGAGCTCAAACTCGATGTCAATATCGAGCCTTCCCAGCTCTTTGCGGTGCTTCCGCGCCCAACTGCAGCAGCATTGGCACCACGTGAAAATTAGTTCGGCCAAGGTAAAAACAAAATCTCACCCCAGCCTAATCCACGAGAACGTACTCGAGTGCAGGCTGCATGTCATGCTCTTTTATTGCTTTCAAGATCTTGTGCAGCTCGATGAAGCACTCGCGGTACATCGACGGCAGTTCCAGTCCTGCTTCCTGTTGCATGAAAGGAAAAGGTGTAAGCGACAACCACAAAGCTCAATGTACCTCTGTCACACTGACCTTGCACATGACATCCGCGGCCTCAATTTGTCCGTCCTGGTAAAGATACTCAGCCACTAGGCGAGACACCAGCTTGTGATCCAGTTCGTTTGAGCGGCACACCTTGGCGATGTCTGTGCAAAGATTCTTCGCTCACAATAACACTTCTGTCAACACCCAAGCCAAAGCCCAGCAGCATAATCACGTCCCACCTTGTCAATCTGCTTGGAATACTTGGACAGCAGCACGTGGATCGCCTTGAGCTCCGTCGCGACGTTCTTCTCGACGTTCAGCTGGCGCACGCGTCGGATGAAGTCTCGGACGATGTACTCGGTCTCGTTGTCTTGCTCCTCCACCACCACGTCGTCTTGCTTGGCCTCCATGTTCTCCGCATTGGTCGGCGTCCCCGACACAGCAGCTTTGTCCCTGTCGTCGTCGTCATTCGCAGTCGCAGAAACGTTGTTGCTGCCACCCTCCTCCCCTTCTCCAGCATTGCTGCTCGGAGCCGCCTCCAAGTGGCGGTTCTTCTTGCGATAGAGCTCCTTCTGTCGCTCCTCGAGCTGCTGCTTGGTGGTCTCCACGTGGGTCAGCAGCTCTTCGAGCTGGCGGTCGATCTGCGCCGCACACAGCCGCTGCTTCTTCAACACGCGCTTGCTCTCCTCCTCGAACGCCTGCATCTCTGCGTCGAGCGACTGTGACTGGCGAGTTGCGCGATTGATATGCGTGCAGTGCACTGCAGTGTGAGCTCCACTGCCAGCAGGCTTCTATCCTGGTAGCTGCACCCAGCCCAGAGGAGCAGTCGGGCTTTCTGAGCTTTTCTGTAGAGAACACCGCATGTACTGTACTCAGATACACATTGGCACCACCGAACGATGCAGCTTGTACTGTGACTAAAGTCACCGGATAACAATTTGTACTGTTTTAGTTCGTTTATGTACGATGTAGGTCGCTGCGGCTTTTGCCGAAGGCTGACCGATTGACTGCAACGTTGCCCTGATG
Source organism: Phytophthora melonis (assembly GCA_024211575.1). Classification (NCBI taxonomy): domain Eukaryota; phylum Oomycota; class Peronosporomycetes; order Peronosporales; family Peronosporaceae; genus Phytophthora; species Phytophthora melonis. The sequence goes on from JAMXKT010000034.1 coordinate 1,099,665, forward strand.
ATATTCTGCTTGTGGTGTCGCATTCGCTGTAGACGCGACTGCGCAGAGAATGCATTGCAGTCGCATCAACTTGCTCATGGCAAGTTGCTGGCAGCAACTCGCGAGGTCAAGCGATCAAAATGATTGCAAGCCGACGGCGATAGAGGATGCAGCTGGGTTTTTGTCCGCTCCGCCGCGGATATTTGCATCCTCCGAAGCGCTCAAGGACGAGGACGCCGCCGACAAAGGCGAGAGCGCGTGTGCCAATCCACTCGCCGAGAAGCTGAAGCACCAGCTGCTGGTTTTCTCGCCTTGGCAAAAAATAGCACGCTTAATCAGACTGTTTTACCCCTATATAAGCGTTCTGGACCGCATATCAGGTCCCTGTCCCTGATTTGCACTCCCCTCAATCCGCACGGGACCCGCAAGTCGCTGTCTCACCAGGTGCTCATTATAGAAACGGCAGCAGCGCCACCAACCTACTCGCCTGCCTGCGTGCCTCCGCTACTGTACCTAGCAGGCCATGTTCCTGCTCAAGCCGCCGTCCGCGAGTCCGAGCGCCGCGCCCGACGCGTCCAGCCGCCGCCTCTGCGTGGGGCTCGTGGCCTCCGAGTGGAAGTACGTGGCCGAGGGCGGCGCCAACGTGCTGTTCCGCCACCGGCCGGCGCCCGAGGCCGCGTCCAGCGCCGTCGCGCTCGAGTTTAAGGGCAAGCTGCTGCGCGTCAAGAAGTGCGACGTGGTGGACGACAAGAAGCAGCAGCAGCAGAGGAAGGTCAAGCGCCGCCCGTCGGGCGAGAAGCCCTACGTGCCGCACTACCCGCACCCGAGACAGGTGCTGGACTACGCCACGCACGAGATCATGCCCTTCCTGGAGCAGCAGCTGCACGGCACCGGCGTGCACAACCGACGGGAGAACACGTACCTGCAGGTGGCGGAGCTCGTGGACGTTGAGCGCGGCTTCTTGCAGGCGCTCAACGCGGAGCTGCTGGCGCTCGAGACGCGACCGGCTCATAGACGACACAGCCAGATTGACGTCTCGCTGCAGTGCGTGATGGTGCTGCCCGACGTGACGCCTGCCGCCGCCGGCTGACGACTGCTTGCCCACGTTCTTTCAGTCGACTAGGAGCCTTCTCGAGGCAGAAGCCGACGCCGCTGACAAAGACGAAGTGGAGGACGAAGAGGAGGAGGAGGTCCACAGCTTGAAACGCCGAGAGTCGCTGTCAGATCAGACGGACGAGGATGACGCAGACTGTGAGCAGGACGAAGAGGAGACGGACGGGACGGAGGCTGACGGCAAACCGTACATTGTCTGCAGCAGCACCAGTGTGAGCAGTGCATCGGACAAGGAAGACGACGACGAGGAAGAGGAGGAGACGATAGTACTGAAGGATACACTCACGTCTACCCTGAGTCGGTCTTCGAGCCTGCTGCGTGCTAGCGTGCCCCGCACACTCAAGAGTGTACACAGCAGCTCGTTCCGAGCCGGAAACGTGTTCGACTGCTGCTTCCGCAACATTTGCGTGGAGCTGAAGCCCAAGATCGGCTTCAAGCCCAAGGGCCCACTGGTCAGCCCTACCAAGGCGCGCGTGTGTCGATTCTGCATGCACCAGCACTACAAGAAGCGCACTGGCAAGGTGGAGGAGATCAGCCAGTATTGCCCCTTGGATTTGTTCTCCCGCGACCCGGCCCGGAAGCGGCGAGCACTTCGGGCGTTGCAGCGAACCCCGCAAAATAATTTCAAGGTCTTTGTGCGCTCAGCGGAAGACGAAGTTGTGAACGTCATTACTGGTATGAATGCGGACGCTCTACCGAAGGGCGCGTCCCAGTCACGCTATTCCTACTGTCGGCGCAAACGAATGGGCTTCCGTCACTCGTGCCAATCCATCGGCGCAGAACGCGAACTACCGTTCAACGAGGAGGCGGTGGAGCACGAGCGGGATCACGCCCAGCTGATGCCCGAGGTAGTGGAGCTCATTACCCAAGTTTTGCAGGAGCTAGACATTTTGGAGGACCTCAAGCAGATGCAGTTGCTGGACCACATTTCAGTCGATGGAGTGAGGCATCTCCAGCTGCTGCTGCAGCGGCTCGATGAAGAAAATAAGCGCGTGCAAGCCTCAGAAGATCCCACGGTAGGTCAGTTAGTAGCGGCAATCCGAGAGCGCAGCGATTCTCCGATGGACGAAGACGTGGACCAGGAAGGCAGTCTCGCGCGCGGCCTGGCATTCTTGCGCATCGCCATCAACCATCTCCCGGATCTGGACGTGCTACAGGAGGTCGAGTCGTTGGAATCCATGCGCCTACAGCAGTTCCACGACTTGTACCAGGAGCTGGAGAAGCGCTTCCAGGTGGCCACGACGCTCAAGGACTGCTCGCTGCTGCTGTGCCTGCGCCGCTCGCCTGGTGACGACGCCAACCGAAGCGACGGCCAGCGAGACGAGAAGCCGCGGCCCCGCTTCCAGCACCTTGTGGAGTTCGAGCACCACGTGCGCTTCCGCGACCTGGCGTTCGACTGCGTGGTGGCGATCGTGGACCTGGATGTCAAGTCGCACAAGTCGGTGGAGGACTACTACCGGCTGGACGAGAAGATAGCGACGAACTTCCACCGCGAGTTCGGCGACCGCGGCGTGGCCCAGGCTCTTTGCCACGAGGACTGAATCGCTGGTCGTTTCTCCGGCGTCAGGCTACATATGTAGACTCGCGGCGAGTGACTTGACTCACCGGAGGCGTCACAAACGCTGCGCCTGCCCTGCATGTGGTGGAGCAAGTTCTTAGTGTAAACAAATAGAGTGCGTGCTCAAAGATATCCTCGTCCGAAGGGTTGTTGAGGACGATAATCTTGGTGGTGTCGTAGCACTTGAACGAGCCTCCCGAACGTTACCTACGCCATGCTACGCGGCCTTCTCCACCTTCACCTGCGCTTTTGTGATCCCCGTCAGGAGCTGCTGCTGCTGCTGGCGGCGCACGCGAGTAGTTTCTCTTCGTAGCACCTCCACACGAGCCGGATCTGCACAGAGAGAGCGACATACAGTCGAGTCAGTGACACTGAGCAGCACCAAAACGCAAATCATCATGCGTCAGCTTGAACCCGAAACGTACCGTTCGCTTCGGCGAGGGCGCGCTGCTGGTGGCGCCGCGCCATGAGCTCGCGCAGGCGGCCGCGTCCCACGTAGAACAGCAGCGCGGCGCCCAGCAGCTTCCAGCCGTGGGTCTCGAGCGTCCACTGCACGTACAGCCAGAGCGCCGCGGGCAGCGACACCAGCCCCGGGGCCATGGTTTTGCGAATTTTGCTCCGGGAGTCAGCGCCTTTCTGAAAAGTATAGTGGAGGCAAGTCCACGCCTTTTCGCAAAAGATACTTTATCCGAAACGACAGGCACCATCGGAGCTCGAAACGTCGCAGCTCCAAGTCCGGAGCGCGCTCCAGAGCGCTCTTCCATCAGAATTGGGCACCGTCGTCACCGCCGTTCGTGCCGTTGCTGCTGACGTTGCTGCTGCTTGGCGCGTGTGGTTGGGCATTTCCCGATCTGCCGACAAGCAGCGCTAAGCACCAACCTTGCAGCACTACGAGCACGGCGCTACGACCTCTCGCTGGCAAAACCGCAGGCAACGGCAGAAACGGCTGTGACACTTGGCCCAGTCGCCACCAGCAGATCCCCGGCCCCATGGCGTCCGCTGAGGCCATTCTGCAATTTGTGCTCGACGCGCTGCACCACTTGACGGGCCTGCCGCTGCTCATGGTGAACCAGCCAGACCACAACTTGCCGTGCCTGACCCGAGCCAGCGCGATCGAGACCCAGATGCGAGCCGACCAGAAGAACGCCGAGCTGCTGGACGGACCCCGCGCGGACAAGGGCGACTTCCCCGCTGCCTCCTGGAGCGACGACGAGGCACCCGAGGAGGAGATGAGCGACCTGTCCGAGGACGAGAAGGAGCAGCAGCAGAATGAGGAACAGGACAGTGGCGCGGACAACGGAGCAGAGATCAAACCCGTCGCCAGCACAGCTCAGAGCCAGCTCTTCGACGGACTGCAGTTCTACCTGGCCGTGAGTCAGGTACGCGAGCGAACCGTGCGGTCGGTGCTGGCGCTCGGCATGGCCAAGACCTTGACGACGTTGCGGGAGCGCAAGCAGAACGAGTCCATCGCAGTGATCGAGCAGCGATATCCCGACTTCACGTGCCTGCCCGTGAGGAATACAGCCGTGCAACAGCTCCCCGGAACGGAGCAGCAGCAGCCGATGGACTTGCTGGCAGCGTTGGGACTCCCGTCAGCAGCGACCGTCGCACAGATGAAGGGGCCTGTAAGACCCCACCTTGCAGCTGACGAAGACGTGCGCGTACGTCGACCATCACTTCCCTCCCACGGCCCCACCATCTCGCGCGTAGCATAGGCCTGCATGTAGCTGCTGTATAAACTATCACCCAAACGCCGGAAGATATTAACCATTTTATTAAGCAATAGAAAACCTTAGAAACGGCCTCTGGCCTCAACCGACTCACGCACGTGCCCAGTTCTTGACTTTCACCTGTCTGGATGGTCTCTTTTGTCGAGCTGCCTGTAGCTGCAACGTGCAAGGCCTTCCCTTCCTGTACCGTTGGGTGCACGACAGTCGTTTGCATTCGAGCACCCAGAGATCTCTTGGCTGTATCGGTCGCAACTCAGACAGCTTGGGTTGTGAGTCAGTGAGCTCTTGCTTGCCATTCTGCAGACCAGGCACTTCATGGTCAGCGTGTTTTGCTTTGGGGTGAGCTCAGTCTGCGCTCTATCATGTCCTGCGTTTGACGCAGTCTACGCCATCGACAGGGCGAAGACGAAGTTAAACGGGGCGAAGCAACTGCATTTTGGCAACAGCTCGGCCGGACGACTGGCCAAGACAGTGTAACACCATTTCCTGGCTCTGCTCTGACATGAAGCATAACCAAAACTCCACCAGTGTGCTGTCCGCGTGGCCTAATGGATAAGGCATCGCCCTCCGACGGCGGGGATTGGGGGTTCGAGTCCCCTCGAGGACGCTTTTTGCGCGTCGGCGCCGCAGCGCGCGCAGCTTTATCAGTCCAAAGCAGGCATTTCTCCATTATCTCCTTGTATAGTCGATGCGAGGAATCGCGAAAAGTCCTACGTGTTTGGTAAATTCCCGCGTCTTCATTGGCTAATTTTGACGCCGTCGCCTTACATGTTAGTTTGCTCGATGGCGACGCTGGCCGCCTCCGACGCCGCCCTGGAGGCCTCGAACGCGTCTTCTACTGATCCAGCAGCCGACGCGGCTCTACCTACATCCCTGGAACTGGAGACAGACGCACGTCAGCCGCAAGAGGAGACGTCGAACACTTCAGCAAATGACGGAGAAGAAGAAGAATCCAAGGAGAAGAACAACGAGCAGGGGGATGATAAAGAGATGCAGCAGCACACGCGAGACTGCTCAGCTCGAGCGCGGGACTTGGACATGTTGGCGGACACCGTGCGCTCAATCGTCACGGACGTCGTGGGAACGGTGGGCACTCCGGTGACTGGAGGAGAGGAGGACGAGGCTCAAAGTGAGGACAAAACGGCGGTGATGGAGACGATTGACGGCTCTGCTGTTGTGGACGTGGACGTGGACATGGCTACAAGCCCAGAAAGTGGAGAAGCTGTGCCAGAGAGAACCGAAGCTCCAAGTGCACTCTATGAGGGTGACAAGGAGACCACCGACGCTTCGAAGGAGGGGGAGCAACAGGATGAGGAGTCTGTAGCGGTGATTGCTCAAGACACTCCTGGTGGAGACGCTACTGCTGCTCTGAGCACCCTGGATGATGCGGCTGGAAGCTCACCAAAGCGCCCGCCAGTGGACTCGGAAGAGACCGAACGAGCTCCTAAAAAGAAGAAGCGTTCTGAGTACTCGGAGGAGATCCGGGCCTTATGCGTCCGCAGGCATCAGACTGAGGGGGCGTCCTACGCGACGATCTCGAAAGAGCTCGAGATCCCTCATGACACGGTGCGGGCGATTGTGAGGAAGGCGAGACGCACTGGTAGTGTGAGCTCGGCGCCACGCAGTGGACGTCCCCGGAAAACGAGCGGGATTGTGGACAAAGTGATACTTGAAGCGGTGAAGGCCAATAAGCAATGCAGCGCGAAGGCCATTCAACAGGAACTATTGCGAGTGTTCGGTGTCAAGATATCGCCCGAGACCGTGCGGCGGCGGGTGCTGGAGCATACGAAGCAGCGGATACAGGCTGTTTCGGGCGGGGGTGCTAGTGGTACGTCTACAGTGGAAGAAGAAAGCAGTGAGTCTGTGACTGGTATTGTGCTCGGCGTGGCACCACCTTCCGATGACAGGACACGCGTAGCCAATTCCTCTTTATCCGATTCGGTGTCATTCCAGCAGTTGCTCAATGAAGACGCGCAGTCTGCGTCAGAGCCGGTTAACGTTCTCAGCTTAGCAGCAGCCACTACGAAGAGCAATCGGGTTACGCAACCTGCAGACTCTTCCGCTTCCCAAATTGTCAGTGGGGCTGTTGTTGGGAATAACAACGATAGACGTCAGGCGCAACCTGCCAAGCCAGCCTTGTCGGAGGATGAACCAGCACCCCAGAAGCGGCGACGCAGTGAGTACAGTATTGAGACGCGTGAGCAGTGTGTGGCGCTCCGGGCACAAGGTCAAGGATATCGACGAATTGGTAAGGCCTTGGATATGCCCCACACGACTGTGCGAGCTATTGTCGAAAAGGCTCAGCGTACGGGTACCGTGCTCCCTGCAAAGCGCAGCGGCCGCCCACGAAAGACAGATGACATCGTGGACAAGGTCATCTTGCAGGCGGTCAAGAAGAATGAGAAGAGCTCTGCGCGCGTGATCAAGGAGCAGCTACTCGCAGCGTACGGCGTGCGTATTTCGTGTGAAACTATTCGTCGCCGCGTCAAGGATCACAGTCGCCAGTGCATGCTGGCAGCATCGTCCGGGGGGATTCTGGAGACGCTGCCAAATGACGGCTCTGCATTCAGACAGCACGCGTCCCAGGAACAGGGGCTGCTAGATGCGGTTATGACAGGTTCCTCGTCAATGCCCCCAGCAAACATCGTCGCATTCGACGAGCATGGAGTGCATCTATAGTCGATGACGCTGACGATTTAGTAGTATAAAAGCTTGCTCCCTGAAGCTCATATTGTACTGACTTCGTGTGGATATTTGATTTTGTGTTAGACATTTTGAGCACGGTTGCTGCATGGACACTAAATGTTAGTGTTGGAAGAGGCATGAAAACGCACTTCGCCTCTAGCCTGAGCTTCGATCGCCCAAACAGCTTGTTCTCGATGCCTCGTTGGTTCGCTAGGCACTTGAAGCTGCCAACGCTTTCTCCGTGGTGGCGATTTGACTTCTCAACGCGTTCAAGCCGCTGAAGCTCGAGCGCAGCGTCAATCTCACGACCGCCTCCACCGTGTCAGGTGTCTTGAAAGACTCACCAGTGACGCGCATTTTGAACTCACTGCTACTGGAACGGAACAAATCTTCCATCGACTTGCTGTTCTCGTAGTGGTGGGCCCTGCCAAACAGTTTGGTCTCCATCTTCAGATCGTCGTTAACTGGAGTCATCGTTGAGGCGTAGTTGTGGTCGTAGACTCGAGCTGCTCGTATCAAGTCAATCATGGCCTCCGCGGCTTGGTTCATGCACATTTGAGCGGCGTTGACCTCTGATCTCGATGGTTGCTTGGTCCGGCGAATCCGGGTAGCGAGGTAGCGCAGGTCCGAAGCGTTCTTCTTCACGTCTTGGATCTCACATTTGATAAAGCGCTTGGACGTGTTGAGGAAGAACTGGCTGCGACTGCGATCGTACTTGCCGAGGCCACTCTTGAGAGCTTTGAGGAACTTGAGTGCGGCGTTCGCCGTCTGGACCAGCTCGAGCTCGAGCTTCGAGAACTCTCGCTTCGCTGCAACAGTACTTCGCTCGTCAGACGTCCTCATAGCTGTCGGCGACAACTTGTCGGGCCCCTGGCCCTTGTCGGAATGGTGAACTGTACGGCCTCGAACGACAAACGAAACTGATACGATGGAGTTGTTGCGACAAGCGGGAAGCACGAAGACGATTCAACGCATCTGTACAACAACTTGAATCAAGGTTTACGATGGAAGTCCATGTAAGCTAAACAATATTCGTGAGTGGCCCGCACATCGTGAGCACGCGCACAGTGTTACGGCACATGTACACACCATTTCTCAGCCAAAATGGTTGTCTTCCCAACCAAAGTGGTGCGGGGAGGTCTCGCGTAACATAATACTGCGACGAAAAGGGGCATTTTTCAACCAAAGCTGTTTGTTTCCCAATCAAAATGGTTTGCCCAACTAAAACGGACCGGAGCTTGGTCTGTAAGCATCAAAAGCTACTATTTTTCGACGAAAAAAGACTCAGTTAGAATGCCCACGTCACGTAGATTACGATAGACCCCTCAAATACATTCACAAGGCTGTTCTAAGCTATGTTTCGACCTCTTCAAAATGGCTCTAATCCTCGATGATTGTTAAACCACTTTGCTTGGGAACGATTTACGACAGAACCACTTTGCTTGAAATACCTGTTAAAAGCGATATGAGGTTTTTCCCGAATAAAGATTTGAACCACTTTGGTTGGGAACCAACCAGTCTGCCTGGGAAATGGTGTGTACACATGCCCCCTTCTCAGGGTTCCAGCCGAGCTGGACGGGCTCAAAACTGGTGATCGAATCCTAAAGTCGATGATGGGTAAGTAGAAGCGCACGATGTTAGGGATGGACAGGGGTTGGCTAATGTGGTATTTTGTGTGAAAACCCCATTTTAAGGATTCGAGGACTACCCATTTTCAAGCAAGCAAAACAGGGAATTTGAAGGGGAGAGTATGGTACACTCCGCGCCAAGTGCAATCACGCACCCGAGTTTGTAGCTATATCTCAGTCAATAATTAGAGTTTGGAGCTTTGGATATGTTGCTGCTACTACCGTTACAGACCCCGCACTTGTGTTAACGATCGGCATTTCCATGGTTGTGGTGGGGCTCACATACAAGCAGACAACTTTGGCTTAGTGACACAATTATCACGCAGATTGGACCATCCAAAAACTCATATATTATGAATGATTGTAGCATGTGGGTCAACTAGTAGTGCGTCTTTCCTCCTTTCTTTTCCAGCACTTCAACGAGCCGCTTGGGCATGGAGTCCACAAGGGTTGCCAGGGTCGCTTGGTCCACCGATTACTACGCCGCCAGGACCGCTTCGCGCAACTCGGACACGCTGGAGTACTGCTTCTTGCCGTTGTCGTGCACTGTGCGCGACAAAATTGCCCACAAGTTCTCAATCGAATTTAGGTCCGGAGAACGAGCGGGCCACTTCATCACCATCACTTCTTGCTCTTAAAAAAACTCGGCCGTGCGCTTCGACGTATGAATAGAAGCATTATCTTGTTGAAAGATATACTCCAGTCCGAAGTGCTTGTGAGCGTAAGGAAGCATGTATTCGGAGAGAGTGTACACATTGTGATCTGAGTTTTGCTTACCCACAAGAATGGCTAGCTCAGTCTTACCACCTCGGCTAAAGCCGCCCCAGACCATGAGTGAGCCACCGCCGTTTTGACGCCGGACGGGTTGGCGCCTTGGGACCCGCAGGTCCTGCCAGTTGCGCTGATAGCCGTCTGGGCCATACAGGTTCTATTTCTTTTCGTCGGAAAAGACGACGCGCGGCCACACATCATTGGAGTAGAGTAGCCATTCCTTTGCGACTCACGGTGAGCGAGCTTGTGCTCAGCCGTGAGCTCCAGCGTGTTGTCCACCTTCGTGTACTGCAACCAATCCACGCTCGCGAGAACGCGCTGGATGGAGCGTAGAGAGGCCGCACTACTGACGAGCTCCTTGATCTGGGAGGCGGAGAAGTCTCCGGTGGCTGCCTTCCGCACCACCAGCCGCATCTCGCGGTCCGACATGACGGGCGGAGGGCCGAGCTTTTTCGGCTCTGTCGGCGCCTTTGGAGCGACGATGCGAGCCACCGTTTGGTCGCTGCGACCGACACGGCGTGCGATAGCACGGTTGGACCACCCGGCCTCGTGCACTCCTTGGATTCTCCCGCGTTCTTCGTCAGTGACGCGTGGCTTGGGCGGCATCTTTGCGAATGCCGTATCCGCGCCGGACATATAAATGATGACATGTTGTCCCATTAATTTCTTCAAGTATTCACACGTCGCAGACGAGGTTTAGTGGACAAATTGGTGGTCATCTAGACACACACTTGGTATACACTCGGCGACAGGTTATATCGGCCACCCTCGTTTGTGTCCACAACTTTGCCAATTTTTCGAGTTGGCGCTCGCTATTTAGATATGTAAGAGCATTCATTGGTAGAAACACGCTACATGTGTTAACGCGCAGAGATTCCCAGCCTCTCAGGTGGCTACCATACAACTATAAGATTTTGGCACTGTGCCAGGTTTAATCGGCCACCTTGATGCATACAAAATGCAAGTATACTATGCTAGAATGATTGTAGCTTAAAGACATGTTGCCCCCGATTTGCATGGTGCGTTGCCATGGCATGCAGGGCGGGCGCTCGTGTGGCTGACAGCGACCACTACTATACCTCACTGGGTTTTAGAAAGTATCCCCTAATGCTAGTATTTATGTGATAGCCAGCGTTGGTATGCATGCTTACTGTGATGGCTTCCACCTGCGCACGGAGGTCACCAACCCAATTTTCCACCCTTGTACATACATAGGTGGCTGAAACCCAGCACCTGGCTTAAGAGCGCCGAGCGAGCCACTACGGTGCACGGCCTGCCATGCCCAACCATTTTGCCACATTAACAGGTATTCATAAGAAGTAGAACAGTGTTTGTTATCCATCTAACTAAGTTTGTTCGCCTCCTGCGGCCACTTGACTTCGTTACCTCAGCCTCCACCCATGCAAATCGGGGGCAACATGTCTTTAAGCTACAATCATTCTAGCATAGTATACTTGCATTTTGTATGCATCAAGGTGGCCGATTAAACCTGGCACAGTGCCAAAATCTTATAGTTGTATGGTAGCCACCTGAGAGGCTGGGAATCTCTGCGCGTTAACACATGTAGCGTGTTTCTACCAATGAATGCTCTTACATATCTAAATAGCGAGCGCCAACTCGAAAAATTGGCAAAGTTGTGGACACAAACGAGGGTGGCCGATATAACCTGTCGCCGAGTGTAACTATGGCCGTTGGTACAATGCCCCGCTTTTGTTAATAAGAGGCTCCCAGCGCTCAAATAGGCTTTGTATCGGCTTGCCTTCGGACGGTCGACGCTTGTGCAGAATGAGTCGCTCGCGATTGTTAATGGCTCAAACTGCTGGGGAGAAGTCCCTCTTTTGAACCATGTACGCTAGGCTTTGTAGCGAGCAATATTATGTGATCTACGACCGGGTACCCATTTTCCTTACTGACTTTCACTTGTATACCAGGCACTGACCACTTATATGTCCTGACCATAGTCACGCCCGTCTCGGATAGTAGTTGGGAGTTTTACGGCCACACCACTAATTATATTATATGATTTTTTGTATGGTCCAATCTGCGTGATAATTGTGTCACTACGCCATATTTGTCTGCTTGTGTGTGAGCCCCACCACAACCATGGAAATGCCGATCGTTAACACAAGCGCAGGGTTTGTAACGGTAGTAGCAGCAACATATCCAAAGCGCAGCTCCTAACTCTAAATATTGACTGAGATATAGCTACAAACTCGGGTGCGTGATTGCACTTGGCGCGGAGTGTATATGCGGTTGCCAAGAGCTCTCACGAGCTCATAGAATAGTTTTTAAGAGCCCCTGCACACAAGTAACAAGACAAAAGCCATGAGAATGGTAGAAATCGCGCGTGCGTGGTCTAAATAGCGTTTGAAGGAGGCTAAATAGTCTGTGGCGGCCATTTCCTCATACTATTAGTGTCATCCATCCCGGATGGATGAGCTTGCCATGTAAGTACCGAGGTATACCGCTCGGTCAACCATCACCGTGACGGTGACGGTTTGTCCTATCTACCCACGTGCGGCTCACTGAAGATCACGCGCATACCTGAACTCATTATTCATACCCCAGAAAGATTAAATTAACCCTTTCGCGGTAAAAGGCTACAGAAAGCGCCCTTTAAAGGATTTACCAAAACACGGTAGAGTGTACCCCCTCTTAAAGGGCGCTTCATGTGCCTTTTTACACAAGTTCAAGCTAGTAATCTACCATCTCTTAGAACAAATCATAATCGGTACGCAGCGTAATCATCATGTAATCATTGTCTATACAAATATAAGTAATATGCATCCAAACTATGTAACCTGCAAATCACCGTATCTTGCATGTCCCATGAGACATACAGAAAATGCTCCGTAACTTTGTAAAAGGACGCCTAGAGTGCCCTTTTAGAAGGAAATATCAATGAGTTGTATACTATAGTTTATCTTGGACACTCGCGAAAGGGTTAAAACATTGAGTATTGTTTGTGTACAGTAGGCGACATCAGCATGAAAAGGGAGCTTGAACCATACGTACTTTCTTGGTGTGTAGTTTATGTGCCAGCCCAGCAGTGGATTCACGTTTTAGATTCCAATCAGAATTGCGAAGAAAAGGCAGGAATAAATCTTGGTGGCCAATGACAGCTCTGGAAAACGGGGGTGCCCCCCATTTAGATTTTGAAAACGTTCTTTCTGGAATTAAAACTCCATTTACGCGTAATCCACCTTGGAAGCTGGATTCTGGGGTTTTCATGACTTTGGTCAGTCTTGAGTGGCTGGGAAATTATCCCAACAGTTTTTGTTCTTGAATCAAGGACCAAAATTCGCTTAACCCCAACAAGCTTTTTTTAAGGACAACAAGAAGGACCAAATTTGACAACTTTCGCTTCACCTCATTTCAACATATATAGCAAAATATTGGGTATAGATTGAATGACTAGTGTTTGGTCTGTACACCGGAGGCGGTGGTGAGCGCTGGAGGTGTGTTGCGTTCGCGCAGCAACTCGAGCAAAAGTGTCACTCCAGACATCACGAATTATGCAGTTTGCCCTTAACTGTAGGACAAAAAGTATCCGGCTAATAATAGAATCAAGTCAAACGTCGCTTCAGCCGCTATGGCTACAAAACGCCTGGTGCCACAGCGATAGAGGCCCAATACGATCGTACCTAAACGAGTCAATACAAATTTTAAGATAGTTTTTGTCCTTACCAGCCCAATTAAGGACTAGAGGATTGGGCTGGTAGCGCTCAATCGTAGTGCCGAGTCAGCATGGAAGCGGGCTAAAATAGAATAACTGAACACAAGCGCGATTCTCGCGCGCGACTTAGGCGCGCCGCGTTTGCGGCGTACCAGTCGCCTGCGCATTGCGTTTTGCGTTTTGAATAACAAAACTGTCAGGTAATGTACAACAGCATGTATGGTAACTTCAAGATACTGTACATCTGCCGTAAGCGTATCAAGGCGAATTATACTGGGAGGATAGCTTTAGCTGGCTGAACAGCCTGACCCATTTTATTTCAGCGGCCGGGAGCCCCCTGTAACGGGGTTACACGCACAAGTGGCTACAGCCACTTGCAACTCTAACAGACGCGATGTCTGTTAAAGGTTCAAACACTTCCTCGGCCTTGGTGTACGTTACATCAAGGGCCACATTCATTTACGATCACCACGACGGGTGGTCCATAGACATTTAGGATTCCTATTGGTTGAAAGCAGCATCTTTTAACCAATGAGCGACATGCATAGCAAAGGAATTCTGCCAACCAGCCGTTGGCAGATTCCCAACTTAGAATATTACATTTAGAGGAAGTCAGAAACATAAAACAAAAATAACAGTTCTCATCTTTACCAAAATCAGCTATTTAGAGTCTTTATCTTGTTTAAAGTATACTCGTGGACCTCGAGTATACTTAACTCAAGTAAAAGAAACCTACGCTTCCTCATACACGTGCGCACACGTGTAAGCTGTTGTAGTGAGCCAATGTAGGCACACTACACCTGGTAGCACTTTGTAGTCCGTCCAACGACCGACTAAGTTGAGTTCGTACGTCACCGCACGAACACGGAGCCGAGAACCTTCCCATGGATACCGAAGTGTCTATGGAAAGCTCCACGACGCCTGCAACCCATGTTGCACGCGCTGACTGTCCCCACCTGTCAGACCCAGAGTGGGAAGCCCTCCAACGACTGTCAACAGTCATTGGTGAGGCGGCTGTAGCTACGATGCTGCGTACGCTAACGCCGACAGAGCAACACGGTGTTGCTCTGGGCTTCATCATGAGGGAGCAGCGAGATGCTGCTGCCAATACCGCGGTGTCGTCGGGGACGACACCTCGCCCACAGTCGCTGAAGCTCAATGTGAGCAACTACGTCGGAAGAGAGGGTGAACCTCTCCTCCGTTGGCTTGTCGAACTCGACACTGCCATCGCGGCTCGACGTATCGTCGACCCGTTGTCGAAGGTCGCGTTCGCCATGTCATGTCTTGGCGGACGTGCAAGGAGCTGGGCGTATGGACGCCGGCTCTCCGACCCTACGTGCTTCAGCACGTACGAAGGCTTCAAGGAGGAGCTCAGACAGGCGTTTGAGCCCCCGCAGAATGAGTTCCGGTCGAGGGCAGAGTTCCTCGACCTGCAGCAGGGTAAGCATGATGTTCATACTTACGCCCAGAGAGCGCGGTACTTGGTCTCGAACATCGTGACCAACCCGATCGACGAGGCGACTAAGGTCGTCACGTTCATGAAGGGACTGAGAGATGGGCCTGTGAAGACCTATCTCTTCCGCGAGTACCCGAGTACTCTCGAAGCTGCCATCACGCTTGCGATGCAGGAAGAGTTTAGCCTGCGACAGGCTAAACTGCACGCGCATGTACCGAGGCCGCAACCGCGCCCGGTAGTGAGGACGGGAGGTCCGGAACCGATGGAACTCTCGAGCGCTGCCACTGCTGGCCCCAGCAGCGGCAAGGAAGTAATGTGCGGTGCTACCGATGCGGTAGGATCGGTCACTTTGCTAGAGAGTGCACGGCACCCGTGCACCAGCAAGGTGGCTATCGCGGCGATGCTGGGCATCGTCGCAGCCAAACAAAAACGCTGGACGCCAGTAGGCGCGGGGCGCCCTACTGGTAATGCAGTTCCGCGTGTCAACCTAGGACACGCGACACTGAGGACTGCAGCCCCCAGTGAGGATCATTCTCACTGCAAGAAGCAAGATGACAAGGCTGATCTTGTCATCCTGAAGGTGAAGTCGATGAGAGCAAGCGGCTCTCGTCGTGCGTTGGTAGATTCTGGCGCGTCGAAGAACTTTGTTCGACTGCGAAGTCTATCAATGCTTGACTTCGAGGATTTAAAGATACCTCGAAGTATGTTGGAAGTACGCTTGGCGACAGGTGTCGTCGTGAAGACCGAGAAGCGCATGGTACGCGTGCGCTTCACGTACAAGGGTCGAGTGTTCGTCGAAACCTTCATCGTCCTGGATCTGGACGATAAGTTCGACATGGTATTGGGCATGCCGTGGCTCGCACGGCATGATCCGGTAATCGATTGGGAGAAGCGCACTTTAGTGCGCTTCGGTCGCGACGGTGGAACAGAGAGCGATGGCCCTGTTACCACCACACACGCACCAGCAGGTGCGCGCGAATCTTAGTCGAGACAGCGCCTAATGCCGCTGTCCCGGAACGCCCTGGACGCGCGCGAGCGCGCGCGCGAGGACAAGTAGCGTCGGCGTCGCCGCCGACGGCGGAAGGAGAAAATGTGTCGATTTCGGAAATCGACACAAACATTTCAGCGAATCAGAATGAGTCTCCGGCCTCAAGAGGCCCGGATGACGAACATGTGTCACACGCCTCAGCCGTGGAGGCTGACGCGAATGTGATTGGATCAGTCTTGGCCAATAATAAGGGCCAAGGTGATGGAACGTCGTCGACTCCGGGAGTCGATGACTTTGATGGATTTGATTCGTCGGCTCGGGGAGCCGACGCACCCTCCGTAATGGGGGTCTCCGCCAATGGAAGGCGTCGAGGTATTGAAGTCACGTCGGTTCCGGGAACCTACGCGGCGAAGAGACATTTCGCGTCGACTCCGGGAGTCGACGCACCCTTTGCACGAAGGGCTCCGCCAATAACAGGCGTCGAGGTGAAGATGGCGTGTCGGTTCCGGGAACCGACGCTGCAGGCGGTGCGGACGGTTGCAAACGTTCCGCACCGGAAAAACTTGCATGCTGTCGTGCAGCCGGGCTGCACGACGAAGCGTCGGGCGACCGCCGGGCTTGAAGTCGCTCGCCCGCGGGATGAACCCGCCGGCGGTATTAAGAAAGAACACCCGTCCACGGCTGGGCCTGACGAGGTCAGCGACCATGCGGAGCCGGGCTCCGCAAGTCAAGAAGACGGCGCATGCGAAGGTCGCTGCGCAAGTCTTGGCCCGGGGCCGAGACGCTACAAGAGATGTCTGCCGGGCAGACGAAGGCTGAAAAGCCGAACGTCGAGACGTTGAACGTCTTGACGCGTACCTGTGCCGGGTTCCGGCACAGGGAGATGACCCTCGCTAATCCTCCGACGCAAGCGTCAGAGTTGACTTCGCTTCCAGTCATGAGGTGGAAGCGCTTCGCGCGTGACTTGCACGATGGACGCATCGAGCAAATATGCATTCTCTCGGACGCCGAGAGAACGAAGAGCGAGAATGAGGAACTGAGGCAGTTCTTCATGGAGAGCACCACTGAGCGTGAAGACACTCTCAGTGCCAAGACGAAGAAAGAACGCTTTGAGGAGCAGAGCTGGGACTCGCTGAAGGCGAGTCCCTACTACGAGATTCTACGGGAGTACGCGGACGTACTTCCGGAAGAGATCCCTGCGGAGCTTCCGCAGGACAAGGGCATTCAGCACGAGATTGATCTCGTGCCGGGCACGAAATACTGTGTCACGCGGCAGTGGCCACTGCCGCGAGAGCAGGTCAAGGCGATCGACGACATCTTCGAAAGTCGTCGCAAAGCTGGACAAGTGCGGGAATCGAAATCCCCGCACAGTGCTCCGACGTTCTGTGTCAAGAAGCCACAGGGCGGCTGGCGCATCGTTCATGCGTACAACAAGCTGAACGATGCGACGATACCGGCGCAGACACCGATACCGCGAAAAGATGTTATCATCGATTCGATGGCCAGGAGCACTGTCTACAGTGCTCTTGATCTGCGCGATGGGTTCTATCAGATCCTAATGCGTGAGAGCGATATCCCTCTCACGGCTGTGAGCACGCCGAGTGGCATGCTCTGGGAGTGGCTAGTGATGCCGCAGGGTCTGAAGAACGCCCCTGCGACCTTCAACAGGTGCGTGACGCATTTGTTGCGCTCGGTGCGCGACTTCGCACCGAGCTACTTCGATGACGTGTTCGTCCACAGCCGTGCTGCGGACGGGATGAGCGACGTTGAGATGCACAAGGTGCATCTCCGGAAGCTGCTTGCGCTCATGCGCAAGCACAAGCTCTACGCGAACCTGAAGAAGTGCATCTTCGGGGCGAGCGAGATACCCGTGCTCGGGTGTCTCGTTGGGAAGAACGGTGTCCGCCCTGACCCTGAAAAGGTCAGAGTGATCGACGAGTGGCCGACGCCGACGAGCGTCAAGGAACTGCGGCAGTTCCTTGGCTTGGCCACGTACTTGTGCAAGTACGTGAAGGACTACGCGGGCACGATACGCCCGCTGTCACAGCTCCTGAAGAAGGATGCCGAGTGGAGTTGGACTGTTGACTGTCAGCAGGCCTTCGATGCAGTCAATCAGGGCTTGACTGAGGCTCCGATCTTGGCGGTGGCCGACCAAGATCACCCATTCCACGTTGTGTGTGACGCATCCGATTTCGCGATCGGATGTGCGTTGATGCAGCACGATCACGAGGGCCGTGATCGTGTCGTCTACTATCAGTCGCGTCAGCTGAAGCCAGCTGAGCGCAATTACCCGGTGCATGACAAGGAGCTCCTTGCCATGAAGTATGCACTTGCGAAGTTCCGAGTGTATCTCCTCGGACGTAATCCGTTCGTGGTCTATACAGACCACGCGTCGCTGCGGACGGCTGTCAAGTCGCCACACATCTCGCAAACGTATGGCGAGATGGCTTTCGTTCTTTGCGGAATACAACTTCCGGGTTGAGTACAAACCCGGAAGACTCAATGTGGTGGCCGACGCGTTATCGCGTCGGCCTGACTACGCTTCAACTGATGCTGACGTCAATGCCATTGACGCCATGCAATCGAGCACTCCCACGTCGTCGCTCCTCGACGACGTGAAGACCGCGTACGTGCACGACGCGGACGCGAAGCTCTTACTGGCCTATGGCTCAGTGCCTTCTGACGAAGCTCGTCAGAAGTTGCCAAGACATCTTCGTGCTCGTGCACACCGTTACCGGGTGCACGAGGGGTTGCTACTCTACAGCGTAGTCAACGACAACGCGGACCGCGTTGTCGTTCCCAATGATCATGACCTGCGACTCAGGATCATGTACGAGTATCATGATGCACCGCCTGCGGGCATCCGGGCCGTGAGAAGACGTATCTTCTTCTCACGAGGGACTTCTACTGGGCCCACCACTACAGTGGGTGCGCAAGTACGTCCGTGCTTGCGAGGTGTGTCAACGTGTGAAGCCTGCGCCGTTCGCGCAGGCTCCTTTGCAGTCACTACCGACTCCGTCGGAGTGTTGGCAGTCCATGTCTTTGGACTTCGTGTTCGGTCTTCCCCGGACAGCCAGGGAACACGGGCGTTGTGGTCTTTGTTGACCGCTTCCAGCAAGATGGTACATCTTGCTGCAGTACCCGCTGAAGTAACTGCGAAGCAGACTGCACGTCTGTTCGTTGACATGGTGTTCAAACACCATGGCATGCCGACCGACATTGTGTCGGATCGGGACCCGCGTTTCACAGCGCATCTGTGGCAAGAAGTGTTTACACTTCTTGGGAGCCAACTTTCAATGTCGACTGCGGACCATCCGCAGACGGATGGGCAGACCGAGCGCGTGAATCGCGTGCTCGTCGACATACTCAAGAGCTACGCCCACTCGTTCCAACACTGGAGCGAGTGTCTGCCGATGGCGGAGTTCGCCATCAACAACTCGGTGCATGCCTCGACCGGGCATACACCGTTCTACTTGAATTCCTTGAGGCACCCACGCCTCCCGAGTTTACTCGGGATGCTGGCTCCTTCCTTAAGTGGGGGAGGATCTACGACTGCAACACAGCAGCCGCAGAATGCCGCTGACACCTGCACGGTGTCAGCCGCAACAACGCGAACGAAGACGAAGACCGCGTCTGTGCAGGGCACAGATGCAAACAAGAAGACGAAGACCGCGTCTGTGCAGGGCACAGACGCAACCAAGAAGAAGAAGACCGCGTCTGTGCAGGGCACAGACGCACACAAGCAGAAGAAGAACGTGTCTGTGCGAGGCACAGACACCACATCTACGAACGCAGAGGCCGGGCCTAGTGCTGGAAGCGAGCTGAACGAGTTCAGCTCGGACGCAATGAACTTCGTGCAGCGCAGACAAGCCGTCATTCGGTTTGTCCAGGACGCTATTGCAGCTTCTGTCGATCGACAGAAGCTGAACGCAGACAATGTTGGCAGGGGTAACACAAATGAATTCAAGAAGGGTTCATTGGTTTTGTTAGCAACTCAAAACCTGCCTAAACATGCCGTTTCCGACTTCGGAGCGAGTAAGCTCGCTCCGCGCTTCATCGGGCCGTTCACAGTGTTGGAACGGCATGGCAACGCTTACACACTAGACATCCCGTCTAGCATGCGCCTCCATCCGACGTTCTACGTCGGACGGTTGAAGCCATACCTGCAGGACGAGCTACCTAGCTCGGCTGAACCGAAGCAGAAGACTCGGCGGAAGCCATCATCTTCTCCAGCGCGAAGTCGCGCTGGAGCAGCAGGTCGAGCTGGAGATCCAGCCCGGCCGGGACGATCGAGGCGGTCTAGGAGACCGTCGCAAAGTAAGGATACTCAAGAGCACCGAGCGCGGCGCTCTGTAGCTACTCCACGACCGGAACTCGGTCGTGGGGAGAAGCGAGATCAGGGTCAACACCAAGTTGACCACACACGGGGCGTGTTCCCACCACCGCCGCCACCAATTCGTGACACACACGGCTCAACTCGATGGATAGTTGAGCGGATTGTTGACCACAATATCCCGAGAACGAACTTAGAACCAGTTCGTTTTCGTATTCGTTGGAGAGGATTTCCTCCCAACCAAGATACATGGGAGCCGCGGAACGTCTTGCTCGAAGACGTTCCGGACATGGTGGAGGCTTACGAAGCCCACCATGCAATACACACTGGACAGTAATGCGAACGCTGTTGTTAACAACAGCGCCCGAAGACACTTCGAGGGCAGGCCGTGGTGCCTGCCCCCGCGGCAGCGAAGCACTTCGCACGTTGCCGCGCATGATACTCAGCAGCAGAGAGGTCCTCCGCTGCTGCGCCAAAGGTCTTCAACTTCAACGTGCTCGTTCTATCACGAGCACGCTCTCTTCAAAACGTCATGCATTGACCAAACAGTCAATGGTGGTTGACGAGCCGAGACCGGCACGTCTAACCTTGACGGGGGGATGGTGTAACGGGTTACACGCACAAGTGGCTACAGCCACTTGCAACTCTAACAGACGCGATGTCTGTTAAAGGTTCAAACACTTCCTCGGCCTTGGTGTACGTTACATCAAGGGCCACATTCATTTACGATCACCACGACGGGTGGTCCATAGACATTTAGGATTCCTATTGGTTGAAAGCAGCATCTTTTAACCAATGAGCGACATGCATAGCAAAGGAATTCTGCCAACCAGCCGTTGGCAGATTCCCAACTTAGAATATTACATTTAGAGGAAGTCAGAAACATAAAACAAAAATAACAGTTCTCATCTTTACCAAAATCAGCTATTTAGAGTCTTTATCTTGTTTAAAGTATACTCGTGGACCTCGAGTATACTTAACTCAAGTAAAAGAAACCTACGCTTCCTCATACACGTGCGCACACGTGTAAGCTGTTGTAGTGAGCCAAGGTAGGCCCACTACACCCCCCCCCCCCCCCCACTTTAATTGGCAAATATCGCCTGAGTCCATAGTCCACAGATTATGGCTACCGAAACATCACAAAGTTTGTACATCTCGTGGCTGGTTGTTTCCGGAATGTCGACCGTATCCGTAGTGTGTACCACACACTTTAGTGATCAATTCTTGAATGAATTTGGATAGCTGTATTTTCTCATTGTAAGCTAACATTTACTATGAAATAGCAACTAACGAATTGCTCTCTTTCCTGCGCCTGTTTCGGCTTTGGTTTTGTTTTGGCCGCTCTAAGTTGACTAAAGCCAATGAATCCTTGTGTGAATTTGTATAGCTGGAATGCATGAACTCAGCGCGCACCATTAAGCTCTTTTGCACGGTAACTTCGCAATTTATTCAGAAAGACGCTACATCAGGGTTTGGAACCTGCCATCAATTTCATGTTACATTATTATCGCCTTATATATTTATCAATAGGCACACAAGGAAGTTTACACTGTCCTCCCAGACCAAAGCTTCGCCTCTAGTTTCCAGAAGATGTTGAGGAGAGTTCTGAAAAAACTTGACTTGGTGCGGCGCGTCTCGAGCCATCAGAACTTCTCCTACGATTCTCATTCTTCAGTGTGCTCGGTTGCCGCGGTAGCCCCCACCCTCCGCGGGCTCATACTCGCTGCCGTGACACCGAGCGCGCTGTTACCAACCAATCTACCAATCTACAGATCAACCATGCAACCAATCAATGCGGTGTGCTCGGTTGCTGCGGTGGCCCCCACCCTCCGCGGGCTCATACTCGCTGCCGCGGGACCGAGCGCACTGCTACCATAACGCTACCTGTTCATCAATCTTACGGAACTAACTGTTGTGTGCATATTTTATTTCCTAGTTACGACATGGTACCGTGCTGCGGTGACGTCAGCTGACGATCCGTTAACGCGGGGCACCGCGATCCCGAAGCTATGCCCAAATGTATCAAAGTGTCGAGGGTGAATGCCGCGTTGGATGCCGCGCGGCGCTGATTGAGTATGCGGGGCACCGCGATCCCGAAGCTATGCCCAAATGCATCGAAGTGTCGAGGGTGAATGCCACGTTGGATGCCGCGCGGCGCTGATGGAGTATGCGGGGGCACCGTGATACCAGAGCTATGCCTGATTTGTTGGAGTTTTGTAGATAGTTGATCAGACAACCAACAACTACAATTAAGGCACTCTTAACAAGCAACTAAACTTCGTACACGACCAGGTGGCTTCGCGTGTAGTACGACGACACCACTATAGATCTTGATGGTAGAGCACGAATAGGTACACGTACGTAAGCATCCGATTTACATTCAAGCCCATAGTCTAACATCGGATACGTACGGTATACGTCTCACGTATTGTACCATAGAAATCACTGAAATAAGGTAAGATATCATTTAAGCCTCCATCCTGTAATAATTTGTAATAAAACTTGTGTAAATCAGTCGATTTGTGTTTTTGATGAACAATATTAGATTTATAAGACCATTACACTTGAAAATTGTATTGGTTCAGTACCTACTTTTTGTGTGGACCACATATTCCACGTCTCGAATTAATCCCTATTGGGCTTCTCGTACTACAAAGTAGCACTACCAGGACAAAACCCTTTAAAGCTCGTGGTTGAAAAGTCGGTTTGGACCTTCGTTATTAGGACCAAGTTTGTTGAGGTTAAGTACGCTGTGATTTCGGTGTATTTGTCCTAGAACCAGCAAAAAGGATTAAAAATGAATTGGCGTTTGTATTGGAGGGGATAAGATCCGGGGGTAAGTACGACAGTAGAGGCTTTCAGAAGCACTGGATTTCTAAAAATACGTCGCAAAAATCACGTAGCATCCATACGTATTTTTTACTACGGGATTACCGTAGTGGTGGGTTGTTCAAACATACGGAAAGTCCAAAACCCGTGGCAAAAGTACGTAGCGCGACTCTTCGCGCGTGCACAAAATTTCAACCCAGCTTTTCGGCAACCAAAGATCAAAGCTTTGCTGTCGGCACCCATCGACTGCAAACGCGTCAACAATGGACGCTGAAGACACGCTGGCGCATAGCCAAACCGTGGAGGAGGACGAGATCGCAATGCTGCTCATGCTTGAGCTGGTCGCTAACGCCCCTCTTTCGTATCGAGACCAGATCCTAGTTCCCGATTTCCGCCTTGATATTCTCTCGATGGTAGATTTTTAAACGGGTCATATGCGGGCCAGGTCAACTTTGGGTCAACCGGCATGGTGTCGCTTTCGTCTTACGAATGGCTTGATACACACGCTGATCCAACAAAAACCAATCCATGGAAGCATGACACGAGCCCAATTTGAGCACCAAATCTGATGAAGGCTAGATGGCACCACGGGCGTGCTTCGAACGTATCCTATTGGCTTGTGCTGCTCTGGCGTATCCGGGCGTCTACCTGGAGCGTTGGAGCCGCACGCCGGGTTGAGCTTCACTTCGCGTTTTGAGTCGAGCAAAGCAAGATGCCCAAGGAACGACGCAGCCGACGCCTCTTCCTGCTCCAGCAACGGAGTACTCCCTCCTCACCGCCGACGTCGCGTCTGCCGCCTCTGGCTGCGTCACTGGCGTCGCGTTCTCCGATCTCGACGGCTTCTCCGGGGACACCGGTTGCTGTAGCTCCGTCGGGCACTGGGTTGACCCCTCTGTCGCAGCGGTTTTCGTCGCTGGTGACGTTCCTGTCACCAAGTCCGACTCCCTCTCAAGAACAAGTCTCTGCCTACTTGCAGCCAGCACTGGCTCAGGTCGCGATGGCCTCGCTGTCATCAACGCCTACTCCATCAGAGATCTCGACTTCTTCTGTGCCGTCGACTCCGTATCGGGAACCAGCCGAGATTGCGGACGACTGGGTGAACGTCCGACGTGATCTGGACGGTGCGAACGAAGCCTGGGAACGTGGTGGACAGGGTGCTGAGGCTGGTGTCGTGACGAGTAACGTGGACCAACCCCATTCAACGGTCATCAACGTCGGGGGGTATTCCTACACTCGGGCCAACGTGACCCGGCGTCGCGCCACCTATCGGTGCAGTGTCTACCGCCGGACCTCATGTCGTGGCCGGTGTGAGCTGGAGCATGATGGTATCGACTTCACCAACTTCGTCCCGCATACGTGTCGGAGCAATCCCGTCGCCACACCTGGTACGTCGAACGTGACTGAGCTCATGAAAGAGCGTGTTGACGAGCTTGCAGTGACGGATCTGGACAAGACTGCCAACCAGAGGTTGCGTACACTCTTGCTACTGGTCGCTCGCCCACTACCTACTGGAACATCCTGCACTTTTTGGTCGTCGCCACGGACCACAACCTCGACCCGGAGTCGATCACCTGCGACTACGAAGCTGCTCTCATCGGCGCCATCCGGGACCAGCTGCCGAACACCGCGATCAACGGGTGCCTCTTCCATTGGAAGCAGGCACTCCGCAAGCGCATCAAGGCGCTGCGCATTGGGAACCTGGAGGCAAGAATCGCGATGGAGTCCGGCAGCATGAATATGCTTACCGTGATCCCTGTGAACCAAGTGAAGACCAAGGGAATTACTTATGTCACGAACCGAATCCAGCGACGTTGCCAGGAAGAAGGACTCGAGTATTCAGCTGCCAAGTGGAGCGAGTTCTGGGTTTACTTCAATCGCACTTGGATTGAAATGTTTTCTGTGGAGCTGTGGAACGTTCACGGCATTAACCATGCCATCATCAACCGCACAAACAACCCATTAGAGCGCTTCAACAGGGAGTTGAATGCTGCCTTCTCGATGCCGCACCCGAACTTGCCAGCTTTCGTGGGGGTGATCAATGAGTTGTCATGCCAGCGCGTCCAGTTTCTGGCGGATGTGCGTGCAGGTCGTGCCCGAGCTCCGCGCCACCCGCCCTACGAGCTTCCGATTGCTGTGAACCTCTCGTAGGAGCACAGCAGCAGCAGAGCACGGGTTGCTTTTTGCGAGTACTACGCCGACTCGTACCCTTGAATACCTCCGCCGCTCGGAGCTGCTGGGCGCTTCTGCAGTACAAGAACACTTCGCAATTGCAAATGGATTCGACCTCACACTCCAAGGCGGGCCGGTTATATGGATGTGACGTATGAGGACCGACTCAGTGGTAACAGCCAGTTATTACTCGTAGTCTAGCAAGTGGTAGATCTATCATGGTTGAATACACTTGACTTTGAACCTCGAACCATAGCGCCTCAGATTTTTTCGATGGGTTGCTTTGCGCTTCTCTCCAAGGGCAGTGCATCACGCTGAAGCATTCAATGGCTTGTTGCAATTCTGCGACCACGAGCTCGGTGGGAGGCAGCTCATGGTTGAATGAAGTGCCCGAGACCGAGTTGCGGGATCGGCAGACGAGTATTCGGCCGAGTTGTGGTCGTCGAGCGTGTTGCTTTCGCCGTCCTCGGCGTGCAAGACGTGGGCGTGCAACGCCTGGCCAAAGAGATCGACGTCGTACGTCTCGGGCGACAGAAGAATCTGTTTCGGGTGGCCTGCCCGATGATGTATCTGCTTGTCCGAGAGTAGCAAGCCGTCCTGTGCCTTCTGCTGCCACACCGGCAACTTGTGCAGCGATGACTTGAGTCTGTGCACTTTGCGTGGTGGATGCCGATGACGTGGTAGGGCTAGCCTGCTTACTGCGCCAGCTAACAGAGCCGCAGCAAGAGACGTGTCGAGCGTGGACACACGGCCCGAGTCGATGGGCACGTGCATCACACCCGCGAGCTTCTGCAGACTGGCTGGCAATACGATCTTGTCGAGTCCGCTGGTCTTGCCCGTCTCGAGGTTGAGCTTCCACGTGGTGGGGTAGCAGAGCTTCTCGCGGTAGTGGCCGCCGTCGGCCTGGAAGAGCTTGGGCCGGATGAACAGGATGCGCTGGTTGAGGCAGAAGACACGACAGTTGTAGCGCACGCCGGTGAGGATGTCGTCGTCCATGTCCGAGCGCAGGACGAGCGACTGCCAGCAGTGACTGGAACGAGGCGCCAGAATGAACGTTTGTGCCCATACACTGGTACCAAATTGAGATCCGAATGGGCACACTTCGGTTCGTTACTTTTTCATCGGTCATGTAGTACATGTAATGTCAGGGATCGTTCTATTTGTTGTAAAAAGTGCTCAGCGACGGTTGACCCAAAGTTGACCTGGCCCGCATATGACCCGCGAAAAAGTCTATCCTCTCGATGCCTGACGCCGAGGCCAAGGACCAGTTTCGATTCATCACCAGCGACTTGCAGAGGCTCGTGCGATACATGACGATACCAGACCCAGTGATAACTAAGGAGGGCGTACGTTCAACCGCACTTGAAGCTTTGGCGATGTGTCTTCGCCGCATGGCATTCCCGCAGCGCTGGATTGATATGGCGGGGATGTTCGGGCGCGCTCCGTCAACACTGTGTCACATATTCTACTTCGTTGTGGAGCACCTTGATAAGACGTTCGCAGACTTGCTGTACTTCGATGCAGAGCGAATTTCCAAAAACTTGGATCGCTACTGTCAAGCGATTGCTGCGAAGATTCCCGACTACATTGAGGGTGTCTGGGGATTCATTGATGGCACGGTGCGTCCAATTTGCCAACCTGGAATTGGGCAACAGGCCGTCTACAACGGTCACAAGCGCGTCCACGCCTTCAAGTTCCAGACCGTAGTGGCTCCGGACGGTATGATCTGCCATGTGTACGGGCCGGTTGACGGAAGACGACGCGACATCTACATGCTGAGAGAAAGTGGTCTCATGTCGCTTTTGGAAGGCAACGATGCCTTTCACAACAAACTAATCTAGGGGGACCCGGCCTACGGCTGCACGAATGTCTTCTGCTGTCCATTCAAGGGATGCCGAATTGATGCGCCGCAACAGGAGGTAAACAAGGCGATGAGCAAGGTCCGAGTGTCCGTGGAGTGGTCCTACGGCGAGATCACGCGCAATTTTTCCTACCTGGACTCCAAGAGGCAACAGCAAGTGGCCATGACACCCGTAGCAAGGCTCTGCAAGATCGGGGTTCTCTTCACCAATTGCATCACGATCGTGAGAGGCAAGAACAACAACTCGAGGTACTTTAACTGCCCCCCCCCCCCCCCCCCACCACCACCACCAACATTCGACGCATACTTAGGCACGACATGCTAGAGCAAACGCCCGCAAGCAAGCGCTAACCAAAACCGAAACTACGCTGCACGGCTAAGCAAAGCAAAAAGAACTCAGTTGACGTTAAACTTAAGTGCAAAGTTCTCTGGCTACTTAACCAGCTGAAGATGCGCTTGGTAGACGTAAAATGGTTCCTGGCTACTCGAGGCGGAATTCCTGCTGTGCAACACCGCGGACACGCTGTTGGGCTTCAACCGGATCTCTCAGTAGCTGCAGTTCATCACGGCGGAGTTGCATCTCTTCTCTGAGAAGCTGGAGCTCGTCCTTCCATCAGGTTTGGTCGATCATTTGCTGCTTCTTCTTGAAGTCGAATTCTTTTTTCCATCTACTAGCTTCTGCGCTCGACTTGCTCTCCAGGAGCTCAAATTGTCTACGTTGAAACTGATTGTTCTCGTCACGATTCTGAGATTGAAACTCCATGAATGCGCCTATTATTCCTGCTGAGTTCGCGGTGGGCTTTGTTGATCCTTGAGCTGCTGCTGGTGGGGCACGGCTTGAAGTGCCTACAATGTCTGTCCGAACGATCCTCGGCGTCTTCATCACTTTCAGTTTCTCCCGTCGCCGCGTTATCTTTTCCTCCTCCACATCTCAGATTCGGTCCGAGATATCTTGAAGAAGCCGCTTGTGCTCTGTATACTGCTCGGAAACCCCGGATTTCTTTCGGCACGACTGATCGTCGCACTTGAACTCAGCGAGAAGCAGCTCCAAACGGTCTTTCACAGTTCGATCCAGCAGTCTCATCTTCAGATGCTCACTCAGGTTGTTCGCGACTTGCTGGTAGCGTTGCTTCTTGAACCCGTGATCGGCGGCATAAGGCTCAATACTGAGCATCTCCTTATACAGCGCAAGATCGGCTTCTTGGGTAAAGAAAAACTTCTTGGGCTTCTTATTGGCGTTCTTCTCCTTTTTGCGGTTGTTGTTGGGCTTGTTCTTACTGGAGCTTGGTTTATCTGCTAAGCCGCATTCACCGTCACGACACCGAGTCTCGTGTTCACTGTCAGTTCCAGTTTCTTCTGATTCATCTACATCTTAGTGGTCGAGAATGCTTTGAAGTCTCACAGCATCATGCTTGCCAACTCGGCGCTTGTAAACGACACCTTCGACTTGAATGTCTGGTCCTGATGGGGTTGCGTTGGTGGTGGTTGGGGAGTTTTCTAGCGAGATGTTGGAGCTGGCACGTGCACCGCCATTAACGAGTTCAAACCCCTCATCATGGCCACGAAGGGGTTGTTGAGCTTGTTCTTGAGCAGCTCCGGAGTTGCACGGTGCTTTAGACGTCTTGCTTGTGGGTGGAGCCGTTTTAGATCGAGTCTGACGCGTAGGCTTATCGCGCTTGGAGCTGATGGGGGAGCTGGGAAGATGCAGCTCGCTTCGTGCCTTTCTTCTGCGCGGCGGAGGGGCTTCCCGACCGGCCGTACGGAGCCTTAGGCGTCTCAGAGGCAGATGGAGCCTTCGATCATCTGTTGCGGCAGCTAACCGAGCACACACGCACGTCCAGGTCGCCATCGAGGAGCGCATTGGAGCAGAAGTGGTGGTCGGGCTTCTTACATGCAGTGCAAGGCTCGACGACCAGTTCCTCGTCGCCCAGGACCTCACATCCATCGTAAGCGCACGGTCCGTGCTGCTTGGACATGCTGCACTTAGCACGTAAGCTTGGGTTTGACTTTCCCGTGGCGGACCACTTGGCCACGGGTTTACGGAGCCCAAAATCACGTGGCGTGGCCCTCGTCAAAAATAGATTGGTTGGCTACGTGATTTTGACTACGGGTTCTTGGCAAAAACGCGTGCTTCTGAAAGCCTCTAGCGTCGTGTATACCAACAAAGAGGCGTAACGGCCGATGTTACGTAGATAATTGTCCTAGGTTCAAGGACAAATCGAAAAACGTGAAATGTTATAAATGACACTGTGTATATAGCCTTTTTGGCATGATGGACAATGGTGGACAGTATGCGAGACACACACTTTAAAGATGTAACCGAAGGATTCGTTCCCTAGGAGTAAGATACAGTAGTGTATCTCTCAAAACTCCGGTCAGGGTTACCTTCAAGTTTTTGGTCCTTTATTTTTTCCACTGTTGGAGTTATCGGGTGGTCAAATTATTTCTGAATGGCTTCGCGAATCGCGAAGCCATTGATAAACTCAATCCGCACGCTCCACGGGCATCTCCTGCGCCTTCTTCGCAGTTGAGTTTCTACTTAGATATCACAAACAAAGAGCATAAGTACATGTATAATCGTTTGATACTGAGAGAAAGGTATAGTTCAAAGCAAATAAGCTTAAATCAATTTTCGTTATATCTGTACTTTGATAGACGACTAACGGGCATCTCCTGCGCCTGCTTCGCAGCCGCAGCATCTGCCCTGCTGCACCGGCATTAGTTAAAAAGACGGCCGACTTTCAAAGCGAAACCGAAAAACGAACCCTGCGTAGATCTGTCTACGACTCGTCCAGACTGCAAATGCTCTTCTCGCTTTGTCAAAACTGGGTCACCTCCATCATTCTCGAGATGTCGAGAACACTCAGTCAATCGACATCAATGTAAACTGACCATAAAACCTATTACCAGTTCATCACCAGCGCTCCAATTAATCCTGTGTGGGCTGGGCTACCAGCACTTCGTCGCATCCTATCTCAGTATAAACTTTTGGCCATGGGCACAGCACAGCATCGCAAAAACGAGATGAACACAACAAGACACAGTGTTGCTATCGTACAGGTTGAGGTACCCCATCTCTAAAACTTGCCGACGCGTGAACTACAAGACAAGGAATATTTGCAGCTGCTTATAGCGAAGGACTACTAAGTTCGTGCTTGTTACAACTACCGAGGTACGCAAAATGGATTATTTCTATTGAAACGTAAGCGGTTGCATCCCCTTGCTTTGAAGTCCAAGCTCACAAGCTCACGCTCTTCTTGTTTTCCCGGGTTGGCTGGAGCTGGGGTCTCCAACGAGTTTGATCGCCACGCCAGCCACTGCCTGCTTGGCCCGCTCCGCCAGCGAAGGTGACAACGCCTTCTCTGTCGCGGATATTTGGTTCTCGAGAGCGTTGAAGCCGCTGAAGCTGTCGCGCAGAGTCGACCGCACCACGGCCTCCACCGTGTCTGCAGACTTGAGGATGCCTCATGAAGGACTTAGAAGTGTGGCGAAAGTGGAGTCCGTGACGCTTGTCGTAGTCGCCGAGGTTCCTCTTCAAGACCTTGAGGCACTTGGTCGCGTCATTTGCCGTCTGGACCAGCAGCAACTCGAGTTTGGAGAACTCCTGCTCAGCGGCGATACTGCGCTCGATGGCCTTGCCCATGGCTTTGTTGCTGGTTGAAATTGACCTTTGTGTTGAAGACTTCTTGCGGTGCTGCGCACTTGGGATCACGTTTTAAACTGAGCAGCACCGCCAGCGGTACTAGATGTGTCGTAGCCGTAGCTGTTCCGTCGGCAACGCTTCTTCGGGAAAATATTGGCTGAAAGCGACAACTAAGGGGCACCCAAAAGATGTGGGCGCGCGATTCTCTGAGAAGTTGAGAGTGTCTTCTTTTGGACGCAGCCATCATCACCTCTTCTTATCGTTTCTCAGCTACCACCCCACGGGCTTCAAGCCCCGCTGGTTCCTGCTCACTTCAAAACGTGATCTCAAACGCGCAAGTCGCCACTCAAGCGCCAAACCCACAAGCCTCAACACCCTCCAACCAACATCCATGGGCAAGCACGCCGACCACCACGCTGCCGTCGAGAAGGAGTTCGCCTCGCTGGAGCAAGCGCTGATCCAGACTGCCGACGACGCCACCGCCTGCCTCCGACTGCTGAAGAAGAACCTGTCCGAGTACGAC
Organism: Phytophthora melonis; assembly: GCA_024211575.1. NCBI lineage: Eukaryota > Oomycota > Peronosporomycetes > Peronosporales > Peronosporaceae > Phytophthora > Phytophthora melonis. The sequence continues at coordinate 1,130,607 of JAMXKT010000034.1, forward strand.
AGTCGCCATGGCAACCACTTCACCAACACGGCCAAGTCGTTCATGCGGAGCGACATCCGCAACGCCAAGGACGTCTCGGGAGACCTCAAGCACGCGAAAAAAGATTAATTCTGAGTGGGCTTGGACGAATCCTAAGTGGCTACACTACGATGGCATACTTCTGAGCGGGGGAGGAATCATGAGCGGAATTGCGAGTGGAGGATGAATCCTTTGCCTGTACCAATTACTTAAGACCTCTACATTTATCGAGCGGCAGCAAACAGACGACATCAACAATTCTCCGCTATACACTGCGCCAAGCGACATGGGGCCAAATAGATCGTGTTGCAGTTTAGGAGCGTGTAAGCTACTGCGCCACAGCCCAGGCCGGAGGACTGGGATGCGCCTAGGGCGGCGTGGGCTGGGTTTTTCCTATTTGTTGCTTGGGAGGCTGAAGCTGCAGACGTCGGATCGAAGACTGCTCATTCGGGGCCTCCCCCTCGCCTGGTGGTTTCGCGCCCTCAGCGTCTTGCCTCGCCTGGCATCCGAAAACGGAGACCTCATTTTCAGCCTGCTGAAACTCCCATCTCCGCTATACACTGCGCCAAGCGACATGGGGCCAAATAGATCGTGTTGCAGTTTAGGAGCGTGTAAGCTACTGCGCCACAGCCCAGGCCGGAGGACTGGGATGCGCTGTAGTGGGCCTACCTTGGCTCACTACAACAGCTTACACGTGTGCGCTCGTGTATGAGGAAGCGTAGCTTAGTTTAAACTAGAGTTAATTATACTCGGGCCTCCGAGTATAGATTAATCTAAATAAACGATCCAAATAATGTTTTTGGGTTAAAATGAGAACTGTTATTTTTGTTTTATGTTTCTGACTTCCTCTAAATGTAATATTCTAAGTTGGGAATCTGCCAACGGCTGGTTGGCAGAATTCCTTTGCTATGCATGTCGCTCATTGGTTAAAAGATGCTGCTTTCAACCAATAGGAATCCTAAATGTCTATGGACCACCCGTCGTGGTGGTCGTAAATGAATGTGGCACTTGATGTAACGTACATCAAGGTCGAGGAAGTGTTCTAACCTTTAACAGACATCGCGTCTGTTAGAGTTACAAGTGGCTGTAGCCACTTGTGCGTGTAACCCCGTTACACCATCCCCCCCTTAAGGTTAGACGCGCCGGTCACGGCACTTCAATCAGGCAATTGACCACTCGTCAATTCTTCACGTTGGGAGAAGGAAAACTCGAGCTCATTCCGCAATGAGCTCGCCGAAGAAGACCGCCGCTGGGACAGAGAATCTCTCTGTCCCCGAGTACCACGAGCGGCAGCAGGCGAAGCAGGACGCTCGCGCTGCTAAGGCCGCGGCGGAGCCGAAGATCGTCCTTCAGGGCTCTTCGATAGTCAACGATGTCGTTGACTATAGCGAGGACGACGTGGACATGGAGGAGGGCGATGCCTCCCCCAGCAGGCGCAAGGAGTCAATCGACAGCGACAGTCTCGACCCGCACGCCGGGTCGAGACGCCCTCGTGAAGAAGACGATTCGGACGCTTCGAGTTCGAAGCGTTCGCGTTGCGCAAAGGAGACTCCGCTCTCTGCTGCTGGAGCCTTGAGCTCGCCGCGCGATGCGGCGCCTTCAAACTCTCCACGCGCTGCTCATGCAGCGCGTGATCCATGGATGCCGTCCGCGGCAGACATCGCGGCGCGGGTGGGCAACTCGGTGCCCCGAACACTATCCCGCTGTACGTATGCAGCGCGATCGAGGACGATGAGGTGGCGGAGGGCCAGCACTTTGATCCGATGACGGATCAAAGGCGCGACTACTATATCGGACTCTTCCATGAGCTCCGATATTACTCCAGCAAGAAGACCTCTTCTCGCAGCAAAGTGCCCGAATGGCAGGCACTTTGTCAAAGTTGGAATGCCTTTGTTGATAACAAGAATCCGGCAGCTTACCGCGAGCGGGTTAAGCATGCCCGTGAGCGCTTCGAGACGTTCTCGACGCGTGGGAGATTGGAGCAGCTCCACAGATCTTCTGTGGATGCTGGAGTTCCGTGCGCTGTGCCCGAAGGCCAGCAGTGCATGTTGTGTCTTCCGGGTGCGGCGCGCTTGAGCGACCGCGACCTAAACGGGTACACGTCGATCCGTGTACCTGCGAGCCTCAAGGATCTCCGTGCCAAGTTCATGGCACGTGAGGAACGCGACGAGCGTGGTGCTTCGAGCGCTGGGGGTGACCACAGCGCTCGCACTACCTTCGCGCCGGCAGTGCGTGGTGGGCTTCGTACGCCCTCACCATTTCCGGAACGTCCTGCAGCAGGACGTTCCGCGGCTCCCATGTATCTTGGTGGGGCGGAAACCCTCTCCAACGAATACGATAACGAACCGGATGACGGTTCGTTTTCGGGATACTATGGTCGACAATACGCTCAACAATCCAACGTGTTGAGCCGTGGGCGTCACGGATCGGAGGCGGCGGTGGTGGGAACACGCCCGTGTATGGTCAACCTGGGGTTGACCTTGGGCCTCCGTCCCTCGAAGACCGGGTCGCCGCTGTGGAGCGGCTTCAGAGCAGTGACTTCGCTGCTCTGAGGCAAGAGATGGCGAACCTGAGGGCTCAAGTCGCTCAGGCCGCGCAGACCGCGTCGGACGTCTCCGTCGACGTTGGGGGTCGCGTCGTGCGCTTGGCCCAGCGCGTTGACGCGCTGGAGAAAGGTTCGGCTTCCGCTTCGCGTCGGCCGAGCTAGCTGGCTCGTGCTGCTGGTATGGCTTCAGCCGCCCGACGTAAAGGTCGGGTGGAGGCGCATGCTAGACGGGATGTCTGGCGTGTAAGCGTTGCCATGCCGTGCCAACACTGTGAACGGCCCAATGAAGCGCGGAGCGAGCTTACTCGCTCCGAAGTCGGAAACTGCATGTTTAGGCAGGTTTTGAGTAGCTAACAAGACCAATGAACCCTTCTTGAATTCATTTGTGTTGCCCCTGCCAACATTGTCTGCGTTCAGCTTCTGTCGATCGACAGAAGCTGCAATAGCGTCCTGGACAAACCGAATGACGGCTTGTCTACGCTGCACGAAGTTCATTGCGTCCGAGCTGAACTCGTTCAGCTCGCTTCCAGCAGTAGGCCCGGCCTCTGCGTTCGTCGATGTGGTGTCTGTGCCTCGCACGAACACGTTCTTCTTCTGCTTGTGTGCGTCTGTGCCCTGCACAGACGCGGTCTTCTTCTTCTTGGTTGCGTCTGTGCAGGGCACAGACCCGGTCTTCGTCGTCTTGTTGGCAACAGTGCCCAGCACACACGCGGTCTTCTTCTGCTTGGTTGCGTCTGTGCCCTGCACAGACGCGGTCTTCGTCTTCTTTCGCGTTGTTGCGGCTGACACCGTGCAGGTGTCAGCGGCATTCTGCGGCTGCTGTGTTGCAGTCGTAGATCCTCCCCATTTAAGGAAGGAGCCAGCATCCCGAGTAAGCTCGGGAGGCGTGGAGTGCCTCAAGGCATTCACGTAGAACGGTGTATGCCCGGTCGAGGCATGCACCGAGTTGTTGATGGCGAACTCCGCCATCGGCAGACACTCGCTCCAGTGTTGGAACGAGTGGGCGTAGCTCTTGAGTACATCCACGAGCACGCGATTCACGCGCTCGGTCTGTCCGTCCGTCTGCGGATGATCCGCAGTCGACATCGAAGTTGACTGCCAAGAAGTGTGAACACTTCTTGCCACAGGTGCGCGGTGAAGCGCGGGTCTCGATCGGACACGATGTCCATCGGCATGCCATGGTGTCTGAACACCATGTCAACGAACAGACGTGCCGTCTGTTTCGCAGTCACTTCGGCGGGTACTGCAGCAAGATGTACCATCTTGCTGAAGCGGTCAACAAAGACCACAACGCCCGTGTTCCCTGGCTATCCGGGGAAGACCAAACACAAAGTCCAAGGACATGGACTGCCAACACTCCGACGGAGTCGGCAGTGACTGCAAAGGAGCCTGCGCGAACGGCGCAGGCTTCACACGTTGACACACCTCGCAAGCACGGACGTACTTGCGCACCCACTTGTACTGGTGGGCCCAGTAGAAGTCCCTCGTGAGAAGAAGATACGTCTTCTCACGGCCCGGATGCCCCGCAGTCGGTGCATCATGATACTTGTACATGATCCTGAGTCGCAGGTCATGATCATTGGGAACGACAACGCGGTCCGCGTTGTCGTTGACTGCGCTGTAGAGTAGCAACCCCTCGTGCACCCGGTAACGGTGTGCACGAGCACGAAGATGTCTTGGCAACTTCTGACGAGCTTCGTCAGAAGGCACTGAGCCATAGGCCAGCAAGAGCTTCGCGTCCGCGTCGTGCACGTACGCGGTCTTCACGTCGTCGAGGAGCGACGACGTGGGAGTGCTCGATCGCATTGCGTCAATGGCATTGACGTCGACTTCATTCGTAGCGTAGTCAGGTCGACGCGATAACGCGTCGGCCACCACATTGAGTCTTCCGGGTTTGTACTCAACCCGGAAGTTGTATTCCGCAAAGAACGAAAGCCATCTCGCCATACGTTGCGAGATGTGTGGCGACTTGACAGCCGTCCGCAGCGACGCGTGGTCTGTATAGACCACGAACGGTTTACTTCCGAGGAGATACACTCGGAACTTCGCAAGTGCATACTTCATGGCAAGGAGCTCCTTGTCATGCACTGGTAATTGCGCACAGCTGGCTTCAGCTGACGCGACTGATAGTAGACGACACGATCACGGCCCTCGTGATCGTGCTGCATCAACGCACATCCGATCGCGAAATCGGATGCGTCACACACAACGTGGAATGGGTGATCTTGGTCGGCCACCGCCAAGATCGGAGCCTCAGTCAAGCCTTGCTTGACTGCATCGAAGGCCTGCTGACATTCAGCAGACCAAATCCACTCGGCGTCCTTCTTCAGGAGCTGTGACAGCGGGCGTATCACGCCCGCGTAGTCCTTCACGTACTTGCACAAGTACGTGGCCAAGCCAAGGAACTGCCGCAGTTCCTTGACGCTCGTCGGCGTCGGCCACTCATTGATCACTCTGACCTTCTCAGGGTCAGGGCGGACATCGTTCTTCCCAACGAGACACCCGAGCAGGGGTATCTCGCTCGCCCCGATGTTGCATTTCTTCAGGTTCGCGCAGAGTTTGTGCTTGCGCATGAGCGCACGCAGCTTCCGGAGATGCACCTTGTGCATCTCAACGTCGCTCATCCCGTCCGCAGCACGGCTGTGGACGAACACGTCATCGAAGTAGCTCGGTGCGAAGTCGCGCACCGAGCGCAACAAGTGCGTCACGCACCTGTTGAAGGTCGCAGGGGCGTTCTTCAGACCCTGCGGCATCACTAGCCACTCCCAGAGCATGCCACTCGGCGTGCTCACAGCCGTGAGAGGGATATCGCTCTCACGCATTAGGATCTGATAGAACCCATCGCGCAGATCAAGAGCACTGTAGACAGTGCTCCTGGCCATCGAATCGATGATAACATCTTTTCGCGGTATCGGTGTCTGCGCCGGTATCGTCGCATCGTTCAGCTTATTGTACGCATGAACGATGCGCCAGCCGCCCTGTGGCTTCTTGACACAGAACGTCGGAGCACTGTGCGGGGACTTCGATTCCCGCACTTGTCCAGCTTTGCGACGACTTTCGAAGAAGTCGTCGATCGCCTTGACCTGCTCTCGCGGCAGTGGCCACTGCCGCGTGACACAGTATTTCGTGCCCGGCACGAGATCAATCTCGTGCTGAATGCCCTTGTCCTGCGGAAGCTCCGCAGGGATCTCTTCCGGAAGTACGTCCGCGTACTCCCGTAGAATCTCATAGTAGGGACTCGCCTTCAGCGAGTCCCAGCTCTGTTCTTCAAAGCGTTCTTTCTTCGTCTTGGCACTGAGAGTGTCTTCACTCTCAGTGGTGCTCTCCATGAAGAACTGCCTCAGTTCCTCATTCTCGCTCTTCGTTCTCTCGGCGTCCGAGAGAATGCATATTTGCTCGATGCGTCCATCGTGCAAGTCACGCGCGAAGCGCTTCCAGCTCATGACTGGAAGCGAAGTCAACTCTGACGCTTGCGTCGGAGGATTAGCGAGAGTCATCTCCCTGTGCCGGAACCCGGCACAGGTACGCGTCAAGACGTTCAACGTCTCGACGTTCGGCTTTTCAGCCTTCGTCTGCCCGGCAGACATCTCTTGTAGCGTCTCGGCCCGGGCCGAGACTTGCGCAGCGACCTTCGCATGCGCCGTCTTCTTGACTTGCGGAGCCCGGCTCCGCATGGTCTTGACCTCGTCCAGGCCCAGCCATGGACGGGTGTTCTTTCTTAATTTCGCCGGCGGGTACCTCCCGCGGGCGAGCGACTTCAAGCCCGGCTTGGTCGCGCGGCGCTTCGTCGTGCAGCCCGGCTGCACGACAGCATGCAAGTTTTTCCGGTGCGGGACGTTTGCAACCGTCCGCACCGCCTGCAGCGTCGGTTCCCGGAACCGACACGCCATCATCACCTCGACGCCTATCATTGGCGGAGTCCTCAATTACAAAGGGTGCGTCGACTCCCGGAGTCGACGCGAAATGTCTTTCGCAGCGTCGGTTCCCGGAACCGACGCGACTTCAATACCTCGACGCCTTCTATTGGCGGAGACCCCCATTACGGAGGGTGCGTCGGCTCCCTGAGCCGACGAATAGAATTCATCCAAGCCATCGACTCCCGGAGTCGACGGCGTCACGTCACCTTGGCTCCCATTACGGGCCAAAACCGATCCAATCAGGTTCGCGTCAGTCTCCACGGCTGACGCGCGTGACTCGCTTGTGTCATCCGCGCCGCTCGAGGCCGGAGACTTCTTTGATTCGCTAAAAGCGGGTGTTGACTTCCGAAGTCAACACATTTTCTTCACTAGCCGTCGGCGGTGACGCCGACGCTATCTGTTCTCGCGCACGCGCCCGTGCGCGTCCAGGGCGTTCCGGGACAGCGGCATTAGGCGCTGTCTCGACTAGAAGATTCGCGCGCACCTGCTGGTGCGTGTGTGGTGGTAACAGGGCCATCGCTCTCTGTTCCACCGTCGCGACCGAAGCGCACTAAAGTGCGCTTCTCCCAATCGATTACCGGATCATGCCGTGCAAGCCACGGCATGCCCAATACCATGTCGAACTTATCGTCCAGATCCAGGACGATGAAGGTTTCGACGAACACTCGACCCTTGTACGTGAAGCGCACGCGTACCATGCGCTTCTCGGTCTTCACGACGACACCTGTCGCCAAGCGTACTTCCAACATACTTCGAGGTATCTTTAAATCCTCGAAGTCAAGCATTGATAGACTTCGCAGTCGAACAAAGTTCTTCGACGCGCCAGAATCTACCAACGCACGACGAGAGCCGCTTGCTCTCATCGACTTCACCTTCAGGATGACAAGATCAGCCTTGTCATCTTGCTTCTTGCAGTGAGAATGATCCTCACTGGGGGCTGCAGTCCTCAGTGTCGCGTGTCCTAGGTTGACACGCGGAACTGCATTACCAGTAGGGCGCCCCGCGCCTACTGGCGTCCAGCGTTTTTGTTTGGCTGCGACGATGCCCAGCATCGCCGCGATAGCCACCTTGCTGGTGCACGGGTGCCGTGCACTCTCTAGCAAAGTGACCGATCCTACCGCATCGGTAGCACCGCACATTACTTCCTTGCCGCTGCTGGGGGCCAGCAGTGGCAGCGCTCGAGAGTTCCATCGGTTCCGGACCTCCCGTCCTCACTACCGGGCGCGGTTGCGGCCTCGGTACATGCGCGTGCAGTTTAGCCTGTCGCAGGCTAAACTCTTCCTGCATCGCAAGCGTGATGGCAGCTTCGAGAGTACTCGGGTACTCGCGGAAGAGATAGGTCTTCACAGGCCCATCTCTCAGTCCCTTCATGAACGTGACGACCTTAGTCGCCTCGTCGATCGGGTTGGTCACGATGTTCGAGACCAAGTACCGCGCTCTCTGGGCGTAAGCATGAACATCATGCTTACCCTGCTGCAGGTCGAGGAACTCTGCCCTCGACCGGAACTCATTCTGCGGGGGCTCAAACGCCTGTCTGAGCTCCTCCTTGAAGCCTTCGTACGTGCTGAAGCACGTAGGGTCGGAGAGCCGGCGTCCATACGCCCAGCTCCTTGCACGTCCGCCAAGACATGACATGGCGAAGGCGACCTTCGACAACGGGTCGACGATACGTCGAGCCGCGATGGCAGTGTCGAGTTCGACAAGCCAACGGAGGAGAGGTTCGCCCTCTCTTCCGACGTAGTTGCTCACCTTGAGCTTCAGTGACTGTGGGCGAGGTGTCGTCCCCGACGACACCGCGGTATTGGCAGCAGCATCTTGCTGCTCCTCATGATGAAGCCCAGAGCAACACCGTGTTGCTCTGTCGGCGTTAGCGTACGCAGCATCGTAGCTACAGCCGCTTCACCAATGACTGTTGACAGTCGTTGGAGGGCTTCCCACTCTGGGTCTGACAGGTGGGGACAGTCAGCGCGTGCAACATGGGTTGCAGGCGTCGTGGAGCTTTCCATAGACACTTCGGTATCCATGGGAAGGTTCTCGGCTCCGTGTTCGTGCGGTGACGTACGAACTCAACTTAGTCGGTCGTTGGACGGACTACAAAGTGCTACCAGGTGTAGTGGGTCTACCTTGGCTCACTACAACAGCTTACACGTGTGCGCTCGTGTATGAGGAAGCGTAGCTTAGTTTAAACTAGAGTTAATTATACTCGGGCCTCCGAGTATAGATTAATCTAAATAAACGATCCAAATAATGTTTTTGGGTTAAAATGAGAACTGTTATTTTTGTTTTATGTTTCTGACTTCCTCTAAATGTAATATTCTAAGTTGGGAATCTGCCAACGGCTGGTTGGCAGAATTCCTTTGCTATGCATGTCGCTCATTGGTTAAAAGATGCTGCTTTCAACCAATAGGAATCCTAAATGTCTATGGACCACCCGTCGTGGTGGTCGTAAATGAATGTGGCACTTGATGTAACGTACATCAAGGTCGAGGAAGTGTTCTAACCTTTAACAGACATCGCGTCTGTTAGAGTTACAAGTGGCTGTAGCCACTTGTGCGTGTAACCCCGTTACATGCGCCCCCTAGAAAGGGTGCAGTAGTCACGTTCCATCACTGTAACACCGTTGACAACCTGGGCCCGCTGACGATCTTGGACTCGATGTCGGAAACGGAGTCGCGGCACAGCCTGGTGTAAAGCTTGAAGGCGTCGGACGCCCACCGGCCGTGGAACAGGATTGTAAGCGCGTCCACGCCGGCGCGGTACATGTTTGTCGCGCCGCCTGCTCTGAGCGAGTGAGTCCCGTACCGATCTGGATTGTCGCCAATGGATTTCGCGCCTTCCTTGAGTGCGAGCGCAACTCTGGTAGCCGTCACGCAGTCTGGTTTACCGTTCGGCGGGAGGTAAACGGCGGCCGGAATTTGTGCGGGAAGGCCCGCTCTTGCTTGCAGTAGTAGCAGAGCTCCGAGCACGGGGCATACGCATGGGTGGCCGGACCGCGCAAGCATCCGCATCGTTGGCTTTCCGACCTGGTTGGTCTTGGATCCCCGCAAGCGGATGCACACCGTGGCGGCGTCCTTCGGATCTGTAGTCGCGGCACCGCTTGAGTCCAACACCAAGATGTCGCTGCCGCGAAGCGCAAGCCATTCAAACGTTGTGCCGGAGGTGGACACGATTTCAGATCTTCTCAAGAGAAAGAAGAAGGACATGCACAGCACCCCCCAAAGCGCTTGGTCCGCCGGGTCGGAGAGGTTCAGGTACTGGAAACGCGCCTCGAGGAGGGCGACGGAAGCTGGTGCCTTTTGATGCCCCGGTGCGTCGAGGCGGGCGACGCCCCGGAGGAGCATGCGGATCTGTGGATTGCCGAGGGAAGTTGCCGCCTGCCGCGTGGATGAAGTGCTGAATCCCGTAAAGATTGGACTTGATTGTGGCGCTGCGGACGGCTTGACCGGACCCAAAGCCATGGAGCGCGCAGTCGACGATGTAGTCGGACAGGACTTGGATCGCCCGTGGGGTCGAATGCTCTAGTTTCCAGCTCGTGCCGCGGCGGGCCGCCCAGAGCTTCCAGTGACTGAATGCTCTCGTGTACCGCTGGAATGAGGAATCGGCAATCGAGTGTTCGCGGAGAAGGTGTGCCACACGGTCGCGGGCTCGCTGATGGAGTTCGGAGCTGGGGTGTGCGTCCATCCGCTGGTGAGCTCGGAGAACAGATGCGAGAGACGGTCGCTGCTCCATTGCCTGGATCCTGCGTCGGCGATGGTGTTGTCGACGCCCGCCACGTGGGAAGGTGAGAAGCGTAGGCCGTACGGGTGCTCCCACATGCTCAGCAAGCGAATCAAGACTTGGGCTCGCGAATTCCGAGATGCCATCTTGGACTGCCATGCCACGGCGGACGTGTTGTCGACCCGGAAGTGGACGTGAAGCTGCTCTACTTGTTGACGGGTTTGTCTCCACGTTTGCGCCCAGGCATGCACTGCGAACGCGCATGATAGCAGCTCGCGGTAGTTGATGTCGAATTCGTTGGCCGCGCCGTTGTGGAACTCCGCGATCAGCTGACGCTCTGCCGGAGAGAATTGGTATGTGAGCGCTAGCCGGAGCGATGGGACAAGTGCGCATAGGCCGTCGTCTGACGCGTCTGTGGCTACGACGAAGTCAGGCTCGGGTAGCGACCCAAAGTATTCTAGAGGGACTCCGTTGAGTGATGGGTCTCCGAGGATGTGCCACCACCAGGTTAGGTCCGCTCGCATTTCTGCATTTACCGACACACGGGAACGTCGGTGCAGGTTTACCTCACCTTGTCGAAGGCGCTGTAGGAACGCCTGAGCCGGCCGAACGCACGTGGCAACGTGGCGCAACGATCCGAGCAGAGAGCGGAGCTCAGACCGGGATAGGTCCCGGGAATGGAAGGCGTGAGCAACGAGGGTTCGCGCCTTCTCTATCTTCGCGGGTGGCATGGCGACGGTGCCGGCGCGGGTGTCGAAAAATAAGCCGAGCACTTTTTGCTTTGTTCCCCACGGTGTGAACTTGTCCTCATTTACCGCCGCAGGTCCCATGACGGCTGTCATCGCGTAGCGGAGGGAGCGATCGGTATCGGTGCAGCGCTCGCCCACGTTGGAGACAACATTGACATGGTCGTCGACCCAGTGGTAGCTGAAGTAGCCGTCGGGGTGAGCGGGGTCACAGCTGTTCCCGTGGATATGCGCGACCGCGCCCCCAAGGATGCTGTACGTCCCCGCTGACCCGGTCCACCCAAATGCCGATGACATATCGATAATAATGGCGTTGTCCTCGGGAATATGACCCGCGAACATGTACACGCATTCGCTGTGGGTGCACGCGTTGCGGTATGCGGACGCGACGTCGCCGGCCATGAGTTCCACGTCGTGGTCGGGGTCCTTGCGCCTGCACCGCGTGATTTCGCGCGCGATGCGCGAGCAGTGTTCGTAGGTCGGCGTGGCGATGTCGGAGCAGTCAGTGTGGGCGTTGACAGAACTTTCGTCGGGATATGACAAGTCGTGTATCACCCTGCCGTCGATCCGCGGATCACCGGTTCCCTTATCGACGACGCCGAATGGGCTCAGGAATAGCTCCGGCCAGACCTCAATGATATCGGAGTCGACTACCAGGCATCGGAAGGAGTCCTGTTCACGACGAATGTTCTTGCGTAGGACATTCAGCCGCTTGGACGCTGATGGGTGGTTCCGGGGAAAACGCTGCTGTCGGGGTAAAGGTCGTAAAAGCTGGACTCGGACCCCTTCGGACGCGATGCGGAGGAGGCTATCGAGGTGTTGGTAGCCCCGGCAATGGTTGCGCAGCGTGGACGGCAGCAGCGCTTTGTTGGGACGATAGTCGTCTGCAGTCTGCCCGCGAACAAGCTCGACGAACTCCGGAAGCGTCGGGCGCGTGCGTCTAATGTACTCCGACATTGCTGTCTGAAGCGGCTTGTTGAGACACCAATTCCTTGTCCCCGGATCGGTCACGACGGGGTGAGGGAATTCCACGCCTGCCTTGGAGAACGTGCTTCGTAGAGAAGCATAGCGAATCGACTCCCACAAGTTGAGCCGACGGCTACAGCTTGCCGTTAAGGATTCGAGGTCGGCGGCGGACGGAGCAGGCCGCAAGAGGGCTGCCCGGGGTGGGCGTTCGGTGATGCTTGATGTCGCCGTGGGGGTACCCACCTCAAGGCACATGAGGGCGTCGGCGCTGCGGTGGGCGCCGCGATCAACATTTGCGACGTGTTCGCTGGCGGGCTGTGCGACAGATACGGCTGCATGACGTCTAGCGCTCTCCTCGACGGCAACAACCTGGCGCAGGTTGAGTGAGCTCGCGCTCGCGGAGCACGCCTCGGTGGCAATGCTGGCGCGCGGTGCGCGCCAGCTCTCATCGGCAGGTGCAGGAGGGTTGAGGCACGCCTCGGTGGCAATGCCGACGCGCGGTGCGCGCCGGCTCTCACCGGCAGGTGCTTTGATCGCGTTAGACGCCCCCGTGCCCCAGTTCGGGCCCGGTGTTCGTGGACGCGCATCGGTCCGTGTCTGGGCGTCGGGGTGTGTGACGGCGGCTTCAACGTCGCGCGCGCCGATCCGAGCCAGTGTTCGTGTTTGGGCCGGTTCCGCGTAGCGTGGCTGACGTGTCGGATCCGTCGCTGCGTCGGTCGGTGTGTCCATGATCCGACTCTTGTCGATGGCACAAGATATAAAAGGTTCGCGAGGGCGTGGAGCAAGTTGAGATGTATTCGAATAACTGCTGCCCGTGATCGACCGGCGTGCAGGCAAACCTGCTGCACCCGATCCCCTTCACGCTCGGCGTGGGCGCGCTGGTCCGCGACCACGGGTTCCAAACCGCTCGGTGATGTAAGCGACGAGCGCCGCTGGCAGCTCGGTTGGCCACGAGTGGGTGCGGTTGGCGAAGGCGCAGTCGTCACGTGTCCCGCCGTCGCACATAGCCCCGGCAAAGAACTTGAGGCAAGGTTCGGTGCCGTCATCGTTGCGCGGAATCATCGCCCGAATGTGCTCCGGGAACCCATTGGGCCGCGTGCGGCCGCCTCGGTGTGGGCCGTAGCGAGAGACCGTGCGGGCAGCTGTATGGACGGTGCGCGCTGGCTGGGTTGGGGCGAGGTTACCGAGGGGCGCGGAGGCCGCCGCCAGCTCATGCAGGGCCATCGCCCAGGCGACGGATCCATAGTCGATTCGGGTGACCGCTGTGGAAAAATCCCGCCACCACGTTGGCGAGTCGCTCGTGAGGTGCACGAAGGCTGTGCCGAGCAGCTTGTTAACTTCTTGCAGCGTCCTCCGCACACGCTTTGGTGAATGACCGGGGTCCGCATCCATGTTGAGGAACACGAACTCGCGAACGCGGTACAAGGACTGGGCCATCGGCTCGTACCACTGCGCGTTCGCGAAAGGCATGAGTCCCTGGACCGCGCTCATCAAATCGTTGTAGGACCGACAGGGCGGCGGCGGTGGCGGGACCGCGTTGCTCCCGAAATCGAGGTTGAAATTCACATCCGATGACCCGGCATCCAACGCGGTGTCGCGGTCGGCGCGCCGGAAGTGCATAATCGAAAGGCCGAACTGGCCAAACCGCGCCCCGTACAGAGCCATCATGATTGGCGGTGAATCTGCGAAAGTCATGACGGCGGACACGCGCCAGCCCATGACGAACGAAAGTGGTGTCTCGTGTGCGGCATCTGGTGTGAGCAGGTACGGGTACAATCGGTGCGCGGCGAGCATATAGATCGATGCCGGCGCAAATTCTCCGCGCCCCTTCTCACCTGCTGGAAATGGAAGGTTCGGAGCTCGCGGGTCGGCTCCGGGGCTAGCACGCCGCGGGCATTCGCCACTGTCCACGACAGTGGTGTTGGGGTTGCTGCTCCCTGCTCAGAGCCCTGTAGCGGCGATGCCGTTGGAGCGCTGGCACCTTGGCGCAAAGCCTGGGCGAGCTCGGTGAGCAGCCGGATTGTCGTCGGGTCGAGCTGTGGCGCGTGCTCGGCGATGTCTGTTCGCACCTCGCTGCGCAGATTGGATAAAGCGTGTTGAGGTGCCGCGTGATCTGCGCTGCTGGCGCGATTAGTCGGCGCTGCCGCTGTCAAGGCCGGCGTCGCTGGGAGGTCAGCATGGAATTGACTTAAGAACTCAGTCAGGTTGAAAGGGGTCCGCTGGCTGACGGCAGGTGGTGCCGGGGCGGGCCGGGTGGCAAGCGAGGGGTCAATTTCGGACATAGATGTGCGCAGGGGCAGAGACGGTACGGCCCTGGCCATGGCCCCGGCGACGTCGACGCCGTCGTCGTCCGAATCACTTTCCGAGTCGACGGACAGGACTGGTGGCGCCGCGCGCACTGCCGGTGATCGAAGCGTCAGGCATGGAGCGCGGTTTGGACTGCTGAGCCGCCGATGGAGCCTTCGATCGGCGCCCCGGCAAGGACGCGGGCTTCGCCTTCTTCGACTTCCCGAGCGGGACCGCGGAGGCTTTGGCACTGGCGGCGGCCGCGGCAGACTTGTCGGATGCCCTCGTGACCTTTCTGGAACGGGGCACCGTGCCCGACGCGGCGCTGCCTCTTGGTGCGGCGGGAGCAGCAGCCGACGCTGGATCTGGCGCCACCGGGGTCGACGCTGGAGCGGCGGTCGGCCCAGCCGGCCGGCGGGAGAACGCTGGGCTCTCGGGAGTTGATGGAGGCGCCGCAGCACTGGCGGTGGTTGTCTCGAGCGCGGGCCGCGACGGCACTGGGGTCGCCACAGGAGTGCCGTTTCTTTTGGCGGCGAGCCTCCGCGAGCTCCTCGCCCGACTGCTTACGTTTTGCGATGCGCGCGCTGGACCGGGCTGGCTGGCGTGGTGGGCGTGGGACCAGCAGCAGACTGCACGGCTGCCGAAGAAACCTCCGGGGCGTCCCCGAGTGGAGCTGCCGCCGCTGTGGGAGCGGACGACGGTAGCCGACCCGTGTGGGCAGGCGCCGTGGTGCTGACGTCGGCGGGAGCCGGTGAGGGTGAAGGCGTGGCCGCAGACTCGGTGGGCATTGGTGGCAAGCGGTATGCTGTTATTTTTTTCCTATTTGTTGCTTGGGAGGCTGAAGCTGCAGACGTCGGATCGAAGACTGCTCATTCGGGGCCTCCCCCTCGCCTGGTGGTTTCGCGCCCTCAGCGTCTTGCCTCGCCTGGCATCCGAAAACGGAGACCTCATTTTCAGCCTGCTGAAACTCCCAATCTAACCGGAACACAACATGCAGAGAGCAAATGGTATCCTTTTGCCGATCATTGCTCGACCCTAACGTGGCCGCGGCCGAGCGACCCGCCGTAGCTGTAGCGCTTTGGCTTAGCTGGTACAGCCAATGTCGAACGTTGTGATGCACAGAACTGTCTTGAGGAAGATGAACGCGGGATGGCGGAGCAAAGTCTCCGGGATCTAGGACGATGGTGCTTGGCGAGAAGAGAGAGGTTTCACGAGTGAGAAGGTCTCTTCTCGCCTACAAGCTCCAAGGCCTCATTGATCCTAAAATACATTGTACAATTGTCATGACTAGTTCAACGTCTTATCCTACTTGTAGATACTTGTGGAGACGTGAGCATAAGACACGGAGGTCACCTCCGACACTCCCCCTTGCTCGCGTCACTCTGCGAGCATGAACATCATCGCTCGAGAAAGTTGAACAACGAAGCCTACGAACATCGAGGCTTGTTCCTGATTAGCATGAACATCATGCTCTCGCGACCATCGCGACCACGAACCACTCGCACACGAACATCGTGTTTACCACGGCCATGCAAATGAACACCATAGCAAATCGTAGCGAAGGAACATCTTGACACGAACATCGTGCAAGCCATTTAAGGGTGACCGTCACCTGAGCATCATCCACGCTGCAACCGCACCCTTCTTTTCAGGACGGACTCTCCCATGTGCTCTCCCTTGCTCATTACGATGAACGACACCAAGCAGAGAGCGAAAATACTCGAACTTCACGCGTGCAAGCGGCTTGGTCAAAATATCCGCCGTCATCTCGTCAGTGCGGCAGTGTTGCACGTTGAGTAAGTTCCGATCCTCGAGATTGCGCACGTAGTGAAAACGGTTCTCAACATGCTTGCTGCCATTGTGTTTGCCGGGCTTCTTTGACAGCGAGATAGCGGCCGTGTTGTCACACCAGAGTGTAGGTGGCTGGTACTGCCACTTGAGCTCATCGCAGAGACCTCGCAGCCACATGATGTCCCTAGCACCCTCGTTCATTGCGACGTACTCAGCCTCCATGGTGCTTTGGGCGTTCAGACCCTGCTTCCTCGAGCCGTAAGATACCACACAGCCGTTGATCATCGTAACGTAGCTGCTAACCGACTGGCGATCGGCTTTATCGTTTGCGTAGTCGGCATCGCTGTAGGCTTCAATTCGAAGCAGATCCACCTTGGCCGATTTGGTCACGATCAAACTGAGGCCAAATTGCTTCGTCGCTTGCAAGTACCGAAGTACGCGCTTGGCTTGCGCATAGTGAACTGCAGTGAAGCACGACATGTACTGGCCCAGCCGACGGACCACGTGAGCAATATCCGGCCTTGACCCCGCCACGAGATACTGGAGTGCTCCTACAACTTCCCGATATGGCAGATCGCCATCCTCCTTCGTAGAATCGACTTCTGCTTCGGCCGATGTCGCCTCTGGCGTAGCGACTCCATGACACTCGTTCATGTGAAATCTGCGCAGCACTTCATCTACGTAACCGGCTTGGCTGAAGAACACACGACCCCTTTCACGATCGACACTTACTTCTACTCCAAGCAGATACTTCACAGGTCCCAGGTCCACAAGCTCAAAGTTTGCAGCTAGTTTTCTCGCGACCAACTGGCATCGATCCGGTGCTCCCATAAGCAGCAAGTCATCCACATAAACTGTCAGGAGCATGATTATCTCCCCCTTCTCGAGGAGGGAGTAAAGGCCGTGGTCACTTTCGAGGCGCACAAATCAAAGTGTCACGAGATGCCGATGAAGCGTCTTGTTCCAAACATGAGGCGCTTGTTTTAGACCATACAGGGACTTAATGAGTTGACAAATCTCGCTGTTGCCTGGCGAACTGGACCCTTGTGGCATCTCCATGAACACCTTTTCGGACAGCTTGCCATGCAGGAACGCTGTTTTCACATCATACTGTAGGATTGACCAGCCACGTTGAACAGCAAAATAAATCGCGACGCGGATCGTATCAAACCTGATCACAGGCGCAAAAGTCTCATTGTAGTTCACGCCAAACGTTTGCTTGAACCCGTGAATGACGAGGCGCGCCTTGAAGCGCTTCACGAATCCGTTCTCGTCCTTCTTTACCGTGAAGACCCATTTGTTCGTGATGACCGCAGCATTCTCAGCAGCACTCCGATCAACGACTATCCAAACTCCATGCTTGCGCAGCGACTCGAGCTCCTCTGCTATTGCCGCTAACCAGAACGCAGCATATTTAGACCGAACTGCCTGCCGATAAGTCTTCGGCACTGGGACATCCCGAGAATGCAACCGACGCTGCGCGAGTGCTTTTAGCTCGCACTGTAACACCTTGAGCAATTTGTGGGTGGCAAAGTGTACTTCAAAGTCGCGTAGGCGGGAGCTGCGCTTCCTTTTTCGACCACTACGAGACACTTGATGTCGAGCCACCGTATCACTTTCTGCAATAGTCCGTTGAGGAGGGCTGGCCACTGGAACAAGACCTCCTGATCGTGCTTGCTGGTCGTGTTCCTGCTCCGTATCAGGGGGCGCAATGACCGCAGAAACATCACCGAGTTGATGACCGCCTTGAGGCGGGCTCTGCTGAACCAGGATGCTCTCTTTAACAGCATCCAGTCGGACAACATCAGCGATCTGCATCTGCATAGGGACCAAAGATGCTCGAGCTGGAAGTGCATGGTCTCCATGGCTGTAAGCATTGGCCAGTAGCATCTCCATGTAATCGCGACCCACCGTGTAGTCTTCTGCAAAAATCAAATTTCCACCTCGATGCGTGGACACAGCACCAGTTGAGAGATCCAGGACTTTGTAGCCACGTGTTTTAGGGGAGTAGCTGACGAGTATAGCGGTGCCCATTCGTGACGACAGCTTCTTCTTCTTCGAGCGCTGCCCACTGGCAATATGATAGTAGCACAAGCTACCCCATGTGCGCAGGCACGACACATCAGGAGAATCTCCAGAGAACTTTTCGTGAGGCGTCATACCATTTAGCACTCGAGATGCCGTGACGTTCAGCGTGTACACTACATGCAGCGCTGCCTCGCCCCACAGCAGATCTGGTAGGTTGGTCATGTGCAGCAGCGCGCGAACCTTGGGGAGCACGATCCCGTTGGCTCGCTCGACTATGCCGTTCTCCTGGGGTGTGTAGCCATTCGTCGAAGTCAGGGAGATGCCTTCCGAGTCGCAATACTCTTGGATGTCACTATTGTCGAATTCTCCCCCTTGATCCGAGTGTATTTCTTCTACACGCCACTTCCGATCTCGATATTTGACATGCAGACGATTGATCAGCGCAATAATGTGCTGTTTGGCTTCACTCTTCTGGTGTAGGAGAAACAACCATTTGTACCTGCTAAACTCGTCCACCACCAACAGAAATGAAGTGCACCCGTCAATAGTAGGCTCGTTCACGGTGCAGCAGTCGACTTGAAGCCGTCGAAGAGGCTTGTCTGCGTGGTGGAGCCTCTCAGAGTAGGTCATGCGGACCTTCTTGCCGTGAATACATGGGAGACAGAGGTGCTCTGAGCTTTCTTCGTTCTTGTCGACCTTCAAGCCGCGGACCACTTGCTTCTTGGCCATGTCGACTATCGTGGAGCTACTTGCATGAGCAAAACGCTTGTGCCACACAGTCAGACGAGTGACTTTCTTCGTCTTCACGATCGCGCTGCAGACCACAGCTCGCTGCTGAGACGCGTTCCGGGGAGACCACAGGCGATAGAGCCGGTTGACCTTCACAAACTTCAGACGCATGCCCTTCTTGGTCAAGTAGCAGATAGACTGATCTGTGGAGTACGATACGAAGTACTTCAACTCCGTCTACATGTAGTCCTGTGACAGCAGATTCGCCGGTGCTTCAGGTACGTAGTACACGTCAGGAAGAAGCTTCTGTTCCTGCCGTCCAGTGAGCTCATTGACGACGTTAAACTCCACGCAGCCGATCTGGTTGAGCTTGACCAGGTTTCCACTGGCACTCAGCATTTCAGGACCGTCACTAATAGTTGGTATGCTGGTAAACAGAGAAAGATCCTTGCAGATGTTGCCTGTTGCTGCACTATCAAGGCACCACTCTGCAACAGCCGACTCGCTCGTAGAATGCGAACCTCCGATGGATGCCATCAGCATTGTTGGACCAGAGTGCTCTTTCCGTCCACCGCTCTTCCCACCATACTTGGCCTGTCCACCGCGACCTCCTCCATGCTGGGGACGACTGCTGCTGTTTTGCCAGCAATCACGATGCCAATGGCCCAGCTTTCCACACTTCGAGCACGGCCGACGTTGCATGGCTTCCTTCACCGACTCTTGGCACTTCCCATTGGACGAGTTGCGATTCTGCAAGTGTCTTCCGCCCTGATGATTGGGGCGGGGGCTTCGTCGGTCGGGTCCATCCGCAAACTGGAACACGGGGTTTGGCGCCGACTGAGCATCACGAGGGCCATTATTACTCGGAGGGTTGCGCGATGCAGTAGTAGCGGAAGGCAACCGCATATTCTCTTCCTGTTCTCTTGCCAACTGTCGCCCTCGTACTTTACCGACTTCCAGGTCTCTTGACTTCATTCTGGCGCCCACCAGCTCGCTGCTGAGATCCGGAAACACCTCCAGCGAGTTCGTCAGAAGAAGTCGAGCAAGTTCGGCCTCGTCCAGAGGGTGGCCGAGTACCACCAATTCTTCTTGAGACTTCATGATGTCGTCGATGTATGTATCCACACGCTCTCCTTTCACCAATTTCCGCACGAACATCGCTGCCTTGATCAAGATATCATTCTTAGCGGCACTGCCAGCGTTGTATTCTTTTTCGATCTCTTGAAATAGCTAAACAGGATCACAGTTGACCAGTAGCCGTCGGTAGCGGCCCGCCAAGCGGGGACCAAGCGATCCAGCGATTACAGCTTGCGCTTTGAGCCAGCGCTCACTCCAGCGACGCTTCTTAGTCGAGCTCCAGGTGTCATCTTCGACGACCTCCTCAACCACTAGAGACCACAACTTCAGGACCTTGAGCTTCAGCTCAATCATAGTGCGCCACAACTCGTAGTCATCTGCACCCGTTAGCTTGGGAACCTCCAGGCTTGTAGTATCACGGGGCACAGATCTGCTTCTCTTTTGCCTCTTGTGTTGTTTCTGCTTCCTGGAGCGCTTGCGCTTGGAACTTTTCCGCTTCTTCTTGTCCTCGGCGCTTGAACGTGACGTGTCGCTGTCAGAGGCGTCCGAGTCGTCAGAATTAGAGTCTTCACTACCAGAGCTGTCCAAACTACGACTGGAGCTCGTGCTTTCGGAGCCGTCTGGTGACGCGTCTCAAGACGGTGCTGGTGACGTCGCCCCCGGCGAGTCGTCTTCATCAGAGCTCGCCTCTTCTTGGCGGCGCTCAGTACGATCACCTCTCACCATGGTGCTCCGTCCGCGGAGACGTTGAGCTGCTCTATTTGGGCTCATAACCTGTCGAACGTTGTGATGCACAGAACTGTCTTGAGGAAGATGAACGCGAGATGGCGGAGCAAAGTCTCCGGGATCTAGGACGATGGTGCTTGGCGAGAAGAGAGAGGTTTCACGAGTGAGAAGGTCTCTTCTCGCCTACAAGCTCCAAGGCCTCATTGATCCTAAAATACATTGTACAATTGTCATGACTAGTTCAACGTCTTATCCTACTTGTAGATACTTGTGGAGACGTGAGCATAAGACACGGAGGTCACCTCCGACAGCCAACAGAGCTTGTAGCGCCGTGGTTGTACAAGCGCACGCCGTGCGTGCATTGTGAGTACGTGCAACGCCAGCCAACGCCGTGGCGCACGCAGCGTCCTGGTTTTTGGCTGCAGATGCTGGCTTGCCGCCTAGCAATGCGAATTCAAAAGTGCCAAAATGAAATTATTAGCGCGTTAGCTTCTACAATAGGATAAGACACACACACGCACACACTCCGAGGTGTCGTCTTCAGCCACCTAGGGCTTTGTTTTCCTTTAAACTACTCGCTCCGTAGGTGCGCACTCAAAATTAATCCTCCGCTCATAAATCATCTTGGGTAAAAACGAGTACGCTCAGGATTCTACTTTGTATAAAAGATCCAGGAGTGTCCTTTTCGTGTAGCCACTCGGGATTCGTCTTCTATGCACTCAGGATTAATCCGCACCCAACGCGATAATCTCAGGAGGGAGAAGGACGAACTGCAGCGACTTGCACGGACGAACGCGGTCGAGCTCGGTACGCTGTGTTCGAGCCCGCTTGGTAGTCGGGGGATTTTCAGCGCAGGTGAGAGCTCGCTTCTTCTCCATGTTATCTCGGACACAACTTGATCTGATGGGACTGACCACCATTGTTCTTTTCCCAGTTGTCTTCACGATACAACCATTCGGATTCAACTCACCTAATGATGTTGGAAGGTAAAGTACTACAGTAGATAAAGACACTATATGCTCATTGGTTCACGTTACGATAGGCGCCTCGCTTGGCTGCTCAGCTGAGGGGGAAGTATATAGCTGTTGCTGTCCGCCTCACCAGCCTTCCCATCCTAACTTACACGTATCCGGCGAATGGCTATTGCTTAGACCGGGTTGCTGGCCGTGGACGTGCCAGACGCAGCGGCGGAGGACTTGTCGGCCAGAGGCGGCAGCTCGCGCATCATGGTCACAGCCTCCTCCACGGAAATGGTCGGGTCGTTGGCCAGGATGCGCTTGAGCAGGTTCGTGGCCGCCAGCATGTCGTACAGCCGGCTCTTGGCGTTGGCGATGGCGAAGCGCACCTTGCGCACGGCCAGCTTCTCCTGCGTGTCCGACAGCACCTGGATCGTGGTGGCGTCCATGTCGTTCATGTGGAACGTGTCCAGCACAACCCCGCGCGTGGTGATGCCCAGCGTCTGCAGGCGGACCATCTCGCGCTCGACGAACTGAGCCACGCGCTCGCAGTTGGCGAAGTAGAGCGAGCTCTCGACGCGGATGGCGATGATGTCGCCCAGGTGGTTGGCCTCGGGAAGTTCTCACGGTCGACAAAGCGGCCGTTGTCTAGCTCGCCGAGGATGGCCACGGGCTGCACCTTGGACTTCCACATGAGCGCCAGGATGGAGCAGATGATGGAGGCGATGAGGCCGTTGAGCACGCCCAGCCCCAGCGTGAGCACGAAGGACGCCGACCACACGAAGAACTCGTCGCGCTTGACGCGGAACAGCCACTTGGCCTCGCGGAACTCGACGAGGACCAGCCCGCCACGATGATGATGGACGCCAGCGTGGCGCTCGGCAGGTAGTAGAGCGTGCCCGTGAGCGTGTACAGGGCCAGCACCACGATCAGACAGGTGATGATCGACGCCAACTGAGTGTGCGCGTTCTGCAGGTTGACGGCCGTGCGAGACATGCCGCCCGTGGGGGCATGGCCTGGAAGAAGCCGCACACGACGCTGGCAACGCCGATGCCCGTCAGCTCCTGCTCCGTGTTGATGTCCTCGCCGCGCTGGATGGCCAGACGCTTGGCCATGGCGATACTCGAGAGGAAGACGACCACGGACACGGTGAGCGCATGGTACAGGATCGTGCCGAAGCGGTCGCCGTCGATCAGGTGCGAGGTGAAGCCGTACCAGGGCACCTTGGGCTCCGGGAAGCCGCCAGGGATGTCACCGGTCAGCTTCAGGTGCGACGGGCCCAGCGCGTAGCCGACGATGCCTCCGAAGATGCAGACGACCAGAGGGCCCAGGTCACACAGCGTGCGCATGAGGAAGATGGCCAGCAGCACGCCCTTGGACTTGGGCTTCTCCACGGTCAGGCCGTTCTTGCCAGCGTCCGCCAGGGACTCGCGCTCCTCCTGCGGCGTGGTTTGCGCGTGGTAGGCGTTGTACTGCTGATCCGTGAGCGAGAAGCCGTGGCCCGAGTTCCTCTGGGGCTGCAGGAACCGCTCCTCCTCTTCAGCCTTGCCCTGCTCCTTGGTGACGGGCGTGTCGCTCTCGAACAACTGCATGAGCACGGGCGACGGGAAGAAGCGCTTTTGATGATCTTGACTGAGAACAGGTAGACGATGGACACGGCGGCCACGGCGAAGGCGTTAAGGTTGGTGTCGCCGATGTGGTTGAAGATCTGGTAGACCGTGGCGGGCGGGTAGTCCTGCGACTTGAACTTGATGCCCAGCGCGTTGGAGACCTGCGAGAGCATGATGAGCAGGCCGCCGGCCGAGATGAAGCCGCCCATGACGGGCCGCGAGAAGAAGTCGGCGATCTGGCTCAGGTTGAGGATGCGCACCAGCAGCAGGATGCAGCCGCTGAGGAAGGCCATGAGGATGCCCGTGGCCACGCGCTCGTCCTGGTCCTCGATGTCCTCGAGCGTGGTGCCGACCAGGAGCGACACCTCGGAGCCGCTGGCCACGGACAGCACCGTGCTGGAGCCGAAGATGGCGTAGATGAGCGGCGCCGTGGCGGCCGTGTAGAGCCCGTGGTGGGCCGGCACGTGCATGATGGTGGAGAGCGACACCTCCTGCGGGATGAGCATCATGGCGACGGTGATGCCGGCCACGATGTCGAACTTGAGGTCGCGCTGCACGCTGTAGCTGGGCAGCCAGCGGAAGATCGGCGCGTAGTGCTGCACCTTTGGCGCCACGTGGGCTTGGGCAGCGCGTAGCGATCGCTCACGCGGCGCGGCTGCATCCCGGTCAGCGCGCTGAGCCACGACATGCTCTGGTTGGCGCTTGGAGGTCGAACTTGTGGAGCTCAAAGCAGAAAGCGAAGTGAGCGTTCAAGTGCCAGGACGGGACGAGGGCGGGCGCTGTGAAGGCTGAAGAGCTCAAGGTCTGTCTCGGTGGTGATTAACGACGGGGCTCTTTAGTCACACCGGGTCACGGATATCCGCTGCTGAACTGAAGTGGGACGCCACCTGGGCCAGTGCGCGGCGCGGACTTGCACCAGGTGGCTGGCGCTGCCCTGCGTGGGCCGTCTCCGTCGGCGTGATTGGGGATAGCGGGCCGGGATTGTGAGCCAGTGCGCGCGCCGAAAGCCGAGCCGTCAAGGATTCCTGGATCGCAACCTTTCGCGGCGTTAATCGGAGTGGAGATGCGTTAGTCGAGCACGTGCATTTTGCAGCCCCCAAGTTGCAGTCTCATCAGGCTGGTCAGCACGCACCCGAGCCAGCTTGGCTGCGTTTGAGATGGACGCGCTGCCATGGAGCTCGGGCGCCTGCTTCGGTTGGCCAAGCGCGGATGTTGGGGCCAGTGGCGGCGGCGATGGACGCGCTCGCCAGGAACGTTTGGAGCTGGCTGCGGTGCTGATACGTGTGCAGCCTGCACTGCAGAACACTCGGCCGTCTCTACGAGTGGTGTCATGTGCACATGCACGGCGTCTGGAAGCGAGGTGGCTGGCGACGATACTGTGGCTTTGGCTCATGTCAGGCCAGCATGCCGAAACCAGGTTATGTGACTTCACCCAAACAACGCTCGCTTCGTGAAAGTCAACGATATTAATGCATTGAACCAGTACTGTGTGCTTGCGAGTCAAGTGGTGGATGGGAACTCACAGCAAAAGATATTGCAGCTCGTCATTGTAAGCTCCTCCTTCAAGGCTAACTTATACTAAGTACACAAGTTGAAAGAAAAATATCGATAATAACTGAAAAAAATAGATGCAGCGAAAAATGCCTACCAGCCGAGCTCGCACGCAACTGACGGAGGTGGACCGCGCTCATCCGTGCAAGTCGCTGCAGTTCGTCCGTCTCCCTCCTGAGGTAATTGCTCTGCCCCATGCCATGGAGACGATCAACAGATTGGCCATGACCCCCCAAGAAGCTCTCGTTGAAGCAGTCATGAGAAACCAGTCCCGAGATTTGCACCATGTTCTACAGCGGTTCCGGTGCGATTCGTCGGACGCGTTCATAGTGGCCGCCGGCTTTGGGAACCAAGTGGCCATGCGCTTGTTGCGAGATGGAGTCGAGTATCGCAATGAGCTGGAAGTGCTGGCCACTGCAGCTGCGGCCGCCGCCAAGAACGGAAGGCTGAGCGCCACAAAGTACCAGCTGGGCGAGTTCGAGCACAGTTTCCAGGAGCCCCTGGACTAGCTTAATGTGCAATATCGTGTGGATGACGCGACGGGGGTTGTCAGGGATGACGCGGCGGCTGAGGGCCACCTGGATGTTGTGAAGCTGGGCGTGGCGCACGCCGTCGAGTCGAAGTATGTGGCTTTATCGCCATTTGGGTCCGATGCCCTGTACTGTGCGGCGCGCGGCGGTCATGCGGAGGTGGTGCGGTATTTACTAGCCCAGTACTTGTTTGACTGGAAGCTGGACGCTGCGTTTGAGAAGGCCATGGAGAAGGACGACAAAGTGATCGTCAAGACGCTGTACGAGGCGTATCCACTGTACGCTGAAGGCCAGAACTTGTTCGTTCGAATGGCTGGTGATGCCCGCAAAGACGCGACTGGGTATTTGTATGATACCATTCACCCTCCGACGTCGCTGGTTGGTGAAGCTTTCGTCGATGCAACGCGTTGCTATTACACTGATGTCGCCGAGTTCCTGCTGACTACGGGTCGAGTCCCGACCGACGCCTTCGACAAGGCTGTGTCGAACGCCGTCTCATCCGGACGCATCAGCCTGTTGAGAACCCTCGCCAGCAAGAAGCGCGCGTCGCCGCAAGTGTTGATCACTGCTGCTACATTGGGGCAGTTCGCTGTTGTCAAGTGCCTGCTGAACGTCCAGCGACAGTCGGTCAACGCTCTAGTTGACGCTCACAACATGACGCGAGATCCAAGCGTCCGAGCGCTTTTGCGTGAAACCCTTGAACACGAGTAATGGGGCAGCACAGGCAGGGCCGGGTGTCTGTGGCAGTATGCTGCTGTAGCTATGTGAATGGTGGCCAATGTTTTATTATCGCTATGCATTGTCTTCCAGCTACGACGTGCCGTGCAGCCCCCGCTAGGTTCGCTGTCGTGTCGATCCGCTCATGGGGTCATGGTGTGCTTGACTTGGTGGTCTCCGTGGGTCGGACTCGCCTTGTCTCCCTTCAACTTGTCCTTCACCTCGTGCACCTTTTCCTTCGCTCGGTCGACGATGGACGGAGACGAGAGCGACTTCTCCGCTGCCGTGATCTGGTAGCTCAGCACGTTCGTGTTGAAGTTTTCCTTGATCGTCGTCTTGACCAGCGCCTCGACCGTGTCGGGACTGCCGAGGACGCCCCCGCCCAAGTTGTCGACCGAGTTGTTGTTGTCGGTCTTGCCCATGGCGTTCTTGATCGCGCCCTTGACGCCCGTCGCGCGCCCGTTCTTCTCGTCGTAGTTGCGGGCCGTGGTCTTGAGGACGTCCATGGCCCTCGACGTGGCATTCATCATGTTGCGAGCGGAATTCACCTCGGCCTTGGACGGTTCGTGGCTCTTCTTGATCTGGTGGGCCACGTGCTTGAGGTCTCCCGAGACGTCCTTGGCGTTGCGGATGTCGCTCCGCATGAACGACTTGGCCGTGTTGGTGAAGTGGTTGCCATGGCGACTGTCGTACTCGGACAGGTTCTTCTTCAGCAGTCGGAGGCAGGCGGTGGCGTCGTCGGCAGTCTGGATCAGCGCTTGCTCCAGCGAGGCGAACTCCTTCTCGACGGCAGCGTGGTGGTCGGCGTGCTTGCCCATGGATGTTGGTTGGAGGGTGTTGAGGCTTGTGGGTTTGGCGCTTGAGTGGCGACTTGCGCGTTTGAGATCACGTTTTGAAGTGAGCAGGAACCAGCGGGGCTTGAAGCCCGTGGGGTGGTAGCTGAGAAACGATAAGAAGAGGTGATGATGGCTGCGTCCAAAAGAAGACACTCTCAACTTCTCAGAGAATCGCGCGCCCACATCTTTTGGGTGCCCCTTAGTTGTCGCTTTCAGCCAATATTTTCCCGAAGAAGCGTTGCCGACGGAACGGCTACGGCTACGACACGTCTAGTACCGCTGGCGGTGCTGCTCAGTTTAAAACGTGATCCCAAGTGCGCAGCACCGCAAGAAGTCTTCAACACAAAGGTCAATTTCAACCAGCAACAAAGTCATGGGCAAGGCCATCGAGCGCAGTATCGCCGCTGAGCAGGAGTTCTCCAAACTCGAGTTGCTGCTGGTCCAGACGGCAAATGACGCGACCAAGTGCCTCAAGGTCCTGAAGAGGAACCTCGGCGACTACGACAAGCGTCACGGACTCCACTTTCGCCACACTTCCAAGTCCTTCATGAGGAGCGACATCTGCGTCGCGAAGGACTTGGCCGCGGACTTGCGGCACGTGGCCACGCGGATCCGCAAGAGCAAAGTCCCAACCGAATCGGAGGTCAACGCTGCGCGCATCCGCATGAACGAGACTGCGGAGGCCATGAACGACCTGAAAAAGGCTGGGCGCGTCTACGACCAGAACAACGGACTAACCTCGAACATCATGGGTAGCGTCCTCGGCGGCAAGGGCGACGAAGAGAAGGAGAACAAAGGTGGTCTCTTCAGCAAGAACGACAAGGCCAAGGACTCCGACAAGTCCACGGGAGGGCTGTTTAGCTCTGGCGACAAAAAGATGGAGCGGCGTTCGAGTGGAGGCATCCTCAAGTCTGCAGACACGGTGGAGGCCGTGGTGCGGTCGACTCTGCGCGACAGCTTCAGCGGCTTCAACGCTCTCGAGAACCAAATATCCGCGACAGAGAAGGCGTTGTCACCTTCGCTGGCGGAGCGGGCCAAGCAGGCAGTGGCTGGCGTGGCGAGCAAACTCGTTGGAGACCCCAGCTCCAGCCCAACCCAGGAAAACAAGAAGAGCGTGAGCTTGTGAGCTGGAAACACGGACTGAGCGTCTCGAGCTTTCGCGTTCCGTTAGGAACGATTCATCATTACTGTTTCCAGGAACAAGAAACTTCATATGAATTAACGCAAAGTCGACAGCCATGATTCATGACCATGAGCCACAGGACTCGGAAAAAATAATTATCCCATTGCAATTACTCTATTTTTGTTCGGAAATGTGTATTATTGGTTGCCGGTCGTTTTGAAATTATTACTACAGTATGTATTGAAGCAAAATTCTCAGTAAAATGTTGGAATATACAAAAACCAAGTTTACCTAACTTGTATTGAAGCAAAATCTCAGTAGAATGTTGGAATATACTAAAACCAAGTTTACCTAACTTGTATTGAAGCAAAGTTCTCAGTAAAATGTTGGAATATACAAAAACCAAGTTTACCTAACATGATTTTCCATATAACAGTAATTGAAATAAATATATATTATTGGTGAATGATATATTGAAATGGAGACCGAACTTTTGCAATTCTCTGAAATTTATTTCAGAGTCTACCGGTGATACCACTTTCCGCGCTGTTTTAATATATTCGACTATGGCAACACCCTCTTTGCTTGAATGGTTTATGTGCTGTACAGGTCACCCAGTTCTCAAACTTCATAACAAAAGTTTTTTGTTAAAAAACACAGCCTTCGTAATTTAAAGGGTCTGATTGTCCGTAACAATACACAGCTATTGATGCAACGCGGTTTGTAAAACCCGTTATATCGTATACCTCTAGCCATTATGAATCACCCATGTGAATGTTGACCCTGTCGGCGACGCGTCCATCTTCGCGCAACCTGCGTCTGCAAGTAATCTAAACGGTAATTTATGATGTGTTTTTTTCTTGGGATAAATGCAATTTCCTATTTATCCCGTGGGTAATCGACGAGTCTTCATTTTTTGTATCTTCGCCGCTTTCGCCGCTGTGGGCGCTGAGACCAATACTTCGTGCACGGTGAAGCGCTGGCCATCACGCTGCGGCACGCTGGGTACGACGACGACGTCACTCATCTGCTCTACAGGCGCACATCGGAGCAGGCCGCAGCCATGAAAACCCGCGCGGGCGTCCGCGGTCAACACGATCATCACGACGCCTATTTAATAACCCGGACGCCGGAGAGCTCGGCGAGAGCCGCGCCGTTCCATTCGAGGAGCGCTACGCACTACCAGCTCACGACTTCGTCACGGACGTGGACAGCGATACTATCATCGCCAAGAAGCTGAACATGCGGAACTCATTGTCGAAGTGATCGGCTCCTTCGGCTGAAGCGAGCGCGTGTGTAGTGGGCCTACCTTGGCTCACTACAACAGCTTACACGTGTGCGCACGTGTATGAGGAAGCGTAGGTTTCTTTTACTTGAGTTAAGTATACTCGAGGTCCACGAGTATACTTTAAACAAGATAAAGACTCTAAATAGCTGATTTTGGTAAAGATGAGAACTGTTATTTGTGTCTTATGTTTCTGACTTCCTCTAAATGTAATATTCTAAGTTGGGAATCTGCCAACGGCTGGTTGGCAGAATTCCTTTGCTATGCATGTCGCTCATTGGTTAAAAGATGCTGCTTTCAACCAATAGGAATCCTAAATGTCTATGGACCACCCGTCGTGGTGGTCGTAAATGAATGTGGCACTTGATGTAACGTACATCAAGGCCGAGGAAGTGTTTGAACCTTTAACAGACATCGCGTCTGTTAGAGTTGCAAGTGGCTGTAGGCACTTGTGCGTGTAACCCCGTTACAGCGTGGCAGGATATTCTGCCTTTTGCCACAGGCTCTGGGCGTCGCTTACGTTGCCTGGACGAGTTTCAAGGTGTTCAGACCGACTTCAACCTGCTCAAGGTTGGTCAGGTGCATGCTGCTAGAAGGACGCCGCTCAATCGGATGCTAACTACACGTAAAAGTACGCAAAATTTCTTAGAAATATATGTGTTGGGTGTGTATTTCACATAGGAAAGTTTGTTTAGCATTAAAAAAATGCAGGATACCGATGACGGCAGCAGCAACGGCCTGTCGAGACCTTCCGGAAGGAGCAACTGGAGCAGCGTGTTTCGAGGCGGTGCCGAGAGCACTTTCGCTCTCAATCATATTGGCTTGCTGGATATCGCTCCACCTCAAACTTCTGACGCAAGAAAGCGTGAACGCCGCAAGAAAAGTAGCAGGAATTTGAAACTAAAAGCTTGGATTCCACAGCGGAAATTTCAGAGCTTCTTCGTGCACAGCACGACTTTGTCCAATATGATACTCGTCTCAAACTTTTTCCTCCTTGTCTCGATAAGATCTATACTTTCACGTTGGTATCTTCGGCGGTAGCACGGGTCGACAGAGGGCCCTTCTCGTCTTCATTTGTGGTGAACACGGTAGCTGCCAAAATAAAGTGGAGATCCTGCGTCCTTGGCTGGTTGCTCGCTTGTCCATTAAAAAATGAAGTGATCTACCCCACCACAAGTGACACAACCAGTGACAACGGGAGGATTAAAACCACGTAGATAAGAGATGACCTCCACGTCCATCTCGCATTCGGCTTACCCTCACGTGGCGTATAATACATGGATTACCTGCGCGTTGGTAGTGATGGAGGTAACGTTAAGTAGAGACCAGAGTGAAAAATGAAGGCTTCGTTAGTTAAGGAAAAATCGGGGGGAAAAGCTCAACTACCGGGCAAATGCAACACTAAATCAGAAAGGAAGCCCCGCCATTCCTGTGCATGCGCTGACTACGCAATTTGCACGTCGCCCATGATATCAACACCGAGCTGAAAGCTTTCAGCTACGCACTCCGCTAGCTCCTGGAGACCCATGCTGACGGAATCCCCATTTGACATATGGACGGACCAAACATATCGACCATCGATCTCGTCCCACGACCTCACTTGTCCAAGTAGGTAAGGTGCCCGGCTGCTGTCATCTTGGGGTCCTGGTACAGCTCGCGCAACCTTCCAGTGCAAAGGTCGCGCCGGAAACGCAGTGAACAGCTCTATTAGCCGATTTTCTTCAAAGAACGCGTGACGCTGACCTTGACTAGCAGGTTGGCGGCGTTGCAGCGGTCGACCTGGAGCCCGTCGGATTGGCAGCGTTGCCAGAGCTCCTTCGATACTGAAACGACCCACCAGCACCATTGTAGCAAGTACGTGGGGGCACTGCCACCCCGTCGAGTAGTAAGTCTTGCAGTCACACCGGAAAGACGATCGCACACGCTCAATCTATTGCAAACAGCAATATCAAATTACATTAGTATGTAGGCAGTATATCAATACAACCTCACATCATGGTTACCTGAGCCGCCGTCCAAGTCGGAGAGTTTACAAATGGCGCACTGGAAGAACCGTCCAATATCTCTACGCTGTAGATTGAGAGATACAGCAGCTCTGTCTCTTCGACTGCACGTTTCTTGAGAAGTTGTCCATCAAGTGAATTGAGGTACCTGCGCGAAGTTTAATATTAGTTAGCAGAACATTCATTGTGTAGTATAGGCCAGCCAACTTACACTCTCGCGCGCTTGATATCAAGCTTACAGCCCGTTGACCCAGGCGCAAAAATGTATTTTGGAGCGTTGAACAGTGCCAAACTGAGTCGACGCGTTCTCCCTCCCCCCGTAAACTTCTGACGATAGTTTCTCGGGTCATTTAGCAATGCCTTTGCCTCCGCCACTGTCTTTGAGCACAATGGACCTGCAGAAAACAAAACAAATAGCTGTCAGATATGATGCAGTTGTGTAATGGGCCTACCTTGGCTCACTACAACAGCTTACACGTGTGCGCACGTGTATGAGGAAGCGTAGGTTTCTTTTACTTGAGTTAAGTATACTCGAGGTCCACGAGTATACTTTAAACAAGATAAAGACTCTAAGTAGCTGAGTTTGGTAAAGATGAGAACTGTTATTTTTGTTTTATGTTTCTGACTTCCTCCAAATGTAATATTCTAAGTTGGGAATCTGCCAACGGCTGGTTGGCAGAATTCCTTTGCTATGCATGTCGCTCATTGGTTAAAAGATGCTGCTTTCAACCAATAGGAATCCTAAATGTCTATGGACCACCCGTCGTGGTGATCGTAAATGAATGTGGCACTTGATGTAACGTACATCAAGGCCGAGGAAGTGTTCGAACCTTTAACAGACATCGCGTCTGTTAGAGTTGCAAGTGGCTGTAGGCACTTGTGTGTGTAACCCCGTTACACCATCCCCCCGTCAAGGTTAGACGTGCCGGTCTCGGCACGTCAACCACCATTGACTGTTTGGTCAATGCATGACGTTTAGAAGAGAGCGTGCTCGTGATAGAACGAGCACGTTGAAGTTGAAGACCTTTGGCGCAGCAGCGGAGGACCTCTCTGCTGCTGAGTATCATGCGCGGCAGTGTGCGAAGCGCTTCGCTGCCGCGGGGGCAGGCACCACGGCCTGCCCT
This sequence comes from Phytophthora melonis, assembly GCA_024211575.1. Lineage (NCBI taxonomy): Eukaryota > Oomycota > Peronosporomycetes > Peronosporales > Peronosporaceae > Phytophthora > Phytophthora melonis. Next base: position 1,162,888 of record JAMXKT010000034.1, read on the forward strand.
CGAAGTGTCTTCGGGCGCTGTTGTTAACAACAGCGTTCGCATTACTGTCCAGTGTGTAGTGCATGGTGGGCTTCGTAAGCCTCCACCATGTCCGGAACGTCTTGGAGCAAGACGTTCCGCGGCTCCCATGTATCTTGGTTGGGAGGAAATCCTCTCTAACGAATACGAAAACGAACTGGTTCTAAGTTCGTTCTCGGGATACTGTGGTCAACAATCCGCTCAACTATCCATCGAGTTGAGCCGTGTGCGTCACGAATTGGTGGCGGCGGTGGTGGGAACACGCCCCGTGTGTGGTCAACTTGGTGTTGACCCTGATCTCGCTTCTCCCCACGACCGAGTTCCGGTCGTGGAGTAGCTACAGAGCGCTGCGCTCGGTGCTCTTGAGTATCCTTACTTTGCGACGGTCTCCTAGACCGCCTCGATCGTCCCGGTCGGGCTGGATCTCCAGCTCGACCTGCTGCTCCAGCGCGACTTCGCGCTGGAGAAGATGATGGCTTCCGCCGAGTCTTCTGCTTCGGTTCAGCCGAGCTAGGTAGCTCGTGCTGCAGGTATGGTTCAACCGTCCGACGTAGAACGTCGGATGGAGGCGCATGCTAGACGGGATGTCTAGCGTGTAAGCGTTGCCATGCCGTTCCAACACTGTGAACGGCCCGATGAAGCGCGGAGCGAGCTTACTCGCTCCGAAGTCGGAAACTGCATGTTTAGGCAGGTTTTGAGTAGCTAACAAAACCAATGAACCCTTCTTGAATTCATTTGTGTTGCCCCTGCCAACATTGTCTGCGTTCAGCTTCTGTCGATCGACAGAAGCTGCAATAGCGTCCTGGACAAACCGAATGACGGCTTGTCTGCGCTGCACGAAGTTCATTGCGTCCGAGCTGAACTCGTTCAGCTCGCTTCCAGCAGTAGGCCCGGCCTCTGCGTTCGTAGATGTGGTGTCTGTGCCTCGCACAGACACGTTCTTCTTCTGCTTGTGTGCGTCTGTGCCCTGCACAGACGCGGTCTTCTTCTTCTTGGTTGCGTCTGTGCCCTGCACAGACGCGGTCTTCTTCTTCTTGGTTGCATCTGTGCCCTGCACAGACGCGGTCTTCTTCTGCTTGGTTGCGTCTGTGCCCTGCACAGACGCGGTCTTCGTCTTCTTTCGCGTTGTTGCGGCTGACACCGTGCAGGTGTCAGCGGCATTCTGCGGCTGCTGTGTTGCAGTCGTAGATCCTCCCCCACTTAAGGAAGGAGCCAGCATCCCGAGTAAACTCGGGAGGCGTGGGTGCCTCAAGGCATTCACGTAGAACGGTGTATGCCCGGTCGAGGCATGCACCGAGTTGTTGATGGCGAACTCCGCCATCGGCAGACACTCGCTCCAGTGTTGAAACGAGTGGGCGTAGCTCTTGAGCAACATCCACGAGCACGCGATTCACGCGCTCGGTCTGTCCGTCCGTCTGCGGATGATCCGCAGTCGACATCGAGAGCTGACTGCCAAGAAGTGTGAACACTTCTTGCCACAGGTGCGCGGTGAAGCGCGGGTCTCGATCGGACACGATGTCCATCGGCATGCCATGGTGTCTGAACACCATGTCAACGAACAGACGTGCCGTCTGTTTCGCAGTCACTTCGGCGGGTACTGCAGCAAGATGCACCATCTTGCTGAAGCGGTCAACAAAGACCACAACGCCCGTGTTCCCCTGGCTATCCGGGGGAAGACCAAACACAAAGTCCAAAGACATGGACTGCCAACACTCCGACGGAGTCGGTAGTGACTGCAAAGGAGCCTGTGCGAACGGCGCAGGCTTCACACGTTGACACACCTCGCAAGCACGGACGTACTTGCGCACCCACTTGTAGTGGTGGGCCCAGTAGAAGTCCCTCGTGAGAAGAAGATACGTCTTCTCACGGCCCGGATGCCCGCAGGCGGTGCATCATGATACTCGTACATGATCCTGAGTCGCAGGTCATGATCATTGGGAACGACAACGCGGTCCGCGTTGTCGTTGACTGCGCTGTAGAGTAGCAACCCCTCGTGCACCCGGTAACGGTGTGCACGAGCACGAAGATGTCTTGGCAACTTCTGACGAGCTTCGTCAGAAGGCACTGAGCCATAGGCCAGTAAGAGCTTCGCGTCCGCGTCGTGCGCGTCCGCGGCCTTCACGTCGTCGAGGAGCGACGACGTGGGAGTGCTCGATCGCATGGCGTCAATGGCATTGACGTCGACTTCATTCGTAGCGTAGTCAGGTCGACGCGATAACGCGTCGGCCACCACATTGAGTCTTCCGGGTTTGTACTCAACCCGGAAGTTGTATTCCGCAAAGAACGAAAGCCATCTCGCCATACGTTGCGAGATGTGTGGCGACTTGACAGCCGTCCGCAGCGACGCGTGGTCTGTATAGACCACGAACGGTTTACTTCCGAGGAGATACACTCGGAACTTCGCAAGTGCATACTTCATGGCAAGGAGCTCCTTGTCATGCACCGGGTAATTGCGCTCAGCTGGCTTCAGCTGACGCGACTGATAGTAGACGACACGATCACGGCCCTCGTGATCGTGCTGCATCAACGCACATCCGATCGCGAAATCGGATGCGTCACACACAACGTGGAATGGGCGATCTTGGTCGGCCACCGCCAAGATCGGAGCCTCAGTCAAGCCCTGCTTGACTGCATCGAAAACCTGCTGACATTCAGCAGACCAAATCCACTCGGCGTCCTTCTTCAGGAGCTGTGACAGCGGGCGTATCACGCCCGCGTAGTCCTTCACGTACTTGCACAAGTACGTGGCCAAGCCAAGGAACTGCCGCAGTTCCTTGACGCTCGTCGGCGTCGGCCACTCATTGATCACTCTGACCTTTTCAGGGTCAGGGCGGACACCGTTCTTCCCAACGAGACACCCGAGCACGGGTATCTCGCTCGCCCCGAAGATGCACTTCTTCAGGTTCGCGTAGAGCTTGTGCTTGCGCATGAGCGCAAGCAGCTTCCGGAGATGCACCTTGTGCATCTCAACGTCACACATCCCGTCCGCAGCCCGGCTGTGGACGAACACATCGTCGAAGTAGCTCGGTGCGAAGTCGCGCACCGAGCGCAACAAGTGCGTCACGCACCTGTTGAAGGTCGCAGGGGCGTTCTTCAGACCCTGCGGCATCACTAGCCACTCCCAGAGCATGCCGCTTGGCGTGCTCACTGCCGTGAGAGGGATATCACTCTCACGCATTAGGATCTGATAGAACCCGTCGCGCAGATCAAGAGCACTGTAGATGGTGCTCTTGGCCATCGAATCGATGATAACATCTTTCGCGGTATCGGTGTCTGCGCCGGTATCGTCGCATCGTTCAGCTTGTTGTACGCATGAACGATGCGCCAACCGCCCTGTGGCTTCTTGACACAGAACGTCGGGGCACTGTGCGGGGACTTCGATTCCCGCACTTGTCCTGCCTTGCGACGACTGTCAAAGAAGTCGTCGATCGCCTTGACTTGTTCCCGCGGCAGTGGCCACTGCCGCGTGACACAGTACTTCGTGCCTGGCACGAGATCAATCTCGTGCTGGATGCCCTTGTCCTGCGGAAGCTCCGCAGGAATCTCTTCCGGAAGCACGTCCGCGTGCTCCCGCAGAATCTCGTAGAAGGGGCTCGCCTTAAGCGAGTCCCAGCCTTGCTCTACAAAGCGCGCCGTCTTGGTCGTCGAACTGAGGGTGTCGTCAGTCTCAGGGGTGCTCTCCATGAAGAACTGCCTCAGTTCTTCATTCTCGCTCTTCGTTATCTCGGCGTCCGAAAGAATGCAAATCTGCTCGATGCGTCCATCGTGCAGGTCACGCGCGAAGCGCTTCCAGCTCATGACTGGAAGCGAAGTCAACGCCGACGCGTGCGTCGGAGGATTAGCGAGGGTCAACTCCCTGTGCCGGAACCCAGCACAGTTAAGCGTAAAGACGTTCAACGTCTCGACGCTCGGCTTCTCAGCCTTCGTCTGCCCGGCAGACATCTCCTGTAGCGTCTCGGCCCCCGGGCCGAGACTTGCGCAGCGATCTTCGCATGCGCCGTCTTCTTGTCTTACGGAGCCCGGCTCCGCAAGGTTCTTGACCTCGTCCAGGCCCAGCCGTGGACGGGTGTTCTTTCTTAATACCGCCGGCGGGTTCATCCCGCGGGCGAGCGACTTCAAGCCCGGCTTGGTCGCCCGGCGCTTCGTCGTGCAGCCCGGCTGCACGACAGCATGCAAGTTTTTCCGGTGCGGAACGTTTGCAACCGTCCGCACCGCCTGCAGCGTCGGTTCCCGGAACCGACACGCCATCTTCACCTCGACGCCTGTTATTGGCGGAGCCCTTCGTGCAAAGGGTGCGTCGACTCCCGGAGTCGACGCGAAATGTCTTTCGCAGCGTCGGTTCCCGGAACCGACGTGACTTCAATACCTCGACGCCTGTTATTGGCGGAGACCCCCATTCGGAGGGTGCGTCGGCTCCCCGAGCCGACGAATCAAATCCATCAAAGTCATCGACTCCCGGAGTCGACGACGTTCCATCACCTTGGCCCTTATTATTGGCCAAGACTGATCCAATCACGTTCGCGTCAGCCTCCACGGCTGAGGCGTGTGAGATGATTACGTCATCCGCGTCCCTTCGGACCGGAGACACGTCCACAATCAGATTCGCGTCAGCCTCCACGGCTGAGGCGTGTGACTATGTTCGTCATCCGGGCCTCTTGAGGCCGGAGACTCATTCTGATTCGCTGAAATGTTTGTGTCGATTTCCGAAATCGACACATTTTCTCCTTCAGCCGTCGGCGGCGACGCCGACGCTTGCTGCTCTTGCGCGCGCGTTTGCGCGCGCTCAGGGCGTTCCGGGATAGCGGCGCTAGACGCTGTCTTGACTGGGAGTCGCGCGCACCTGTCGGTGCGTGCGTTGCGGTAACAGGGCCATCGCTCACTGTTCCGCGGTCGCGACCGAAGCGCACGAGAGTGCGCTTCTCCCAATCGATTACCGGATCATGCCGTGCAAGCCACGGCATGCCCAACACAATGTCAAACTTATCGTCCAGGTCCAGGACGATAAAGGTTTCGACAAACTCTTGACCTTTATACGTGAAGCGCACGCGTACCATGCGCTTCTCGGTCTTGACGACGACACCCGTCGCCAGTCGTACCTCCAACATACTTCGAGGTATCTTTAAATCCTCGAAGTCAAGCGCTGATAGACTTCGCAGTCGAACAAAGTTATTCGACGCGCCCGAATCAACCAAAGCACGAAAAGAGTTGCTCTCTCTTTTCGACGACACGTTCAAGATGACAAGATTTGGTTTGTCATCATGCATTTTACAGTGAGAAGGGTCCTCACTGGGGACTGCAGTCCTCAGTGTCGCATGTCCGAGTTGGACACGCGTGACTGCTTCACCAGTAGGGCGCCCCGCGCCTACTGGTTTCCAGCGTTTTTTGTTTCTCCGCGACGATGCCCAGCATCGCCGCGTCGACCACCATCTCGGTGCACGGGTGCCGTGCACTCTCGGGCATAGTGACCGATCCTTCCGCAACGGAAGCATCGTACATTGCTTCCTTGTTGGCGTTGATAGCCAACAGCCGTTGCATTCGAGAGGTCCATTGGTTCCGGACCTCCCGCCATCGCGACCGGAGGTGGTTGAAGCCTCGGCGCATTCGCATGCAGTTTAGCCTGCTTCAGACTAAACTCCTCCTGCATCGCAAGAGTGATCGCAGCTTCGAGAGTATTCGGATACTCACGGAAGAGATAGGTCTTCACAGGCCCATCTCTCAATCCCTTCATGAACGTGACGACCTTGGTCGCCTCGTCAATCGGGTTGGTCACGATGTTCGAGACCAAGTACCGTGCTCTCTGGGCGTAAGCATGGACATCATGCTTACCTTGCTGCAGGTCGAGGAACTCCGCCCTCGACCGGAACTCATTTTGTGGGGGCTCAAACGCTTGTCTGAGCTCCTCCTTGAACGCTTCGTACGTGCTGAAGCACGTAGGATCTGAGAGTCGGCGTCCGTACGCCCAACTCCTCGCTCGTCCGCCAAGACAGGACATGGCGAACGCGACCTTCGACAACGGGTCGACGATACGTCGAGCCGCAATGGCAGTGTCGAGTTCGACAAGCCAACGGAGGAGAGGCTCACCCTCTCTTCCTACATAGTTGCTCACGTTGAGTTTCAACGATTGCATGCGTGGTGTCATCCCCGACGGCACCGCGGTAGAGGCAGCAGCGTCGCGCTGCTCCTTCAGGATGAAACCCAGAGCAACACCATGTTGCTCTGTCGGCGATAACGTACGCAGCATCGCAGCAACTGCCGCCTCTCCAATGACTGTTGACAGTCGTTGGAGTGCCTCCCACTCTGGATCCGACAGGTGGAGGCAGTCAGCGCGTGCAACATGAGTTGCAGGCGTAGTGGAGCTTTCCATGAGCACCTCCGTGTTCATGAAAGGTTCTCAGCTCCCCGTCCGTACAGTCCCGTACGAACGTTCAGGTAGTCGGTCGTTGGACGGACTACAAAGTGCTACCAGGTGTAATGGGCCTACCTTGGCTCACTACAACAGCTTACACGTGTGCGCACGTGTATGAGGAAGCGTAGGTTTCTTTTACTTGAGTTAAGTATACTCGAGGTCCACGAGTATACTTTAAACAAGATAAAGACTCTAAGTAGCTGAGTTTGGTAAAGATGAGAACTGTTATTTTTGTTTTATGTTTCTGACTTCCTCCAAATGTAATATTCTAAGTTGGGAATCTGCCAACGGCTGGTTGGCAGAATTCCTTTGCTATGCATGTCGCTCATTGGTTAAAAGATGCTGCTTTCAACCAATAGGAATCCTAAATGTCTATGGACCACCCGTCGTGGTGATCGTAAATGAATGTGGCACTTGATGTAACGTACATCAAGGCCGAGGAGAAGTGTTCGAACCTTTAACAGACATCGCGTCTGTTAGAGTTGCAAGTGGCTGTAGCCACTTGTGCGTGTAACCCCGTTACAAGTTGTGAATGCTCAGTATTCTACTCACCCTCAACAAAATGACCGCCATTCCCTTTGATTCGAAGCCCGTCGCACCGAAGAATACCAGGAATCGAGTCGTTTAGCACCACTGCTGTGCTCGCACGTAGGCTATCGACACATGCCGCCTTGATGACGCGGTGGTGTGCTTCTATCGCGTTCTGCGATGGGATCACCCCTGGTACGTTGGAGAACGTGATATACCACGACCACCACGGCTCTGACAGGTACTGCTCCTGCAGCCATGACGCAAAATCCGCTGCACCGTTTTCTCTCCAAAACGAAAGCATCAACGCGACTAGTGCGTTGAACTGGTCCTTGTTTCTGGCGTGGTGGAGATTTCTGATAAGTGGAAGTACCTTGGCATCGAAAGCCTCCGCCGAGTCGGTTTTGCGCACACGCTCGCGGGCTTTTCGAGCCAAATGGGGCCAACAATTCAGCAGGAGAATTTCCGGCCAAACAGCAACATACGCGTTCGCTATGCAGGCGGCGTGATCGAGGCTTCCAAAATTCAACTGCAGGTCGATACCAAAAAACGTTTCCGAGAACTGCTTCGTAATCTTGAACAGCCTCTCGTATGCGAATTGGTGCTCGGTCCGGACGAACATGTAGGCCCACGGAATGAATGTCTTGGAGTAGCGGTTGTTGGCATAGTGCGTTCCATACGAGCCAAAGTCGACCAATGTCCAGCCCCCTGTCCACAAAATATTTTGAGATAGAAAATTACATAACCTTTTCTCTGAAAAGCTTGCCAGTAAAATAAATAAAAACGCACCAAAGTGAAGCCGGTACGTGCCATCCGCTGCGCCCACCAAGCCGTCATTGCGTGCGCTGAGTGGCACTTCACAACATTGCGAAATAATGCTCGACTCGTGAGAATCATCCCAAAGCACGCTGCAGGCTTGCCTTCGTCGTCTAACACAGAGTGCTCAAAGAAATCGAGCACCAAGAGTTCGTTCTTTTCAACGTCCGAGTACGCATCGAACCGCGCGCTGTCGGTCTCAGCTTCGTACTGAGCTCCCAAGAAAAATGTTTCGGGGCTGACGCACATACGAGGGTGAGCCCAGTTCATCAGATCCACTGCATTAGTGATCTCCCAACCCCTAATAATAACATTAAAACACGAGATGTTAATAAATATTCGTAGCAAAGTAAACCACAATAATCGTACTACTGTACCTGTCATAGTGCGCTTTAAGTACGCCTTCCGGTTCTTCAGTTGGGCACTTGTCGGGACTCGGCTCAGACGTTCGGCGTCGTCGGCGTGGCGTTTTAGAAGCATTTTTCGGCACTTTAACGGACCTGCGCCGCCAAGAAGAATGTCGTCCGCCTCACGCTTAAGCGAGCGCTCAATGCCGATCCGTGTACGCTCTGTGGGCAGGCCAGTGTGCTCTCCACGCTCTTCGAGCAGAAAGGCGGGGTCGTTCCCCGGCCGGGCCACAATCCGGATGAACTTTGCGCAACCTTGATGCCCGATACAGTTGTATACCGACTTGTAGCTTCTGCCCCTAGTTCCGTTGTTGTATGCGTGAATGAAAGCTGCCCCATGTGGTAGAGAAGCGAGGGCTTGGCGCGCTTCTTCCAGCGTAGAGTGTCCGGAGATCTCCTCGAAGTACCCGTCGTCCGACCGCTCGTCGAAAGAGTACTCGTCCGAGGACACGTCGAGCTCGTCCGAGTCAATGTTGTTGTCACTGCTCATGACCAAGCTGGATCAAAGCGCTGGCGCAGCCAAGGGCTATTACGTGGGCTGCGCCGGAGTGCGCTGCACCAACAATTTAAAAAACTGTTTTTAACCGGGACTAGGGCAGTGGTTACTCCTGTTGAAAACATGTGGAATCTGATAATATACGTGGGGGTAATCCGTTCTAGCAAAGTACGCGAAGGTAATCCGTTTTCTACGCGGAACTAATCCGCAACCCAAGTGGCATCCCGGAGGAAATTCTAGCTGCGTCCTTGGCGGCGAGGAAAAACGACAACGACCACTCCGACCCCTGGCTTTTGTTCAAGCGACTTTCTCGTCTTCGGTCAGCTCTGCACGTGAGCCACCGCGGCGGTCAATACTCTGTCGAGCGAATTGGACCCGCTTCGTGTTGTGCTCGTTTGTGTGGGGGCATTGCTACTGGCACAACTCTTTATCATTGCCCAGGAGGCGGTTCCCCCAGAAGACCCTTCGGCCGGATGGCTGTAGTGTCTGCAGGGAAAGGGAAGACACGCTGGGGGAGACGGCGAGGCTCCCGTAAGTTTTAGCCGTAGGTGTATTGCCAAAGGTAAATAGCAAAGTGAACCGGACACGAACTACTCCTAGCGCTGCGGCTCCTGCTAACCAGTGAAGCCGCAGCCGTAATCTAGCTCGTAAGGTTGTTCGGTTGTCATCAATAGTTCCGTTATACTCCACTTGATTTCTGGCTGGGCATCAGCTTTTGCGTTATGCCCAGCACTTGTCATCTTACTTTGCGTTATGAGTAAGGTGCATGGCCGCAGCCATCACGCCTGCAGTGATTGACTGCGGCCAATGGTGATGCTGCTAGCTGGACAGGCTGGAGATTGCCGTCCACTACACTGCCCCCCAAGACTTGTCTAGCTAGGGGCGATTAAGTCGTTTCGACTAACGAAATAATCCCCGGTTCTGTACCGGGTGTAACAGTCAGGTGTACCCATGCCCATGCTATGTAACAAGTGTTACAGGTGCAACGTGTTGAAGTTGTCTGTTCCAAATTGTTTTGGCGCCAATATGGGGTATGAGGAGACCGGAATAATTTTAGCATAGAGTGACATGCTGTGGCTACATGGTAGCATAACCGGATCCGTTTGTAAAGATTATTGTTGATTTTGGCAAAAGTATGCATTGAAATTTATTGAAATTTGGACTCAAGGTCCTTCCAGTACTTGCGCACTTTGGCGTCTTGCTTTTGAATGTATTGGTTCAGTAGAACCTTGACTTCTTTGGCTAGAGATGTAAGCGGTTCCCACAAGTCTTCGACGGACTCTAAACCTTTCCAGCTTACTAGGATCTCGTAGTCTTTGATTGTGGAGCTCCAGCGATGCCTTTTCAGCTCGCTGATAGCCAAAATGATGCCTTGGGAGGCCACATGCTCGTGGATTTCCTCGGTAATGTGAAGACTACTGTCCGCATAGAACTTCAGTCTTGATGGGTGGACATCTAGCTCCTCTCCAGTGACCAGGTGGCGTACCCTGAAGGAGTGGGCGTCTGCGCGGACTACTATGTATGGTCCCTGCCACGTGACGAGGAGCTTGTTACGTCTCTTCTCGTCAACGCGTGAGCGCAGGACATAGTCCCCCACATCAAAGTTCACTACATTCTCACCGCGCTCACGCTTTTTGTTAAGCAGGCGCTGCTTCAGCCGCTGGTCAGCTATGGGCTGATGCAGTTGGTGCAGGCTGTCACGTAGCACGGCCAAATGTTTTGAGATGGCTGCCGAACTGTTCGGCAACTTGACTAGCTTCTTAGCGCTAGCGTTGTAGAACTCCGCCAGTGGCGATGGGCAGGGTAATCCAGTGAATAGTTCGACCGGGGCTCGGTTGCCGAGCGATGGCACAGCGGTATGGTTCATGCTAGATTGCACTAGAGGTACTAGGTAAACCCAGTCCTTAGCAGAGATTTTGTACTCTAGAATCATAGCACGGATCACCTGTAGGATGTCGCGATTGACGCGCTCTACAGAGCCGTTGATCCAAGGGCTGTATGCCAAGGTAAATGTTTGCTGGCTTTTGAGTCTCTTTGAGAGCTCAGCCACGACTTCGTTTTTGAAGTGGCTACCGTTGTCGCTGACCCATACTGGTGGGATACCGAATCGGCTGTGCCAGTCTAGGATGGCAGCCGTGGCGACTGCACTGTCCGCAGTGTCGCACACTACTAGCTCGGAGAAGTGCGTAGCGTGATCTTTGAGCACCAGCAAGTATTTGCTTGTGCCAAAAGACTCTCCCATAGATAGGAAATCCCAATGTAGGACTCCATTTCTTTCGTCACACTCGATCGTTTCACCCCATGGTCGGTGGATCGTTCGCGGGCCCTTCACATGTGGACAAAGTAGGCAGCTCGACACAAATGTGTGCACCGCACCCCTGATGTTGGGGATGTGGAAGATGCGGCGTAGGTGATTTACCATGGCCGTCTCTCCTCGGTGGCCTTGGGCCCCGCAGTGTGCGATGACACACAGCCGTTGCGTCAGGTCTGAGCTCGCTCGCGGTATCCATATCCGCTCGTCAACCCGAAGGACCCCATCGCTGTCTCTGACGGAGCCCACAGGTGCCTGATGCTGCTGCTGCGCTCTTCGAATTTCGTCCAGTGAGGGCCAGACGAATCCTTCATCGTCGAGTGGCCTGAGGACCTGCGTTGTGTGTGCTCGCAGCGCTGCTTGCTGCTTCTTGGCCCGCTTCTTAGTAAATCGCTTCAACTTGACCTTCATTGTAGGCTGCCCCGCCCACCTGGACAGCATGCCTGCCCATACATTCGATACACCATCGACATGTTCGATTATATACCGGTAAGGCATGAGCTTCAACGCCCACCGCAGCAATTTTCCTCTGATGTGCTTCTTAATGCTCACGTGCGGAGCAAACACATGAATAAGGTTGCGGTGATCGCAGAATAAGCGAAACGGTTTAGGTCGCATCAGTAGATAGTCTAGTTTTTCACAAGCCACTACAATGGGATACGCCTCCTTTTCAATCACCGTCCAGTTCAACTGAGAACCCTTAAAAGTACCGCTGAGGCACGTGAGCAGCTTGTGCTGCTGGGCGGTGACCGGGGTCTTTGGATCGTAGTCCAAAACCTGGCTCACAATTACTGACCAACCACTATCAGACGCATCGGAGCACACGATCGTAGTGGCTGAGTCGTCTGGAAGTGCTAGAGTAGCCGATGTAGCCAATAGGTCCTTCACTTTGTCGTATGCAATCCGCTCTGTATCTGTCAGTGTGACAGAGATGCCAGCAGCGACGCGCTTTGTGCGCTTTCCACTCTTGAGAGCAGTGTCGAGTCGCTGCTGCAGTGGCTCCACAGCACGAGCATAGTCAACAATAGATTCCCGCATCCAGTTGGAGGCACACAGGAACTGCTGTAACTGGCCTGGTGTGGTCGGGTACGGCATCGATCGCAGCACGTCAATACGAGTCGGGTCGTGTGAAACACCATCACTGTTGATGATGCGCCCGCACCACTTCACCGACTGCTGGTAAATGCTGCTTTTCTTCGCGCTCAGTTTGAGCCCATACTTAGCCACTAAGTCGAAGAATTCCTCCAACTTGGCCATGTAGGTGTCGATGTCATCGGCAAATAGGAGGAGATCGTCAATCCAAATGACAATATAATCGTACAACAGCGAATCGAAGCATCGCTCCATCGTCTGCTGAAAATGCACGGCGGCATCACAGCATCCCTGAGGAACGCGACGAGGAGTGTAAATTTTTGTGTCCGTAATGTAGGACATTAACTCTTGGCTAAGTTCGTCTAGCGGTAGTTGCCAAAAGCCTTTCAGTAGGTCAAATAACCCGAAATGCTTCTTGCCTCGAGTATGTTCGAGCAACGTGGCCATGTGTGGCATCGTGCTAATCAACGCCTCGATGAGGTCATTGACTACTCGATAGTCACAGGTTTGGCGGTAGGCATCGGCGTTCTCGCCGGGCTTGCGCACTGGCAGCACTGGGCTGGCCCAGCGGCTGCTCGGATTCTCATACACCCACCAAGTTCCACCAGCTTGCTGTTAAACTCGCGAAGGAACGCGCGCACCGCAGGCGGATACTGTCGCGGTTTGCTCTTGACAGCACTCGCACCCTCCTTGAGTCGGATCTTCAATGGGTCCACCTTTGCAGGTGGGTCATTACCCAATTCGAGTCGCCAGATGTCGTGCTTGAGCACCACGGCACGGAGCTTTGACTCCAACCTGCGGGGAAAGCCGTGCTCGAGCGCAATGGCCACGAGCCGATCAAGTGCCTCGCGCAGGTCGTTGTCGGCGCACGGCGTGGCCAGACATGGGAGATCACTCTCAACTTCAAGTTCCTCATCGTCTTCATCCTCGCCGCGCGCCGCCAACTGCTCCAGCTGCCGATCAATGTCGATTCCGAGCGACTTCAGTACATCTTGCCCTAAAATAAATTCAGGTTCTTCATCTTCGATAATAAGGCACTCCACTGGTTCATGGAGCGAGACGGGCCCGGCTGCCGTATTAAGCAGCAAACGTAGGTGAACCGAGTTCATGCAGGTAACCTCATGGTCACCCACGGTCACGTTCACAACTGGGGTCTCAAGAGACCGTACAGTCACCGATGGGTCAAGTTGTTGCAGTTGCTCAACGTGCTGCCGTCCGATAGCAGTCCGGTCCGCACCGGTGTCGGCGCAGAATGGCACAGACAGTACCCCATTCAGTTGGATAGACTTCTCTTCGGACGGTAGACACTCACGCAGACGCTTGAGTCTGGCAACACTCCGCTTATTTCCGTCGTTAGATCGCTGTGCGCGAAGCTTGCGTCGAATTTCAGCTTTCTGATCATCGGATGCCTTCGGGCGTTCCGACAACCAATGCATCTCACTACAGTGAGGGCATGGAGTGGGCGGCACCTTGGGCCGCTCAGCAGCTGTTTTCCTAGGCGGTCGTGGGCTCGCGCTACGCGGTTCACTGGTGAACCTCGGCTTCTTTGTTGGTTGCTTGTTCGGGACTCGTGGGGGCGTGCGCTCAATGTTACCATCGCCTCTGTCGCGCTTGGTACGCTTTTGGCTCTGGTACGCGCGCTCCTGGTCGAGGGCCTTCTCAAGCACAAGGTCGTGCAACAAGACTTCGTCTTCCTTCGCTTTGCGCGCCTGGAAACGGGTTGCCCGCTGCACTTCGTCGAGTAGAGCCTTGGGCTCCAACGACGCGATCAAAATGCGGCAAAGTTGCTACCTACCATCAGAACCGGTGAAAAACTGGTTCCAACCGTGTTCGTCAATGATATCGTGACACCGTTTGAAATATTGTATCACTCTCTCGCTCACGTCAGTTTCCGACATGTCCATGCGTAACTGCTCACGCATTTCCGCGTCGATGTCGGGCACATCATTGTTTTTGACGCTGGCGATAATCCTGTCAACCTCCGCCACAATGTGGTCGTCGGTGACGTCGTCGATCGAGAGATGCCAACGAAGGAGGCACCACATGCGCAGCAACCCCTCATCGAAGGTATTCTTGATCGGCACGATGAGATCGCCCGTGTTATCCTTCGCGCGACTCCGGATCGTCTCCTCGTACTCGCGGCGCTCCCGACGCCACTTCACCAGGGCCGCATGAGAGGTGCTTGTCAGCCGAGGTGGCAGGATGGGCGTGAAAATCGGAGCGACAGCGCGGTCTTGGTCGTCGTCACTTGGAGTCGAATTGTTCGACCTGGTCTTGGCCATCTTCGTGGTTCAAAGCAGAAAACTGCTAAAGAATTCTTTGTAGTGTCTGCAGGGAAAGGGAAGACACGCTGGGGGAGACGGCGAGGCTCCCGTAAGTTTTAGCCGTAGGTGTATTGCCAAAGGTAAATAGCAAAGTGAACCGGACACGAACTACTCCTAGCGCTGCGGCTCCTGCTAACCAGTGAAGCCGCAGCCGTAATCTAGCTCGTAAGGTTGTTCGGTTGTCATCAATAGTTCCGTTATACTCCACTTGATTTCTGGCTGGGCATCAGCTTTTGCGTTATGCCCAGCACTTGTCATCTTACTTTGCGTTATGAGTAAGGTGCATGGCCGCAGCCATCACGCCTGCAGTGATTGACTGCGGCCAATGGTGATGCTGCTAGCTGGACAGGCTGGAGATTGCCGTCCACTACAATGGCAAGCCAACTACGTCTTCTGGGTCCGTGCTGCGATCGTGATCGGCGCGTGCACCTCTTAAATCCTTGCCCAGGCCAAGTACCTTGTGAAGTTCGTCGTGATGCCTCACCGTATTTTTCTCCTCTTCACGACGAGCGTGGTGTCGCTACAGATTGTGATAGCGATCGTCGTTGCGGCGTTCGTGTGCTTCCCGATTCCATTCACCATTCTGGCGATGGCTCCAGCGTTCAATGCGTTGATGATCTTCTCGCTGTACGCCCTAAAATCATCATCCCCTTGGATCTACGAGATGGTGCAACCAAGACGATTGATATCTCAAGAGAGAAGACGGTAGAAGACGCAAATACCGCGACGGAGAGCGACGTTTTGCAAGAAGTGCTGGAAGTGTTGTTCACGACTGAGTGCATCGTGCTCACCTCTTGCCTATTTTCTATGGCACATTTCTACTCGTGATGACTCGCCTTCCGAATGCAAAATACCACTCAGACCTATCTGGTGTAACTACCGACAACATCGGTGAAGTCGTGGACTCGGTTTTTCATTTTCGCAGCTGTGGAGATAGTGTCGTTTGGGCTGCTAGCGATTGTGATCTACCGGGACTTGAGGTTGAACGTGCTGTATCACCTGGCGTTCGAGCTGGAGACTCAAGCGGAACTGATTCAGAGCAAGCTTTTCACGTGGACCATCTTGACGATGGCGTACCGAGTCGTGCACTTCGGTACGTTGCGCAGTGTAGCTAGCTCGTCAGGCCTCTCCCTCTCTCGCTCTCTTACATTTTGTATGCTCTGTACGCCCCCTAAGCATGGATTTCACCTTCAAAAGTTGACTGGATCACCAACACAATCAGTGCGATAGCTACATTTATGAATACGTTTTCGCAGGGTTTTGGTAACCTGTGATTATTTATACGCGGTTTTGCTTTTCAGCGCAAACCAAATGGCCGCGGAGGACGGGCAGCAGCAGCAGCAACGCGCGTCTGAGTGGTCCTTCTACGAGCCGCTGTCGCTGGACGATGTGGAGCTGCGCCAGCGGCAGGTGCTGGAGGACGGCGAGGTGTGCGACGTGAGCTACGCGCACTCGATCCAGGGGCGCGAGACGGCCAAAATCACGTACAAGGAGCTGCGCAAAGTCTGCTCGCACCTCGGGGTGCGCTACTACAAGAACAAGCCCAAGGACCTCATGATGGAGCTCATCGCGCAGAAGAAGCTCAGGGGCCAAGTACCGGAGAGCTACCGGTTCCTCAAGATCACAAGAGAGCGGAAAATCGACAACAGAGAGCGCGCCGTCCTCCACAACGACGACGCGGAGAACCGCGACCCGATGGAGAACCGAAGTCTCTTCGACAACCAGGTCCACGACCAAGAGGACCACGAGATGTCGGAGGCCCACCAACTGTTCATCAGTCCCAAGCGCCAACGCACAGCCACAGACCCGATCACCATCACCTCTAGCAGCGCCACCAACACATTCCTACAGCCAGTGAGCCCGGCAGCGTCCGGAGTCCGACCATCGGTCCTCGTCGCCCGGCTACGGGTCGGGGTCTGGGTCGGGTATCCCGTCGACCCCGCGTCCGTCACGGATCGAAATCGAGGCGAGATGTCGCTGAAAGACCGCAGCGACACCTTCACGCTGCTGCGGCACGTCCGGCAGCAGATCCTCGACGTCGAGGAGGAGATCGCCGCGCACACCGAAAGCGGCATCGTGCAGCTGTCCAATATCAAGACCCAGCGGCTCGCAGAAGACCTGGAATTTTATCTCTCCGAGCGACACGCGCTCATGCAGAAGCTCGCAGGCTCCAGATTCAAGTGAAGTCACTGTCTTATCGTTCTCCTTCCTCGGTCGAAAGTCTTAGTACAGTACTCTTCTCCATGCGGCGTCCATATTATAATGTTTGACAGGTCCCCACCCCCAAGAACGAATACTATTTTCCCGCTGTTTTAGCTCTCAGTCGTCAAAGTCTTCCGCCCTTGAAGCCTCGAAATGGCGGGAACGTTGAGCCGCTTCTTCGAGTCGGCGTCCACGGCGACTGGCGCCTGCGCGCGCATCCGCGCGGACGCGGCGCTGCTGGAGAAGGCCCAGAGCCTGTACGACCAGATCCTGCCGGCCGCGCCTGCGATCGGCGCGGCCGAGAGCAACGCGCGCAGCGGCGATAGCGAGCCGGACAAGATCTGGGCGCTGGTGGCCGTCGTGGCCACGGGGATGACGCAGGAGATCAAGCAGGAGCAGGCGGAGGAGGAAAAGCACCCAGCACATAGCGACAAGGCGCTGGAGTGGGACCTGGTGCAGCTGCTGGCCGAGGCGGGCGTGGGGCTGCAGGAGTTCCTGCTCTACTTCACGAGCCTCTTCAACCGGCTGCTGCTGGAGCCCGAGCTGCTGGCGGCCACGACGCTGCTCAAGGAGGAGTTCACGATCGCCACGCTGCTGTTCGAGAAGTACCGCGTGCTGTGGGAGGCTCTCGCGCCCAAGAGCAGAGGGAGGGGCGTCGTCCACACGGATCCAGAGCCCGAGCGGAGTTTGCTAGAGGATCAGGAAGAGAACCAAGAGCATACGGAGACCAAGACACGCGCGCGCCATCGGAAGCTGTTCGAGGGAGGGTGGCTGCTGTTCCTCCTGGCAAAGAGGAGGCTTGGCGCGCATTATTCGGGGCTGGGACAACTGTACAACTTGCTGCTGGCGACGCTGCACCTGGTGGTCACCAATGCGCAGGCGTCGCAGGCCTCGGTGGAGGCCGAAGTGGCGGCAGCGCTCAGTGCCATGGGCGCGCTCGGAGACGGCAAGGCATCGCCGGTCAAGCCTGCGGCGGGGGTGAAGACCAGCGCGCAGATTCTCGAGGCGCTGTGCGCGGCGCCAAAAGTGGATTCGGCGGACGTTTCGCGCGCGTCTGAACACTTGGGACTTGTACTGCAGCAGCTGAAGGATGAAGACGTGCTGCAGAGGGAGGAGGGGGAGAATGCCGTGTTGAGTATGACGCTGTTTGCTGATGCGGTGCTAGAAGCCAACGTCGACAGATTGTCGGAGAGATACAAGGAGGACTACCTGGATGGTTGCGGGAAGCTGGACGAGCGGTTCTTCTTGGATGCACGCATCCGTCGTGCGATTATGGGGGCGAAACCCGCGGATATTGGCAATGGAGGAGCGAGCACAACGTCGACTACGGGTTCAAGTGGTAGGTTGAGTACCAGTCGAAGCGCGGCACATGCGATGCTGTCTCCAGTTCGTCGCAACATGATGGCACGACGACGAGAGAATAGTGCTGGTACCCCGTCTTCGCGTGGAGCGATGACGCCTCCTCGCCACCACCAGCAACCGTTCCACGGTCGTGGAATTAACTCACCTCTGATGCATTCGTGGCAGTGGCAAGGCTCACCTGGAGGCGCTCGATTTCTCCCTCCCGGTATCAGTCCCCGGCCATCGCCTAGCACCATGCGCACTCCTGTCAGTGCGGCTGTGGAGACGAGCAACTGGGTACGTGAGACCTTGTCGAGCGCAATGCTGACGCCTGTGACTCCGCGACTTCGTGGGTTCTTCTCGGATTGCGCAGTGGACCCAACAGAGCGTATCATTCGTGTACTGGGTGAACATTCAGATCTGCTGCTTGCAGCTCGAACAGCAACCCGCGTAAGCTCGAGAAGAGTGCGCTCGACGGTTATGATGATGGATGATGGCCCAGATGACAACGCAGACGAAAACGGTAGCGGACGGAATGCGGCGTATTCTTCGGTGGATGACAGTCTCAAGCGCACGAAAAACCTGAGCATTGTGCTGTTTTACCGCGTCCTCGAGCCGTTGCTGGTTTCGGAGCGCGAACGACTACGCAACAACGACTTTTCCAAGCTGCTGAACAACGAGGTCTTTCTAGCGGCGTTGTTCGCGTGCAGCGCGGAGGTGGTGCTCAAAGCTCACTCGCTTATCACGATTTCGTACCCGTTCCTGCTCGACCACCTGCGCGTGAATGCCTTCCACTTTGTTACGACAAGCGAGAGCTTTGTCAAGTACGCGCCAAAACTTCCTGCTGCATTGAAGAAGCACATGGGAGACGTGAAGAACCGCATTCTGGATTCTCTCGTGTGGCGATCCGACTCGGCGCTTTATCAGCTCCTTGCGGGTGTTCGCCGTCCGCCTACGTCTGTTCCTGGAACTCCGCTCTCAGCTGCATCGCCTAGCACCCCGAGTCTGACCGACCGACTGAACGGAAACAGCGTGGGAACTCCGAGCGGGGCAGCCGGGCATGCCCCCGTACTGCGTCTCTTTTTCCGTATGGTGCTCTCCCGTGCGGCTTCCAGGATTTACCAGCTCTGCAACCTTCTCGGCTTGGACTCTACGGACCAAAACCAGATCTGGACTGCTGTGAAGGAGTGCATCACATCCCACCACTACCTTCTGAGGGACCGCCACTTGGATTTGATCGTGTTGTGCAATATTTATGCAGTGTGCAAGGTTTCGCGTGGCCCGAATGTATCCCAGGCTGCATCAACGATGTCATTCAAGCGCTTGCTGGCATCTTACAAGCAGCTCAACAGACAGGGGCCTACTGGCACCAATGCAACGGGTGGAAGCCCGTTGATTTCTTCGCGCAATGGAGAAGGCGTGACGCACGGTATCAAGCTTGACAGTGAGCATTCGCGTGGAGATATCATCAAGTTCTACAACCGCTGCTACATTACCCCGATGAAGGTCTTTATTCTCCAGTTCCAGTGTCAGGAATCGCAAATGGCTGCCGCTGACGCGGTTGTGGCTGAAGCTTCAGGCGCGCCTCAAGCGGTCGCCCCAGGCTTTAATCCTCGACGAGAAGGCAGCAACAGTGCAATGGGGCTAGCTACATCCACGTCGGACGCGGAAAGTATCGCTCAAGCGGCGTCCGAAGCTGTTCAGAAGCTGTTCAAATCTCAAAGCAGTTCGTCGACCGGCATCAACGACAGAAGTAGCGTGCTTCCTAGTACGCCACCCCGTCCCAATCGCCGTGGCGTGCGATCTTCGCCTTTGTGTCGTCGCCGGCTGTGTCAGCGCTGCAGATGTTCACGTCGGCGGAAGTGGAAACGCTGCCGGTGTCGATGCACCAGTCGTCGCCGAAGCGCGTCAAGTCCTCGAACGTGTTCATGTCGCCGCTGCAACAAGTGCGCTTGGATCGGCGTTCGCAGCTGACGCCGCGCTCTCACGCTCTTTACGCCATTGGCGAGAGTCCGGCTCGGGTAAGTTACCGAGTTGGCCGATCTGGTTGTTTCCAAGATCTAACGTTGTTGCTGTTTGCAGGACTTGGCCTTGATTAACCGCGCAGTCAATGAGCCCATGCGCCACGGGCGTGGCCCTCCTCCGCTCGTTGTGGATAGTGACACTGAGCAAGACGGCGTGAGTCCGAGTGTTACTCCTGTCCGCAAGAAACAGAGGACTGTAGCTTGAAGCGGACGCACCAAAGTTGTAGCAGCAAGTAGCTTTGTAGATTATGCGTAATATGTGACCCGATTGGTTTCGCTACAATGTGAGCCCGTGTTTGACGAACGCCATGCTCCGCATGCTAATTCTCCGATGAGGGGGAATGCAGCTCGACGCTTTGCTCAGGAGTTGCGGAACAAAAATATTTTTCGTTATCTAATGTGCTGCGGCTCTGACCCGTGCCGACTTCCGTGGTGCATACATGTGTCGGGGCTATTCGTTTTGTTCACTCAATTCTGCTTCAAAACACAATCTTCACCTCCTCGGAGCGCCTGCGCTCCACTTAGATGTTGGTGACTTCGACCTCCGGCTCATCGCTTTCGCTGCTGTCTTGGCCGTTCAGGATCGGGTGCGGGATCTCGTCCTCGCTGCCCATCTCATCCGTCACGGGGTCGTTGTCACTGGCGTTCAACCGGCCACGCATTGCTGCGCCTTCCTTCAGCTGCCGCACCAGCCAGCCTTCGTCGGCCATCGATAGGTCATCAAACGTATCGCGAGTAGTGTCGTACGCGAAACTAAACTCATCAAAGTGCGACTCATCGCTGGCGTTTGCGACGGTCGAAGCCTTCTTTCCGTTGACAGCCTTGGGGTTCTCACCAATGGTTTCGTCCACGTTCATGTTGCGGAAGTGCTCGTGCACGTTCTGCATCAGCTCCTCAGTAGGCGGGATGAAAGGCGGCTCCACCTCCTTCTGCTCAAGCTTCTCCCAGTTGATAGTAGCGAAGAACGGGTGTGCGCGCACACCGTCAATGTCAATGCGCTCAGCAGGGTCACGCACCAGCAGCTTCTGCAACAGATCGATAGCCTCCTCGTCGATCGGAGGGTACCGCTCGTACTTGACATCCGCAGTCTGAATCTTCTTGTACATCTGCGAGATGTTCGGGTCAAAGAACGGAGTGCTTCCAGTCAGCATTTCGTACAGCAACACGCCGTAGCTCCACCAGTCCGCTTCCATGCCATACTGAGGCTTCTGCGTCAGTAGCTGCTCAGGAGCAATGTATGCAGGGGAACCAGCGAGCGTTCCGGCTTGAGAGTAGTTGTGGCTACCTGGTTCTCCTTCAAGGCGCAGCTGCTTCGAAATACCAAAGTCCACAAGGCGGATGTTGCCAGTCTTGTCCAGCATGATGTTGTCCGGCTTGAGATCACGGTAGATGATACCGTGCGCGTGCAAGTATGAAAGTGCAATAGCTAGTTCTGCCGCGTAGAAGCGAGCGCGCTCAACCGAGAAGCGCCGGCCACTGCTCGTCGACACGTTCGGGTCCATCTTCGAGGAGTGCATATGCAAATACAGGTTGCCACCCTTGTAGTAATCCATACCGAGATAAAGCTTGGTCTGCGTCTGGAAAGCGAATCGCAAGCACGTCAGGAACGGGTGGCGGACACCAGACAGAATGCGGCGCTCCTTGAGCGCACTCTCAGCTCCCGACTGCTTGTCAATAATTTTGATAGCGAAGTACTCGTCCGGGTTCAGGTGGCGCTGCACCAGCACCACGGTACCAAAACCACCCTGGCCCAGCACACCCACAACATCAAAGTCCGAGAACGACAACGCCAGCGAACGCTTCGTGAGGCAGTACTGGTGGAAGCATGCCGGATGCTCCGCAATCACCATCGGGTTGGACGTCACACGGCGCGTCTTCGACGCCGAAGCACTGCGCTGACGGAACGACAGTACAACACGCGAGATACGCCGCGCCGGGGTGAACGTGATCTGCAGTCCAAACTTGCCCTCCGTCGTCGAGCCCGAAACGGTGTTGATCAGACGGTGTCCCGAGTATCCAAAGGCGTGGTGATCATCATCGTCGGCCTTGTGGACGACCTCCTCGTTCACATCCGTGGCCAGCAGGTACTTGCTCGCGTACAGCGCGGCAAAGTGCACGAATCCTTCACGCCCATGGTAGATGCCCTTGAACACGCACGACGGCTGCGTGGTCTCGCATGTCTCGAGGTCGAAGAGCAGTTCCACGTCCTTGCTCAGCTGGCGCAGGAAGGACGGCAGGCGCTCAATGGCATTGTCCGGCGACGTGGCTGTGAGCAGGTGCACCAGGTCGTTGAGGAACTTCTCCGCCAAGTGCGTGGTGATGGACGACTCAATGGACACGACCTCCTCCGCCGAGCGCGCCGCTGTGGGCGTGGGCGTGGCCGGTCCGTCGCGCGGCCGTCCCTGGTGGAGCAGCGAGGCCTCCCTGGCCGTGGTGTTGTGCAGGCTGAGCTGCATCATGTGCATCCACATGGCCTTCTCGACACCCGAGGCGGCGATGAAGTGGATGAGGTTGCCGTTCGTGGCCAGGAAGCTGAAGCCCAGCTCCTCGGGCTTGAGCTTGGAGCCGCCGAAGCCCGCGGAGGGCAGCGAGCTCAGGATCTGCTTGATGACCCAGCGGCCGCGGTGCTGCTCCTTGGCCAGCGCGTGGTTCTTGGACTTGTACACCGAGATGGTGCGGTTCTGCAGCGTGATGTAGCGCGGCGTCCAGCTCTTGACGATCTTGCGCTGCTTGTAGAGGTAGCCCTCCCACTCGACCTCCTCGGCCGTGATGGTCTTGAGGTCGATGAGGTTGGGCGTGGCCATGGCGCTGCTCTTGGGGCGCGTCTTGCGCGGCGTGGCCGCGCCGAAGCTGGCGGCGGCGGCCGCCAGGTTGGACGACGCGCTGCCGCCCGCGGCGCGCGAGATGGACGGCCGCCGGCTGCGCGGCGTGCTGGAAACCGTGCTGCCGCCAGAGGACGGCCCGCTGATGGACGACTTGCGCCTGCTGCTGCCGCGCACGGCCGCCGTCATGCTCGAGGACGACGGCTTGCGCGACATCATGCGCGCCTCCAACATGTGCGCCATGGTTCCGTTCAGACCGGCAGTTCCGTCACTTGTCTGCGTCGGGTCGGAGAGTGCGGAAACCAAAGAGTGATGGTCCTCAGGCACCCCTCAACAAAAAGTGTCGCGTGTGCTGGTGCCTTTGTTTCCCTTATGGCAAGTCGACGAGCCTGCCACAACTGCCAGAGTCAAAGCCGAAGCCTCCCTCCACCTCGTTGCCCTCTGGTCGCTCGCTCTTTTTGCTTTCTGGACGCGCCCAACAACACGGCAAGCAGCAGCTGGGGCGCTCCAGCCCCCTTTCTCGGGCCGAATCTCGGCACAAACAGCCAAGCGCAGCGTCTTTGCCACGGTTTCCGTGAAAGTCGAGATCGAGTTGAAGGGGGAACGCGATGGCATTGGCGGAAAAAGAGGAGTTACCGAAACCGGTACGAGCAGGAACCGGTTCCAAGGGCCGGGAGGCCGTTCGGTGGTACAATCAGTGCCGCACGTCGTCCGGTGCCCGCAGTCGCTGCTTCGTTGACAACCGTCACGATAAGTGCTCGACGCTCGCCATGTGCCTGCTGTTGTGTTGTCTCCGATGCCTGCCTGGACCTACCCGAGGAGGACTGACCTGAATGGCCGGGTCCTGAAGGCCGATTCTCGCAGCCGCAGCTTGGTTCGCCACGCTCGCATGATGGCGAGCTCGTCACGAGTGGACCGACTTGACCTTGTATCAGATACGAGGGAGATGGACTCCACCGTACCGTAGCGCTCCATCATGGAGCGCTACGGTACGGTATCCGAAGTGCGTGGCAGTTTTGATGCGCATCGAGCCGGCTGGTCACTACCTAAAGCCCAAGCAGTCACTGAGAGAGTCTCTCTCAGAGACCTTTGCCCTGGGCTGCCAGACCAGGCCTCGCCGCGGACCGGGGCGGCAGTTTCCTCCCTCGGCCCAGGGCTCGCGGCCGCAACGGTCCACGCTGCACTCGCAGGCAGCTTCAAGCTGTCACCGAAGCTGCGCGCGGGTGCTGCAAATCGCAGGCTCCATCCAGGCAAGACAAATCCCACGTGGCGGCAGGGAAACGTGCACTCGGGCCTTTTCAGATGGCTTCGGTGCTGCTGCATCCAGGCTAGGTCTCTGGCCAAAGCGAGCATGCCGGTGTCTTGCAGCGAGGAGAGCCGGAGGTTGCATTCGCTTTGCGCGTTGGGACAACGGTGGTGATACTTCGCGGCACGTGACGCGGCACTCGTGCGACGGCAGCAAGATTCGCTCGCGCCGAGAGTTCCTCACCGCGCTGGGCCTTGCAGCAATGCTGCTGCTTTCGCCTTCACCTCGCCCTCGTGGGGGTAGAGAGCTTTTTCATGATAGCGCTTGCAGGCAACGCACCACCTTGCGTCGCCGTTGCTTGGCCGATTAATCCGTTGTTGAAGCCTCATTAATCGATTTCGAAGAGACGGAGCGTTGCTGTTGAAGCTGTCGATCAGCAAGCTGAACGGCAACTTGAATCTTGCTCGTGCCACGTCACTCGTAGCGACGCCAATAGCAGCAGATCGGTTCAAGCCACAGCGTCAGGTGGTGGGGCTATCGGTGACGACAACTTCTGTGTGCGACGTCTTGCTTCGAAAGCTTTGCGGCCGACATGGGCGATCGGACGCACAGCCAGCGGCGCGAACCCGCTTGACAACCTCTGCGTTTGTGCGGGTAGAAGGCAGCACAAGAGCGAGCTCTTTGGAGCGTCGTATTGCAAGCGCGAGGTCAGCGCGGGGAGCCTCACGCTTGGCGTGTTGTCTTTACTGCTCGGTGGTACAGCTGCCATCGACGGTGTGCGAGGAGAACTCACTTTGTCGCTCTGCCGATATGTTGAAGCGGGGCCTGCATTCGATCTGCTGTGTTTGGCAAACTCAACGCCCGGTGGAGCTAGCTCGAGCCCCAGAGTGGGTGACGTCTCCCAAACCACTGCAGACGCCAAGCGATCCCAACGCGGTTTCGACCGCCGTATAGGAGACTTGGTCACGCGTTGGCTTTCATTGGGCTTGTGACTTGCAACGAGTCTCCGCGTTTCAACAGCGACGCCTTGGTTGGGAGTGGATAACGAAGAATCGCCATCGAAGGTGTCATCTTGAGCGTCGTGAAGCATTCGACCTCGTTGGTGGTCTTTACGCAATCGTCCGGGCATCGCGTAGACGCACGTCTGTGACCGTAGCTTGACTGGACTAGAACTCTCGTGGTTGGCTTGATTCGAAGCACTCGCAGTTGACGTCGACGCGATCCTCAGACAGATAATCCGTGGACCTTTGCGCTCGAGCAGCGTCCGTAGTCGCTTTCGCACCAGACTTCCGCGCACGAATGACTGCACTTTCACGGCACTCACAGTCTCTTGAGTTTCCCTCGCGGGTGTTGGAATTCGGGGCGTTGACTGCGTTCGTCGTCGCTCTTGGTGCTGGCGGACAACCCTTTGAATTGTTATCGCGCTCGTTTTTCTCCTCTGAATTCGAGTGGGCTCCGTCGGTGGTCGTGGATTGGGTGGCACCGGTTGCTGGGTAGGTCGGCGTGGAGTACTTGGCGTCGGAGGCTTGCTCGAGCTTGGGGACCGAGGGGGCTTCTCAGGGCGTATTTGTGCGCGTGATGAACCCTCCTTCACACGGGTGACAAGGTACTTCGCCTTAGGTTTGGGCTCGTCTGGAGGTCGAGCGACGCGTTGCATCACTATCATCGTTCGCATCAGCTCACGCTGCTTCCGGAACTTTTCCAGCTCTTCCGTAAACTTGTCGTGTCGGCGCTGGCGACGCCCTCGAAACATTGCCTGCAAGCGCATGATGACGACCAGTGCACTCAGCATATCTGTGAAGACCTCCCTTTGAGAAGGCAGCCTGGTGAGGGTCGCGCGACGAATGTAGACGCTCCGTCCCGTGTGTTCCTCAATGCTTGCTGACGTGATCATCTCGGTGCTGTTAACGCGGGCAACGATGTTGCCGTTCAAAGCATTGAGGAGGTCAAGCGCCTTCTTAGCCTTGACTTCACGGATAATCGCGTGGTTTCGGCCGTTAGCAAGCTTCTTCGTGTTAATTTCGATAGTTTGCTGCGCAAGTAGCAAGAGGTTAGTCGCTGATAAGAATGGCTTGCTGCACTCGGGTAAGCTCACCGCGATATGCGTGGTAAAATGCAGCAGCTTCTGCTCGTCCTTGGTTGAAAAGCCCGTCTTCACGATCACTTTGACCGTCTTGTGCCGCCGCAGCCTGACCTCACTGCTCGATTCGTTGTGGGGATCTTGAGGGGTTGCCGAGCGTTCGGCTTCTTCAAATGCCCGCTCTCCTGTCGTGTCCAAACGATTCAAAAGCTGGTTCACGACACATCGGCGTTAGATGTTTCAGTATCTCTTTGCGCTAGAGTGACGCTTCATTACCTGAATGACCGCAGTGGCGCGATGGTACAGAACGATGGGGGCGCAGAGGATTGAGTCCACCTGCATGTCTTTCGGCGCATCATACTCCCTGTGGAAAGTGCGGTGCTGCAGCAGAATTTAAAAAGCTCAGATGTTAGGATACCGGAGATGATGGCGTATGTTCGTTTACCGTACCGGGTTGGGCTCTTGCATCCGCAAGCAGCGTCTCTGGAGGAAACACGAGCTTACCATGCCCACCACCGGAGGGAAGCTGACAAGTGGGCTTTTATCCGCATCGTCACCCGCACTCCCAGCATCGCTATTGCTAGTACTGCTCTCGTTATCGGTCTTGGTCTCCGCTGTGTCTTCGCTAATAGTAGGAATAGCCTCCGTCGGCTCCTCTTCTTTTGCTTCTCCGTCGTCTGAGTCTTTGTCGTCGCAGTCCACAACCACCTGTGGTCTCAGCAGGTGCGCAGCCTTGTCGTAGATGTAGACTATACAGCGCTGTGCTGGGATCGAGGCTAGAATGTCCGTGGCCGCTTGAGTGAGCACGTCCAGCAGCGACAGATCGGCCAAGTCAATGTCAGCGATGGTGCTCAGGGAGGAGGACGACCGACGCTTCAGTAGCGGATCCACGGACAACCGCCGGACTTCCGACTCGCCGCTGCTCTTCATTGCGACGTCCGCAGTACTCGACTGCGTTGTATCATCCTCTTTAGCCTCGATGATTGCTGCAGCGGCCACCGCCGTGTCTTCAGACATGCTCAGCGTCACCGCTTGACAAAAAGTGCAACATGGGTAGCCAAATCGGGACATGGCTACACAGTATTAAGTATGACAGATCATCTACAATCTACATTCGATCGTCAAATTTGATAGTTGCTGGTCGGCATGGAGCCGCTGCGCCGAGTGCACGGTACGTCCTACACGGCGTCCTCCCTACGATGTATTCTCTCTACTTAATCGACTGGTGTATACGCAGTGGAGGTGTGCGTCAAGCAGGAGAGCATTGCCGACTACGAGCAAGTGAGATCCGCCGTTGCAGAGCACTTGGGCGCAACGTGCGCGCTCTTCACTAAAGGTACGCACCGTAATGCAGTAGCTGTAGCTGTTCAATTGAATACCTAGCACCCACAGTTAATCTACTGCAGGTCCTGTTGTACTGGATGACAATTCCCCATTAGCGGCGCACGTGGAGCGCGTCGACATCACGGAATTCGACGGGGACGAGAGTGAAGAGGCCAATGGCGCGGGGGTGCCACGCTCCGAGGCGCAAATGTTCGTGCACGTGTTCAAGCTCAGCGACGTGAGTGGGTTTATTGCAGTAGGAAAATACTGAGATTGTAACTATTGCATTGATGATTTATTGGTGCTAGGAAGCTCCGGCGGAGGAGACTGCAGACGACGACGAGAATGTGACGACGTGCCAGCAGACCATTCTTCCTGCGTCCAGCTTTGACGGGCTCTGGGACTCGCTCATCTTCGACACGGCCGTGAAGAAGAACGTGCTGGACTACGCCATGACGGCAATGCTCTTCTCGGATTCCAAGGTGAACCCGCACATCATCTCGTGGAACCGAGTGGTGCTGCTGCATGGTCCACCCGGAACGGGCAAGACGAGTTTGTGCAAGGCGCTGGCCCACAAACTCAGTATTCGACTCGCATCCAGGTCGGTACCGTGTAAAAGCTTGGTGGGTCTGTGGATTGATGCCTAAGTGATCATGGGTGGGGTGCAGATACCCCAACGCGGTTCTCCTGGAGATCAATGCGCACAGCTTGTTTAGCAAGGTACAGCCGTGGCGACTTCAAGTGTGAAAATGGCGGACTTACGCTAACTGGTGTTGCGTATAATGGTTACTTGATCTTGGTGCTTGTAGTGGTTTTCAGAGAGCGGAAAGCTGGTGATGAAGCTCTTCAGGCAGATTCAGGAACTGGTGGAGGACGAGGAATCGCTCATCTGCGTGCTGATAGGTGCGTTTGCATGCCACCAACTAACTGCTTCGGCCGGTGCTAACGATGTGGGTTTGAAAATTGTAGACGAGGTGGAATCGCTGACGGCAGCTCGAAAATCCGCTGTGAGCGGATCGGAGCCATCGGACGCTATTCGCGTCGTCAACGCACTACTGACGCAGCTGGACTCACTGAAGCGCCACTCAAATGTGCTGATCCTCACTACGTCAAATATTACGGAGGCCATCGACGTGGCGTTTGTCGACCGAGCTGATATCAAGCAGTACGTAGTGCTGTAAGCTGTTTAACGAACTATCGTGAACTGATGCTCATCTCAAATTCCGACAGGTATATTGGGCTGCCATCCTGCCACGCCCGCTATGAGATTTTGCGGAGCTGTGTCGAGGAACTTCGGCGTGTGGGGATTCTTCAAGCGAGCACGCAGGCTTTGTGCACGTACCAGGAGCTAGCGAGGAAGACGGCGTCGAGAAAACGAGCAGCAGGCCAGATGACAAGTCCACCAGGCAGCGAAGATTTGGAGCTGTCGACAGAGCTGTTGCAAGCTGCTGAGATGGCAGAAGGATTCAGCGGTCGTGCGCTGCGCAAACTCCCGTTTCAAGCTCACGCCTTCTTTGTCCAGGTACTGCATCACACGGTGAACAAGTATCTTTTTGTTGTCAGATCTAACGCTTGTGTTTTTACGTACTAGACTCGAACCCCAAGCGTCTCGGACTTCATCCACTACGTGATGCAGACTATTCAGCGCGAGATTGAGCACAAGCAGCAACTCACGTCTGGTTAGGTTCACAAATGTTTGACCAACGAAAGGCAAGTAGAGACTCCGATGCTACGCAGTGCTTTTGCGAAGTACATTGTATTAATGTGTGCAGGATCTACATTCACCTCATCGATGCACAAGCGCTCTACCAACAGCTTTCATGAGGTAAATAGTACGTTATCCCGTCATGTTGGCTCCATCGTAGCACTCCACGACAATTCCCCGCTAACCAGACTCCTTCTTCTACGTTAATCTACTCGTGTGCTACACTTGGCCGTTAGCAGGTCCATCTGAAGTGCCCTCTTTTGTTTCCGCCTCCTAGTACTTTGGGCGCGAGCTGCCGGACGCGCGACGCTGGAAGCTGCGGCTGTTGCTGGTGTTACTCTGGCTGGCCTTGCTTGCGCTTCGGCCCTCCAGCTGCATCCTCCCCGCATCCGCGAGCCGACTGCCAGTCGACGACGTGGAGTTCACCAACTTCCCATTGCGGTACTCCTCCGTGACGGTCTCCGTACGACCATCAGCTCCCGTGGTGGTGGTCGTCTTCCGCGTGACCACATGTCCATTGCGATCCGTAAACGTGGACGACGACGAGCTCGTACTCGTCGAGAAGAAGCCGCTCCCTGCTGCTCCCTCCATCCCCCCGAAGCCTTCACTAAAGAACGAGTCCATCATGGACATGCTTCCCATACTGCCAAAGCCACGCCCCATTCCCATACTCATCCCCATTCCACCAAAGCCCATGGCCTCAAAAGGGTCGTCTCCAAACCTCCCGCGTCTCTGACTCGACCCGCGACGCTGTCGTCCGCTCCCAAAGAACGCTTCAAATGGGTCCTGGCCACCAAAAAATGAATCGAAAATGTCGCGCGCGTGCTGCGTCGAGAAGCCGCCACTGAAGCCGAAGTGGTCCTCCCCGTCCCTCGCGTGAGAGGCAGCCGTCGCCCCATCCTTCCCGTACTTCTCATAGAGCTCCCGCTTCTCCGGGTCGCTCAGCACCTCGTACGCCTCGCTGATCTTCTTGAAAAACTCCTCGGCCCGCGGGTTCGCGCGGTTCTTGTCCGGGTGCCACTGCACCGCCAGCTTCCTGTAAGCGCGCTTGACGTCCGCCTCCGACGCCGAGCGCGGCAGGTTCAGTACCTCAAAGTAGTCGTCGGACTGGAGGTGCGCGGGGAAGTCCATGGCCGGCGGGTTATTACTACTGGGGTGTCAACTTCAACTTGGCGGCGGTTCTCCTTGTCTTGTTCTTGGTCTTCGGCCGTGAGGTCGATCACTGCGGGCTTTTGTTCCTTCTGCTTGCAGCTCGTCACCCCCTTGCGCTTGCTCTTTGGCGCTGCGACCTTCTTGGGCTGCTGGACGCGTCGACGCTTGCTGCTGCTCGCGGCCGCTTCGACTCTGGGCTTGGAACGGTTGGCACACATTTTTGATACTGAATCAAACGCTGGAAGCCGAGTGGCCGCCGAAAAGGCGTTAGGAGTTCTAGAAGTTTCCGATTTTTGGATACCCATTTCGGAAAATGAGTTAGTCAGATTTCCATTTTTAGTTGAAGAGGGGAGCGATGGGATCCATGAGGCAGGCGCTGGTGGCCTTCGCGTTGCTGCTGCTGCGCGTGTGCGCGGAGGAGATCTTCGAGTTTGATGGGGAATCGCACTTTGCGTTCGGGAAGCAAATGGGGGCGCGCTTCCGGACCAAAATCCAGGATCGCATGCGGCTTAACTCCAAGCTGCAGACGCTGTTGCTACCGTTCGCACAGACGCCAGCGGGCCGCGATCTGCTGGATCGGTACCTTGCCGTGCATCGAGCTACGTTCCCCGTGGGTGCTGGAACATTTTATAGTTTGTTTTGAAATTATCCATAATAATGGGAATAAATGTGGTGGTTCGATATCGCAGGAATATGTGGAGGAGTTGGAAGGTGTGGCGGAGGGCAGCGGCGTGGCGTTCGAGACCATTTTCATTGGGAATATTGTGGAGGAATTCTCCAATTCGATCCCTCCCAGCTTCCAGAGCGAAGCTTTCCCTACTGAAGCGCGCCACCCAGAATTGCGGTGCTCCGATGTTGTGCTGACCGGCGGGGGGATGCACGTGGTGGCGCACAATGAAGATAGCGGGGAGGTTGACGTGAATCGCACGGCGATCGTCATTGCGAGAATTGCAGACGAACCGAGGTTTGTGGCCTACACGTACTTGGGCGACCTCCCATCCGGCGCCTTCGGCTTCAACGAGAACGGCGTCGCGTTCACGCTGAATTGTAGGTGTTGCGAGTTTTTCATTACGGGCGAAAGTGAGGCATTAACACGCTATTGATTTTTCTTTTCATTCATGATTTCAGTTGTCCAGCCGGCCGAAATCTATGTCGGGGGTCTTGGAAGAGGCTTCATTTCTCGTGATCTCCTGACGGCGAAAGACGCAGAGGATGCGATTGCAATCATCACGCGTAGGGGTCAAGCTGCTGGTCACAATTTCCAGCTGATGGACGTGCGTACTCCACGTGTGTGGAACATCGAGGTGGCGTCATTTGACCGTCACGCGATCTACGAATACGCCCGTGATGGGGGAAATGTATCGGCTTTCTTCCACGCGAACCAGTACCAACGTCTCCACGTGGCCCAGCCGCCGTACCAAAGCAGTCTTCACCGCCTGCATCGTTACAGTCAATTGAGCCCTCCTACGACAGTCAATGAGGCGCTCAAGGTGCTCGGTGACCAAGGTGATAAATCCTGGCCCGTGTTCCACGACACTTTGTCACATGAACGCGGAGATTTATCCGGCTGGACATTGACGACGGTTGTCTTTGACTTAGCCAAGGGAGAGGCTGTGTCATATCTCGGGAATCCCGCTCTTCGTCGCAAAAAGCTAGTTTGGGATCTGCTCAACCTTACTGTCCGAGAGCCTTGATACAGTTCGGGATCAGCATGATAAGGTTTACTGCTAATCACCAGGCAATTGTTTAGCCTGCGCATCAGCCGCATTCTGGCCTCAGTGTTCATTGTGCAACCATCTCTCAAGCCCCCAAGCGATACAAGGAACGCCACGAAAGCATCATGCGTCTAACCTACTTCGTTGTAGCGACGTGTGGAGTTTTGACTTCGACTGTCGGTAGCTTTACCGATGCCACAGCGATCAAGATGCCAACCGCTGCAGATCAGAAACAATCTACATCGTTTGTTGTCAAGGAAGGTAACCTCGTCGCGAATGTTACGGTCGAGTTTAGGCAAGCAAGCAACCCTCAAGACTCAGAGAGCGGCGATTCAGACGATGACAAGCAAACCAAGCAAGAAACCGCTGGGTTTTCTGACAAGGAGGAAAGAGCGCTGATAAGCCCGGGGATGAAACTTGCGCTGAAAAACTTCGTCAAACACCCAGTACAGTTTCTGAAGCAACTCGCGTTGTCTTGGAAGACGTTCAGCTATTAACTCAATGCACGATCGCGCGGTGTACAAGATGAAATGAAGAGGATTTCAGGTGTAAGTTACATAATTTCGAAGCGCTCGGGCAATGCAATTCACACACTAAGAGCACTTCAGCGGCGGGGTCGTATCCTAAGACGTAACAGGGTCTTTGAGACTGCAATTTTATAGTTGAGACCCCTGCAGGCCGACTTACTCCCAGCGGTGAGTTCTAAAGCGCGTCTTATACCGGGAGGGCTAGGTAGCAGCCTGTAGGGCACCACCAGCTTTATTTCGCTCAAAAAATGTCGACTGAGTTACAGGCAACATTTGCTGTACTATCCCATGACACCTTTGGCAACCTTCGGCCAACTCACACTGCCCACCGTGCGGTTCGACGTGTGTTCCCTCACAGGCCCGCGATGAGGCTGCAGATCCCAGCTTTCTACACGGAGGCAGGACGCTTCGTGCAGCTGTGCTTTATGCTGCGGGTCTGAGCCAGTGGCTTGGGCAACGCGGAGTGCGTGGCGCGAGAGGAGAGAGCCTGAGCATTCAGCTGCACGAAGACGATAAGTGCCACTTGCGTGGCACAAAATCCGCTTCACTGACATCAACCTTGCCACGAAAGGCTTCCTTACGAGATACATCGATGAGTTTGAGCTTTTGTATAGCGACTTCTCGACCATCATTGCAGTAGGATGTTTGAAATCTACAACCCAATTCTAGGCTACACATAGGTACGTGATATGCTTGTCAAAACCGTGATATGAGCAGTGTCATGAATTTCAGGTAGTGCATTTCACAAACTCGGCATGACCTTCGAAAAGCGTTGACCTTGAGTCAAGGAAATTGCTTCTTAGTATACTATGCATTCCCTACGGTAACTCGTTGCCAAAGTTTCATGTATAGTCCAGGCCTCCGAAAAAATAATATCACTACCGCAATCGCGGTATTATATTTATTATATTGCGGATTATTGTTTGTCGCCGAAACCAATACAATAGAATACGGAGGCAATAATACAAATATATGAGCCGGAACCTGCCAACCTGTATTTGAAGGCGATTAAGCAGCACAAGTGGACACGGGGTACTGTAGAACACGTTAGAATACATGCAAACGCTTATTTTTCTAATGTGAGAGCCTTTATGCGGTCACACAACGAAAAATATGAAAGTCAACAACATTTCCTGAGGGATTTTAAGCTCCAGCTGAAGCCCTTATGCCGTTCACAATACATTGATTATTGCGGTACTACGGATTATTGTGTTGGAACGATTATTACTGACACGACCTTGATTTCCATATGCGGGGTATTTATTTTTCGGACCCCTGGTATAGTCCATCATGCTGCTATCGACCATCGATCGGAAGATGAAGATGAACCCCAGCTTTGACTTTTCAGACAGCAGCTGAAAAGTATTTTGCAGCAGCGATCAAGTACATCGCCGCTTCATGTTTTCACTTGAAAAACGCCCTCCCGGTTTAAGCGCCAGCGATCTAGTAAGGCTGTGAAAATCGCATTCAGGTTTGGTGCAATCTTTTAATACAGCGACTTTAAGACTCGAAAGCCAATCTATAGGCCCCGGTGAAGTTAAAACCGGCAATAGGGGGAGCCATAAGCCTCGGCCAAGTCTTAACAGCGCTACTTTTAGGATAAAACCGCGATCGAAACCTACCGCTGGAGATGCTCTAAGTACGTGTATGGTTTAACGATACATGTACTGTAAGTATTAATACATGTACTTGGAATTCACCGTTTGTTCCAAGAACGCGAACGGTGGTTCTCCACCACAACTTAGCTACTATTGCTATCGTCCATTTATCGTTAGCACTTGATGCTTTACCAAGCGCTGACTGCAGTATTTTCCACGGGATACCCAGTTAATTCCCACAGTCACAGACTACAGGAATAATAAATCGAAACATCAGCAGGTTTTCTGATGCCAAATCTTTTGGATAAGTTGACGCTGCATAAATGTACGTCAACGGCTACAGTTTCGTTCGTTCCGGCGATGCCTGTAAAGCTTCACCTCTTGTTTGCAATCACCTGTCAAGTCGTCAAGCCTTCAAGTTTACCCGATACCCTGCGCCCATGCTTCTTTGCCTTAGTGTGCGCGGTCTTGGCGACAACCGTCAATACCTTCGCTGTTGCAGCCAAGAGCGAGACCCCAACTGTGGAAACTACATCGTTTATCATCAAGAAAGGCGAGCTCGTAGCAAATGTCACGATTGATGTCAAGCAACGTACCAACAAGGCTCAACATCCGGAAACGGGCGACCCGAATGGCAACGACTTCGCGCAACAAGCGACTGACAGCTCGACCGGCACGGAGGAGAGGGCGCTGGTCCCACCAGGGAAGCATTACACGCTGAAGAGCGTCCTCAAGCACCCCATCGCCTTTTTAAAGTTCCTGCTGGGGTATGACAAGATTTTTATCACTGGAGTCTTCTAGCCACGGAAAATTTGTATCCGAAGAGGGCAGTAGACTCCAAACAAAAGACCAAGCTTGCTCGAACAGTAATACAAAGACGTACGATTTTGACAAGCCGTGATACACCAATATATATATATATATATATTGAGCTGACTCAGCCGATCTTAAACTGCATAATAGGATTCAACAAACAACCGCGACAAGTCATACCACAACTAGTCACTAGGACTTACAGTTAGCTGGTGGTTAACTATTTCGGCAGTCAATCGAGACACTCGTGCACCTAATCTAACGGCTGTAGTTGGCAGGACGCTGAGGTTTAGTTGTTGTCTCAATCATGAGAGTACAATGCGGCAGCTGTGCTACTTTTTACGTTTCTTTTGTCCTTGTTGGATACGGCCTCCGACATGGTCCGTAAGAGATTCCTACGTCATTTTGAGAGTGTGGGCGTATTATAAATATTGGCTCTGCACACTCTAATCGATTAAGGTAAAACTATCTGCACAAATAAATCCTCGTTCTTCGAACCAGCAAAGAAACTACAAAACTCCACTTCATGTATATTCGCTCAGTAGTTGTCGCGAAAACTTCGTTTGCAAAACATTGAAGCTGCGGCGATCTGCCAGTATAATATATAATTCACAATCAGTAGTAAATTGCAGAATAAAAACATTTACTAAAGCAGTATAATAATTATCGAGTCGTTACTACAAAAGTTCACCACCCCTACCCCTCTAACATACAAACCCCAAGTCAGCAAAAAGAAATCCCCCCTCGTGGTAGCATTTTGCACGCGAAGCTCAAGAGAAGAGAAGACGACCCCGAGAGTACTACCGCTACCTACGCCCCCGACTGTTAATGATGCGCGGCCACGACACGGTTTTCGTCGAGACGGAAGCGCCCGACCCGCTCGCGGGGCAGCCCACGGACCAGTACGGCATCCCGCTATCGGTCGCGCACGCGCCGCAGACCGACCTGCCCGTGTGGCAGTACATCCACCAACTGTCGACGCCCCTGGCCAACTCCAAGAGCGCCGAGCGCCCGCACACGCACATCTGCGTCTTGTGCGCGGCGTCGCCGCCCCTGCGGCCCACGGGCAAGAAGGCCTTCACGTGGCGCAATGCGCTCATGCGGCAGCGTATGTCCACGAACGCCGTGTCGCACCTGCAGCGCGTGCACCCCGAAGAGTTCGTGGCCATCGCCGACTACAAGCAACGCAAGCGCCAGGCGCTAGAGGAGAGGGCGGCGACCAAGGGCACTGAGCCCAAGAAGAAGCGGGCCAAGAAAGCACCGGGCCCCAAGCGCAAAGCGGCCAGAATCCCTCAAGCTGAGGAGGCCCACGGAGCCGTGGAGGGGGACCCGATCGATGCCACGCCCATTGCTCTTGTGGCCAAGGCTCAAAGCTCTGGCGTGCAGACCAGACCCCCAAACGCTGGAGTGCTGGCCCGGAAGCGAGCGGTGGGCAAGACGGCGGATCTGCTGAAGACGTGGCTCATTTCCTCGGGCCTGCCCGTGTCCATGCTGCACGACGAGACGTTCCAGCAGGTGATGAAGCTGTCGATCCCGGCTATTTTAGCGATGCCCACGGCGTCCAACTTGAACGCGCAAGTGCAGGACGAGTTTGCCAAGTTTGGCAGCTTCCTGAGGTCGTATCTGGTGGCGGAGTCGCAGGCTGCACTGGAACTGCCGTTCCTGACACTACGTCACGAGTTCCGCCCGATCTCTGCTTCGGAGGATGCAGCGAGAGGCGTCGTGACGTCCAACGAGGAGAGGGCATTCCTCAGTGTCGAGGTGGGCTTCATTGACTCGCAGTGGCGCAGAGTGGATCTCGTGCTGGCGGCAAAGGAGGTCCCTCGCGGATGGGACCAGCAGGTCACTCAGCTGGTGACGCGCACTGTGTCGGAGACTTACAACGTCGACGCCATCTCGAACTACGCCCGCTTCCACGAGAATATTGACGAAGACACGCCGTCTACGCTGGCGGCTGGTGGCGATTATGAGCCGTCTACTGACGAGCGAGAGGACCTGCTCACCCGTACTCTTCGTGGCTGTGTCACGGAGGCTTTGGGTCTCGGCGCCAGCACTGCCTTTGGCGGTGAGACTGATGTTCGTCGCATTCTGCGCTTGCTGCAAACGCTCGTGAAATACTTCGAGGCCCCGATCGCGCGGCTGCTCTGGCGGAGATTAGTGCCGCGCA